>CAXKWD010000002.1:103657564-104989564 GCA_964059195.1 Ectobius pallidus | reverse complement strand
ATTAGTAATGTAGGTTTTTATAGACCTTAATAATTTAAGTCATTTAGGATTTCATTACAGGACCACAGCAAACAATATTGGTATGAACTCAGATATCCTTTCCCTATTATAAACAGCCGTTAAAATAATTACGGCAAATAGAATGAACAGTGCTTCAAATGGTTAATTATGATATAACATAGGCCTACAGTAAAATGAACAGTGAGAATAAAAACCAAACAAATAGTCCTTCAAGCTCTGCACTCATTTTCCTTCTAACCTAACATCCCTGGAATGAAGTATGTTGCTTCAGAACCTATTTACGAGAAAAATGCCAACGGTATCTAATTTAGCTTGTCCGGGTTGCACTACTTACAAGCCGAATGTCATATATTGTAAAATATTAACCGAATAACTTACTATAGCAGAGAATTATGAAAAGTCAATCTAAGGGCTCAAGGCCTGCTTAAAATGGTTGTTTCTACAGAAGTGGATTGAGAATTGTAATCTACCGAGAGCTGTTGGCACAACTACTACATACTGAAATAAGATCTATAGCACTCGCACTCCACCAGTTACGAGAACAACCTATCTATTATTGAACGAAAGAAGAGAAACAACCTAAACTTAACATATAAGGAAACATTAAATGAAAATAGTGAAAAGTCAAACTAAACAAGCCTAAATATTCGCCCTCATCGTGATCAAGTTGGTGAGGCTAAAATTGTTTGCTTACATTTCAAGTAGATGAAATTCAGAGATCGGCCCCGCCGTCCAAGTGATCCGTCCCCATTAACTGTTTCTCAATAACTGCGGGCAAGAAACTGTGTATTCGCCATTCGGAATAAACATCTACACATAGGCCTACATACCCATGAGTCATGACTAATGTAATGTAAGAGAACACAAAAATCGCAAACGGAATAGATTCCCATGGCCCTGTGCAGAACAATTCTACAAAATAATATAACAAAGCCATACAGAAGTGATATGACGCTGATGCTCAACATTTTTAAAACATTGCATATAAGGAATAAGGACATCCAAGAAAGAAGAGAAAGGGAATAAATGAATGAAACAGAAGGGAGTAAAAGATAGAAACAAAAAAGAAAAATGGAAAAAGAACGGAAGAAAAAAGCAAGAAAAGGAGAAATAAATAAATAAAATAAATAAATGAAATGAATAAATAAAGAGAAAAGAAAGAAGAATAAATCAATAATAAATAAATAAATAAATAAATAAGGTAGAAAGAAAGATCGGCTGATTATATGGTTATTTTACGACGGGGTGTACTGCTACTTGGGCATGTGACCGTCGCTGGTGTGCCAGAAATTAGCCTCGCAGGAGTTCTCTTACATGCCTGTAAATCTACACACATGGGTCTGCCACATTTTTACACACATGGAAGCCGTCGAACATGCAACCATGAATACAGAAAGTCATCGCCATACTCTCTGAAGAAAGAGAGAGAAACAAATAAGTAGCCTATAGAGCATGGGTGATCAACTGTGGCACATTGTGCCACTGTGCGGTGGGGTAATGTCTCCCACTACAGTCACCCTTGACTTCAGCATAAAGCAGTTTCGACGTGACACTGAACATGAAGAGCAGGTTTCATACGTCACAGCATGGGTGGGGTATTAAAAAGTTTCCCCTCAGTTGCTCAGGTATGCTATAGAGTGTGCACAAGAATCCATTCATTTTACGTTAGGCTTTACGCATTAGTAAGTAAAATTGTAACTCTATCAAATGAATACCGATATATCGATTATTGTTCTCTTTTGAAACCAATAGGCCTACCTAACCTCAGTTTCGTGAATTGCAACAGTTTCAACATATCCTACTATACCGAAACAAATGTAATGGAATCGGTCAATGGGAATGATAAGACAGAAGCAGCAATAAATTGTAGAGCAGTCAGCAAGAGAGCGAGAGAGAAGAACAGAGGCAGAGGGAGTGCCTGGGACGGATTTACTGCTTGGATCTGCACTTGACGCGTCTCTACTCGTTCTGATTTATCGTGTCATTCGGCTTTTAGAAAATGGAAACACGATCGTATAAAGTGGCAGTTTAAAAGACCCGCTGCTGATGTGTCCGAGTGGCAGTGACACAAGGGGGCACACATTCATACGCCCTATAGCCACCCCTGCACACGATGCGATACTAAACGCGGAGCCCAGAACAGTAAAATTATTCTTGCATTTAGGGTTGGATCTTTCCGCGTAAAGAAGATTCTATGGCGAATAAAATACGCGCAAAATAACAAAATTAAAGTTAAAAAAAGTGTGCGTGGAACGCCACGCGACAGAAGTGAAACTTGTTTTAATATTTGGATTTTTCAATTTTTGATTGTTGGATTTTTTGAATTTTAGATTGTTGGACTTTTTAATATTGGGTTTTTGGACTTTTTAAATTTTGGATTTCGGATTTTTTAATTTTCCATTTTTTATTTATTTGTTTAAATTTTTTATTATTGGATTTTGGATTTTTAATTTTGGATATTTTATTTATTAAATTTTTTATTTTTGAATTCTTTGAATTTTGAATTTTTTTATTTTTAAATTTTAGATATTTGGATTTTTTAATTTTGGATTTTTTATTTTTTTTTATTTTGGATTTTTGGTCTTTCGAATTTTGGATCTTTGAATTTTTTAATTTTGGAATTAAAAAAAATTGGGCCTAGAAAGAAGTATGGTGGAAGAGGTAGATAAATACCAAAAGAATTGGCATGAACATGTCAATAGAATGCCGTCTGACAGACTACCGAAGCAAGCTATTTTATACAACCCAAAGGGAAGACGGGATATAGGACGGCCGAGGACCAGATGGAAAGACCAATTTTAAAAAAGGATTACTTTTGGCGCGGAACGTGATAACTCCCAAACCTTGGAGAGGAAGAAGAAGAATTTTGGATTTTTTAAATTTTGGATCTTGATTTTTTTTATTTTTTATTTTGGATTTGCGAATTTCTAATTTTGCATTTTTTAAATTTTGGATAAGCCTAATCATTGAGTTGATTGCAGTCCGTTCCGTCACACCTCAGTAATTTCGTGACGATTTTTAGCGTTACACTAATTTCGTGACGATTTTGAGCGTTACACAAGCTCTCGATTTACCCCTACCGCGGCTAAAAAAGTTTCACTTAAAAAAAATCATTTTCTTCAGATAAGGGTTATAATATTAAATATTTAACAAAGCTCCGCCTTAACCCTTAACACACAACTTATCTTGATCCACTCAAAAACAGCATAGGCCTGGACACAAATAAAATATTGATGTCACATATAAAGATGTAGATGAAAGCTGGTTTCTTCTGTGTGGAACCAAGATACGTCACTATTTAAAAAGAATATGCATTTCGGCGTATTTGATGCGCCATCTTTAGTTCTGCTTTCATCTGCAGTATATCTTTATATGTGACATCAATATTTTATTTGTGTCTATCTTATATACATGCTGTTTTAGAGTGGATCAAGATAAGTTGTGTGTTAAGGGTTAAGGCGGAGCTTTGTTAAATATTTAATAACTAAAGTTGCTATTTAGCTAATTAATCATGACCAATCAGGTGTAAGGATATTTAAAAAGCCGTCCAATCATCGCTGTCTATCGTCTTATGTTTAACGTTTATTAAGTGCCAGTATGGTACTATATGAGATTGTGTGTAATGCCCAATAGTGCCTATTTTAATAGATTGTATCGGATTTCCATGAAACGTGGTATACCCATTTATGACGTCCATGAGAAGTGCCCTATTTAATTTTAACCTAATCTGTTGACCGGTACCGGAGTAAAAACCCAATTTAGTGTCTACTTTAAAGGCGCAATAGGCTAACTCAAATACGCTTTATCGGATATTTATGAAACTTCGTATACGCATTTATAATGTCCATGGGAAGACGTTTATTGATATTGGACCAAATCGGTTGGCCAGTACCGGAATAATGCCCAATTTTGTGTTTTTATGTTAATATATAAGAAGTCGCGATAACTCAAATATGCTTTATTGGATTTTCCTGAAATTTTGTATACCCATTTATAATGTACGTGGAAAGACGTCTACTGATATTGAACCAAATCGGTAGACCGGTTCCGGAGTAAAACCCAATTTAGTGTATATTTTAAAGACGCGGTAACTCAAATACGCTTTACAGGATTTTTATGAAACTTGGTATACACATTTATAATGTCCATGGGAAGACGTCTATTCATAATGGATAAAATCGGTTGACCTGTTTCGGAGTAATGCTCAATTTAGTGCCTATTTTATGGTAATATACGTATTCGAAAGAATTTATAAAAAAATGAAAATCAGTTATCTTGACAACATAGCCTATTGTTTTACTGTGATCTTATAAGGCCTTGGAAATTAAAATACAGGTAGCTTTGACAAAAAACACTATTGATTTACATGCGCTTATCCAACTAGACCGTTAAAAGGACCCAGGTGGCCGAGATGGTAGACCTTTCTTCTTCGGTAAGCCCTGCTTAATGAATAAATCTGGAGCTTAACTTGGAAATCAATTTAAAAAAAAAAAACATATTCTGCATATCATAATTGCAGTCATAACTGATTAAACAAAAACATACTGGCACTTTGTTACATCAGTTTACCTGATTTTATTTTAATTCTATTTTTATTGCATCTACGTTAAATCGTTATTGTAGGCTATGTGAATTCGTGCCAGTATACTAAAATATCTTTATAGCCTCTTTGACTTAAATGATTAATCGTAAACATTATCCCAACATTAAGATCAACATTTCCCATACAACCATAATATCTAAAGTACAGAAGCTTTCCTTGATTATTTAATTCTGAAGGCTAATTATTATGTTTTCAATAATTTTTTATTCAATTACTATGGCCTATCCCCCTATGATTAGTAGCGTTTTAAGTGTGTTCTATATATAGGCTTATATATAGTTTGTAAGGGTTTGAGGAATTTTGTCCAAGGCTCTAATTTAGCGGATGGTCACGCTGGGAGCTGTTATTAACTAACACCCCTTTTCGTTACGAAAATCAGCTGTTTTATTTTTAGATTAAACACTTTAAACGCTACTAATCATAGGGGGATAGGCCATAGTAATTGAATGAACAATTATTGAAAACATAGTTAGCCTATCAAAATTAAATGATCATGGAAGCTTCTGCACTTTAGATTTTATGGAAGATGTTGATCTTGATGTTGGGATTATGTTTACGATGAATCATTTAAGTCAAAGAGGCTATAAAGATATGCTGGCACGAATTCACATACAATAACGTAGACGCGAAACTACATAACTTATATAGGCCTATTAGGGCTGAAAATCGATTAAAATTTTCAATCGAGTTAACGCTTGACTTTAATTGATTAATCGACAAACAAGTCGGTATTTTAAACGATACCAAAGTGTACATTTAATATTGTTTTACACCTTTAATAACTACTACACTACAGATAATCAGAAGAAATCCTGAATTAATTAATACCATTATTAGTTAACTACTGAAAAAAATATATACAAAACTTACATTTCCGGTTACTTTTTCAGCCAAGACTTGAGACACACGAGTTTGTTGACATTTGAATGTTCAAGACACGATCGTAGCTTGTTTACAATAATACCGGCAGCACTAAAAACTTTCTCACTCGGCACTGTGAAAGGAGTTTGGTCATTTGACCCATTTCTCGAAAAACGTTTTTCAGAATTCGACTAAACCGATTAATCGGAAAATGTAATTGATCGACGATTAAATATTTAATCGATTAATCGGCCCGATTAATCTATTAATC
Organism: Ectobius pallidus; assembly: GCA_964059195.1. Classification (NCBI taxonomy): domain Eukaryota; kingdom Metazoa; phylum Arthropoda; class Insecta; order Blattodea; family Ectobiidae; genus Ectobius; species Ectobius pallidus. The sequence goes on along the minus strand of CAXKWD010000002.1, from coordinate 104,983,808 downwards.
GGTACAGCCCTAATATATATATAATGTGGTTTGTAAGGGTTTGAGGAATTTTGTCCAAGGCTCTAATTTAGGCTGGGAGTTCTTTAACGTGCCGTAAATCTACGACATGGGCCTCCCCAGCCTAATGTTTCTCCCTGAGGACTCCGTACCCAAGATGTTTAATGTCCTGAAAAATTCATTGCCAGCAGCGAGGTTTGGGGTGGTATCAGGTACTTTGCTAATTGATCAAATATATGTTTAATTAATTTTTAAATACATTTTCAGGAATTGAAAAAAATCTGTAATTTATTTATCCTCTCTAAAGCAGTGCGGATGGCAACAACTTAACCTTTTCTCTGCTCATGACGTATAAATTCGCCACCTTTAAAATTGTATAACAGCACAGAAATAAGATTGATGGAGTATTTATTAAGATAAAATGTAAGGACCATTTATCGTAAGTAAAAACTGTCGTTTACGGGAATCAGCCATTCCACTGAAATTGTCCCCACTTATTTCAAACTTAGAGCCCACTGATGACTTTACTTGACGACTACATATAACAATACAGAAATTCAGCTCTGAAAGGGTCAATTTAGTCATGCTGTACTAAATGGTTTGTACCAGTGTTGCCATACGTACGACTATAGTCGTACACATACGACTATTTAATATATTTGTACGACGTACGACGCAACCATGTGTCGTATGCCTATTCATACGACTATTTTTAATATAATTTTATACTATAATTTTCTGTATATTTTTTAGAAATCTACTGTAGAACTTTCAATTTGGATAAACATTAAGTTTTTGTTTTTTCGTAGTTGCCTACATGTTGCTAAATGCATGGCGGAATGTTATAATAGCCATTGTCAAATTATAAAATAAAACTAAGTCCCTTTATTTCTTACAGGCCTTTACGGACCGGTGCCGCATCTCGCTTAAGTTGTTTTGTTATAGCTACTGCTCTCATTATTCTCCCAATTACAATTTATTGTTCCAAATTACACGAAAAATACATACAAAAGTTGATACACCACCCGAAGAAGCAGAGCTTGTGTTCGGGGGTGGTTCAGTTCAATATATATTTTATATTTTAGCCGCACGTGTGCAAAACGAAGCAATCCAAACCTCTAAAGAAATTATACCGACAAAGACCAAACATAATAATCATATCATTGTTATTATTAATAGTAGGCCTATATGTTGACACGTGCATATCAAAAGTGACTGTATACTTTTCTTTAAATAATATTTAGAAATCTTACTTTCTTATGGTTTGTAATTTATTAATATTTTATTATTAGTTTAAATGGCCCGGCGTTGCCCGGGTTTTTATTTTGTAATCTGAAATTAACTTATGAAGGACTTTCGATTTTCAAACTCTAGGGCCTTGTATAATATGTAGGCCTACATATAACTTGAAATGAGGAAGAACAACTTATCACACTCAGAAAACGCTAGATATAGCTTTTTATGGCTCATAGAGGATGTCGAATGTTCCATTCCGTTGCTTCTACACACCATGCCTGGGAGGGGTTGAAATAAGAAGAAACAGAAACTCCGAGTAGTAGCGGTGAACAGCAAAGTCAGCATGCGTGAGTGGAGCAATGGCACGTTATAGAACATGTAAAAGCACATTTTAACCACCAAGCTTGCATTTATAGAAAAAATGTCTGTATAGAGCAGGCTACCTCACTTGGAAATTATTATTATCATTATCATCATATCATCCTGACCATTCGCAAAGTGTACGACGATTTTAACTAGCGTACGACTATTTTCAATTGTTAGTACGACTGTTTTACGTTTCTGATCTGGCAACCCTGGTTTGTACAGATATGCTGGCACCATGCTGGTTCTGGTGTACTGCTGTTGCATTAACAGAAATAAACTAATTTCGGATTATACTAATAAATAGGTAGATATAACTAATCAAATCCTATTTTAAACGCTTTATTCTACTTTATCTTCCGTTTTCTAGGGATTAAGCCCACATATTATGGTTCTGTGAGTTTTAATCAATAACAAAATTCTGGATCTAAGGACAGGGAGGTGGCATTTGAACCAAGATACTGTAGTGCTAATTTAATTCCAACAGCTGTATGAAATTTAAAATCAATTATGAATTTCAATTCTCTAGCTCATTTCTTCTTATTATTATTTTCAGGCCTAAGGTCTATTTATTTCTCTAAAAAAAATACGTGGCCAGCTGTGATGCATTTCACGACTGATCATGGAAGTGGTGGCTAGCCGAATTCCTAGAGGACGAAGAAATTCCACCACTGTGGTTGACTACTACTAGGCTATATTACCCGTTATTACAGTAGCTCGGACTGAGCTTAAAGTAGGCTTCCCGTACGCTTAACTTACCACTTGTCAATGGTGAAGGTAGCGGTCAGCCGTTAAAGTTCTCAATAGCGCAATATTGCTTAGCTCGGTTTCAACTTGAAGGCGGTATAACTACTAGTGCCTAGATCCTGCCATTACAGAAAATGTCTTAAGTCATGATCTATAGACTACTAGCTTAAAAGGCCCGACGTCGCCCGGGTTTTTATTTTGTAACGGGAAATTATCTTATGAAGGACTTTTGATTTTAAAATTTTTGGCATGGATCTCGGGCATGAAAAAAGGAAAAACAAAGACAAAAGGAAAACAAAGAAAAAGGAAGTAAAGGAAACATGGAAAAAGGCAAAACGAGGAAGAGAAGAAAGAAAAAAGAAGCCAGAAGTTAAGTACAGTACAGTATTGAGAAAAATAAATAATAATATTAATAATAATAATAATAATAATAATGATACAGAATATACTCTTTAATCAATGGGTTGTCTACTGCCGTACGCCTATAAAGGAATTAATATGGTTTATGCAATAAATATGGAACAGACCCTTTGACATTATGGAACCATTCCGAGAATCGGAACTAGATATTAGATGGGTGAACGATTTCGAGTAGGCCTACACCAGTAAGAAAAAAGAATTCTACACTACAAGCATATTACTACTTTCTTGATCAGGGATAGCTGTACAACAGGTTGTGACATTATCGTGTGTAGGAGCCGTTCTATAGGTGACGAAGGATGGACTGACTGCTAGGATGAATGTGTGTGCCATGTTTAGACACGTGTACCACAGCATCAGTACAGGACCAACTCTCCCCTTCCAGCCAATAAATCATCCATCTACAAAAATTAAAATGTTCGCCCATATTAATTCGCTCAGTGTATGAGATATAAAAATGCCACTTGCCTTTAATGTATGCAGCAGAGGCATATGCACGCACACACACATATATACAAAGAGATGGATAACTACGAGCTAGCATTGGTCAGTGTCATCTGCAAGTATTGTATTTTTTTTTCAGTTGCTGTGGACAAGTGTTCCAGCAGCAGTAAAATAGGAGGGAATATTTCTTGAATTGCCGACACGAATTCAAGTGACTCAGTATCACGTATAATAAATTCTGCTATAAACTTTCGTTACGTTTATGATAGCTTCTGTAACAGCCCGTAAAATACATCTTGGGTCCGTATGATGACTTTGCTATATTCCTTTACAATTGAAGATCCGATTCATAACGACCCTGGAATCACTGACAGCAGTGTGAATAATGATGACATTAGGAACACTATAAAAGAAAAACTAAATAAAAGTAAAATATTTAGCAGCAATGTGCTCATAACTACTATTATTATTTATAAGTATGCACTAAGATTAAATCATGCAAGCCTAAACGACAAAAAAAAGTTAAGTACAAACAGTTTCTTCATCGCTTCTGTACTAAAGTCTGGCCGTTCTAAGAAGGAAACCTGAAGTAAACAAAAACCAGTACATCTGTCCCACTCTAGCACATTACTCGTATGACGTAAGAGTGAGACAGACATACTGGTTTTTGTTTACTTCAGGTTTCTTTCTTAGCTCGTCTCGGGTATAGAGTATCAATGCTAAAAGCACATTTTGAAGTATGTTGGTTCTATGATTATTTAACGATGGGGATGTACTGAAACTTACGTCTGTGACCGCCGCTGGTGTACCCGAATTTTGTCTTGCAGTAGTTCTTTTACATGCCTATAAATCTACAGACATAAGCATTTATGCAAACATAAGTGCCGTCGACGTAGGCCGGGTTCGAACCCGCAACCTTGGGCATAGAACGCCAGCGCGATACTGACTGCGGCACCCGTGCCAACAAATCTTAAAAGCACAGGAAAATTGAGAAACAACATAAATATCTATAAATAACATATTATTTATAGTTATTTGATAATAACTTTTATAAAATAATGGTGTAATAAATAAGAAAGAAATGGTGGATAGATATATTAGATCAATAAGGTATGGATGTTACAGACGTAGTTTGCATTTGACGATAATAAACTGTCACGTTTATGAAGTAGCCACATTCTAGGCACAAAGAGCTAGGCCAGTTAGTCATTTACAACCATCGACCTAAAGGAATGTTTCAATCACAAACAACCACAATTTAGAGCAAAAGAGAAAAGGAGGAGAGAAGAAGAGGAAGGGGTAAGAGGAGAAGAGGAAAATCGGAATAATACTAAAAATGAAAGTACAAGGTGGGTAATATGTTTTTAATGGGGTAATGACTGACAATCTTACCACCTTTCATGTGACAAATGTTTAAAAACTCAGGAGCCTCAACCTTCAGTCTCCATGGCTGTTATAGGGCAAAACCGGGTGACGCGCCGCACCGGGATAGATGCCGCACCCCCTCTAACTCGAACATTTGACGCTAGGTACCGCTAATTGTCGTGATACCATCTCCAGTTCCCTCCCTAGAGTAACTGGATCACGTGTCTTTGTTATAGCGGTGTCTTGTCTTTACATGTCATTGTTATAGCGGTATTTATCAGGTAAGTGCACTAGTTTCACTGCGAATCTTTTTTGGACTCATTACTTTATTCTTTCCTGATCTGTATTTGTCCCATTTTTTCTGCGTGTACTAATTTTAATTGACTATTTAGAGGTTGTAAAGATATTGTGAGTGAAGTTCGCCATAACAACAATAACAATAAGCTCTACAGATGAGTGCGGCACGTGTCCCTGAGTTTTGGGTCACATGCCGCATAGCTTTCAAGGGTGACACGCCGCACAATGTCTTGCAGTATAATTACCCCCCAAAATTATTTTTTCTGCACTTTTCAGCAATAAGCATGGCAACAAGATATAGGGAAAGGGAGGGAGCTAAACATCGTGGCCTATGGAGTGACAGTGACCTACAGAAAGCTGTTCGGCGAATTACGGCAGGGGAAATTTCCATTCGGGAAGCCGAACGTTGCTATAATATGCCAAAGAGGACTATTCATAGGCGCACGGACACAGGAAATTGGGAAAACCCTCACTTGGGCCTGAAGGAATATTTGGTACAAAAAATGAAACAAGGCTAGTCGTTAATATTCAGAGATTGTGTAGATAGGTTCTCTTTTGTTCTGTACGTGCCTTTGAAGTAAATTTAAACTAATATTGTGAATGCGGTATGTCTCCCATGCGTGCGGCATAGCACCCTGTAACGCGGCATCTCTCCCGCTTTGCCTTTCAATTTAGAAATTGTATTTACACGTTTAATTATTATTTTATAAATATTTCCTTTGCTGAAATATAGGCAGGGAAGATCATAGCTTAGAATCTCAAAAAGAGTTTTCAAAATATTCAATTCTGTTTTGAGGTAGACGAATTTCAAGAAAAGTGCGGCGCGTCACCCTATCTTGCCCTAATCCGTTACTTTTGATTATTTGATTAAATATTTACTGTTAGAAATCATTATATTCGACAAGATATTGGATAGACCTGTAGGGAAATTCTAGTCAAATCCTTGTAATGGATACAGACCAGCATGACATAGACTGATTTTTCTTAAAACGTGAAACATATTTGTTATAATTTAAGGATATTAAATACTTATCAACATAATTAGCTTTTCAATATGACCATTCAAGTATTTCCTATATTTTCTTTCAGTAGACGTTTATCCAACTACGAAAAGTTAGAACAAACTAATATCATAACAGACACTAAAACATTACTGCATGTCTACTCAAATCTCTAATGAATGATGGATTTGAAATAAAGGAACTATCTGTGGCTATATCGCACATTATTGAAGTGTCGTTCCATCCATAGCTGTTTGAAATTATCACCATAGATTAAATTCGGCGCAGTTCGATCAATTTGATCCCCCGCTTGGCAGACAACATGAGGTGACCGATGCCATGACGAATGTGGACAACGGTGCTTCCAATACTTCATTGACGTCCTTCCCACCCCACACGAGGAATGATCAATGAATGCCTAAGGAATGCCAGGAATTGAGTGGTATGAGGTTGGTATATGACGAGCTACGGCTTCTGACTTGAGAGAGAAAAAATTCAATATCGTCGAAATGCATTCCATCAAATCAATACATGGCGTCCTGGAACATTGTCTGTTCGGATATGAGCTTGAATGCGATTTTGAGATATCTCGGGGTCTCTGAGGGATAGAACTGTTCTCGCGATATGTGTAGTGGGTGTTTGCAATGTTGAATGGGGGTAGGGGTGAGCTTCTGTACAGCGTATATTGCATGTTCCATAGACTTCAATTTGCTATGTCATACCTCCCTTACTCATAAGACAGGAGGGGATTATATAAAGAGCAGAAACGAACATATTTTAAAATACATTGCTAATAGCCTATACCCCATTCCAAGTTAATGGATCCCTATTGTATTTTGTGTTATACGCCGAGCATACCAATGATTTAGTTGCTCGCCGAAAAATGTCACATGAGGATTCTCCAGTATCATCATTTCCTAATTTATTTCTATCTTCCTTCCTACCTTCCTCCTCTCCTTTTTCCTTTATTTCTTTTTTCTTTTATTTATTTATTTAATTCTTACAGGATGCGGAAGAAGTAATTGAGACAGTTCCAGTTGAACCTCAGTAATCCGAACCCCATTAATCCGAAATTTCGGATAATCCAAACAAATAGCAAAAATATTTTATTAAACTGAAGAAATGAAAGAAAAATAACAATAAAATTCCGAATCAGAAACAAAGCTAACATTTATTCCTAACGTAAAAGAAACATTTAAATTGGTATTTATGGCTCGAAAACGCCGCTAGCTCTTTCCGTACTCTTTCACAGAGCCCTTAAAATCAATATACGAGTATACTGCATTTGATATATCATGAGTAGACCTATTTTATATAATTTCCCAGATAATCCGAATTTTCATGAATCCGAACTGAGGTGAGCCCCAAATAGTTTGGATTCCTGAGGTTCCACTGTATTACGGAAATCTGGGACTATTCCACAAAAGACTCCATAGTCACCGAGAAAACCCCGAAAATGCAGAACTCGTCTACCACATAAATGACTTTAGCATCACCGAGATTTGAACCTAGTTTTCTGATGACCGTAGGCCTTTCGTTCTCTTTTTCTTTCTTTCGTTCTTTGTTTCTTTATTTTTTTCTTTTCTATCTTTCTTTTCTTATTATTTCTCCAAACAACGAAGGCTGTCTCTAGATGCTATATTATGTTGTTAATCAAATGCTTAAAGGGAGATTAAATAAAGATAATTAATTATGTTGGCCTGTGGAAAGCAGAGAACGGTGGTTGGCTATGGCGCGAGCATACATTTGCCTTAAACTAGACTCCTTTGGGCCTAATAAAACGATTTAAAGTGAGCAGTTATCACAGTAGCGAAGGCTAAAGTTATTTAACAAACTTTTACTACCGACCTACTTAAAATTATTTTTTTAAGCCCTTGTATCAAATCTGAGAATCACGTTACTCACCATTTAGACCTACACTCTACATGAAACACTGCAAACGCAACTAGACTTAATTTAAGAGATAATATGTTGGAAAAAAGATTCTACTAGTCCATTGCAACATTGCTACATGATTTTGTATATTGGTTATAATAAGCCTGGGCTATGAGACATGTGAAATAAGTTCTTGAAAACTTCAGAACTTTTATGTCCATAGTAAAATAGAAAATTAGCCATACGTACGTTTATCTGATGACAATAAATCACTAAACGATGCCTTAACCAGCTCCATAAATTATTATGACATAGACAGTGATTCACAGGATGGAATTGAATCCCAAACTTAACAACCAGAGTTATAAGAAATGTCCACAACCCAAGTTATCGAGATGTTCATATAATTTTCCGGCTATATATTTCTCGTCTTTTTTCTAATATCTTTCTCGGCCATAAAACCTTCCTCTTGATTTACTCCGTTGCTTTTGTGCTTTTACACCCCTCCCTCATTTTGCACACCGTTTTACTCAGCATTTTTTAGGATTTCATTTCTGACTTCTCCCCCTGTATTTTTCTTTTAATATCAACTTCCAAATGTAAACTCCATGCTTTCATTCCTAATATCCCCTCCTTTACATTTGTGCATACCCAAATTACTAGTCGACGCTTATATTAATAACACCAAGAACAATTTTAGGGTTTAGCATAGACTACTAACCAAAAGTATCTTCTTCTACAGTTTTGCTTGGTATCGTACAACATATTATTATTACTATTATTATTATTATTATTATTATTATTATTATTATTATTATTATTATTATTATTATTATTATTATTATTATCATCATCATCACTATTATTATTATTAACACTATTATTATTTTTATTAATATTGGCATATTAGGCATATTAGGGTTACAGATAAAACATAAATACACAGTATACAGTAAACTACATATACATATTACAATTTTGCAAATACACTATTCATGAAACTTGAAACAACTTTATAACTTTGCTTATTTAAGAAGAGACGATAGATCGGTGTAGTAAAGTCAAAATTTAAAAAATAAATTAAATATAATATTAACTGATCTTACATCATACTTCTTACTTCTTTAATTACAATATATAAAAGTTTTAAATAAATCGGATTACGTAATCTAGTGATAAGATTATTTTATTACAAGATTGGACTTACTACTGATAAAATAAATTTCATAAATTTTATGCGAAAATATGAGCATTTTCAAAGTTTATTTTGTTTAGTTATAACATTTATTTAATTACAACTCAATTAAAACTTTTCCACATTATTATTGTTATTAATTTTACATCAAGGCACCACCCTATGACAATCCCGGGTTAATTATACTCAAGATATACCAGCTGCAAACTATGAAAATATGTGGGAAAACTAGCATCGGCCTAATTACCAAACTGATATAGGAGCTGTATGTTTTTAATAAATATACAATATTTACTTTAGGAAGTGTAGTGGATAGGCTATGATGTCACATTAAGCTTTATTATCAGGGCCCGGATTTTGATGACCTAAAAATACTTAAAATATGAGCTATAAATATCTGCAAAAATACAAAAAAAGACCCAAAATCTAAAACAAAATTACCCAAAATTTGTATGAAAATACTAGTTTATACATCAGATTTGTGTCTATTCTACATTTATGTTGTTGACTAAATTAAGTATGCTTGTACTTAGTTAATTGGTACATACGGTAAAAAAGAATGCAAACAGCAAACACCGTCTTTCTGTATCCAAATTAAAATTATAACAAGACTAATTTATTTATGCTTATTTAGAGTTCCGATAATCTTCAATGTGAGTAAATGCACAAAAACTATATAGGCCCTAATACGAGAAACAACAGAAAATAGGAAAATAATGACTTTAGAACTTATTTTTAAAATTACGGTACCTAAAAATATGAAATGTGGGAAAAAGACCGAACAATGACATTTATTTATAAAAATTACCTAAAATAAAAAATAGGGGAAAATGTCCAAAGAATGAACTTAAAAATTACCATTTTTATAATCTAGGAGTCATGATCAGAATATCTGCACTAATGGGCAATGCCTATGATGTTCCTTTTAAAAAATGACATGTCAACAAAATCAGGGCCCTATTTATTATATAGCAGTAGCAACATGAAACACTGAAATAATTTGTCAACTTACAGCTAACAGGTGTTTCCATGCAGGGGAATAGTGTTAGTATTCCACGTTTAAGAGGGTGAAGGATGGCGTCAATGTTTCCTAAGAAGATCTTTTATGACTAGTTTCGGGACGTTGCGTTGCTACGATTATTGTATTAACTTAAGGTTTTGAAGAACAGGGAAGTGCCAAACTATTTATCACCCTGTGTGTGAGTGTGCCTCTAGAGACCTAGAATTAATGGCAAGGAGTGGCTTGCCGAATGGTTGGCTTGCTTAATCCAAAATGGAGCAAGCTAGGGGATATTATAAGGTGTTGTAGCAGTGGCGTTTGTTTTGAACTCTACAAATTGTAGATTACAGGCGTCCTAAGTTTTCAGTGAAAAGCCCACACCTTTCGTCATAGTCTAGGTTGATTAACTGACGTTTATGTTTTCCATTATATAGACCAGGCCTGTCCAACAAGTTGCCCTTGGAAGTTGTTAATATAAATATTATATTATGAAGTAAAAACACCCTGCATTACCATAGGCACTAGTCGCAACTATTAAGGTCGGATAAAAATAAATTAGTATATTTTCCATCTTGACAAGAGTTGTTAAATGAGATGTAATTTTTATTTTAACATTGTAAGGATACTGAAATAATCATTCAATAATTCAAGATTTTCGGATTTCGAGAAACTTGAAGGACAAAATTTATCTTCGTAACGATCTCTTGAAAGTAATATCGAGCATTAACTAGCTATCAAAGTTTCAACTTGAACCATGTATGTGATTTTAAAGCTGGTCCTTTCTTCAAAACAGAACATAAAACGATATATTTTTTCCAGACGTATTTCAAATAAGTTTCCCAGATGAAAGATTTTTTTTAGTTCTGAAATCACTTCCGAAAGTTCATTTTCGAATGTAAAATTTATTTTTTAAAAAGTAAAATACTTATCGCGATTAGGAACTACTAATTTTGCAATAAATAATATTACTAGTAATTTTCATTTAAATGGTGATCTGGTGCGAAAAAATTACATACAAACATTTTCTCTTTATTTTCACACTCTTTCAGAATTGTTTATAACATCTAGATGGAAAGATTATAAGTATAATAAGTTTTCGTGGGTGCTCTTTCTGAGTGATAAATCAACTGGTTAAGTCAATAGAATCAAAATTAAGTAATTTGGTGCGGCCCTCAAGATGAAAACTCTAAATAAATTTGGTTCACACTTCCTCGAAAGTTGGACAGGTCTGGTTTAGACAGTCGCTCTCATGTCATACAATCAGTTCTAGAGCCTCATTAATGCCAACTCTCCATCAGCATTAGTCAGCATTAGAATTGAAAAAAAAAATTGACAGAACGAGGAGCCTATAACAGATAGGTGATCTGAGGAAGATTTTCTGTAACTTAGTCAAAATAGTATTTTATCGGTACTTTCGAAATGTTAGGTGAGCAAGAATAATCTGTAAAAGAGGACTACAATGTTTTGTTTAACATCTTCAACAGCATTAGAACGTTTAAAATATTTGACTATATATCAGGCCTGGGAAAGTCAGATTTTGTTGGGAGCAATATGTGAATAGTGATTTTGTGAAACATTTCTAAGAGAAATTAGAAGTTAGAATGTAGCTTACATAAATTTTCATCAGCATCAGAGACTATTTGCCCTTGTTCAGTATTGGTTTAATAATAATTGTTATATAAAAAGCAGCTTATAATACGTCGTATAGTAATCGAAATGAACAGAAACAATATTCTGTGGTTCATGAACTAGTGTACCTCAAAATGCTAAATGGCGTAAATACCTCTGTGTGGTAGAGCAATAAGGATGATTACTGATTAGTCACTGGAGGCAGCAGTGAATCGAACTCTGGCTAGCTCAGTTGGTACTGTTGTTTCAAATCCCAGTGTCAGAGTTACTTTTCTCCTAAAATACTATAAATGCCAAGGCTATAAATATTAATTGTGAGCGTGGCTGTAATGTATGCCTAAGACAACTTGTGTCGATGCATACCCTAACTTGAGGAACTTCTCTCAGTTCTACTGTTTTCAGTAGTCTCTATTTGGAGGAATGGAACAGGCTGGGTTTATTTTTTAAAATTCAAAATTATTATCCATATAGATAAGATATAAGGGATACGCCCTGGTGACAATTTCTGATCTGCAACATTAAATTGTAGGACCATGTGCCTTTTGCACTTTTAAATTTTATCGTCACGCATTCTACTATTTGCCATGTTTGTCCGTAATCCAGTTCAAACTTAAAACGAAACATTTTCAAATGATGAACCTAATATGCTGCCTATTCTCATAGCAGTTCCTATGCTCAAAGACTAGGCCTATATCTCAAATCACCCTAGCAATCTGAAGCTGGTCAGATAACATGAGGCCCAAGGAGCCTCCCGGATTCCTTACTGGTAGGAGGTTAGTGATACTCTACCAACTTAACAGGTATGGTCGAGATTTCAGTCAATCGTAGCATGAATATCGCACCACTTCCGGCAAAGGCCAACTGCAAACGCTGGTCACTATGTAGTGAAATATGAGAGGAACGCTCCTTCTAGTATATACACGACTAAAGTAAAAAAAAATCCAAGGGATTACCCAAGAAGATGACGTCGGATTTGCTGAGGGCAATTTGTTGATCGATTGACCTCCAACCACTCTGCCTTAGGTCTTCCCTCTGTGCTCAATGGATAGGTTGGTTGGTATATGGTTATTTAACGACGGGGATGTACTGCAACTTAGGCCTGTGACCGTCGCCGGTGTGCCGGAATTTTGTCCCGCAGGAGTTCTTTTAAATGCCAGTAAATATACTGATATGGGCATGTCACATTGATGCACACATAAATGCCATCAACCTGGGCCGAGATCAAACCCGCAACCTTGGACACAGAAAGCCAGCGCGATACTAACTGCGCCACCCAGGCCGGTTCAATGGATAGGATGTGGAGAAGTGAGATAAGTCAAAAAATTACTAGTTAAGCTATAGACCCATCCAGACCTGCCTTCACCCAAACGGCTCTGCTGTTGGTTCAGACGAACGAATTAAAACATAAGAGATATCATCGATTCCTTTTTGCAAATTTCCTGCTATGGGTAACGGAACTCAGGAACTGGAATCAGTGGTGCCAACTTATATGGGCCCGTGAGGCTCAAGCCCACCCAATAATTTTCCGTGTATTATTCTCATAATTATTTATCACTGTTACTAAAAATCGTGTTTCGTTGTTGAAATCAAGCAAAAATCATGCTATTGTTGACATACATAGTACGATTTTCTCTTGTTGCAGTTTATTCATGATCGTTTAAAATCGTTCCTTCATTCATTAAATTTTTACGTTTTACCCTATCAGTGGAGTTTCCACAGTCATCATCGAAAGATCTTTTTGCGCTTTGAAATACTAATGACTTTTTGCTTCCATAAAAAAATCTTAATCACATTGCTGTTCTAAATATAAGTTACATAAAGAGAGCGCCGAAAAGTCAGAATTAGAATTTGGACAACAAATCAGAAGGAAAAAGATGGTGTGATTAGGGAGAACAGACTATTGGTCTAAGGAAATAAGAAGAAAATGGTGATGTCTGTGACGAATTTATTAGGAGAACTCTAGTTAAGAGAAAGAAATATTTTGCAACCCTCTACCGTATACTACATAATGGTGGGTTCATGTATAGTTTAATTTTATGCTATTTTAGCAGTGATCTAAAATCCGAAATTGAAAGTTTTTGCACCCATCCAATGGTTTTCGAAAGTTGGCGTCATTGACTAAAATTGCCTTTAATCGAACAATATTGTAATGGATTCATCAGAAAATGTTTAAAATGTTAATTAAAAATACAGTATTTCATTTTATAGATGCTTTTGGAAAACTTGAGCAGTGCTTATGAAAATACCCATACACATAAAGACATATTAAAGGTGTTTCCTTCATTTCGAAACGCCACTGGAATTGACGGAGAAGTGAGAGGAAAATAAGGGACGGGAGAAGCCATTACTTTGATTCCATTTCTGTCTTCTCCTCTGTTTCTGCTCTGGGCAAATGAAAATCATTTTGTTAGGCTGTAGCCATCGTGTTTTAACTACCTACAGCTGTACCTCTCTACTATGTGGAGAAGACAAGTGATGCTACACTGTTCACTGAGAAAATGGATTTCCTGGGACTGGTTACGTGGTCGCTCGGCCCTTACAGTGGCGTCCAACATTCCTTCTTATACTCTTACAGTGAAGAAGTTAAAGCTTTACGAAGGGGTTTTAAATCGGTTATAATCGGTTTCAAGAGTTTAAGTTAATGAACTGTATTGTTGTTAGAATGAAATCAAGAAAACATATTTACTGTGAAAAAGATTTTGGGATTATAACTTCTCACAGGCTACTGGTCTAAGGAAATCAGAAGATGATGATGCTTGTGACGAATTTAATGGAAGAACTCCAGTCAGGAGAAACACATATTTTGCAACACGCTGTGGTATATAATGGTGGATGCATCTGAGATTTTATTTTAATTTGTTTTATTTTATTATTTTTTAGTAGATACCTAAAGCCCAAAATAAAATAAAAAATTGAGCCCACCCAACGTTTTTGAAAAGTTGGCGCTACTGCATGCTAAAGAAATTGGTGATAGGGTTGTATGCATGCAGTAGTTATCTTCGTATTTGCCTGCCTATTTGAAATTGGGATTGGAGAATTCAGAAGGGGTTCTTAAACCAACTAATCCAAGTAAGAAGTGAGTTTTTAAAAATCGACGACTTCTGCCTACCATTTTCGAATTGGTCACGAAGTAAACGGGAGTCAGGTCACAGCTACCGTATTTGGATGGATGAATTAATGTCAGAGACTATCATCATCTTCAACTGATCTCTATAAGAGAAGTACACCATATAAAAAGAAAAGATGAGAAAATTTTGCTCAAACAACATCTTCGGCATACTATGATGTAACACTTAAACACATAGTTACGTAATCGCGATAATTATAGCAATTTAGGGTGGAAAAGAATTTTCGGCCTAAGTGATGCTGTTATGTAAATACTTATTACTAGGCCACGGACATCATTGTTGTTTCATTACCAAATAAATGAAAAGCAGAAGGAGGAGGAGGAGGAGCAATGTCATATGCATGGGGTTTGTAAACAAATGAAGCAGATGCAATTACAAGTATTATAAAACCAAAACTTCAGTGCTCGCAGCAAATTTGAGAGCTTGAACTCTGATTTAATTCGCAGTAGGCCTATGCACTAGGCGAGTCATAGCAACAAAATTGTCCACTTCTGCTAGCGTTATATCGCTGCGTAAATATACTGTTTCAAATATAATACTGTGATGCTCAGTTGTTTAAAATATCGCTTAATATACACTTACGGACTATGTTATAATGCATTCTTATTGTTAGGTAGTTAAAAATTATTTAGGCATATATTATTAACACTTATAAAAATAATAACAACAACAATAATAATAAATATAATAGTAATAAAAATTTCATTTGCTACTCATTTTATATAGCATAGCGTATAAAGAAATAACGAAGAAATCAACTCCAGCGCATTCCCGAAAGAGAAAATTCTTGTTCAGGGGCAATCCGCATACAATTTAAAGACAAACTCTTGATAGAGGGACTTAAGATGAAAAAAGTTTAGATCCAAATCTAGATCAATCAATTTAAATGTATAGAGTAGTTTTACATATTAGCCTACGTGATATAGGCTACAAAGAAAATTTGTGTTTGAGATAAAAATTCTAGTCTACTATTGGCACCCATACTCTTTCAAAATAACATCTAGGTTATTTTACTTTGCTTTTAAAAGTCTCCTATTTTGTAATTTCTAATTCTGGTTATTTTTCATCAAATCTATTAAGTGATCTTAGTCCATAATTGCTGTCATGATTATAAAAAAGAGCCATAAATGTGATATTTTAGTTCTATAAAATATGTGTATATTAATCTAATTGATATGTATTTTTATGAACGTAGTTTAGTAAAATTGCTAGATAAAACTGTAGTAGGCCTATATTAAGAACATTAAAGTCAGAGTATAGAGATCCTGTCGGATTGTAAACAGTTTCCTTTAAAAAATATATAATTTTTTGTAGGGCTGTACCGATTAATCGATTAACCGGCCCGATTAATCGATTGAACATTAAATCGTCGATCAATTACATTTTCCGATTAATCGGTTTAGTCGAATTCTGAAAAACGTTTTTCGAGAAATGGGTCAAATGACCAAACTCCTTTATCTCGCTTCTCCGGCCTTGGCACATCATGTGTCATTCAGCCTATTGTGTCCAAACAATTCCCGTTATTCAGAAACCTGAAGGGTAGTTTGGTTTTGCAAGTCTTGGCTGAAAAAGTAACCGGAAATGTAAGTTTTGTATATATTTTTTCACTAATTAACTAATAATGCTATTCATTAATTCGGGATTTCTTCTGATTATCTGTAGTGTAGTAGTTATTAAACGTGTAAAACAATATTAAATGTACACTTTGGTTTCGTTTAAAATACCGACCTGTTTCTGATTAATCGGTCGATTAATCGATTAAAGTCAAGCGTTAACTCGATTAGAAATTTTAATCGATTTTCAGCCCTAATTTTTTGTAATGCTACAGTAACAATGGACTAAGAGCACTTTCTAGAACAATTTATCCACCCTGAACCACATTGGGCAATCGAATGAAATAGTGTAGAACACTAATAAGTAAGTACTGTAGACATTTATGGGATGAAAAATTATAATATTTCTAAGTGTACATTAAAAATTAAGTTAGATTGGGGTGCTTCTAGACAATTAGAGGTTCATGAAAATAGAATAGCAAAAATCTTTCCAGGTTTTCAAATCAGAATCAAACCATTTATTTCATTATTTTCAATCCATTATTTGCATCAGTAAAGGTCCAAGATTTCCTTGCAAATAGGCAGCGTAAGAGTAGCCTATATGATACCATTATATTTTTGAACTTGTTACTCATTAGTAGGATTCGGATTTTTAGGTTATAATAAAACCCATATTAGTTTTTTAAACATATTAAAATAGTTTTATTTATTTTTTATAATTTAAAGAAAGTGTTTAAAGTTTCACTTTAATAAATACTAGGGATGGGTCGATACCAGATTTTCTCGATACTCGATACCGATGCATGGTTTTTCCCTTGATACTCGATACTTCGATACTCGATACCGTCAAGACTTCCAGTTTCAATAAATAGGTACATTATTAATTAAAAGTCGAGAGAACTATGTAATACCAACTAAATTAAGTGTGCATAATTAATGAGACAAAATTTAATATCATCAGTAGCCTATAATTATTTTTAAACTCTACATTAAAACTAAAATTAGTTTTTGAAAAGTCCACTTACAAGTTTTTGTTAAAAAATACTAGCATTCTCACTTAATTGCAGAATTACCAAAGTATCGAAAAAGTACCGAGCGAGTTTTCTGAAGTATCGCTCGATGCCGATAACATGCAAGTATCGAGATTATCGAGGTATCGAAAGTATCGAGGGCCCATCCCTAATAAATACAATAAAAACATTGACTCTGTACCAAACAACTATGGGAACACTTTTTGCTTAATTTCCAACAGTTTATAGAACACTACAAATTTTATAATTATCCCTGACATTTCCAACTCCACCACGTAAACTCAACAAGAAAGTCTTTCAATTAATCAACCAACTTTTGGAATGCTTTACTTTCGGCATCTTGCTGGAGCAAATACTGTGAATAAACTGCAAGTGTAAGCTTCTTAAGAATGCCTATAATTTGCTTCAAAAGAAACCGGAGATTTCGGTTCACTAACGATTTCTTTTAACTGGACAAAGGACTATAAAATGAGAAAATTACAAAATACAACTATATTTTCTCTTACAAATGTAGGCTACCGCTAACAAAGAGCAAGGCAAAATTGAGACAGATATTTAAAAATAGTAATTTATT
The DNA here is from genome assembly GCA_964059195.1 of Ectobius pallidus. Classification (NCBI taxonomy): domain Eukaryota; kingdom Metazoa; phylum Arthropoda; class Insecta; order Blattodea; family Ectobiidae; genus Ectobius; species Ectobius pallidus. The sequence continues at coordinate 104,965,953 of CAXKWD010000002.1, read as the reverse complement.
TTTAGTAGAACAATAATAATTATATTAATTACTCATTATTTGTTTAAATATTTTAGGGTATTTTCATTAAAACAGCTTTAGCCATTTTTAGTTTTTAATGACTTATTAGCCAATTTTCGGTTTTATAAGATTGAACTATGTACCTGCCAAGAGAGTGGAACGGATAATTATGTTAAAATATCCCGGGTAATTAACAAGGAACTAAATAGTTTTAAACCTAAGAATCCGGGCCCTACTCTTTAGTTAAGTCAACAAAATGTGTTTTGGCATTGTTGTTAACTGTAGGCCTACATTCTATCTCCCCGCATTTCATCACCTGCTACGTTGTTTACACTTCTGTTGAAAAGATGGAAACAAACAAACACTAGCGGCATCAGTATAACAGGCATTTAAGACTTAGGAAGATTATCCGGTACATGAATCCAAACCTAAGCATTTCAGCGTAAAAGAAGGATATATAGACCTACTTTGAAAGTTAGCCTATGCCACAAAATTAAAAGAGAGAGAAGCTTTTTACCCAAATTATTGGTCCTTTTTTTCCACGCCAGCATGTACCAACGCCAGCACAACACAGTCCGTTGCAGTTTGACTGTTGTTGTTTTCTATTTAAACAGTCAGTTTATGTGCATAATAAGAAAGAACTAGTTGATTTTTCATACCCAAAGGTGGGTGCTTGAAATGAGGCCATGCTCTTAATAAGCCCACCCAAAAGTTAAAAGAAAATAAAAATAAAAAATAAAATAAAAAGTATATGGAGAAGTGGTCAGGTGGCAGCACTTTCATAACTATAGACACAGCAGCATTACATAGTGCTACCCTGAACTTGGTGTGATCACGCGTTCTTCCCCTTTTTGAGAGTGGATTTTATGGATGTATGTTAATCTAATTTTAAGTGCGAACATTTCACCGAGTTGTTTTTTTTATTTCAGTCCAATGTAGGCTACTTGTTATTATTTTTATTTTGATGTTCTGTAATGTTCAGATGATTCAATTTCTATTTAGTGCTGTAGTAATATGTGTAGATTTATGTTTCCTGTTGTGTCCAAGAATAAAAATGTGTCATACCCTAGCCTTTAATAAGACCACAGACATGATTTAATTTTGTAATTATATCTCATATGGATACATAAAATGTTTATTCTGGTACCATTAATGCAGAAACAAGTGTACAAAATATATTTTGTAATACCTTGTCATTGACCAATTTTTAAAAAATCGTCAAATCTTAAGGTGGCCTTATGGAGTCCAAACATTTTTTCAGTATTTAAAATCATTACAATCACATTATTTTTCTTTATTTGAATCCATTGAATTGTTTGCATTAGTACATAATTCCAAGATTTGCTTCAAAATATGATTATGCAAGGTTCTTAAACTACAGTATACCAGCCTTGATGACTTTGTCCCTCAGTGCATTATTATTTTCTATTTAAAAGTATTATAAAATCACCTGGCAATAAATATTTCCATGGTTTATATAACACCACCATGAAAGAGAATATTGGTGATAATATTTCATGTTTAGTTTTAACGCAGTCATTGTTCACTTCAAGTTTGTCTGCACGCCTCTGGTATGTTCGAGGCAGCAAGGGGATGAAGAAGGGGAAATAAATGAAGATTTGCATGCGTTGAATTAGCCCGTACGGTGGTCCAGGGAGAAGAATAGCTGTTCCTGGTTGTTAATATAACGCCTGCCTCTCTCCCGGACGAAATATTGATACCTACCCCGTAGTCACAATCGATAGCCGCAATACACCAGTCTTTTGTTTCCTGCGGGCTTTATCATGCCGAGATATACACCAAGTAATCAAGATAAACACTGCATCATGGTTAATAGTATAGTGGAAAAGAAAGCATGGCCAATACTGGAAATCATCGGAAGCATTACATACAGGAAGATGTAATCATAGTAAAAGCTATAAATCTCTGAGTAACTTACTTAGACATATGTATAAACATGTATGCCTAAATTAAATATAACATTGAAAATCAGTACAAGTACACTAAAAGTAAACAGACAAGTGAAATTTAAAACTACTGTAGGCCTATGTCTATTTAATGGTTCAACTTTAAAACCAAACTTCATGAAGACGAGAGGTGATAATTTTTTGAGGACTAGGATTTTCTAAGTCAACATAATTTTGACCGTGCTTAATATTTTACTTAATTGTAGGCCTATGTTATGATAAGATAATGTAATACTTCAATACACTAGAAATATTTTAAACGATTTTAGTGAACTAAAAGTCACAGAGAATTTACTTATTTTATTTTATTTTGTTTTTCTAAATCAAACAACTTTCAAAATAGTTATTTTTTATACAAGTTTCTAATTAAGTATATTTGTTTAAAAATAAATTATGAACTTATACATACATTGTTTTTTATGATAGCACTAATTTTATAATTAATAATTAAATTTACAATAGAACCTACATAAATATTTCAAAGTAGAGAGGTTATAAACGATTCCATGGCCTTTCAAACCTACCATCGTCGATTGCATATTTTATTTAAGTTATAAGAGAAATTATTTCATGATTATCTGTACCTTGTATTTTAAAGGCTCGTCTTTGGCCCCACCTACAACTGATCAAATTCCAACTTTACTTTGTCCTGAAAAAAATATTAAATTGTTCCTTCAGCCATTTAGAAACCGTAATCTCAATACGACGTTCGCGCACATAATCAGCGAACTGGTCATGCGCGCATGCAAAGTATTGCAATGACGGTTTCTGAATGTCTGTAGGAATAAATCTGTACACAGATGTATAAGAGAATTAGCGGGTACAGTTTATTAAATAGTATTTTGGAATAGTCGAACTTTTAAAACAGTTTCAATTTACAATTATTGCTTCTGGAAATAATCTCTATGTAGTTATTAGCTGGAGGTGTTGAAATTACATTTGGCCTTTGGCTGCACTTTTTTTTATCTCTTGTATGTCAAAATATGAGCAATGAAAGTATAGTAGGCTATTTGTTCCTTCGTGTTTCAAAATAAGAACAGTAAAATATACATTTTTCCATTCAAACATAAAGATAAAATAAAATATATCCCCTCATGGTTTTCATTTAGTAGATCACAGTAAGGTTCTAGAAAGTGCTAGTCAAGTATGTCAGCAATAATTTCCTACGAAGATGTAAACACTGTGTGATATGTTCTATAGACTCCACTAAATTAGAATTTCCTCTTTTTTGTACGAGCTTGTAAAAGAGATAAATCTAACAAGTGCGTGGTTTTTAGGAAGTAAATTGAAAAGCGAAATGTAATTCAGGAAGCCCCAGCTGTAGCCCTCAATTTATCTTGCAAGCTAAAAAAAATCCGAGGAGAGCAGATTGGTGACGTCATCATCATTGTTACACCAGAGAAAATGGTTCCTGGTGAAGGGAGAGTTTTATGATCCCAATCCTGCAAATTCATTTCGAAGAACGACTGATTTTCTTATTTTAATTAAAATAGATCTCACTCTCCTAAACCATGGAATTTTATTCACTACTTGAATGAAAAGACAAGGAGAAAAATAAAAGCAAAATAATTTAATTCGAACTAACCAAGACAAGTTGCCCTGCAGCTTTAAGAGCAAATTATATTTGAGGCCCGGGTTCGATCCCCAGTGTAAAAGGAAGTACTGAAGTACTCAAGTGGCTCTCCTCGATCTTGAGTAGGATTATTCAACATCCTCCCCGATCTTGGGTTTAAAGTGGGCCAAAGCACGTTTGGTCTAGTACATTTTGGGCTAGTACATAGCTATATTTCCAGTCGTTTCATTATCTATAATTCTACCATAACGTGGGCATGTCTCTCAGCTTGATCCCTTCCTATCCATGCCTCTGTACAGAACTTCACCCTATTCGTATTCCTTTACACCTTTCTGAAACTCAATTGCTAGTTATATCAGGAGCTCCCAAACGGTATCACAGTTCAAGCGCAATTTATTCAAGAATATTTTAGCATTTATTCAGCAATACTGTATTCATTTATTTTACTTTCATATACTATTTAGTTTTTAAATATATTTGTAGATTGTATACTCTTTTATAACTAAGTTGAATAATTCTTGTAACTCAAGTACCAAGTAACTACAGTATTTCCCCATGGCTGAATGTTAGAGTTGGCCTTACGGTCTTAACTCCGCTAGGCCAAATGAATAAAATAAAATGGATAAATACATTTTCGCTTAACCATATAGACTATTTAGAGAAGTGCAGTGTTAATGTCTTACCTTACGTAAACCTACAATAGGCCTATATCTAATACCATGCACAAGCAATACAAAAATATTTGTTTATTACGGTTATTTACTGCAACCTGTGTGTCGGAATTTCGTCAAGCAGGATTGACATACTCATAAATCTACAGAAATGAGACCGTCTTAAAGGCCAATGACCTGGGCAAAGATCGAACCCACGAACTGGAGAACAGAAAGCCAATTTTAATCTTTATAAGGGTATTAGACTAGAACTTCCTTATTCAATCATGAAGACCCGTTGTTTGGCAGCCTAATCGGTATTGAGGATTCTTAATAAAACTGAACCAGGAGATATGTATGATAATAAAGTCTGGAATTTGTTAGAAGTTCATATCAAGCAGACACCTCATTGTTTTCATCATATTAGTTACTGCAAATAAGTGTGCATATACTTTGATATTATAAATCAGCTTACTGAACAGATAAGGAAGTTCTAATGTTAACACATGCAGTGTGAACAGATGCGTCCCTAGAGAAGGTAAATACTGTCCAATACAATACCCATGATAATTTAATGAATGGATGTTTTATTAGCTTATCGAGTATGAGAGTTTATGAACGTACAGTAGACTACAAAATTTATGGCAAATTTATATTTCCTTTTAATGTACACAATTGTTCATTTGGGCTAATAGGCTATAGAGATTTAGCTTATACACACTCATTTTTATTAGAGATATAGGAAGAAACCGACAGTGGAACCACGAATCTTGGCTGAAAGTTGAATAATAGCCTTGTTACGTCATGTAATACCTTCTTTCTTGCTTGCCATAAATTTACTTCAGATGGCTTTGATTTTCATTTGTCTGTATAGGCTTACAGTCAATCAATTCAATGTATGTCTTGGCAATTGTTATTTTAATCTCAACTCCAAAATTATTTATTTATTTTTTAAATAACTACTAATTTATCAATTCTGTTTTTATTATTTTATTTATTATTATATTAGCATAGTGCGTTTTAATGTATTGATTAATTAATCTTATTTACAAGTGAAGCTATTATTATTGGGTTAGCGATTATTTATTGTTTCAACCTTCAATTGTCCTTATTATTCACTTCATCCTTCTTCTTCAAAATGGACAACGATTTGAGTGTTCCATTCTCCTTTTCTAGGGCAATGTGCTCTATTCAACAAATCATTTAGCACGTCATACAGTGCTAAATTTCGGGCGAAATGCCTTTTATCTTCATTTGTGTTGGATTAAGAATTCCAATGTTCTTACATAGTTCAACATAATTTCAACATCACAGGGATTCATCTAGACGTCGCTAAAGGTGCTTCGTTCTATCTCTGGACACTGAACCTTCATAAGGAGATATCAATCATTTCAATTCTGTGAGTAATATAATTCACAAGACAAGGACTATGATTAGTCTTCAATTCGGTGAGATTTAGTAGTCATAAAGAGACTTCATGCAACTTCGAATTGTTAAATAAATACAGACATTTATGCTTCGCAATAAAGTGTTAACAGCTTATTTATGCAATCTTCTTTTTTCTGAACTAGTGCTGTGAATAGTCTTAAATTTCAGCATTCAATACAATCTTCTAGTTTCGAAAATAACAATTTCGACAGGCTACATTTATTACATCAACAAATGGTCCTCCGAATTAATACAGTCTACCAGTGCATCTATATATGTGTACTTGGATACAACTAGAACTGCAGATTTCAAGAAGTGCATATATTCCAGACCATCAAGTTTGTGTTGATCAAGCAACGTCATCGTTCACATGTGCATATTTCTTGTATATCAATTTACCCATTTGAAGATTGGAAATGAAACCCAATTCTTCTCCTCAATTCTTCTCTCCCCCGCATGTTATCGCCGGGAATCGAACCCACAAATAGTTTTCAATACGGTCCACTACCAGAGGAAGGGTCGCCTTGCGGTAACATGTTGTTGGTCCTCCGGGCCGTTGATATTATTAACATGTTGTTGGTCCACCGGGCCGTTGATATTACTAACATGTTGAAGGTCCATCAGGCCGTTGATATTACTAACATGTTTAGATATTACTGGCTGCTCCGAACCTGAATTAAATTCAGTGCATTTGCTTGATTATCATAAATAATTCATCTTATACTATATAATACATAAGTCTCTCCAGGCATTTGCAAGCCTGTTTGAATTCATGCAAAGTATTGCATTTAGCAACAACATAAGTGTTGTTTCATAAACATTAGCATCACTATTATTATCAAGTTTTAATAATATCAAGCATATCTCCGTGTCCTCAACACGTTTGAGATCTAGGTACGGAGCTACCTGACTATCATATTGTAATACATGTCTATTTGTAAAATATTGTACAATCTCACAGACAACAATACAAACACCTGATACAGATTCTACACAATTTCAAGTGTATTTTAACTGTTTTGTCTGTTTATCTCAATCATGACCATTGTAAACGTCTATGTGTAATTCCCGAAACGCGGGCAATTAATTTAACACTGAGCAATTATTTATTGTAAAAGACTTTGCAAATCTCATCAAATATGACTAATCCGGGTCCTGAATTCGCGGCCCTTAAGGCTAAACGAATCCCTGTTAAGAGTCGTATTACCCGCCAAGCCAATATAATAGCTGATCTCACTAGTTCTAGTGAAATTTCTATTCAAGACCTGCTTAGGCGCAAAGATACAATGACAAAACTTAGTAATGATTTTCAAGACATACAATCTCAGATCGAGGAGTTAGAATTTTCTGATGCCGAAATGGCTTATAGGGAGGAAGTCGAAGAAACCGTTTTCCAAGCCCTTTCTCACCTAGACAATTTAATTTTTCAAAGGCAAGCCCAGCAGGAAGCTGAGGCTAAGTCAGTTGCGGCCCAGCAGGAAGCTGAGGCTAAGTTAATTGCGGCCCAGCAGGAAGCTGAGGCTAAGTTAGTTGCGGCCCAGCAGGAAGCTGAGGCTAAGTTAGTTGCGGCCCAGAGAGACTCTCAGGCTAAGCTATCTAGTGTCGAGTTTATAAAGACACGATTCCTCAATTATGTTCAGGCTATCCAAGCACTTGTTATAGAAGACAGACAGTCTTATTGCAAGGCTCTGAGTCTGCGCACATCCTTTGAGAAAATATTCAGTGAATACGAGACTGAATACTCCCGTATCGACGTACTAGAACTCAATGAATCTATCAAACTTCAAAGGCTTCAAGTCGAATCTGCCTTTCATGAAACCATTGGTATTCTTCGAAGTTCAATTGATGAAACCAAGGATCATTATGAGCCCAACCAAGCTATCCTTGCTAATCAATCATCGCCTCAATTTGTCCCCTCTCTTCCTAAACTTCCAGAAATTCGGCTTCCTCATTTCAGTGGCGACCCAGCAACCTGGATTGAGTTTAGGGACACTTTCAATTCACTAATCATAGAGCATAAACACATATCTAACATGGACAAATTTCAATATTTGAAGTCCTGTCTAGCACCAGAAGTTATGACAGTGATTCAAAACATTCCTGTCTCTGCTGCTACGTTTGATGTAGCATGGAGCACGCTGTCGGCTAGGTTTGATAATGACCGACTTATCGCTAATACCCACTTGGAGAAGCTATTTTCACCTCCTGTCTTAGAAAGGAATTCCGCTGAATCTCTTCAGAAGTTCGTTGACCATTTTATAAGCACTGTTCATGCTTTGAACTCGCTTAATGTTGGTGTAGAACTGTCTGACTTGATTATAGCAAAGATTGTACTCGACAAGCTTCCCCCATTCTTGATAAAGGAATGGGAATCCTCTCTCGCTCCAGGTAAAATGCCTAGTCTCAAAGACTTATTCACATTTTTAGAATCCAGGATACGGGTTTTTCAGATGACTGACTCAGCTTTAAGGAGTCAGCCAGTAAAGCCTATTGTATCTAATACAACCATTCCTAAAGGCAAGGTTGCCTCCTCCAAGCCTAAATGTCTCTGTTGTAACAATGGATTCCATGAGCTGCAACATTGTGAAGTTTTCAAGGCCATGAATTTCTCTAATAGAGACAATTTTGTCAAAACGCAACGATTATGTCAAGTGTGCTATTACTCTAAGGGTCACGCCCCCTATTGTAGCACTTATACTTGCAAGATTTGTAAGGGTAAACATGGCACTTACCTTCATAATCCAGCACATACTAACGGCAACCAAGCTGCCAATACTGCTGGGGTAATGTCAGTCTTCCAACCTCAACCAAGCTGTTTGCTCCCTACCGCCACTGTTTTAGTCATGCACAGGGATGGCCATTCTGTTGAAGCCACCGCATTGCTTGACAGTGGTTCTGATTGTAACCTCATGTCTAATAGGTTATTCAACCACTTAAAATTATCGCCTCATCACCAGCGCACTACTTTAGCTGGTATATTGTCATCTAAGGCAGACAGTCTTAAGATGACGTCGATTTCAATTAAGTCTGTCACTACTTCATGGCATTGCAACACCAACGTCATAATCGTACCGGAAATTTCAACCTCGAAATTTCCACGCAAGCCTGTCAATACTACAAATTGGAATATTCCACCAAATCTTTCATTGGCTGACGCCAGTTTCAATATTCCTAAGTACGTAGACTTGTTATTAGGTGTTGAAATATATTCACAGATTGTCTGTGCAGGTCAGATATCTGCTCCTAATATGCCTGTAATTCAGAACTCGCATTTGGGTTGGTATTTTGCTGGTAAATTACCACAACCCGCCAGGTCTGAACATAACATGGCTTTGCAAAATATGCACAACCGCCAACCTAATTCGAGGCCTTCTAATAAGGTTTCTAAGGAGCCCGACCATTCTAGCGGGTCTCCCACACATTATTCTGCCTTCCTCACTGCTGATCAAGACATTAGCAGGCAACTTTCTCAGTTTTGGGAATTAGAAAAAGTTTCTAACTCTGATTCCTTTCTCGACGACTCTATATGCGAAAAGCATTTCGTAGATAATACTCAACGAGACTCAGAAGGAAGATATGTGGTAAAACTTCCTTTCTTGTCTGATCCTCAGACCCTGGGCAGCACAAAACTCCAGGCTTATAAAGGATTCTCCTCATTGGAGAAACGCTCCACTTCTAATCCCACTCTCAGTGAAGATAATTGTAAGTTCAAGGATGAAAATATCGCTCTAGATCATATGGAGCCCGACTTGCTTCCAGAAACTAGAGTAGTGTCCCTAATGGAGGCCACTACCTCCAACCTAAACTCTTATCTTTTCAAATTTGAATATTTGAAAACTATTCGTATTATGTCTTACGTATTGAGATTCATGAATAACTCTCGTAAGATTCATAACTCTATAAAAGGCCCCTTAATGCCTTCTGAACTCAACAAGGCACTTCAATGCTGTGTTAGGCTAATACAGCAAGAGGTTTATGCATCAGAAATCCGTGATTTATTGTCAAATCATGACGTCAATTCTTCAAGCAAATTGAAGCAACTAGACCCGTTTCTTGACAAGGATTCTGTAATTCGGGTAGGCGGACGTCTTGAACGATCCAGCATACCTTTCGAAGCCAAACATCAGATGTTGTTACCAGCTGATCATGCCTTCACTAAGCAGCTTATTCATTTCAATCATATCAAGTTGAATCATGCTGGATCCCAACTTGTTATTTCTCACTTAAGAGAAAGATTTTGGATACCATCTATTAGGAAGGTGGTACGTAGTGTTCTAAGAAAATGCACTACATGTTTTCGCTTCAATATTCAAACCTTTCAGCAAAAAATGGCTGATTTGCCTGTTTATAGAGTAAATCCCATTTCTCCTTTCACCACACGTTCTCGTTGGAATACTCTCCAACAACTTACAAATAATTTATGGAAGAAATGGTCTACTGACTATCTCCACACACTACAAAGACGTTCTAAGTGGACCAAAGTTCTTTCTGACATTCCTTTAGGTACCCCAGTCCTAATCATTGAGGACAATCTCCCTCCTCAAAGGTGGTCCCTAGGGATTGTTCATTGTACTCATCCTGGCCCTGACGGTCTTATTCGTGTTGTTACTGTGCGTACTGCCACAGGCTTATTTAAAAGACCCATTGTAAAACTGGCTCCTCTTCCCATTTCTGAGGCTAACGACTAACCCTATCATGTCTTTGGTGTTGTTGCCTTTTTTGGTTAGCAACCCTCAATTCATTTCTTAGTTTTAAGTTTGTTTTCTTATATTACTTACTCCCCTTTCTCATATCATAATTCTTTAGGTATCACATGACTTCACATCACTTTAGATTATTTCACAAGTGAAATAATCGCGGGCAATATGTTACGTCATGTAATACCTTCTTTCTTGCTTGCCATAAATTTACTTCAGATGGCTTTGATTTTCATTTGTCTGTATAGGCTTACAGTCAATCAATTCAATGTATGTCTTGGCAATTGTTATTTTAATCTCAACTCCAAAATTATTTATTTATTTTTTAAATAACTACTAATTTATCAATTCTGTTTTTATTTTATTTATTATTATATTAGCATAGTGCGTTTTAATGTATTGATTAATTAATCTTATTTACAAGTGAAGCTATTATTATTGGGTTAGCGATTATTTATTGTTTCAACCTTCAATTGTCCTTATTATTCACTTCATCCTTCTTCTTCAAAATGGACAACGATTTGAGTGTTCCATTCTCCTTTTCTAGGGCAATGTGCTCTATTCAACAAATCATTTAGCACGTCATACAGTGCTAAATTTCGGGCGAAATGCCTTTTATCTTCATTTGTGTTGGATTAAGAATTCCAATGTTCTTACATAGTTCAACATAATTTCAACATCACAGGGATTCATCTAGACGTCGCTAAAGGTGCTTCGTTCTATCTCTGGACACTGAACCTTCATAAGGAGATATCAATCATTTCAATTCTGTGAGTAATATAATTCACAAGACAAGGACTATGATTAGTCTTCAATTCGGTGAGATTTAGTAGTCATAAAGAGACTTCATGCAACTTCGAATTGTTAAATAAATACAGACATTTATGCTTGGCAATAAAGTGTTAACAGCTTATTTATGCAATCTTCTTTTTTCTGAACTAGTGCTGTGAATAGTCTTAAATTTCAGCATTCAATACAATCTTCTAGTTTCGAAAATAACAATTTCGACAGGCTACATTTATTACATCAACAAATGGTCCTCCGAATTAATACAGTCTACCAGTGCATCTATATATGTGTACTTGGATACAACTAGAACTGCAGATTTCAAGAAGTGCATATAAGTTATTCCAGACCATCAAGTTTGTGTTGATCAAGCAACGTCATCGTTCACATGTGCATATTTCTTGTATATCAATTTACCCATTTGAAGATTGGAAATGAAACCCAATTCTTCTCCTCAATTCTTCTCTCCCCCGCATGTTATCGCCGGGAATCGAACCCACAAATAGTTTTCAATACGGTCCACTACCAGAGGAAGGGTCGCCTTGCGGTAACAGCCTACTAGTGTCTTACTTTTTTTTTTAGAGTTTTAAAGTTTTTTTTTAAAAAGTTGATTCTGTGCCCAAAAGGATAATTAAGTTGATGCTGGCGTTTTACTTTTTTTTTAAGTTTTTTTTTAGAGTTGATTGTGTGCTCAGAATTCCTATAAGTTTGGGAAGAAGAATATTTATCTGTTTTTGTTCTTCTTACACATCTTCTGTTGTGTCATCACATCTCATTCTTGGATTCCACCGTAAAGGCTGTAAGCTTTAACAAATGCATTTAAAGAAGCTTTATCCTTATTAATATAATTTATATACGCTACTAATGTATGAAGATAATTTTACATAAATTAGTAAATTAACTTCTGCATAGAAAATCCTGACAAAACATTTTATTAACATTTAGGATACGCAGTGGTGCAGGTGATTGAGACACTTTGTTTCAAACCTGGAAATCGCGGGTGACCCAGATGAGAGGCCCTTGAGATTTTTCAATTACCCTAATCCCCCTCAGACCATACTTGGGACACTGGTGGCTCTGAGGTCGACTCAGTCTCTAACAGAAAAGAGTACCAGGAGCATTCCTGAGGGTAAAGGCGGCTGGTGCGTAAGGCTAACAACCTTACCATCTTCATGTGCCGAATGTCTATAAATCGGGGAGCCTCAATTTCCTGGAACCCCAAGGGCCTTTACGGCTTGTGTAGGCACCACTTTATTTAAACAGCATTTATGACTAATTCGTCTACGTAATAACGATAAATGATTTCTGAAATCAAGAGCAAATGTATGGACGAGAAAGGTTACTTAAAACTCGACCAATCGCCTGTTTATTTGAATTCACAAGTACAACAGCTTGAGATCCTGATATGCTTGTTTATTTTTTTCAAATAAACATTTAAAAATTTATTTACAAAATAATATTATAATGTAAAAATGTATGAAAGCCTACTTTTTATATTTAGCAGTCTATGGAGCTATCAGTGTCTATTAGTGATAGACTATTGTCACGCTTGTAGGCTATAGACTTATGAATTAATGTAAATGCAACCACTTGTGAGTGTAGAAAAATAAACCAGGAATATTCTCCGTTTCAATGTTTAGGTTTTGTCAATTCTTCTCCTTTGTGCAAACAAAATTATAATTCTTGATAGGTGATATAAAGATAAATACCCTGTCAATATGCTTATTCGAAAACCTGTCGACAAAGGATGTCATAATAACCTTTTATTTATAAATTTACACAAAAATGTATGAATAACTCGAACGTTTTTTTTAAATTTTTTTTATTGTCTCTATATGAAAAAGTTATTTCTTGTGTATTTACTGATACGTCAAAAAGTTATTTGAGTTTTGGAATGGATGTTGTACTAGCGCAAACAAAACACACATCTCCATTCTAATCTAATAAATACAATCGAAACCCAAACTTTATTACATTTTATCCAATCGCAAACAAGCGTAAGCCAGTGACATACACTGTCAAAATATGACAACGTTCACAGTTTATTAATTCTGCGTATTGACTTCTAGTTTTTTTTTTCTATACGGGAAAAATGAAAACAATTTGCATGATTTTCTATTGCACTGTACATAGTATCAGCATCTGTCAGTGCAATATTATTAATTAACGCAGATCACAGAATTGTAACATAGCGTGGCGTATGTTTAGTTTCTGGATGCAATATATTGTATGTCATACTGAATCAATATCATGATGATGACACTGTTTTTAATCTGCTAATAAAACTCCCGACTGTCCAAGTAAACAGTGCGAAAAAGTGGGTTCAGAAAGAGTGAATCAAGTACAATCAAATAGTGAAAGCAATCAGTTCATTAGGAATGAGCTTTTAAAATAAATGAGAATAATACTTTCTAGTTAAGCCAACAATTTATTTGGAATTTAAAATGTTTTCAAATATATATATATATATATATATATATATATATATATATATATATATATATATATATATATACTTTAATTTTTTTATTTATTTCGTTTCATTTATTCATCACATATCAAAGATACAAAACATTAATTTAAATTTTAAACATGAAAAAATTACGAATTTTTGTTACATAATATAATATAAATATGGTAATCAGAAAATACACCCGAATGAGCAAGGTTGTTCGTGCTCGGGTGCAAGTCCAAAAAAGAGCAGAGTGAAAAAGGAGTAGAGACGAAGAGCAGAGTGAAAAAGGAGTAGAGACGAAGAGCAGAGCGAAAAAATTAACATAAAATAATAATAATAATAATAATAATAATAATAATAATAATAATAATAATAATAATAATAATAATAATAATAATAATAATAAGAAAAGCCTAAGAACACAATATAGGATTATTTTAGGCACTAAGACAAACGTACGTGATTGCTTGAAAGTGTTCGTAATTAAATACCTAAAAGTACAGTTTATGCATATTATTTTTATTAGGCTAAGGCTAGGAATGTTCAGGATATTTTACAAAATAAAAAATCAACTAGGTAGGCTAAATTTAACCGCGATCAGTCGATTCCGTCCTGTGGTTAGTTTTCTACCTGAGTTCCGGAATGACATAAGTTATGGTCCATAAAAAGGTATTAGGCTATAGGCCACGCATCAGTTCCGTCCAAGAAATTTGTCGATCTCTATTTCAATTCCGTCCCAGCGTACTATCTTCATCGCCAACAAAAATAGCAATCCTATTCCCATGTTTTGTATGTAATAATTAAAACATGTTGCTTCAAGGGGAAAAATGAAGTGATTACCAAAGCAGCTGAAATAAAAGGAGCTTCGATAGAGCGCAAGAAGAATGTGGAAAATCTTAGTGTTACGAGAGCAAGTTCAACCGCCATTAAACTTGCGTATGATACTCCTATGATTTGTAGTATTGTTGATATTATCCTAATTGCATGAAGAATGAAAATATTGTCTGTGTTCGGTTGAATCCCTGTGCTTCATGGGATTTTTCTGAAAAGTGGGGATGGAAAGTAGTTAAATCAGCCGTGCTAGGTCAACTAAAGAGAGCAAGTTGAATGGAAGTAACAATGGTCAAGAAAATTTTTATTAACAGCCTCGGGGCTGTTAAAATATCGCTCATCTTCCGTTTGCTAATCAAATAGGAAAATGAACAATGACTTTTCACGGGCTAGAACGCCAGAGTTTAATTCTGGATAGGCCTATGTATTGTGATAATCGAAGCGAAGCATTATTATTTTTTTTGTATCAAAAAAGAATTTTGTTCTGACGCGAGTTCTAAGCGATGGTACGTTTGATTGACACTACAATTTAAACATAAGAATATTACTTTATAAGAACTATTCAAATTTTTGAGGAATAATCATTAACCTTTCAGAGCTGAATGTAAATGTTTTGTATATAAACAATCATGAAAAGAAAGCATCAGTGGGCTCTGAGTTTTAGATCAATGAGGAAAATTTCGGGAAAACAACTGGTCTCCATGAATGATAATTATGTCACGTGGATAAAAATTCTCATATTTGAGTAAATGATTACTGCAATGATCTTATAACTCTATTAGGTTACTAGGCTATATAGATCTCTAGATGCCGCATTTATACGTCAGTAGCAGTGAAAACGTTAATTCTATGGGAAGTCTAAGGATTCAGTGTATCGAGGTCAATAAATTTGCGGGAAAGTGTTTAGAGAAATATTATAAAAATAAAGAAAATACATTTCGAACATCTTTCGTTATGTATATCCCAGTTAATAACAAAGTGAAGAAAAGAATCACAAAAGGAGTATTAACTGGCTTCGCTCCTGTTTACGCCGTAGCACTGCTTTGCGCCCAAACGACCTAATTAATTAATTGTATCATTTTCCTGATACGTATACAAGCCTATAATAAATATTTAATCTTATACTATTACCAGGCGTTAGCTACAGAATCACTAGAAACACTAATATGTTATAACGTTGGCAATGACTTTTGCTTCCCACGAGAATTCGCGAAGATGGTTTCTTCGTTTCTTTAGACTTTAGTTTGGGCTGCATACAGTGAAATTTGTGTTTTATACAACAAAATTACATTAGGGACACATCAATTCCAGTAATTAACCAGTCTGTGTCTACAATTGTATTTTTCTGTGGGTTAAACCCTCCAGCATCAAAGTTAGAATTCGGGTGGTCATAAAAGTACCAGGGCCTGTATTTTAAATCAGAACTGCCTATCAGATAGTTAGACTTTTAACTGCTACTTTTCAATGCCATTTAGCCATACTAGGCCTAGAGAATCCACACTTCCAGAGAAGTTGTAGTAGTCATACATGTTTCCGAACTCTTTTCCGAATAAATATGCAATAACTTATGGCTTATATAAATTTTAAGCAGAGAGCTGTCTGCCAATCGTAGTACAGGCCGTTAGTTTAATTTTGGGCTAGTTTAATTTAGTTTAATTTAGTTTAGTTTTAATTATTTTAGTTTATATCAATAATATTTTCAGTTACTTTTATTTTTTAACGCAGCAGACACTGAGAAGAAGCATTTACAGTAAAGTGATTTTTTTTTATTTAGGCCTACTTATTACAAAATCCACATAGATCAATGGGTAGTATGTAGACTACATCTAGTACACGAATTTTAGTTTATGAATAAATGGAGGAATGCTTTTAAAATTCTGTGTCCTTCCAAGCTATAGGCTATAAATGTCTACATATAGGCCCACAGTGTTAATCCAATTATCAAAAGGCCTAACATTACACACAAATAAGTAGATGTGACCAAACTTTAGCAAGACAGACCTACCAATTTCTTTATGTGGCTAGATGGAACGTACATTTTAAAGCTTTTAAGTTTCCATAACTGAAGTGTGATTCATATTTCGTAACATTTAGATGAAACGTCAATGGTGTATGCTTACCTATATAGCCAAATTTTCCTTTAACTTTTTACTTTCTATAGGTAGCCTACTGTAGGTGGAAGAAGCAAGCTATATTTTTTTCGACCCCCAAATTCAAAGTTGAGTTTCTAACACGTTTTGAGGTCCCCTGAATCCAAAAATACTATTTTAGAAACTTGTCTGTGTGTGTTTGTGTGTGGGTGTATGTGTGTCAGTGAACAGCTTAGCTCCAGAACGTAAATCGCATTAGGTACCTTCTGAGGACGTGACACGAAAATTGGCGGCGACATTCTCTTATTTTTAGTGGACTTGACACTAAGAAAATTTCGTTTTTCTGGATTTTCTCGAAATCGGCTCTAACGATTAAATTTTGTACACGGGGTGCTTATACTAAGAGCTAAAACTTTTATTTCGAACATTTTTTTCCGAAAACATTCTCTGAAGGGTAGTTATAAGTCACGCACTGATCATATAAACTCAGCCTTGCCTGGTGAACAATAAATCTTTGCATCTGGTTCAAACAAATAAATTAGCACTCTTTGCAATATCGCCTCTTATTATACAGGGTGGCGCAGGGAAACGGGAAATTTTGAAAGTTATGTTATCAACACTGTAGTGCCGGCAGGTTTCCGGAACCGATGCGTAATTGTTGTGAACGAGTTGCCATTTAGTAATCATACAGCATTATAATTGTAAATAATGACAGTTCAATATAATATGATTAAGAAGGCGACATTCCATGGCCTGCGAGATCATCAGATCTTAGTGTATGTGACTTCTTCCTGTGGAAGTAAAGTGGCAGTACGTGACAGTTTGTAATGAAAACATAAATGGCATACTGTAAACATGTGCTTTTGTCAATACAAATAATTTCGCCTGTGTTTATTTGTGCAAATTACATTACTTCATAATTTCCCATTTCCCTGCGCCACCCTGTATGTCACAATGTGAAGTGTGAAAGATGTATTGGTCATTCTTAGAATAAAGAAAGTTACACGAGTGCATTAATCAGATTTTATTTGAGTTATGTATCCTTCGGGGATGCGATACTATATAGTAACGACATATTCTTCATTTTTACAACCAATTTGCAAGAAGAATGGCATACATAATACACTAAGAGGCAAACTTTTATTTGGACAATGTAAGTTACGTGAGTTTCCTACTACATTTTTTTAAAATTAAAATCCAATAGCATATGGGCTATGGAAAAACTCCCATAGGCTCACTTTCCATACAGAAATATGAACGCGACATATGTAAATAACAACACTACGTGACTTGTAACAAGTATCGATATTTTAACATAAATTAATTAATCCACTCTAATGTGTTAGCAGATGTCAAAAATTGAAACGCTATAATGGAGTCTACTGTAAAATAGTAGTAAGGTCAGAAAAGCATATTCAGACATGATGTAATTCTTCATTACAATTGTTAATTAATGTTAATGTGTCAGTTCTAACGTTGTTTTCGTTTTTCCATATTTCCATGCTAATCATTATTACTAAAAATAATGAGGAACCTGTGTTCGACGTCCATAAGATATCAGAATATAATGATGGTATTGATGGAAACTGATAACCCGTGTTCGCGCGCTAAACATTTTATCTGTGATGGAGTGCCATGGCTTCATAGTAAGTCATAAATTATTTATCATTTTTTAAAAATATGACTGCTTTTATGCAGCATTCAACTAGCAGTCATAAGTTATTAAATTTGTTTCTGCTAAACAATGATGATTTCAATGTATTGATGATATTCATGGCGCAGATTATAATAATTAGATAATTACAGTGTTTCAGTGTATATCTAGGCCATATGTTCAGAAAAAAATCAGCCCTGGACAAATCAATGAGGGATTTTTACTAAGAGTAGGCCTATGGGTACGTTCTTACCCTAGGTAGATAAGATTTTTTTTCATTTTTATTACATACATAATCAAATATACATGAAAAGATTACACGAATGAGCAATTGCTCGTGTTCGGGTTCAGTTCAGTTATTTATATTCCAAATTAATACACAATTAAATACAAATACATAAAACAAAATAAAACTCTAACTTAAAATCAATAACTAGAATTTGAACTGATGAATAACCCATTACTCAGCGACTAGCAACAGATAAACACGAATAGTAAGTTATACGGCCTCCTAGTATATCCTCAGGTCTTAACACATCTAAATAATGTTGAAATAAAAAAAATCACTGCTTAACTAAACCTGACTTGGTTGGACACAAATTTAGTTTCTGAGTTAAATAACCGAGTGAAATTCTGTTGAATATTTGCTGAACGAAACTGAGTAAGAAAATGGGGGAAATAATGAACTAATGAAAAATTTATCTGATTAATTTTGTATTTTGACTAACAAAATTAACTTTACATTTTACAAAGAATTACAAGATTTTTCATTATATACTTTGGATCCAATTCAAATAATAGAGCCACGATCCAAATGAAAAGATTTTTGCATAAAACATTTTGGATCCAATTATTTTAATAGAGCCATGTCCCATGATCCTATTTTTGGGTTCAGAAAGCTATATCAAGTAGCACTTCTATACAACAGTATCTAACTACGCACATGAGAGTGCGTTTTGGTCCAATATACCGTCAGCTGTTCTCCCGAAACGAAAATTCATAGCTACTATAATCGATATGGCGATCGATATGCACACACTGCTAAAATCTTCTACCGAATCTTTTTTCATAATTTCTAGAGCATCTCAACAATTTATGTCGGTTATAATAATTAAAGTTAAAAAGGGGCTAGTTCCATAAGGGCGTAAGGCACTTCTTTAATATTGAGCTTTTAACATTTATGCCTTCTCCTCATACCTCTTAAATACTCAGTGAACAATTTATACTTGTGCCTTAAACCTCTGCTCAGTCATAAGAAAAGACCTGTGCTTGTGAGTGGTAACATTGTTTAAAAACATCAAGATTTCTCAAAACTATGCTCTTGTGCCTTACGCCCTTATGGAACTAGCCCCTTCTTATAGTTACTGTTGTTTTAAATTAAAATTCTGCCTTAACGTCTGTTAATCTTCTCGACTCTAACATTTCATTTTATCTTTTTGATTAATGTTCGCTGATCGAGCGCTGGCGAGCAGAGAATCAGCTGTTGGGAAGAAGCTGCCATGTTTCTACGTAATGCGGGGAGAGAATGACGTTCATTGGTCCATTTCATATTTTTGGATAGAAAGTTAGAAAAGTTTCTATTCCGTTTCATGCAATACAATTGGATCTATGGGATGAACTTATGTGCAGTGGCCATGTCACACGATTTACTTGGAAGGTTTGTAGAAATTTGAACAAAAAATTGGATCCTGTGACATCGGCATAAGAAGTTGAAGATAACTAGTAAAATTTAAATTATGATGCAATATTAGGATCTATAGACGGCAGATTCCGAATAGAAACACCAAATACTATGTAGGACATATCATATAAAATTAAAAACAAACACATTATTTGATTTCTAGATTGAAAGTATTAGTAAGTTATATGACAGATTCCCTCAGGGACAATTTGTTTTCTTATAATTTCAGACTTGTTACCCGTGCTTGCAGCCGAGACTGCTTGTGTATATTGTTGATGCATTAGACCTATCAATCCTCTTTTTTTTATTGGCAGCGGATAGCGATTGAGATGTGTCGTTATTGCTCTATGCTGATGAGCTCAATATCTATGAAATACGCGTGCTCCCGCCTCGATAAGACCTGACCCGCTAAGCCATTGTCAAACACGCGGCTCGCTCTGTTATCTCTGCCGTACAGGTACCCAATTACCCGCAATAAATATTCACAATTATTTTAAAACATGATGGATAGCCTACATGCTATTTACTATGTCCGTCATAGATTGGGGGAAAACCTCCAGGCTGAGGACATTCATGAATTATTAAACCGTGAAATTAAAATATATGGATTTTAAAAACCAATCACGCAATATTACACTTTTTTTTAACTAATTGGAGAAGATATACGGAAAGCTTGTACATAGTCTAGTATTAAAATACAGAGATGACAAAACAATTATTAAAAAAAAAAATAAACAAATAAAATAAAGTGTAGGCCTATTCTCCATTAAGATGACTTCTTCCCACACCATCGTTTTTCTACAAAAACATTGTTCCCTAATCCGAAAATCAGTCCTGATTTTGGGTTGCCCTCTTTGCGATCTTCAAATAGTGCGGCTATTTCTCTTCTTTGCTATGAATTGAAGTATTCACTCTGAACAATTATAATGAACTCTGACCAATTATAATCATTGCACAGCTGGAAGTCATTCTGCATTGGTATCGAGGCCAGATTCTTTGTACTGTAGCTAAAATAGGGCAAATGTTTCCTGAACTCAGGAAGTCAGGATCTATCTGGTTACAACTAATTGAGCTACTTTCCACTGATCGGCACGTCTAAAGGGGGTGGGTAAAATAGTGTAAGCAACAGTTCTAGGAAAAGAGGTCGCCATAACATGAACAATTCTGTAGGCCTATAACGTATTTTTTTGTTCTTAAAATAGGCCTAACAAAAAAATACGTGGATATGTTAGTCGACGGGACAATATGATAAAACAGAAAGGAAGATAAGTGTTTCCACTTGAGAACGAGTAGGTTTTTATATTTTGTTTTGAATTAACAAAGTGTTAGGCCTAAATTTAAATCTAGTATCAATATGATCAAGAGACAGGCCTAAGAAGGTGGAAAGATGATTAAAACTATTAAAGTATGCTGTTTTATTATTTATATATTTCATGCTCGTTAAGGGTTATATTATCTATTTGCAAGCTGTTATTTTCAATCTTATACCCTCAAACATAGGCGAAGTTACAAAAAGGCAACCTCACATTTAAGCGTACATTTAATCAGTTTACAATAGGGAATGTTACAGCTGTATATTACAAAATCAAGTTAAAGTTAGAAACCTATATGGTTATGTAAAAAATCTGAAATACCTTTCCACCTTACAACAGTACAATAATACACATAAAAAATCTTCAAATATAGGCTAGCACTGTTCATATAATTAAAATGTTAAAAATCTTGCAAAACTATCTAGGGTCCTCCTTCTTGATGATAAAACGGATATGCATTTCAGCATAAATAGGCCATCTTCAATCCTCTGATAAGTAGGTCTATATAGCCCAGATGCAACCAAAATGAGCATTAATGATGATTTACTTAATGCTGAAACTATTTAAATGTAATTTAGTTCAATTTTCCATTCTTTGGTTATCGAGAAAGGGGTCACATTTTTTTTAAGCCTCTAGTTGAATGACATGAAGTGATCAAAACAATTTGCAACTCCAGAAATATATAAACTTGTGTTAGACCTAGAAACTATGCTTCGTATATATGTATGTGTAGACTATAGGTATATAAATAGGGACTGGAGAAAACTCCATAACGACGAGCAGTATCTCGAAAGTATTGACTGGGAGACCTAAAGGGATACGACCACCTGGAAGACCTAGACGTAGGTGGGAGGACAATATTAGAATAGATTTTAAGGGAAGTAAGATTTGAGAGGGATGATTGGATAGAGTTAGCACAGAATAGGGTTGAATGGCGGGCTCAGGTAAGCGCGGCAATGAACCTTCGGGTTCCATAACAGAGATAATATTCCTTTAGCTTGCTGAGGAATTGTCTATTGTCATTGAGTAAGTAAGTAAGATAGACCTAGAAGAATAAATTACAAATTACTACAATACATTCGTGCTGTAAGATAATTAAGCCTATTTTATGCCTACTGCAGTAGGGATATATGCCACTTCTATTACTTCATTTCCAGCAGCCACCGTTACCAGCTTTTATTTTGTAACCAAATACGTATCCCCATTTCTTAAGAAGAAATTGACAACCTGTCTTCATATTGAATACAAAATTTCATGTTAGTTGACATAAAGCTGCTAGTAGGTAGCAACATATTTGAAATACCATGTCAGATTACATGCCCTACACCTGTTCAGGATCCAACCCTCTCTGCCGGGACTCCCGGGGGCCCCATCCATCATTTCGGATCCGCATTTTGACTTTGTTCCCTCCAACCATATTCAAGAAATTTGATCCGCAACTGATTAATGTCAATACGCTCTCAATGAATGAGTGTTCCAGGAATTCTTCATTTCAAGGGGTAATATCTCCATAAGGATTATTTGTAATGCGATATGCCGATTGTTAATGGATGGATTGTCAAATATGGCAGAGTGTTTCCATATAAGTCTAATCTCAAATCTCTGTCTGATTAAAGTATTCACATTATTGGGTAAAATGGCTTCGGGTCTATAGCACTATGTGGCACTAGCATCAAGCAATCACAGCTGCTTTAGAGCGATTGCTTTTCTTTATAGGCATTATATTGTTAGTGTCATTGTAAGTAATAGGAAAGTGCTAATATCAAACCAAAAGAATTAAATAAATAATGAAAAATATGTTGCACAAACATTCTGACTATCCCTCTTTAGATAATATGTATTATTGAGGTTTTTAGTTTGACGTAAGAAACGATAAGTACAATTAAAAAATCAATTTGCCACCTCCAGATTTAAATACATTTAGGGATCTTGCCGAATTACTTATATAATATTATCCTTAAGCCTTAGAGCATCTTACATATTATCTGAATTAGTAATTGGTTAAGATATCCTTAAGTGAAGAAAAATCAATAAAGAGAGCGCGAATTAAACAAAGTCAATACATTTGTCTTAGGCCCACTTTAGAGATTGCTAATTTTAAGTGGGGATATTTTTATGGACCTACGTAGTACTGCATAATATCTGAATCCTTTTTTTCATTCACAATTTTCTTCAAAAAGCATTTTTCCTCTCTCTTAGGTCAAAAAATTTTCCTAAGCACCCTGTTTTCGAACACTCTCAGATTATATTCTTCCCGTAGATCGTAAAGAAAAGGCCATGTCTCACATCCATATAATACATACGGCAGAATGATTGTTTTATAAATTTTTATTTTTACACTTCTGGATAAAAGACGAGAAGATAAAACTTTCCAAACTGCTTAATAACAAGCATTTGCTGATTTCAGGAACCTTAATATTATTTGTATCTGTAATTACTGCTCCAAATATTTGAATTTCTCCAATTGTTCGAATGATTTACCGGCTATGCTAATAATTTATGGCGCATTATTTTGACCATATATTTAGTTTTTAAAAATATTCAAGAATTTCAACAACGAAATGTGTAGGCCTATGTTTTATGAATGGAGTCGATTTATAGCTTCTCAAATAACTTTTCTATTTAACAAAAGATTCCGAAACAACAATCAACTAAACACATGAGGGTTTCTTTGTCTGAAGACATGTTAACATGATGGACAACCTGTGTGAGACTGATAAACCTTTTCCTAGGAGTTGGTTACAAATCACTCATAGAATTCTCGGAAATCCAAAATATGACAGTTCTTTCTAAAGAAAACACGGATTATAACAAGATTTTTAACTGATCATAGGGATCATAAATTTGTAGTGGAACTTAAGCCTGTTCTCTAATTATCCATTCCTGTTGCACTCTTTGTAGACATGTCACTAGATGAATGAGGGGGAAGAATCACCACTGTTTACACAAACGTCCATACAATGTTGACCCCTGTAGACACAGCAAGAGGTCCGGTTATCCTCAGTGAAGAAAGGTATACAGGGATGAATGGGAGAAGACTTCCGGTGATACCATGGCATTCCTTACCCCAAGCTGTGATTTGTGCTTAGCCCTGGATGGACAACGTTGATGGACACGTTAGGCGATGTGTGTGGGCCTTCATGTATAGCTAACCAGAGCATTTATCACTCACAGAAATGTCATAGAAACGCTGGGATTTTTGCCCCTACAAGCATGTATAACCATATGAAAGGGGAGGGGAGTTTGCAGACTCCTTACTGGACTGTTATCTTCTCGTAGAATTTATGTGATGTTTTATTTAGAAAGAATTTGCCAATCTGAGTGACATATTAAGTTACCAGCTGGAAGTTTGGTTTTCTTGGATCTATACCAACCACTCAGTGTCAAAGTGGCTCCAGTTATTCCTGCCTGACAGCTGCTTCGTTTGTCATAGGTCAATGAGCCTACAATAAATTAAAATCAAAATGTAAGAAGGTAACTTAAAGATTGCGTTCGTATTTTTAAAAATATGTTGTGAATATATTTAAATATTGTAATAATTTGAACAATACACGGTTTAAAAGTGCTTGTGAACAAATCTCGAATGTTTAAAAAAAATTATAACTTAGTTATTCACACAGTTCAGTGTACTTACAAAGATTACAAAATTCTTACAGCTATACAGTGTTATAGGCCTACAGTGTATGCAGTAAAACAAAAAATTAACTGATTATGTACTGACCCATCTCCAAATGGCTCACTTCTAACATATTAATTAATTATTAAGTGCCAGTGTGGTACTTATGAGATTGTATGGGGGACGGAAAAATGTCTGTCCGTCCGTCTGTCTATGTTTCTGTACGCGCGATAACTCGAATAAGCTTTATCGGATTTTAATGAAACTTGGTATATGTGTTTATAATGTCCATGGGAAGAAGCCTGTTGATATTGGACCAAATTGGTTTACCGATACCGGAGTAAACCCAATTTAGAGTCTATTTTAAAGGCTCCATAACTCAAATATGCTTTATCGGATTTTCATTAAACTTGGTATACACATTTATAATGTTTATGGGAAGAGGTATGTTGATATTGGACCAAATCGGTTGAACGGTACGGGAATAATGCCCAATTTAGTGCCTTTTTATGGTATTATATAATAAAAGGCTCGATAACTGAAATACGCTTTATCGGATTTTCATGAAACTTGGTATACGCATTTATAACGTCCACGGCAAGAAGCCTATCTATTTTGGACCAAATCGGTTGACCGGTACCAGAATAACAACTAAGTAAAGGTTACTTTTTTTAAATCATGCCTATACTATAATGCCGCATTTTTAATCATTGAGGGCCTTGTCTGCAGTGCAGTCAGATGTTTGTTTACTTCGTTGATATAGTTGAAATTGAGTAGCCTACTACATGAATACTGTTATACACAGAAGGTACATTACTGTGAAATAATTAGCGGAGTTATTTGCCAGTGAATTTTGTGAAATGATGAGATATTTTAAAAATTTCAAGTTGTAATACATTTAGATTTGACAAATAACACTATTCCTTCACATAACTTATCAAACTAGACCGTCAAACTGACTGAGTTGGCCGAATGGTAACTTCTTGGACTCGTATTCTGGAGGTCTCTGGATCAAATCGTGGAGCCGGCCGATTTGACATGAGTTTTTTTTAATTCTATTTTTATGTGAGTGCGCGATTGTCAAGATATCACAAATTTGTAGTTCTGCTGACGCTGGTCGATTTTAATCCGATAAAAAAAAAAACTTATTTTCTGCATATCATAATTGCAATTATAGTTGATTCAACAAAAGCATTCTGCCACTTTGTTATTTACCTGATTTTATTTTATATTATTTTAGTATAAAATTTTAATACTGGTCGGTTTAATAGTAAATATATAAATCTATATAGGCCTATAGGCTATTAATCACAAATTAATGGTTCAAAATTTGGAGTCAAATGTCCCACCACTCAAGTAAAATCTTACTCCGAAAAAGCAAATAAATGTTTTGCAGAATTTGGTGAATTTGATGGCGTTTTCCTCTACTACAATTGTAGTCAAAGGAAATGAGGAGGTTGATGGCAAGTCAGTGTGGATATCCATAACCCGCGAAAAAGTTAGGAATATCTAGAAGTAATCACTAAACATCTCACAGCTTATTCGTATATCCGGGGAGCAAATACATTGGATTCAGGTCGGAAAAAACTAGTTTAAAATAAAAATATTCATATACGAATATTTCATAAAAAAATAGAATCTGAGTTGCTGAGCAACGTCAAGATTTTTATTGAAACCATAGAAACATAACGTCAACGGCGAAATACCCAACCGAAGACGGAGAGTTCATCGATGTCAGTATCGAAACAGCGTCTCGACGAAGGTCATGGGCCCTGAAGATTTATGGAGGGGGTCCATGGCGAGAAAGATCATGGGCCCTGAAGATTTATGGAGGGGGTCCATGACGAGAAGGTCAAAGCGACGCTGGAGTAGGGAAGACTTGTTTAACTTCAATACTGGTAAGTTGCATCGTTCTGAAGCCTTATGTTCGTCTTTTATAACTGAAGAGTTCAGATGAGAGATTCATGGCATTGTACTGAAGAGTATGGTGTCGTGATCTATCTCCACTGAACTATTCAGTTTGTGAACTGCTTCAAATTTCAATTTTCTAATATTATGTTGCAGATCAAATCCAAAGACATTTCGACAACATTAGTACCGAAACGGCGTCCCGGCGAAGGTCATGGGCCCTGAAGATTTATGGAGGGGGTCCATGGCGGATAAGGTCATGGGCCCTGAAGATTTTTGAAGGGGGTCCATGGCGAGAACGTCAAAGCGACGCTGGAGTAGGGAAGCCCTGTATAACTTCAATACTGGTGAGTTGCATGGCAATGGAGTCTTTTTGTTCCTCTTTTTATATCTGAATGGTTCAGGTGAAGGATTCATGGCATTTGCTGAAGTATGGTGTCGTGGTCTTTGTCCTGTAAACTGTTCAGATTGTGGACTGGTTTTTATTTCATTTTTATATGCGTTGCAGTTGCCGGAATAAGAGACGAGGACTTCTTCAAGGCCTGTACCGAAGCAGCATCCCAGCATAGGACTGGTTCTGTAATAATTAAGAAGGAAACAAGCTACCAAGCAGCATCGGCGAAATACTCAAACGAAGACTCAGAGTTCATCGATGTCAGTACCGAAACAGCGTCCCGACGAAGGTCATGGGCCCTGAAGATTTATAGAGGGGGTCCATGGCGGATAAGGTCATGGGCCCTGAAGATTTATGGAGGGGGTTCATGGCGAGAAAGCCAAAGCGACGCTGGAGTAGGGAAGCCCTGCATAACATCTATATTGGTAAGTTGCATCGTTCTAAAGCCTTATGTTCGTCTTTTATAACTGAATAGTTCAGATGAGAGATTCATGGCATTATACTGAAGAGAATGATGTCGTGATCCTTCTCCACTGAACTATACAGTTTGGGAACTGGTCATAATTCCATTTGTATTATATTATGTTTCAGAACACTTGCCACAGACATTACGAGTACATTATGAGTACCGAAACTGCGTCCTGGCGAAGGTCATGGGCCCTGAAGATTTATGGAGGGGGTCCATGGCGAGAAAGGTCATGGGCCCTGAAGATTTATGGAAGGGGTCCATGGCGAGAAAGTGAAAGCGACGCTGGAGTAGGGAAGCCCTGTATAACTTCAATACTGGTGAGATGCATGGGAATGAGTCTTTTTGTTCCTCTTTTTATATCTAAATGGTTCAGGTGAAGGATTCATGACCTATGCTGAAGAGTATGGTGTCGTGGTCTTTGTCCTGTAAACTGTTCAGATTGTGGACTGGTTTTTATTTCATTTCTATATGCGTTGCAGTTGCCGGCCTAAGAGACAAGGACTTCTTCAAGGCCTGTGCCGAAGCAGCGTCCCGGCGTAGGACTGGTGCTGTCAACATTAAGAAGGAAACAAGCCACCAAAGCAGCATCGGCGAACGTCATCGGCGAAATACCCAACCGAAGACGCAGAGTTCATCGATGTCAGTACCGAAACAGCGTCCCGACGAAGGTCATGGGCCCTGAAGATTTATGGAGGGGGTCCATGGCGAGAGAGGTCATGGGCCCCGAAGATTTTCGGAAAGTGGGTCCGTGGCGAGAATGTCTAAGCGACGCTGGAGTAGGGAAACCCTGTTTAACTTCAATACTGGTAAGATGCATTTCTCTGAAGTCTTTATGTCCTCTTTTATAACTGAATAGTTCAGATGAGAGATTCATGGCCTTATACTGAAGAGTATGGTGTCGTGATCTTTCTCTACAGAACTATTCAGATTGTGAACTGGTTTTAACTTAATTTGTTTTTGGTATGTTATAGATCTCTAGCTACCGAAACGGCGTCTCGGCGAAGGTCATGGGTCCTGAAGATACGCATTCATTACGTCCATGGAAAGAAGCCTATTCATATTGGACCAAAACGCTTGACCGGTACTATAATAACAACTAATTAAAAGTCACATTTTTTAAAATAATATCTATACTACATTGCCGCATTTCTATTTATAGAGGGATTTTACTGCAATGCAGTCAGATGTTTGGTTACTTCGTTGATCAAGTTTAAATTGTATACTACATTTATACTGTTATATACAGAAGTAATAATACTGTGAAATAATTAGCGGAATTCTTTGACACTGAATTTTGTGAAATGTTGACAAATTTTAAGAATTTCAAGTTGCAATTCATTTAGCTTCAACAAATAACACTATTCCTCCACAAACTAGACCGTCAAACTGAGTGATTTGGCCGAATGGTAACGTCTTGGACTCTTATTCTGTGAGGTTCCTGGTTCGAATCTCGGAGCCGACCAATTTGACATGGATATCTTTATTTTTTTATTTTACTTTTATGTGAGTATGCGATTGTCAAGATATCACAAATCTGTAGTTCTGTTGATGCTGGACGACTTTGATCTGATTAAAAACAATTATTTTCTCCATATCATAATTACAATTATAACTGATTCAACAAAAGCAGTCTGGCCCTTGTGACATTATCAGCCTACCTGATTTTATTTTATTTACTGTGTTGGTTTCTAATTTTTCAGTGTTTTGTTCTACTATGTTCTTAGCTAATGTTTATTGCGTTTCGTTTTATTTCTTGTGTTTTCCTGTATTAGGTCAATGTTATTAATATTGCTTTATATATATATATATATATATATATATATATATATATATATATATATATTTATTTATATATATACTGTATATATATATAATATCTTGACACGCTAGCTGCCGTAATTTTGAAGATGTTTGAACCAAATTTTAGTATGTTATTTCTGGGCCCAATAGTTCGGACAAGTTCGTTAATGAGAAAAATTGGTCGAAGGGGTGGTCGGGGGAGGGGGGATGAAATTTTGAAAACTTTATATCTCGGCCCCTATGAACTATAGCGGGAAACTTTGTTTGAATAAATTAGAGTACTCCCTATGGAGTTCACAGTGACACCAACGATTCGAGAGTTTTGGGGATACGAGTGAGGGTGGGGTGAAGGCTGGAAATTTGAAGTTTATGAAACCACTTCTTGTGGGGTATCGCTGAAAAGCTCTTGATGAGTACTCTACAAATCAATAACTAGTTTCTCGATAGCTCTAATATAAGGCGAGATTTGAATGTTTGAAAAAGTGCTCTTTTTTTGCAGTTAGGCCTATTATTGCGGGTTTGTCATACCAAGTCTAAAGAAGAAGAGTGTTGCGCTGCGACAATAAATTAAACCAAAAGCACTTCGAAATCTACCTCAGCCTGTAGGCCTGCATAAAGGGATTTTATCTTTTTTTATTGATTTTTCAGTTTAATGTTATAGTTTTGTGCTATATATTCACGTTTAAACGTTGCTACATAGCTTCCATTATACATTTTTGAGCCATGTTTTGCTAACTGATTTTTGGTTTCCTCGTTTTTTAAAGTTCTTATTTTCGGTTTCGTTTGACCTTATTAAGTTTTCTTGTGCCGTTATTACCTTTTCTTGCAATTCTATAACCAAACTTTTACTTAGAATAGGGAATTATAGGTTGTATTTTCTCCCTCAGAGATATAGGTCTGGATGCTAAATATGAAACAGTTTGTCTTGATAAAAGCAATTTATAAACAAAATATTAATCTCAGTATTCTTGTCCCTATCACTTTCTTTCAGAGTTCTATATTGTAGCCTACATGAATCATTATACACGTACAAGGATAAGATGGATGTTTAGAAGCGGCTGTGTAAAATTATATATATATATATATTTATTTATTTTATTTATTTATTTTATTTATTTATTTATTTATACAAATTTATACAAATATACAAAACAAAACAGACCACCCGAATGAGCAAGCGCTCGTGCTCGGGCACAGTTCAGCCATTTACGTTACAAAATACAAATTACAAATATATAAAGAAAATATAATAATAAATCAATACCTAAAAAGTAATAATAAAAAAGAAAGAACAGAATAGTAAAAAGAAAAAAGGAAAAGTAGTAAGAACAAAAATTGAAACCCTGAGTTATTACAAATAAAATAGTTCCTTAATTGTCTACTAAGTACAGAGTGAAGTAACTTTTGAACTATGAAATAAGATTTTTGATAAACTTATTGAATTTTTTGTTGTTCATATGTACTATTTCTGGATGTGACCTAATTATAGAGTTATAGAGTCTTGGACCATAATAAATGCTATGTTTAGAGCCAGAAGAGGTGAAGTATTTTGGTTCTATTAAAGGCAATGTTTTATTTCTTCTAGTATTGTAATTATGAGGATCCGATACATGTACGTTGCGGTATTTGTGAAAGTATTTTAAAAGTGTGAGCTTATAAATTTGTTCTACAGTCATCACATTCAATTCAGGAAATATCAATTCTGTTGGATATTCTATAGGCTTTTTTAAACAAATTTTTATAATTCTCTTCTGTATTAGAATCAAAGGAGTCAATACAGATGTGCCACTTCCTCCCCAGCCAATGATACCATATTGGAGGACAGATTGTATTAGAGCTAAGTAGACTGTCCTTAAGACTTCAGTCGGTAAATATTGTTTTAGACAGACAAATTTGTATATACATGTTTTTAAAATTGGATCTTTAAAATACAAATCAAACCCCAGATCCCACGAAATCAATTTGTGTAGTTAAAATTTAGTTACACTGTGTAACTTAAATTTAATATCGTACAAAACTAAACACTCTATGTATGTTTATACAAAATAGCATAAGATATAAGCACATTACCAGCAGCTGGTAAGAGAAGCGGCACGGAGGACAGAAAATCCTGCATCCCGGATCAAATCTCGGCTATGGCATTAAAGTTTTCAGTCTGACTTCAACTTTCCACCTTAGCCTACACACGGCCAGTGTGAAAAAATCAGCCTATCATTCCACTGTGTATTTTATTAATTGTGCTGACATTCAGGTGTACTATTATTGTGCAATATGATCCTTATAAATAACTAATCACCAATTTCTTAAGTAAGATCAATAAGCCTAAGTATTTTCAGATTTTCAAATTTAAGAAAATTTTTTGTTAAACTGAATATCTGTATTCTATTGGATTTTGTATTTTGAATTTCTAAAATTGACTTTTTCGTTCTTTCATGAAATATATGTTCATTTTTCCAAAGTATAAGGAAACACCAACACTGAATAATGACGAACTCGTTTTCGTGTTTTTATGGACATTGTTCGTTATTCCACTGTACCCTTCAATGCATTGCGATACATTGTTGCTGTTTTCCTAGAAGGATCGAAGAAAACTGTCAACATTTAAATGAAACAGAAGCTGACCCCAGGGCTTAGCCCCACATTTCCCGCCGCATGCAATTAGTGAAAACCATAGGATAATGTCCGATGTGAAAACAACGATAAAAATCTATTTGTAGTGTTGTTAATGTCCCTATTTGCTGAAAAACTACAGCATTTTAATTTTGCCTATTTGCAATGCTTTTTACTAGAGCGTTCTAGTGAAACAGAAAAACGAAATTCGTTGTCTGCACCGCATAGTAACCACAAACACAGTGCCATCTGCTGTAACATAATGTAACTACATGGACGATAATGTATTTCACTAAAATCAGAACTTGTTCAATTTAGTGAGAAAAATTAAATTTACATGAGATCGATGTAATTTAACGTTTTTCAATAATGTAATTCTGATGGAAAGAGGGCAATTTTAAAGGTCACGTTTCTGCTAAAAATGGGGAAAAAGTCGAATTTCCTAAAACCAACATAATTGTGACTCATTTAGTTCTCCTTAGTCTAAGTACTAACACCATTCCATTATTATCATTAACATACTCTTATTCTCCTCTTCTGTTCTTCGGAAGTTTCCAGCTAAATTTGCCAGGTCAGAAGTGTCTCAAGTTCGGAAAATTATGAAAGGCTTATATAATTTTACAAATCCATATTCAGTAGGCCTACATGAATCCTTCTTGATCCGGGGACGATTTAACTATCTCGAGGAAACGGCGCATGCATGAGCCAGCCAAGAATTTATCTCAATTCTAAACAATCTTTTGATTAATTTTGTTCGGGAAAGTAAAATTATTCTCTCTTCTACGGAAGATAACGCAGCTGTCTGGTGGTAGGCCAAGTCCCTCCAGGGATGTAGTTTAGTTTAGTTAAAAATATATTAAAAAATTTTGCTGTCGAAAATTACTACAGCAAAATTATTCCTTTCTTATGGTTATTACTAGTGTTAGTTGTTATTGTTATTATTATTACCATTATTATTAACATTAAAGACAGGAGAAGAAGCAAGCAATAACTAGCAGAAGAATATAAAAGCATTAGAATGATTACATGATATCAATTGTGGGAGGGAATTTGGTGATGCATTCGTAAAATTATAGAGAAAATACCGTATATTAGTCTTACTATACAAATGGCATAGGCCTACTGTATATATATATATATATATATATATATATATATATATATATATTACTAAAGATCTCGCACGATATCTGTGCTGATGAGACAGTTACTCGCTAGAGAGAGACATGCTATTGTGCGAGAGAGAGGGTAGCTTGGCCTTTACAAATAAAAAGGAAGGTACTGTTGTGCGAGAGAGATAGGTAGCAGGCCAATCGACGCTACAGTCCCCATGAAAACATTTGGCAATCGGCACAGATTTCGTGCGGGATCTTTACCCTTATCCCATTGGATTATAATGTAGGCCTACTAATATTTAATTTAAAAAAATTAGTGAATGCGCAAGTCTGGTCAGATTACGTTCCAATAATAAATATTTTGTTTGATTGTTGTTTGGCTGGTTGCTTTTAACTCTACAAGAAATGAAACCGTACAAAATCAGTACCGTAGTCTGCGAGTTGCTTCATAATATTTGAAGCTAAGTCAATAAAATTGTCATAGAATGGAAAATGAGAAATGTTAAAATGATTCCGAAGTTTGGAAACTAGATTCTACTAGTATTACGAAATGTTTGTGTGCTCAAAAATACGATCTTAGTTTGTATCTCGAAGAAAAGTTTTGTTGCCTTCGTTGACCTCATATATTTTATCTTCTATAAATAAAAGAAACTGTAGATACTCATCTGCCTATGATTTCAATTTTGTGAAGTACTGAAATATCCCATTTCCAATGTACGTCATTGTGGCACTGATCCTGTCGAATTCATCCTTTTTTCCTTCTCTCTCTCTATCCACTCCCCTCCCTACGTCATATTGCTGTACCACAAACTCTTTCTTCCCGTTTTGATTAGTTTCCCGGATGAAGTCCCAAAGAAGAACAAAAGTAAAGATCCGAATGGTTATGCCTCTCAGAGTGGGAGGTTTTAGAGTAACTACGGCAGCAGCCATCTCATATAAGCGTCTTGCAATTTTCTTCAAGAAATGTTGATATTTGAACTTCACAGTAAATATATTCAACGCTAGTTTTATATGAAGACCCTACTCGTACGGTCGGGAAGAGCGGTGAGAAGGGGGTTGGAGTACATCCTTATCTGGGCTGTCTAAGTCTTCATTCTCCATTCCTCATCTTCTCCAGACGCTTGCCAATGCTCTTGCGTCTGCCCCTGAATCATATAACACGCCATACGCAAGCTGTGAATTTTGAGGAGACAACCATGGAAAAAAAGGAAGAGATATCTTATGAGAAGTTTTGCCTCATCCTTTGCCACTATTTTACTTCTAATGTCAGTGGCGGAGTATGGAGGAACATGTCCAGATTTTAATTGTATTTAAATAGACTTTGTGCTTTCTTCTGTTGTGAAATTACCATAAAATTTTCACGAGTCTACCTTAAAAGTACCGTACAAAAATGGTGACGTTATAAACGATTTAACTAAGTAAGTTAATAAGCATTACATTTTGGTGGACATTGGGAACTCAGAAATTTAAATTGAAGTGCAGAGATGTGATTGAGCGAGATTTACATGGACAAGCTGGAGAGCAATGAAGATGAATAATGCATTAAATAATTTAGAAAAGATAGTCGGAAGAAGAAAAGTTAAATCCATAGGACAACTAAGCACACGGACCTTCATATAATATTTTTTAAGACAAGGAAGTAGCAACAAATAAAAAATAAAAAACAAACAAACAAACAAGGAGCTCGAAAACTTCATCCCGAAAAGACTGACCAGCGAAATGGAATAGGCATAACTTACACCTCGTATTTTCCAGATTAAATGGACGGCTAAGAATCGAAAGATGTGGCTATAGCGAAAAAGCTAAGACTTTAGGGATGAATGGAATAGGTGAAGCCACCAGACTTCTGCCGTGCATAACGCGCGGCCTTCACCGGTAATCGGGCAACCGAGCACCGTAATGCCGGTTGTCGACCAAGAGCTAAGCTAACTTACCTTAGCTTAGCTCACGTACAGTGAGGGATTTCATATATAGTTGTGCCTGATTTCATATGTAGTTTTGTTGGCACAACTACATATGAAATCCCTCACTGTACCTGAGCTAAGCTAAGCTAAGTTAGCTTAGCTCTTGGTCGACAACCGGCATAAGAGTTTCTAGTTACATTACTTTAATCTCGCGCTAGAGTCAAGTAAAGGAATGCTCTAACGAAAATAAGAATTTCAGTATTTAATTTACCTATCTTAAAGTAGATGTTGAAAACGCTGTTCTCTCTGTTTTTCCCATATCTGACAACGCCGCTTATAATTCTGGAAACACTTTTTGCAGCTCTACTTTGGATATTTCGTTGATTTTTCTTGTTATTTTAGATATTAATTCTTTCAGACAATGCGGATTATTATGGCCCAATATTTCACTATGAAATAATAAATAAGCATCGGTATGTGACTGAAATACTGACCCTATTTTTCGGTAGGCTTACTGAAGATGGAAGGCAGTATGTATACTTTCAACAAAACGGAGCAAAAGCCCACACGGCAAATCATCCAATCTTAAAACAAAAAGTGTACCGTAATATTTTCTGATGTGAACCCACCCTCAAATTTATTATTATAAAATCCACGCCCATTAAAAGGACTATAAATATTAAGTATTATATGTTGATAAATAGCTCAAGAAAAAGGCAAATACGCCAGTAGGCTTATGTATATTTGATAACGAAGGTCCTACATATCCGCCACTGATCTCTCTCTCTCCCTCTCTCATACTATTCTGCGAATAAGAAAGGTGGTGAGGGGATGGGAGAGGTGGAAAGCTTTCCCTTCTCGTCATGCATGATTCTATGAAAACTCTTATTTTAAATTTATTCTTCTTTCTTTTTGCTCGTTTTAAGTTAAAAATGAAGGGAGTGACGGCTCAAGGGTTCTTGGCCTCGTACTAAGCCGCTCTCCAATCCCATGAAGTGTGGCCCCTAATCTGTTCTCAGCCACGACACACTAGGACGCATCACCTCCACTACTGCCGCCTCTGCTTCCATCTCTCCACCAAAATTAAGACATTATAAGTAGCAATATCTACAATATGTGCTTGTACCTAAATATAACCTAATTCACAATTCTAATCCTCTCTCTCTTCCTCCCTCCCTCTTCCTTTCTCTCTCTTCCTTCATCTCTCTTACTCCCCCTCTACCTCTCACCCTCTCTTTTCCATACTCCATCACCTTTCACTAAACACTATCACCTTTCCCTTAGGTCCCTAAAGAATCGTTTTACAGTAAGTATAACGATACAGTTCGTTTATTTTCATCATGCTCATAGAGAAAAGAGCCTAAGTTATAGCCTAATGGTTTTCCCGAACTGGACTCATCAACTTTAAAGATCACCACCAATGATATCATAGCATTAAGACTTGGACAGTTGTGTATAACATGACCAAGGCCCGGATGTTTATGACATATATTTATTTATTTATTTATTTTTATTGTTACATATATACATTATTACATTTCATTATTTACATAATCCACACTTAGTACAAGTGAAAATAAAAACCAACAGATAATACTAGGCCTATTTCTATTTTAGCATTTAAAGTGTAAGGTATGCCCCTAGATGAGCAAAGCTCGTGTTTACGGGTATAGCCTATAAAACTTTCTTTCTTACTATAGCATTGATTTAAAGAAGAATTGGACGTTCTTGATTAACCAGCAGACAGTCTATGCTGTACTTTATACGTCACATGTTTGCATATTTAGGTCATCTTTGGAGAGAACGGTTGAAATTTTTATTATCTTTGTCTATATTCTGGAAATTATTAATTCCTAGAAAGTGTTACTGATATTAAATTAGTCTCATTGTCGATAGAATGCTGCCTAATTACTAATTACCAGCTAAAACTGCGCAGTCTTCCAAGTTGTCAGTCTTTTCGAAAGGTCTCTGTGAGATGGAGTTATCTGCTAACATTCCTCTCAATAAAACAATGCTAATTAAAAAAAATAAACTTCCAGACGCATCAATATGGAGAATAAATTATTTACCTTCTTGTTATGAAAGTGCATTGGAACTAATTAAAATTACTCTAGGGAACAATAAATTTGGGTGTCCATTGGTTAAACGTCGGATTGCTTGTAAGAGATCAGTTGTGAATGTTTTATAGCTAGTTCTTTGGCAACCGTCCTGGTCTTTTTGGGCCATAATTATCTATTTTTAAGGTCATATTATCTTTCATATTTCTAGATTTTTAGGTCACAAACATGCAGACCCTAATTATGGCATTAAAATTAATCTTTAATTTCCAAATTACCATGAAAACGTTAACTAACTGCTGCATATCAAATCCTTCATTTTGTTTTCCATATCCTTTATTTTGATGTAGGCTATTATTTTTATATAGTTGTGAATCTTATGTGTCAGATGGTGTTTATATGCCGTATTTCAGAAACTATTAAGTTTTAGACCACGGTTTCTTGAGAAAATTTTATAAGTATGCGTGAAGGAAAAAGTGGGATAACTAGAAAATTAACAGAGCGGATTTACAACAACAAAAAATAAATAAATAAATGCTTGAGTCAAAAATAAGCTTATTCCTTTATTTTTTTCAAAACATCTGAAGTCGTACAAATAAGCAATAAAAAACTCAGACGTTTATGTTGGAGAGGATAAAATAAAATAAAAAGAACTTTTTGGAATTTTCGCATCGGTTACAGGCTAAAAGCTATGGGTTTGCCAAATTTCATCTAGACGTGATTACACATTAATGTTAATAAGCGGATGATCTAGAGTCTAGACTGTCGTAGATGTGAATGACGTCACGGATATCCAGTCAGTTTTTAAATACTTATGGGGAAGCTAGAAACACCACATTTTACAAGATTATGGCTGTTACATGTGCCAATATTACTGCCAAATTGTACGATTCTATCTGTCCTACTGAATAAGTGTTTTTAAAAAGTACATAATGTGAAGAAAATATACAAAATTTACATAAAATAAAAAAATCTAACTCAACCTAAGGTATAACCGATGGAGATATGACAAAAATTCATAGGACCAAACGGGGGTAAAACATTAAAAATCGCATCTTTTGGAATATTTCCGTCGGTTGCAAGCTATAAGCTATAAGTATGCCAAATTTCATGTTTATGGCTCATCTGAAAGTGGGCAAACAATTGTTAACGAGTGAGTTAAGCACGCGGCTTTGTATGCCAAAGCCAAAATAAAAAAATTAAAATCATTAGCGTTCGTCCTATGGACGGTATAACTCCGTATACTAAGTTTTATTTTCTTTTAAATCCGATAAAGCGGATTCGAGTTATTGCGTGCACAGGTTGACAGACACACGGACGGACGGACAGACAGACGTACAGACATTTTTCCCGTCCACCATATAACCTTAGAAAGTGCCATTCTGGCCCATAATGTACAGGAATTTTGTATAACATCCGGCCACTATAGTCATCAGCAAGAATTCGCGGCATTTAAAACAAAGCCATAATTATTCTGCTGTTCTTCCTGATTGCTCAAGTTCAGTTTCATTGTGAACGGGTAATAAATTTTCTCAATTTTCGCAAGAAGAAGATCTCATTAAACTCCTTCGTGTGCCGGATGCAAACCGGACCTGTGATACAAATTTACAATAGCCTGCATTATTTTCCTTTATTCCTTACGTATTAACATAGAACGCTTTCTGTTAACTTACATTTTCGTCGTTACGAAGAATAAAGATAACTGTAAAGATTTGATATGGACGTCTGAAAAGGTACAATAGAACAAACGTGATCTTTAAAATCGATAAGGTCTTACACGAAAAGTGAATTAGGGGATTCGAGATTAACGTAAAGGACAAAGATAACGAGCTGGAAACAATGTATTGTTTTTCTTCATTTTCTCGAAAGTTCATAAGTCTCAATTAATTAACTTAATTGTTTGTCCTGATCATTTCATTTAATTTGTTAGTCGACTCCGAAAGGGCGGAAATGACCTGTACAGTGCAATAGTCTTAACCGACAGCAGTTATAAAAAAGAGAAAGTCATGTGGCAAATGTAAGGCGAGAGTGGACATATATAGCTTTTTATTCAATTTACAAGCTTGGGACTGGTAACTCGTTCTGTATCACTGAAGAGGAATCAATGATCCAGAAAATGCGTGAGTATACACACACGTCCTTTGAAAACTAATTTAAGGATCTTTAAGTGAGATAATTCCTACTTCCGGCCATTATTTTCAGCTATAGTCATAACGAGAGGAGGCCAAGCCGATCGTGTGTCGGATAAAACACTTCAGTTGTATCTGTGAAGACTTGAATTTAGTTGCAAAGCACGGTTCACATGCGGCTGATTCCGTACATTACACTGGTGATGAGATGATTGTTAGAGACGTATTTCAGTATCGAGAAATGTACAGAAGTCTTTCTCTTCAACTGCATCTGATCAAATATGTGACTGATCAAAATTATAGCAGTTTCGCCGTCTCTGGGCATGTATTGTTTCAGAACATTTGGTCTGCTCATTTTAGGTATATGAAAAAGAAGGGCTCACAGAAAAATAGCTCTGCTTCTAAGGAAGTAGGCTATATGAAAATGGAAACCCCAGAGGGAAAAGTCCAATGGCGAAATATGTACTTTATAATATTGCCTACTGCACAAAAAAGTTTAAGTAATCTCAATTTTCTGAAAATGAATAAACAGTTGGTGGAACAAATGAGGAATACAAAATAAAATAAAGTGACCATATTTAACACGCGAAAATTCCGAGACGGTTTTTCACAAGACATCGTCTAGTGGGGCAGCCCGGCCGGACTTGATGCAGCGTACAGTTTTACTAGTAGCCTACTTGCTAAATTTGATGTCTCGAATTTGTCTTAAAAATAACCAAAGTTATATATATATATATATATATATATATATAATCATTTTAGAGCTTAAAATGTGCGTAATAACTTTCACTTGAATTATTTTCCTACAATCTTAAAAACGTTTGAAATAAAAAGATAAATGTCAAAATATTATGAAGGAAAATTAACACTTTTTGAGTTCCTGGCGCCTTAATAATTAGAATAAAAGGTCTAGATAAAAGTTGTAAAGAAAATCTGTGAGGAATATGGTAAGGAACATGAAAAAGCAAATGCATCTTAAAAAATAAAAAATAAAAAAATAATGTTATAGGCCTTAAAGCAAAACACTATATTTTCAAGATTTAAGGGGTAGCAGGGGAATTAAGCACAGATGAGCTTTTATAAGAATACATCTTTGGTATGTTCTAGCACATTTATGTTAAATTCAGCTTCTTCCAAATTAACTTGGACATTGTCCATTTTTATGCACTCATGGGCTAATGTAGGCCTTTGAAACTAAAGTATATTGGTTTTATATGCGTTCGTTGGAGAAGAAAGAAACAAAGAAAGAAAGAAAGAAAGAAAGAAAGAAAGAAAGAAAGAAAGAAAGAAAGAAAGAGCATGACTCCAGTTTTCTAACAGGTAACAGGGATAGGTTGTGAATGAAAACTACGGCAGGTGATTGAGTTTGGTAGTGTGAACTATTCTTCTGTTAACGAACTGGCGGGAGGCTTCCAGTCAGTCAGGGTGTGAGCTAATTGCCGAGTTCGGATCGACCCTCATTAGTCGATCCGAGATGGCGTCACCAGTCAGAAACCTACCTCTTTGTGTGTTATGGAAAACCATACATTATTCCTTAATTAATTGGACCTGCTACAGACTCGGTCTGCCTAGGGCGGGATGAAGCTTTTTCGCGATGTGGTCATTTTGTTTACATCGCTCATGCAAAACATAAGGGGGCTATTATTCCTTCGCCAATTTGTCATCACTGAATCTTTTCTAGTTATGAAACATTTAGATCTAATTTTTAGGCCATAGGATGGGGAAGTAAGACTTATAGTAATTTTAATAAGCTTGAAAAAGTTTTTAAATTTTATGTGATGTATTATTTATTTAATTTAACTGGAGCTGATTTTATATTGGGTAATATTATTATAGGTTACGAAATATTGAAAAGGGACGCCGCTACCTTAATTTTAGGTTGATTTCTGAAAACAATATTCACACACAAAGTACGTTATTAGGAAAATACCAACGGTGGTGTAAATTTTTACTTCCTCTGCTCGAGGACCAATAGGTAGGCTACTTTAGGTAGAGGAAGTAGGCCTTATTGTTTTCGACCCCAAAATTTCGAATAGGCCTACGCGTTCTGGGAAACATGTCTGTGGGGGTATGTGTCTGTGTGGGTGTGTGTGTGTCTGTTAACAGCCTAGCTCTAGAACAGAATACCGTATCAAAACAAATTCTTTTTAAGGATGTGACACGAAGATTGCGAAACTTTCTTTTATTTTAAAGAGACTTAACATGAAGAAAATTTTGTTTCCGCGATTTTCTCGAAAATGGCTCTAACGATTTTCTTTAAAGCTTGTACATGGGGTGCTTATACCAAGAGCTAAAACTTTTATTGAAACATTTTTCCGAAAAATCCTCTGAAGGGTGGTTATAAGCCACCCACTCTGAAAACGCGCTCTTTGCAATACGGCCTCTTGTAATGAAAAATCGTATGAAAACAAAATGTTGTATTTGGGAAGGTACATTCTGGGGATGTAACACGAAGATTGGCGACGACTTTCTCTTATTTTTAAGGGGATTTTACAAGAAGAAAATTTCGTTTGCCGCTATTTTCTCGAAAACAGCTCTAATGATGTTTAAATTTTATACATGATGTTCTTATATTAAGCGCTAAAACTTTTATTTGAAACTTTTTTTAATTCTCCGAAGGGTAGTTATAAGCCACCCGCTGAATTTGTGTTCTTTGCAATATGGCTTCTTGTTCTGTCAGTAAATGAAGTGAGCAAAATATATTGGCCATGCTTAAAAAAAGTTACGAGAGTGCATTAAACATTTTTTATTTTGGGTTATGTATCCTTCCGGGATGCGATTTGATGTAGTAAAGATAGTCTCTTCATTTTTACAACCAATTTACATTAAGAGAATATCATACATAATAA
Organism: Ectobius pallidus; assembly: GCA_964059195.1. Classification (NCBI taxonomy): domain Eukaryota; kingdom Metazoa; phylum Arthropoda; class Insecta; order Blattodea; family Ectobiidae; genus Ectobius; species Ectobius pallidus. The sequence goes on along the minus strand of CAXKWD010000002.1, from coordinate 104,923,977 downwards.
CTATATACTAAGTTAAGAGCTAACTTTTATTTGTGAGTTTCACATAACACTTTTATCTTACCTAAAGTTTCTAACCGGTTTTTTACAGTCTTCTTAGGATGTGGGTCATTTCATACCGGTAATGAGTAAAAACTTAGATACTGAATCAATAACACAAAAGTAGCAATTGCAATGAAATTAAATAATATGTCAAGCAATGAAGTATTGTAAAATGACGACGTTATTGCTATTGATGACGTGTTTTTCCTCTCAGACAGGTCCAGACCCGGAACGAAGTCATGGGATGATGGCGACGACTTGTTCCGGGGTCTTTCAGGCAAGGATGATACCTCGGAAATCTGCAATTGCCTCTATAGATAGTTCAGTTTCAGTTCAGTTTCCAGTTATTTCCCCTCAGGGTTGCCTGCAGCTAGATATCTTCATTTTACTCTGCGACGCCAATAATTCCTGTCCTGCCAATCCTCATCCTCCAAACCTCTGGATGATATTGCTGATCTTAATCCATCCATCCAACTTCTACGGGGACATCCACGTTTTCTTCCCCATCTAGGGGTCCAGTGGAGCACCTGCTTTCAGTGGTGATATTCAGCCGGTTCGCACCGGTTCGCGAGAACCGGTTGTTAAATATCTTGTAAGTTCTCCGAACCGGTAGCTTCACAATGAAAAATTGCCTTTTTCCAAGATCAGATTCACGCCAATCCACATCATGCATATATGAACTTGCTAGAACCAAAACACGCTATTTATGTTTGCTAGCGGCGGACTACCACCATAGATAGTGGGCGTGCGGTTAAGTTGGCAGACTCTCTTATTTGCGCACGGCCGATCGTCTCGACACTCGCTGTAATTTGCTTTCGATGTTCGATTATAAAACGGACTGTGAACTTCTTTTGTTGTGTAAGGTTATGTTTTAAGGAAGCTGAGTAAGTTTAGTATGAGCATGAAAAGACAAAAATTCAGTGACGCCAACTTTTGGAGAACATTGGATGGGATCAAAAACAGTAACCCGGAAATTTTTAACCACTGGCCGACAAGCTGGAAGGCAATCGTGCTACCAACACCTCCCGGGTGGGGCTCTAATTTAATTCTTCAAAGTTTATAATTATGGGGACCTTTGGAGGAGAGATATTAGGTAACAACTAAAATAAAATGAAATAAATTGAAATAAAGTAAAACATGCAATAACTATTGAGTAGCACTGCATTTTGTAGGCCTACATGTACAGTACTTCTCCCTATAAATTCTTCAACAAGCAAAATCGAAAGCCAACTTTTCCCCGTTATCCGTATGTAGGGTTACAATTAGAACAGCAATGTGTGAAATTAACTGTTCTCTATAATATTGTCGAACGTAATAATGTCTTCAGTCTTTTCAAAGCGGAAAAAAGTATTTCGGAAAATGCTGGGAAAACTGGCATTAACAGAGTAAATTTGTCGTAGGCTATAAATTTGAAGGATTTAGAAACAATTGCAAACGATCGCAAACGATAGGCTAAGTTAATTGAAACAAGGGAGATCATGTTATTTGTCAACGCTTGTATAAACCTATAGGCTAGCCTGATTTTGGTTTTGCAAAGACTAAACATGATTTATTTTAGTAATAATAGGTCTAATAATTATTATAATAAATATTTAAGATAATTCACAGCAAATTATTGGGTAGGCTTGAGCCTCACCGCCCATATAAGTTGGCGCCACTGGACAAAATAGCACATTGGGCTATTTTGAATCAACATCAAATACCCTGATGAGAACCGGTTGTTAAACTGTTTGAATATCACCACTGGCTTAGGTAACCTGTGATGTTCCATCTTCTCCACATGACCGTACCAAGTCAAACGTTTCTCTTCAATACGATCCATAACACTGGTGTTTTGATTCACAGCCATTCGGATGTCCCCTACTCTCATGTGATCTTTCATTGTCTTCCCAATACATTTCCTCCAAAAATTTAGCTCTGTCGTCTTCTTACTCCTTTCTTGTGTCTTGGTAATTAGTAAATATTCTACTCCATAGATTCTATAGGTATAACATAGGCCTACTAAATAACAGACATAAAAATCACGAAGATAAAGTAAAGTTGAAAGTTCACTGCCGCATGACTCTATTCACTAAACAGCAATAAATCCAACTGTAATTCTTTTTTAAGGGCAGAGCTCAGACGGATAATTTCATCAGTCTATACTTTTAAAAAATGTGTGTTATTCGCTTCTACTTAGTTACTCAAAACTAATCAGCATTAGATACCATATCTAATAGGTCAATCATATAGGCTTCAAATCATATAGGCTACAGTATGAATAACCTATTCTAGTATGCCTTCAGCATGTATGTTTCAATTCCTATCTCACAATTGCCAAAGAAAATGGAGAAAACACAATAGACACAGTCTAGTCGGAACGAGTTTTGGACATGAAACTTCCTGAATATTCATCAATCATAAGACATAACGTTATTGCATCCACTCCATATAGTCCTTACACCATAGTCTGTGGAATTGTGGTTACTCTTACAATTATTTGTATACTTAATTTAATTTAATTTAATTTATTGTAAAACAATATAATTGAATGAAATTCGCCACAGATATTACAAACTGACTATAGGCAGAGTAAGTAGTTTCGTAAGTTAAAGAATTCTCACAGTACAGTACATAAATTATTTCCTAGAAATGCATTCCTAAGTTTAAAAATATTTACATTTTTTGTACTTCTTGTGACCAGAGGCACTTAATTGTTTAAATTAATTCCAAAAGTATTGCATTTTTTTGGGAACATCCAGTACGCTTTTTGAAATCAACCAATTGTTATTCCCCGTATTCTGTAATAATGTACTACTTATTTAAAAATAGGTAATTAAAATTCATATAGGTTATGCCTATACAGACACAATGTAACTAAAACATAGGCTACACAGAGGTAAGATTTAGAATTCTGTATTTACATAAAGAAAGATAGGCCTACAATACTTTTGAGAACTACAATCTTTCGCTACAATTGAGATCTTTTTCTGCAAAATAATAACATCTTCTGAGCCTTTACTATTGCTCCACGATAGTAGCTACCACAAAATATACGTGGTTGTGAAAGAAAATATAAATTGCATCATCGATATATTTAGTTGGTTAAAAAGGAAGAAGAAGAAGGCGGTGTAGAAACATAGAAGAAAGCACTGTTAATTTCCTTCCATCCATAGTCTACTGTTAGGGAAACTGTTATAAGCTTATTTAAAGAGGTATAACTATGATATAAGCTTCATATAAAACGCAACTTATAAAGAGTTATATTTTGTAATTCCATCGCTAGAAACTTGATCTTTGAGACATTAGGAAAATATTATTATTGAGAAAAAGAAAAATGTAGCAGATCGTGCTCCCACAGGATCACAGCAGACTGGCACTCGCTCTAAGCGACAGTTGACCCTCTTCACAGTATAATCTTTTTAGCTTCTCAGGTTTCATCTCAAGAAATTCAGGATTAGTGAAGAAAAGATGTACCATCTCCCCTCTTTTCTCTGACATGAGATCCCATGCTGATATTCTATTTACTTCATAAAGAAGACAAAAATAGGTTAAAATTAATTTTCAACTGTTAACTTGTTACTTTCATTATACCTAGGTAGAATCTTGTGCATGCTTCATCATTTTGTTGGTTACATATACCCTAACTATTGATCTATCCTGAAAATGAGTATTATAAAGTGGGAGCAACCGTCAGGGATTTGGAAAAGTAAAACATCACACGCAACAAGAGTCAAGATAATTCGAAATGCTCAACATGTTCGCCACTGGAAAATCTAATGAGAATAACTTTGCCAGAAAAGCATATGACTTAATAGTTTACGTCATGACAGGCTTTCCCGTAAAAAAGACCTAAGGCTGTAATGAACATTAGACTCAATACCTATACTTAATAATATTTATATACCGTTATCTAATAGCATGGTATAAGCAAATACTTAGACATGAAACTTTATATTGGCAGATTAGTACAAGTCTGTAGTGGAGTAGGCCTATTATTAGGTCTATGATTTTTATTAATTTTCTCTCAACACACCCTTTTGCTGTATTTCTTCATATGGCAGATGAAAACTTTATAAAGCTTAAATCATAGTAATGATACAGCCTAATACAAGATAAATTAAAACTCTATATAGTCTATATCTTAAAAAAATACTTATTTTAATACATATGAAAAACTTAAAATGTGAAGTATACGTGAACAGATTATTGCCTCTGTTGTACGTACATGATCATATTATAGGAGAGGAATTTTTCTCCTAAAATATTATCTTAAAAATGTGATGGTAATAGTTATAGCTTATAGTTCTTCAAACAGATAGGATGTAGTTTTATTTTAAGGTGCCTAATACCAAAATTTACTTCCATCGAAAATTCTCCTTCTACAGCTGTACTTTTCAGTGATCTACAAAAATTATACTGTGTTAACGCAGTAAGCCTGAAGACTCGTAGAGGATTTACAACTGAAGTGGTAAAATATCCATAAAATGTTATCAGCATAGCCGTACCTTTTATATGAAGCAGCAGATTGTTCATAAAGGACTTAAATGCATGTTCTGTACACACTGCTGGTCTTACTTTAAATTTAATACCAATGTAAATTCCTGCGCAGAAAATGCTCTCTTCCATCCAACCTAAATCTGCACGAGAAATGAACAGAGTGGCAAGATGGAAGAAGGATCTTTAGAAACTGTCTAGACAATTTGAGCTGCTGTCTGGTCCAAACGTCTTCCAGATTAAAGGGATTATGTACAAGACATTAGTACTGTTTTAGGGAGTCATTCTTGTGATACACTGGCACCGACCATTTCAGGGGTTACCAAATGTGCAATATGAGCTTTAGGGACATATTTTGTAAACATAATCATATGATCTTTGGTCTAATCTATTTATAAGAGTGTTTGTAAATTACAAGAGGCGAAGAGAAACTAACATTGCATTTGGAGAAATTAATAATACCGATGATAGTAGGCCTAATAATATTAATAACATCATAAAACATATGTAATATAAGTTACATTTCCGTCTATACTACTTACGGCCTATGAATTGGGTGTGATGTGGAATCAGGACAGATATGAGGTTCTTCCAACAGTAATTGTAATATTACATGAATAACTAATTATATTGCACTTACACTGAAAAGTCAGTATCCATATTATACCAAGTGGCGCTACATACAACTCTAGTGCTTGATCAGTTCACGTAGCATACACATTGCGACGCTTGTCGCGGGTGTCGCATCGTTGTAAATGCTACTTGACTCAAAGCCTTTAGCTACCGCAGCTAAGAAGTTTCGAAGGTTATTGTATAAATAAATAACAAATTTAAAAAAGCTTTGGAAGCCACGAGCCATGAACCGCTAATTCCACCACGAGTTTCATGAAGCTTGGAGATCTCCATCACGATCTGTACTGATAGCACCGGAAGCACGAACGCTTGAGTTGACCTAACCGAGGACCATTAAACATTTCAAAGATTTTTTTTTTAACCACGAACAATTTTTGGTCAGGAGCTATGAGGTATGAATTCGTCGCTTTACTGCCAAAAGGTCGTATGTCGAGTTTCTACTGCAAATAGGCCTACATCAAACATATGTGAACTAATAGGATGAAGACCACTCTTACTTAACGCAGATGCGTATTCCATATGGTTGTGTGTCATTTTTTCCAACAGTCCCAAAACCAAAAGATCGCATGTTGCGTATACAACTTTCTGGCAGAAATGCACATACGATCTTATGACAGTAATTGATTTGGTAGCGACGAATCATGAACTACTATTACAGCGACTGTAGAGGAATTGATGTGACTTAAGTTTTTTGACAGCTAGATGTAGGAAGTTTGGGAAGAAGCGTTTCCAAAGGAACCGTGTTTGACATTGTCAGCGGTAAATCATCTTTTTTCATGCCACCCTGGCTGCTTCTTCAAAAAAATGATTCGTTCCACTCTTGGGGTTAGTTGCAAGCGTTGTCTTTGTTCGCATTCTTGAGCACGTGGCAGCAACGTTTATGACCTGTTTCAATTTCCTTCCGGCTTTGTATTTGCGGTATTGTTTTAGTGTTTTCAACTGCACTTAATATATTATCATGTACATCATTTTTGCTGTAATCTTGTAAAAGTTCAGGCAAGGAGATTGAGGAAGTTGTGTTGACAAACTCATTACCACGTGCTATGAGCTACAAGAAGCGGCAACAGCGTTGCCCTTCCGTCTTCCCCTCAATCATCTGTTAAAATACCAAAGTAAATTAAATAGCAGAATAGTCCTATGAAATTTGAGAACTGCACCAATATTAAACCCGGAACCGCTAGCACTGAAGGCAAGAACGCGAGCTTTAAAAAACGATGGTCTAGGTTTGAGACCCCTGAGCATACTAGCGAACCTGCATTAGTTCGCGTATTACAGCTGAGACAGAGTGTAGGGATTCTGTTTCAAACAACGAACATCCTGTAATCACTGCGGTAGGTGAAACCAGTAACTGTTGCTCACTAATACACTTGTATATGATCCGGCATTAACATTCCACTCAGAGCACTCATAAGTTAGCCTATCCGCGGATTTTAATTCAGACATAAGCCGTCCACTCTTAAGCATTGTCAGAGCTTTGAGTTTGTGATTGCAAAGGCTATTTTGTAGAGTTAATTCAGAAAATAAAGAAGGATCACTCGTGGCTACAGCCAGTATAGATCAGTTTATACTTAAGTATCTCACTATAGTTTTATTTCATTTATCTTTCACTCTAAACGAAGGAAAAATAAACTCATAACTTCATGAGATTTTCATTTTCATATAGGTAACTCCAAGAAAAAGACGAAATATGCATGCAAATATCAAAATCAGTTTATACTTAAGTATTTCACTATTGTCGTATTTAATTTATCTTTCACTCTAAACGAAGAAAAAATAAACTCATAACTTCATGAGATTTTCATTTTCACTTCCGGAAAAGACGAAATATGCATGCAAAGATGCTCTTCCATTTTTAAAATATGGTCCTGAAATTAAGAATGCTGTATAATTTAAGTAATTGTAATAGGCCTATTGTTAGCTGAGTTACATCATAAATTACATAAAAATAGTTGTATAAATTACAATGCAAAACTTTTAAAAATCAAGGCAACGCAACAAGTTTTAGCAAATGGAAAACTAATGAAGTGAAAGGTCATTTGAATATTATACAGTCAGTTCCGAAAACATTAGGCTATGTACTGTCAATAATTGTAGGCTACAGTGCGTTCTCAAAACATTATCTTGCCAAATATGCTGTAAATGTTTGAATTAACAGAGTTATGCACAATATTTAAAATGATTCAGCAATATGCCGTTAAAATGTGACAAATTAAGAAAACATACACACATATATTTTAATATCAAGCAAATATGATGCATTATCACAAAACTAACAAAATATGCAACAATATACACATTTTAACACTAGCATATACTAGAATGGATTATTAAAAATATGAATTTTCATAAGCTTCCGAGCCGTTCAAAGAAGTAATAAAATCACCAAACTCGTTGGCACTGAATCTAAGAAATAAAATAGTCTACTTTAATTTCATTTTATGAAGCTTTACAAGACACTGCAAAGAAGTGAACCCACCGAAAGAATATGACTTCTGTACTTGTAATCTATTCAAACGACACGCACAGACTGACACAAGTTGTAGGCCCAACTATTATTGTCTCAAATGACCTACTAAGTCACAATACATGCCTTATTATATATAGAAATCACATAAAAAGGGAATATAATACAAGAATTAATTTCTTACTTTTTATTTGGCGTATATCCTCCTTAGGTCTATAATTTTATCTTGCCATCTCAGCAGTTCTTCTTTTGATACTAATTTTTAAAATCCATTCCTGTATTTATTTATAACTTATTGCTTTTTCATTCTGCATTTCCAAGACAGAAATTATCGTAATGTTATTCTTACTCCGTAATAATGTTAAAGAATTAGGCCTACTGGAAAGCAGAATAGCTCCTAGCACTTTCACAATATCAAAAATAAAAATCCTAGACCTTTACATTTCTTATGTAGGCGTGATCAGAAAACTTAATAAACTATTATTCCGATATGAAATCCCAGAACAAGAGATACAAAATCATTATATACCGAAATTATTTGTCAGCTTGTGCAGGAAAGTAGCCTATTTAAAATCATGCTGGGTGGTACTGTTGAGCTCGATCAATAAAATAATAACTTTTTTTCTTACACCTTTCGGTTACGTTCAGCCATCTTCAGGGAATCTCGCTTGTAGAGTTACATTCAATAAGAATAAAATTGCTTTATCACGGGCGTCGTTTTTAATTAAAATTAGTCTACTAAAACTTTAAATGTTCTTTAAATCATTCTCATTGAATGTAACTCGACAAGCGAAATTCCCTGAAGATGACTGAATGTAACCGAAAGGCCTAGGTAAAGAAAATAAAAGAGTTTGAGAAAAAAGGTACCCTATTATGTTATTATTATACTGTACAGAAAAGTTACCCAACGGAGGAATCAGACGTCACTTTTGCACTAAGGGCGACATGGTCCTTGCCTAAGACTAACATAGACGTTACGTATGTACACACCATTTTTCATCGCGTTAAAAAGATGCGGGGAAGCACATTACAATATTATAATCCCCCAGCTCGGCTCGGCGGAGGTCTGGAGCCGGATCTCTCGGACAATTAGATCTGTGTAAGATAAATAACTACCTAGCTACCGTGTGTCCCCCAGGATTTTTCATTCCACGTGTGAAGACCACCACTGGAGTCTCACATCTCCACTTACATAAACTACATGCTCACAATAATACACGAGTTCTTATATTTATAAAGTTTGCTCCTACCGATCACGGTACAAATTTTTGTAATTTACGGACTAACCTTAGAAACTGCTCGTCTTCTTTAAATTTGAGTATGGCGACACTTAAAATAAAAAAATAGTTTATTTTGGATTTTTTTTTTTTTTACCGAATATTGTTTCTATAAGGTTTGTACTGTAAGGGCTTTTTTTTTTTTTTACCAAAAGGGTAAATTAGAGTTAGAACAGTGCATTTCTTAAGGGATTGCCAAAGTGCTGAGTATGATTTTCGAATCTATTGGTGCTAGTAACTTGAAATTTGACTCAATTAACTAATACGTTAACGGAAAACATAGCATCAAATTTCAGATATCTCAATCTCTATTTAAATTAATTGGATCGACTTTTAAAATACAAATTGAAATCTATCTCCTTCGAAATGTTAAAAAATGAATCAGAATTATTAGGTAGACTAAAATTCTTTGATGCTTGTTTAAAAAATTAATGACGGAGTTTTTAATCTTATTAATAGTACTTTTTGTTTAAAAAATAATATACATAGGGTAATGAAAAGTTCGAAAGAAACTGATGTATGATGATTATAAATATCTTTTAGAGAATAACTAAGGAGCAAAAAAACATATGATTAGTAATTATGTGAAATACAAGAAGTATGTACTTTTGTGGAAGAAAATAGACTTTGAATTCGCCTAAATAACATGAAAATTGAAATTGAGGACAGAGCGAATGACGTTTCTACCACTGCCTGTAGAAAGTGTAGGGTAAGTATATTAAATACGGCATAAAATTGTACAATCCAGGGTATAATAGGTATTCTACATTTTAAAAAGTAGCATTTTTTAAAATATCAAAACAGCTAAACCAATACATCTGTCATCTCTTATGTGACTGCAACCTGAGAGTGAGTATGGTTCCATTTTCCTTATTGTATTTTGTTGAAAATTTGTTTCTAAAGCAATAAAGGTAAACTTTGCTGACGGTTCAGTTCATAAGCTAAAATGATTTCATCGCGTGTTACATTCATGACCTTATCTATATTTGTCACGATTGTATGAAAATAGCCTAATATATTGAACTTGTATAGCCTATGTGGGCTACATTGAATACGTTAAATTCAGAAAAATAATAATTTGGATGAAAACTCGAAAAGCTTTGACGAACCCAATTTTATTATGCGTTTTTGAAGACAATTCAAACGGCTGCATCTCCTCCCCACCCAATTATATTATTTGAAAAACAATGAATGACGGTTTAAGGACACCAAATATCCAGACTTCGACTACTGGGCTTATATTTTCATTTTGTTACCAACATTTGAGGTGAATGATTAAAATCATCGCATAATCAGAGATAAAGCTGACCTCAGCCTTTTGTAACACGCTCTAGAGGACAGATTGATGGACGAGAATGACGACTGACATGAAACGAAAATGGTTAATTCCATAGTTCGACATAGATCCTAATTAACAGCCTGGAATCGAACCTAAGCCCCAGCGGTAAATATCATCCGCCATCCAGGCCGCACACTTATCAATAAATAAAACTGTCACATATTAAAATACAAGCATGATCAGGTTGTATACCATAGTTAGAACAGTGCTAATGGAAAAACCAGAAAAAATCAGTTATCTACTTCAACGAGTACATTTTTAATCACATTACAATCATGCTGAAATTGTCAGGAGTATAGTATTTAATGACGTTTACCATTCTAACTCCCACGTAACTGATCCATAATATAACACAATGTATTATTGATCTGGTACAGGTTTTTTTTTACGAAACTGCTGCATTTTTGTGAGAGTTTGGACTTGTAAATATTAACCAAGTGACGGCCCGTCCCCATTGATTCTAATTGCATGACTGACTTGCCTATTACAAATTTATCAACATTTTTTGACATAGTGTCATTGAGTTTTATGGCTTTTTCTGTAATGGCTAAAAAAAGTACATCAAAAGGGCATTAAAGGGTGACTACAAATCTGCTGAGTGACGACGACATAACAAATTCCTCTCCCGTGACAAGTTAAAAAATCCCTACTCTAAAAAAAATAAAGTGACAGTATTCTAGAGCAGTATTGGTACCATGCATTATTTTTGATAGGAGGGAAATTAAAGCTTTAAACTGGGGTAAAAACGGTTCTCATATATAGAAGCATTTACCTGTCTTTGCTTCAATTTTTACGGCGATTTTTCTGTATTTTTAAACCCTGTCACAATATTGTCAGTATAACTCGTCGTAATGATGAATCACAGAGTGCTCTAGTCTGTCAACTGAGAGTATTTAAATTTTAAAAGCAAGTTCCCATCAACTCTGTTTTAGTGATAGTATCAAATGTAAAAATTGCTACCATAAATACTGGGGAGAAAAGCTGTAGCATGGGGTAAGCATCCCATTGTAGTGTACTTAGCTCGAATGGGAAAAAAAGTGCCGCAGCAAGTAGAAAGCGATTTGGTTTACAACACAACAGTATCATGCCACTTCTAAGGGATCCTTGCTTCTATTACTGAATTATGATTATTTCCTTCTTACAATGTAATCAATCATCTATGATTAGGATTGGAAGAGTAATTTACCTGTAAGAAGTATTTTACACGTAAAATACGTATTGCAAAAAACTATTTATACAAGTGATGTAATAAACTAACATTCAATTTTTAATGATTTAGGCTCTAATTTACTTTATTGTTTATATTGTAAATTCTATCAATAATTTTATACAGAAGATGTGAAAATTGATTAGTCATAGCCTATTGTCACAACACTCAGTTGAAGCCACAACTATTTTTTGTACTGTTGTCCAAAGCAAAGAACTTCCCTGTGAGGAATGTGAGAAATGTGGCCGTTACGCGCGCATCTAAGCCAGCAAGCAATAAGAAACTGCCTAGCCACCTGTAATGGTACCCCTCTCCTCCTCCTCCTCCTCCTCCTCCTCCTCCAACGAAGCTATATACTTCCTCTCGCCCCTCTTAACAGCATGCACCCCGCAGGGCAGTTCTCTGCTTTGCACAACAGTAACTTAGTCTAAACTTTACTCCTTGCTTCTTGCATCTGTTAAATCACTAAACTGATGTAGTTCTGCTAGCTTACACTTAGAAATATTCCTGTGATGGAGAATTATTACATGTATTTTAAATAGCAATCTTGGAGGCCGAATTTTCACTGTCGGCAAGAAGGTCCAAAATAATTTGCTACCGAAGCAGTGGAGAAAAATGAAAACAACAGTACAGTTTCATGCAATGCTTAAAGTCCACGTGCACCTACCATCCCATGCCTGCTGTATAAGGAAATTTATGTCAAAGAACTCCTCCGGGACAAAATTCCAACACACCAGCCTGTGAACCTCAATAACACAAATGATTTTTTTCTTTTATAAAATGTCACTTTTGAGGCATATTATTTGACACATATTATGGTAGCCTAAAGGTAACTTGCAAATGAAGCAGGACATTTTGAAATATATGTACGTATATATAGAGTACATGTGTGTATATATATATATATATATATATATATATATATTACATATACATATGTATTACATATATAGGCCTACATATTTAAGCTTATACAAGTTTATACTTATATAAGTTATATTATAGCTATTAAGTACGCCTACTATATTAATTTCTTTCATTCTTTAATATATAAGAAGCTCAGAGTAACAATCATGCTACGACTCTTCCACAACTAGTGACACTGCAGGGTATATTGTGATACAGAATATTCCATTGATTGGAATATACTGTTCTAGCGTTCCCTTGTGACTTTTCGCGGAGGTGAAACATAGCCAGGCATGGTTAATATCCAATACGATTATTTAATTAAAATTGCGAGCTGCCTTAAAAAGACGGAATATATGGAGCTGACAGAGGGCAGAGTTGTCACTTATAATTATATTCTCTGGGGATGTAAAATGCCAATAAAAGCCTCCTTTTTTCACAGAACATTATTATTTTTCAATGTAGCCGTCAGGAGTTCCTATATAAAGAGATTTACAATACGACGTTCTCATTTATTATGCAGAGCTTGAGTCCTGACTGACATGCATTCATTAAAATTATTATTTTATAAAATAAATACATAAAAAGAACATTTCCAGGGGAATCAGACGACAGGCATGGAAGTGAGTGGCCTAATTTCACAGTAGCTGAGAGCGGGAAATCTCTCTCGACGAATAAATGAATGTGGAACGAGTTACTCATTTACTATATACTACTACAATGATGTACGTACGTTCTGGCGTAATAGTATGAGGCTCACATCACTGCCTATGGAATATTATAATTTTATTCTTTAAAAAATTAATGTAGATATGACTTTTAATTAATTTAGAGTAGAATGCTGAGGGCCTATATTATCAGATGAAAAACTGAAGTTACTGTTTCATAGATTGTTTTTGTTATTATTATTATTATTATTATTATTATTATTATTATTATTATTATTAGTTATTATTACTAATACTACAACCATCATAACTAAATTATTACTAGGCCTACTGCTACCACCAATAGACATATTACTATTACTAATACTGTTACTATTACGACTACTATTACATCTACTACTGTTATTACTCTTACTATTACCACTACATTTAGTACTACTTATATATTTACTACTACTACTACTACCGCCACTACCACCACTACCACTGCTGCTACAATCCAGATTTGATAACTGTAGCCGTCCTGGTTAAGCGTAAGCTTAGTGAGAGGAGGGGACAACTCTGAGACGGTGAAAACTACTACGCCCACTTCTTGAATGTAGCGTGCCTGTATAATTAGTTCGAACAATAGCTTTTTTTTTACTTAATACTTATACATAATATAATACAATCTCAAAGAAATAGGATTATCAACAAGAAATAGGATTTTGAAGGACACTGAAAATATATTCTAGATCGGTTGAAGAGTTTCCGGGATTTCTCACTTAAGAAGGGATTCTTACACATGTTCGTTTTGAAGCTTGTAATAACTTATATTGCTGATATCGCTACATTATGAAGTTATTATAGGTCAATGCAATTGAGTATGTAGGTGGGTGCGTGTAAGGTAGGATCGCCTACCTTCCAATGGTTGTAAAGATCATGAACCTGGAGACCCCTGCTTAACCATTTGCAGCTCCTTTAACTTTTCTGAGGGAGTTGGGAAGCGCAATGCACTCATATCAGTTTTGCGAGAACAATTGAAGGGGTCAGCGGAAGATAGTGCTAACCCATAGCCTATAAACCTCATTTTAGACATTACATTTTTAAAGTTAGCTCAAATTTTCAAATCTTGTTTTTATCTTTCTTTTGATACTTATTATGTTATTAACAAGACTTAGTGACACAATTAGCCTAGGCCTATGACCAGAAACATTATTATTATCAGTAGAAGTAAAGGCTCCGATCATGACACCACGTGTAGGCCTATAGTTACGGACAGAAAGAGGTGAACAGTGGCCGGAGCGTGAGGAGAAAGGTGGTAGGGCTACCAGTTCAGGATGGCAGAGACAGACATGAGAAGGAGATAATCATTCCACAAGATACTCTGCTATCTAAGTTTTGAAAATATTGGCCTTCAATTTACTATGAATAGCTGAAATTTCGATGACAAAATGTTTTTCGTTCTACTGCTATACTATCTACTCACCACTTGAAGCGTTCTACCCTTCGAACTGCTTTTACACACAGCCAGAACACTACTGAAGTAAACACCCCTATATTTTGTTATTTCCTACTCATGGACTCGCCCAAGCCAAGGAGCATCATGTTTATAACTGAGCAGATGAGATATGAATCATGACCTGTGCGAGAATGTCGCTTTGAAGCCGGTCCACAAGCTTATATTGCTACCGCGCATCTTCAATCCAAGCTTCTTATTCTTGCCTCACCGTCCCAGTTATATTCTGATCACGACTATCTGCGTCAACTGTAAATACTTTGGTCATCTGCATGCTGGGCACAGATTATGCCCACAATCCTACATAACAAAGAAGTCCAAAGCGTGAGGTACTTGGCAAACGGTCGGTCCTATCTCTCCTTGTGATATAGCTCCATGGAGCTTAGTTAGTCTAATTTGGTTTACATGTAAGATATGAGATGAATTTCCTGCCAAGGTGATTCGATAAAAACTTAGGAAACCTGGCATTCATAAAACGCGGACGTTTATCACTGCCGTTAAGAAATTATTGGAATATAATCTATGTTGGAAGAAGTCAACAGCTCGATTTATCGCGTCCTTAATCTGCATTGCATAATAAAACTGTTATACTCAAGCAATAACCAACTCGGCCTAACGAGGAAGAAGTGTAGGACAAATCTAATTTCCAATAAACGTTATAACTCATAAAATGTTGCGACTCATATAATACATCCGCACATATTAGGGGGATTCTGGTTCTTAAGAAGAACGTGATTATGGTGGTACTTCAAGATAAAATTATATGGCAAGTGTTTTCAAATGCCTACATGACTATAGATTGATGGAATGTGGTCAGTTGTTACAAAAAAAAATTATGTATCGGTCAAATAAAAAATGGGGGATAGTCATGACTAGGGCTCGGATCTTAGGTTTTAAACTATTTTGTTCCTTGCTAGCTAATTGTGATATTTGAACATAATTATCCATTTCATAGTCGTGGCAGTCACATAGTCCAATCTTATAAAACTTAAAAATGGCTAAGAACGATGCTAGAAACTAAAAATGGCTAAAACTGCTTTTCAAGTAAAATACGATAAAATAACAGTAATAATCGAAATAATTAATCTAGATATTATTGAACTACTAAAAATTACTTTTTTCTAAATATCTCCCTACATTTTGCATCTTGCTCATTGTTGCCAGTGTATTATTTTGTAAGATAAAATATAGTATTGCGTTTTGTAATTTTGTCATTTTGTACCCCATTGTTTGGGTATAGGAAATCTTAAGTGAACCGAAATCCCCGGTTTCTTTATGAGCAAATTAAAGTCATTCTTAAGAAGCTTTTACTTGCAGTTTATTCGCAGTGTTTGCTACAGCAAGAGCCGAGAGTGCAGTATTCTAAAAATTGATTGATGAATTTAAAAACGTTCTTCTTGAGTTGTGGTGGTGTTGGAAATGACAGGGGTAGTTCTAAAATTAAGCAAAAAGTATTCCTAAAGTTTTATGGTTCAGAGTAATGGAAATATAAGTAAAAATAAAATGAATTCATATATTTTCATTGTAGGGCTACTTATTAAAATGAAACTTAAAAAATCGTCTGAAAATGGTAAAAAACTAAAATAAAACCATTTTAATATGTTTAAAAAACTAAAACAGGGTTTATAAAAACCTAAAAATCCGGGCCTTAGTCATGACGGTTCATATTTTGAACATCCTTTAATTAATCTATTATAATTTTAGTAATTTAGTTTTTCTTTACACCTAGGCAATATATAGAAATTAGCATTTTTAATTAATAAAACATCAGTAGAACCATTTGAGAAGTCAACATTCCATAATCTTAGAGTAGTAGAGTTAAGTAATAATATAGTTATCTTTTGTTTTAAATGTCTATAAAGGCATTGCTGTGAAAATTATGGAAATTAACATCACAATTTAATACAAAAAAGTCTACTAATTATTGAACATTTTAATGTAGGTACCATCACATAAGATTTAAATCCAATATAATAGCTTATTATAAGAAAGAAGATCATATATAAAAAAAACATAACATTTCCAGAGATTCATACAAATCTTTGACATTCCTGAATAATGAAGGTTGAGGAAGTACAAAAGAAAACTAAAATTTCATGTCATGCCTCTGTAATAAAGTGATATACTCGCCCTCCTGATGATGTGGTTCCACAAACATCTAGAATGAATCCATATTTAGAGTCTGCATATTTCAACTCCTGGCTGGTTTATGTGTATACTGCATACAACCATCGTTAAGTTTCTTAATAAACTTGAAGACAGAATAATCTGTAATTCTTTTGACCTACGATTGAGTTCCTGATCTTTTCTTTAAGGGTTGAAAATATACAATTTTTCCTTAGGGTTTTTAAAAAATGCTGTGGTTTCCCTCAACGAAACAATACGTAATAGGTCTAATTATACTTTCCAATATTAACTAATTTTGCTCCTCCACTGTCGTCTGTCCATCGTATCTTCACCTTGTAGTCCTCTTGCTACCATTGTCCCCCTTACACCATCCATCCAGCTATCAGTCAACCTTCTTTTCCTTCCTCTACCATCAGGTTCCCAGTTCATTACCACCTTGGGCACTCTTCCATCGTTCATTCTTTTCACATGACCGTGCTATCTTAATCTTTTCTTTTCAATAATTTCTACATCTTCATGCACATCAATTAATTATTTTATTACAGTATTCTTTACTTTGTCCCTTCTTGATTTTCTGGCTGATCATCTCCAGCAATTCATTTCTGTGGCTAGCAATTTTACCTTTTTTGTCCATGTTTCCGCTACATATAACATTATACTTTCCACTATTGATTTGTAGAGTATCTTTTTTATTCACGATAACACTACTCCATATTAATGAGTTCAATATTCCAATTGTTCTTCTTTCTTCGTGATTAGCCTGTTTTTCCCTCTACTAACCTGAAATACTTCAGTAACTCGGACATAAATATATACCTGAAATACTTCAGTAACTCGGACATAAATAGCCTATATAGGCCTATTTCTAATTTTGAAGATCCGTCCAGTTGTACGACCTATCCCAGATACTTTAAACTATCAACTATTTGAATTTTGAGTCCTTTTATTTCTATGTCATCCGTGTTTGCTGGCATGTAGGCCTACTGTTTCTTGTCTTCTTTAATTTTTTTTTAATCCCCAGTATAAAAGATGAGAAATTGTCACTGACTCTTACTGCAATACTACTAAACTTCCTATAATAAACTTTTGTGAACTGATTTAACAAATATACGGTAGATTTCAATGCCAACGTTATTTTTAGCTGCTAGAACAACTGACCAGTCTCCGTGGAAGCTTCCTAGTGACATACAACGCTGTCGATGTATCGCAACACAGGAGCTGTGGACACGAGTAAGCGTGAGTTATTAGGCCTACTCAAGTAATAACGTACCTAGTAGCAGACCTGCAGCCTAAGAACTCCGGTGCTCCATGTAGTTACAAATAGAACTTCATGAGCCGGAGCATAAAAATCCGCCGCCATCGTCCGCCTCCTGCTTTAATTTGCCACGCGGGGCCTCACAAGTACGAAGTCTCAGAACAACATCCTTACGTGCAACATGGGTCTATGCTATTTTTCACATCACAAATAGAAATGCCTGGACTGAGGCTGATATTTGGAATGCTTAAAACTGTTCCTGAGAGCATCATTATAAAGCGCCTAATAACAGATGGCAGCATCCATGGTCTTCTAATTAACTACTGATACACAGTTCCAGGTCCAATCCCCGGTACCTGCTCAGAATTGTTTTGAGGTAAAGAGCTCAGGAACGGGGTACACTCAGCTTCGTGAGGATATATGAGGAGCTACTTGATAAAGAAGTAGCATCTTCGGTCAAATGGACAGTCCGGCAATATGCCGATGAAGTCTAAAGACAAAAAGTAGATATCGCAGAGATCGGTTGTTATGCTTGGGGTTCGATATTAATCGAACTTCAAGAAATGCGATAGCAAGGGAACAGATTAGTAAAAAGGTCTCGTGGAAGAGGAGCCATTCGTTTCTTGATGGCTGAACAATGGTTTACAAGACAAATTATTAAGGGCAATTCTGTTCTTTTACCAGATGTTTCTTTTCGTGATTAGCCTGTTTTTTCCTCTACTAATTTGAAATGCTTCAGTAACTCGGACATAAATATATAGGTCTATTTTGTTGTATCAGAAGCTCGTACTATGTAAACTTATACTCTAATGGTAGTTATACGTACATTCCTGGTACAATCTTCGACAAAACTTATGAAAACTAATGTAGGCCTATGAGAAACTGATTTTCTCCGCGATCCTTCCATCGTACCCATGGATCCACAAATGTTCATGGACCACAGGTTGGAGACCGCTGACATAAATAACTTTGACCGACGCTACATCAATGGTGGGTCCAGGGGAGCCTTAGGGGCTGTGGGTCTCCCTTGGTTTTTCTTTTACATTGATTTTACTTGTTTTATTCGTCTTTGGGGGAATCGCTCAGAGGACCTAAAAATCACCATTTTGCATATTTTATTTTTTAAATTTTCGAGGCTCCGGATGTTCAGTAATTGCAAACTTTCCTTTGTGTTGGCCCATTTCAATAAGTTATGGATCTGCTCCTGTATTATATAGGTGTACTAAGGGCTCGAGATGACAATAATGTTTGGTAATAGTGCTAGCATTAATTATTTTGATGACAACAACGAAAAAGAAAACGACGGCAATGAGACAATGATGGTGCTTTGATGCTGGAATGGTTACTGGACTGGCTCAGAGTGGATGAGTATGTTTATTTGAAACAGAAGTGGCATAGGAACCGTTCGGTAAGTAGGTGAGTAAGTTGTCAAGTGAGTACCTCTACTGTGGAGCAAACATGAGCAGGGGGAGATCTATCTCGGGGATGCTTTTCCACCCTCTCACAAGCGGCGGCGGAGGCACAGAAAATGTTGACACAAAACACCAGTCGAGTTAATTAAACTCTCTGGCTGACAGTCTCACCCTCCTCGTTCTATCCTCTGAGAAGTGTTAATTTCCTGATAAGCTCACCACTAAACTCTCTTACTCCGCGCACACTATGCCTGCAGTTGAATACGGCAACGTTAAGTTTGGTTAAGAACTCCAATATCTGGACTCTAGCCGATATGATGATGGTAAAGAGGGTCGGAGATGGATGGCTGACTGACTTGTGTTGTATTGGATGTCAACCCGCGCGGTGAGGTTACAATGACGGGGATGCTTCTAGAACTCAGTGAGCCGTAACCCCATCTCCCTATGTTTCAAGAGGATAGCTCTCGCGACCAGAGATTCTAATTCATTGTACGCAAATATCGGCACGTTTTAATTGCTTCTTCTTATCAGCAAGGTTGTCCACCAGACCTCGAAATGGACTTCCATTCTCTCGCCTTTTAAAATAAATCCAGTACTCCTTGAAACGAACATCGTTCTGAATACCAAAGCCTCTTGCTAACACAGTGTATTACATTGTAGATGAACAGTTCAGAATTGATTTGTGTTATACATCACCAGCCATTATCACAGGCCTTTATAATAATAGATGCATCTATTGTGTAGAGAAATACTTTACAAGAAATTCAAAAGTAAATATTACTTACAATACCTAGGCTTAAGAAATTTAGAGGAAAAGAATGGATCACTCTTTCCTGTAACCCCTAAGGGGGGGGGGTGCATAGGGCCTCCAATTGGAGGTTTCAGTACCTAGATTAGTTTCGTTACGCTTATTTCAAGTGAGAGAGGACAGAGGGACAGGTGGTAAGCCCCTCGGCTCACGAACCTCCCTCCGGAAACTAAGATATTACTTGGGCCGAGAAATTTTGTCCAAAGATATACTTTAGGCTTGGAGTTCTTTTACGTGCCGTAAATCTACGACACGGGTCCTCCAGCTTAAGTCCTCCGGGAGGACTCCGTGCCCAAGATTTTTTATCCTGAAAAATCCATCGACCTTTGCCATAGGATAAAAATAACAAAAATGCACTCGCTTCGACGTTTCCTTAAGTGGTCCGTATATTAAAGTTTGTATTTAATTTACATAAAATCTGCTAACGTTATTAAAAAAGTAGAGGGAAAATGTATTTCTTATTCTTTCCTATGCCGATGAGATACTACTTTAGATCTATACGGATAATGATTATCAATTAAAGCAGGTTTAGGGGTGAAATGGTTCCTTATAAGGAAATTATTCACGTGGGGAAAAATATTAGGCCTATTTAATTTTTATTTGTTTCTACCAAAAGAATAAACTGCTAAAATCAATATAGTTATGCCCCGTCCACCTTGTGTACAGTAATCCTTCATAAGGTAAGCTTATGTGAAAGAAAGATAATTCAATAGTCAATAAGTTCTGATGATGATGATGATGATGATGATAATAATGATGATGATGATAATAATAATAATAATAATAATAATAATAATAATAATAATAATAATAATAATAATAATAGCAATCATAACAATAAATAGAAATCGTTTTAGTTAAGATTAGATCTGCCAAAAACTGCAAATAAATAATAGTACAGAAAAGTTCATAGAGACTCATTAGAACCTAGACTTCTAACTTTTTACATTCACAGCGCCAAAAATTCCCAAAAATGAATCAGAGAAGTCCTTTGAACACATGATTGTTTATAAGAAGTTCGAAAGTTTTAGCTTTACAGGAAAACCATTGGTATTATACTGAACGGGTCAAATTAAAATGATTGATTGAGTTGGAGTTTAGAGACCCTTCAACATCTTAGGTCATGGGGCCTATCGAAGGTGGGGGAAGAAATAAATTAAAATGAAATAAGTCTAAATTATTGGAGTAAGAATGGACTCAAACGTAAAGTGAATAATAATTTTGACTTGTTAATAGCATTTTCACTTTTTATTTTATTTATGCTGTTAAAAAATCCACATACAAACTGCAAAATACTAAAAGGTTTATTAAATATACAGAGTAAACTAAATTATAAATTGCATTAGACGCGAAAAAGAACATTTATTTTTGTGTCTGCTTTATTCCAATAAAAATATTTTTTGAAGATTGATTCAGAGGGACCACTTTATTTATGATCTTACAATATTTTAACTCGATGTAGGCCTACTATAGAATAAGAATGAACTCCAATACACAGAACGCATTTCCTCATCTCTTCGGAATGTTATGTAGGCCTACTACAAATACACATAAACAGTAAACAATGGAGCAGATATAAAATACAAGCAAAGACAAAGAAGGTAGGCAGAAAACAGTGTTATAGCCTACTTGTGAGGGAGGAAAATGTATTTATTTGTCTTTAAGTCTTCAGTTTTGTTTACTGCCTTGATATAGAAAATGCACTGAACACCACTCTGCGAAACGAGGGAAGAAAAGAAAGAGTTTGAACTTTTCCTCAGTGAACACAATTTATATCACTGAAGTTCTTCTTTATGATTCCTTGAGGGAAGTGGGGCGATTAATAGTAAATTGTAAACATGTATTCAGTATATCTTATGTTAAAGTAAGAGATATTTAAGAATGATTGGCATTTGTAGGAACAAAATACTATTGTCTTCATGAGACAAAGAAATATTCACAAATATTCAAGCCGGCAGAGGGTCTTTCCTTAAGAAAATATATTTTAAATGAAATTAAGAAACCTAGAACCGAATTAAAGGACCGATAGCATGGCTTAGTGATTAGCTACTCCGGATTCGTAAGCCCCTGTATCTCCTCGGATTTGTGTAAGATAAGGAAGTAAAGAACGGGATGCACGTAGCCTCGGGAAGATAGGTGAGGAGCTAACGATAAAGAAACAGTGGTCCCGGTATCCAATAACGGCCGTGGTTGTCGGTATGCTTACCAAGTGTCCCAAATCCTGGCAGCTGCCAAAGTCGAAGGATGAAGTACTGTCTGACTGCAAGCTGAAGGCCGAGCTAGCGTTCCCCCACTACCTTAGCATACGCTTGCATTTACTGTCTATGTCTTTCCCCCACTATGCCACCAACTCGGCCTTCAGCTCACAGTCAGACAGTAGATGGCTTAGAGGTTGTGGATAGACATTGCCACACGATGGGATGTAGCGCAATTGAGTGGGTTACAAGCGAGTTAAGATTGTGTGTCAAATTATATATCCGTAAGAGGAGAGTTTATTAAACAATAGAAGAAATATGAACTTCACGAATTCAATTTATAATGGGCGCTAGGTTTTCTTTGTACTTCATTGAGAAAATGAGTAAAGGAATTTAAAAAGGTCCGATCACTTCTTAAGCTTAAAAGAATTTACGTCCAAGCAGTATTTAAAAAATAAACTTAGAAAGGTAACATGTCTCTATCATGCATATTCATATAATATACAATAGTACATTATGGAACAAGCCTATAATGGCATTTATTAAGATACGAATATCTTTATGAAACGAGCAACGCGATTATGAGCAAGTTGCATACGACTATTTTTTTCGACTATAATTTGTCTAAATTTTTATACGTTAGATTCACGCAAACGAACCGCTACTCTTCAGCGCGCTGACCTTCGCACCATTGGTTGATGTAGTCCATGTCTCATACGAGAGATGGCAGCTACGGCGTCAGTCAAATCGCCAGTCTATCATTGGACATGCAAATCCTTTAATGAAATCCTTTTATTAACAATTATATTTCCTGTGAATAAAATCCAGCCACATATTATCCATCAAGGTATTTTGTAAATTAATGAAACATCTCCCAAAGAAACTGATCGAAAGCAATTACATAGGAGTCTGCATGTATAAAAAAATCAGAGTGTAAAGATGCTGGCTGAAAGCTTCCTTTCGCTGTTTTCTTCAAACCAATGTATTTTTATAGCACGATATGAATTCATTTTAGTATGATATTAAAATTAACACAAGCAGAATTGATTTTATTTTAGGCTGTTTATTACGCAGATTTCAGCTGCTACTCTCAAGGTCTCAAGATCGTTCTGTGTTCGATAATAATCGATACCACACCACTTTCGAAATGATAAACACTGTCGAAATGAGTGTCATTATGATACAAGTGTCACAAGTAATAAGCGTATTATAGTATGGTCGAACAAAAGTAATATATAAGACTAGTCTTATTATTATTAAAATGGATTTTGGGGCTTTATTATTCTTAGTTTTTCCTTAATTAAATTATTAATAACTTAATTATGTAAAAGTAATAATTATATATTTTTATTTGCTATCTTGATAAGTTGATAACTTTTTTTCACCATTTAAATTACACTATTATCTTAACTTTTCTCTTAGCTTTACTTCTCCCATTGCAGGTACTGTTCATGCGCCTGTTCATGGGCCTTACAGGACTGCGACCTGTCGGAAAAGGGATTAGGCACTGGTTCACAGGCATACTTTTTTGACCAGAGAAGGACAAGGAGAATCTCCCTGGATGAGAGATGTCAGGGCCACCTTCAAAACTATTCAGTTGCTCACACACTCATTCAGAACAAGGCGGAGGGCATGAAGGTGATAATGACGGCCAGATTATGTCCGGGGACCGGGGATTATGTCCAGGAGCCTAAAGTTTTCTGACTTCACCTTATAGGTGGAGGAAAACTCCTAAAAAACACTCAGGAAATTGCCTACGAATTTCAAATTCACCATTCTTATTATTAAATTAAATGTAAGTTGAATTTCCTGACACAAGTACTGTACGATATGAACATAAGAGAAACCGAGAAAATGTAAGGCCTAACGCATATTCAAATGACGGGATCCATTTTTTCGTAATCAATATATTCTTCTAAATAGGTTATGATGCTGCTAAAGTTGTTAAAGGTGCTGATGAAGATTTTGATGGTAATGGTATTCGTGATAACGGTAAATATCAAATTCTGAATTTCAGAAATAGTCCTGACTTCGTCGTAGGCCACGAGGACTTGCTGTTGGGATAGGATTAGTGTAATCTTGTTTTGTTCCGGTTACATTTTTTCATTAATGGAATATGTATGCGTTCACATGAACAGGATTATGACCATGGTTGTCTGTTTATTATTCATAGTTTTCCGCAATCCGTGGTCCCGAGCATGTGAAGGGGTGTAAATTTTGTGATACGGCAACTCCCTGTTCCAAATATCAAAGTATGAAGTTAACGATTTCATATCTAACTAAAATTATAACCTGCAGAATGTATTAGTAAATGACAATAATTCAATCTCTAATAAAGTGGAGATTACCGGGTGTTTAACTCCTGAAACATCAGCTACGTCAACTTCAAAGGAAAAAAATAGTCATTCACGTACAAAATTTACATATTTTATAATTTAATTAAATCTGAATTGTTTTGTGTTCTCGTATACAGATGTACAGATGAATGTGCAAATAAAATATTTTGTATTCAAATCCTATGCTAAAAAGATTATCCATACTATTTTATATGAGCCTTTATATTACAAAACATCGAGTCTCCAAAACATTCAGAAAAGCGTATAATGATATTGTTTAGGCTTAGGTCTATACGCTTTTAAAGATGGTTTCAGAAATTGAAGCTAAGATATCTTATATGAGACACTCGCATGGCTTTCTCTACTCTAATCATGGCATGTATAATATGATTACTCATTTCATATTCTGGTTCACAGTAATTGGTATCAGTGTACATTATACTGCCTCTCCCAGAGTAGGCCATAAACCGTGAGTGCGGTGTTGCAATTGATATTGCTTTCTTATACTAGCTTACACTTCAGCAGTCTCTTTCAAAAACATTTCAAATAAAAGTTTTAGGTTCCAATGTACGAAGGGGAGTCCGAAAATAAGTTTCCCCTGGCGACTGTGTACAGAGATGTGGATGAAAGACAAAACATATGAGACATTAAAGATAAGACGTACATTTAGTTTTCCACATAATTACCACGTACAATGAGACATTTGTCATACCGCTTTAGAAGCTTCAAAAGCCCTCCAGGAAAAAATCACGGCTCTGCATATGGTACGGCGAACGGCGTCTATGGAGTGAAAACATCCGTCACCACATGTCCGAAAGAAGTTCAAAACAACGCCCTCTGCAGGTAAAGTGCTCCTCACAGAGTTCTGGGACGCCCAAGAGGTTTTGTTATTGGACTTTTTGGAAGATGGAACCATCACTGCTATATACACGGTACTGTTACACCCTGTCGAAATTAAAGGAGACGATTCGGAAAATGCGGCCTGGTCTTCTACAATCTGGCGTTCTGTTGTTGCATGACAATGCGAGACCACACTCGGTGACGGCAACGCAAAACCGTATTGAAACTTTTGGTTGGGAGCGCTTAGCCCATCCGCCATACAGTCCTAATCTCGCACCCAGTGACTTCCATCTGTTTCCGGCGGAAGGCGCTTTGGGAGCACTGCTGATGTCACACAAGCCGTTCGACGCTTCTTCCGTATGCAGAGTCCAGATTTTTTCCTGGAGGGCGTTTTGAAGCTTCTAAAGCGGTGTGACAAATGTCTCAATGTACATAGTAATTATGTGGAAAAATAAAGGTACGTCTTATCTTTAATGTCTCATTATATTTTTTGTCTTTCATCCACACCTCTGTACACAGTCGCCTGGGGAAACTTATTTTCGGACTCACCCTCGTATAAGTACAATATTAAATTAACAAATTGAAGCAATTTTATAGAAAATAATGAAAACAAATATTCTTCAGGTGAAGCATAGTATAAGTGTTAAAAAATCTTCGACATGCTTTGAGTCATATCCTAGAAATTTGCTCAACTCGAATTCAGTATTTTGACAAAAACAGACACACACATATCGGTACTGCGGTACATATTTTTAAAACTGAGAAGTATATTTTCCAACCCACAGCACTTAAAGCGCAATTATTATTATTAACTCTCGACACTGTATTTTAGGAGCGAACGCAATACTTCCTTTATTCATAGGTCCAGTAGACTATCTATGGCACTAAATAGAACTTAGCTTACAATTTTTAACGCACAATAATAAAACTGTTCTTGGTATCTAAAAACGCCCCCCTCCCCCAAAAAAGAATACTTTGTAATGATGAACATGCCTGTTAGTTAAGATACACTGAAGCATTTTTTTTAACGTGAACCATGTAAAAACAGCAGCAATCGAATAGCAGAAATAAACATTTTAGGTTCCAACACTTCACAACAGACTTCCTAAATAGATTCCAGGTACTTCTATATCTCCACTAAATGATGAAAACGTGTATCCCTATTACATGTGATTGAAGACTTAACATATCCAAAATGCAAAAGGATTTATAGAAACAAATTGGCAGACATCATGGTGACAAGTGTTGAGAGCAGTAATGCGCATAAATAACTTCTTGATATGGTTTTTGTTCCACGCCTGTCTATTTGTGATATAAATGAAAAATATTATGCATTATTACTCACCGAACAGCTGTCAGTATGCAGTTGTGGTCGTCCATGCTTCGAGTTCGGAGATCTGAAATACAGAATGTCCAAAATGTACAAGTTTGTTTCAGCTCATTGCTACCACATCTTCAATGCTGATGAGGATATAATTTATTTATTTATTTTATCTCTAGCTATACATAGCGTGCATGAAATAGATTAAGCCTACGGACGTCTCTAGAAATCAACAAACCATGCAAAAAAAAAAAACGGGAACAGTATGATTTCGCTTTTCTTTCACCAATAAAAATTCGACGTTATGCATAGCGCCTTCAATAATATAACATAATTGTAATAATGGCTTCATACTGTCTTCATCATGTAGGGAATTTAAAAATGGAGATGTTGACTAATGCAGTAAGTCACTAAGAGCACTTTAAAATAACGACAAACGTTTCCCATTTTGGGACCCTAGCAATGGTATAGGCCTACACCAATACGAAAGATAACTTATGTCTTAAGTACAAATAACAAGTGGGAACTTTTAGTTATAAGAGTGGTGTTAGTAATAATTGATTACAATTATGGTAGTAGTTATTATTATTATTATTATTTATCTCTAAGCGTATTTTTCCAGTACAACTTTAATAACATCATTAATAGCTCCTAACTAATTCTTATGTCTCTTGTCAGATCAGAAATAATTTTATCATCAGTTTTAATTCATTGCTTAAAAGTATGTATAAATTTGAGTATAGAAATAAGTTACATCAAATTAAGTGAATAGCTTTAGCCAAAACTAAGCTAAACTTCAAACAAGAAAAATGTTAAAGCGAAAAGGCATCGTATTCTGTAAGAATTTCTAATTATTTTACGTGACCAACAACATCGCATGTAAATATCTATACCTAGAGACTAGACATTTTAAAGGTTCTGAGATATTTCCGACACCTACGGCTTACCTAATCAAGTCAAAAACATTCTTTCTGACACCTGGAGTTTAGCCTACATCAATGAGAACCTGATAAAATCGAGCAAGTGGAACCGCAATAAATTTAAGTGTCCGCCTCGGGCCGCGGGCCTCGTGTAGTGGATTATATCTTTATGACCGGTCAAAGTGTTGAAATGGAAGTACAAGACTATGAGCGTGTATCCAGCACGGGTGTGAATACTCATCACGCTAAACAGCAGTCGTGGAGGATTTTTTCGGAACCCCTCCAGAAACAATTGTACCAACTCTTATAGTCGTAAAGTTGCTCTATCACACTTTATTCACAGATGTTTCCGCTTGCGAAACAGTTGGTCAGGCTGCAGGCGACTACTTTACTTGAGCACCTTGCTTAAGCAATAATACTTATCATGGATTTCTAAAAGTAAAATAGATTCCACTTTGTGAAAGGTGAATAATTTGATCAAATACCGTATCATATAAAGCATTTGGTAATTAAATAAACAGCTCGACAAATTGCCTTCAGGGCAATCCTTATCGTGCTTTAATTAGATTGCTTGTAGTGTTTTAGGGACTGTGAATGGAATAATAAATAAAGGCTTTTTTATGGAATTTATTTCTTAAATAGGTCTACTAAAATGTAATCTATACAGTGTAATTTACACGGATACTTTAAATGGCTGGTTTTATGGTCATTTAACGATGAGGGAATACTGCAACTTGCGCAACCGTCGCTGATATGCCTGAATCTTTTACCTCAGGGGCTTTTATTTTACATTACTATAAATCTGAACATGGGTCTGTTAGATCTATGCACACTCGATTTGGGTCGGGATCGAATCTGCAACTTTGGACACAAAAAGCCTGTTTGTGCCACCCAGGCCGACCTTTTCTAAACTTATTATGTAAGGTTCAGTTGTTATTCATGCATTTAGCGCGGTTTTGAAAACAATACTAATATACCGGTATCCGCTGTGGGTGAGATTGTAGGGAGTTGGTAGCCAGACACCTGAGCGGCCCGGGTTCGATTCCCGGCCGGGTCGGGGATTTTACAGAGATGTAAAGTTTCCTTCCTGGGTCAGGACTGGGTGTTGTGTCCTCATTCCTATCCCGCAAAAGGAACTGGCCACCCTACGCAGTATCATCCGGCGTAGTGTCCCTCGGTCAGACCGTGGGCTCTGTCCCAGGGCAGGACCGTCCTCCGAGCCGAACACTTCATCATCATCATTGTTGTTACAGTATATACAATAAAATGTTAAATAATCACCAATAATCATGCTCAATAATCATGCTCAATAATCATCAAATGTTGTGTAAAAATTAAAAGGAAGAAAAGTAATATGGGATTTAGAATGTTCATTTCCGGCTTGCCTTCAACAAAAAAGAAAGTTTTTCTCCTGACATAATGATAGTAGGCTACACTGTTCTATCCTATATATGGAACAGCGAATAAAAATTGTGAAGTGGTGACAGTACAGGCAAATAGGGACATTTTCATTAACATTGAAGTTAATGAATATAGGTCTACTTTCAAAATATGACATTTTCATTATAGTTAATTCTTTTGTATTTTCTGAAGAAAAAAATCACAATAAAGGAGGAACTTTAAAAATTAAAACATAATTCTCAGCAAAACAAAGCATTTGTGGTTGCTCTACTTATAATATTTCTTCGCAGAAATAAGTCTGGCTGTTTGCAATACCTATAGCTGGAAATCAGATTATTTAAATTTTTAGTTTATGGTCTTCAAGCTAGAACATGCAGGGGACTCCTACATAAATTGTATAAAGAAGAAATTTAGGATAACTAAAAGGCGTAACTCAGTAGGCCTACATTTCATAACACAGGAAAGGCTACTGCTATTGCTGAAGACGAAAATGATGTAAATAGACCTACATGGAGATCAAAAAGAGTAAACAAATTGCTGCGAGTAAGAGAAGTAGGTTATGTAACCGATGTTGGATTGAGCCTGTATTAAAGAGCTGCACTATTTTCCACTTGAGTAGGGAAAAAGGCTCTTAAATCCAACCGAAGACTTCACCTTCTTAACTTTATGCAATGACTGACATTTTTAGTGAATATTCAAGTGGATGTGAAGTGGAGGAAATGCATAACTGGTGATATCGCACAGAACATCTGTACACTGCACTGGTTCTCTGAGTATGAACTCTCCAGAACTCCGCAGCCAACGACTTAAGTTACTTACTTGTTATCATTCTCCGACAGACTGAAAAATATTGAATAACAATCCAATGGCCTCTTTTTTTTTTATTAATTTAGACCTAGGACTTAGGACCAGTTGTATAAAACTCACTAACTGATGGTTATTTTTAACTGAAAGTTAGAAAATAACTAGCTACTTATGTTGTATAATAATAATAATAATAATAATGTTTATTAGCCTATGTCCATACAGGTGAGGCATCGTCAATATACATAATAACAGTTCTTATAAGACAAAGTCAGCAGTAAGGAATTCGTGTACAGAGTAAAATGGTCTCCTTATTAGCCATGCATATACATAATTTTTAAAACTATTTATGGGTAAGCAACGGACGCTTAAAGGCAGTTTGTTGAATAAATTAATTCCATTATAAAAACAAGTGTTATAAGAACTATTTAAACGACACTTCGGTAAATTTAAATCTGCCCTATGTCTTGTATTATAATTATGCATTTCTATATCAGTATAACTCTCTAGATTATTCTTGACAAATAAGATACAATAAAATACATATAAGTTAAAAACTGTCATAATATTCATTTCAGTAAAAAGAGGTCTACAGCTTTCTCTCTGACTTTTGTTTGCCATTATCCTCAGGGCCTTTTTTTGGAGAAGTAAAATCGAATTTGTTTCCCTGGAATGACCCCAGAGATATATTCCATAAACAATATGGCTTTGTAAAAGAGCAAAATACACAGTCCTTAAAACTTCAAGTGAAATGCAATTCTTAATTCTTCTTAGAACAAAAATACCTCTCGCCATTTTCTTACAAATATTTTCAACATGGGGCTTCCAAGTAAGCTTAGAGTCTAGGTGAAAACCAAGTAATTTAATATTGTCGCAGTTATTAGGTATCGTGCTTGTAAGACCAAAAGAGTATTTCTGAGTCTTTGAATCATTTAGAGCAAACCCATTTCTACCAAACCAGTCCTTTGCAGCTTTGAGGCCATCCATTTCCATATGTTTCATCTGATCTAAGCTTTTATCAGAAGATATAAGAGTGGCATCATCTGCATATAAGAGTAATCGTAGATTGTGTAGCTCAAAATTTTAAATAATTGGAGGAAAAAATAAAACATCTGGCAACAGTGCAAAAGTTGACGGAAATTTGCAGAATTATGTTTATGTCTTTGGTATTTGTTACTTCCTCTGCACATACCATAGGTACTATAGGTAGAGGAAGTATTGTTTTCGACCCCACTATTTTTGGAAACAGGTCTGTGTGTCTGTGTGGATGACTGTGAATAACCTAGCTCCAAAACGGAAAATCGTATGAAAACAAAATTTCATATTTCGGTCAGGTACCTTCTGAGGATGTAAGTTCAAGATTGGCGACAAATTTTTCTTATTTTTAAGGGAACTTTCCATGAATAAATGTTCGTTTTCCGCGATTTTCTCGAAAACGGCTCTAACGATTTTCTTTAAATTTTGCACATGGGTTGCTAAAACTTTTATTTGAAACTTTTTCGAAAAATCTCTGAAGGGTAGTTACAAAGCACCCACTGTTCACTCATTGTTTGTATAAGGTTTGTCTTGCGTGATGAACAATCTGAATACGCGCTCTTTCACGGCCTCTTATTCTATATAAGAATGAAGTGAGAAAGATAGTTGGCCATGCATAGAGTAAATAATATCTGAGGGAAATACTCGATAAATTTCGGAAATTATTTTTAACGACGGAAGTTTCAATAAACTTCTGCAGTCACTTGTTTTTGTTTAGTTTGTTATATAGTCTGCATTTTTATTAGTCGCATCATTTTCAAAGAAGAGGTTATCAGGTATTTATAGCATAATTAGCTTAAAATTGTGTCTTGCGTTTCTGTACAACGATAATATTTGAATACTGGCAACTTTACCGTTAAACTATTTTTTTTTTTTTTTTACTCGTAATTTCAGGCTGGAACTCGTTAAGAGTATTTTTGACAAAGGTAGGGTGGAGGAGTGTGAGTAGGAACAACTTTAATTTTAATATACATAAGAATTCATCCGAGAAACCAAATAGAATCGTTTTGGGATCAATTAGCCAAAACAATGTTGCATTTGGTATGCTTCGGAATACACAATGCACTAGCATTTCCATAATGGCATTGTATTTTTCCTCAGTAGTGAATATTCAGGATTGGAACTATGAAGTAATAGATAAGATCTTATCTTCATTTTTACAACCAATTTACATGAAGAGAATGTCATACATAAGATGCTAACTTTTATTTGGGCAGAGGAAGTTATGCGACTTTCACATCAGATTTTTTTCTACTTGTTTAATCAAAGACAAAGTACTGTATTACACATATGCCTTTGGTATTTATTTTCAATTGTTTAATAAAGATGAGTTTGTTTAAAAAACATTTCATTGAGACCATGTACATTTTTGCTTCGAACTGCTTTAATCTGTCCACAGAGATGTTTAGATGTGTAAGTGCCTGGAACGTTACGAATATTCTATAAATCTAGTATTGTTTTCTTATGACATTGTCCTTAGTTGGCATTCTTATAAACTGAGGCCTTAAAGCATAATTTTCTCTTGTCACATTATGAATGGTTCTACTGGCTTTTCCTTTGTCCTCAGTAACTATTTAGAAGCTTCCAGTCACAATAATTCGCATGGACCTCAGGGCTGATCTTGAGTATTATAAACATAATATCATGATTTCGTTTTGTTCTTGATTGCAATGGGAGACATAACCTCAGTCTAGTTTTTTTTATCAAAAGCTGAAGACATCGAAACTTCTAAAGAATATGTAACTGAGACTATAGGCCTCCTTACTCAAGTTGACTATTCAATTCATACGAGCCGTATTTTATAATGACCAATAACGTTTAGCAACGCCTCGGATATCGACCAATCACAGATGTTTATCCTATATAAAGAAATAAAGTAATGCATTATTAAAAAAAAAAAGCATAACTTGTTTGGAAAATGAAACAACATAAATGTGCAATGATTAAAAACATAATTTCGATTCGGTGTGCTTTTAACCTGTTATGATATTATCTCATCTGAATTAGGTTAAATATTTATCATATGTACCATTGGCAGCATTGCATTGGTTACAATCTTGTAACTCGTTCGATACATCGATTGTTCTTTCATAGTATACTGTGATTTTGCAATTGACAGAATAAATATTGATTAAACGATAAGGCAAGAACCTAATAATAATTATTATATAATCCGTTCATGGAATAGTCTTAATAAATTCTACTCAAGATTACGAATTTCATCAGATAAATTCGCTCCTGCTGCGAATCTATCGATAAACTCGTAATCTCTCGTGGGATTAGGGTCTACCTATGATAAGATGTAGGCATTTGGCCCATTGGTTAAGTTCTGCAAAATAAAATTTTCTTTTGCATGATGTACACATGTAGACTGGTGGGCGACAACTTTTATAATCTCAACAATATGACCTCATTCTAACGTCCTCTCCGGCTGTGTTAATATTACATTTCTATAGATATGATAATTTACAACCCGGGCTTCTAACTGTAGCCTACTTCATATATTTGAAAACTTTAAATTAAAAATTATATGACCCCTGGCGAAGAGATCATTCACAGATAATTTCCTGATGGCGACTGAGAACCTTTAAATCGGGTCTTATGTCTGGATGGAACTTGCTGTTGCTACAATATTTTCGCTTGCCATATTAGGAATAAACAGCCAGAAGTAGAACTAACTAACTAGGTAGCAGGTATATAGCTTAATTCTACTACCGTGTGTTGTAAGATGTTGTTCTCTGATCTGAGATACAGCTATTTCACCTATTAGAAAGAATATCGCCTTACCATGCCAATTACATACATCTTTTTCATTGGCTAATGCACAGAAAGAGACGGAAAGGGCAGGTATAGCCTATATAAAAAGAGAAAACTAAACTGTAAAAAAGAAAGCAATCATTTTAACGACTGGAACGCCATTATTATTTCGTGGCAGAGTCACGACACTCACGTTGTCATGACAACGAGGGTGGGGAACAGACCTGTCACTCTTTTTTATATATGTGTGATGTGATTGAACCAATGAGAATCGTAGGTTTTATCAGTCAACATTTTATATGTATCTTTCCCTTTCTTTCTCTCTCTCTCTCTCGCTCTCTCTCTCTCTCTCTCTCTCTCCCTCTCTCTCTCTCTCTCTTTCTCTCTCAGCAGTTTCCGGCAAAAAGAGTTCACATAAATGTCTTTCATCTCCGTATAGCAGTTCATGCTTTAATAATTTATTTTTGGGTTTTTCCCTAGTATGTGATAGACATGTTATGTGATGTTCCCCCTATCCACTGGTATTGGCTTTGGAACGGGTTCTGATTGTCAGGCATCAGAAATAGTGAAAGCTCGTGGGAGGACTCGAGCATGTCCTAGGGGAAGGATCGGTGGTGTCCTGTGCCGATTGAATCAGTGACGAGTTTCGCTAGTCACATACGGGATTTTCGATATTATTCTTTCAAAGTTTAGTGGGGACGTGCTGTTGTACCCTACCCACTATTTTCCTGTTTCTCTATGTCAATGGTCTCTATATGGGACGTACATGGTTTGACTAGGGTGAGGGGCAATGTTTCCTGAGTTTATCATTTCGTAATGCAAAACCGCGAAATTGTTTCACCTAAAATAGATGTACACGGTTTTTTAAAGTGGGTTTATGAACACGAGAATGGCCTTTGCTCTCTGTTCGTTCCCGTTCATCGCCACAGACTCAAAATACAATGTGACTAAGAGATAAATATTTATACAGGTCTAGGAAAACATAGGAGAGTTGAAATTTATTTCACACCTGCTTAATGAGCCCGCTTACTATGTGTTAAACTACCCGTTAGTAAAAGATTTAATACAGCTTGGTACAGAACTCTTCCTACAATAGTCTACTTAAAGTATAAGTTATAATAAATAAATACTTAATCATTAAACATAACTGCTATAAACCTAAAATTGAAGGGGGCTTATGCAGTAGGCAACTCTCTTTTTTACATAATCTTGAAACGATTTAACCGTGTTTGGACGTACTTTTATATAATTTTTCACACTTATTCTACAGGAGTTTAACTTTAATTTAATATTTAACATCTGTAATTTCAATCAATATGAGTTAAGCTTACTATATTTATTTATTTAAAAATAAAACCCCATCATCATTATCATGATAACATGGTATATAAAGTAACGAAGTTATTGCCAATTATTTTTTACTTTAAACTATGAGAATATTTTCTGCTTAAATATTAAGTCTAGAATTTTTTTAGATTTGCATTACAAGTTTTACTTTATTTTCAAAGATTTTCTTATTTTCCAATTAATTTTAATCCAATCTTAACCATTGGATCCACCCTTTGCATATTAATTAAAAGGACAACTGTGAAAAATTTGAATGAAATAAGGTAAATAGTTAAGTGGAAGGAAAGGAAGTAGACATTAAATCCATGTCTGGGATAAAAAAAATTTTCAAGCTGATTCTTACTTGTAAATAGTTCTTGAGATATTACGTTTTCTGTAATGAAAATTGAAACTAAAGCATAAACGAGTCTAATGTTATGATAACTTATACATTTCTGTATGCAATGCACAGCT
Organism: Ectobius pallidus; assembly: GCA_964059195.1. Taxonomy (NCBI): domain Eukaryota; kingdom Metazoa; phylum Arthropoda; class Insecta; order Blattodea; family Ectobiidae; genus Ectobius; species Ectobius pallidus. The sequence goes on along the minus strand of CAXKWD010000002.1, from coordinate 104,888,459 downwards.
TTAGAAAAAGATTGAATAATATCACTATTAAATAAAATTTTTGTCTGAAAATTGAGGCGGAATATGCCTTTAGACATATTCCATAACGTTTTACAGTAATTAATTAAAACATTTCATTTTATTAATATTATACAGAAATTAATTAAACATTGGGAAATATAAGTATAAACCATAATTATTAAGAGCTTGAGAACTGGAATCAATTTTGTTATAAGAAATGGGAAAATTAATACTTTAGAATAAAAGCAAGTGCAAATAACTGTAATAATAACACAGTCTGAGGAGACAAAGGCAGGCTGTCAATCACTTGAGCAAATTCTGTGTATTGGTATTGTGCTAGGATTTTAACGTAGACAAAAGAACATCAGATAAGGGGCGATTTTATTGTGTGATGGGGATAAACCAACTTCGCTCCGACACTAGAGTAACAATAGGGTGTTTAAGGTTCCGGGAATTGGAAACCTTCAGAGATCTGTGTTTGCTTGGTTCTAATTTCCGATATTCTTCCGCACTAGCGGAATAATACTAACAGATAATAACCAATAAGAATGAGGGACTAATTTGTGTGACTGACGTCAGTACGAAGCTTCTTGGGACGTGGTGATTTTTGAGACAGAGGGAAGAGCCGAGAGCTCCAGAGGATTCGGTCGCGAAGTTTTTTTGTAGGCCAGTAGGCCACATCCCGGTAGTAGTCTCGGGAATTTTATAAGTCCAGTCGAGGGTCGCTGGGTACTTAGTCAAAGTTAAAGTCCGGGAAGAGCAATCATTATAATACCAGTAGAGTCTGAGTAAGCTAGCAATTAACAAGAAGCCGCGTATTGACGTAACACCTTGCTAAGAGAGTACATTAATATTCTGAATCTTGTAATTATATTGTAATTGTGCATAGAGTTTTGCATTTGAATAAATTTCGCTCTTACCCAATTATAACGACTTTAAATTGAACGCTTTCCTTATAACGTGCTGTCCCTGAGATAAGAGAAAATTAAGTCGGGCAATAGAATAAACAGGTACGAGCCGGGATTTGGAACATCACGGCATCTCATCACGACAACAGAGCTACAGCATCCTGAGGGTCCAGAGAGACTGCAAGTAAGTTCTACCCGCAGGCATCTATCATTCCAGTGGCACCCAATTCTATTCCAAATGGCGCTTCCAACGTTTGAGGGTGTCGAGCATTAATGGCATAGGACATTAATGAAAATACAGCACGGGAGGCAACGAGACTTCACTACCGAGGATCGGCGGCAGCAGACAGCGGCGAGCGGGACTTCAGTCACCGCCACACGGGCCAGCAACTCATCGTTCAACACACCAAAATTGTAAAGTACAAACATTCATATTTGTGTATATATATTTTGTTTTTGAGGGTATTTTGTACATGTATACTATAGCTAGATGTGTTAGTATAGCAGGGGATATTTTTGTGTAGAAGGAGAATAAGCATAACCACGTCCAATGAAACTAAGGTATAAAGTTATAGGAGATACTATGGAGAACCAGGAAATGGAGGTACAGGGCGATGTAGAGCCAACAACTGTAAATGTTAATGAGAATGTATTATTGGAGGGTCCTTCCGACCAAATAAATGTCCAGGGTATTGAAATTCAGGACGAAAATCAGCCAGATACAGCTATGGAGGTGGAAGAAATTAGGCCTAGTCCGTCAACTAGCCAGGCAGTTCTAAATGATCCAGGGAATATGCAATCTCTTTTTAGCTTCATGTCAGAGATTAAAGAGCAGTTGAAATCAGTGGGGAATTTAGAGCAGAAAATGAAAGAAAACTTGCAGGAAGAATTAAAATCTGTAAATAGTAAATTAGAACAGAAATTGAAGGAAAATTTTCAGGAAGAATTTAAATCTGTAAATAGTAAATTGAATTCTGTGGGGGACTTAGAACAGAGGATGAAAGAAAACTTGCAGGGAGAATTAAAATCTGTAAATAACAAATTAAATTCTATAGGGACTCTAGAATTGAAAATGCAAAATGTACAAGAACAAGTAGCATCTGTAGAGACAAACTTACAGGCGAAACTAAATAGTAATTTTCAAGCAATGAAAACCGACATGCAGAAAATGGACGAAGGTTTTAAGCATATGCAGGAAAAAGTTAATCATTTTGAAGATAGTGTAAGGGGACTGCAGACAGAAGTTAATACTAAATTTACTGAAATCTCAACAAATGTTCAAACTGAGCTTAGGCGGGAACAAGAGAAAATACAGAATACCTTAACTGAACAAAATACCGCAGTAAAGAGTAGCCTAGAAGCAACTTTGAATCAGGTCAAGTTAGTGGTAGAATCTTCCAGTAAATCAGTGAATGACAGAGTTGATAATTTAACCTCACAAATGGATTTAGTTCAAAATAAAATTAGGGAACTGGAACAGAATGATAGACAGATAGACACGATTTGCCAGAACAGCATGAGTGGCACTTCGAGCAGTGATAATGTTATCCCGGAGGAGAATAGAGTTAATAATGTAAATTTAGCTTCTACAAGTACCATGGTTGTAACTGAAAATGCTATTGAACTTGAAAGAATGTCAACTCCAGTCCGGCATAGCAGTATCGCTACGCATGATAGCAATAATGTTAGCAGTAATGGTATTACTCAAAATGTGAATGCAACTGTACAGGGCATTCCTGTTCACTTGTTAAACGAGATCCCATTCCCAATTTTCAATGAGGACGAAAATATGAATCCTCAGTACTATCTTACTGAACTTGATAATTACTTCAAATTAAAGTCAATTCCTCCAGAACTCAAAATGTTAATGGTGAAGAAAAGCTTGAAGGGTAGGTCATCTCAGTGGCTAAAATTAACACTAGGGGAACAGGTAGATTATGACACATTTAAGAAATTTTTCATGCATCGCTACTGGAATGACAACGAGAAAAACAAAATTCGAAGCGAACTTACTACGGGGAAATATAATCCACAAGGGGGCGTGACGATGATTGATCATTTTTTACGCATAGCTCAGAAAGGGAGAATGTTAGACCCTCCTCTTAAAGATTCCGAGGTCTTGAGTATCGCTGCAAGCCATTATGAGGACCATATAAGAAATAATTTGATAGTGGCTAGGCCTAAGGATTTTGGGGAAATGGTAGACTTGCTTACGAAATTTGAGGCTACGGCGACTTCACCTTACACTCAGGATGGGGGCAAAAATAATAGCTTTCATGTAGGGAATAGCAGCAACAAACAGAATAATAATTCACAAGGGTTTAGGCCTAATTATGTATCTCGTGGGCAGGAGGCACCGGCTGCGCCTCACTCCAGCCAAAATAATCAGGCCTATCAGGGCAATAATGGGGGCAGATCAGGCCAAAATAACTACCAGAACAGTTTCCAGCATAACAGGGGACAGAACGGACAAAATAACAGGGGATTTCAGAATAGGCATAATTTCCAAAGGGGAAATAATAATAACAATAGGCAAATTAACATGTTCACGGTCGATAATAGGCCTAGTAACAGTAACAATGGGAACAATCAGGGCTATAGAAATAACTATAACAGAAATGCTCCGCATTGGTTGCGAAATAGGGGATATAGGAACGGGTATTGGAGAGCCAATTTCTATAGGAGGCCATACAATAGACAATGTAACTGGCGAAATAATAATTGCAACAATCAGGCGACAGGTAGGTCTGATAATGATACTAGAGGCGGAAATATGAATCCGGAAGCCCGGAGTTTTCAGCCGAATAATGATAGGAGTAGGTCGGCTTCGCCACAAGGCAACGGCGGAAATCAGCCGTCGGAAAACTAAGTCATGAGATTCTCGTGGACCCTGAGATTCTCGATTGCCTCAGTCGTATGAATACTACTGACAGAAATGGGTCTACCAACTATATGACAGCTCAGAAAGACGTTAGGGAAATTACTGACATTACAAAAATTCCTTTGACACAGACTGGACGCGACGTAATAGCTGAACCACCTAGAATTAAGGCAGATATATACGGCTTGCAATGTGATATATTAATAGACAGCGGGTCAAGTTCAAGTGTGTGCAGTTTAGATTTTTATTATAGGTTGGAACAAATGGGAATTAGAATTTTGTCACTACCAGTATGTGCAGTATTTTTTTCAGTCGCTGTAGGCAAGCGACGCGAGAGAGTGAAAAAACAATGTTTACTGTTAGTTAAAATGGGGAGATATGAGGTAGAAATAATGTTCCTTGTAATTAATGGATTAACTACAGATGTTATCCTAGGATCTGATGCTTTTTTAGAATGGAACGCAGTAATAGATTTCAAGCGACAGGCTTTATTTGCAGTGGTTAATAATGTTGAAATAAAAGTCCCATTTATAGATTACAATGACACAGGGGTTGCAGATAAAAGATTGGAGATAGAAAAAGATATGGATGGCGAGTTATTTTTTGTGGAACACATTTGTATAGGGGATCAAGAATTGGTTGAGGTCAGTGCATATGACAGTGCTGAGCCTGAATTAGGTCATATTTGTACACAAGGGTCACTGGACTGTGACGCGTGTAATCTCCACATAGTGTCATTGAGACATATTCACGGCGATTCTAGGAAAGAATCTAGGCCAAGATCACCGTTAGACTCGGTGTGTCGCGTGCCAGGAAGTGAAAGTCATGAAATGTTAAGCACATTACGTGGCGAATTGGAGCGCTGTTACGGGTTAAATACCGAACAGAAAGATAAATTGTGGCAAGTGCTCGTACGTAATGTTGACACTTTTTCAAATGTTGCAGGCCTATGTAATACTTACACACACACTTTTACCGTAGTAAATCCACAACCTTATTACCATAAATGTAGAAGTGTTCCTATCTCCATGCGGGACGCCGCTGACGAGGTAATTAATAAAATGCTAGAGCAAAATATTATTGAACCTTCTAAGTCTGAATACATTAATGCACTTTGCTGGGTTCTTAAAAAAGACGGTAGTTTACGTGTTACTTTAGATGCGCGGAAGGCTAACTCTTACACACAAAAAGACAATTTTAGGCCTGAGCCAATTGACACGCTACTGGGGAAAGTTAAGGCAGGAAAGTATTTTTCAGGAATTGACCTTACGTCATCTTACTGGCAAATACCATTAGCTGAAGAACTACGTAAATACACAGGTTTCGTGCATAATGGGAAAATGTACCAATACACCCGCTGTGCCTTCGGTCTATCTACTTCTGGGAGTGCCCTGTTAAGAGCTTTAGATAATATTTTTGGTGACTCGACGAAAGACTTCCTTGTACAGTACGTCGACGACTTCCTCATTTTTGACCAAGACTTCGACGCCCACTTACGTCATATCGACTACGTTTTGACTAAGCTGCGAGAACACGGGATGACCGTTAAACCAGGGAAAACCATGTTCTTTAAGAAACAAACTGAGTTCGTGGGTTATGTGATCTCAGAAGACGGCATTAGGCCTAATCAGGAAAGGGTCGACAGTATAAGACAGATACCCCCCCCTAAGACTGTCAAGCAGTTGCGCAGGTTTCTGGGAATTTTGAACTATCAGAGTAGATTTTTAATCAATTACGCAAAGCAAGTAGCTCCGCTCAGGGAATTGTTACGCAAAGATGTGAAATTTAAAAGGACACCTACCGAACAAAAAGCGTTCGAGGAGGTGAAGGAATCCTTTGCATATTCAGTGCTTTTGGAGAGGCCTAGGGACGAGTTGCCCTTTACGTTGTTCACAGACGCATCAGCCAAAGGTTATGGCGCTGTTTTGACTCAAATAGATGAGCAGGGCGAGAAGCACGTGATAGCCACAGCTTCTAGAGGCCTATCTAGATTGGAGGCAAACGCCTGTGTCACAGAGCAGGAAATTGGAGCTATTTTCTTTGCGCTTAATAAGTTTAAGCAATATGTGTTTAATAGACAGATTATTTTGTATACAGATCACATCAGCTTAGGTTTTATGAACAGATGTAAACTCACTAGTTCAAAAATTTCTAGATTTGTTCATGAAATCATGTCTTATGACATAGAAATTAGGCATATTGCAGGGGACCAAAATATCTTTGGGGATCTGTTATCCCGTTTGAATTTCACTCAGGGGCTACCAGAAACAATGGCCGCACCCAGCCATGAGGTGGCAATAATGAAACTTAAGGCGTCAGGCAATCATAAGATTTCAGAACGGTTTAAGCAAATTAAGCAACTGCAGGCATCCGACCCAGACATAAAACGACTGACCGACGAGGCAAAAGAGATCTCAGAGTGCGCTGATGACACCATCGGTATGAGAGGAGGTGTACTGTATAAGCTTCACGGTACAGAGGTTAGAAAATGGAAAATTTATATTCCAAAATGTATGGAGAGGGAATTAATTGTTAGTTTTCATGAGGCATTAAATCACTCAGGGTGTGAGAAGGTTTCACTCACGATACAAGACAATTTTTATATTAAGCATTTGGCAAGGAAGGTCAGACAGGTGACATCGACCTGCGATTTGTGCCAGAAAGCTAAGCCAATGACAGTCAGGTATGACAATGAAATACACGCCGTCGTGAGAGATAGGCCTAGGGCTTTGGTAGCCATAGACAGCCATGGTCCTATGCCTACCTCGACGTTTGGTTATAAACACATTTTTGTTATGTACGATGTTTTTTCTAAATTTGTGAAAGTATACCCAATGAAAGTGATAACTAGCCATTCTATTCTAAAGAAAATCACAGAATCTTTCATTCCACACTACGGCAGCATCGAATGTTTATTGAGTGATAACGCCACAGTTCACACTAGTAAAAAGTTTATGGATACATTACAGTCACTAAATATCAAGGCCTACAAATGCTCACTTTACTTCGCTTCTGGGAACCCTTGTGAAAGAGCCATTAAAGAAGTATCACAGTACATGAGAATCTTGTCACATAAGAACCACAAAGACTGGTTCAGACATTGTGAGGTCATTGAAAAAGTTATCAATAATTCTATCAGCCCGGTCACAGGGTATGCTCCCATTAAACTTATGTTAGGCCAGGATCCAGAACCTATTATCGTGAACTTGCCTGAAGCTTTGCCAGTGGATCGCCCTCTTACCGATGTTGAGATGTGCAAACGCGCATTCGAGCGTATCAAAACACGTGCAGCCAAACGGAAGGAGAAGGCCAAGCGCTACAAGCATAAATGGTCGCCTCAAATCAATGATAAGGTGTTGATTAGGGACACTAAGCTGTCTTCACTATTAAGGGGACGTTATTCTCGTCTCGAGCTTCTATTCAAGGGACCAGGGTTTATAACTCAGAAATTTGGGGACCACACTTATGAAATTCATGACGTAAAATCAGGTAAAATTTTTGGCAGATACCATAAACAACTACTCAAACCATATAAAGAATCACCCACCCAGTAAATTCACACCATGAACAGGAATAACCTACGTTAGGACTGTACAATAGTTAAGCAATAGTTTAAGTAACCACTAGTATACAGAATATCAGAGTCATATGTTAATGTGTAAAAGCAACAGTGAGATGAAGTCCGATCTGTGACAGAGTTAAAGCTTAGACTCAACGAACCTTTCTCTTGTCATAGATAAAGAAATAGTGTTGGTGGCGTGCTTGTGGCATAAGTCGAGTGGTGCGCTAATTCAAGCTTGACTGATCGAACCTCGTTAGCGACATCATTAAGAATGCTGCAGTGTTATGCGTGTGTCGTGTTTTTGCGAAGTTCATTTTTTCTATGTTGTGTTTTGTTTTTTTTTATTCCACGACCATCAGTTTAAAGCAGACTCATCGAACCTTTGCTGTTATGTGTACGTGCAGGTGTATATATCAGTGTAAATAAATTCCCGATTGTGACAAGAATGGCATTTGAGGTGGTAGGCCTAGAAAGGCAAAATAGGCCTACATATGAAACGAAAAGAAAGGTGAACAGGGCATTGGGTGAACAATGTTCCAACTTGTATATATTTTGTATAAATAGTAATAAGAGTGTATAACTAGTAATAAGATGTTAGCATAAGGGTAGAGCCAGATGAAAATGCAAAGGCTTACAATCAGTTGCAGGGAAAATCAGTGTTAAATCTTCAACACAACAAATAGGGGAAGTTTAAATTAATGATTTAAGAAGTTAACTAGTATGCTATACTTTACGATTTTATTTTGAGTGATGTATAAGAAGGAGATGTCACTTTAAAGTTTTTGGAGGCATTGTTAATTCGTGGGCATACCTACGATAGAGATATTCTTGTCAACAAGCAATCTCTCTCCCGCAGGTAGGCATTTGAGGCGGAATATGCCTTTAGACATATTCCATAACGTTTTACAGTAATTAATTAAAACATTTCATTTTATTAATATTATACAGAAATTAATTAAACATTGGGAAATATAAGTATAAACCATAATTATTAAGAGCTTGAGAACTGGAATCAATTTTGTTATAAGAAATGGGAAAATTAATACTTTAGAATAAAAGCAAGTGCAAATAACTGTAATAATAACACAGTCTGAGGAGACAAAGGCAGGCTGTCAATCACTTGAGCAAATTCTGTGTATTGGTATTGTGCTAGGATTTTAACGTAGACAAAAGAACATCAGATAAGGGGCGATTTTATTGTGTGATGGGGATAAACCAACTTCGCTCCGACACTAGAGTAACAATAGGGTGTTTAAGGTTCCGGGAATTGGAAACCTTCAGAGATCTGTGTTTGCTTGGTTCTAATTTCCGATATTCTTCCGCACTAGCGGAATAATACTAACAGATAATAACCAATAAGAATGAGGGACTAATTTGTGTGACTGACGTCAGTACGAAGCTTCTTGGGACGTGGTGATTTTTGAGACAGAGGGAAGAGCCGAGAGCTCCAGAGGATTCGGTCGCGAAGTTTTTTTGTAGGCCAGTAGGCCACATCCCGGTAGTAGTCTCGGGAATTTTATAAGTCCAGTCGAGGGTCGCTGGGTACTTAGTCAAAGTTAAAGTCCGGGAAGAGCAATCATTATAATACCAGTAGAGTCTGAGTAAGCTAGCAATTAACAAGAAGCCGCGTATTGACGTAACACCTTGCTAAGAGAGTACATTAATATTCTGAATCTTGTAATTATATTGTAATTGTGCATAGAGTTTTGCATTTGAATAAATTTCGCTCTTACCCAATTATAACGACTTTAAATTGAACGCTTTCCTTATAACGTGCTGTCCCTGAGATAAGAGAAAATTAAGTCGGGCAATAGAATAAACAGGTACGAGCCGGGATTTGGAACATCACGGCATCTCATCACGACAACAGAGCTACAGCATCCTGAGGGTCCAGAGAGACTGCAAGTAAGTTCTACCCGCAGGCATCTATCATTCCAGTGGCACCCAATTCTATTCCAAAATTAAGTATTATATAATATAATTTATACATTATATATAAATTATATTAGTTAGGCCTATATATAATTATATTATATATAATTTATGATATACAGAAGTTGATAGTCGGCCGCGGTAGCGTGCCCGCCTCTAGATCCGCAGGGCGCGGGATCAAACCCGGCCGCGGTCGATGGATTTTTCAGGACGTAAAAATCCTGGGCACGGAGTCCTCCGGGAGGGACTTTAAGCAGGGGGTCCCGTGTCGTAGATTTACGGCACGTAAAAGAACTCCAAGCCTAAATTAGAGCCTCTGGACAAAATTTATCGGCCCTTTCACGTCCAAGAAATACTTAGTTTCCAGAGGGGGGTTGCGAGGCGATGGGCTTACCACCTGTCCCTCTACCCTCTCTCGGAAAATAAGCATATCAAAAATAGTATAGGTAATGAAACCTCCATTGGAGGCCCCTTCGCCCCACCTGGGGATCATAGGGTACCAGATACAGAAGTTGATACTCATGGATTTAACTATGATACTGTGTTAGAATTAGTTAGAGGGCTGACCGTCTGAAAGATACTGTCTGCATACTAAAATGGTTCCAAATCAATCCTCAAAAGCTGAAGTTTGTACATGCGTAAATAGGATCTAATCTAGACCCTAAAGGTACCGGTATAGATTATCAATGAGTCTATACCAGTTCAGTTCTGAATCAGTTCATGATCCTTCTGCACAGTCATTCAGATAAAGAAACTGGGGTGATTTTAACCTATTTGCGATATTTATAAAATTTTCTAAATAGCTCAATATGAATAAGCAATAAAACTGAATACACCTACAACATATTATATATTTACCCATAAAAAAATATTTATAAGATAGTATAGGCTATAAGTATTTCATTCATATGTTTATTAAAACCCTGAAAACGATCTTAATTTTAATTTAACATACGTACCTGAAGATTACAAACTTAGTACAGTGCTTCGTAATCCCACCATCAGGTTAATGCTTATATTTTAATACAGTGTTATTTACCATCGGTTTTTAGATTGTTTATTTTAAATTCTATTGCACAATACTACACTTCAATATTTACTTACGAGCTTGCTTCATGCCAAAACATACCTCGGAATATTAACTAGATACTTTCATTAGAAACGAATACATTTCGTGTTTATACAGCGTAGTCTCATCTGAAAAGACTCATTGATTCAATGTGACATGGCCTTTCTATTTACAATTAAAGAGCATATTATTTTGTGTATACTAATAAACTAAATTTGGAGTGTGTTTGCATCCCACTTGTTAGCAGAGGATTAAGCACAATCTGTCTGGTCGGCCTGGGTGGCAAAGTTGGTATGTCACTGGTTTTCTGTACCCAGGTTCGATCCCGACTCATGTCGATGTCATTTCTGTGTGCATAAATATGATAGGCCATGTCTGTAGATTTACAGACGCAAAAGAACTCCTGCGGAGCAAAAGTTCGACCTACCGGCGATGTCACAGGCCTAAGCTGCAGTTCACCCCGTCGTTAAATAACTACATAGTCAACCAACAAATTCTACCTAGAAATGGGTAAGCTACTAAATGTGCAAGCTTGATAAGCAAATTAGGAAATACTTATTTGTTATTTGGCTATGATTCTTACTAAACTAATACTAACAATGAATCATAAACCTTGAAGTGAAAAAATAAACCGAAGCATTCCAATATTCCTATTGTTTCGATTAATACTTCCAGGCTGATTTCAGAATAGCATGTTGTATGCTGAACAGACAAGGCATAAGCTGAAGAAAATAATATTGAATATCCGATTCATCTTATATACAAGGAATTTAACATGTTGAAAATAAAACAAATTTACCAATACAGCTTACTAACATTTTATCACTAAAATTATAAAAATAACTAGAAACCAATGATCATAGTTTTCCTATACAAAGACGCTTAGTTCCAATTTCACTTTTTTTTTTAGCCTAAATGCAATGCTAAAACATAATATCTAAGGCATAGCTCTAAGTCTAGCCCTAGGTTGTATAACAACCTCATTGGAAAGAAATAAAAATTATCATCACTGAATAATAATTTATTTAAAGGAAAAAAACATATAAAAATATTATAGATTCATAAGATAAAATCATTAACTTTTCAAATAAACTGCTAAGAAATGAATATTGTATATAGGTTAATTAAAAATTCGTAAATAACCAAGTTTTATAACAAATCTTTAAATCAGATATAAGCTTTCATGAACCACAGATTATTGTCTCTGTTGGACATTACTTGAGAATACTTTTAGGAGAAAAATTCCTCCGACACTGGGACTTGAACCCAGGACCTTTGGCTATTCGCGCCAATGCTCTACCAACTGAGCTAAGCCGGAGTTCAATTCACAGCGGCGGATGGAACCTCTCTCCTATGACTGATTGCCCTAATGGTCTACCTCACAGACAGACAAATTATGTCATATGCAGTACTGTGAGGCACACTAATTAGTGATTTTTGTGACCGGGCTCCCACTGTTATTGTACAGTTGACATTCAAGAGAGATATAAGCTTTCATGAACCACAGATTATTGTCTCTGTTGGACATTACATGAGAATACTTTTAGGAGATTAATTAGTGTGCCTCACAGTACTGCATATGACATAACTTGTCTGTCTGTGAGGTAGACCATTAGGGCAATCAGTCATAGGAGAGAGGTTCCATCCGGCGCTGTGAATTGAACTCCGGCTTAGCTCAGTTGGTAGAGCATTGGCGCGAATAGCCAAAGGTCCTGGGTTCAAGTCCCAGTGTCGGAGGCATTTTTCTCCTAAAAGTATTCTCAAATCTTTAAATGTTTTTGTTAACTACATTCCCTGCCACAAGCAGTAGCTTTCTCGGGAGAGTTTCGCGCAAAATTGTAAATTGTAAATTTTAAAAGTAAAATAAATATCTCTGCTATTACTGTTACTGTGTCATAGAACAAATCTAGGTTCACCATACATAATTATATTTTACAAAACAATTAAAAAATGAGAACACTTAAATATGCAATTAATTCTTATTAATATGAAACTCGCTTGCAAGAAATTAGTAATAGGAATTGTAAATGTGTATTGTAAAGCAAATCTCATCCAAACCACACCCCACCTCCTCATTCCCTTCCTTACTGCTTTCTTTTGAAAGAAGCTATCGTGTTGAATTGACCATGTTAATCTGCACAATAGCTAGGCTCTCTGTGAATAGAGCTCCCATAAACATAGACGTAGTTCTCTTTTCACAGCAACACTGGCATACAGAACTTCATCTTCTCATGGTGAAAAAAAAAAACTTGATTGAAATAATTTAAATCCTTTTATTGAATATAGTATACACATCTGACTAGAAGTCATTTGAAGACTTTGTCTTAACCGTCTTACTAAGATAATTTAAAGGACTGTTTAGACAGTTTGAGATTAGTCTTGTGAGTTATTTTTGTCGAATATATTAATTATTAATTCAGTTCTAATTATAAACTTTATAGTAGGACTAACTGAATAATATATTTGATATAGTGTACGGGAATCAGATATGCAGAAAGCAGAAGAATCTTTAGCGTACAAACGTAGAGATGCCTGCTGCCTATGATGTATTCTTTGAGTCGTAGGTTTAACAACGGCCCGAGCGGCTTGGGTCGCCTAAATCCTAAAAGGGAGAGGTAAAACTAAGATAAAGAAAGACAAACTTAAAAACTCTAATGTTCTTGTAATTAATGGATTATTTAAAAAGCTTGAAATCTGTAAATTAGTGACTGCAGCAATTGATTATTATAGCAACAATTTACGTATTATTGTTAGCAATATCGTATAGGCTATTTATTTAATTCATTTACTTATAGAATGTTTGTTTGTTTGTTTTATGTTACGTGGTTAATCCTGTACGTGTTCGCTATAGGCTATCGTCACAATAAATGTATTTCAAGGTCCGGATTCTCTCAAGATAGATTCACGGGCAACGAAAATCATGAAATTATCGATAAAACCCGAACCTCTCGTTAATTTCCCAGTACCATGTTCCAGAAAATTTATCTGATGAAACTCGTAATCTCGATACATTAAGACTATGAAATGAATAAAATGTAACGGATTCTCTAAATATTAATTATTTTCTTACTTTGTTTCTTCCCACTTTGAGATACGAAGTGAATGAACAGTCCATGCATCGATTCGAGTTCCCAGTGCTACCAATAATGCGTTACCACAATATGGAGTGCGTAGGCATCAGAGTGCTATAAAATAAAACGAACTGGCTTGCAACGAATCGAAATTGTGTTTTTAATCAATACACATTTACATTATTTCAATTGCTAAACAAATTATGCTGTATAAAATAATGTGTATTCATTCTGTTAACTGGCAGCATGTGACGTATTAATCACGGCACGTTCATACCTTACGTGTCCAGTTACTAGCAGACGTTTTATCAGATAAAATTACATCCTTGCAGCCTTAGAAAGCATATTATAAGATAAATGATTGTGATTGTTATATATCGTGAAATTGCTTTATTGATCAATATCAATATTGAATGGAATAGTCTATGAAAATACTTTCTAAGTAGGATATATAGGCCTAACATAAACCTGGAAATTTGAAATAAGTACAGTTTACTGAAAACTTTCCCAGTAAAGTTAAAATGTTTTATTATGAGTAGATAATAAGTTATAAGTATTTTTTTATTCCTTAGCATTCATGGATTCCATGACACAATACTGAATATCAGTAAAATGAGCATTTTATACTTGATACATTAAGAGGCATTATGAACATTCGTGTAAATCATAATCAACAAATCTATTTAAAAGGATGTACCTCAATAATATCTATTTTGATCACCATTATAACTATCACAATAAGAAAACGTTCAAATGAATATATACATATATACATATACTGTATATATATATAGTAAAAAGTAAAGTGAAGTGTTCCCTATTATAGGCCATGGAGGCCCAGAGGGTTCCAGGAGGTTGAGGCTCCCAGATTTTTAGACATCGGCACATGAAGGTGGTAAGGTTGTCAGCCTTACGCACCGGCCGCCTTTACCCCCAGGATTGCTCCTGGTACTCATTTCTGTTAGAGGCTGAGTCGACCCCAGGGCCATAGTGCCACCAGAAGGATTAGGCCAATTGAAAAACTCCAACGACCTCATCGGGGATCGAACCCGCGACCTTCCGGTTTGTAGCGCAGCGGTATATATATATATATACACATATACCGGTTCAAATTCTGATGGGATGATCTTTAGTTCACATGATAAGCAGTATTGTTATAAAGAGTTTTCTTGTTCCACTCTTGGTTTAAGATGTCCGTGACATTGTAAAGAGGTGAGGTAGGTGAGCTCCATTCAGATGTCACAGTAGCTGAGCGACAAATACGATTACTAATTCCATACGAGATTTTGCTGCGCTTCACCCGAGGCTAAGTGATCACAAGTGTAATCGCAGGCCTGGATTAAACTAGTGTGTACTTACACAGCTGGCACTAACTCTTCACAAAAGTACAGAGCAGTACAGTCTTTATGGCGTTAGCCTTGTGCAATTTTCTGCAAGCTCTAATATTGCTAAAAGAGCCTTTTTTGTTTAATCGTGTAGTGACTGGACCCAAAGAACATCTAAATAAACATACTGTGACTGAAAACAATAAAGAAAAGTCTATTGTTCCGAATTTTTTCGCGTTTTACTCGAAAGTATTCGAAAAAAATCCGAGTGCGGTAAGTTCAGATAGTTCCGGGAATCAGGTACTTTATAACGGACCCAATGGTGAAATTTTATGAATATTGTAAAGTACCTAACTTTTTTTGTGTGACTTTTAAATTCCTTTATAATGCGCTTGCGATGTCAAAAATGAACAGTAACCTTCAAACTTAGCCTAATTTTATCACAAATCATTTACCTACATAGGCTACCCCATTATTCAAAATGCCATCTCAGTGAACAATAAGCAATATTTTATTCAAATTTTTTACTGTATGTTATCTAAATTTTCATTTTTTACCATGCAAAATTGACCGTTCAAATAATATTACTATCTATTAATTTAACAACTTCAAACTATTACTGAAATTATATTCAAATAGTCTATCATGGGAGACCGTGTGATATGAACTATCCATAGTAGCAATTTCAATCTGACTGGTGGGAAATTGTAGAAATAACTTCGCCTTGTGTTCCTTAATTTTCTGAAATTAGGCCTAGAAGGACATTAACTTATTCATGGTTGCCGTGATCTTAGTCTTTATGGATTATAAGTAAATAAACATTTAATATTACATATTTTATGACTATGCAGATATATCCTTCATGATGTTAAATATAGAAATTGAAATATTTTACCCTAAAAATGCTCAAACTGAATAATCCTTTCTAATATAACAAATGAATCATATCTTAAAGTTCAATGACGACGGAGGCACGTGGAATGTGTTCCAGTTTATCACAATATATTCGACGAATTTATTCATAAAATTTATACATCCTTACATCAATATTTTCTATAAGAATCTGTAAATCTGTAACTATAATAAGCTTTATTGCTTATTTGGCAATTTCATACTACAATAGTCTAAGTCTAAGTTTTTAACATTCTTGTTTGACCACTATATCCAGTGAAAGGCCAATGGTACGATAGTTGTCACATATTGGACCTATGGTCATTGTGTTATTATTATTATTATTATTATTATTATTATTATTATTATTATTATTATTATTATTATTTCTATAATAGTAGCTGTGTTAGTAGCAATAGTAGTAGTAGAAGTAGTAGAACTACGAGGGTAAATCAATAAGTATCCGCACTAATGTTCAATCTTTTGTAGGTTGGTTGTACCGCTTTGTGCTCGCCCACGACGACATGTTGTTCATTTATCTCCGCTTGTGGAATGTTTGACCGTTATGACTCCACTGAGGTTGCGCTGTTGCACATTAAACATGGCTGCCCCGCTCAGCGTTTGCACCAAAGGAGAACAGCATGCAGTGATCCGTTTTTTGTCGTCTGAAGGTTTACCGGGAGCCGAAATCCAACGGAGAATTTCCGCACAATATGGGGGCTATGTTTCACCACGGCGAAGCGTGTACGAATGGATTGAAAAGTTAAAAATGGTCGGACTAGTGTGAAGGAAATAACAGTGAGTATCATGATTCAGACAAACCGAAGAGTGACTGTTGATGAAGTGGCAAACCATATGCACATTAGGCATGGTTCTGCATAACTTATGACATTATTCATAACCTTTGTTAGCATTACGGATCACTGCACGCTGTTCTTCTTTGGTGCAAACGCTGAGCGGTTCAGCCGTGTTTAATGTGCAACAGCGCACCACTCAGTGGAATCATAATAGTCAAACATTCCACAAGCGGAGATAAATGATCAACATATCGACGTGCGCGAGTACAAAACGGTACAGCCAACCTAAAATAGATCAAACAAGAAGTACGGATACTTATTGACTGAACCTCGTACAATTGGTAGGCTATTAGTAGGCCTAGTAGAAGTAGTATGTAGTAGTAGTAGTAGTAGTAGTAGTAGTAGTAGTAGAAGTAGTAGTAGTAGTAGTAGTAGTAGTAGTAGTAGTAGTAGTAGTAGTAGTAGTAGTAGTAGTAGTAGTAGTAGTAGTAGTAGTAGTAATAGTAGATGTAGTAGTAGTAGTAGTAGTAGAGTTTTACATGGATAATATATCCCTTTTATAACCTCATTCGTGCTGAGTTGATAGTGACTTTTATCACATACCCGCAATGTGTGATAAAGGTGTCAACAGTATGGAGAATAGTAGAGAAAACTATTTCGAATTGGTGTTTTGCCTTTATCACAGACTGCTTTTTTCTCTTTTTTTTCCCCGAGCTCTGTGTAGAGGTGATCAGGGACAAGAGACTCCACAACGCTACAAACCGTTTCAAATTGAAATCTATTCCAAAAAGTGAGTGAGGCATGTAGAGTCCCTGTAGGGAATAAACAACTGTTGAGATCTGCACAGCTTCCACATTCGACTGGGAGAGGAGCAAATCCTCTTACTGAACCCCGCCTGGAGCGAACTGTACCCTCTTGTTTATTCCAACAAGCAAGTATTATTCAAAATCGCATCTACCGCTCCAGCGCAGTGGTTCTCAACCAGTGGACAGCGAGTTGTACCTTCTGGCTTATTCCAGTAAATGAATAGGCCTGTAGGAACCTGATTCAAACCTGCGTGAGGTTGCCTACCTCAAAGTAGTGATTTTTCCATTATCTAGAAAGGCATTGCATAAACCCTGGCACTCTGATTTTCAAGTTATGAACAATGTAAACCTTTATTTGTTGGTGAAATGATTATGAAAGTCACTTCACTGTATATCCTGGAACTGTTATTATGTATTATGTTAAAGACAACATATCCCAATAACCTATATTCTTATGCCACTAGGCATATGGATGATTTTAACATTTTCACTGCTACTAACGTATAAATTCGTCGCGTAAAAAACTGTATAAAAGCAGAGATTAAGATTAATAGCATAATAGCTTCATATGAAATGATAGGATTTTTATCCTTGTGTTAGGAGGGTCATTTATCGAAAACAGCTAATGCACAAAAATTTTCCCCATTGATTTAAAACTTAGTGCCCACTAATGATTTCACTTGATGAATGCCTTATTACCAGTATATAAAAGAAGTTCTAAAACTGCTATAGGCCTATTGTATGCACCTTTGTCTGATTTTACTGTATGTCTGCTGTAACAAGATTCAATTGAATATATTTAAATTGAGCAAATTCCATTTTAAAAAGACAATATCTGGTTGGCTGATCGTGAAAGCATTTCAATTTTAATTCTGACGTAATTGGCTTAACTTTAAAGCTTTACTTCATGGCAATGTCTATGCATAGTGCATACCCGGCAGAAGAGGGCCTTCCGAAATATCGAAAAAGACTAACCACAAATTAGCCTAAATTAAGACTTGAAGGAAAGGAAGCAAGAATAATAAGTCGGCCATGAGCGTACATTGGGCTATATAAATATCGTGTGTTTTTTCTTAGCAATGTATGCTTGTTTGGTCTGTACAATATAAAGACAAGCGTATTTAAATCCCTAAGTGCTCTTGTAATAAAAACTAATGATGCGCAATTTAATATTTAAAAGAATTAATGGTAGATTCCCCTTCCTAAGGTGAGTCTCGGTGAGTAATCCTGTATTATGTGGACTCCACCATAAAAATTGTTTAGGATAGACAACTATTATGAAATGGTACGTACAACGTGTTTGTAGAATCTCAACATATCCCTTCTGGTTAGTCTTTTGCTAGCCACATTGTTCGCAAACCCTTCAACAATTGATGGAACCAGTTTTAAACCCCTTATATCAAAAGGTGAGAGGCATAAGGGTGAGTTGGGGTTTTGGTTTGACAAAGGGCGCAAATAAAGGCCACATAGGGGTGACATAAAACATTGACGTAAACAAGCCCATTGTGAGTGATTTCAGGCTGCATACATGTGTACGCAAGGCCCTGTACGAGCTCAAAACACCAAATCCCATTAGGTAGGGTCTTACTTCAAAGGGGGAGAAATTGTAGAATGAGAGCCTCCCCCTAACAACACACACGTAATCTTATTATTTCGATATGGTGGAGTCTAGTTACAATATACAGGAAGTAAGCAAAGTCGTGAGACTGTAAAATAGGGTAAAGTTCTTTTCAGACAATTTCAATGTGCCATTTTAGGCGAGAAATCGGAGTGGAGTGAAGGTTGTTGATCGTAAAAGAGAGGGAGTTAATATACGCCGAAAGACATCCAGCACAGTTAATGTAAATTGCGGATCTATGATACTATAATAGGGCATGGGCGTACGGTAAGGGGGGGGGGGGTTCAGGGGGTTGAAACCCCTCCCGAAATATGTGCAATATTTTGAAGATTATAAATCATGGAACGAAGTTAAAAAAAATGTGATTCAGTTGTTACATATTTTACAATTTCGTACATATCAAAGCATTATTTAAGATTTATCGTAATTTATTTAAGATTCAAATTTCAAAACCTCGTGGTGTTGATAGATTTTCAGCTTAATAACAGTGATGTACTACTAGTAAACAAAAATCCCTTTGGAGTCTGTCAAATGACAACTCGAATACTCCCGCCGAAATCCATCAACCTGTTTGTAAAGTCAACAGTAATCACGAGATCAACACAAAATTATCATGAAGTAATCGGCATTAATCGGGCTTTTCTACCGGTGGATTTACAGATGACTTTAAAATCGTGCCCTATGCACCATAAAGTATTATGATAACTTTTCAAAAGAAAGTTTTTATTTATAGACTCTTAAAAGAGAAATGGATAGGAATCTCAAGAAAAACAGTTTCAAAGACTGAGCTGCATATTAATTTATTACAGTGCATTAATTATCACAGTACAACTGTTTAGTAATTTAAAAAAAGTAATAATTCACAACGTGTGCAACGACATGGAGCAGAGACGACTTTACATTGAACCCCTCCCAAACAAAATTTCACCGTACGTCCATGTAATAGGGTGACATGATTCTCCATCACTATTCTTTGTTATTGCTCGTGACAAAGAATTTAAAACTTTGCAAAACTTATCGAAAAACAACGCAACATTACATAATGAAATGTAATAGTTCTTCTGCAATTTGCTTTACACAATTTCAAAACTAATGAAAAACACTGGGTTTTGTCAAAACGGGTTTTTAGGTACTCAACTAGAGTGGCGCTCATTTGGACGTGCCAATTTGAACATATGAAATATAATACTTGCAGTTTACCTTATTTCAAATAAATGTCAAATGTGAAATTATTTATATTTATTTTTTGTTTGCTTTAGAAACAGTTGCCATTGTTAAATGGTTTAATGTTTTTATAAATATATTTTGATCTCATCTGATGATGGGCAGAATTGAAATATTTTAAGAATCGAGTAATCTGTTCTCGAGTAATATAAAGAAGAATCGAGTGATCATTCGAATGATAAAGTTCTCGGATGAAAGCAGAATCCGAATACTCGCGATGCGAAATATGATACTCGTATCGATTACCGAGAAGTGAGAACTACTAAAATCTGATTCAATTGATAACTCAAATCTTCGAATATTAAGATTGGCAATTTCACCGTGTTTCAAGACGATGTTATTTCCCTTTCTCTTTCTCTCTCTCTCTCTCTCTCTCTCTCTCTCTCTCTTTCTCTCTCTCTGGTCATCTTTCCATCCATCCTTACGTCTATTTATCTCTAGCTTTATCTATTTCAGTTCCCAAAAGATGCTCCATCCTATGAGGGATTAAAGGCCTTTCCAATAAGATCTCTACACATGACCGGATTAGGGTGGATATAGTCAGAATACCGACGATCATAGCCACTAAGCTCAGTTCCTTTGATAGTAATTAGCCTACTCTGTAAGAACAAACTCAGTGCCTCTGGTTTCTTATTTTCTATTATCTGAAAAATGAAAAGGATTATCGAGGAAAGATCGCATCCAGCAACAACTTATTTTAAATATTCATATAATTATATTGACATAAAATATACAAACACAAATGCAGGAACAAACATTTGCTATTGCTTCTTTAGACGTCGGAGAAACCTATTTGGAATAGAAACCTTACACATTCAACACACGTGATTGAATTTTTTACTTCGCCACGATTTTCATTGTGCTCTCCAACGTTAACACATCATAAACATACGTTTATCAAAATCATTCACTCTATAAATTGGTTCTTATAAAATAATGTAGGCCTACCCGTGAATATATGTTTTATGCTTTGTGATATTTCTCACAGGTAGGCCTATATGGAATGGGCAGCAAAAGGCTGACAGCATCGAGTGACGTTTCATTCAGAAATTCATTGCGGAATCATCCCCACTGCATTTCTAGAAAGTTAATTATTAGGCCAATGGTAATAGAATTACTTAAAAGAAATAAGAACGAAAATACCTTTGCCTCGAATATAATCTATGGTTCAATGTAAGTTCAAGAAGATGAAAATAATGTTGTTGTGATGTTTCGGAGTGTTTGCAACTCCAGATGCTGGAGCTCGTGTAACGAAGTGAGCATCGGCGGCTGACGTGAGCAGATCAGGGGCAGAGGTGGAAATAGGATCAATTGGTTGCTCATAAGAGAGAAGAGATTTAAGCCTATTCTCTCCTCCCCTACCTTTTCAGAGCAACAGTAGTGACCCAGGGCGAGAGAAAAGCTGTCACACTGATGTCCAACAAATCGGATCAGAAAAGTCGACTCACATATTGTAACTCCCACCCCTCCCACATAAACTCACAATGAAGAGGAAAAAAACAAGATTTCCACAAGTTGCAGACACAATTAGAGCTTATCACCCTCTCTGTGACAGTCATTTTTACCCCCAGCGCCCTTTCACACAACTGTATGTGTCAAACTTACAGACAGAATGAAGAACCAGGCATGAAATATACAAAATTTACATGTCGAAAGGATTATATTGGCATTTAAGCTTAAGCTTGAACGAGATTTAACCCTAAATGAAGTGTGATTTTATAACCAGATTTCCCTTATCAATCTATAAAGTATATTTGCCAGGATTCAACCACCAGATTAAAAACATTTTTAACTGTGCAGGCCCGTAACTTAAATTTAGGTGCACGGTTGTAGGAAAACGCTACGACCATTAGAGCTGATAATAATATGTCTTTCTTTCGATTTGGACCAATAACATAAAAGAATGATTCTGAAATGAGCCAACCACAGACATGATTGTCAATCTTTATCGTATTCGCTTTATAAACACCAACCTCATATCAAGATCAAGATATTTATATTTGTAATTTTTCACTCTGCCCTCTCTCGGAAAATAAGCATAACAGAAACCTCCACTTGGAAGCCCTACGCCTCAACACTGGGGGCAATAAGAAAAAGAGAACAAAACAGAACAGGCTCTTTTCCTATACATCTGTAATGAAATACAACAACTGCCTACGTCACAATGTTCCAGTACAAAAGAACTCAAAAGAGATAAATATCATCATGTTCTAATATTTATTATAGGGTGAAAGATTATTAACGATTGTCTGCAATAGTAGGTTATCTCAAAGAGATTAATTACAAAAGAGGTAGGCCTAGGTCTAAATATCATCATGCTCTTTCTTTATTTATTTCTTTCTTTGTCTTAGTTTTAACCCTCCCTTTTAGGATTTAAGCGACCCAAGCTGCCCGAACATCATTATGCTCTAACAGTTAATATTAGTAGGATGAATATAAATGATAAATAATTAGTAATTTTGTAGATTCTTTTAAAACAGAAAATTAATATCTTGAAGGACTTCTAATGGCAAGTGTAAAAATCCATTGTAAATGAAAACAGATATTTGGGAATATTGGCACGTGCTCCAACCCTTCAATTACTCTCCAGTTGTTATTGTTGTACTTACTGGTAAGAGATGGTAAGAATGGCTCATAGATTTCTTTGTTTTCCACATGAAATTCAATTGGTTGTTGCAGATAGCTCTCAAACCTTATAATGGGTAGGCTGTATTACCAATCCTAAAGCTTTACGCCGATTTATTGCGATTATATCCCCTCTTCAAGTAGATCCTATAGACAAGGCCTGTATATTAATTTTTTTCGACCTTCCTGGACGAGTCTATTATCGAATGAGAAAGGTTTTGATAGCTTGTCTCTTTAAGCGGCTTTTACTAGTGTGCTTTCATGCTTTTGAGGTTATGTCTATAATACATTTACAGGATAATTAAGTACCAACGTTGCTGAACTATGGATTAAATTTCTTTTAAAATATTGTTAATCTGAATGCTGATTCCTGAACAGATGTAAGTGTAATGTACCGCGACAATGGTGGCGTATGCGTAAGTTACTGCCTAGAGTCTCCGACCTGTTTAGAATATAAAGGAAACGGTCATGAAAGTGTAATAATGTTAAATTATTAGTTTTGTAGGCCTATAAACAAATAATATGGTATACGCTGTGACTGTGGGACTTAAAGCCGTGGGGCCAAGGTTGAAAAATGAAAATAGAAGCCTCTGAGAAAAGTGAGCTTTCCTCTTAGTAATTTTTCGTTCTCATCATATTTTGCACCATCAAGTAAGTATAAGTAGATGCACTATTTGAATTTCCATGGCTGAGTAGGGTCCACAGGCCTAGTCAGTAAAAAGTTTCAGCCTCAAATATCATATAGAGGTTCTATATACAGTATAACCTACAAGGGCTATAGAGGAACATTTCCTTGTCAAAAAGAGCGAATCTCTAGAAGAGATTTTAACCTTCTATATAGCCTACTATTTCTTAACGAACGTCATGTTCATATCACTACTAGTTTTCTTGGTATTCATATGCTGATTGAAGTATTACGAGTGTTTTTTACGTAAGTTAGAGTAAATAGAAGTGAAGATATTTTCAGAAATATTAATGGAAAAATAATTTAAGGAGACACCAACCCTAGGAAGGTGATGAAATGGTTTGGAGAATACGAGTTCAATAGCTTTTTGCACCAAGATGACGATAGATTTCTTTACAAAATCGTTACAAAAAAGAAGTAAGATATCCCATTCAATACGACAGGCTTCTTGACTTTAGAATTCTGAGTTTCCTCCTGCTTATATACGAAATGGAATGGAACGTAAAATGAGAATTTCATGCAGCAGCAAGCCCAGCTGTTTAAGATTTCAATGCAATCTCTGTAGCCTATATTTGGTAACATTGGCATTGTGCAATTTGGGAGGTCCTAGAAGCAGAAAAAGTAAATGTGGCAGTAATGTGGTGCCCCAAGTTTTCAACTAGAGTACCTTTCTATTCAAACCGTTGAGGACACCCGCAATGTCTTCATTATTAGTGGAGTGATGTATGATTTTCCAGGTGCCATGCAGTCTGGTATTCATGCTCAATATAGCTAAAAATGGTCTCTCAGTCATATATCACAGGCGCACGATCGTTTTTCAAGTATTGACATCAATGTTCTAACTCTCACTTTCTGTGGTCCACTGTAGATCATGTGTAAAAAGGGCTTTCTAAATAAATGCTTGGAAACTGAGTTAAGCTATAGAGCTTGAAACCATAGAATACGTTTCTGAAATGAAGAATCTTTATGGACTGTCACAATGGGAATTATTGTTCAGTGATGTTAGGCTATATACAGAAGTTATCATTTTTATTTTATTAATGATAACTAATAGATGGAATCAGGAAAAAAAGTGGTAGGGTCACAACCGAAACTAATAGATGGGATCAGGAAAAAAGTGGTAGGGTCACAACCGAAAGGCAGCTGAAAAAAATGATTATTTATTTATAGCTGAAAATTTATTTGTCTTTAAGAAATATTTTACTCTCAGGTGTGTGAATAACTCAGAGAAGAAAGTTCTTTTTGTTTTTAAGCTGAAGGAAATTAAAATTTTAAATATTGTTTTATATATATATAGGTATATATTAAATATTTATATATATATAGGTATATATTAAATATTGTTTTTATATACATTAAAAATTGCTATATATATATCCGTGAGGTGGTAGCCCATGGAGGAATAGAGCCTACCATCCAATCGCTGCGTCAACTACCTCCATCCTTTGATTTCACTGGTAGATGGCATGACTGGGAGCATGCAGTCATCATACCGAATGAACCGTAATTTTTAATGGTTTACTTTGCAAGAAACCGCACCTCTTCTCCTTATCTTCTCAGTTGTCGTCACCCCCCAAAAGAATCGTAGGAGGTACCGTGAATCGAACCATTTCTTTCGGATCCATAGTCAAAATTTAATCAATGAACTAAGGAGATGGTCTAAAACTTAAAATATGAAAAATGCAACAGTGAAATCCTCTATTTCTAATGTCGTTTCGTTCTTTTTTCAGGAGTTTGAGAATTACGCCAGTCTGCATCTAAATCCATGAGGACAATTTATTTGTTTACTTGTGCAGTATTTCAGTCTTTGACCAATAGCCATATCCATAAATCAAATATTCCATCAAAACCAAACAAATGTCGTCTGTGCGAGAAAATGAGTTGGATCAAGCCCGACAACAGAGATGAGAATAAGATGCTGGAATACATTAACTTATTGTCAAACGCTCTAGCGAGACAGCGGATCAGCGTTAAATTCATACGGAGTTAGATGCTGGCATACGCCATTCTCAAACTCCGGAAGAACTTCAGGCGTACTAAAATACGAAATATGGTTACTTCCTCGTAGTGATTCTCGGTAAGGCTACAAACGTTTCACCCGCGAGAAGCAGAGATAACCAGTTAGTGAATAATAGTAACACAAGAGCTAATAGTTTTGTGACAAAACCACACTGCTCTTCATGAACTTTTCTTTATTATTATTATTATTATTATTATTATTATTATTATTATTATTATTATTATTATTATTATTATTATTATTATTATTATTATTTCGATGCAATAGTTGTGTGTAGTACTATAATCAAGCAAACGTATCTACTTCTATTAGCCTACATGCTCCAAAACAAAGAATGTTTTACATTTTAGGACCTTTGGGTTTATCAGTAGGATGTGAAATAATGATGTGTATTTGTTTATACAGACGTGTATTTGTTTTTTGTGCCATGTCTTGTGTTCACTGTGATATTTGATTTTAATAATTATGATATTAGGTGAAATAGTTGAGTCATCGACTATATTCCTTTGTTTTTTTCCGGGTATAAATACTATGTTCATGCACAATTTCAATTTAATAGTTTTTCGTCAAATGGGAATGGGGATAGACATGAATCACTATTGTAGGCTATATGATACGATTACTGATTAAAAGGGGGTCCTCACTGTACTTGCTACTAACTAAAGAGGGCTTTGACTATACTTAGCTGCAGTCATATATTAATGGACATTCACTGGACCCTATAAAAAGAACTAGACAAAAAATGTCTAGCAGAATACAGAATGTCAGAATACGGATTTGTTCAAGTAGTTATCCACAAAACTGCATTCAGGTTGACAATTTTTGCTAATGAGAAGTCAGTTCTTTTACTAACAACATACCTCAAATAAAATATTCAGGTGGCCATGCATACCAAGTGACCTGAATACAGTGCACAGCGAGTTTTGTGTACTAACAAAACCACCTACAATGACTTTCTAAATGAAGACACGACTGAGAGTCTGAGAAAGCGAAAGACATCTTTTTTCACTAATGGACACCATTCATTGGTAGGTTTAGCCGGAAGAAAGCATGTTGAACCGTGAATGGGAGTTTTGGCCACACAATCATTAGAATGAGCTCTCTATTCCTTAGCATGAGTGTGCATGATGTATCAATAACGGACATACCATGTTGTGTCACAACTTTTAGTTCTGCTCACTCAATGGCTTCCAAATGGACAGGTAGTGGCTATCTTAAAAAGCAAGCCATGAATCATGTAGACAAACTAAAAGCTTCTACTGGATTCAGTCAAGAATGTGCGTTTTGCACGCTCTTTTAAGGTATAAGTGGCATAACATTTCCCCATATCAAAGCAATTTGATTTAATGAGCAAATGTAGACGGTTGATTTATGAACCATCAGTTTAATCTTTTACAGAAAGTGAACGAACAAAAGTAATATTTATTTATCATGAAAGTTTAGTAAAGAATATTATTTCACCATCCTTCACAATGAATACATGAATATCAGCTTTTGTATTTATTATACTGTAGTTTTATGGTTATTGTTGACAATCAATATTATAACAGTTACAGAGGTTTAATGAGTTAGGTGTATGACTGTCGTGCTGGGAAGAGTTCAACTGCCAATCAGTTTTAGCGAGAATTTTCAGCTTACTATGTTTCTCTTTCACATTTTGAGTTAATCATCTAATAATATTAATTCCCTATCATGATTTATTAAATAGCATGAAACGTACAAAAAAATTAAATTTACTAATATTCTCATATATAGGCTACTAGTAAACTCTGAAAACAATTGAAGATTGCTTGCAATTCAATTATTGATCCCGGGGGCATCTCCGAGACAACACGAACACATAGGACCAGACACACCATTCACACAAACACATTCTCTCTGAACAAGACGAGGATGGGATGAAGATGATAATGACGGCCAGATGTTATCCGGGACCACACGGGCCTAAAGTTACCCGACATTTGTCTCACAGGTGAAGGAAAACCCCGGGCCCGCTGCGTGAAAGGAGCGAGCGCATCCCCTACTCCATAGTGGTGGATAAATTGTAAATTAACTACTGCAATTACTGGAACTTATTTATTAGGGATGGGATGTAAAATGGCATTCCCAAATGGAAGATGTTCGGTTTGAATGTACACAGAGGTAGGCATACTAAGGAATTGGTAGGAGACATCACATATGAAGCCGTGAGCACATTAAGCTGCTGAATTCCACCGTCAATGGACAACAATGAGTCTTTGCGGGGAGGAATACGTCGTCGACAGAGACCTGATGTTTGCTCCAAATAAAGACAATGGAAGAGTGTTCCATGCAAAAATCACAAAAGACAAAATATGCATGATAACCAGACATTTTGTTAGCCTTTGAAAGGCTAGATATATATTGTATTGATATAAGCAATCGTCTAGTGAAATCTTCAGTGGGCACTAAACTTGAAATAAGTAAGGAAAATTTCAGTGGAATAGGTGGTTTCCAAAAATGACAATCTTAATGCAAGGATAAAAATCCTCATGTTTTACATATAGAATTACCCTAGTAATATTGGATCTTTGCTTTTAAACTATCATTTAAGTCACGAATTTATGCGCCAATAGCAGTGAAAAGATTATGAGTGAAAATCTATCTATATTAATAAAAGGAAGTGTCTGTCCTCCGTCTGTCTGTCCTCCGTCTGTCTGTTTTCCGTCTGTCTGTCCGCGATGCCCAGCGAAATCTACTCAACGCAAAGATCTGAAATTTTATACATAGCTGGACTAAAGGGTCGGAATGTGCACCTCGAAGCCGGAATTTTAATTTTCGCTTTCGATCGTGAGTTATGAGTAAAAAACTGGCAGAAAACGTGTATTTTTTGCGATTTCGAAGCATGAGTTTTCAGTAATACAAATCAATTACACTAGGCTTTGGCTATATTTGTCATTTCTTCGACATAAAAGCATCGCGATCTCTTGAATGTTGTAGCTCACGCTGGTCGATTCATTTGTTTTTAATGTCAAGGCACGCAAACATAATATGAAATTTTCAACCTACACCGAAGACGATTATTATTATTATTATTATTATTATTATTATTATTATTATTATTATTATTATTATTATTATTATTGTTATTGTTGTTATTATTATTATTATTATTATTATTATAGGGATAATCAATATTAGCCTAAATATGGTCAAACGTTGTTCGATTTGGAAGAAACTCACTATACAGGGGTTTTCTGGACCAAGGAACTCGAATCTGAGGTCGCTTTTACCAGGTGACGCTATCTAATCGTGATATGTAATCCACATGATTTAGGTGTTAATACAGTATAATGATTTAACTATTATGCTCTTAATTTTTAATTTTCGAAATAATTATCGCGGGCGAAGCCGCGGGCACATGCTATCTTAAAATAATAAAAGGACGTGTTTGTCTGTCTGTCCACGATGCCCAGCGAAATCCACTGAACGCAGAGATCTGAAATTTTAAACATAGATGGGCTGAAATGTGGGCGAATGTGCATCGAAGTCGGATTTTTAATTTTAGCTTTCGTTCGCGAGTTGTGAGTGGAAAAAGGCAGAAAACGTGATTTTAGCGCTGTCGAAGCATCAGATTTCAGTACAGTAATACATTTCAATGTCAAATCAATTGCAGTTGGCTTTGGCTATTTTTGTCATACCGTGGTAATAAAAGCATCGCGATCGCTAGAATGTTGTAAGTCCACGCTGGTCGATTAATTTGTTTAGAATCTCAAGGCCCATAGACATATGAAATTTTCAACCTACACGGAACCCTAAATATGGTCAAACATTGTTCGATTTGAACGAAACTCACTATACAGGAGTTTTCTGGGCCAATTAACTCGAATCTGAGGTCGCTTTTACCAGGGGACGCTACCTAATCGTGGAATGCACTCCACGTGATTTAGGTGTTAATAATTATAATGATTTAACTATGCTCTTAATTTTTAGTTTTAATTTTTGAAATAATTATCGCGGGGGAAGCCGCGGGCACATGCGGGCACATGCGGGCACATGCTGTTTGTCTGTCTGTCCACGATGCCCATCGAAATCTACTGAACGCAGAGATCTGAAATTTTAAAGATAGCCGAATTTTTAATTTTAGCTTTCGTTCGCGAGTTATGAGTGAAAAACTGGCAGAAAACGTGATTTTAGCGCTGTCGAAGCATCAGATTTCAGTAATACATTTCAATGTCAAATCAATTGCAGTTGGCTTTGGCTATTTTTGTCATACCGTGGAAATAAAATCATCGCGATCGCTTGAATGTTGTAAGCCCACGCTGGTCGATTCATTTGTTTAGAATGTCAAGGCCCGTAGACATATGAAATTTTCAACCTACACGGAAGAGGGATAATCAACATAGACCTAAATATGGTTAAACATCGTTCGATTTGGACGAAACTCACTATACAGGGATTTTCTGGGCCAAGGAACTCGAATCTGAGATCGCTTTTACCAGGCGACGCTATCTAATCGTAGTATGTAATTCACGTGATTTAGGTGTTACTAAATATAATGATTTAACTATTATGGTCTTAATTTTTAATTCTTGAAATAATTATCGCGGGCGATCGCTTGATTTTGTAAGTCCATTCTGGACGATTCATTTGTTTAGAATATCAAGGCCCGAAGACATATGAAATTTTCAACCTACACGGAAGAGGGATAATCAATATAGACCTAAATATGGTCAAACATTGTTCGATTTGGACGAAACTCACTGTACAGGAGTATTCTGGGCCAAGGAACTCGAATCTGAGGTCGCTTTTACCAGGCGACGCTACATAATCGTGGTATGTAGTCCACGTGATTTAGGTGTTAATAAATATAATGATTTAACTATTATGCTCTTAATTTTTAAAGTTTTAAATAATTATCGCGGGCGTAGCCGCGGGCACATGCTAGTTGTAAATAATTATGGAAGAGAATTTGGTGTAAATTGCTTAACAAAATGTCTCATTAAACATAATTTATTAAAGACTAGCATGTGCCCGCGGCTTCGCCCGCGATAATTATTTAAAAAATTAACAATTAAAAGCATAACCCTAATAGTTAAATCATTATATTTATTAACACCTAAATCACGTGGACTACATATCACGATTAGATAGCATCGCCTGGTAAAGGCGCCCGCGGTTTCCCCCGCGATAATTATTTCAAAAATTAAAAACTAAAAATTAAGAGCATAATAGTTAAATCATTATATTTATTAACACCTAAATCACGTGAATTACATACCACGATTAGATAGCGTCGCCTGGTAAAAGCGATCTCAGATTCGAGTTCCTTGGCCCAGAAAATCCCTGTATAGTGAGTTTCGTCCAAATCGAACGATGTTTAACCATATTTAGGTCTATGTTGATTATCCCTCTTCCGTGTAGGTTGAAAATTTCATATGTCTACGAGCCTTGACATTCTAAACAAATGAATCGACCAGCGTGGGCTTACTACATTCAAGCGATCGCGATGCTTTTATTTCCACGGTATGACAAAAATAGAAAAAGCCAACTGCAATTGATTTGACATTGAAATGTATTACTGAAATCTGATGCTTCGACAGCGCTAAAATCACGTTTTCTGCCAGTTTTTCACTCATAACTCGCGAACGAAAGCTAAAATTAAAAATTCGGCTTCGAGGTGCATTCGCCCACCTTTCAGTCCATCTATCTTTAAAATTTCAGATCTCTGCGTTCAGTAGATTTCGATGGGCATCGTGGACAGACAGACAAACAGCATGTGCCCGCGGCTTCCCCCGCGATAATTGTTTGAAAAATTAAAAACTAAAAATTAAGAGCATAGTTAAATCATTATAATTATTAACACCTAAATCACGTGGAGTGCATTCCACGATTAGGTAGCGTCCCCTGGTAAAAGCGACCTCGGATTCGAGTTCCTTGGCCCAGAAAACCCCTGTATAGTGAGTTTCGTTCAAATCGAACAATGTTTGACCATATTTAGGGTTGATTATCCTTCTTCCGTGTAGGTTGAAAATGTCATATGTCTGTGGGCCTTGACACTCTAAAACAAATGAATCGTCTAGGATGGACTAACAACATCAAGCGATCGCGTTGCTTTTATTTCCAAGGTATGAGGTATGATGACAAAAATAGCCAAAGCCATCTGTAAGTGATTTGATATTGAAATTTATTACTGAAACTAATGCTTCTAAAACGCAAAAAAATGCACGTTTTCTGCCAGTTTGCACTCATAACTCACGAACGAAACCGAAAATTAAAATTCCGGCTTCGAGGTGCACATTCCGACCCTTTAGTCCGCCTATGCATAAAATTTCAGATCTCTGCGTTCAGTAGATTTCGCTGGGCATCGCGGACAGACAGACAGACAGACAGACACTTCCTTTTATTAATATAGATAGGCCTACATGTAGGCTAAAGAATAAGAGACTAACTAGTACCGGAAAGTATCGTTGAGCGATTTTCAGAAATTAGGCTATATGTGTATTTAAAAAAAAAAGAGGAAAAGAGGAAAGGGAAAACATAAAACGGTATTCAGAGAACCTAGAAATTGATGTAGGCCTATGTATATGTATGAACGGGTTAATTAGGCCTATACACGAAGCCGGTTCAGAAGGCATACACATTTCTACTTACTAATTATATTGCAGGTCTTCACTCCGTACAAGGACGGGAACAAAAAGGAATGTAAAAATGTGAAATGACCCATAATTTTTCCCAGGAACCCCAACTTAGGGTATGGAGGATCTTTACCAGGATTTAATTCTACAAAAGCGTCACTGATACAATTTTCCGTAAGAATGAAATCATGCTGTCTGAAAAAATCGTAACTTCAGCTAGTTTTGAACTCCGTTCTGGTTGCAACTGCGATAACTACTGACAGATGAAGGCAAATAGAAATATATTAATATGTACAATTAATCAAAAAGCTAAATCTATTGAAGTTTCGGCCATAGATTCCATAGTCACATTTAAATTAGCTCACTTTTGCTGTGACTGTACCGCTGTTATATTTAAATGCTTTACTTCGGTGGTCTGACTTTTCTAGCGACCCTCGGTAGGCCTGTACTTTAAATCACATCTCACCTGTGAAAGAAGAATAAATATCTTACACAGCCACTGTTGGTGGTAGACAATCCTTCACGTTTTCCAGCAGCCCCTTACAGACTTCCTCCCTTCATAATAATACAGGGCACGGCTCTAGAATTCTATTATAAAAGAAAGAATTATAGTGGCTTGAAGAAAATGTTTTGCCAATGCTTCTATTGCTAAGGCCATAACTGTCAATCCTTATGGTCGTTGCTACTGGAAAATTGTGTGGTAGTGCTGGGTACGTACAGTTCTACCAAGAGCCGGGCATTTTTCTTTTGTTTAGATATTTCTGTTAAATATATCCTTTTAATTTCGTTCGACAAAATTTTAGATATTTACTAATTTAAATTAATGTTAATAAAATCCGTTCACCTGTCTTTTTTAAACTGCTTACATTTTCATGGGTGATGCCATGAGTGACTTTGAGAACGCCGATAAATTCAGGATTTATTTGACGAATAAAATGTAATAAATAGTTAATAAAATACATTTACAGAATAGGTTACTTGTCATTTTAAACACTTTTTTTTAATAATTATAATTTTCCCGTAAGTAAAATGTGGAATTCTATATCTTACATTTTTTAGCAGAAAATATTTATGAAAGTCGTTGAAAACATAGGCTATATTCCGAAAAACAATTTTAATATACGATTATTCAACGAGACGCGAGGCATTTCCACATTTCCGTTCACGCTGCTCAAAGACACCTTAGTTTAACAGGAAACCTTATTGTAATTATTTAGTGAGCAAAAGACTTTTTTCAATTCATCTTGGTACTGAATTGAACCAATGGGTAAGTAGTCTACTATTGAATTCAGTATCTAAAACAAACATCTTAGCATTATTTATTGCACATAATAGGACTAGGTTTAGCTATTATGACCTCTGTGAAAATAAACTAATCTTGAATTTATTAGAATTCACAAAAATTTTAAATAACTCTTTTCATATTTTGTCACTTTTTCTGTCCTTATTTTGAATCCAACAGTATTTTATTTAATAAGTGATCTTCTGACTTCGCGATGTTTTAATTAGTCACAATTACTCATGTGTTCCATTTAAAAAAGGATGAGACCTTTTCAAATAAGGTTATTTGGTGCACCACTTTCGCTGTAAAAAAGCCAAGACATTTTCCAAGAGCTGTTGTAACTAAAGCATCTAAATAAGCTTTACATAATTACATATTAAGAAAATTCTGTTTATAAACTTGTTCTAAAAATGTTTCAAGCAGAATTTAAGAAAAATTAAGCATTTTCAAGTAGGCCTATGAATATGATACGATAAGATATGTAAACAATAAAAATTACACCTGGTTCTGGTAGGTAATACTTTAATAGTATTGTTACTGTTACCAGATGGTGAAATATGTAAAACATGATTTTAAATATGTAAATAGAAATGTAAGTAATGTAATTTTTTATTTGAGATGCGAACAAGAATAATTCTTATTCGATTTTTAGAATGAAATTTTGAAGAAAATTCGTTTTCAGATGATAGGTCTATGTTCTCTTTTTGGTTCCTGGTGCGTGACACTAAGTCCGAATAATCCCTTTACTCTTTGTAGATTTCTGCAGATTCTTCCATCTGAACAACAATGTAATAAAAGAAGTGTCTCTGACAGCCCTGAAAGGTTCCCTCTCTTTTCTCAGGAATCACTTATATTCCTAATTTGTATATATTTGTCTTCTAGTTTTTTTCTTGTTTCATAAGTTTTCTTGATATAGGCTAAGTAGTTAATGTGAGGTTTTCTTAATGTTTATTGTAAATGCTTGTAAACACTTCTTTGTGCTGTAAATTATCTTTTTTATATTACGCTTTGTCTTAGGGCAACCCTTAACTGAGGGAAGCTGAATGTAAATAAACAACATTAAAATATATATTATTTTTACGGTTAGGCCTACATATTATAACTACCATTTAGGCCTATATTCTAAGCTAAAGCATAGTCACTAGATAGAAGGTGTACACAGTTATTTCATCAGGTTGCATTTAGGGTTTTCAAGAATAATTGCATCGAATCATACTATATCATAAAGAATGCATGGACAGCATTCATCAGAAGTTAGAAGTTTAAAATAGGACAGCTTAAATTACTTTTCTTTAAAACTATAAATGGTTAGACTTTAATCCTATAAAGAATGAAGGTTAAAAACTA
Organism: Ectobius pallidus; assembly: GCA_964059195.1. Classification (NCBI taxonomy): domain Eukaryota; kingdom Metazoa; phylum Arthropoda; class Insecta; order Blattodea; family Ectobiidae; genus Ectobius; species Ectobius pallidus. The sequence goes on along the minus strand of CAXKWD010000002.1, from coordinate 104,853,820 downwards.
ATAATAATTAAATACATGTCATTCTTCAATGGTGTGTGAAATATTTCGTAGTATTCATTTAGTGAATATCATCTCCAGGACCATCAAATCCCTTTGAATCCGCAGATGGTTAGCTTTATTTTTTCTCTGTGTTTACTCTTCCTGATTTGGGTTCGACATGCTTGTACGTAGATGAATTGCGCAGAAAAGACCCGAGTCTTGAGCCCGTTCATAGCAGTTGAATATCAATTTATTGAAAATCTGTTCAAACAGAAAATTTATTGTTAGTCTCACGTATATTTGCGTGGTGGAATCTCATGAATAGATAAAGCCCAGGAGAAAGCATGAATACATGAATAATGTGGAGAAGGGGTATCACTTGTTATAATATATGGAGCAAAGAATTTATTTTCCTCCGCAATAGATTTAAATGTGCGCGCCCTTTGCTGAAAAATCAGTTTAAAAACATTGATTACATTCGTCTTCAGTAAAACCTGAAACCGTCTGATAAAAAGGAAATACAATTTATGTAGTGTACTCGTAGGCTATTTTACTGCTAGGCCTATGCAAAAGCAATGTATTTCGATTTTTTGCCTTATGAGCACCATGAGATGCACTACGCTATAGCAAATGCAAGAATTATTCTGTATATGCACAGATGTAGGTAAGTGTAATTTATGCAAGATCAGTAAACTATCAGTAATTTACAAGCCTTGTAATTTACGGACTACAAGTGTACAAAGCAGTAGTTTTAAACGGAACTAAGGTTAAGGGGAGTCGGAACAACCTATCTCACCAGTGTTAAAATTAGAGTTTTTCCGGTTCGCTTAACTCAAGAACCACTGAACACAACAATTTGAAAGCTTTATTTGCTGTTTTACAACAATTTTACAAAGCATTAAATACGATATCTTATAAGATACCGGTACGAGATTGTATAAGAGATCTTATTTTGGAGTTACCAACAAGCATAATTGTATGAATTTGTAAATATATGTCTTGAATTTACTTTTAAATTATTCGTTAATTCTTTTTTGTTTAATCTAAATTTTCAATAAATTATTGGAAGCAATTTTAAAAAGTAGTTTCAATATTGTTTTAATTCCACAAAAATATAGACTTGTAGTTATAGTCGATTTTTAGATGAGCGCTTACAAAGTAAAGTAAGTAAAAAAAAATTTAAATTGATAAAAACAACATTAAGGTTTTACCATGTTGGAGCCATAACTTAGACCTACAGCAGTGGTTCCCAAACTTTCATATTATTAAAAGGGAGGGGAAAATTAAACTTTTTTAAATATAAGGAATATAAGGCATTTGAACACAATAAAACTATTGAAAGGCATATGAAAACTATGTACTATATTTTATATAGCCTATATTGGTTATCGTTGTGTAGTAGTAGGTCGCGATTTTTTTTTTATATAGGGTATATTGGTTATCGTTAGGCTATGTAGTAGTGGGTCGCGAAAAAAATTTCTAGGTGAAGGTGGGTCCCAGGACAAAAAAGTTTGGGAACCGCTGACCTACAGTATAACTCTCCAGCTCCATATTCTGCATCTTTAGTATCATCATGTAGAATTTAAACAATACTGGAACTGTTTTCAAAGTTTCATCCACTAGCCCTGAGTTATGTGCAATTTTCAATTTTTTAAAAAGAATTATTAAATATGATTTAAAGTAGATTCAAGATATACTTTTGTAAACATTGTAAAACTGTCTTAGAACAAGAATTAAAAATTTCAAATTGTTGTGTGCAATGGTTCTTCAGTTAAGCGTGCCCGAAAAGTCACATTTTAACATTGGCTAGATAGGCTCTTCGGACTCTTCTTAATCTTTCATATTATTAATCTAATTTATTTAAGTGATTAAAATGTAATACACTTTATGCTCGAAACCATAGATTAGGGAAACTTTATTTCGTAGGCATTGTACGAGGGGGAGTTCGAAAATAAGTTTCCCCTCCATTTTTCCCCAGGAAATCGAACAGCAATGGGGGAAGCAAGACATCAGTTGAACGCGAAAGACACCCATACACCATTGGCTATCGTTCGACCGCGATCCAGCAGTGTTCTGGGACGCCCGAGGGGTTTTGTTGCTGGACTTTTTGGAGGATGGAACCATCACTGCTACGTGGTACTGTCACACCCTATCGAAATTGAAGGAAGAGATTCGGAAAAAGCGGCTTGGCCTTCACCAATGTTGTTGGATGACAATGCGAAACCACACTCGGCGACGGCAACGCAAAACCATATTGCAACTCTTGGTTGGGAGCGCCTAGCCCATCCGCCATACAGTCCTGATCTCGCACCCAGTGACTTCCGGCCTTGAAGAAGACTCTCGGCGGAAGGCGCTTTGGGAGCACTGCTGACGTCACACAAACCGTTCGACGCTTCTTTCGTATGTAGAGCCTTGATTTTTTTTCTGGGGGGGGGGGCTTTTTGAAACTTCTAAAGCGGTATGACAAAATGTCTCAATGTACGTGGTAATTATGCGGAAAAATAAAGGTACGTCAAATATGTTAAGCTTATTAATAGGGACCGGATTTTTAGGTTTTTAAAAACACTGTTTTAGGTTTTCCATTAGGTGAAATAGTTTTTTTAGGTTTTTTTATCCAAAATATCGTTTTCGGGTAGAATAATTGGTTTAATGAATTTGAATGTGCTACATAGGATTCAATACATCATTAACACGTCTTCTTAAAACACAGTGTGACTACTCAGTGTGAATAATAAGACAGTACTAAAGGCAAACAAACGCTTTAAAACACAGAATTCTATACCCTTGTCCATACACGGCAACAATTGTTGTTCGTACGAATATTTTAAAGGAATACGCCGGTACTCTACACTTCCTCTCTTGATACTGTCCATCCTAGACGACAATGGGTTGAACGAAACGCTGGTGGTATTAATTTCAACCCGACAAAAATTATTGTCTCTCCGCAAAATATCGATTCCTCAACTGACAAGCAAAAAAGACCAAAAAAAAAGTAGCCTAAATTAGATATTTTAGATTTTATATCCCATTTAGGTATATTTAGGTTTTTATACCCCATTTAGGTATTTTTAGGTGCCACAGAATTAACGTGGGTGAATCCTACGGACATGATTCGAAAAAGTGTATGAGCGCTTTTTGTTTTGGAAGCAAGGAAAAAAAATCCCTTTAGGCAGGCCTACAGGCGGAGGTAGATTTCGAAGTGCTTTTGGTTTAATTTATTGTCGCTGCATAGCACTCTTTTTCTTTAGCCTTGGCATGGTAAACCTGCAGTAATAAGAACTGAATTTGGTAAAGAGGAAGAGCCTACAATCATTTGTTTTGACAACAAGAATAGGATATAATATTCTGGGAGGCCGTGCGCAAGATCAACAATGAATAAAATTAGCAAAGCCGCTAAACAAGACAAAATTATGATATTATAATAATTCTTTTAAGTGTTATTATTTTCAAACATTAAAATCTCGCGTCATATGAGAGCTATCAAGAAACTATTTATTGATTTGTAGAGTACTCATCAAGAGCTTTTCAACGATACCCCACAAGACGTGGTTTCAAAAGTTTCGAATTTTCATCCCCCACCCCCACCCTCACTCGAACCCCCGAATTGTTGATGTCACTGTGAACTCCATAGGGAGTACTCTAATTTATTCAAACAAAGTTTCCCTCTATACTTCATAGGGGCCGAGATATAAATGTTTTAAAATTTCAACCCCCTCCCCCGACCACCCCCTTGGGCCAATTTTGCCCATTAACGAACTTGTCCGAACTATTGGGCCTAGAAATAACATAATAAAATTTGGTTCAAATATCTTCAAAATTACGGCCGCTATCGTGTAAAGATATATATATATATATATATATAAATATATATATAAATATCACAAAATTTTTTTTTTAACGGGCGGTGGTTTCGTACTTAGGGGAGCATGAAACGTAAAGATATGAAAGAATTTTTCGAAAATCATAAAGTGGTATCCATTGCAATAGGTAGATTTTTCTCGAAAATCTACCTAAAATAGGTAAAAACCTAAGAGTCCGGTCCCTACTTATTACTCTAATAAGTTATTATAAATCTGGACGGCCCATCAATTCGTTGAAACTATGTAACCAGTACTATTCTTAAGGCCAGTTACTCTTATCTTAACGATTGCATAATTAATATTCACTTCTAACCATTTTTATTGAAATCAATCAGCACGTCTCTATGGACGGATTATTTGATGGTTATATTATTGCGCATGGAGGGGTTAAGTTGTGAGTCAGCCGCCGTGTAGATTGGATATGGCAAGACGTGAACAGCTTTTTCTTAAAGTGAAAATTCCGAAGAATGCCACAGCGAGCTGGTAGAAGCTTTGGGATTAAGGACCTCTCGTACCGGACTTCGAGGGATTTATAGGTTGGGCTATGAAGCTTTCATGCTTCCAACTACGGCAACTCAGTAAAGTGGCACGATGCCGTCATGTATGCATGTTTATGAGTGTCTGCTCCCTACTCTGTCCTATATCTAGCACCCATAATCTGCATCACACATCCATTCCATACCCAGCCCTTTCATTTGTATATTCCAAAATTTCAAAATGAACCCATATTTGCAAAAAATAAATATGTTGCCATGACTTATGCCTAATTCTTCATATATACATTGAAAGATCTAAGCACAAGTAACAATCACAATAAAAACAAATGAACCAAATTGTAATTTATTTAATTCTTTCGTTCGATCGCAAAATATTCTACAACATGGGCTTCTTAACGTTTCTATATTATATGTTTTTAAGTTAGATTTCTCTATTTCTACTGCAGACTTACTTATCATTTTTCATCCACCAACATCAATGATCAGTATCATCACCAGCTCATCCTTATCATCATATTCACATCACTGTTGTAGTTATTCTTGAGATGAATCAGTTTCGCTGTTGTCGATTTGAAGTGTTTACACTACAAGTTCATATCTTGGAGTTACTTTATATCTTTGCAGTAAGAGTAGTTATTATGAATGTAGTACTTGTTACAGATTTACAGGTGCATGTGTATCAGGGAGAAGAAGATCTTGGAGACGAGCACTCCGGAGTGACGGATTGCAGTGCGGGCAAGCAAGGCGCAGTCACAGAGGTCAGGTCACATCCGATCTCCAGATACACGGACACAACTTTATGTTCCGACACAAACGTAAAGTAAACTTCGTGATGAAAGCAAAGTCATACAATAACTTCATACAAGAACGACCCAAGAGAGCATCCGTTGGTTTAGATATCGAAGAAGAAAATGGATATTAACTACTGTAGTTAAACCCCGTGGCGCGACATCCCCGAAGGGACAAGGCCTACCACCCGACCGCTGCGTCATCTACCTATAGGCAGATGGCAGAATTGGGGGGCATGTGGTCAGCACGCCGACACCCACGGCCGTTAATGGTGGTTTCCATGACCGGAGCCGCTACTTCTCTATCAAGTAGCTCCTCAATTTGAATCACGAGGCTGAGTGCGCCCCTACCAGACCTCCCTACCTCAGAAAAATCCGAGGAGGTACCGGGGATCGAACCCGGACCGACGGATCCGTAGTTAGCGACGCCAACCACAAGACCACGCCGGCGGTCACTACTGTAGTTACTTTCTCTTTGAATACCGGTATAAGTAAGTAAAGGATCTTGCAATTACTTAAGAAACACGGATTTCGAAGTTCCCAGTTCAAAAATTTAAGGAAAAATATCTATACCAGTGCTTCGTGAAGGTAAGTGTGAACAACGTTGCTCGAAAGGGGGGGGGACTTTAAAATGAAATTTCACGTTCCAGATACGCATCTGCCAGGAGGCGAAACGAAACATCTCGATGACTTTCTCTTGACCTTTCATTTATTTTAAGGCTCTCTGACTTCTTGAAAACTACTTGAACAATAAATTTTGTATATACTCTATTATATTATTATATTCTCTATTATATTATTATATACTCTATTATATTATTATATTATAGCTATCACCGAGCCGAGCCTTCTTCCATCAACAGGCGCGGCTCCGGGAAAATTGAACCAGGTGACTCATCAAGGATTTATACGGAAATCACGTGGTTATTATTCTTCTAACAGTAATAATAATACTAACAAAGTTATATTTTTATTAAATTAACAACTTAATAATAAAAGTAAATAAAAGTCTAGAATCTAGATTGAGAGATCGCTTACCTGGAAACAATGTCTGGATTAAGGTAGCCTACACACTAAATCATTAGGAACCACATTTTTTTGGCAACAGTGATAAGTGCGAAATTTTACAAAACTGTTCTGCTTAGCTAAATATTTAGCTGTATATATGCTTACAATATCACTATTAACCTAGGCACTTATACCTACGAAATGCCATGAAATTTGTTGGATTGAAAGAAATGGATGAATAAGTGCGAAATACTTTTCCTCCAGGTTAATAATGAGTAACCCACACAAACTATGATTTAAAGTCATATTGTTAATGATTCTCAATTTATTTTTAATTTTTTTAATAGCTTCTATTATTGTGATATCTCTATGAGCGCCCAGAAGTTAAAGTACTTATGATCGATTAGGCCTACAGCAATGACTGAAGAATGTATACTATTTAACAGATTCACAATTTTATGAAATGTGATTGGCAATTCTGTTATCCAAATGCAAATACCTATTTATTATTCACGAACCAACAAAAAAAAAAGCTCTAAAGAAAGCTAAATATGAAGCGATACAAACAATAAAAGTTAGGCCTAGATTAATACAATGAGTTGAAATATCGCAGACAGAATGATCCAACAACTTGGTATGCAGCGATTAATCGCTGAAACTAAAATCTATTTTCATTACGAAATGGTATTTTAAAGTAATTCTGGTTGCATTTATCACTCTTATATTCATATATTTAAATATTAATGTAATCAAAGGAGCAAACTTTATTAGTGTCAGGTGTAGTATAAAATAATTTATTTCACGAAATATTCACCGGAATAGAAGGAAGTTAACACCGAATTCTGCCATTTTATTTCTCCAGAAAATGAAGCACCTATCAATCATCCGTTCAATTCACTGTATTACACAAAACCGCACAGAATTGATCACCTTTGTTAAAATGAAAACACCTTTGTAATCGTCAATTTGTTTATAAGGAGTTTGCGTTGTTTTTGTTTGAAAGAATATGGGCATTTTAAAGTGAAATTCAAAATTAAATGAGATCATATACAAAATTAATTTAATGCACGATTAAACATCCAAATTTAATTAACAAGTTGTTTTAAACTGGAATAATTCCGAGATAATGGAAGAAAATTGTCTAAAAATGTTAAAGGGAATACAGTATTTCATGTAAGAAGTATAGACAAGAAGGCCCAATGGCCTTAATTCTAGCAGCTATAAATATTCGAGAAGATAGTATTGTAGTATTGTAACATGTTTAATGTAGTATTGTATTGTAGGCCTAATAGGAGTAAATCTTATATCAAATAATGTGAAATTAATATGTTCTTGGTGACAAAAATTGCTTAAACTTTCAATGTACAGTACATAGTCTACTAATACGGTATGGGTTTGTAGAATCCCCATTTTGTGTGCTAAAAAGTGCACCTTGCACCTAAAATGAAATCACGGAATTTTAGTCCAGATTATCTGGCAAGCAATAGTGTTAAAAGAAATTAGTGACATAAGTTATTCGTCAAAATTAGTTTGGTGAAGAAAACGGAATGTATTTACAATTTCTTGTTCCAATGCAAGTTCCAAATGTCCTGCAGATTCCCAGTTCTTCTTACAACCACAATGGGAGCTGGTAGCGTAGCATGTGTAGATAAGAAAGAAGTTTTATCGTTACCGGCATGTCACGGGAGGATATAAGAAGACCAGGCATGGGGCGTATACTATATTGATGATTGCAGAGGTTTTCCTTTGCTTGAAGAAATGGCGGTCTTGAGAGGGTGGAAGGGGGTTCAACAAGACGCACTGCTTCTAGATAGATCGGATAGACCCGTACTAGCTACAGAAACGAAAAGAACGGTAAACCAATCGCTTCCATATAATATTAGACCCATGGGGGAAGGGGGAAGCAAGATAAAAAAAAGAGTAGCGAAGACTTTCTTCGAGATTGGATGCGAATCTACTTTAAAATGCGTATATCTTTCTTCAGTAAAAGAGGAAAAAGAGGCAATCGTCGCAGTCCTCATCGTTGGTAGGGAACGGTTGTTTATATTACCGCATCATCAGACTCTAACATGCAAATCTCGTAGCAAGCTTAGAACCAATCGTTGCAGACGATATATGAGAGCAGCAGAAGCTCTTCTTACTCGAGGGCACCTTAACACGATACCAGCATTCACTAATGCCACCATGGTATTCATAAATTTTCAGTAGTTTAGGCCTACCTCCTAATTTAAACGAATTGAAAAATGTCAGAATAAATTATTTTAAGAAGACAAAAATAAAATATTTATTTTCAATTTCTGTTGCTTCTGAATATAGTTATAATACTTCAGTGGAAAACATTAGCACCAATACGTAATTTAATATTGTAATTTATTCTTTTAGTCTTGAAATTATACAAATGTAGCCTTCACTCATACATCCAAGCTTCGATCAACATAAATATGTGTTTACCTTAGTGTTATTTATACTTTGTTTACTTTGCCCACAATCTTCGATTTTTTGAATACGTCTAATGACCTGACTAGCCACCTTTACCCTAATTCTTCAAAGCTTTTAATTAGGGATGGGTCGATACCAGATTTTTCCGATACTCGATACTGATACATGATTTTTTCCTCGATACTCGATACTTCGATACTCGATACCGTCAACATTTCCAGTTTCAATAAATAGGTACATTAAAAATTAAAAGTTGAGAGAACTGTGTAATACCAAATAAATAAATTAAGTGTGCATATTTAATGAGACAGAATTTAATATCATCAGTAGCCTATAATTATTTTTAAACTCCACATTAAAACTAAACGTTTGACAGGAAACAAAACAATTAAGAATCTCTTCTGCTTGGATTTTAAAAGTCGGAAAGTCTTTATTTATGACTAGACAAAAGTCACAGAGTGGTTTTCTCCATTTCGAGGAGAAATAGAAGTATTTACTATATCTAGTAGACTACTAAAAGCAGAAAGAGATTCCATATTCCTTAAATTGCAGAATTACCAAAGTATCGAAAAAGTATCGAGCTAGTTCTCTCAAGTATCGCTCGATGCCGCTACCATGCAAGTATCGAGAGTATCGAGGTATCGAAAGTATCGAGGACCCATCCCTACTTTTAATTTATTTTCCCCATTTCATTTTGGCTATATATACAAATTTCCCACTTCCTTCAAACATAAAGTACAAGCAAAGTGTTCTCTACACAGGCCATGGAAGCCCTAAGCGTTCCAGGAGGATGAGGCTCCAAGATTTTAGATATTCGCCAGCGTTAAGCACCGGCCGCCTATACCCTCAGGATTGCTCCTGGTACTCACTTTTTGTTAGAGGCTAAGTCCACCACAGGGCCATCGTGCCACCAGAAGGATTAGGTCAACTGAAAAATCGATTTCATCGGGGATAGAACCAGCGACCTTTCGGTTTTCGGCGCAATGCCTGAACCACTACACCCCCTTTCCTAAAACATGAGCAATATAATTTCACACTTCATGATATAGATTACCAGAAAATACAGTATTTTGAGAAGCTGTAAAGTCCAGTTTGGTGAAGCTACTAAACCCATTATTCTAAGGTCATAGGCCATCCTCTCCTTCCTAGGCCATCCATTTTTACATAATATGAAACTAAAATTTAAAATAGTAATGGTTAATGACGGCAACAGTGGTAGTAGTAGTAGTGGTAGTAGTAGTAGTGGTAGTAGTAGTAGTAGTAGTAGGAGTAGTAGTAGTAGGCCTAGTAGTAGTAGTAGCAGTAGTAGTAGTAGTAGTAGTAGTAGTAGTAGTAGTAGTATTAGTAGTAGTAGTAGTAGTAGTAGTAGTAGTAGTAGTAGTAACTTAGTAGTTTAGAAATAATAATAATAATAATAATAATAATTGTAGATCTAGTAGTAGCAATAGCAGTGACAACAAGGATAAATATCTAATGTGATAAAATCATGTAATTTCCCCTACCTTAATACATTTCGGAACAAAGTACAAGATTGCACTGCAGTGTGCGAATTCAGTTTACTCAGCCTCTCCAAGTCTCATTATTCGCGAAACAAAACTAAATAAATAATCTAAGTTTGTGTATAAACTAAGTGGTTTAGAGGATTCATTTAGAAAAATGTTTCTTGGTGCAATATTCCATTTTTTATAATATATTATACGTATTATGCAATTGGTATAGATTACTTGAATATTTGTTAGAGCTGTTATCAAGGAAATCGCGAACATGAAATTCTCGTCATGTGAAGTTGTAAAAATGAAGAGAAAGTCGTTGCCTCGCCTCCTGTCGCATCCCCGAAAGAACTGACAACCGAAGTATTGTAAAATGCATTAACATACCTTTCTTTAACATGGAAAATACATCTCTCTCACTTCATATTCTCGTATTTTGATACAGAATACGAAGCCATATTGCAAGGAATGCATATTCAGTTACTTCAATCTCAATCTGTATTGTTCGCCACGCACGACTTACCGTTACAGCCTGAGTTTCTTTCTATTAATGGTGGCTAACTTATAACTACCCTTTAGAGAATGTTTACGAAAATGTGTTTAAAATAAAAGTGTTAATTCTTGGTATAAGCACCTTGTGTACAAAATTAAAACAAAATCATGAGCCATTTACGAGCTAATCTCCAAAAAATAAAATTTTATTCATGTAAAGCTGTGGTTCCCAAACTTGTCAGTCCGCGGACACCTTGAAAAAAAAAATTAAATTTCGCGGACCCCTTGAAAAAAATTTAAATTTTGCGGACCCTCTCTGGGTTTTGAAATAAAAACTAAATAAATACTTTGATTCAAATGAATTAAATGTTAAAATGTTACATTGACGCGCGAAAACACGGTTGCGCATTCAACTCCGCGCAACTTTAACACGGCTGTCTCCCTTTAATTCTCATAAAAAAAATCCAGATATACCTTGGAGTCAAACCAGATCCATTTAATATTTTATGAATGATCGTACACGTATAACCACATAACCACATAACCACATAACCACATAACCACATAACCACTATTAAAGTCAATAATGTTTTAGGTTTTAACATTTTGATTAACTTATAGAAGATATGTAATTTGAGAAAATTACGGGATATCCTATTTCTTCTTAAACCACCTGCGGACCCCCTGAAACACCATCACGGACCCCCGGGGGTCCGAGAACCCCACTTTGGGAACCACTGGTGTAAAGTGATGGTAAAATTAAAAGAAATCGTCATCAATCTTAGTGTCACATCCCCATGATGTATGTAACCCAAATATAACATTTTCTTTGTATATGATTTTGCGTTCTCCAGCTATAGGCTACTGATCGTAGACACACGCACAGACGAACATGCAGGCATGTTTCTGAAAATAGTAATTTGGATTCAAATGGCCCCTAAACCTATAGGTCTATTTATGTTGAAAAAGTAGCCATACATATGGTATAGGTAGAGGAAGTATAACTGTTTAAAAATGAAAGTTGTAGTCGTACTACAAAGGCAAATATTCCTTCCAGTAGGTCTACTTTATTCTTCTTGTGTTCTTCATCCTTTTCCTCCTCTTCTTCTCATTTACTCGTATGGGTCTACAAATGATCCTAGGAAGTGGTCCCGTAAACCTTAAAGGATAGAAAAGTTATCTCTATTGTTGCTGGTCGATTACTGCAGCTATTATTAGCACGTAATGTGGAAACTAAGGCTAAGATTGCAACAAAGTTAAGACCTAAGACCTATGAAGTAGCTTGTTGTTAATTTTATGATAATATAATATTCCTTACACAATTTTAAACTTCATTACCGTTAGCTTAATTTTTATATAGGCTTAGGTTCTGTTACCAACAAATGAGTACATAAATTATTTTATTCAAAGTATGTGTGTAGTATGGCTTTGTAAGTATATAGGGTGTTTATAAATAAGGTATAAATATTTTAAGGGGATATAGCGAAGCTAAAAATTAATAATGGAATAAAGCGTTGTCAGAAATAACTTCTTCACACCCACTTGGCCACTTTGTTCACCTGATATTACCCCATATAACTATTATTTTTTAGAGACCATTGAACATTTCGGTTTATGAGATACCGGTGCTACTTGTGATGAGTGAAGACCTGGTAGATTGAATTTTGGCAGCTTGTAGGGATATTCAGGATTCTCCAGAAATAATTCTCATGTCACTGTCAGAGCTGGACACAACGTTGAACAATAAATTACTGTATACAACACACCTAGTGATATTACGCACTGTCATAATAATGCAAAGGGTAACACCTACTAAAAGAATTATAATAATTTTTTTTTTCAAATTTGTTATGAAAGAGATGTTTCCAACTGTAAGTTGGTAAGTTTATTACCAAAATTTGATTATGTTGGTTCCATTTAGCCCATAAAAGTTTGTAAAACACATTTAGTGCTACTGAGTACATGGGTTGCTCACACACGAATACTACGACAGTATATGTTTAACATTTGTGATCTGAGGGCTCCCATATGAGTCAAGCTAATGTTTAAATGCTTAGGCAATACGATGCAGACATAGAAATGTGTCGTTACTGGAATGATTTATATCTCGTTAGTAAAATGCTTTATGATGCTAGATTAAAGCAAGCATGTTTTCGTGTGCTAGGAATAGACTTCTATGATAACACGGGCAGTTAAGTTCGTAAACATCAGTTTTTATGTTCTTAGTTAGGTTTTATCGCGCGACGGATGTTGCATGTACTCTAGATTATATTGAAGACTATGAAAGTGAAGTAAACAGTTTAAGTGAAACATACAACCCGTGAACTTAAAATTTGAAAAATCACTTTTCACTTAAATAAATAATTATTTTTATGAGTACCAGCAATGATTGCTGTAAGTTGATTTATTTAGAAAGACTATTTCACTTAAAGGTCATTCTTTCTATTTGAACAACAGTTAAGCAAGTCACATGATCTTGTGGATAGCAGCGGATATACATGACAAGATCATAAATGTAGGCCAAGGAGGGGGATGACAAAGATTTAGATTAAATAGCCGACAATGCAGAAACTAATGCGAAGTATGTAGCCTATGTGTAGAGACAATTTTTAAAAATGTTTTAACTCTCTTCACTTACTTACCAACGACATCCTCCCCCATAGCCCATCTTACTAATATCCAATTCTGGGTGCTATTGCCTAACAATGACGTAGTTCAGCTGTTGTAATTATACTTTAAGGTCCCCAGATACTCAATTGTCCGGGTTTCAAGTCCTTGTGGGGACTAATCCAAGTTGCTGGGTTAGCCTAACTTATAGAAGGTGTTCTGTGCAATTTTTTGATCCCGTTTAAATTTTTAAACCGTATGTCGGTATAAATTCTCTAAAAGTAATGTCCCATCTAATACCGGAATAACAGTGAATTATGGAAAATATATCATTCCAATCACACCCTTTCAACCCCAAAGTAAATCTATGTCCTATACCACATTGCAGAAGAAGAGAAGTATAGGCTAGTAGAGATTTTCATTGTATACCCAGCCGGCTTCAAAGGATTAAACCATTAAGTCGGCGTTTCTTTACGTTAATTGATCTGACCAAGTCGGTCTTCGTTTCCGCTTTCCAAAACAAAAGCAACGTTGCAATAACCTCTCATTGTTATCAATGACTTCAGTTCTTCCATCGGTTTAATCAATTCACACGTGTTATAGTTTACTGTCAATAAATCTTGCGACTCCACGCGGAGTAGACGGGTAGCTGTCACAAAACATTCTTCGATTTTGATTGGCTGAGGTAAGTTAACTATAAAAGCTTCGGTTGAGCTGGCGGCGAATTTATCCTCTTAACAAAATAAGCCTACAATTTATTAATAAATGTGTTCATCCTACATTACGGAACACTCAGCTTTTATAAATATATTTAAGAAATCTCTTTTAGAAAGAATGTGTTTGCACAGAAATCAGGCCAGTTTTTACATTTCCAGACATGAGATAGAAGAGCTATGGATTGGTGTGACACAATAGCAGTGCATTAGTCATTTTTTCATATTTTGTGGCAAGAATATACAGAAGATCCACATATCAAGTTATTACTGAATGTTTAGTACAGGTCTCGCCTCTAGATCCGCAGGGCGCGGGATCAAACTCGGCCGCGGTCGATAGATTTTTCAGGACGTAAAAATCCTGGGCACGGAGTCCTCCGGGAGGGACTTTAAGCTGGGGGTCCCGTGTCGTAGATTTACGGCACGTAAAATAACTCCAAGCCTAAATTAGAGCTTCTGGACAAAATTTCTCGGCGCTTTCACGTCCAAGAAATACTTAGTTTCCAGAGGGGGGTTGCGAGGCGATGGGCTTGCCACCTGTCCCTCTACCCTCTCTAGGAAAATAAGCATATCAAAATTAGTATAGGTAATGAAACCTCCATTGGAGGTCCCTTCGCCCCACTGGGGATCATAGGGTACCAGATAGTACAGGTCTAAACATCGAACACTAAGTCCAGAAATCTTAATATTAACGTAGCATTTACGAACCTAGTCGTAAAAACAAAGTTCTTCTGCACTAAGGGAAGTAGGTATGTTCTGCATGTACATACATTTTCATGATGAGATACTTCAAGAAGACCGTATCGTTTGTTGTGGGGACACGCATGCAAAGGAGGGACAGAAAAAAAAAGAGAAAATGAAGACATAGTAAGTAAGATACGCGCATCATGAAATATTCATCAGTTACCCTGCTAACACTTTCAACGATATTAAAATGCTCCCTATTGCTATGTGAGATGCTATTTGAAAGCAAGAGTAAGCTTAGTATACATAGTATGATATGGATGACTAACCATTGGCTTAACTCCCCCATCAAAGCACTTGCAAATTTCATCTCAATAAATGACAGACTTCTCTACTGAGCATAGGTCTATAGGCCTACAGGTTTCCATGTTTATCAAAATCAAGCCCTGAAATATTTACCCATGGCCTAAAACATTAAATAACTTCACATTAATACTTTTAAGACCGGTGGATCATTGCATTGAAAAATAGATTTGCATTATCTAAAAGAAAATCTGTACAGGCATGCTTTAAAATTATTCTTTTCAAATTTATTTAACTGGTTTAAAAAATAATCTACCATAACGATTATAATAATAGTAATAATAATTTACTGCTGCCATTAAATACAATGTGCAATAGTCTATGTCAAAATTTGTTAAGTAGATATGTCATACAATAACATCACAATATAAAAATTCAGTCGAATTATAAAAAGGGTTGTTGCATAGCCAAGTTTTCATATGTGATTTGAAACTACAATCATTTAGTTCTTTGATCTGCGTTGGCAACTTATTATAAAATCTTACACTAGTGATAAGATAACTAGACTGTACCTTGCCTAATCTTGTATAAGGCACTTGGAGATTAGCAATATTTAAGCCTATATTATATTGTACATGTCTCTCATTAATTGAGACCAATTCATTAATATTTTATCCCATACAATAAAAGCTCCAAAATATAACAATTATACACAATTAAAATCTCTTATGTAGTATTTGTGACGGTCTGCACATACTAATAGCATGGGGTTTTCAGTTAAGTTATGGGATTATATCTGTACACGCAATATTATTTTGCTTTGAGACTTAGTATAGACCTAAGTGGCAGGAAGCCACATACTTCCTTACTTTCTAGTAAAACGTCTCTAGAGTATTTCCGAGTTATTAATAGCTTTTAATAGTCTTGTCCCGTAGAAAGAGATAATGAAATTAAACACTCCAAATATTCTAAGTTCATAAGTAAAGAATAATCACTGCAGATATTATTATAATACAGTCTTATAATGACGGAAACATTTAGCAATAATGCAAAAAAAATATAGAAATAAAAATAAACATTGTTTGCTAAGAAGTTAAATAAGACGAATTGAACAGAACCTTTATAAAAAAACTGACTGAGAATCAGAAGTGATCATGAAGAGTAGATGTGAAGAATGAGGACAAGAATACGTTCTGTATCTCCCCTTTTCAAGGGGAAGCTCATCTACCGAGCTTAAAACGCGAAAGAAATTTCGGGTGTAGATGAAGAAGATGTAAAAAAGAAGACAGAAGGGAATATAAATGTTTAAATGGCTGAGAAGGAGAATTTTTTACCTCGCTCAGTCAAATTGAAACAGTCCACAAATTGCATACGGCGGCGGACCGGAAACGGGAAGAGAATCACCACAAAACTTGCACAATCGAGGAAACACTTATTTCCATAAAATGCCTAAACAAATGCTGCACGAGGGAGGCTATGGCTGGAATCTTACTTACCGCTGTAAGCCTGGAAATAAAATTAACTTCCCTCTTTAATGTAGGGCTGGAAGGAAATAACTAGAAGGAAAACGCACACTAGCTTTAATCCACTTTGATTAGATTTTTTCTTGTGTTCGTCACATAACGACGGGATTTACTTTAAGTCAGACATGCCCGGAAAAGTGTAGAATGTACTAGTAAGATTTCCATTGTTTCAACCCTACTGGTGGTGCTTTTAATTAAATCAATAATTATTCCAAGTCTCTCTGTGAACTAAAGCAACAATAAAATACATAAACAGAATTTCATCGTAGGTAATATAAAGATAGGTCCAGATTTTATTGATAAATTATCATGAGAAAATCCGGATGTCGAGTTATAGGAGAGATGAGACATAATATTTTAATTTTTAAAACATGGGATCATTTTGAAATTTTTAAATATACAAATAAAAGGGCAGGGTGTGGAATGTATGCATTATGCAGATTATGGGTACTAGATGTAGAATAGGGTAGAAAGCACACAATCACAAAAATGCATACACGACGGCATCGTGCCCCTCTACTATACTGCAGTGGTTGGAAGCATGAAAGCACTCATAGCCCAACCTATAAAATCCTCGAAGTTCGGTACGGAAGGTCCTAATTCTCAAAGCTTCCACCAGCTCCCTGAGGCATTCTCGAGCATTTTCGCTCTAAGAAAAAGCTATTCTGACATAAGAACGCTGTTCACATCTTGACACATCCATCCTGAACGGCGGGAGACTCACAACTTAATCCCTATGTGCGTATAAAATGATAGGACACGTAATTTGATGGTATTTTATAGGTATCCTGTACCTTCTACCTATATTTCCCTCTTTCTTCATTCCTTCCCTTCCAAGCTGTTACTTCTTCGTATATTAATATTTTTCTCTCTACTGTTTACATATATAGCATAAAAATAATTCTAGAAATTCTCAGAAAAACATGCACTTGCAGAAAATGTCAGTGATGAAATAATGGAATAAACCGGAAATAACTGAAACCATAAATATGTCAAATAGTGAAAAGGTTAAGGAAATAATCCTACGAACATAGAGCAAATAGGTTGTAAAATGGACAGATGAGCATTACAGAAATTCCAATTCTATTGATAAAAAATTTATAGCCTATAGGCTACTTCTTATTGCACTTGTATTCACCATTGGATGGAATGAGGAAGAGCTGATATATGGGGCATAATAATGTTTCTAGAATGCATTAACGACAAAAACATTCTATACCCTTGCATAAGCTTGTGTCAAAAGTGATAAACGTTTGAGTGCTTTATTTTCCGTGTGGTCTGAAGACACTGATCGGTGCAGTAAATTATAAGCAAGTACACTGCATGTCTCCCACATTAACAATAATTGTACCATGTCAGCACGGTTGTAATAAATTAAATACCTCTCGCTTTTTATTTAAATATATTATGCACTATTGGAGCAATTACAAGGATTTTTTCAACAGTTAATCTGAATAAAAATAAATAGGCACGTTGTCACCAGTTGCATGTGTTTGAAGGTGCAACTGAAGGATAATTACAAACAGTACAGAGAAATGTAATTAGCTAAGTGATAAAGGCAATTTATTTATGAAACTTGCAGCTGCATTTTCCTAGAGTGTGCAATGTTAAGAATGCTCATGTCGTACAATCATGTCATACGATCTTTTTTCCTTCAGACACGCATTAGAAATAGCAGCGGACTCCAACAAACTGTCATGCGCAAAAAATTAGAGAAGAACGATTTGACCATTACGAAAACAAGTTTTTAATTATAATTTCTAAATCTTAAGACTTTAATTTATTCGGGCCTGCTGGTACTTCTGACCTATAGGCCAGTATTAATTTATTCAAGTGGCAGGGAATTTTCATTATTTTCTACCGTTAAAAACGGGAAGTCTGGTCACCTTAAACTTCACTCCGCACCAGGCCTCCTTATGTCAGCTAACAAGTGAAACGTGGAAATCATTTACATCTGTATATATATATATAAGAGGCTTTGTCCTGACTGACTGAATGAATGACTGACTGACTGACTTAATGACAGAGAATCAACGCAGAGTTTAAACTATAATAGGTAGAGACTTGGAATTTTGACAGTACCTTCGTTTCATAATGTAAGTGCTGACTTTAAATGCCAAAAATTAAATGTTTTTTAAAATACTTAATCCCTTTTTACACAGAATTATCAAATCCAAATCACAGTTCACATAACAACACATTGTTGGGTTTGGAAATAAATGAAATGGGACTTTGAGAAATTAGAGAAGCTATCAACATAATTCATGTTATAAATTTTTATTAAAGAATGAAATCCACGAAAATAATGCAGTCACATAACTTTCTCTGCTCTGGACATAGAGAAAACAATACGAGGTATGGTCACATACTGACGCCCACACTACTCAAACTATTGCGAAACTGGCTTTTGAGGTGTTAGAGCATCTTGCAGACTCTCCCGATTTCGCACCGTCAGATTTCCACCTTTTTGGCCCACTTAAAGATGCCTTAGGGGTCCGTCGATTCACCACAGATCAAGAACTGAAGGAAGTGTTGCATACGTGGCTTGCTACTCAGCCAAAACCTTTTTTCCTGAGGCCATCAGAAAGGTTGTGCAACGATGGATGAAGTGCATTGAGAAGAATGGGGAATATGTTGCAAAATTAGGTAATTGAATGTTTTGTATTGTGGTTGCAATAAATTTTAAAGAAAGAGTGCGGATACTTATTGACTTACCCTCGTATAAACTATAACACCTAATGTAAGCGGAGTTTGGTCTCGATGGATACTGAAAGCAACATAACTGATGATGGACATAAGGGCAAGCAGTCAGCGAATAGGGGTGATGAGATAGCTTTTTCTTTAATGGTTTTGTTGAAAAAACACTTGCAAATAAATCGTTTATATACTCGTAAGACAAAATCTTGTGCGGGTAAAAGGTAGCCTACACTATGTTCAACAGTTATTACGAAGATCGCGCTTTTCTAAAGCCTAGATAAATTATGTGTAAGAATTGTGGATAGGTTCTGGAAGTTGTAAGTTTTAAGAATGAAATTAAATGGTTTAACACGTTGCATGTTATCAAGTACCATAAAATAAGCTGTGCTAAGTCGTGCTTATCTGAAGATAACAGGTAACACCAAACGTAAATATTGCGAGATTCATTATTTATCAATGCAAAGTCATCTATATAAAACCGTATGGACGAGTAATAAAGTAGCAATAGACCTACTGAAAAGAGAGGTATTTCTAGTTAATGATTAGCTTTTTTACGAAATAACGCATATAAGCCTAAGACTGTAGTATTTTTTAGATAATAATGTTATTAACCTATTGTATGCAGCAAACAATACCTTTTTTGCTCAGAAAGTCTACTGATGGGGTAAACATAGAGCCCATTAGGGAAAAATCAACATGGTTTTTACATCACTACTATTATAAAAACACACAATGACAATGAACAATACCTTTTTGATGTGATGTGTAGGATATTCTCATTAGTAATCTAGAGTACACTGACAGTAATTCAAAACCTGCAAAAAACGAGAGGATAATTTTCAATTTGTGATCAATTACTTCAATAGTCTATAGATTAACTAAAATCTGACCATCCTACAAAAATACTTCGCGGAAGGTAATTATGGATTTCTCAATTTCAGTTAATAAAAATATTTGTTGTTCTTATTCTGATTTGAAAATGACCCCTTTAAGAAGTAGAGAGATTGTTCCCTGTCATACGTTCATAGTAGGTCCACAACTAGAGTTTACATAATTCTAGATGTAGAAATACGGCTATTTCTTTTTACCCAAAAATTTTGAAAATTAGGCTCTAGAATAAAGTATTTAACATATGAATTTAATATCATGATCTTACAAACAGATTATAATTTTATTTAAACATACACAATATCAGTATTATTCATACTTGTAGGAAAATGGGCCTCCTTTAGATAACAAATATTCTTTGATGAAAGTGTAGAATACACCTCAACATTCTTGACTTTTATTTGCTTCGAACCTATTCCGATGAGATGTCTAAACACTTGTCATCAAATAAAATAATCTCTGTGCAGAAGTTTCCGGGAGACAATATACAAATCACAAAACTTTCTCATAATTATTACATCTGTTCGAAGCCAGCTACTTTCCTTGTGGACTACGCAGTAGTCTTAAGGTCGCTGAACTAAGATAGGCTTCTCCCTTTTTTTAAATATCTGCGTTTTAAATCCGAAACAATCTATAATACGGACATTTCGTAACTATTCCAATTATTGTGCGAAACGGACACAAGTTGTCCGTACGAGGCACAGTCTACCAACCTTCCTTTAATACTGCTAACATTGCACAACCTGAACTAATAGTTATTTATATAATATCTTAATCTCGACTTCTTTTATTTTGCCTATGCCTTTCGGTTACATAGAACCATCATCAGGGTATCCTAATTACAAATTTTATATAAAGTAAATTTTAATAGATAGGCTATATTGCATATTTTACTCTCTTTTATTTTGTCAGTGTAAAATAACTTATTCCTATATCTACAACTTGTTTAACGTCATAAATGTTAAAAACTACAAGTTGTAAACTGTCATAAATTAAAATACTACAAGTTGTATACTGTCGTAAATTTAAAACATCTATATAAGCCTAAGCCTAATTAAGATATAACGGAATGTGATGAGAATAGAGTAAAATAAGTAAAAGACCTATTCCAACGAAAATGTTTATTTCTATAAAGCGCCTAGTGTAGGCAAATTTGAAATATTTGTAAACCCTTTTAGATCACAAAAAGTATAATTTTTAATTACAGATGCTTTGATGATGGTTCTATGTAACTGAAAGGCCTAGGCTAGAAAAAAAGAAATTGAGGTTAAAGTATTATATAATTATATTATCGATCGAACTCAACGGTACAACCAACATGATTTTTTTTTACATCACTTTGATTTCTTATTTGCTTGGCGACTAATATAAGATCGCGATACAAGAACCACAGCTGATCTACAGATTTACATCGTTAAGTTTCACCACAAAGTATAACACTGTAACCAAGAAAAATATATTCTTTACCACTAACAATGAGTTTTCATGTCTTGAGCAAGACTTTTTAAGGTAGAGTGTAATTAATTCCAGACTGGAAATGGAGCAAGACGGGAGAAGGTGGGAGGGTGCACAGTATAGCATTTCGCACTGGTGTCGTTTGTTAAAATTCCTGTCCGCCTGTAGACTGGAGTAATAAGTCATCGGCTGATTAGAGCCAAGACAAGGCGAAGATGTGTCGTCAACGTAATTAATCTTAACGCTTGTCTGTCTCTCTACCCACACTGCGCTCAGCCAGTGGCGTTGTTCCCTCAC
Organism: Ectobius pallidus; assembly: GCA_964059195.1. Lineage (NCBI taxonomy): Eukaryota > Metazoa > Arthropoda > Insecta > Blattodea > Ectobiidae > Ectobius > Ectobius pallidus. The sequence continues at coordinate 104,832,100 of CAXKWD010000002.1, read as the reverse complement.
GTCGTAAAGCTATTTTATCGGATAACAACCTCTGAGAGTATTTCAGTGTAACTGAACTTCGTGGCTCTCGATTGAGGGTGGAATTAAGAATCATGTAGGAAACTCGAATGACTTAATGTGACTTAACTTACGTAATATTACGTGTTTCATAATGATACAACTTTCGAAACTGATTTTCATTATAACTTCGTGTATATCGTGAGCATAATACCTTGAGAGTAGGAGCTGAAATCTGCATAATAAACAAGCTGTATTTAAAATAAAATAAATTCTGTACTTGTTAATTTTAATATCACACTAAAATGAATTCATTTCGTATTGTAAAAATCCGTTGGTTTCAAGAAAACGACCAAAAAGGAGCTTTTATTTGACCGACGCCATGAGCTTCCATCTTTCGCAGAAGACAAGAACTACGACAACCCGCTGATGCGGAGGGCTAGGTGGCTCTTTATTTGAGTAATTCTAAAATCTCAAAACTTTTAGACTAATTATGGTCGAACAAAAACAATGGTGTACAACTTCCCTATAATGGTAATTAAGATACTCGCACGAAAATTATGAAACGAGCAAAGCGAGTTTCATGAACATACTCCTATAATAATATATTCCATTATAGGCTTCTTGCATAATGTCATGTTATTGTCTTGTCCTAGGAGAAGGTTATAACTTACAGGCCCATCACAGTCCCATAAATACTATGTATTGTTTTCTCAGAATCATTGCATCACTTCTGAACTAGTGGAGCTCAAAGGTGAATTTTAATGTTTGCTATTGAATCCTTCTAGAGTATTTCATTAATTTTTCTATGCTGTCTAATTTGCCAAGCAATAGAAAATTGGAGCGTACCAAATCGTTCTGGACACTCTTTTTGAATTTAACGATGTGCTTTGTTATTATGTGATCTGAATTTTAAAATTCCCTTAAAATGCCTCAACGTAGATATTAATTCACTTATCCAATAGACCTAATGATACTGAGTTTAAGAAGTTTGGGGTAGGCCTATATACTGGAAAAGAATCCCAAAATTGTACTGTTAGGCCTATCTAGTGGACATCTTCTCATAATGGACATCTTACTGTATTGTGCAGTCCAAAACTCCGATAACCACCAGCATCCCTTAAAGATTAAGAAAACGTACTGAATTTCATACGTTTCAAGTTCACACTGCCTACCCCTGTCGAGTATCTTCACCGTCATCCTAATAGCTAAAACTCCAAGCCGTTGCATCCCTGAAGGGTCTAAGTCTACCATCTACCCTTTGTAGATAGCAGGTTGGGTGGCATGTTGTCACCCAGGGCGTTAATGATGGTTTCTGTGAGCATAGCCGCTACTTCTTAATCAAGTACTTAGGTTTTTAGTTTGAATCAGGAGTCTGAGTGCATCCCTTTGCAGACCTCCCTATCTCAGGTAAATCCGAGGAGGAACCGGGAATCGAACCCAGGCCTTTGGATCCTTAACTAGCGACGGTAACCACGAGATACGAAAGTGGTATCATAAATATAAGGTCTGGGCATTTAATTGGTATTGTCTTCTGAAGAAAAGCGATCACTAATAAATAACAATCCTGATAGGATTGCATAATCAGTGAACACCGCTTAATGTAATAGCGGATAATGTTATCAATCGGGTAATGTTATCACTTTTATGTAGTCCCGCACGGGTTAATCCTGATACATTGAAAAAAATGCTGTTAAATGTGATCAAAGATTCTGTTTTTGTTATCACATTTTCCTTTTTGCGGCTTTATTTCCAAGTACCGTACGTCATTTAAAACTTCGTTTTTAAGGCTACCATGGCAACATGCCGGTACAACATTAAATGTGAGTCAGTTGGAGAATTTAACGTTGTACCGTCATGTTTTGCCACGGTAGCTTAGTTGGTAAGTGCAGCGCCACGGAGAGCCGAAGATCCTGATTGAAATCCCGGCTATGGCATTGAATTTTTCAGTCTGACATCACCTTTCCAACATTAACACTGTTTTTATGACTTTTTGATAAATTACTTATAAGGCTTATTAGCCCAACACTTTTCCTAAAAAAAAATAATTTTAGTAGCGTTTATGCAAGAAGAGGGTAGGTTGCTTTTTAAAGCGCTATTAGTGACGTAACACGTAATAGGCGTATTGTAGTATGGTCGAAGAAAAATTGATTTTATTAACTAGTATTAATTCAAAATAAAGTAGGCTATGTATGTAGATTATAAAAGCCTCAAATTCAGTTCTGTAATCCGCACGTTGAAAGTTTAGTTTTAAAATATATTTGGAATTAAACTGGTTGTTCTCGCTTAATACTCTGGCAGGTAAATGTAGTCTACAAAAGCACGCGTTCTACTAGCAGGGCAAAATTAATCAATTTAAAGTAAATTAAGTTTTCAACCCATGATATCTCAGATGACATTTTGATTTTAATTTTTACTTTTAAAAAGGTTAAATTACTCCACTTGTGCAAAGAATGTAAATTTAAAAGAAATTCACTTTTATAAAACTGGACATCCCTGTTCCACGTAATGATGTGAAAACTTTTTTCCTGAGGTGTTTTTCTTTCCCAGTGTTCTGTTCTGCCATGTTTTCAGTATGTAGAGCTTCTTCCCCACCCTCAGCATCCACTTCTCCTTATTCTTTCCTTGCTCTTTTTTATTCTTTTTCTCGGTGTCATCTTCATCTTCCCCATGTAGCTTACTCTTATTTCTCTTCATTTTCTGAATCTACCAGCTTGCTGTTAACTAAAAGTTTTGCCCATCCCATCATCATTAATATCACTTTATTTTCTTAGTTTTTCCAAGCAATTTGTCACACTTTTCTATATACTTCATTTCTCATTCCACTCCCCCGCCCGGATGGGGTAATTGTCTACTCTATTCTTCACTCCCGTCAAGACTCCTGCACATCTATCATTACACTTCTGTACTTTTCACTTGTCACCAACAAGATTCTCACATTTTAATTATTCAGTACGACGAAACCAGATTTTCTTTGTCTGAGAAAATTATTTTTGTTTGGTTCATACATGCACCGGTATGTATCAAACAAGATCCATTTATAACGGCAGGAAGAGAGCCAGTTGACGCAGAGGTGCATCGTTAATAATAATAATAATAATAATAATAATAATAATAATAATAATAATAATAATAATAATAATAATAATTTTAAAGAAAGTTTTACTTGAATTTAGGCAAGTAGAAATTTCTTCTAGCACAAATCTTTGAAAGAGTTTGGTGTATGGAATAAGCAAGAAGGTTCAAGACGAAAAGGAAGCTCTTTGTACTTGAATCTGGGTGTGTGGAAATGCCTTTTAGTGGAAATACTTCGAAGGAGGTCGGTGAATGTTTAGTTTTACTAGTTTGGGGAATTTGTTAGGAATTGAATCTCACCCCCAAAACTGCATCACAGTAAGAGGGTTAAAATAAGATGAATGAGCCAGGAGCCGAAGGCAAAAAAGGTGAGTCCGAAAGCGATCTCCATTTAGTATTCCTCGTGGTAAATACATTTATTTATTCACATTACAGTAAGAAATGACTGGAATTGCAATAACGAAAAAATTCCACCTTTGTGTTACACGAAAATTGATTCCCTAAATCACTTGTGTTCACTTAACATCATCTCCTTTCTCTATACTGAATGCAACAAAAAGATATGTCCAAAAGTTTCGAAAAAAGAAATCATCACAGGTAGAGGATGAAGGAAATTTGTATATGAACATGGATCCTATTCTTTTCCTTGTTAGAACTCATTTTCTACAACTCGACTTTCACTGTATGACGCGCAAGCGATTTTGTTGTTGTTGTGTGTGCAGAATGACAGATGTATTAGATATATGTTGATCAATTCCTTGTCCTCCTCGCTCTCAGGTCCTAAACACACTTTTATTGAGGAGGTATTTGAAAGCTCTTGTGTATGGACATCTGCTGCAAGAAGTAGAGACACTTCTTCACCGTTTTGTGGACTGTAAGACATTACTAAATTTTCCATGGGAACATCATCACACCGGGATTCAATGGTTTGATGCATGTAGGGCTATCGGTGCTAATGGAGATCATTTTCAGTATTTCTTGTAAGATACATTTCAAGCATTTTGTTAACTTACATTTATAACCACCCCACATTCTGTTTCTGAAATGTTTTCCTTAGTTCTGGAGTTGTGGAATTGGATATAGTAGGCCTATACTAGATTGCAATGTATTGCGCTGAGGTCTACGATGTAGAAATCGTGATATTATATGAAAATAATTTTCCCATATTCGCGTTTTATTCTCTACTTCTGGAGAATGTTTTCTCAAGGATTTGGCATACTTTTTGTTACACCCTGCATATGTAGACTATATTTTCTCTTGCGAAGTTACACACGCACACACCTCTTCTTTTATTACGGAACTAAATAATAATACAGTAATACCTCAATTAAATGGGCATAAAATATGAGTAAATTATAAATTATCGTATTAAATTGAATGAAAACAAAATACCACAATAGAGTAGCATACTACAATGATAATATGAGTAGAGTTACGGAATATTTATATGTATTTCAAAAAAACTGTGATGTATTTAAGGCGATCAATTAGTTTTATGTAACTCGAATTAAGACTTTCTTCAACAATTAAGAGCCCTAACATATTATGATGTGGTGAAATGAGTTCTATTTTTAAATTAATCCCAGAAATACCAAGGAAGGAGGTTCAAAGACCCACAACTCTTCATTTTCATTTATTTATCATAAATATTTACGATACAATCTGAAAAAAAAATGCCAATAAGACATTCAGCTTACGAAATAAAGAGAGAGAGACAGTTTTAAAATATTTTCAGTAAAATAAATGTATAGGCCTAAAAGTACTAGAATAGCTGTAGACCGACAGGTCTTGGTAACATAAATGAACAGAATTTTTTCTTGCAATTTTTATTTTACTCTCTATTGATGTAATGATGTGATGATGATATTTATTGTACTAACAAAAGACTACAATAGAAGTCGATCGATTCTGAAACTAGTCATTTTCCCAGAAGATATCTTAAAACACAATACCACATAATTAGTATAATTAGTAGAGGTATGTGTAGGCACAGGGGAGGGGCAGCTAAAAGGTGTGTTTTGGTCTTATTATAGTTCTATCTATATTCCTATATCCCCAGAGTGTCGGAACATTAGGGTCTTCTAATGGAGGTTACTCTACCGTTGCAAATTTAGTTACGCTTGTTTTCCGCAAGAGGACAGAGGGACAGGTGGTAAGCTCATCGCCTCCCAGCCCCCTCAGGAAACCAAGAAATTACTTGGATGTGAAATTTCCGATAAATTTTGTCCAGGGGCTCAAATTTAGGTTTGGAGTTCTTATACGTGCCGTAAATCTACGACACGGATCCCCCCAGCATAAAGTCCCTCCCCGAGGACTCCGTGCCCATAATTTTTACGGCCTGAAAAATCCATCGACCGCGGCCGGGTTTGATTCCGCGACCTTCGGATCTAGAGGCGGGCACGCTACCTCTAAACCACCGCGGCCGATCTTATTACAGTTCACATTCCGTAAAACAGACATTTTTTGATGTGGAACATTTCAGGTAGTTTCTAACTATTTATCACATGACTTTTTCTTTGTAGTTATGTGTAGACATGTTTCTTTTTATAAAAAAGTGCATCATTCCTTGAAACGATTAAAACATAAAATGTCAAGATTTCTCTGTGATATTTATTGGTTTGTAACTAACACAGTTTTTAAATAAATTAATTACTCCCATAAAAATAATAGAAGGCTAATTTCAGTAAATAAAATTAAATATTTATGTGGGCCTCATATAAGAAAATGGACTGGTTAGGCCTAAGTTGAAAGCTCTGGGATAGACCATAAGTAGAACTTCCATGTGACTTATGGTTCAGAAGCGCACGAATAACTCATACAGTTCTCAACACTTTTTTGTGTATAAGGGAAAGTTTACGGTCTCATTATCGCTATCATGAGGACATTCCTGTGTTGGTTTTTTGGATCACAAATTGGGTCGTGGCAAGCAGGCAGGCAGGCTGATACACATGTGATGTCAGCTCCTGAGTATGAAATAATACGCGACATAATCACGGGAGACAGCCTGAAGAATGGCACTTGGTATCAAGTCTTAATAACATGCACGTTCTCTTTTGAGATCGAGCCGCTATCTCACTGGCACCGCATCTGCACTATGTCTCAACACTTTCTAATCCATTTTGAATTGTCACGCCTTAACACACTGTCACATGAACAAACACAAATGTTTCACATAAATCAAAACTATTATCTAGCCTTAGTTTGTTTAACTGAAAATGTCTAGATACGTGTGAACATTTACTCCAGTGTTCTGGTTTTCAGATTAAGTGGATGTTACAATGAGTAGTACATTTATTTAGAATTTGGAACAGGCCAAGAGTAGACCCTTGGGAGATGCACAACAGACTACTGGGTTATCTTCTCAGACCTTCACATCTCTGATTATTATTATAAATCATAGTTCCAAACATAAACTTTCTACATGAGTTTCGACGATGTCTTTATATAATTGCCATCACAATCAACAACTCTTAACGAACAAAAATCATAGTCTCAAACATAGGCTAATCGTTCTTACATGAAGCTAATGCTCCCTTAGGAAGTACGTACATCCACTACAGATGTTGAGGCAAGGATGCATTTAACTTCGATGCTTAGGTATTATAAGGTTTTAAGTTGGCCAAGGCATTTTCTTATATTAGTTATTGACAGTTCAGTCTGAGTTTCCATCAGAGCTAGATACTCCATCGTTATACTCTTTACGTCAGTGTCCGGCAGATGCTGCAGTTGTGACGTAAGAGCCGATCATCTCGCAAGAGCTTGAGAGAGCGAGCAGTTGAGTTGCATTCCTGTTAATACGCACTAGCGCAGTGGCGTTCAGTGCAGCAGTAGGGTTAAGGTGAGCCGTGATGGTACATTGAATTGCGTGCATTAACCATGGCAAGGGTGCAGAGGTCAGTTAATCAGTGAAATGTATGGTAAATTTAGTGCATTCAGATTAATACTAGACTTACGGAAACGTCAGGTCACCCTCGGAGACACGCCACATTTTCCAAAGTTGTCTACAGTATGTCATTCAATTACAGACATTAATAATTATGTACAAATATTAGAAGAACTGGATCAGGATATTTTATTACAGATTTCAAGATTTTGCAAAACTCCAATCCGATATTTGCATATTTGCGACACCATTTTCTGTGGATGTTGACAGTGTTCCAACGTCATTGCAACTAGAAGTCATTGATTTGCAAAAGAATATTGAAATGAAAGACCGCTTTCAAAACAAAAAGGATCTATCTATATTTTATAGAAGATTTCCCCAGGCAACTACATAATATATTTGCTGCTAGAATGTTGAGTATATTTGTATCGACGTATGTATGTGAATAGTTCTTTTCTTGTATGAAGATCTGCAAACCACAACATGGAAACCGCCTATCTGATCAGAACATGAAAAATGTTCTCGTTTGTGTGTTAGCCAGACTATGTCTCCTAATATTGCAAAATTAGTGCGCGAGAAAAGAGGGAAAAAATCTCGACAATGCCTTGAGCTTGGGCACGATAGTGACACAAAGTAAGGGTGTGTATCAAAAGTCTGAATAGGCCTATACTTGGCATAGTGCTCACAAAGGTGTATAGTTTAATTTGTATATTTTGTGTATTTTGTATATCTTGTATACTTTAACATTTTTCAGTTTCCGAGTAGACAAAGTTTTGCAGTACTCCTTAAAGTATTCTTATGTTTTATGTATTTTTATGTTTATAGTAGTTTCGGAGCCTCATTTAAATAACCTGACGCATCCGCACCTGGATGCATTTCAGATTAGTGTAAGTAGGGCCTATATTAAATTTCATTACAAACAAAACTGTTCTGTTACATTGATTTATCACAGTTGTACTATTTTGTTTTCGTACAAATGCATTGTAATTGTGCTATTCCCATACTATCTACGAAGATCGGAGCGCACTCTGTCAATGCATAGGCGTCGTTCCGCCACTGGCCAGTTGAACCCTTCCTCCACGCTCAGTACGGAGATATTGCCGAGCAAAGAGCGCGGCTGCTCTGTAGTATGACGTCACAGAGCACGGAACATGCCGGTCACTGCTTTACGTTCCAACGAAAGAGCCGGTCTCCTTAGCCGCGGTAGGTAAGGCCAGAGGCGTAACGAGGGGGGGGGGTTGGGGGTTTGAACCCCCCCCCATTGATTAAAAAAAGGAAAATTGTATATTTTTTTAAAGTCTGCTTATAAATTACTTAATACGAGTATAAAGCGTGGGAAGCTTAAAACTCGTTATTGTGCATCTTAATTTTTAAAATTTTCCGGGGGAGGACCCCCGAACCCCCCTCTCCCTGGGGGGTATTCCATACCCCCAGACCCTGCGGATGTTATAACCCCCCCATATGATCGGCCTGGTTACGCCTATGGGTAAGGCTGCCTTGGAACAGTCGTGGCGGAGGCTGTGGATTCGAGTCCCGCCTCGGGCAGGGGTGTTTGTGTGTAATACGGAGAAATTGAAAAAAGAAATCAAAACGGTAAACAAGATAAACAATTCAGGAAAATTGGTCTATGGCCGGATAAATTTGTATTTAAAAAAAGTAGCGAGGTTGCTGAACTAACAGATCTGTCTCAGTTTCCACCAGAGTTAGATACATCATCGATGAATTCTTTATGTCCCAACGAATGTAGAGAGGTCGCTGAACTAGCAGATCATTTTCGGTTTCAGATCATTTTCGGTTTCCATCGATTAGATATGTCTTCGTTACATGTTTTATGTTCCAAAGAATGTAGCGTGGTCACTGAATTGACATTTCAGACTCAATTTCCATCAGAAAATTTAATCTTTAGAAGAGTATTTGGAATGGGACTGGTTTCATTCCTACGAGAGCTGAGTGGTCTCGGTTTCAGTTGGTTGAGGCACTGCGCTATAGTCCGGAAATTCGCGGGTTCAAACCATGATGAAGATATCTCGATTTTTCAATTATCCTAATCCTTCTTGTGGCATTATTTCCGTGGAGTCGAGTAGCCACAAACAGAAATGAGTACCAGAAGCAATCCTAGATATAAAAGATACTTGAGCATAATGCCAATAACCTTATCATCTTCATGTGACCATTATCTAAATGCTGGAGTCTCAACTTCGAATAACCCTAAGTGTCTCCAAAGACTGTAATAAGGAAAACTTCACTACACTTTACTTGGCTTCTCAAGCAAAAGTAATTGCACACATTCGTTTCTGTACCTTATACAATTCTCCCTAGAACATTCTATGCGTGGAGTGGAGACTACTTCACATTATTCCACATTTCAAAAGCATTTTTCTTTAGAGATTAAAAATGAGTTACTCTTATGGGCACGCTTTTTGATTAGTTAAAACACGAGAAGCCCTTTTAACAACAATCCAGCGACACGCAAGAAAATTAGTGGGGATAAAGGGGAAGTCCATCTTGGGAGATGAAAAACAGACCGTAGGCTTGTGACTGGAGGCTTTCAAGTGGAAGCTGAAGGCAGATGATGGATTCTTCACACAGCTCAGTCCATCCTCTCTCCAACATGTGGTATAATGTCTCCCCCGAGATGCATGTGTAATCTACTAACCTTACTGACCTCATCTGGTTATTACAACAAACACATTTCTGTCACTATAGCAACCAAGTAACAGCAACGAAATGGACAAATGATGTTGTGATCAAGAGAGGAGAAGAAAGAAACGTTTTATGGGTTTTAAAAGGATTTTAAAAATTCTCCCTTATGATTCGTTTCATACGGGTTCACAGTGATATTAACTGCTTCATTATCAAAGCCCTCTTGGTTAATGAAGCTATAAACTGTGAGCTATAAATTATAAAGATAACGGAATGTCTCTAATTTTGGTAATTAATGCACTAAAATGTTTAGCATTTCTCTTATAAGTTATGAACGCTTTACTGATTAAATAGAAGCATGAACTTTGTTAAAGGATTTTGATTGTTTTTGTGAAACGATAAAGTTTTCATAAGACACCTTTTCATACATACAGTCGTATTGGACCATCCTTGTTTAAAGGAATAAAAATGAATCGGTGAGATGAAGAAGGGACAGATTCCAGGTGACCAAACTTTAGGGAAACTGGAAAAAACTTTATAGTTTATAAACTAAAATTCTGATAGCCAAACTCACTATTGCAAAGTTATAGCCTATAACCTTATCTATCATATCCACCTGTTTAATTGTTAATTTTGTTCTTAATTAAGCTGGTGTATTTATTCAAAGTTGGTGGAATCTTTCCCTTTTCAATCTCACTGCAGTTTTAAGCAGGAAAAATTAAATAAAAACATTTGTTTTGGTCTAAAAGTATTACTGTATTACAGTAAAACAAAATATAGGATAAATAAACACTCTTCAAAAACGTTTAGACAGTAAAATAAAACCATAGGTAGTGTCAAAAACTGATAGCTTAGAAAAGAGTCATTGCTTTTTTCTATCTTTTACTCATTGGCTACCTCGACATATACTTAACTGAGTGTTAACAATAATGAGTACTTTAAAATCTAAAAATGTTCATAATTAATTCACAAACCTTAAAAATAATAAGAGTATGACATTCTTTTAGCATTATGTTTCAGTCAGTAATCATAGTCTTTGTGTAGTCTTTACTCGCTGTCCTGTTCTTCACCAGCTTCTCCATCACCTACAGCCCATGATAAAATCTTGATGTAAAATTCTCTTGATTCTTCTGGAACATAATGAACTATTTTAGCAACATCCTCGAGTTTCTTCTTTTTGATGGGAACACTTCCATTGTACGCCTTTTCAACTGGAGGGTTTACATCACCACCTTTGTACAGTTTGAAAACTTCACTGTTTAGACCATCAATAAAACTGCGAGCTGTGACATATCCTCTTTTTGCTGCTGTGAATGTTAAATGTCTGTAAGTACTTATTTTAAAAGACTGTTTACTTCCAACGCTCTGACAAGATTTTTTAGAGAACGTCGGCCACCAGTCATTGAAGTTCAGAATTTGTTCATTAGAAACAGGCTTCACCTCAAAGAGAGGCTGAGTGGTTTTGGCAGTTCTAATCATGTCATTGTACTGTTCAGGGGTATAGACCCTATCATGGCGACGAATTACCTTCTTGATTACACTGAAATTTCGATCACAAGGGAGGAAACTGTGGCCTCTAATGGGAAAAAACACATGAATTTCATTAAATCGCCTATCAATGGTAAGGGACAGAAACAATCTCACTAAAGTGTGGTTGCGGTTCTGCCCGGGGCATGAATCACTAAACACGTACAGTGTTTTTACTTGAGGATTAACTGTGTTTTTAATGTAGTCGTGCAGTAAAGAGCACACCTCATTTGCTCCTTTCTTGGCCACCCCTTCATGGTAAGTGTACATAACAGATTTTTTATCTCCTAAACTATGGACACAGAAAGTGTTAAACCACAACTTTCTTAAATAGAACATTTCCTGAACTGGCATACATGGCAAAGGAAGATTTTGCATAAAGTCAAAGCACATCCCATGGACATCATTCCTGATTGAGCAAAGCTCACTTATCTCTTTAAGTTTTTTATAAAACTTGCACGCTCTTCTCTTATGAACTAATAGTTCGGCTACAGCGGCCCGTTTTGCACTTTCATTGAGAGAAGTTGATTTTATTTTAGTATTCAAGTCCTCACACGTGGAACACACATCAACTTGAGGCCTACCGAACCGGTACCCGTAATTTTCCTTGTAATAGTTTAAAAAATACTCATACTTAATGATGTCTTTGAGTTCTGGGTGTTTTTCTAGGAGCATTTTATGCATTTTGAAGCATGTTAACCCAGCCTCCAAGTATGTGATAGTAGTTGATGAATAGTGAGAGGTTTTTTTGGGATAAGACTCAATGTGTTCTTTTACCTTCATCAGAAGATTGTTTGGAATTCTTTTATGGTTGAAGTGTTGTCCTCTCATGTCAATAGGTTGTTCGCCTTTAGCCAAAAGTTGTGTCAGTCGATATACCATCTTATTTGAAATAGCATGTAAGCTAATAAAAGCCTTACGGCAAATCTCTACCCGGTCACAATCTCTCCTAGCAAAATAAGTAAAGGATGAGCTGTTCTGTTTTGAATCTGGACCTTTAGGCCTATGCCTTGCAACATCATGTTGCTCAATCAGTCCTATCAGGTAAGTGTCCTGTTCGTTTTTGGGCCTACCACTATAAACAGCTTTAATTATATTTTGCTTTTGTTCATCATTAAAACTCGCAGTGCACATTTTCTTACACTCGCAGTTGGGACCAGTCTTCTTTTGCTCCACTAACCTGCCACTTGTAGTAACAAACTCTTCCCCATTGCGTCTAGCATTTTTCATGATTTGTGTCATATTTCCGCCACATCTCCTTTTCTTGACAGGGCTGTCTTCAACCTCTGAAAGTTCTGACATTTTAAAAACGTTTAATATTTCACTACACTAGCAAAAACACTAACTGTAATCACAAATGTATCAGCATTAAGAAAACATAACCAAACAGCAAAACATAAGTTTCCAATGTACGAGACACTGAGCGCTCTGGTGGCGGAAAAGTGAACTTACCCCTACTGAGATCAAAAAGGGAAAGATTCCTGGAATGTTTCCCTTTTTAAAGTCGACCAAAACTTTCACTGCCTATAACAGCATAAATATGAAAGGAATATTTTCTTTTTTTCATGCAAAAAGATGCGTTTACGTGTAAAGAACAAAATGGCTATCTCAGTTCAAAACCCCAAAAAAGTGGAATCTGTCCCTTCTTCATCTCACCGATTCAAATTTAAGCGCATCTGAGGGTCCAGTAATCAAAATAAATTCTGTTACTGGGATTTTTGCTTTTATCCCATTTCATAAGTAAAAGTTACCTAGCTTATTCAATAAAAAAAATAGTTTTTATAAATGGTTCAGTAAGTTACAATTCATAGTTTGCATAATATTATACTGATAACTTAATGAAATTAGAATTTAAATATTTACAGAAAATATCTACTTTATTAAAATTTACTTATTAAAATTTTTCGCATTTATAGGTAGACCTGTTAGTTATGGACGTAAACAGGGGCGTATTCAAGATTATTTTTCGGGAGGGGTTATGATAAATTTAATGTAGGCTACTATTGTCACACAAAGTTACATTATTGAACCTTCACACATTAGAATATCATTACCATACAATTATACTGAAAGAATATGCAGGTTTGTTTGTTTGTTTGTTGATGTGTACGTTATAGTCACACCTTAATCTAACTAAGGTAAAGGCATTAAAGCTGTTAAGGGTTATAGAACGAAACTTTCTCGCTTTCCCACTATAACGGCAACTTAGATATTATAGTCGGTCCGCTTTTTTTCCCCCAACCTAATACAGAAATTGTAAATTCTTTTGTTGATAATCTAATGTCCTCAAGAGACACAGTAATGATCATATGCACTATACATATAATTTACTTTAATTTTAATTTGAGCCACAAACTTTCTCAAAATGTTACAAGTAATAGAGTTTATTATGTCTCTGAAATTTTCAGTACGAGTTGTAAGAGACAGGTGAAGAGAAATATGCGAATTTTTTACTAAATAATTTTGGGCGTTTTAAATTCAAAAGATAAAATTGCATATGTTATTTTTTTCAGCAGGAGTTCATAAAAAGAAATGCACAGTTTTAAAGGATGGTGATTTAAAAATGAAATAGTGCATTATAATTTTGATTTTTCTTTTACGCTTTGCCATTGAGAGGAACATCTGCATACGATTATAATAGTTATTTTTTAATATCAATAACTCTAAATTACGGTCTTAATGGCATGACACTTAAGTTCTTAATACAAATGAAGAAGATTCATTTGTGGCAAAAAATAAATTAAATTGATTTAAATTTGTAGAATTTAATATTTCAGTAGTGGATTCCTGGTATGTGTACACCTTTAGGTGTAAAAATTTTATTTTTAAACATTAGGACTCTCCATTTATACATATATATTATGCAGATGTATATTAAAACATTTCACAATAAAAATCTTTTGTAATTATTTATAATTCGGTTATCAAAATTGTTTTCTTGAAAAAATTGACTCTAATCTTTAAACATCATTACTTCAAAATTATGAAAGATGAAAACACAAAATTTTCATTATTTTGTACATACACGTCAGGAAATTCGTTTGAGAGACCTGTTATTGTGAAGCGCCTGTTCTCACGAATCCTCGCTTCAACTGAAGCCACCAAATCGTCTGTAATCGAAGAAGGAGGACCGGAGCGGTCCTCATCACGGACGTTGTTCGTAGAATAATTCTTTAGTGCCTGACATTTAGTTATTTTTGGATACTTAAGATTTTAAAGTGTTTCATAGATTTTTATATTTAATGAATATTTTTGTTCACATCATTATAAACAAAAATTTAGAACACAATAGCATATTAATATACAACAAATTTATCCACGTCAAGCACTAGAAAACATTACAAGCTTCAAAATGACACCAAAAACACCTTCACATGTTAATATATAGAAGAACTATGATGTTTGAAATAATTAAATACCAAGCAATTTACTACTTACGGGAAATTGAGAAGAAAGAACTTGTATCGAAACGCATGGATAGGGGAAAATAAGAAATATGAACTTCAAACAGTTAATTTCTTACCCCAGCATACGACTCCACTTAGGCCTACTTACTAGTGTATTCGTGACAAATAATATTCAAAATGTGGGAACTTCTAGCAGAGAGGGATGAATAAAAATACTGACATTTGATATCTGGATAAGGAGTTTGGCAAAATGCAGCTTTTTAGAAAAAGGGCTGTATCTAAGGAACTAGAAGCCAAAATTTAAAAATTAATATATGAAATTAAAGAGAAAACAACTGTCTATATAAATATGCCGTTTTATAAAAATTTAATTTTCTTTGGTTTCTTGGGTGTACATATATACCTTGTGAAATAGGAAAGAAAACATTCTACAACAAATTTTTAAACAGTCCTACATTCTAACTAGCATTGATGGAGGCAAGAAATACAGTTACGATATTCATTTTGGTATTCATTGCACATTTTGCACAAAAAAAAAATATATATTTTGAGAATTCTATTCATATGAAAACAGTATTATGAAATGGTTTCTTTAAAGTGTACTTTATTAAGAGGGAATACAGCGAAAGTAAAAGTAACTGTGGTTGCAGGAATAAAATATATATTTCGATGCAGACTGCACTTGCCCCTGCAGGGATGCAGCCAAACTTGTTAGAGAGAGTGTCGGACAATGATTACCAAGCAAGACTACATTTGTTGGACTAAATCTCAACAGTAGCTGACTAGCTATTCAGGGTATCCTATCCACAATCCCTCTATTTACAGGTTGACCACTGCATCACTCTAGATAACATCCATTAATATCCATTTCCTCACAAGGGGTCTCATCCCTACACCCCAGGGTCATTTATCTCAGTTCGGGTTTCTAGGCTCGCTGACCACCTCAGCCAGAACATTAATACCAATTGTAACCACACAGACCAACCGGTTCATCATCTACACCTCCAGGGGATTCCCCTGTCAACAGAGCCATCTCGTGGGCATTCGCGCTAACATTATCCCATCTCATTGTGTCACTCCTAAGAAAAGTTTCTTCTGTCCAAGTCTTTTACATCTTATTTTGTTTTGTCTCCTCTTTTCTCACTCCAGTATTTTCCGTCATTGTGTTTAAAAGTCTCTAAGCTTCCTCTAGTTTCTAAGTTCTTTTTTCTTGTTTCTACTTCTTTCCTGTTTTATCTTCATTTCTTACTGCCAATTTAAACTTTTGTTAGTTTGTGGGATTCGTATTTGAAATATTGAAGATTGTAAAGTTTTATCGGTCTTGAGATGTATTTAACAGAACTCATTAACATTTTCCACTAAGATATTCTTCTAAAGTTTGTGTTTTGTCCAAGAAATTCAATGAGGTAGTGAACTTCTTATATACTTTCCTGTGAGGGACACAAACACACAAATATATAGGCCTACTTTTATAATTATATTTATCTAATTACTCTACCCTAACCGTACAGTAAAATGTATAAACATGTCTTGATAAATAGCATACAGCTTGTCCCCTAGGTCTACCAGCGACAGAGCGACAGGCTACACATGTTAGAATTGCAGTCTTTCTATTGCAGCCAATCAAAAATGGTCACCGCCTTCCAACGCTGGGACCCGGTATCGAATCTCGGTGGATCCATGTGGAATTTGTGATGGACGAAATGAGGTCGGGGCAAAGTTTTCTCGGGGTGCACCTGTTTCCCCTGCTATATATCATTCCATCAGAGCTCCATTCATCAAACTATGACCATTGGTTGCAATAAAGGAATTATTATTCACATGTTTATATGAACTATACACTTTCGACCTCTTTATGTCGCAGTACACCACTCGCTATTATCTTTGTAATTTACCGAATTTATTTTTCGGTTATGTACAGAAGTTTCACATTTAATCAGGTACTTGGTCAGGTATTTTTGCACTTTTTTAGGTTACTACTGGTTAATAGTTTTAGGTTAATAGTTAATTGTTCTCGGATTCTGCCCTCCTTCCGTTGTCTCTATTCGCCTCTTCATGTTTGTTCAACAATCAACTACTGCATACTGTGTTTAATATTCACCACCAATGATTTAGATGACTGAGTCACACGTTGGTCATTACTCTAGCCTCTGGGCCTGGTCTTCACGTCATTTACTTTCTGTAGCACTGCTTTCTACGATTATTTCTATTATTGTTGTTTCGACAATACTAACATTTCCTTCAGTGAACTATTTTCGTTATTTAACTATTTTATTTTCTAATTCTTTCCGTAGTTATTTTAAAGCTTTCTCCTCCTTTTCTATATCCGTTAGGATACTTTGTGGAACGCACTCAATACATACATTTGATCAGGCTAGATAAATTTCTAGTTACATCTAGGTTCCAGCAATTGCCACGTTTCTTTGAAAAATAAAAAGCAAGGAGTAAAATTAAGAAATAGTACAGGAAATGTTTGGCGTGATATATTAAACCAGTAAGCTTACCCTGATTAGAATAATTCTAACTATGCTTTTCCTTGAGAGATATGAAACGTTATGTTCTGCGTAGAAGAATTTACTAAGAATGTAGACTTCATGAAAGTATTGTTAAAGAATATGACTTTAGTAATTATCAGACATTCTGTGATTACTTACATAACTATTTCATTACTATAATATTTATTCTTATGAACATATACCATTCTCTAGGCTAAAAGTTTAAAGATTAATTTATCGAGTTTCTCGTCGTTTGGTTCATGTCTTCTCTTTTTATCCTTTTTTCTTCCCATGTTTAACTTATACTTTACTCTATTTCTATCATACTCTCTGGTTTATAATACCCAAAGGGTGAATTAATTTTCTGCATACATATTTAACAACACAACTGTTCATTTTAATTTGTTTTCTCTCCTTTAATTATACTTGATGCATGTTCCATCCTAGCCAGTACTATCCCTCTTTTGTCTGGGTTTCGACTTGCTTATTTCTTCACCGTGCTGCATCAAGAAAATGTAGGGGCTTTTAAAATTAGAAAAGCAAATCATGGTGGCACCCCATGACCAAGCAAGTGCGAGAGCTGGGAATCCCTGGTATTGTTCACCAGTGCCTCATAATGAACAGAGTTTCTGTTCAACTCAGATAAGTAAAGTGGTGGCGTTAGAAAATTATGCAAAGTTCCTTTTGTTAACACACGTTAGAGATCCATATGAGAGCCCTTGTATGCAGGGCACCGCAAAAAATACGTTGTTAATTAGATGACTGTAGAGTATTGTTAGAACCAGATGCAGACATGGCCAAAGTACTTCAGGAAAAGTTTTAAGGGTCATGTTAAACAGCAACTAATTCTAACAGTAGACTATACCATACTCCAGTAGTCTTCCTTCTTTTTGTCTTTTCTATAGTCTGTTTACTCTAAGCAGATTAACGCCGTTGAGTTGTCTCAAAATTGCTAAAAACAATAGGAGTTAGTAAATTATAGGCAATCTAAAGCCGGTTGCTTTCTGCACATGTAATTTGTGGTGATAAGTCAAGAACATCCTGCAAAAGTGGCCAGTCCTATCGATTATCACGCCAAGATAATAGGCTTCTCTCTCTCTCTCTCTCAATTCATACCAAATAGTTAATAGGATCAAATAGTATCAAATCAATTCAATTCAATTCATTTCTCTCTTTCGTAGTTTTACCTCCCCCTTGAAGGGGCCTTTATGTGGCCCGCGCAGCCCGGGCCTTACCGGGCCGCGACCTGTCGGGAGAGGAATGAACTACAAAAGACATACAACACAGACATACTTCTTTGACCAGACCTGGGCCTCCCCGGATGAGTGATCAGCCCAATGCCGGGCCCACCTATGAAACAACACGAACACATAGGACGAGACACACCATTCACACACCCACTCCGAACACGGCGAGGATGGGGATGAAGATGATAATGGCGGCCAGATGATACCCGGGGACCACAAGGGCCTGGGCCTAAAGCTACCTGACATTTATCTCACAGGTGAGGGAAAACCCCGGAAAAAACCTCACCTAGGTAACTTGTCCAGACCATGAATCGAACCCGGGCCCGCTGCGTGAGAGGAGCGAACGCATCCCCTGATCCACAGCGGTGAACTAATAGGCATCTCCAATACCAAAAAGTATTAATGTAGTAACTGCACAGGCAGCAGTGTTTCCCTATTTATATGATCCATCGTTCGGTAGGTAGAGTGGATAAAATGCAGGTCAGACAACTTTTTAGCGCGATCACACTGACCGTTGGCATCCGACCATCCAAGGTAGAATATTGTTCTGAAGATGCCCGACGCAGTTCGAGGCGAAACTTCAGGACATGGCGACATGCATCCGGTAAACCATCAGGTAGAAAATGTTGATTTCACGATTTCTACCGGTAGCTGCTGAATACTATTACAATAACGAAATGACCGTTGTTGATATGATTTCTTGGAATTATTTGAAAAATCAAGGAATTCTTTGACTTGGATTGTTCAGTAAAAATTGAAATAGAAACTGTAAGTAAAATCCAAATACATATTACCTTTAACTCTTTATCTACTGTTTGAATGCTTAGATACACAGAGCTTAAGCGTAGGCCTACATGTGATTTAAATCAAGGACGTCTCACCAGATTACAAATTGATAGTTAAAAATAAATCAAATTTCTATCAATTTTATTGAATTATTAACTTGTAACAGAGTGTAATAATCGCGATACTTAAACATTAAAATTTAACAGTAGGCCCTACTAGGCCTTTACTTCTAGAGAATTCACTTTATTATTTGATTGTAAGATTTTGTTTACTTACTTATCGGATAGTATTTTTATTTTGTTTATGAATTTAATATCCATCAAAAAATTCGTAACCAATATCACAAGAAACTTTCTGTGGGATATTTACGAAAATAACAAATTGAAGGACAATTTTTAAATTTTGTTGCTTCTTTTTTGTCTTTGGCTGAGAGGAAAGGTTACATATAAAGATAGTTTCTGTTCACTTATAGATGGTTGGTTGGTTTTATGATTACTTAAAGATGGATATGTATTGCAACTTTGGCCGGTGAGTGTGACCGTCGTCGATATGCCGGATTCGAAACCGAGAATTTGAGTACAAAAAGCCAGTGCCATACTGACTGCGCCACCCAGGCCGACTCCATGAAAATAGGCTATTTATGAACAAGACAATCTCAGAGAGGTTCATTAATATGATATAATTAGCAACAGAATTTAAGTAATCCTGACTTCATAAATAGGTCTACAGTATACTGTATGTACCTTTCTATATATCTTTCTAATGTTCTCTAATGTTCTCAGAACTAAAAGAGGAACAACAAAAAATGACTCCAAATTCACGAGTTGTAGCCTACTGTGGAAATTGACTCTTTTGTAACATTTAAATGTTCGTTTGATTGAACCTAATGATTCCATTTTCGGTGAACAGGGTATACTGTAGTTTAACTCTCTCCCTTCTCTATTGTAACATCGTGCATGAAAACCAGGTCGGGCTAATGGAGGTGTAACTTAGGAGAAGTGTTCTGCTGGAGACAAAAACGGTTATGACAATTTGTTGGAGGAAGACATCACTTGCAAATACTAGCCAGCTTAGCTCTGGAACATCTGTACCTACAGACCTACTTACAGTTTCTTTATGCAGACACTCTCTTGGGGGAGACAAGTTAGATCTTGTACTTGTTAATTACAAAAGTCTTGTGGTACTGTACTTAATGACTCCAAATATACAATCTATGACAGTATTTACTATAATAAAGTATCATAATGAAACTGGTGTGTAAATTGAAATTACTAATTCACTGTAACTGCAAGAGCGTGCGAATTCAGGATTACTAAGTTTATAATATCTTACTAAGGATATTGTATTTAAGCTCTAAAATGTCACCTTTAAGAAAAACATTACTATTCTTGACTTCAAAAGTGTAGTAAGGGTCGATTTATATGATGCATTGCATCTGCCCTAAATAGGCTATGTCAGCCTTTGGAGCCCTGATCTGGCAAGAAGCAGGAGCGTAATCAAGAGATTCTGCCATTGGAAAAATTGCCACCTCAATGAAATATATAAAATATCCTCACTTTGTGAGAGCTTTCACCAGAATATCAGGCATATATAAATAAAATTATTAAAATATTGCAAATGCAAGGTTCACCTTATACCACAAAAAGGACCTTTATAAAAATGCAGAAGTTTTACTTTGATACAAGATTACTACTGACAGATACTGTATTAGGTTTTGCTGTAGTTAACAAGCTTAAAAATACCGTTCTAAATATTTAATCGGGAACATCCATGTAACAAAGTTGACATATGGTGGAGTTATCTACTAATCTATTGGTACAAGATACAAACATTAAACGTATTACACCTATACAAAATTATATGAGTATATTTACAGGTAGTAGAATCAGGTAATGACAAATTTTCATGTAGTTATAAAATGCGTATTAAATTACAGTATTTATAATATTAACATTAGCATAGAAGTGGGAACTGTTCACTTACACTAGACAACAAAACTGATATTCAAAATTTTTTTTACACAAAAATATCATTTCTTATGTATTTTGATGTGCTGAGTTCAAATATGGCCTTTGTTTTTGTCTAGCACCCTCAGTTTTTTAGTAAATCGTGTACTTACATTTCTAGTCGTTTATAAATAAAACGTAAAGTCACGTAAAGATTTCTATAGGCTCCTAGTAATTTCTCAATTAATTGTTCGTAATTTTGTGCTCTAGTATTACCTAAGAACTGTTCGCAAATGGTCTTGAATGATATCCATGCTTCAAGTTCCACATGATTCAATTTACTTTCAAACAGCTGATCTTTCATTAGTTATCGAATCTGAGGACCAACAAAAATGCCTTCCTTCAACTTAGAAGCACTGATTCTTGGAAATTTTTCTTCTAGGTATTTGAAACCTCCTCCAGATTTGTCTAATGCCTTGACAAAATTCTTCATAAGGCCTAATTTTATATGAAGTGTAGGCAATAAAATTTTTGATCTATCAACCAATGGTTCAGCTGAGATATTATTTTCTCCAGGGACAAAATTCTTACGGGGAGGCCATATTTTAGTGTCGTAATGTTTGGATTTATCACGGCTATCCCATTCGCACAAAAAGCAGCAATATTTCGTATATCCGCTTTGCAATCCTAACAGTATTCCAATCATTTTGAAATCACCACAGATGGACCAGTTGTACTTGTCAAACTGCACTTTTTAGGTAGATTTCGAAGAAAAATCTACCTATTGCAATGGATACCATGTCATGATTTTCGAAAAATTCTTTCATATCTTTACGTTTCATGCTCCCCTGAGTACGAAACCACCGCCTGTTCAAAAAAAAATTGTGATATTTATATATATATATAAATATCACAATTTTATTTATATATATATATATATTTATATATATATCTTTACACGCTAGCGACCGTAATTTTGAAGATATTTGAACCAAATTTTAATATGTTATTTCTAGGCCCAATAGTTCGGACAAGTTCGTTAATGAGCAAAATTGGCCCAAGGGGGTGGTCGGGGAGGGGGTTGAAATTTTAAAACATTTTTATCTCGGCCCCTATGAAGTATAGAGGGAAACTTTGTGGGAATAAATTAGAGTACTCCCTATGGAGTTCACAGTGACACCAACGATTCGGGGGTTCGAGTGAGGGTGGGGGTGGGGGATGAAAATTCGAAACTTTTGAAACCACGTCTTGTGGGGTATCGTTGAAAAGCTCTTGATGAGTACTCTACAAATCAATAAATAGTTCCTTGATAGCTCTCATATGACGCGAGATTTTAATGTTTGAAAATAATAACACTTAAAAGAATTATTATAATATCATAATTTTGTCTTGTTTAGCGGCTTTGCTAATTTTATTCATTGCTGATCTTGCGCACGGCCTCCCAGAATATTATATCCTATTCTTGTTGTCAAAACAAATGATTGTAGGCTCTTCCTCTTTACCGAATTCAGTTCTTATTACTGCAGGTTTACCATGCCAAGGCTAAAGAAGAAGAGTGCTATGCAGCGACAATAAATTAAACCAAAAGCACTTCGAAATCTACCTCCGCCTGTAGGCCTGCCTAAAGGGATTTTTGTAATATTAACTGCATATTTTTGTAACTTTCTTTCATTTGAACTGCATGACCAATGGGTACCGATGGCTGTGTATTACCATTATGTAAAAGCACACCTTTCAAACTTAATTTTGAAGCATCTATGAAGAGCCTCCATTCATCTGGGTTGTGGATTTTACCAAGAGCATTCATCAAACTATCAATATCACAACAATAACTCAAATTATCTTGCCTTCTGAAATATTTAATCAGGTGCTCTTCTCGTTTTCGAAAAATTGATATGGATTTATCTTTGTGTAAGAAATTCCATTCCTTTAGCCTAGAACCTAAAAGTTCTGCTTGGGCTTTGGAAAGATTTAAGTCTCGGACCAAATCATTTAACCCTCCCTGACAAAAACAGGAAATAAATTGTCAAAGGCAAAATTATCATAACACCACGGTCCTTACTAACTAAAGCAGTAAAATAATAATAAATAAATGTTATTATCGCTATTAGGTCTTGTTTACTAAGTCAATAACTATAACAGAAATTTAAGCATTTACAGCCAGTGCTAATTCAGAAAACAGGCTTTCTTTTTTAAACTGAGGGTGCCAGAGAAAAACTGTTTGCATAATTGAATTCAGCGCTAAAATCCACATAATAATCGCCCAATTTCATGCAAAAAAATTTTTGGCTGTTGTCCAGTGTTATTGAACTGAATTGAATTGAATTCAAGCTGACTGCTTGAATTTTCATTGAATAATGCATTGGACAAAAAATGAATTAATTCTGAATATACCATGTAAACGCAGTATTATTCTTAATCAATTCATCAAACAGTATATCTTAAAATGGATATTTAATCATTAAATTTTCAGGAAGTACTTATTATAACCACAATCCACATCCCTTTATTTCATTGATACTATAGAACTGTTCTGTATTCAGCAAGGTCCCTCTCCTGAAACTCCATCAATCCCTTTCATAGCTATTGGAAGCAAAGTTTTGCATGAAATTTCATTAACACATTTGGTTAATGGAATAGTAATATGGAGTATTATCTGACCCCTATGTAGCTATGAGAGATGTATTCGAAGGGGTGTTTGCCAGGATTAATGCAGTACTGTTACTGTTATGGGTTATGTGTGATATAAATTAATTCAGCGACTCCATATGGCCTGTTAATATCATTGCTATGCACACAAAGAAGTGATTTAAATGTTCCTGAATTGTATTTCTAACTGCTGGGTTCTGTCATACATGTGAGAATGTATGTTAAGATTAACGGTTAAAACTGTTTTAAATCCTTTTAATGTCTAATAAATAATTTTGTTGATCATTATTTTGGTTATGTATTGCTGATGTTGGAAATGTATGTAACAGTATATTTTTGCACAAGGTCGCAATTATACAGACCCGCATTGCGAATGCAGAGGAATTAAAAAAAAAAACTATTTGCAGGAACTGCAGTACAATATTTCTAAACGGCGGATCATACTCTAAAAGTACTCTTCTTACTATTCCGGATTTCTAAGCAAAATACATTTTATTTTCAGACTCTAAGCATAAAATTGACTAGCAATTTTATCTTTATTTTGCTTATTCTGAGATAAAAACGACTTTTCTAGTTTATTATTTTTAATTAAAATAGCTTATTTTACTCTGAACTGTCACATTCAAAATATTTATTTCACCTCTAGACGTCAATATTTTATTGGCTAATGAAGTTATTGAAAATCCGGATTATAAAACACTCCCTCAGATTTCGCCTACCGCCTATCATCTAATCCTAGACAATGTTAAATTCATGAACTTCCAGTGCACATTACAAAAACTGTTGGAGATATGTATACGAAATTTCCAAGGCTCCTTTTTCCAAATTTGGTCTCTAATAATTCCTATTATTATTTATATTACGTTAATATGTATTATATATTTTTATAATGAAAAAAGTCTAGAATTGTTGCGAATTCCATTTTTTAAGTTGTTTGAACCTCACTGGAAAATCCTTCCTTATTTTTAATAAATGGATCTGCTTAGTGCAAACACCAAATTTTAACCATTTTGGACGACTAGTGTTTTGATATAACACTAAAACTAATATGAAAAAATGTAAAACTGAGAAAAATGGTTTTAAAGTTTATACTTTATTAACCTATAGATGTACCTTGGCACTTTATTCAGAATGTTCCTCATGACTGCTAAGTGAAAGTACCATTCTAGCACTTAGTAAATTGATATTGTTATCTTAATAATTTTCGTCCATACGATATTATGAGCTTTTACTGTTACAAAAATCAGATCTAGTATGGGACTATATTCTCTTGTAGCATGATGTGTCCTGTGATTCAAATCACAAAGATATTTGTCAAAGCTAACTGTATTGCAACTTCCAAAGCAATACGCTTCATGAGAAATGATTTGTATTTGATACATTCAGTCTAATATACTATCACAAAATAGCCACTAAATTGTGCATTACTCTGGTACCGGTCAACCGATTTTATTCAAAATCAATAACCTTCTTAGCATAGACATTATAAATACGAATACCAAGTTTCATGAAAATCCGATAGGGCGTATTTGAGTTATCGCGCGTACAGACACACGGACAGACAGACAGAACAGACAGACGGACGGACAGACATTTTCCCGTCCCCCACAGAATCTCAGAAAGTACCATTATGGCTGTTAATAATTGAAATGAAAAAGTTAAGAATATTCACAATAATATATAATATTTTAAGGTGAAATGTGGGAGGGAACTGAAAGTAAATACATTTGTATTTTAAGATTTAATGCAGAAAAGTTATAATAATAACGAAAGTAAGGAAACAATTAATGTAATTATATAAATTTTCTAATTTTAGACATGAATTATTTATTATATAGCCCAGTTAATTCCGGTTGATTGGTAATAAAATCAGGTAAACTGATGTAACAAAGTGCCAGAATGCTTTTGTTTAATTAGTACTAAGTTAATTGCAATTATGATACGCAAAAAATAAGTTATTTTTTAATCGATTTCCGAGTTAAGCTCCAGATCGATTCATTAAGCAGGGCTTACGGAAGAACAAAGATCTAATGTGGTAAGCATAAATGAAGGAATATGTGGGTAGTGTTATTTGTCAAAGCTAACTGTACTGCAACTTCCAAATCCGTATTTGAACACTGTGAAACAAATGTTGTCAAGAGAACTGATTTACATTTTATAAATTCTTTCTAATATATTACCATAAAATAGGCACTAAATTGGGCAATACTTCGGTACCGATCAACCGATCTGGTCCAATATCAATAGGCTTCTTCCTACAGATATTATAAATGCTTATACTAAGTGTCATGAAAATCTGATAAAGCGTAGGCCTATTTGAGTTTTCGCGAGTTATTGACAGACAGACGGGCAGACATTTTCCCGTCCACCACACAATCTCTGGCACTTAATAAATGTTCATCTCTTACCATTTTATACAGACTAGCACAATTCACAACACAAGTAAAATGGAAGTGACGAAAAACATAAACAAGCAACTGATGGTCTGAATATTTTTGCAGATTAATTGCAATATATATATATATATATATATATATATATATATATATATATATCAGAGGTTGGGAAAAGTATCCTTGCTGCGAGGAATTAAGAAATACAAGACATTGTATCACTAAACAGTTTTTGGCAGGTAGTATTATTTCACTTACGTTAAACCGACCTATATAGTTAATTTACTGGTAGCATACTCTATTTCACAATTTGTGTGCTGATAACTAATTACCGATAAATTACAAATTTGTCTTACCATCTACCATCACGTTATTATTTGAACAATGTATTATTATTATTATTATTATTATTATTATTATCATCATCATCATCAACATTTTATTATTATACATCCCCTGAGTTTTCACTCCCCCTTATAAGACATTTACACTACCCGCGCCACCCGGGCCTTACAAGATCGCGACCCAAAGAAGGAGGTAGTTTCTATGGATCACATAAGTATTTTTTTGACATGACAAGGACAAGGAAGCCTCCCGGGATGAGTGTTCGGCCCAATGCTGGTGCCACCTCCAAGACAACACGAGCATATTATAGGACGAGAATGACCAGTCACAAACACTCATTCCGAATTGGCGAGGTTGGAAGGAGGTAATAATGACAGCCAGATGACATCCGGGGTTCACAAGGGCCTAAATTTTCCCGCTATTCGTCTCACAAGTGAGGAAGAACTCCGTAAAAAATCACATAGTAACCTTGTCCCTACCGGGAATCGAAACCAGGCCCGTTGTGTAAGGAGAGCGGACGCATCCCCTACACCACAGCGGTGTGTTGGAAAATGTAGTTTGTTTAGTTTTAAGTTTAGCATTAAGAAATCCATGACGAATCACCTGTTTACGAGCATTGCTCAATTGTAGACGTAGGCTATGTGATAATAAAGTATTTATTTATTTATTTATTTATTAAGTTAATTTAAATATTTACAATTACATATTGGATTCTATGCAAACCTTAAATAAAATGTCAAAATATTCTAAGATAGGCTACTGCAAGTGTTTTAGCCTACTAATTTACTAGTTCATTATTATTAATTAGTGTTAATATAAGTTATATTTATTAAATAAAATATTATTCTTGTAAATCCGTTATCATTTTGCAATACACTATACAGTACTAATATTCTACTAATTTAACAGTTTTGATTTATTTAATTTTGTTAATGTCTTGTATTATTTTGCAACGCATTGTACTGTGTTTTCTGCAAATAAACCACTACTATTAGGCCTACTACTACTACTACTGAAAATGGGGCGTGAGGCAATAAGATGCCAAATCTAACGTGTGGAATATTAAAAATATCAGCAAACAGAAAAGTTGTGCTATAGGCCTAGTACATACGCTAAGTGAACAAAGTCGCTTTAGTAACAACAAATGCATCCCAGCACAAATTATAAGCATTGGGACTCTCTATTATTCTGGCCACAGCCAACAGAGCTTAGGACATTCATGACATCACAGAATGGATGTGTGTAAGTTTACGAAAACAATTGACGCATGTTGGAAGTGATGAATACTCGAACAGGCAAACTGCCTCCCCTATATTAAGCGGAAGGCCATTTCAACCTTCAGCGAAACCGGTGGTTCTATGAGATGTAGGAGAGGGTTGCGGAGGGTTAACTATCGTTGGGAGGGTGATATGCCAATGAGAAGGATTACTTTCAAATGAGACGAGAATGAGGGTGGAAATTTGAAATGGATTTCTGTAGTGTACAGCTTAGTGTAGTACGGGTGACCAAAGTAGGGGATCGTTTTAATGTCTGTGTCTAGCTTTTCCAAGTTAATTACTGTACTTCAGTAGGGTTTAAACAAGAACTGTATTCTCCTGTTATGCATTTCATACATATGTAATATATTTACACTCATCGGAGGTCTACATTTTTGTAACAAAACAGAAATGACGTTAATAGGCCTATGTGTATGTCTGGAAAAGAATCGAAAATCGTAGGCAATTAATAAAAAAAAAATTTAAAGTAAGTTTCCGCCAATGTACTAGTGACAAATAGGCCTATAGACGGATAACGACGTTGTGTGCTGAATACGAACAAACTGGAATATAAATTTTACAATGTGGTTTTTATTGGAAGCTTATGTTATAAAAACAATCATACATCTATTACTATTAATTGAAAAATGTTTGTGTTGATGTGATCTATTTATATTCAGTCATCTTACTGTGACCTTGTCAGGTTCTTAAAACAGCATATCGTGTAAACAAATTTAATATTACAATTAACTCTTGGTGAGATTAAAACACAGTTATATAAATAAGAATAAAATTCCTAATACATGTGATAAAATTACATTAATTACCAAATTTGTTGTATGTATAATTCTTGTTAAAAGCCTTTTGTTTTAACTTCTAGAATAAGCTGTTTGTTGTAAAAGCAATTATTTGTTCATTTTCTAGTCACTTATTTATTTAGAAAATTCAAATTTACTCGATCTACCTGTTAAGTCTCTAATATGGAGTATGCAAGGCTTCTTTCTTCTTTCTTCTTTCTTCTTTCTTGACAACACAAGTTAGTTACTATCTTGAAGGAACTTCTTGAGAATCAGTTAATAAAATGTTTCAATAAGATTTTCGGCAACAATTTTTAGTAGCCTGTAAGTAACAAGTAAGCAGTAATGCGTACTAAACTAATAAGTGCCATAGTAGTAATCAGGGGCGAAGCATAAGATATACAGGATAAACTTAGCTATCCCAGAAACATTTGGAAAACTGGGGGAAAATCTTTTGGATTGGTAATGGGCAGAATCTAGGGATCTGTTCTCAAGTAGGCTAATATAAAGAATCGAATGATCATTCGAATGGAAAAGTTTTCGGATAAAAGCAGCACTCGCGATGCGAGATGCGAAAACTCAAGACGCTAGCCAAGAAGTGAGAGCTACTAAAAACTAAATCGAGTGATAACTCAAATCGTCATTCGAATGTTGAACTCTGCTTTAATTCCGACTTTAGAAATACTTTAGAAACTTTAGATATAACAGAGGGAAACCTGAAACTTTCCAACGCTCAAGCTGAAATCAAGAAGTCACTCAGCCTAGCGGAGCCTTAATAATGAAGAAGGTCTGCGGGGAACTGAAAATACTGTGGACACATGTCCCCCAGCATTCCTATAAGTTGCAGGTTAGGGCTATCTCTGCTGTCTATGCTGAGAACAGTGGTAAGCAGGCCGCGGAGACGGGTGCGATGCTTTTAATTCCGCATGTTATTATTACTAGGCATATTAACCTACTTGAATGATTTCATTTTTTCTTTAGTGTTTAGTCTGCCTATGTAAACAAATAAAATAGGTTTAGATAATCACAATCTTTCATAGAAATTAAAATTGTGCTTTGTGTAGGCTCAATGGAAGATGTCGTACTATCTACAAATCACGTGTTCCAACTAGCTTTGAATTAAAATGATAATAAAAGAACTGCAAATACAGTAACATGAATTCGAACTGGATGCTGTGCAATTTAGCCACCCCTAACCATGATCCCATTCATCCAGTTGTAATAATGATATACATGAGTAACGGGGTACAATTCCCTTCCACTTGGACAAGGAGTGTATTGATGAATAGTCGAAAACCAATTTCCAAACGTTCCTATTTGAAGCCATATTACTAACAACTTGCATACTGGTAACCACTGTCAATGCTCTAGAAAATGTCCTACTGATTTGATTAATAGTTCAGAGTTTAAACGGATAGAGAACAAACATGCAGAGGGAAATGCATTGTAGGCTACATAGGCCTATCATTCGGCAATATGCCACAGCTTATTTATTTCCCTAAAGAAAATTCTTAATACTTATTACTTAGTGACATAATATGTAAATATTATGTAATATATTTCACTGGAATTCACTGCCTAGCCAACTCAGGAGCTGCCAAACGACTTCACAGTTCAAGCGCCATTTAATAAATTTAGTATACAATAACATTTAGGAGTTGAGGCCAATTAGTAATATATATATTTCATTTTCATTACAGTTTGTAATAGCCTAAGAATGTATTTGTTTAGTCTTTCATCTTTTTTTTTTTCATTTATTTATTTTAGTAATTTGTATTATAATTTATATTATTCAAGTACTTATGTTCGAATTTTGTCTTTGTATTTAATGTACGTTTCTTGTATTCAGGTATATCATTTCTTGTTTTAATTTATTATTATTGTTGTTATTATTATGTATTTCATGTTTTTGCCCTGGCTGAGTGGTAGAGAAGGCCTTATGGCCTTAACTCCGCCAGGTTAAATAAATAAATAAATAAATAAATAATATACAATAATTGCAAGAAAATACTTATTTTTCCTTTTAGACCTAGGGCCTGTTATTTCATCACAAGTTCGGTTAAAGTAGGGGATAGCGATTTGCCCGGTCCTAGAAGATGGAGGAACTGACACTATTGAGTTGTCGACTAGCCTACTGAGCTATCATCGCAGTACTAGGACTTGGCGACGAATCTGAACCAAGGTGGGACTTAAACAAGCTTCATCTATAACAAGTACAAGTACTATGAGAGGTGAAACTAGCGATAATGCAAATTAATTAACATGAATATCATTTGGAAAAGGCTTCTCTTAATAGGCTATTCAGATACAAAATAGGTTTCCACAAGAAGAATGAATAACACTTTAGCTCCGATTTTTTTCCAGAAAAATTACCCCGCGCCATGGGTGAGTCAGCCTTCCATGATGGGTTCAATTCCTGGACGGGTTGGAGACTTTATGCGGGTTCAGGATGTGGTGCCGTGTGTAGGGTTCAGGTTTAAGGCCCCTCAGTCACCTTATTTCCACCATCACCCTTCCATCTCATTGTAGCATTGGGAAAAAATAGTCCCGCATCTTAGAAGTTAGATGTCCCAACTTGCAGAAAAGGGCTATACTTACGGCCAGCCTGAAAAGAAATCCCCAAAACCTTATCAGGGGTTAGTGTGGCACATATTTAACCATATTACACTATATGTTTATAAATTCGATCCCGGTACCTCCACGGATTTTTCTGAGGAGGTAGGTCTGGAACGGGGTGCACTTAGCCTCGTCATTCAAATTGAGGAGCTACTTGATAGGGAAGTAGCGGCTCCGGTCATGGAAACCACCATTAATGCCCGTGGGTGTCGGCATGCTGACCACATGCCCCCAATCCTGCAATCTGCCTATGGTAGATGACGCAGCGGTCGGGTGGTAGGTCTAGTCCCTTCAGGGATGTTGCGTCACGCAGTTTAGTATTTAATAACGGAAATAAGTATTACAAGCTAACGAGTTCTAACAAAAGTTCACAATATGCAGTAATTTATTCCAAGCAAGATTTTTGTGATAATTCATATTTTTGAACGGAGGTATTGAAGCAAGCAAACATTTTACATGGAAAAAACTTAATCGCAGATTATTATTAGCAAAAGTTACTAAGTTTTTATTGATTTTTTAAGATCTTCTCTACTGGACTTGTGTGCTTAAAGAAGTGATGGCTTCAATTGTTGCTTTGTAATATTCCAAAAAACCGTGACTTAAAATTTAATAAATTAGGCTATAGTAGGCCTACATGCCTAGTAAACAAAATACAGTGAAAACGGAATAAAACACAAGTTCTCGCTGATTCCTATTATGACCGTTGGAACATTGGTACATACATCAGGTAACACTAAAGAGAGAAGAGGGAGACAGAAGGAAGTGATCACAGTAGAACAAGAAATGGGCGGGTTTAGGATTCTGAATTTCAGCTGAGTTAGCTCGTACGCCCACTGAACACATTGGTGTGCGAAACGTCCATACAAATGCCATTCGTTTGTTGGCAATTCCGGCGCCATGCAACAATGACACTAACAACTCCCCTGTTTCCCGACAGAGCTCGCCTCGTGTACCTCTTCTTGTCAGTCTACACACATTTCCATAATCAAAGTAATTTGATTTCAATGTTACAAGACTAGACGCCATTCTGGCGCATTTCACACATTTTTTGGCGTCCAGTAATTTTACTGGTAGTGGATCAGTACACTGCGCACACTCGAAAGTTTTAGAGATAAGTCCAGAGACACTTTGTTTGTTGTTTCTTTTATTGCCGGCACGTGGTCAATATAGTATAACTTCGTACGAGTGAAAAAGTATCATGGTTTAGTATTACCCGAGAAATATCACGAGAAAGTAACCGTATTTCGTTTATTAGTGCGCCTGACATTCATACGGACTTTAAGAATGACGCTAGTCTTCATCCAACTTCATGCGAAACAGTTTATTGTTCATATCTGGCCTATGTTTTTATGCATATAGGCCTATAAAATATTTTATTCAAAAACCAGAGCAATGACGTCTGTGCGAGAAAACGAATCGAATCAAGCCCAGCAACATAGATTAGAATTCCCTGTCTCTAGCAAGACAACGGAGGAGCGTTAGATTCGGGTGGATGCAGACATGTGTCATGCTCAAACTCTGGAATAGCGTCAGGTGTAGGCCTCCTAAAACGAAGTATGGTAACTTCCTCCGGCAATGCTAAAAGTTAGGGATGGGTCCTCGACCTTTCGATACCTCGATACTCTCAATACTTTAATGGTATCGGCATCGAGGGATACTTCTGAAAACTCGCTCGGTACTTTTTCGATACTTGGGTAATTCTGCAGTTCTGCAATTAAGTGAGAATGCTAGTATTTTTTAACAAAAACTTGTAAGTGGACTGTTTAAAAAATTAATTTTAGTTTTAATGTAGAGTTTAAAAATAATTATAAGTTACTGATGATATTAAATTTTGACTCATTAAATATGCACACTTAATTAATTTAGTTGGTATTACACAGTTCCCTCAACTTTTAATTTTTAATGCACCTATTTATTGAAACTGGAAATGTTGACGATATCGAGTATCGAGGGAAAAAATCATGTATCGGTATCGAGTATCGAGAAAATCTGGTATCGACCCATCCCTACTAAAAACCATGCAAAATACTTTTTTGCACTCCTTAGCTAGTAAGTGTTACTTACGAAAGTTGTTTACATGGATCGTAAGTTGACATTCCCACACAATCGTGTTGCTAAGGGCGTTGCAATGAGGTTAAATTACTTACGGTCCAAGCGCCACGTCATAATTCATTACGATACACTTCATAATACAAGCCTTTATGGACACGGCCCCCAGGACAAATATTCGGTTCCCATAACAACAAACACATGCGAATCACTTTCTGAAATAAACATCTATTTTCAAGAATGTATTTACATAATATTTTCAGGTAATATCACAATTAATATAATTAAATTGATATAAGTAACAGTCGTGCAAAAAATAGCATGCAACACACGGACCGTAAAGCATGGGCGTCGGCATGGGGGGGCAAGGGGGGGCAACTGCCTTATGGATATATTTATTTGTGGTACTCTTTGTCAACCTACAGTTGTAGCATGGAGAATAAAAAAATAGAATTACTTTATAATGAGTTTAGCAAGTATTAGCTAATTATAACTATAATACGCATTTATAATAATATCTCACCAAGGTCATTGCTCAAAAGAGCGTATTCTGTTAACTTAAAAAACTTTGTAGCCTCGTCGAATTCAGCTTGGGTTCAAAATAACGATCCGGTTAACTAAGTGAATATTAATGTGTTTAGCCTAATCATTTGAAATTGAGGTCCGAAATTGATTTTGCCCCCCCTTAACAAAATTCCTGGCGACGCTGCTGCCGTAAAGGCATTTACGGGTCTCAAAAACTTAAAAACCCTCGGCTGCGCCTCGGGTTTTCAATCTGTTTCCTCGACCCGTAAACGTGCCTTTCCGCCCTTGTGTCGCAATATACTATTTCACTCATACAAAGGACAGATAATCGGCTAGCCAATAACACTTCAGTAATAATAATAGAATAATAATAATAATAACAACAATGTATAAAATACCAAATTGCTATTAATCAGTGTTTTTTCTCATTATATTTATTTCGACACAGTTGCCGTGTAAAGTGTTATAACTACCCAGGCCTATCTACTTCGAGTGCAAGCTCCGAGACGAAATACTTTAAATGTTTAGGATCTTTTGGTTTGGTAGTAGGCCGTGACATATTGACATGCATCTACTTATATTGTTATTGTGTCATAGCTTGTTTTCCTTTTAAATGAAACTGAATCTGATTATGATATTAGGTGAAATAGCAAATACGAGTCAACGACTATTGTCCTTTGTTCTTTCCGGCTATAACAAATCTATGTTCATGCAAAATTTCAGCTTTATCACTTTAGTAGTTTTTGCGGCAAACCGTAACAGCAGGAATCACTTAGTCTCAAGTATTGTTTACACGGCATTTATGGAATTTCTGTGTGTTTGGGCTTGCGAGCCCGCGCTGTATTTTAGAAGATATTTGGTATGTGAAGCATAACATCACGAATGAAGAAGCTTCGTAACAACGACCGGCATAGTTTTGTTAATAATATTATTAGAAAGTTTCAAGTTTGCTGTAGTTGTATGTAAAGGATTTTTTTCTCAGTCTTCCATTTTTTCTCGGATAGCTAGCTTATCCAGCCTATCCTGACGCTTCGCCCTTAAACTTGATAAACGTCAAATGCCTCTTTTTATTACGGCTTAGTAATGTACCTACAGAATTATCGGTCATCTTAGAAATATAACTTAAGATAAGTCTTGGTATTATTAATTCAATAAGTTGTACGGTCTTATAAAAAGCAGATATAAAGAGTAAATTGAATATTTTTAAAATCTGAAATGCAGTTACGTTTGGGGCAGGAATGACAAATGAAATACGCTGATAACATTTCATAATAACATTTCAAAGTGTGATGGTTTTAATTTCATTAGTTACATATATTTGACCGCCTGCGTGGTCTCGTGGTTAGCGTTGCTGGTTACAGATTCGCAGGCTCAGGTTCGATCCTCGGATTTTTCTGAGGTACGGAGATCTGGAACGGGGTGCCGTCAGTCTCGTGATTCAAACTGACTGAGGAGCTACTTGATAGAGAAGTAGCGGCTTCAAGAACGGAAACCACCAGTAACGGCTGTGGATGTCGGCATGCTGACCACATGCCCCCAATCCTGACATCTGTCTATGGTAGATGACGCAGCGGTCGGGCGGTAGGTCTTGTCCCTTCAGGGATGTAGCGCCACGGAGTTTAGTTTAGTTACATATTTTAGCATTGAAGCAACAATGTAAGGGAATTCCTTATTTTCAAAAACAGAAATAGCTTACTTCTTTTCGTCGCTGTTTGTAAAGAAAAATAATAATATGGGGGTATAAATGAATTATTAAACATATAGTTCGATACAGTCAAGCTCAAGATCAATAGACTATTTTACCTATTTGATTTACAAGCCTTTAACCTACTAAAGAACTTTGTTGGGTTAGCTTAGTTTGTTCATTATCATGTGATCTTTTGGCGCCTTCCTACTTAATTTTGTCTTCCAACCTATAAATTGTGATAACAGTTCGGAAAAAATATCTTTTCTCCCCTATAGCATGGGGTGAAGTGAAAAATGTGCAGAAGGAAAACATGCCCTTAATTTAATTTATTATTAATTCACTTATTATTAATTTGTAGAAAAACTGCTTATTTTTAAACAATCTATCCGGAATTAAAATTCACAACACTTTTACAGTGAATAAGTCAACTAATATTTTCCATTATAGCTGTAAGTTAGTAGATTTCAATTAACATTAGAATGAAAAAAATCTTCAAAACAGTTTTGCTGAAAAAAAAATCAGTTTCCTTACTCATCCGATCGTACCTAGGAGGTCAAATACAAAGTTTCACTAATATAGACCGAAACCTAAGAAAATAACTAACTTCTTTAGATTGACTAGGTATGAAAATCAAGTTAAAATATAGATTTTTATTATATGTTTGGATCGCAGAAACCTTGATGTCAAATTTCAGCTACCTTACATAGGCACACACATACACACACACACACACACAGATGGGCAGGATCTGTTGGTGCTTATTCATCCAATCTCAATTTCCCCCCCTACATTAAACTACGTTATCTTAATACTGTATACCCTACAAGAAGATATCAAACATGAAATAAAATAAACACGAATAATAAATATGAGAAAGGAATTTTTAACAAATTTCCAACTGCCACAGGCTTATCGGAGCTACCACATTACACTCCAAGAATAGACTCAGGAAGTGGCTAAGTAGCCTATACGACCATTTTATAATTGGAACAAATTTTTTGAACATGATTATATTAAATTTTAGAGTTTTTAATTTTCGTTTTAGATTAAGTTCGTTCGTATGTTGCCATTAAAATTTTATAATGACGAAGTCTTTGTAATTTTATATTTAATGAATATATTATTATTATTATTATTGTTATTGTTGTTGATATTAGTATTGTTATTATTGTTGTTATTATTGTTGTTATTATTATTGTTGTCATTATTCTTCTTATTCTTGTTCTTCTTTTTTCTTGTTGTTGTTCTTCTTCTTCTTGTTATTGTTGTTGTTATTCTTATTCTTTTTCTTATTTTTAGTTTATTCTTATTCTTATTTTATTTTATTCTTATTTTTAGTTTATTCTTGTTATTCTTATTCTTATCCTTATTATTATTATTATTATTAATATTAATATTAGAATACAAAAAAAAAAACCGCGAAAGGTAGAAATGCTAAATTCACTTCAAATTTAATCAAAACCACAAATCCATAATACGTTTTTGCACTAAAGAGGTAAGTCCTGGGGGCAAGGGAGATTGTTTGCTACTGTATAGGTCTACCGAGGAAACCAAAGACAAGGTTTACTGTTAGCCAAGCCTTCCCCATTGTAGTATCTAGACGTGATGTGCAAGACGTCTCCGTGTGATATTAGATGAGACGTCATACTGAGACGTATGGGGGAAAAATTGTATCTTTTCTGGTTGCAAAGACACGGTAGGGAGTCCCAGCAACATATAGCAGATGGTGTGAACTATAATAATCCCTCTTCTTCCATTCACTTCTACAAACTATAGCCTACAGCCATGTTTAGAAACTGATACATATTTTTTAAATTTTGTCAAACGTCCCATCTTTGATAATAATTCTTAAACAGAATACATTGTAAAATAGTTAAAACAAAGAACAAACAAACAAAACAAAAAAACAGAGAAAGTAATGTACCGTACTAACAGGCCTTGATAAGCCCATAGGGTTCCTGGAGACAGACTTTTCGGGATTTATAAATAAGTTAGTCGGAGAGATGAAGTTGAACATTCATCACATAATACCTTTCCTCCCAGGATATTTAGCTGGTATTTATTTCAGTCAAGTCTTAGGCGATTCCAGATGATTAAATAATTTCAACTCATAATATCAGCAGCATTACTACAACTATAGTTCTTTACTGATTTTCTAACAACTAATTTCTTTATGGCAAAAATACATCCACCTTGCTAGAATGTGCATGTCCAGTGCACATAATAAGCCCATTTCTAAGTTATGTAATGTATTTATGTGAAGACAGTTACATCTTCTATGGTAGAATTACACAGGCCAAGTTACTAACTAAACTACACTCCGTGGTGCTACATCCCTGAAGGCACTAGGCCTACCATCCGACCGCTGTGTCATCTACCATGGACAGATGGAAGGATTGGGACCCACGGCCATTAATTATGGTTTCCGAGACCGAAGCTGCTACTTCTCTACCAAGTAGCTCCTTAGTTTGAATCACGAGGCTTAGTGCACCCCGTTCCAGACATCCCTACCTCAGAAAAATCTGAGAAGGTACCGGGGATCGAACCCGGGAACGCGGATCTGTAGCGACGCTAACCACGAGACCACGCAGGCGGCCCAAGCCAAGTTGCTATCCTCCCAATATCAGCGAAGTATAGAAGAACAATTAAGGGTCAGTATATGATTTTGAAAGTAAGAAGGAAAGAAAGTAAGAAGGAAAGAAAGAAAGAAAGAAAGAAAGAAAGAAAGAAAGAAAGAAAGAAAGAAAGAAAGAAAGAAAGAAAGAAAGAAAGAAAGAAAAATAGTATCCTACATACTATTCAAGTAACCTACTGTACAGTGCCCCAGTTGAAGTAAACATCTGCGAGAGAAATAAATTCATACAGATCCAAAACGTCAAAACATTGTATAGAGGCGAATGTATAGGCTATTAGAAGCTGGTTGGAAACTCTAGTCGAAACTGAAAGGTATCCCTCTCTTTTTCTACAAGTCCCCTTCACCGAATCTCAGCGTGAGTTACAGACATTAATCTAAATAATGGAGCCGCTAATGAAAGCAATGTTATAGAAATGCTACCAAGTGGAGGGGGAAAAGGGACACATCTAATACGACAATGTGTGAATGAATGCCCCGTTTTCCTAGCAATTTTTCAACATAGTACAGATACGTGGTTACTGGAACGGATGTTTCAACTAACTTGACTAGGGGACTCATTAGAATGCCCAATACACTTAGCGCACTAGTGGTCTATGCAACATAAATTCACGTATTGTGTGGAAGCAGCAAATAATTCAAATAATTTCCTTGGTAAATGTTTTATACCCTAAATACAATTACATATGACTTTCGGTACCATAGGTTCAGGAGAGAAAGCACTGGATTCAATCCTAGTATCCGTAGGAATTATAGACTACGTTTTGAGTTCCCTTGTGCCCAGAACTACTGGGTCACATTAAATCCGCACACGGTCAGCGATATCTTTAAAAATATTTTAATTGCGCACAGGAAACTTATTTGGGAACACTCGAAATGCGCACAGTTTACATTTCCGAAAATGCGCACAGGACCAACAAAATTTTTAATATTGCTGAGGGTAACACTTTTCAAAAAAAATATATTATTAATATTGCTGCAAGAAAATACTTATAAAATAATAACATTAAAATTGCTGAGAATAACACCTTTCAAAACATACATGTATTTTTAATATAGCCTAGTGATTCGCAA
Source organism: Ectobius pallidus (assembly GCA_964059195.1). NCBI lineage: Eukaryota > Metazoa > Arthropoda > Insecta > Blattodea > Ectobiidae > Ectobius > Ectobius pallidus. The sequence goes on along the minus strand of CAXKWD010000002.1, from coordinate 104,793,071 downwards.
TGTTTTTTAAACAATCCAAGCCAACTTAGCCTAATAAATCTCGTCCATTTCTCAAAGTCATGATGCGAACTTGTTCGTACTAAATAAATCTCTTGCTTTTTCCTATTTATTCATAGAACTGTAGGTGCCAATTTGAAATTTTGTTAAGTGCATATAGCCTAAGAATTAAAAATATTATGTAGACGTGGAGCAATGAAAAATTCTGAATGGAAATTCTCTCAGGAATTTGTTGTGCTCTCTCACGGCTGTGCGCACTTAGCTATGCCCCCAAAATACAGTGAGTCCCACGCAAGAGTTGGCCAATGACGCGGGTTTATGTGTCTCGGCGTGCACAGCTCCAACTCCCGAGCGATCGGGTGAAATATCTACGCAAATAAAGCCGCGATAGATGTAATGGTTCCGGTTCTCACATTTACAGTTGGGATTACAATGAAAATAACGACGTACCTATCACAAGAGATGTTGTAAATGTCCTCCTCTTGCATCCACATAACACTGGTACCATTTTAGGACATTTTCTTTCACGCTCAGCTTCCAAGATAGAGTTAATTTCTCTTGTGATATTGTCTTTAAGTTTTTCTAATGTATGGGAAATTGACCTATACACTTTATTTTTCAAGTTTCTCCATAAATAATAGTCACATACCGTGATTGTCTCACAAGCGTTCTTCAGTAATATTTTTTGTCTTCCAGGACCTCCCCTTCTATTTCACGTGCCATATTTCATTTTCTGAACAGTGCTCTGCAACACTTCAGTGAGAGTACAGAACTCTAAATAATTACAAAAAACGCTTCGTTGTAGTATTTGTAAATAAGTTTAATAATAACTTATCAGTTCTGCCTTGATAAATTATTAAAATCAAATCTTTTATAGGCCTACTCAACATATCGTGTACAAAACTAATCTCCATGATGAAACTTCTTTTAAGGGGGGACATACAGCTTTCGATCCTGAAAAATAGGTGCAGTTTTTTTTTTTTTTTTTTTTTTCCCCTTCCTTCCTTCTCAGCATTGAATTGTTCTGAACCCTTGTAATCTGGCATGCTCTATACTGACTAGTTCTACAATTGCATACTATTTTCAGAATTAATTTAGCTATTACAGTTATGGGTAATTATCATTACAAAATGGCAGTCAAATTTTGTGCACTGAAGTGCCGTTTCCCTCATAGCTCAAACATTTATTAACATATTGCAGTGAAAATTTGCAAGGAAGTACATTTGATATTATTGAACAACACTATCTAGAACAATTGATGTAACTTTAATAGTTCAATAGTGAAAAAAATGACACACACTTTCTAAAACATGACGAATAAATTTATCATGAATACTTATAGTTTTTTTAAGTAATGAATTGCTGAAAGCAATTTAATGAATGACGGTGTGTGATATATTAATTTACAATATGAAACACACTTATTTTGTTACTAAAGAAGTAAGTAAATTTATACTATTGAAAATAAAAAATTCTTTCTGAACTGGCATGCCCATCAAATTCCCCCTAGGCATTATGTGCTATTTAAAAAGAAACAAATTCTTTATTGCTACAAGATAAACTGCATGGTGTTTACAACAAACCAAAATTAAAATGAACTATGGACACTTGGCGGAAATCCTCAAATAAGAACGATTGTCTGTTGTCTGAAACACGACCTAGAAATGCCGAAAATGACCTAAAAATGCCGAAAATGACCAAAAAATATCTACGCAAATAAAAATGCAACTCTTGAAAACTCTTGAAAATGACCAAAAAATGAAAAATTGTCCTTATTTAATAAATTATTTCATGATACACATTTATATAATATGTATTATATTCGAGCTATCTTCATATAAAACTTCATATAAAAAAGATGCAAAATCATCAAATGCCTTGCCCTAACAATTAATCATTGAATTACGGTACTCAGCAGACCAAATCAGCTTATGCCACGCCTCAAGGCTAAAATAGCATACTCACTGACAAAAGTTTCCCAAACCACTTTATAACGTAATTCTAGCAGCTCCATTAGCTTATTCAATGACACAAAAAGACACTCTTAAAACGCGACAGCTGTCAACATGAAGGCACAACATTCAATCTTATTCAATAATTTGTAGACAAAGTTACGATGACTCTTCAAAATATTACACAATGCTCATGTGTGTGTGTTCTTTTGCAGGAAGACTCTCTACATAAGTCATGATCCTTCAAACATATTCAGCAGCCACTACGTCTGTGTCCCAACAAACAATGTGTATACTTTTAGTAGTGGGTTCCAGTATCGTAAAATATCAGATTTCGAACTCCTGCTGTTAACGGTCCTCCACAAAGAGAACAATGGCAAACATTGTGACACGTTCTGAATGAGTTTGCATCCGAGCTAACAGTTTTGTAAAGCACCGGTAATACAAGACTCCTACATATCAGTCACTCAAACTCTGCTCTCTGCCATTTACGGCACAACTGTTTTCAAATTGTATGAAAAGGCAAAGTTGTGTCATATGAGTCCATTGAATCAAATGCTTGCCATACGATTTCTGCTTATTTGAACTGGCAACGCTTTCAACTCAACAAATCAACTAATTAACTGCATTGCGAAGTGTCCATGTCTATAATGTTTAGAAAGCATTGATCAATGTTACAGTGATTTACATTACATATTGCATAATAAAGTTGCAATGTTAATAACAGAACTAGTATATTATTTTAAAATTTGCTTAAAATTAGCTTTATATCTTCTCATTAGGAGATAAAATGGTGAATTATTAAATGTACAGTAGGCCTATACACAAGTTAGCGATTGGGGTAATTTTCGACTTCAGTAAATTAGTAAATTATGTTTAGCAGATAGTTTAGAAGTAATCTAGTGTGCTCCTAATTTGGTGGACTTTATCGGTCGGCTAAGCCTAACTGACAAAAACGGAAAACAAACCACACCCAGTCTCATTTTATAATAACTTAGAAGGATAATTAAAACATGCATTGGAAACAAACAAATCTTAGCTAAGTCATAAGGAAATAGATGTTTACAAAAATGTAAATGTGATGACAATTAACAGCCTTCAGCCAAAGAGTCTACCGATACTCAAAACTGAACTGAAAGATACTGAATTGAATAATTTAAGGTAAATCGTGGAATGCTAATTCTTTCACACTGACCATGTGTAGGCTAAGGTGGAAAGGTAAATGATCTTTGACTGGAGCAAAAAATGGTAATGGAGATGAAAAAACTAACCATAAAGTCAATGCTCTTGCGAAGCTGTAGCAGCTTTATGAAGGGAAGGAAATATCTTAAATTAATTCAGATTATAAATAGAGTTTGTATTTATTTTATGTCTGAAAATTAGCCAATAATTCTGAATGAAGTCACTGCTAAAACATCAGCTTCGGTACCCAAAACGTTTTTGGGAGGTAAAGAATAGGATTTTTATGTTTTTTTGCTTATGCAGATTGAAAAGTTAAGACGAATTTGGTTGCTCTTTAGTTTTGTGAATATCACACCAAAGGAAAATAAACAATCTGGCTGTAAACCTTAAGTACCGGCACTATAATCAAGAATGTTACCTTCCTTGAATTAACTGCCTGAAAATAAATTTTGGTTTATGCATTAGAATTATTTACTCTTTTAATTATAATTCGCATAGAAAATCCTCTATAGTCGTAACAATTTAGTAATACTAATTTTAAATCCTATAAATTGTAACTTTAACTTATTCCAGAAAAGGGCCAAATACAATAACAGAATCACTCAAATAATAAAAGACAGCAAGTTTAATAATACTACAGATTAAATTATTTCTAAAAATAATAAATGATACAGCTTGAAGTGTGTAATATTTCGAACTGATTAAACTTCCTACCTTTGATTATTTAATTATAATAAAATAACCAAAATATAAGTTAAGGAAATCGAAATGTATCAACAACTTAATGAAGTCTAGACCTAATGTTGATTACATGATATTACTCATTAGAGGAAATAAACTATGAAGCATTTTACTAAGGTTTAAAGTTAATTGTAAACTCGTAACAAAGAACTGTACTGTAAAACTTCTAATACAGCCAATAGGCAACTGTTTAACTGGTTGAGAATGACATGATAGTTTCTTGTTCCTCGTTGGGTGGAAAACGAATTTTGCACGAGAGTGTATGAGGTGGGATATTGTAGGTACAAATTCTGATGGTGAATTACAATGCATCACGTGCATTGCTTTGCATAAGCCTGATTGAAATCTGGTTTGAAATACCAGCACGTCACAAATTTCACCCTTCCGATCTGGTTCAAATCCGCGATGCAATATCACGAAGGCGTCTTTTGAATCCCAATGAGTTAGCACCGCACGCTGTCCCTTGCTGCTTGTTACGTCGTAATCTAGGCCTATATATCGCCTTATAGTTCTGATCATTTTAATTCACCAGAACATGATTATATTTTTGTTCGATATTATTATAATACGCTTTGATATCCATTACGATACAGATTTTCATTATAACACAGGTGAGATATCGATTATTATCGAACAAGGAACGATCTTGAAACCTTGAGAGCAACAAATGAAACTGCGTTGTAAAGAACTCGTATTTAAAATAAAATCAATTCTGTTCGTGTTAATTTTAGTATTACCAGCATAGGCCTACTAAATTAAGTTCATTTCGTCTTGTAAAAATCTGCTCTTTATAAGAAAATGGCCAAGAACAAGCTTCGGACTTTACCTATGCCATCATCCTGTCAGCCGATTTCTTCTTTTTTTTATGAACCTAAAATCTAAAAATTTTAACATTTAATTACGGTCGAAAAAACAGTCCTCTGTAACTTGCCTATAACGGCAAATAAATTACTAGTATGAAAATTACCAAACTAGCTTTACTCGTTTCATAAATATAGGCCTACTTGTACCTTAGGCCTAACAGATGCCATTACAGGTTCGTTGCATAATGCACTATTTTAGACAGCTTGAATTAAAAATAGAACTTATAACACAAGGCGAAGAAAGTAAAAGTAGTACGTTATAGCACTAGTGCTAAAAATTCATTACAACCAACTTTGGTTTCAATCACTTGGCAAGTAGGCCTAGGCCTACTCTCTTTAGTTAAGAATATTTGTACATGGTTATTAAATAAACTCAGTCTAACATAAATTGAAAATCTTAAAATTCATTACGCCTTTTTAAATGTTAAATTTCTCACAGTGGTCGCAAAAACATTCATACTTGGGGGTTGAAAAGCGTTGAGTATGCATTCATTATGTTGGCAGCCGTGCAACAGAAAATCAGTAACCTCTGTCTGCGCATATGCATGTGTAATCTATATGGGACGGTATTCAGTCCGCGTACAAATTTAAAACAGAAGCTTAGGGCTGTTTTTTAGAAATCGTGAAAAGCGAAATCTTTTTCGTGTAAAGTGACTAAAAGTAAGAGTTAGACGTCTTCATGCTTCGCGTCACATCCCTGGAAAACACTAATTAAATCAAATACAATTTTTTTTTAATAATTGCTATTTTTGAGCTACGATGTTGACGACAAAAGTACACATACATATACCCGAAAACTGCTTTTTTAAGTCACGGGACCTCAGAACATGTAGACTCTATTAATCCAAAAACTTTACATCAAAATTCACGGTCGAACACAACACTTCCTCAACCCAACTTATAGTACAGGTAGATAAGTAGTAACTTCTCATGTCATTGGGAATTAGTCATGGAAATTAGGCGAACACCTCTTTGCTTAGTTACGGCGACAGTTTTTTTCAGGCTGAATTAATAGAGTTCCGTACAGCCAATTTCAATATAATTTGATATTACTAATAAAATCACTGAGTACTGGTGTTAAGTTTACGACGGTGAGCTTTGACCGATCTTACTTGGTAGGCCTACTCCTGTCTAAATACCAAACAAAGAATGGTAGAAAAATATGGTAGGGCTAGATAGCCTATGTTATGGAACAACAGAAAAATAATGTAGAAATATATTGCTGTAGATTTTTATAAATTGTTGGAATTTACTGACTCCTAATGAATAATTTGTGTTGTATGAGCAGACAGAAGACTTATATAGCTCTCTAATGGTAAAAGAGAATGTGGAGCCATATTCAGTGAGATCTGTGTTATATAGCGAATTTAAGATTTCGTAGTAGTTTTACATTTCTAGAAATACAACACAGAGATTTTCATATGCTTGGATCTACTTTATAATTGTCCATAAAACAGTAACACCTCGAATGTGCATTTTAATATATGTGAGCTTCTGTTTAAGAGTAATGTAAACCTGTTTATATTTATGTACGCAATGTACTTAATAATTGTCTTGTTAGATAGAATTAGTAAGCTGTGTCCAATGGCAACTTGCGGAGAGGCAAGGAGCTGCATTTATGTTTCTAATCAATTATTTTCTTTCTTCACATAAAGAAAACGAACTTAAACCATCATTAAATGATAGTTAAATTATAAATATCGTCAGTTATCTATTGCTCTTTCTAATAGTTGACATATTTCTTTATATTTTTATATTTAATATCCTGTTAAACGTTAGTCTTTTATTGAAATCTATTACAATTTAAGCAATAGAACTGTTTTTAGGTAGATTTATAAGAAAAATCTACCTATTGCAATCGATACCATGTCATGATTTTCGAAAAATTCTTTCATATCTTTACGTTTCATGCCTCAATAAGATATATATAATCTTTGCACGCTAACGGCCGTAATTTTGAAGATATTTGAACCAAATTTTATTATGCTATTTTTTCTAGGCCTAATAGTTCGGACAAGTTCGTTAATGGGCAAAATCGCCCCAAGGGGGGAGGAGTCGGGGGAGGGGGTTGAAATTTTGAAAAATTTATATCTCGGCCCCTATGAAGTATAAAGGGAAACTTTGATTGAATAAATTAGAATACTCCATGTGGAGTTCACAGTGACACCAACGATTCGGGGGTTTTGGGGGTACGAGTGGGGGTGGGGGATGGAAATTCGAATTTTTTTAAACCACGTCTTGTGGGGTATCGTTGAAAAGCTCTTGATGAGTACTCTACAAATCAATAACTGGTTTCTCGATAGCTCTCATATAAGGCGAGATTTGAATATTTGACAAAGTGTTCTTTCCTCTTTTTTGCAGTTGTTATTGCGGGTTTGTCATGCCAAGGCTAAAGAAGAAGAGTGCAGCGCAGAGACAATAAATTAAACCAAAAGCACTTCGAAATCTACCTCAGCCTGTAGGCCTGTCTAAAGGGATTTTTCCCTCAAAATAGTTTTGGGGTCGGAAAAAATGAGATTAGGCCTATCAGTAATAAAGAGTTCTTTCACCCACATAGACTAAATGCATAATAATATGATGGTCCCAATAATAAACTGCTACCAGTGCCAGAAAATTGCTAAAGAAAGAAAGAAAGAAAGAAAGAAAGAGAGGAATAAAGAAAGAGAGGAAGATTTGGGAGAGAGAGAGACTGGTAGTGATTGACGACAATTCTTCTACTCATAAGACACAGAAGTGACTAGGAAAACAAGCAGAAAACAAATGTTGTTTCTGTCTTGACTTGCTTTTAATGAGTTTGAGAGTATTAATAGAGACTTGTTTGCTCTACAAACGCTCCAACAGTCAAGCAATTAGTTCCTGCAACACTCTGACATTGTTATTTCTGTGACACTTTTACACTCCGACACAACTGACTTGGTGGTTCCTTCTAATTAGATGGTGTTAGGTCTCTGTATTTTGGCAAAGATAGGGAGTGTTCTCTGTGAAATTCTTAAGGTTTGAACATAAGTTGTGTTACATTCAAAGCGCCTGTAATTTCGGTAATAATAATAAATGAAGACTTGTGATATAAATTAGGCCTATAGTCTATTGTGTAATATAATATGTACCTGGATATATCCAGTTGTGAGTAGATTGAAACACTGGGCTATAAAACGGAAGATGGAGTTTTATAATGTAGTTAAGGAGGATCTACTCAGCCCCAAACAGAAATAAGAATCAAGAACCATCCTGGTGATGTAAGCTTACGAGTAGAATTGTGTGCAGGGCTGATAACCGTACTAATGTCAAGTGCTGATTGAACAAAAGTTCAACGAACTGTAGGCCTATATAGGGAGAACTTTACTTACATTATTAGAATTAGAATTAGCCCACAAGCATCCCATAGTGGGCAAGGGCCTCCTGGCATACCAGGGTGGCTGACTCGTTGAAGGAACGTTTCAATATTTTCACGTAATATTTTCACGTAGAATGATTCCAATTAAAATTGTTTTATAGAAGTAGCCTCAACGTCATGTTTCATAAACGTTATCTAAAATTAATATTATATAAATATGTAGGCCTAAGTAAATAATTTTTTTAAATTAAAATTAATTTACAAACATATTTATATTATATTAATTTTAGATAACGTTTATTAAACATGACGTTGAGGCTACTTCTATAAAACAATTTTAATTGAAATCATTCTACGTGAAAATATTATTTACATGGTTTCTAAGTTTATCGTTTTAATTAAAAAACAGAGTATGTTTAACAATGACTAGCTTACTAGTAAAATGTATTATATATTTTAATATGCGGTTAAAAGTGATCTTATTTATATAATTAGATATGGAACTGCAGATGACCCTTCATCCCCTGAAGGACAGCACTTAACGGAATGTGGTTCGTAAAACATTTCAAGGACTATTTACCTTATGAATCAATGACCAATCCGGTGTAAGAATAAATGGTATTTCAGACATTTTCAAGTGTCTATCGTCATACTTTTATTATTTTGTTTTTGTAGTTTTCATGTAATCGTGCTCTTGTTCTTATAAAAATCCGAATTACTGAACGCTGAATATCTTCATAACTTCTTTGATAAAAAAAATCAGTAATTGAACGTCGCGATTGGGTATAGGCCTATATAATCTGCAGAGAAACAAAAGATATGTAAATAACGTAGATTTCAAGCGTGGCGAAGCATTTATAAGTTTCATACAGTAATTAGCAGGCTTACGATATTGATAATACTAGATTGTGTAATAGTAAAGCATTTAAAGCAAAAAATAAAATGGTATACTTTCTTCTGGAAGTAACGTGCTCTGATTTTTTTTATCGAAAACAATTTAATCAGCTGTGATTCATGTGCTCTGGAAATCTAAAGATTACTATGGCAGGCAATTATAATTTTGGAAAGGAATATAAAGAATATTTAGTAAGAGTAGAAGAATGTAAGACCGATGTTAACGATTCCGCCTTTTTATTCACTAAATAGTCACTAAAAATATAATCCATGATCAGGATTTTCTCAAGAGCGATAAAATCCCGACCTTTAGTTATATTACTTATGACAAAATTCGGGAAGACATCGATATCTCGTGTTACCAAAACATCATTTCTACATCCCTGATATAAAGACAAAGCCATAACTGTATTGTTCAGTTCTAAAGGTGAATTAAAGATTGATTGATTGATTGATTAAACTATCATTAGAATGCAACAATTTCTACAAGCAAGTTGCTCTATAACAACAAAATAGAACAAAAAATGTAAATGACTGGTTGCAAGCCATAGTTTATTCCAATATTATCTTCAGTGCAGAAATACGGTAGGCCTAAGTGATAATCTTACAGTATTACAGTACCTGTTCTCTAATTACTTGTAAAATCAGGGAGAAGGGCATAAAATGATATTTAATTGTCTACCAGATCTCTGAAAAATAAAGTGAAGTAATTTTAAATAATTCCGATAACTTGGTGGTATCATAAAGAATTCAGAGAAAAATAATCAAAATGATCATAGCTGCCCTTTCCAAGGGTTATCAAAAGATACATCCTATTGAAGTCAGTCTGATAAAAGTCAATATTATGTCATAAAAAGAATACTAATTTGAAAATAATTTAAAAATAATTATGAAAGTAGAGACGAAATCATCAGAGAAGTTTAAAATTAAAATAAGATGAGGTAAAATAATCCATCTCTTGGGAAGAGACAGCTATGTTCATTATTTTAAAAACATTACTGAAATTTAATTTGCGAATACAAATAATTTTGATCAATAACTTTTACGTAATCACGTAAAACTTGGAAACAAAATCTATATTAGAAATCTGTCTGAGATCCCAGGCACCTGAAGACATTGGCAAAGAAAGAAAACAGAAGTCACACAAAGAGACAGAAACTATGTAGTGGGAAGTGCCTCAACAGATAATATTATTCAGATTCTTAAAAGATAGTATGCTAATGCTGAAATTGAATTGTTATTTTATGCTGAAAATTTGTGTGTATATAATATATATATATATATGCCAACAAAAAATATTTTCACATCAAAAATTGGAACTTTTAAGATTATACCACATGATAAAAAAAGTGAAGTAAATTAATTCCGATTTGGTTGTGTACTTTACTGAGAAAGAATTGATAATATTCGTCTTGATCTAAGGTCTTTTTTTTCTCGATTTAGATATATCTTTCATCGCCCTTTCTTCGTGCAGGAGTAGTGGGTAGAAATCGTAGAGACACCGATTCTACTGATAACTTGTCAGCAGCTTCTGCTCTGTCTGTATCAGACACCACCATCTCCACAATCCCCAGCTCCTCTTATCTCATACCTCGATGACAGCTCCAACGCATTCTATCAGCTGGTGGAAAGAACTCGATCGCGAAAACTCTCTTGGCGTGGAGAGACAAATGATCTTCCTAAACCAAGTGGATAACACTGTTACCATGTAGGCAGATACCGCTAACGATATACTCCAGAGCGTACCGTGCACTTCAATGTTATCGTGGGATTGGACAAGACTTTTAACTTGTTTTTAAGGGAAAAACGAAAGATTTAATATTTTATTTTTCTTCAGACGATTCTTACAAAACTATTAGCTCAGTATCAGAAGACTATATTTTTGTTTAGAAGAAAAGTTAGAAAAACGGTATTGCACTTAAATAAAATAAAACTTAATGACGACGCTTTCATAACACGGCTCTAATGCAGAAACCAAATTCTTCTTCTTCTTTCTTCCTCTTATTGTAGGCACAAGGCCTGTTTAATTAGTCATATTATTATGGCAATCTATCCGCTCGTGCGGGTGCTGCCTAACTACTTCCCTAGCCTTCACTGAATAATTAAGCTCTGAATGGATTATTCTTAAATAACAGTAAAAAAGTTATATTATCATAGATAATATGCTTATATAGGCTATATCTTAATTATTGTTTGGTAAAATGAAACATAATCGAAGAGACTCTTTGTAAAAAGATACTATAGGCCTAATTCAAAGAGGCATGGAAACGGCACCTATGAGAAGAATTATATTGACCAGAGAATTATTTTTCACATGGTTTTTTGCGCAATCAATTGATTCCATTTCCAACACTTGAATGTTATAACGTAGATATTAAGTCAAGTTAGTCGTAGGTTAGTAGAGTAGGTCTACGATTGAAAAATAATTTGAACGTGGAAAACATGTCATATTAATCAATATTACTAATCATTAGGTGACTATCTAGAGAAATAGTGTAAGGTGTAAGGTAATGAATGACAATAAAGTATTATTTATTTTGGAAAATAATGTTCAGTTTTTTATTTATTTATTTATTTATTTATTATCGGTACTTAACCTACTTTTAAAACACGCCTCGCATATAGTAAGTGTATGGATGCAAGCGAAGGAGTCAGAACCTGAGATTAACATCAGCGGGTATCTCTGACATAAGGAGTGATCTGATTGTATCTCCTTAACCAGAACAAATATAATTTTTCTTACCGGAGATCACAGACTGTATACTCAATGAAATTATGAAACTTGCCCCTGTAAGTACAAAAGAGAATCATAGCTTTATCTGATGAAAATTCGATCATAAAAAAATCAGCGTGAAGGGTTCCATCAAGAACATTTTTCCAACTAAAGCTCTGGGTTTAGTACCTTCTTGTAATAAAATCTGGAGTAGTTGAAATAATTTAGCCTATCTGATACATTTTTTGGTCAAAGGTAAAAACGCCTGAGCACTTTGCCTTTCTGTTTTCGACTGATGTCAACAACTACAATTTGTGAATATAAGAATTCACCGCTTTTCGATTTTGATAATAGGCCTATTGCTATGTTTGTATTGACTATCCTCAGTGACCAAGTAATCAAGGATCTGAAGACCGGTGCACGATCCCTCGATTTTATCTGAGGTGGAGAGGTCTGGATCGAGATGAGGACATCTGAAGGGTTACTTGTAGCCTATAAAGAAATACGGCTCCAGTAAATAAATTACATGGGATGGCGGCATGCTGACCAGAAGTCATAAATGTAATCGACCAATTAAATCGAATGAATGGCAAACAGGACAAGAAGTACAGGTAGGATTACAGTACTACTCTTGGGATTGAACACCATGGATGACTTACTTCGTGTGTTACTTTGAGAAAGGTGACATTAAAGTTCAAAGCATTAATGGTAACAATAATAATGATGATGATGATGACTATGGTAAGGAAGGAAGAGAAGGAAAAGAACAGTTGGTATTAAGTAAAACATACTCATTTTTACTAGGCTATATGCTGCCATATTATTGCAACTTTAGAAGTCTAAATTAACAAAAATTTTAAAGCTTCTTGTTGAATAAAGAAGATTTCAAGTAGAAGCAAAACTTGTCGCGACTTACACAAATAGAAACAACAGGAATTAACATAAGAAACTTGTTTCTGGAAGTGTAATCTTATACAACGCTGAAAACTAAATCCTCTCTTATCTTTAACTCTTGCAAAAATTGGGCACCCATTCACAGCTAAAAACGGAGAAAGTTTTCATCTGCACCCTGCACACATTTCCTCAAATAGAACGTGTTTGACGAGAACCCCAAAATGTTCAGCTTATTAAGAAAAGGAAATGAAACAAAAAGAATGAAAAAAAAGTGACACAAAACAAGCTAAAACATGCACCGGATAAATTTAGTTTAACTGTGTAATGCTACCCAACATTCTCTCTTTCTGTTTAGTTCAGGGACCTTTTTTTAAAGCCATAACAACAGAAATTGCTTTTAATAATAGTTGGACCTTTTTTATTTTGATACGAGAGCTTATACCTTCGTATCACATAGTTGTGAAATTTGCATTCAACGATGTGTCTTAAGACGCGCGACTGTTGAGTAGAATGGACCCTAAAGTGGGCCCGGGCGTGGGGGACCCAACTGCAGTCAACACTCAAGCGCCATGTCACCAGCGAACCTAACATTCAGTACAAAATGGACTCAAGTCACACGTTTTGAAATATAATGTACGTACGTACAGTATGTATCGTATGGACAGAGGAAGTAAATACTTATGCCTGTAGACATATCGTTAAATTACAGTCTGTCATACAATAAATTTAAGTTATATTTTATGATTCACTTAATATTTTTAAATGATTCTCAATTCCCTTGAGGCTGCCTGCCTCCACTCCCGAAGAATTTCCCATTAATATGTATTCCAAGAAAAGCACCACCGATTGTGGCGTTTTGTAATTTTTGCACCGCAGAACTTTTTTGTACTCTACCAGGCTGTCATGTAGGTGATTTGCCAGAAATGGCATATAACTTAACTGAAAATCTGTGACTGGATAATTTAAAAAGAATATATTTCATAATGCAGTCTATTACGACGCTGTTCTGAATTGCCCATATGGAGAAGTGTTTTAAATCTCGAATATTATGCCTTCTACCTATATACGACATTCTAACAGAAATAGGCCACCAAAATAGACCAGCATGAATAAAATGCAGAAGAGTTATGTTATGCATATTCAGGGGTATGAATTCGTTGATTAGCCATAGTTCAGCAATTCTACACTAATAATCATAATGCACTAATACCAGTAATAAACTAAGGATAATTTTTAAAATGCAGTTTTATAAAATAAATGCAATTCTCTTAGAATCCTCCAAAGTTCTAAAGGTTTTATAAAGGTATTTAATGTAAATGGGTAAAAGCGATCCCTGTATGGGTCATGAAGACCCGTAGGATTTCCAGGAGGTTAAGGCTCCCAGATTGAGACATACAGTACATGAAGATTGCAAGGTTGTCAGCCCTACGCATCGGCCGTTATTTTACTCCCAGGAATACTCGTGGTACTCATTTCTATTAGAAGCTGAGTCGACCCCAGGACCATAATGCCAACAGAAGGATTAGGCCAATTGAAAAATCTCAACGACCTCATCGGGAATTGAACCCGCGACCTTCCGGTATTTAATATAAATAGGCCTAATGATTATTTATTAAAATGCAAGTTGTATTATGACCTCACACTGTTTGTAGATAACAAGAGAACTTCCAACGAGTAGAAATATTAATTTTGCTCATGCTAATGGTATTAACACAAATTTTGCTATCTTCAGCGAGAATTCGGCAGGCGTGAATGTACATGGTATCAAAATGCGCATAAAAATTCAAGATCTCTCATAAAATCCTTCAAGTAGCTTATGAGTTATGATGATTCGAACCAAGCGTACTTCCTTCTTCAGTGAATTAGCCCAGCTATGTAGGATAGCAGGGAACGTTATTACCACAGTCATAGCCTATTTCTATATTTGAATCTGTTACATGCAATAACTCATTCTCATTTCAAGGGTGAGTTGTCCCTATGCTAGGTCCTTTACTTTTCGGAATATGTAGGGTATCCGAGGATTGAATATAGCGACTTGATGTAGAAGTAGATCTCGTCCTGTAGTTCCTGTGTTGAGTTAGGCTCACAAGGATATAGAACACGTCATATTAAAATATATATGCATGTTATAACAACAATATACAAAACGGTAAGCTTCCCAATTTATTCCAGCTGGAAATATTCATTTGTAGAAGGTGTGAGTTATTAAAAATTCCTTGAGATATCTTTTGAAAGTTTTGCATTTGCTATTAATACACAATAATTAATGTTTCTTGGACGCTCGTTGTAAATCTGTATTGCAGAAAAATTAGCACCCTTCTGAAAGAGTTTTAATGAATTAGCTGGTACGTGTAAATCATTCATGTTTCTAGTTGTACGTCCATGCACACTGTGACTAGTTTGAGATTTATCAATATTATCTACCATATAGCACATTACTGAGTATATACTCCCCTGTGAGAGTGAGGACTTTTAATTTTTCAAATAGCGGTTTACAATATTCTCTTTTGTTTTTCTTTCTTTCTTTCTTTCTTTCCACATATTCTTATTGCACGTTTTTATAAACTAAATATTTTCTCCCTATGGGAAGACTTGCTTCATAATATTATTCAGTATCTCATTACAGATGTAAATGCAAAATATACCATGAGTAATGCATCCTGTTGTAATGTAGTCTATCATTCAAAATTCTTAAAGCCAAACACGCTGAACTCAGTTTTGGACTTAACATTTTAATGTGTGTCTTCCAGTCAAGATTTTGGTCAGTTTGTAGTCCTAAGAATTTTATGTTGCTAATTTATTCTATGATTTGTGTTTGGTAATTAATTATAAGGTTTGACTGCGACTATGGATGTGGTCATGAAAGAAAATACAGTGTGCAAGTGCTGCACAACTCCGGACTTAAAAATATAATTTTGGTCATCTACAAATAAAACTGCTGGATTTTTAAATAAACTAATTAAAAATTGTGGAAAATATTTAGCATTATTTGCATGACTCTATGCAGTCTCGCAAGATTTTATAATGAAATTTTTCCTCACCAAGGAGATAGATCTGTGTTGCAAGAAGCCGAGGTCTGGTCTCCATGTTTTCCTGACAAAGTAATGCTACATTACGTTGCTGGAAGGAACATTAACATCGGAGTTTACGTTTTCCTTGCTTCACCCTACTACCAGATTATTCCCTTTACAGCGATAAGAAGAAAAAACACTTGTCCCTAAGTCGTGACCTGGAATACTAATTCCGTATACAAAAACTTGTCAACTGAATAATTAAAACACAGTCATAATAAGAGTTAAAACTTATATCTGCTGCCTGATTTACATACAGCCGTAATGAATACTCTAGGTGTTGTCCCCTCGCACTGACAGTTATTCTGCTTTATTCCTTCCACCTCTGTTTGCTTTTGACTTTCAATAGATTTTTCATTACTTAATTAATTACTGCATTCTACTATTCTGTATAGGGTACGTGATTGTAGTGCGACAGAAGATAATTTCATTTGTATTACTACCGGTATAATATAGCCTACTTGTACATAACAAAATAAAAATTAATTCAAGTTATAGGGGGTTAGAACTTAGAAGGAATAAAATTTGAACTCTGTCCCAACAAAAGACAGACGGATATTAAACTTAGAATAATTAAATTCATTAAAACATGTATGAGTGGAGACATAATAACCTAAATTTTACGACGCGACTTTATATATAGTCTATGTGTATAACAGTAGACCGTGAAACTAGTGATGTGCATCTAGTAGGTTACTGATGAGTTATGAGATATGACTTCTGTCAACTGATATTCGATTTTAATGATAATGATACGGGATGAATTAGTGGCGACGAGTCATGGTAAGTAAATACTTAATTCGGCATTTGGATAGACGACAGGGGAAACCATGGAAGAAAAGAAAAAAAAAAACAAGTCAAATTGGCCGGCTAAGGGGTTTGGACCCGGGAACTTCCTAATGCCAATCAAAGACACTAACATATCTGCCACCTTGCTCGATAGTTCTACATTACAATTTAAAATATGAAACCTTTGATATGGAATGAAAGGTTTTCGGAAAATGAATAAAGATGTTTTATAAATGTTTTAGTTATGTCCAATCTTAGTTGAGATAAGCCATTTCTTGAGAATTATGGATATATGAGTAATACGATAAAGCATATTATTATTATTATATTATTATTATTATTATTATTATTATTATTATTATTATTATTATTATTGCTTCTTAAAATTTGAGGCTACCACTATGACAAAGTATACCAGACATAATTATGTTATATCCATGTCATATAGCTATAGATACCGTACGTTACATAGATGTGTTACAGAAGTAAATAAAAGGAAGTAAACAATTCATACAATATGGTTATAAGTTATATACATTCATCAACGACAGATTATTGTCTCTGTTGGACATTACATGATAATATTATAGGGAAAAATTCCTCTGATACTGGGATTTGAACCCAGGACCTTTGGCTATCCGTGCCACTGCTATCCTAACTGAGCTAAGCCAGAGTTCACTTCTAAATTCATACAATATTAACTTCATACATTTAAGTCTAGAAAAACAAACAATATTAAACTTAGGCCTAATACTTAATATTAGTAGAGTATAGGCTAACGTGCTTTCTAAAAAATGATAAAGAACACAGTGATCAGTGTCCTTAAATGCTTATGAATTATTGACGACAAATTCCTAATAGAGATTTATGTCTCTATCTTCAATTTTATTTTATAATTTTTACTTCACCCACCATTATACAAATCAACATAAACGTACCTGCGATGAACAAACTGAATATTTCCCTCAGCAACAACGTTTTTAAAATACGTGATTCCTCATTTATAGGTTAAAAATCCATTGCACTTCTCTAAGCTAAATTTCATTAGTAGTTTCAGGAGGAAGTTAACACATTTATCCATGTGGCGAAATAGAACCAGAATTAACGTATGCATTTTAATGTAACAAACACCTGAATACTGTTTCTAAATCACGTAACTGATATCCATGCAAAAACATTTCAGACATAGCTTTCACTGTCCACAGTTGAGTTACTAGGTTCTGAAGAGTTAAATTGCCAGGGACAGAACCAGAAAAAGCGAGGATGGGGATGGTTTTATAAAATTAAACCAACCAACACAATGTTCCGTGCTAAATAAAATTGTCCTTCAGGATGTCAAGCGAGATGTCAGTCATATGTCACTTATGCATTCAGAAGCGACATACACCCACAAATATACATCCCACCACCACTACCAGCCTACACCTACTCTTGTATTCACTTTCCAAATTGGATAGCGCTTTATCGGGCCAGAATCCAACCAGTCTGCCGGCCATAATTACAGTGCACCCCCTTCACCCCGTGTAAACTGTCAACGTTCCAATCGTACTAGGAAAGATCGATGGTTTTGCCCCCCAATTGAAATGGATACGGAATTAAAGAGAGTATGGAGGCTATTTAATTGGACAAGCGTGTATACATTCTGCAAACTTTGCACCCGCAATCACTGCACTCGTACAATGTGGTGAATATAGCCACACCAAGTAATAAGAACACTGATTAATAAATGTCACAATTATGCAAGTCATGCCCGACTGATGGCTACGAATTGGACTATGTCTCAGGACAATTTTCAAATATATTAATTTAAACATAGTCATTTAAGGAAATCTTCTAAGCCCATGAACTAACTATAACGCTAAGATCGTAGCACAACTTAAATGTTGATTTATTGTACTGATTAAATGTTACATTATGAAAGACTTGTTTACAATTTTTTCACATTAGGCCCTATCTATTTATTAAGATGCCACTCGCATGACCACATGCTCGTAATCTGAGGCAATACAGAAATGGATATAAATACATTAAATAAAAAAACAAATTATTTAAAATAAAATACAATAAATTACATTCATATACATTAATTATCCTAGGCAGAAAAATTTAGAAAGAAATAAGAAACATGAAAAATAAATACTATGTAATATAGTGAAGTGGTAATTCTTTCACTTTGGCCGTATGTAGGGTAAGGTGGAAAGGTGAAGTCAGACTGAAAAATTCAATGATATAGTCGGGATTTTAACCGGGATCTTCGGGTCTCCGTGTTGCTCCTCTTATCAACTGAGCTACCATGGCAACATGCCGGTAGGCCTACACCATTAAATACTCTAACTGATGCACACATCCCATTATGCCACCAGGCGTTCTCAATATGAGATACCAACCCAGTGGCCAAATATTGAGAACAATATGGCAATAAAATATTGTTAAAATACTTATCTCACTGCCCCTGATTGAGTTTTTGGTTCTTGATATTTTAGTGAATCTTTCATTGTTCCTGTAATTTTCCACGCCACTGAGGTAAGCCGAGCGAGACTGTAAATTAATTAATTATCGGTGATTAAAATAATTACTGATTGGCACTCAACTCGCCTAACAGTCTCATAGTTCAGCAATAAACACATTTTAGAAATATTCGCTAAGGATATAGGCCTATACAACATCAGCAGGGATAGATAACCTGTCTACCAAATTTTTGGCAGAAAACATTTACCACAGGCATTATATCTTCGGTAATCCCATGAGAGTTGACCAGCAGCGAATTTATATGATGATGAAACTCGTCAACTCTAGTTGGATTTATTAAGACTATTCCTTGAATAAAAATGTAATGGATTATACAAATAATACTTACTTTCGTGCTTTGTTGTATAAGAACAAAACTAACAGCTGCGATATTACGGCATATTATGAATCAACCATCCATGAATCGATTCGAATTACCATGTTGTGAAGGGCTACCAATTGTGCAAATAAGACATAGTTGAGGTAAGCTAACAGCAGAACAGAATAAAAGCACACCAACTGGTTTGCACTGAATCGAAATTGTTTTTAATCAATGTACATTTCTATTATTTTAATTTCCAAACAAGTTATGTTGTATAGGCTAAAATAATCTGTTTTAGTGTTGCTTAATGGCAGCATGTGACGTATTAATAACTGCACACTGATGCTCACGTGTCCAGTAAAGAGCTGACGATTTTACCCGATAAAACGACATCCTCGCGAATCCTTCATGAATATTGTAAGATAAACGACTGTGATTGGTCTATACCCGAGGAATTACCAAACGTTATTGGTTAATATCAAACACGTGGCGTATGAGTGGAATAGTCTTCCTAATCATGTAACGAACACGATAAAGTTTGCTTAGGCCTTTTAAGTACCGCTATTCTAATCATTTATAGTAATGTTAATTTGGCCTAATAACGCAGGCTCGAAATTCTTGGCTTTAAAGCCCTTCTTGGATAGCTGTTACTAATTTTTCTTCTCCCTGAAAAATCAATCGTTTTCAGCCACTTTCACTCTAGAGATCAGCACGCAAAGAATCATTCCAACAAAAGATAACTAAGTGGCGTTTATAAGCAGAAAAAAGTGTGATCCCTGGTTAATAAATGTTCGTTGTTAATACAATAGAATAAGTCCCCACAGATATGGAGAACTAGGCCTGCTTTATGGAGTGTCCATCCATTGGTCTCACTCTTACATTTTTTTTAGTCATATCATGCATGGAACCCATACAATATGAACCTTGTTTAAAAATGAGACACTCAACGAAATATTAATATTGTAGGAGGTGTAACAACAATATGATCAAGCAGTATTCTGGAATAGAGGGCGGATGCGAAAAGTTAGCGAGGCGCCAAAATCCGGGCCGTGACACGTTAAAAAGCTGGTGTAGTGCCTAAATTATATCAATAGCTGACAGAACAGGATTATCCAGAGGTAGCGGTACCTGACAGTGTTTGGGTGGAACAGATAGCGAACGACCGGTTTCCCGAGCGTCCCGGGGATTTATGAGGAGAGATCAGCTCTCCAGTCCAGCAAGTGCGACAGCGGCCCAAGTACAGCATCTATGAAAACAGTCATGTTAAAATTCCTTTACTAATAAAAATAGATATCGGCATTAACATGTTTTTTTCCACTTGATAAAAGTTCAACATTTCTTCTTTGTCGTAGTCTTTTCTTTCCCAGTTCCTCCTTCTCTACCAAATTCATTGTGGTTTGTCAGTAGTTATTTCTCTTTTTTATCTAATGTTTCTTATTCTTCTCTTCATATTATTTTATTTTTCCTATGGTCTCCACTGCTAGGCTGAATTTATTATTATTATTATTATTTACACCGATAACTTTTTATTAGGACTAGATTACTATTGAGGCAATAGACTACTATCTTCTCATGGTACAAGAAGACAAAGACAAAACCATGGATACTGGGGGAAATCCTCTTAGGATATATAAATAAATAAATAAATAAATAAAATTAGCCTAGACATCCCAAAGGGCAATGACCTCCTGCGGATCACAGGGCAAGCTCATATACTTCTCGTTAGGTGAGCTGGTCCTAGCGTAGCTACCTTAAATTAAGGGTGCCAATAGGACACAGCCAAATCAAAATAATTCTAAGAACTATTTTTTTAAGATGAGAACTTGATATTTTCAATATTCATATATTTTTATTGCATTTTAAAGCAGGTATCAATAAAGGAATTCCTTTCTATTAAAAAAAAATTCTGAAACAAATGGTTATGGACAATATGCAGCGAGTCTTGAAGAAGAGTCTTTTAAACATTCTTGTTAAGGCCAATTCCTCTCTGAAGGTAGAATACCAAAACGTTGGAAATAATTGACACACAATTTCGAAATTGTCCCTCTCGCCGCAAATAGCAACCCAATCACTTACCAATCTCTTATCTCATACTTCTCCTTCAAGTATTGGAAGCATGGATGATAATGAAGTTTCTTTTTCATGTCTACCTCGTTTGCATGGTATCTGTTCCTCATATAGCCTACCGTATTCATAGCGGGTTAAACGAGAATGTGCAATTGCTTAGTTCCCATAGCCAGCAGAGGGTTGAATAGGGTGCACTATTCACTGTTGTTGCGGATAAATTTTCGAAATGATGAGTTCGACAACGTGCCGGTAGGTTACGTTTTCTATAGGTTTACTGTTTTCCAGCAAGGCAACCACTTCGGCTGGCGCTCGCTTGGTTTTCACCTCTGGAACCCGGGATCGAATCTCGCTGGACTCGTGTGGAATTTGTGGTGGACAAAATGGTGTCGGGGCAAGTTTTCTCGGATGGTCTTGTTTCCCCATATCACATTATATTTCCATCGTTCCTCCATTTATCATAATATGACCATTTGGTTGTAATAAAGGAATTATTATTATTATTATTATTAACATCATTATTAATATTATTCTCCGCGAGAAACTTCGCAAGGCATTTGCACGCAACAAGAAGCCTAAAAATTCCTCAAAAGCTATGCCTTAGGAAACACACACAAAACATTATACAATAATATTGTGATAACAATTCAAGGATGACCATTTGCTCACGGCGATTATGAAAAGGTTAACACAGTAGAGAGCGTGACGACAAAGCAGGGTAGGATGTATAATATTTTCCAAAGCCCAAAAGAAATTAAATTTTTCGTCGGAACAGTTCGAAAACACCCATGCCAGTGAACAGTCAGGTTTGCTCAGCATTGGTTACCGTATCGTCACGAGCCGCGGAAAACAAAAGAGGAATTATAGTAGTATTGACATTTTTCAGCGCAAGAAGAGAATCAGTATGGCACATAACGAAACTTGGTAATTCAGTACGCCGTTGCTAAACTAACCTAGCCTGGCCTGGCCTGGCCTAGCCTAGCCTAGCCTAACCTAACCTAACCTAACCTAACCTAACCTAACCTAACCTAATCTAACCTATCACTGGAACTACATATTAACAGAGCAGCTTTATTTTCCTTCCACACCTCCCAAAAACCTCCACAAAAAGAAGCCATATGTAATTGTTTCTAATAATTTCCTATGGTAATTCCTACTAACAGTGACTTCATTCGCCCTCTGTACTGAATCTCTTGTATTTACCTAATAACACATAGAAATTTCTTTTACAATCCGTAGACACTGCAATCTGCTGAGTTAAGTTTGCACTTATCAGGTTTGTGATGTTGGTGATATGGTAGACATGGTAGTAATCGGTATGTTCCGGCTGACACAGCGGTTAAGGAATTCTTGAGTTTGCGATTCGGTCTTCGGATATGTAAATACAGTATAGCCAAACGGAGATTTGTGCAAGTGGGGAATGTTCAATGTTTGTTTCGGCTTATACTTTTTGAAAAGTCTAATAACATTGTAAATATAATATTTTCATTGCAATAAGGTTTGAAACACTTAAAATATTTTATAAATCAAAATCAGAACGAATAGGCATATTTTGCAGGTAGGTTAGAATGAGTTGTTTACCTTAGGTTAGACTGGGTTTGCTGTCGTTACGTTAGAGTAAGTAGGAAATGAGCATGAATGTCAGAATTCGCAAGATTTTTAATTATGCAAACCTAGGCTCTCTGGGCTGTGGTAAATAATAAATGCCAAAGTTTTGTCGAAATAAAAGGGCAATAGCTGTTTAAGGTTTATCGTCCCAACATAATGATGGGTGTAGACTAAGGAAGGTGATGCTGACGGTTTGGGTGGTATAGCCTATATTAACGATTGCAAGGTGTTGGTTCTAGGCATGCTACAGCCTAGCTAAGATAAAACAAATTCAAGGACCTCTGTCAATAATAGAAATTATTTTTTTCCCCTATCATATTTATTCGGTGAACTAGGGGATTTTCGAAACAAAGATTCTCACATATTTCATACAACCCCATGGAGAAAGCTGGTAGATGCCAATAACTTGGGGGTTTTGTTGATTTCTATGAAAAAATGTGGAGAAGAGTGTTTTATGCGTGGACGCGCTCCTTGCTTTTGTTGTGGTATTATTATTCCCTGTCCAGTGCTTGCATTATCTTTTCAATAACACGACTTGGCCAGATTCGCCTACCGCCTTCTCACATCCATAATACAACACGTCCTGCCGATGTTTCAAACTCTGCCACCAGGTGCTGCTACAGTACATCCCGCAATTTTGACCAAACCAGCTACTGAAACTAGAGTCTTACGTTATAATATTCACAGTATCTATATTGTATTCTTTAAACAGCTTTCTCATACAGGCACATAATAATTTTACATTAAATCATGATTCTGCTATAGTTACGAGTATTAATGATTTTCTGTGTGGTTAAACGCAATGCTTAGGCTATGAAGGTTACGGGTTTGATCCCGTTCATTGTGTTATTTCAATCGGCCTAACCCTGGGGTCAATGCGTAAGGCTGTAATTCCGATAATCTAAATATCCAGGAACATTGTTTCCAAAACCTGTCTAGAATCTTCTAAAAAATGTAATAAGTTTTTGCTGAAGATATTATGTAAAAATAATTTATGTACATAAATAAGACTGACATTTTTACTCTTCTAAGTACGCCTGCAATGATTAGGAATTAAGTTTCTTTTATATCAGGGATCGTTATGAGATGTATCACCCATGAATTTTTCGAATATATAAATTGTCTTGATTCCTGCACTACCATACGACTACAAATTGCATTTCTCCTGATGATAAAGCAAAAACAGTAGTTATGGAAAAGCTAAAACATTTCTTCTGGAAATTGTTTGTAAATTCAGTTTCTATTTAATTTTACAGAAAAGGTGTAAATTGCGATAGTAAAAAGAACTCCAAACATGTAAATATCTTTTCATTTCATATACGCTGTTTTATAACAAGCATAAATGAGGGTTTTCTCAACACTGAATGAAATGCAATGATATTTGATTTTAAGCTCTTTTAACTGCCAATAATTTCATAAGGTAGCACGTGTAACCTTCTTTTAAACTATTTCATGAATTTTATTATCTCGCTTTGTTCCTGTATATCGGTATACGTACTAAGAAATATACTTCTAGTTTTCTAGTTATAGCTCTATAGTCTATTTTACGAGAAAAGGGCCTGAATTTGGTTGGCCCTGTGCATGAGTTGTGGTCAGTGTCACACTACTTCTGTCTCCTCTCTGATCCAATATTGTCCAGAGCTGATGGTGTAACGCCGTGATCCAATAACATATTGTTAGGGGTCACAATCCCATCGTCCACCACCACCGTATTGAAAGAAGACTTTACTTTTATGTACCAGGAGGAGTGGAGTATGTCCATATAAACTTCATATCTAACACTTCAAATAAATCGACACATACTCATACACCGGGCTAAGCTGGAAGAAATGTGGAAAAGGAAGATTCATGACAAAACTGTTCGACTTCGGCTCTTCCATTGAAATTATGTGAACGAAAAAATGACATGGAACGGAAATAAGACTTCTTCAAATTCATAGTACCACCCGTGTGAAAATTTTTCACATTCAACCTCCCCCCAAATGATTTAACATTTTGTTGGGTAACTGAAACTAAATACTCAACGAACTGTACACAAAATAGCAAAGAGTTAAAAGTAAAATAGTAAAGAGAGTTTATTAATGTGAAGGTATTTATTTCTGTTGTCAACATCCTTTTTTCTCAACAGATAACTTAGAAAGCCTACAGTATCAGTATTAGATTCTTCAAAACTCTGATACAGTAAACTCAGCTTACGTTAAAATACATTGTTCGTTTAAAATATTCATTTCTACAATTTTACTATCAGCTTCCCTTTTTCTTAACTAATAAAAGCCTATGGTGACGAATAAAAAATTATGTGAGTGCATCACAACATATATTTTCAGTTACGGTACTAATTTTTTAAGTATAGGAAAGCATTCTATTAATAGCCTTTTTAATTTGATCGATTACGTCAAATTTCATAATCATGCAATTTTCTAAACCAGCTGTGTACACTGAAACAGTTGTGTTGACTGTAAATTGGCTTCACTACCAGTTGAATATGTGTGAATTTCATGTGTAAGTTAAATGCAACTTAAATCATATACAATTATATGAACATTTTTAACAAACTGTGAGTCTTAACTTAAACTGAGCATGTAATGTCATGTAAGGTAAAAAAATCCTATCCATTGATACCTTATTCATTGCTGTAAGTTTTGCATTAGTTGAGAAAAAGAGATGCTGATAACATAAATAATAATGTAGTGATTTTCGGTAGACAGCCTAGGATCTTCGACAAATCATTTCCCTGCCTTGTGACACAGAAGTAGTCTACACGTCTAACTTTTCCTTAGACCCAACAGTTTATTATATAGGTCTACTTTGTTGGATTGTGTGTTTGCATGTTTTCTACTATTTCTCATTACTTACTCTACTAAAAAAAGACAATAGGAAAAGGATCCTGGTTCTATTGTATTATAATATGATATTAGATGTTGAGTTTTCAGCAGAACCATTATTTTTTTTACGAATTCAAAAAGGTCAGTTTTTTTAAAATTAAAAAGGTGTAACATGTGTGAAACTACATTAACAGATTAATTATTATTTTTTACCAACCATTGCGTGTGAATCATTGAACTCAGCACTAAACACATTAAACCATAAAACTAATCTGTTTTTACTAAGAACATTTATGTTAAATTTTTCGAACTATCTTCACTAGGAACTAGTGAATAATTAAAAGGCATTAGTTAAACTTGATATGTCTCATATCTTATTTTTAACTAACTCGCATGCTGGTATCAAGCATCTGAAGCCAAAATGAAATCTTACAAAGCTCAATGCAATTTTTATCGTCATAATGTGTTATCTGAATCTAACCTATAATGACTAATTTTAGTTTGTCAGTTATTTTTTTTTTTTTTTTTTTTTTTTTTTTTTTTTTTTTTTTTTTTTTTTTTTAAATAATTAGGATAAAATGATCTTTGAAGTCTGTGTTCAAGATTGCCGCTTATAGAAGTCAGGATCAGCCCTTCTATATGAGCATTAAGCAAGCCTATTTCCCATTATTCAGTCAGTAGCTATAGTAATTTGTGATCGGAAGTTGCATGGGAAGTAGCCTCGAATCTCGCTCAGAGCACAGTGCCTATAATCTGACCATTCCAAGAAATAAACCTGAAGTAAACAAAATCCAGTTTGTCTGTCTCACTCTCAGATCATACGAGTTATGTGCAAGAGTGAGACAGACATACTGGTGTTTGTTTATTTCAGGTTTCTTTATTAGAATGGCCAGACTTTAGTCAAGGTTTGTGTCCAGAACTAAATATAACGGAACAGTGATTTATTTGGAGAACTGAACCAGGGATTCATTTTGCTAGTCATCTCGTATAGACCTTTCATTATCTCCCTATTGCCTAGTGCTTCGCAGGTAGTGTAGATATTGAATAAAATTGCTCCAGTAGCTGAGCTGCAAGGTAAAATAACATTATGTAGCATGGTGTGTTGCAAAATATGTGTCTCTCCCCAATAAATTTGTCACAGGCATTATCATTTTGTTCTACTTATTCTGCCTAATCACACTATTTTTCGTGGATGACCTAAGATCCTTCACCCCTCCGGTTTATTGCCCCTTTCTTAATTCATTCTTTCCATATGTTCGTTCCGCTCTTTCTTCTTTTTAACCAGTCACCAATTGTATCGTACTCAAAATTCTTGCCATATCACAAAACTAGAATTATCTACTAAATATGCACTCTGTGATTTTTCTTAATCAAAAGCATCTACTAAATTCTAAATGTAACTTTTCCGCACTCTCCTTATGTATAGTCTACTTTGAACTGCAATGTGATTAAGCCTTTTCCGAGCGCAAAAATGTTTTAGTCTTTTGAAAGCGTAAAAAAGTTCATTCGATAGTGGCTGTGGAAAATGCATTGATAGAGTAAGATGTAAAAATTTAATGCATTGAATGATTTCGTGAGTGAACTGGGACAAGAGCAGATAGGTAGAACAATAGCCTGATTTAGCTTTACAGCGATTCAATAACGAAAGAGTATTTTTAATACCGTAATTAGCAATAAATAATTAACTTAATGGAAAATTAAAGGGTGGGCTTGAGCCCCACGGGCTCATATGAGTTGCGCCAATAGACGTAACGAACAGACAGAAAACATAGTACAACCTGTGCAAATTACGGTCAATAATCCAGGAGAGCATACCTAATTAGGATACTCAGACGCAGTTATCTGAACATAATTATGTAAAAAAGGCCGGAAGATTTTATGTTTTGGGATTTATATATACATGTATCGATAGTCGGAGCTTCGAAATAAATTGTCAGATTAGATGTCTTGCTGTACATATCACGTTTTTGCTGTAGGTCTTGTAAGGCCTGGGCTTCCCGCCCACAAGACTTGACAAGGACCTCCAATATTCCCCTCTTTGTTCGCAGAAGAGGGTGTGGTAGCTTTATCCAAAAGGGTGTTTTTCTATCTATACCACTCCACACCATGTCCAAGATGGACTTCCTTAATCCTGGCATGATAGTCTTCCATTTGTGTTGGTAACACTGTCTGTTCACAATAAACTGAACGCAAAACGGAATGGGGTTGTCCAGTATGTTTCGTTTTGTAATTCCTATATGCATGCAAGAATTATGGTTTAAAATAATTTCTTAGTAGCAGTATTAATAATAAATAAATAAATAATAATAATAATCTCTACCAAAAGACTGAAAAACTCTCGGACTCAATGAGGAAAAGAAGAATTGATTTTTATGGACACATCCTCAGAATGGACCCAAATAGACTGACCAAAAAAATCTTTGAATATTTTCGCAACAAAAAGACCAAACCAAATTGGTTTAAGGAAACGGAGAAGGACTTAAAAAACTCAAAATCACAGAAAAAATGCTCATAGATAAAACTTCAAAAAAAACAAAACAAAACAAAACAAAACAAACAAACAAACAAACAAACAAAAACACACAGTCAAGAAAGAGAGGTTCCAAGTCAAAATCAAAACCAAACGAATGATTCAGATCAGTGAAGACGAGAGAAAAGCAAGATCAGAAAGAATGAAGCAAAACTGGGCTAAAATTAAAACACAAAACATTAAGAAGTGATTGATTCAACGTGCCCCAAAGTTGGGTGAAACGGAGAATAATAATAATAATAATAATAATAATATGGAACAATATTCTGACTATACTAACCACCGTAAGCCAAGATATCTTCCTACACGATCCTTGGTTAAGGTTAGTTTACACGGTGACACTAGGTTTCGTAACTATTTTCATGAAAGTGATTTCGTAAAATTACACCAATTTCCTCCCAAACAAATTCCAGTGCAACTGCGCCCTTCACCTTATTTTCCAAGTTTAAGTCGTTGAAATCCCAAAAACATGTTTCGACCATACATAAATCCATGAATTTCACGTTGTACAACACTTCCTCATTTCATTTTACAAAATGTGAACCAACTAAACATGTACATAACCTAAAAACTTACTAAAGTTTCGAGAAAAGTTGGAATCAGCTGAAACTGCACATTGTCGCGGCCAGTATCGCCCGTATCGCCAATAGTTCTCGCGCATGTGCATTCAAGTATAAAACAGTTGCGAAACTGTTAAAAACACAATTTCTTCGTGTAAACTAGCCTTTATTCTCTTTCAGCACAGTGATTCTTTATGCAACTACCTAATTTGCATTATTCCTCTAGCAGTCTCATGTTTGGAGTGTAAGGAGAGTGGTTTGGCATGCTTCTTTGAAGAACACTCATATTGGTATTACAGAATATGACCATCCCTTTTATGCCCCTATAGCCTATGCAGGGTTCCAACTATGTTTTTCTAATACTAATTTATTCAAACAGAAACTCCGAAATTTGGCAACTAAAAGTGGAATAGAAATGTAGCTGTCACCTCTTTGAAATGAAGGATATGATAGATGTTCAATGATAGGGGTGTCTGTTTCCATACTTCGAGTTTGGAATATAGTGTTATGTCACGGAAAATCAAATGGCCAGAGGAGATTCCTCTGAAAAGCAAGTGAAGTCCCGATGCGTAAATGTAAGTATGTACACTATATTGAGTTACGTGCAGGCCTAGTTATAAAAAATCAAAAGTTCTGCAATGTAGCCTATAAGTGTTTCTTGCCAAATAAGTGCATAATACTACTTCAACATAGAGTTGAACTTCCTGAATAGAGTGGTTTAAGTTTCTGCGTCTAGGTCTTCCGAGTGGTCTTTTCCCTTCGGGTCTCCCAGTCAATATTTTTTAGATACGTCTTTCCTTCCCCATGCGCGCAACAAGTCCAGTCCATTTCATCCTCCATGATTTAATTACCCTTACTATATCCGGTATCACACATTAACGCTCTGGAAAACCTAAGTGCAGCAGCAGGTCTAACCATGAATTCAGCAAAAACCAAACTAATGACGAACAGAAACGAAGTTGCCATCACACTAGCTACTAAGGAACCGCTTGAGTATGTCCAAGAAACCACCTACTTAGGGCAGATTTTCTCATTCCAGAATAACTCAGACAAAGAAATAGCACGTCGCATCACAGCAGCATGGGCAAAATTCTGGTCCCTTAAATTCATCCTCCTAGATCATTCATACAAGGTTCACCTAAAGGCCGAAGTCATGAACATGTGCATACTCCCGGTTTTAATATATGGAGCACAAACATGGAGCTTAACGAAGAAGCACAGACAAGCCATAGAAATCTGTCAGAGGAAAATGGAGAGGAAAATTTTAGGGATCACACTAAAAGATAGGATACCCAATCATGTAATACGCAGGAGGACAGGTATGAGGGACGCAGCAACCACAGCAAGCCGCCTAAAATGGAGATGGGCAGGGCACACCATGCGACTACAACCCACCAGATGGACATACAGAATAACTTCATGGGACCCTAGGACAGGTCAAAGGCACATAGGAAGACAGAAAACACGCTGGTCAGACGACATCAGGCACACCTTTGGTAACCGATGGACGACACAAGCCAAGGATCGTCAAACCTGGAGACACCTTATAAAACTTAACTTGGACACTATCAAAGACTGATCTCTCCCGGACTAGCTACCCGGGTCTACAAGAACCCAGCTACCTTTCATAGAAAGAGGCCCTTGCCCGATAGGGATGTTACGGGCTAATACTAATACAAATACTATATCCGGTGAAGAGTGCAGGTTATGAAGCTCATCGTTATGCAGTTTTCTCCAGTCCCCATCTCTTAGGCCCAAATATTTTCCTAAGCACCCTGTTTTCGAACACTCTCCGATTATGTTCTTTCCGAAGAGTAAGCGACCATGTCTCATATCCACATAATACAACCGGCAGGATAATTGTCTTAAAAAAATTTATTTTTAGATTTTTGGGCAGAAGACGAGAATATAAGAGTTTCTGAATTGCATAAAAGCAGGCATTTCCTGATTTGAGTCTACACTTAACTTCAGCCTTAATATTATTTTTTATAAGTAATTATTGCTTCCAGATATTTGAATTTATCCACTTGTTCGAAGGATTTACCGGCTGTTCTAATATTTTGTAGAGCATTATTTTTTACGTTTCATGGCCATATATGCTACTTAGTTTTTTCTGTATTAATTTCCAATCCAACATACCTGTAGGCATCGAAAAGACTCGCTGCATTTCTCATAGGCCTAATAATCAAAAAGTCCAAAAGAGCATCACTTAAAGCTGAAGGATTCGATCTTCGGAAATCGTGCTTTTCCCTTGGTCAATTGCACGTGGGTTGTTCATGAGTTGGAAATGCAAACAATCTATAGCCTAGACTTACATCTTAGGTTCACTTAATGTAGTTTATCCGGAAGCTCTACTAGGAAAAATTATTCTGTTTTATAATACCTATAATACCTGCCTATTGTTTTATATTGTTTTACCGTCAGCAAACCCAGCATGCTGAACATAGATAGTAACAATAAAATTTAAAACAAAATTATCTAATTCATAAAATTTATTTAAAAACGGTACCAGTATTAATAAATATGATGTGTTTCTTTAAAATAGACAATTGAAAAAAAAATTAATTACTAAACGCGGGGGATGACGTGGGTACTTGCTATTATAGCGATACATTAAATTCCTCGCAATGACTACATAGGCCTACCTTATGAAACAACACACAAAGCTATGTTTACAGAAAACGGTCATGGGTTATACAGTTTTGGTTAGTTAAATTTGTATTGCATTTGATTTTAAAGCTCCTTTGCAAGGAAACACTTGCATCAACACAGACACCTGAAACGGAACTGTAAGTCTGGATATTTTTGGCTCTCCATCAGAACATTTCCACTTTGTAGTGCAAGTGCGAACTTGGCAGTTATATCAAAGGATTTCTTTAATAATAGTAATAAACCAGTCACCTCCACTTCCCGCTTTCACACCTGCACGCATGATTGCCTACTAACTGGGCGAAATGTGCTTTTTATGAAGGAATGGAAGGAAATTTGAAAAAAAATTAATGAATAGTTAGCAAATAAACCTAATCTAAGTTACTTCATAAAATGAAGCCAGTATTGCCAAGCAATCATGGATATATGCAAAGATTTTTTACAAAAACTAAACTAAACTCCTTGGCGCGACATCCCCGAAGGGACAAGGCCAACCACCCGACCGCTGCCTCATCTACCTATAGGCAGATCAGGATTGTGGACATGTGGTCAGCACGCCGACACCCACGGCCGTTAATGGTGGTTTCCATGACCGGTTTACAAAGGTAGTTTATTATTAACCACATGTCTAAAAAATGTCAGGTAGGCTGTAAGTAGGCCTATTAGCCTACATGGATTCATATTACATAGAACATATAAATTTCACATAATAATATACGTATTTCACTTGTATTATTACGCCCTAGACCAGTGATTCTCAAAGAGTCCGCGATGGTGTTTCAGGGGGTCCGCAAGAGGTTCAAGAAGAAATAGGATATCCCGTAATTTTATCAAATTACATATCTTCTAAAGCAGCTTCACTGTTCACATTAAGGAGTAAACTCTGTTTGTTATCATTGATAGTGTTATTTTGTCTACTAAATTAAATACATTTTAATCAAAGTATTTATTTAGTTTTTTTTTCAAAACCCAGAGGGGGTTCGCGAAATTTTAATTTTTTTCAAGGGGTCCGCGGACTGAAAAGTTTGGGAACCACTGCCCTAGACAGTTCGCTTAGTCTAGTGGTTAGATTGCTATCTACAGATCTTCATACCCGGGTTTGATCTCGCACCTCCTTGAACTTTTCTGAGATTGAGAGGCATGGAAAGGGGTGCAATCAGTATCGTGAGGACAGCTACAGAATAACAGTATGGGTAGAGCCATGGGTAAGGCACTAACTCCTTGTTCTCAAGTTCGTGGGTTCTAGTAATGCTACTTTGACATATGTATATCAAACTAAATACACCATTGGACAGAATAGTTTACTAGGTAGTAAGTTAATTTATTAATTCATCAAATACTGGTATAGCTCATGTTGGGAAGAGGAACATGGAATAGAATAAAAATGACTTCCTTACTTTGAAACTCACTGCATTTAACGACTGTCTGGCAGTAATGTTTAGATGTTATACACTTTCATTGCAAATCATTGTTGTCTGGTATTTCTGGTAGGGGAGGCAGATTTCTCTCCTTACATATCAGTCGGGTCGGAACATTCCATTATCATTCACACTTCGCACACTGGTTAGGGTGGCGCAGTGGAAAGGGGCGTAACCCAATCCGCTCTGATTAAAAGGTGATGCAACTAAAGGAGGGGAAGGGAGAAATAAAGTCGGTATTAAACGGGATGAGTCAATTTGATTGTAGTGCACGGGTGGTCGTGAGAGGCTGCGGGAGGGGTAAATTGATTTCGGTTGACTCAACACACATATAAAACAGTGCTGAAGAATTGAGTACAGCATGGCTTACTGTGATGTTCCCCTGGACCTACTTACTCCTGATTTCCAATGATTTTTAGTGTTCTTTTCGAATAACCAGTGTTTCTAGCAGGTTTCATTCTGAGTTCGGAATTTGAAGTCAAAACCGAATAATTTATTTTGTAATGAGAAATAAAACAAGTTTAAACCTTTCGCAAAGTTAAGTCATAAACGTAGGCTATCATTCTTCGCATTAGCTCAGAGTAGACCTATGACTACAACAGTATTTAGAAGCAGTTTCATTCTGATTTATGAATTTTAGTTTCGAAGCATATTCTTCTTATGGCAAAAAAAAAACAAAACAAAACAAATTTAAGGCACTTTCAGAATTATAACACCATAATCATAATCAGAATAAGAGTAAAATTTCCCAAGGAGGTTTCACTATGGGTTTTAAATACCTTGTCTAAGTGTAGAAAAAATATATATTGCACGTTACTTTCCAATCCACCCTCTTAAAACAGTTCCTGAAGAGGTTTCATTCTAGATCTGTAATTTGAACACAGTTCTCATCCAGTATGATATATATTTATTTTCTAAGGCAGAAGAACAAGTTAGACACCTTCGAAATTAGAAACGCTTGGACTTAACTTACTCTTCGGATATCTTGTTCAAATGAGAGTACAGTTCGCGAAAAGGTTTATTCTGGATTCGAAACGTAAGAACTCAATTCCAAATATTAATCCCTTGACAACAACACAATACAATAATCATTGAGAGAAAAAATTTAATAATCAGACTCCCTAATAATCCTTGAATAACTTTTAATTATCCTGTATTATTTATTTTAGTATTTGTACCATGCAATTACATTTCAAGTAGTATTTTGAAGTCTGTAACTATACATAACATTAAAAGATTAAATAAAGATTGATTATTTGACTGAAGGTCAAGTGATGTATCACGTCAGTATTTTTCTATTATTCATTTTGTAAACGTATAAGAGTTTGTACTAGAGAGGAGACGAGATGAATAACTTTTCTATCATACATGAACCGGACTGTAAAGAACAACGTGTAAGATTCTTTTCCACAGTACTCTACATCATGTATCACCCTACATGCAAGGGCTTCATCAACAGATATTACAAGATTTGCATAAAATATTATTTTCATCTCGTTTATAGTACTGGAACAGGGGGAAGGGAGACCAGAAGAAGAAAGAAGGCAGAAGAGACAGGCGAAAAGCTGTGATGGAGTCTATATTGATTTGAACTTCACTTTATAAGGGATCAATATTTGATCTGCATAATAATAACAAAAGTCCTCTGGGATGACTGATAAGGGGGGAAGAGAGGTCACGAGGAAGGTGAAGGGGTGCAAGATTGGAGGAAAACAGGAAAAAGGAGGGGTTGGTTGCAGATGAAGAACGTCCATGGTGTGTTTGGGGGAGGGGGTGACAGTGTCAAATCAGCCAGCTACACGCGTATGGGATTAAGAGACCCTCTTCCCTCATCCACCCACTGACTTCCACATATAACCACCTCACCCCAAACCTCTTTTGATGCCGTGTGACATTTGTCAAATGAAAAGACAATACAGGAGTTCTCCAGCATCAATATTAGTTGAACTTAGCTTTCTGCGTGTCGGTGCAAGGGTGATCTACGTTCCAGTGTATTTAATTACAGAAAAATGGAACACTTTCAATTTATTTCACTGGAGAGATCACTGTTGTTATCTTTATAGACATCGAACTCAAAATCGAATTTATGTTCCGAGCTGTATCAGGAATTATTGAATGTCGTCCGGTCCTAGGTCTCCTAAGAGCACCACAGGAATCGACATGTGCCCATCTATAACGTTTACGTGAAATTCGTCCTGACCCAAGAACCAGTCTTGGGCCCTCCTTGTGGATCTTTCAAGACTTCAACGTTGTTGGTATGTTAATGTCTACAGCGAATTCTTAGGTTTAAGAGAAAATCTGGGAAAACTTGGTTGGTTCCAGCGTATAGCTTAGCGTACCGGTACGTAAAATATTAATTTTATCGGATTATGAAAATGTTCCTTCTAAATACTGTAAATAAAGTGTCATACTCTTATCTCATTCCACTATCCTAAACATGAGCTCCATATCAACTTATTATTCGATTATCACCTCCATCGCTATCGCTATATCCGAATGATCATTGTGATCATCATTAGCAGTACCGCAATATTGCGCCTCTATCTTGTGGTCGGATAATCCGCCCGCGTCTAACCGAAAGTTTACTGAAATCATAAATCAGTAGGCCTATCAGAAAGAAAGAAAGTTTCCCTCACAGAAATCACCACAGTGATTAGGGTAATAGATTACTGCTGTAACGTTACGTGAAATTAAAGATTTTAATCCAAATTCTTTTCGTAATTTGAATACGTGTATTTTAAACAAATTAGGGCCCAGTATCTTATAGGATAAATTATTAATTTAAGGGTTCAAAGTTATTTTTTATTTAATAAAAACATTTTTGACTGGGGTAGAGAATATATTTCGTACTCTCTTATGCGACAGCCATATGTTTTAAAATTCAATAATTGTTATTACTGTAGCATGTTATAGGCTACAACAAGACTATAATGGAATTTATTAAGACACGAGTATGTTTATGAAACGAGCAACGCGAGTATCTTAATTGCCATTATAGGCAAGTTGCATACTACTGTTTTTTTCGACCATAAATAGTCTAAATGTTTAAATTTTGAGCTATTAGATTCACCTAAACAGGCGGCAACAAGCTCGATATGACCCTCGCATCAAGATAGTTCACGTAGTTCATGTCTTCTACGTCAGTCAGTCAAATCGAAGCTTACTTTTACTGTTTTATTCAAACCAAATGATTTTTACAGCACGAAATGAATTCATTTTAGTATAATATTAAAATTAACACGACCAGAATTGATTTTATTTCAAATAAATAACATAAAAATAGCCTTTAATCCAGAAAGGGCAATGGCCTCTCCTAAAAGGAGGGTAGCTCGATTGTTCTTCCCACATTCGAGCTAAGAATGTGGAATTTTCCTGTCTTTGTCCTTGTGAGTTCGTTTGTCTTGGTCTCTGGTCACTTTTAGTCTACACTTTCTGCTTTTCACTCCACTATTAACTTATTTTCACTTTCACTGTCTTAGTCTGCTCTTAGTATTTTACGAGGTTTTCGTGTTCCTTCCAGACGTCTCGGTTCCTCGCCATCCTAGTCCAGGTGCTGCCAGCCTTCCTCTTCATTTCGTCCGCCCATCTCGTTCTTGGTCTTCCTGGTCCCCTCTCTCCCTCTCTTGGATCCCACATCGTTGCTATTTTTGCCCAGCGGTTCTTGTTCATTCTTGCTGTGTGACCTGCCCATCTCCACTTCGCTACTTGCGTTGCTGTCGCGGCGTCCTTTACTTGTGTCTTGTTCCTGATTTCGGCGTTTCTTATTCGGTCTCTTACTGATATATGAAAAAATCTTCCTTTCCATCTTCCTCTGAGTAGTCTGTAGGCTTATTGATGTCCTTTGTTGCTGGGTTGCTGTCCACGCTTCTGCTCCATACATCAATTATTTCAAATACAGGCTATTTATTACGCAGATTTCAGTTGCTACTCTCCGGATCTCAAGATCGTTCCGCGTTCGATAATAATCGTTACCACACCAGTTTCTAAATGGAAATCAGCGTCGAAATGAATGTCATTGTGGTACCGTTACGTCACATGTAGTAAGCGTATTACAGTATAGTCGAACAATAGAAAAATCAACACAAACATAAATTTTCAAAGCAGAAATTAATAAACAGCAGTACGTCCTGGTATAGTTAATAAAACGAAACTTGAGTCTGTCCTGCACTGATTGGTGTAGTGTGACTGTGTCTACAAGATCGGGAATAGCGTTTAAGGGCTTTATTCGGGCGGCTGTGTGTATTCAGCACATGATGAATGATCAGTAATCATACCGTGAACCTGCATAACATCAAACAGTGGGCAAGGGCTTCGGAAACTCCGCTAATCCCTCTTAATAACTCATTCTCATATTGCAAGACACCAGCATGAACAGTCTTAAAACTCAATGTTAAGTCATTTATTTTAACATTAAAGTATTCGCATGTCTTACTGGATTGACTAAGTTGTCTGGTACGATATGTAAGCATGGGCTTGACCTAGAGAACAAAATTACAGTTAGTTGAAAGATACTTATAGTAAGTCGAATAACAAATATTGAAAAATAATTTTAAAAACTTCAAAATAGCGTAGGCCTATATGAAGTTAAAAGACAGAATTAAAAAAATTAAAGTTAATCAGGGTGGTGATTGCTCCATAGATTGCTTGAGCGTTTGCCGCTTCATATCAAGACCTTCTACGTCCCATAGAATTCCATGGAGTGTAGAAGGTCTTGCTTCATACCAAGCTACCAATGAATATTATCGTAAGTAATATTAACAAATAAGAAGGATGTAACGACGGGTGAAATTGAAATTGTATAATTCCAAAGCAAATAAGTTATAATTTCATTATAGGCCTATTCCAGTATGATATAATTATTATAATATAATATTAAATAATAATGCAATACAATAATCAATAATATATTATAGTACAATATATAATCTTTGATCTCCCATATTATTTACTGTAGGCCTATGTTAAATAAACGTATCCGCTGTAATGGGATGATTTATTGGTAGAATGTAGGCCTATAATGAGTAGGTAGATCTATATTCAATATTGATTTGTAAAATAAAGGGACTCTGATGGACTAAAAAAAAATATATATATATATAGGCCTATTCCATGTGCGCAATGGTGGTATAGAGGTAGCGTGTCCGCCTCTACATCTGAAGGTCGCGGGATCAAACCAGGCCGCGGTCAATGGATTTTTCAGGACGTAAAAATCCTAAGCGAGGAGTCCTCCCGGAGGGACTTTAAGCGGCGGGGGGGGGGGGGCAAGTCGGAGATTTACGGCACGTAAAAGTACTCCAAGCCTAAATTTGAGCCTTTGGACGAAATTTCTCGGCCCTTTCACGTCCAAGTAATACCTTAGTTTATGGACGGGGGGTTGAGAGTCAATGGGCTTACCACCTGTCCCTCTGCCCTCTTACGGAAAATAAACATAACAAAATGCACATAGGTAACAGAAACCTCCACTTGGAGGCCCTTCGCCCCAACATAGGGGATGTAGAAAACCAGATACATATGTGAGCAATAATAAAAATATATAGCGCAAAATAGGTTGCACAAACTTTTGCGTACATAGTGTTCAGTTATGTTGTGATCTTCTTTTTAGCTGTTAATATTTTTATAAGAGCTTATTGCGAAATGTTTAATTTTATTATGATGGATGGTTGGTTTGATTTCTTTCTGCTTTTCGCCCGTTTTCAGGGGGCCTTGTGTTTATTTCCCCTTTTGCTGATCATGCATTTAGTTTCTCTTCTCATTATTTTTAAGGACAGTTGAACTTCTCTACAATATGTATTTATTATTGTTAGTTTTCTTTTTTTTTTTCTTCTTGTTCGAATATCATTCTTCTTGGTTCTTCGCCAGCTTCTGTTCGTCTGTATAATTGCCATTACAATTTCTATCGGCATTTTTGGGCCATTTCACCCTATTACTATATTAAAAAGCTGGTGATTCATAGCTTGATCTTCGATGCTGTTTTTAATGCATTTTCTCTTCAGTCAGGAGTATATATTAGCAAGATTTCAAGCTTATCTGTGAAGACATTATTTGTTATAGAAGAGCTATCATTTCTGATTTGATTACACTTCAAGAATAAATGTTCATGTGAACAATTACGAACTTCAAGATCATTTGTACTGTGAGTTAATCTCATTATTATAAACCTGTTTAATGTACCTTGTAGATTAGCCATCGTTACGAATTAGGCAGTGATTGTGATATTCAGTTGCTGAAGTTAACTACGACTGATGTGCTTATCAGCTAGCGGCAATTACTAGCTAAGAATAGTGATTCTATTGTTTTGACACTACAAGGATTATTTCTATGTTTCAAATTCTGATAAATATCAATGGTCCTCCGCAATCATCAAGGTTTATCGACGTCAAGAAGTCTAAGGAAGTATTTTTGTCGATATCGTTCATAAGGGATATATATTTGTTAATCAAGAAGCTTCAAGACACTACTGTATGCCTATTTATGAAACTATTTAATTATAAGTCTTATCGAAATATATGGTAAGTCTTTTAAGAACCAACAATTTGGACTTGATCATTTCATTAGTGGCAATTATTACTAGGAGACTAGGAGGTTTATAAGGCTATATGAAGGCTCTCATTTTATGTTTTGCTACCAGATAATGCTTGTTCTTAAAAAATATAATATTCTGGGAGGCCGTGCGCAAGATCAGCAATGAATAAAATTAGCAAAGCCGCTAAACAAGAGAAAATTAATGATATTATAATAATTCTTAAAGAGAGCCATGACTGTGATAACTTTATCAAACTCAAGGTATAAACATAAGTGAACAGTTGTCCCAATGTTCTTTGAGGTCAACACTTTTTTTTCATTGAGCCGTAACTTTCATATTAAACTCCTCTTTACTGAGAATTATTTTATCACAGCAATATCAAAGCGTACAATGCACCATATGAAATATAAATAAATTTGAAATCTTTTTTTATAAGAAGAGAGTTGTTTATTATGTTTTAAATTGATATGTTTTATTACTTACGTTTGATTTTGCCATGCATTAATGTTCTAAAGGTGTGTAACTATTATTTTTAATATTTCACACTCTATTACATTGGTAATTTTATCCTTAGTCGGTCTTCACACAATCGTTTCGGCAGGCCTTCAGGCTGAGGTATATTTTAAAGTGTTAAGTTATTGTTTTTAAAACATTCAAATCTCTCGTTGAGAAACTAGTTGTTGATTTGTAGAGTACTCATCAAGAGCTTTTCAAGGATACCCCAAAAGACGTGGTTCCAAAAATTCGAATTTCCATCCCCACCCTCACTCGTACCCCCAAAACCCCCGAATCGTTGGTGTCACTGTGAACTCCATAGGGAGTACCCTAATTTATTCAAACAAAGTTTCCGTCTATACTTCATAGGGGCCGATATAAATTTTTGAAAATTTCAACCCCCTTTGGGGCAAATTTGCTCATTAACGAACTTGACCGAACTACTGTATTGGGCCTAGAAATAACAATAAAATTTGGTTCAAATATCTTAAAAATTACGGCCGCTAGCGTGTAAAGATATATACAGTACATAACTTATATATAAGTTTATATATGTTACATATATATATGTTACACATATATATATATATACATAACTATAAAAAAAAAGTGTGCGTGGAAAGCCATGCGACAGAAGTGAAACTTGTTAAATTTTTATTTTTTTCAATTCTTTATTATTAGATTTTTTCAATTTTGTATTAATGGACTATTTAATATTGGGCTTTTGGACTTTTTTAATTTTGAATTTTGGATTTTTAAATTTTGAATCTTTGAATTTTTAAAATTTTCGATCTTTGAATTTTTTATTTCTTTGATTTTTTAAATTTTGGATTTTTGGATTTTTAAATTCTGGATTTTATTATTTTTTAAAATTTGACTTTTTGGATTTTTTAATTTTGTTTTTAAATTATAGAAATTTGGAATTTTTATTTTTTTTTTAAATTTTGAATTATTGGATTTTTAAATGTTGGATCTTTGAATTTATTTATTTTGGAATTTTTTATTTTGGATTTTTAAAATTTGGATCTTTGAAATTTTAATTTTTTGAATTCATAAATTTTAGATTATTAAATTTTTTATTTATAATTTTTTCAATTTTCGATTTTTTAATTTTTTATTTTTTAAATTATGGATTTTTTAATTTTTTAATTTTGGATCTTTGAACTTTTTAATTTTTAATTTTTTAAATTTTTATTTTTTGATTTTTATTTTCTGGAGTTTTTAATTTTGTATTTCCTTTTTTTAATTTTGGATTCTTAGATTTTTCAATTTTGGATTTTCAATTCTTTAATTTTTATTTTTTTATTGTTTATTGTTTATTTTTATTTTTTTATTTTTTAAATTTTAGATATTTAAATTTTTAATTTTGGACTTTTATTTTTTAAATTTTGGTTTTTTGGACTTTTAGATTTTGGATCTTTGATTTTTAAATTTTGGAATTTTGGGTTTTTTTTAAATTTTGGATCTTTTATTTTTTGTTATTGTTTGGATTTTTAACCGCGCTAATGAACCTCCGGGTTCCATAAAATAGATAATATACCTTTAGCTTGCTTAGAAATTGTCTATTGCCAT
The DNA here is from genome assembly GCA_964059195.1 of Ectobius pallidus. Taxonomy (NCBI): domain Eukaryota; kingdom Metazoa; phylum Arthropoda; class Insecta; order Blattodea; family Ectobiidae; genus Ectobius; species Ectobius pallidus. The sequence continues at coordinate 104,751,567 of CAXKWD010000002.1, read as the reverse complement.
TGAGCAAATAAGTATTATTATTATTATTATTATTATTATTATTATTATTATTATTAACATTATTATTATTATTATTATTATTTTCAAAATTTGTAGATTTACAGCGTTGAGGCTGGATTTAAGATTCTACTGCAGGTGGCCTCCAGCAACCTCAGGAGCAGATTCTTCACGGGTCTGGTCCTTATAACACCTTCCTCAAAATGTGAGCAGTTCCGAGCAGGGCGATCTCTTGAATTTTGGAAATCTGTGCTTCTCCCACTATCTGTGATAGACTGTTTCAGGTTTTCTGGTATCGTACCCAGTGCTCCAACTATAATAGGTATGACTTCAGTTTTCACGTTCCATATTCGACTTACTTCTATCTGAAGGTCTCTACATTTCAGCATTTTCTCAGCTTCTTTGAAACCACATTCTGGCAGTTTGGGATTGCAACATCAATTAATTGGCAGGTCCTATTCTTAGCGTTTCGTATCACTATGTCTGGCTTGTTTGCAGTGACTGTTCGGTCTGTATGGATTTGTCGATCATACAGTACTGTAACATCTCCCATACATTCAACAGGGTTTGGGGTATGTTCATACCATCTACTGCATATTTCTGAGCTTAGGGATTTGCATACTTGCCAATGTAGATATTTACATACATTATTATGTCTCTCGAAGTATTCTTTTTTCGCTAGAATAGGGCACGCTGAGATAATATGGTCAATAGTTTCTGATTGGCTCTGACAATGGCGACATTTATCATCTTGTGAATTCTTCAGAATATATTTCTCATAATGATGTGATCTTAAAGCTTGATCTTGAGCAGCAATTATAGTGGCTTCAGTCTCCGGCTTCAATTTTCCTCTGATTAGCCACCTTTGTCTATTCTGATTAGCCTTTTCTTTGTCTATTTGTATTCCATTCAACCTTTCCAGGCACTGTCCGTGTAGTTGTTTATTTCGCCATGCTTCTATCAACCTATTCGCCATGCTTCTTGCAACCTATTTATTATTATTATTATTATTATTGTTGTTGTTATTATTATTATTATTATTATTATTATTATTATTATTATTATTATTACTACTACTACTACTACTACTACTACTACTACTACTACTACTACTACTACTACTACTACTATTCCCATTTGCAGGTCCTGGTACTAGGTCTGAAAAATTTCCTTTGATTACTCCTAATCATTGAGTTATTGTTTTCTGTGCAGTCCGTTCCGTCACAAATTACTAATTTCGTGACGGTTTTGAGTGTGACACTCATTTCGTGACGGTTTTAGCTTTACACAAGTTCCCGATTTATCCCTACCGCGGCTAAAGAAGTTTCACTTCAAAAATTTCGAACGGGCGGTGGTTTCGTACTTAGGGAGGCATGAAACGTAAAGATAATGAAAGAATTTTTCTCAAAGTCATGACATGGTATCGATTCCAATAGGTAGATTTTCTTAATCCAATTAAAATATTTTGTCCATAAATAACAACATTTTCTTCTATCTCTATTAAAGAAATCTGAAAATTTATATTCTTTATTCATAACTCGTAGATGAAGTCTCGCATTCTTTACATGATAATGGCATGGTTTCGTTTAATGAAGTGTAAAAGCTCAGGAATTACAGTCTTTATTTGTCAATTTTTGTAATCGATCTCCGAGTTAAGCTCCAGATCGTTTCATAATTTTAGCTTAATTCCGCCGCGGTGAGTGGGTCGGTAACGCGCAGGCGTTCCGGTTTCGGTTCCCGGCCGGGTTGGGAACTTTTCAATAGTGAAAAATACCGTTCCCGCGTCAGGAGTGGGTGTTTAGTGTTGAGTATTAGATCCCGGTATCACGAATGTTCTTTAAATTTCGGTAATCTGATGTACGCGTAAGACAGCATGACACACTCTCAAAGTTGAAAGAACTTACACTATCTAAATTAGTTATTTATGATCCAAGTGTTAAAAATGAGATTTTATTTTGGGAGGAGGTTATGTTTGCAAAACGAGTCCTGCAAAAATAAAATAATTTTACCACGTGTATCATACTATATACGAGTTATACCTGTTCGTAGGGGGGGTATTTGATTAGCACCGAGATGAGCGCCAATTTATAACCGTTTGTAGGTCTGGATATATATAGGCCTAGAGTTGGGCGACCAATTTATAACTGTTCGTTGGGTGATGAAATGATTAACGTCAAAATGGGTGCCAATTTATAACTGTTCGTAATGTTGGGTGCTAATTTATAACTGTTGGGTGCCAATGTATAATTGTCAGTAGGGGTCGTTGAATATATTATGTCCGGCTATTTCTAACTCAGTTGGTAGAGCGAGATCTCTTTCAGGGTCGTGCTCGACGAAAACTAAAATAGGATATAAGATGAAGGGATTATAGGTCGTAAAAATGAAGTCTATTGATAATGAACTTGAATAATATTTGTAAGTTTATTTTGTCCGAAAATCTTTCACTTAATTTGTTAATTTCTTAAAATGTCTGGAGGAAGAATACAGTAATGTCTTTATCTATTTGCTTCGTCGTCGCCAAAATTACTTTAGGTAATATTATTATACTTATAACATCTGCACGTTTTATTGCAGGAATTTTAGGTTATATATCTTATGGCGGTATTTATTCGTTTAACTTTTCAATACGAAAAATAATATCTATAATCTTGTCTTATTCCGATACATATATCTTTATCCTCGACCGTATTATTTAAAAGTCGGTATAAAATTAATATTAGTACTTGTTACTGTTTCACTGTATATTTCTAACTCCGGTTTAGTCTATAAAAATTACGTCCGTCGCTGTTGAATAGATGTCTTCAAGTCCTGGTTGGTCGCTCCTGTTCGTGTTAATATGTTTCGGTGTTAAAATATTCTAGCCATTCCATTGGTTCAGTCAGTAGGCTTTGTCTCTTATGATTGGAAATTAGCTAAGTCGTCTGCTAGTGTTTGAAATATTTGTCGTTAAAGTGGGTTGAGGTTGGGGGAGAAACGTATCCATCAACTTGACTTTAATAGCTGGCGACAGTGGACTTCTTCAGACAAAAAGCCACGCCTTCACTTCATTGTATTCCCTTATTTAGTTAATAATTCATAAAGTAATTGTCACTATTGTCTGCAATAAGTGTAGTTGTATAGCTTTCTTGATTATGCGTTGAATGATGTAATTTTCTATGTTGTCGTGTTAATAATTAATCGTTTGATTAATTATTTGTAATTGCTGGTAATGTCTTTTGATTCAGATGGTCATGTTGTATATCAAATTGTTCGTGTAAATGTCCTCTGTCTTGTCATGTAATTCGTTTTATGGTCATTGTAATAGTCTAGGTGTAATGGTAGTTTTTAGTAGTCGATAATGTTGCGGGAAGTTCAAATATTGTCCGTGAAATGTATTTTCTTATATTTGATTCCTCTTTTTATATAAGTCCATATGAACTGATCGGTTACAAATGTCCGAACGCTATAATTATTAAAATTATGAAGTAATTGGTATTTGGAAAATAGTTTTATAAATAATTTTAAAAATTTTTCGTTAGTCTCGCATCCAAAATTTCTCGTTCAGTTCGTATATCAATTAGTTATTTTGATTTTGTAATGATGAATATTTTGTAATTTATTATCTGTTATCTTTTATCTGTGTTCTTCCTCGTCGACTGAATAAAAATATAGTTTTCACATTAAAATTCTTAAAATATAAACATTGTTAAATCATACACTTGTTACATTGAATCAGCTGATAATCTTCCTTTCTTTACTTTATTGTACTCACTTATAGTACGCTTCTCTTTCCTTTTCACCTAATAAAATGAAATCTTTGTTACATTGAATTACTTGATAATAGTCATCTTGACTGGTTGTAACTCATTTCTGGTACATCACTGTTCTTCACCTAATGAAACAATTTTACTAATTACACTTAATTACTTACCGTTAAATACATAAAATTTTATTTAACACACAATGGGATTTGATTACTTATACACTTCACACTTTATTTTTTTAATTACACAATCTAAAAACGTATTATTTTCTTTCTTCTGTTCTTCAGGTATCCTTTTTATTCAAATAAATTTATTTTGCTTATTTCGTAATATCATGTTCAAGTTTACTACAAATTTATGCATTCTTACTCCTACACAATCAATAATATCATTCTTAAATGTCAATCTGCTTTTTCTAGCATGATTATTATAAGTGCATGCCTTACCTTCATTTTATTATTTTCTTTCTCATTAGTGATCTTTTTCACTCTTTTGACAGTGGATTCCTTCCTTGTCATACTTTTCTCATTTTTCATCGTCGACTCATTTCTTACCTTTAATTATTCATAATCTTTGCACACTCATAAATTCACTTTTCATAACTCATTATTTATCTCTTTGATTTTCATTTTATACCTTATATTTGATTGGTGTGAGGTTGTAGGGAGGATACTAAATTGAATATGCATGATAGTGAAATACTTATTCATTTATAAATCTTAATTCTTTAACCAAAGTGTAATGTGTAATTATAAAACTTAATTCAATATTTTCAATAAGTGTAATTAAAATTTTCTTATATATTTAAATCAAATACTAGTGTGATTATCCTAAGTCAAATCGATGTTTCATTTCCTTCAGTATAATTCAGAGGGGAATCTGCACTTCACTTCTTAATATATACAATTTTAGTCGGAAAAAGGCTAGCTAAACACTTCTTCGTCTCCAAGGAAACACTGCAAAAATCACTTCATTATATGAGGTAATTCTTGTATCTGTATTGTCTTTCAGTGTTTACTTATAAAATGAGTGCGTCATCATATTACCTTAAATTAATACATTCGTTGCGCTGACGTAAAAATGAAACATAGATTGAGAAGGTTCACGCTAAAGTATTTTACATTCCATTCTCGTAGTCCTTTTTCGATTCCAGTTCGTTGAATAAAAGCAAAATTTACCTCGTAGATGTTTTGATTCTTAGTAAATTAGTGACATGATATAATATGGTTTCAATAAATATTTACGGAACTTTTCACAATTTTATGGGGTTTCTTGGCCTCTTGTTTTATTCGTATATCAGCGCATAGTGAATTGGATTGGATTGGATTTTCTAGTAAATGTTCTTCGCTGGTAGATTTTATTATCATTTATAGTTTTGTGGTATAAAATATTTATTGAATCATTTCCTGCTGACTTGGAACTTTCTCTTTCTAAAATAAATCTCAAATATTTACAGTACGTGTTGGAATTTTTTGTATGGGCTGTCAATTCTACAAGTTAGTTTTAAATTAGTATATACACTGTAGAAATGTGAAAGTTGGGTAGTTATTTACAAGCGGATGCACTTCCTTTAGAAATAAATTTAAGAGGGTCACTCTGTGGGGGTTTGGCTTACTTCTTCATAAGAAATGGTGCCTTATTGGGGTGACTGGAATAACAGTGTTACGTGAGGTCGTAAAAAAAAAGGGGGAATGACCTATATGTTGTTTGGGTAAAATTCTTAAGAAATGTTTGTGGTAAACAAGAATATGTTTTGTCAAGAATCGGGGTTATTTGCTTCTTTCGTTAAGTTACTTTAGTCTTCAACAGTAGGTGTCGGTGACTGATTGCCATTGTTATTGTCACGATTATTCATAGTGCTATTCATTGTCTGATTGTTATTTATTGGGTCATGTTGGTAATCGTTATTCTGTCCATTGTTATTTGCATATCGGTTTAGTCCACGGCGTGAGTTATTTCTACCTCGAAAACTTGGTCTAAAAAATCCTTGGTTGTACTGAGTCCTATTGAACCAGCGTGGTGTTCCATTGTATGGTCGTCTGCCATAGTTATTTCTGTTATTCTGATTCGAGCCTGGGGAGTTATCATGTGGGTAGTCATTATGATTATTGTTATAATTATTGTTATAGTTTTGGTATCGAAAATTGTTGTTTCTGAAACCGTTGTTGTAGCTTGAGTAGTTCCTGCCATTGTTGAAATAATAAGGGCGATATCTGAAATTTCTACTCCTCCAATAAGAAGTCCTATTTCCTCTCTGATATGGCGTATTTCTCCAGACCTGTCCTGGGCTATTTGAGCTATTTTCTTGGGTTACATTAGTCTCGTTTTCATTTACTTGTTGGTGTTCCTCACACAACTGGGCAGATCCTGTCCGCGTCTCGCATCCAAAAGCGTTTTGGTTGGGTTTGGTTTGGACATAATTAATGTTTCTTTTTAGGCCTTGATTAGTGTTGGTAACTTGGGATTTATTTATCTTTTGTGGTGGAAATGGGGATTCCTGTAGTGATTTCAACAATGCTATCATGTCAGGGATTGTCTTGGGGCTTGCAACAATTAAACTGTTCTTTATTGAAAACGGATAGTGTAAGCAGAGGGCTTTGATGAAGACTTCATCTTCGATACTAGGGGTTAACAGCTGTTTTGAATCACATAAAGAAATAAAATGTTCCATATAGGTTTGGCCGCTATTACGATCAAAACTTCCATGAAAAATCTGACCTTTTAATCTCTCTTGATCTGATATTGACCAGAATTCTCGAAGAAAGGACTCTTCGAATGTCTGCATATTCAATTCCAGCGTATCATTAACCACATTGAACCATCGAGCTGCACTACCTTTTAATGACCTGGATACCATGATCATTTTTAACTGTTCAGGTACATTTCTTAAGTTGAAAAAGGTCTTTAATTCGCGCAAATATCTTACGGGGTTAGTCTTCTGTTTGTCCTCAAACGTGGGAAGAGGCAAGTCGCTTTGACTAAGGGTAAATCCAATCTGATTACTGGGGTTGAAATTTTGATGATTATTATTATTATTTGGATTTGAATTACCTGCAGTGTGATGGTTCAATCCGTTATTGGATCTTGGTAAGCTTGCGGGTAGAGGGGGAATGGTAGGTGTATCAGTAGGCGTGTCTGGGAGAGCAGATGAAGTTGACGCAATTTCGCCCCGGTCAGAGACCAAGACTGTACTCTCTGTACGATCTTCCTGATCCCGTAACCTATGACGCAATCTGTCCAACTCCGAATTAAGGGATACCAATCTAGTGTTGTTACTCCTAACTTCTCTTTCTACAGCACTTACATGATTTCGAATTCCATCTACCTGGGTACGAACCTCTGTCTGTACAGCTTCCACCTGGGTACCAACCTGGGTCACTCGGGAATCGATTTGTATCAATTCTTCAGCAACCTGTTGTCTATGGTTTTGCATTAACTGAGTAAGATTACTAGTTTGAGATGTTAGCTCTGCATTCAAGTTTTCATTAAGTTCGGTTTGCATTGAATTTATTGTTGTTGTTAAAGTAGTATTCTGACTATTAAATTCATTCTGCAAAGAATTAATTGTTGTAGTGAGGTTAGTATTTTGATTGTTACATTCGGTCTGCATTGAATGCATTTTACTATTAAATTCCGTCTGCAATGAGTTAATTGTTGTGTTTAGATTAGTGTTTTGATTGTTAAATTCGGTCTGCAATGAATTCATTTGATTATTAAGTTCAGTTTTAAATTCAGTCTGCATTGAATTAATGGTTTCAGTTAGCGTAGTGTTTTGACTGTTAAATTCAGTCTGTAATGCATTAATGGTTGTAGTTAGATTAGTGTTTTGACTGTTTAATTCAGTTTGCATTGAATTAATGGTTTCAGTTAGCGTAGTGTTTTGACTGTTACTTTCAGTCTGCAATGAGTTAATTGTTTCAGTTAGCGCAGTATTTTGACTGGCCAGAGAAGTTATAGCATTCATAATTTGTTGTAATGCATTGACATTTACAGTGGCTATTTCAGGGTTAGAAGACATAGTATCTGTTGGAACAGCTGACTGTGATGTTACACCTGCTGTTAAATTCTCACTTACATTGACATTTCTATTGTCTAATTCACTGCTTTGCAAACTAGATTCATCATTTGACACTGGGTGTAGGGATTCATGCTGTGGTTCTGGGTCACTTGAACATGTTATTACTTGTACAGTTTTCACAGACATCTTAATTTTGTTATTGCGTAAACGCATAGAAAAATGTGAAATTGAAAAATAATTACTGAAATATAAATCTAAAAAGTCATTCCTTCTTGAAAGGATATAATTTAAAGTTATTTTAAGCTTTTACAAAAAAACTAAAGAGAAAAAATATGATTGTTCTGTGAACTCTGTAAGTATAAGCAAAAATTTTAACGATACCCTAGTCCTTCTGTTGTTGCAGCTGTCTGTCGGTCAATAGCCTAGGAATGGCCATCAGCTGACTGGAGGTCACAAGCTGAAGAGGGGTGTCGATCTCTTGTAGAATTGGGGGGGCGGGGGTGTAGATTTTCAGTTGAGTGGAGGGTTTATGGTGAATGTTGATGGTGAATGTTGATGTTGTTGGTAATCCACATGGAGTCTATACACTATTACTGTTTATTTCGAAGAATTAATTTGTTAATAAATTTCGTCTATCCCCGTGTCGTTTCAAAAAAATTTTCGACTTTTGTTGGCCTAATTCCTATATCCTATTTCGTTTCGAAAATTCTGCCCTGAGATGGGAGCCAATTTATACCTGTTCGTAGGGGGGGTATTTGATTAGCACCGAGATGAGCGCCAATTTATAACCGTTTGTAGGTCTGGATATATATAGGCCTAGAGTTGGGCGACCAATTTATAACTGTTCGTTGGGTGATGAAATGATTAACGTCAAAATGGGTGCCAATTTATAACTGTTCGTAATGTTGGGTGCTAATTTATAACTGTTGGGTGCCAATGTATAATTGTCAGTAGGGGTCGTTGAATATATTATGTCCGGCTATTTCTAACTCAGTTGGTAGAGCGAGATCTCTTTCAGGGTCGTGCTCGACGAAAACTAAAATAGGATATAAGATGAAGGGATTATAGGTCGTAAAAATGAAGTCTATTGATAATGAACTTGAATAATATTTGTAAGTTTATTTTGTCCGAAAATCTTTCACTTAATTTGTTAATTTCTTAAAATGTCTGGAGGAAGAATACAGTAATGTCTTTATCTATTTGCTTCGTCGTCGCCAAAATTACTTTAGGTAATATTATTATACTTATAACATCTGCACGTTTTATTGCAGGAATTTTAGGTTATATATCTTATGGCGGTATTTATTCGTTTAACTTTTCAATACGAAAAATAATATCTATAATCTTGTCTTATTCCGATATATATATCTTTATCCTCGACCGTATTATTTAAAAGTCGGTATAAAATTAATATTAGTACTTGTTACTGTTTCACTGTATATTTCTAACTCCGGTTTAGTCTATAAAAATTACGTCCGTCGCTGTTGAATAGATGTCTTCAAGTCCTGGTTGGTCGCTCCTGTTCGTGTTAATATGTTTCGGTGTTAAAATATTCTAGCCATTCCATTGGTTCAGTCAGTAGGCTTTGTCTCTTATGATTGGAAATTAGCTAAGTCGTCTGCTAGTGTTTGAAATATTTGTCGTTAAAGTGGGTTGAGGTTGGGGGAGAAACGTATCCATCAACTTGACTTTAATAGCTGGCGACAGTGGACTTCTTCAGACAAAAAGCCACGCCTTCACTTCATTGTATTCCCTTATTTAGTTAATAATTCATAAAGTAATTGTCACTATTGTCTGCAATAAGTGTAGTTGTATAGCTTTCTTGATTATGCGTTGAATGATGTAATTTTCTATGTTGTCGTGTTAATAATTAATCGTTTGATTAATTATTTGTAATTGCTGGTAATGTCTTTTGATTCAGATGGTCATGTTGTATATCAAATTGTTCGTGTAAATGTCCTCTGTCTTGTCATGTAATTCGTTTTATGGTCATTGTAATAGTCTAGGTGTAATGGTAGTTTTTAGTAGTCGATAATGTTGCGGGAAGTTCAAATATTGTCCGTGAAATGTATTTTCTTATATTTGATTCCTCTTTTTATATAAGTCCATATGAACTGATCGGTTACAGAGTATATTACATTTATTACGTTTATTTTGTACTACTGGTGATAGAATTAAGAGGTCATATCATATGATTCGAGTTCTAATTGACATTAACATTAAAATTGGTTACTTAACAAAGTGAGTTGTAGAATTAAGTTTAACGACCCATTGTGGTACAACCCGCAGTCAATATAGCAGTGCAAAGTAACAGAGCCCTGCACTGCCGGCATGGAGGACGAATAACGATGTTGATAGCGTCGAACGATCGTTAGTAGACAACCGACAGACAGTATAACCACACGAAGCAGCAATTGCAACAGTATGATTATTGTTGTTCCTCTTATTATTATTATTATTATTATTATTATTATTATTATTATTATTACTTAGGTTAAATTGCACGCTTTAGCTGCATATAGGTCATATCACGTGTTTATAACGCTTGCGCGAACCAGTAGTCTATGGTAACAACTCATTCGCGTGCATCTGTTTTTATTGTTCAGCGATGTATTGTTTTCTGATAATCAGAGTAAACTATTATAATATCAATGACATAGCGGCGACGAGTTATGGAAAATACACTAGTCCTACAAATCCGGCGTTTGCGTTTGCGAATGAGGAAACCTTGAAAACCCAAGTCAATTTGGGCGGCCACGAGGTTTGATTTGAACCCAGGACCTGTTCCTTATTAGCATATACCACCTCGCTGTAATTGGTTCATTACGACCAAGCTAAACTGACTGCATTTCACAACAATAAGTACATTATATTTCTTTTGTTATTACGAGCAACAAAATATCATTCATATTTTATTTAACATTTATGTTCTGAAATTCGCATTTAAGCCTTATTTAAATTATTTCGTTTGTATCTTGATACCTATTAATTGTATAAAGAAATATGTTTAATAAATAATTATCATTTTAATTTTCTCTACAACTTTACCGTAAGAGGTTTTCATGTATCGTCTACTGTAATGGAGGTCCTCTATAAAATTTGAAAATGAATACGAGTCAAGTATCCCGAAAGTAATTTTTGCAGTAAAAAGGATATAGCCATTTTACTAGCCATATAAAAGTTTCCGATTTTAAATTTTTATTAAAATCGTTAGAGCGAATTATTAAAAAATCAAATTAAAAAAAAAATATTTTAATGAAAAGTCCCCTTGATATTTCAGTTCTAAAACCCAAATTATGGGCGGTTCGATAAAATTTGGATAAAGTCCTTCATTCAAAAAAATGAAGAAAATACAATGAACCGTTTACCTTCTGTGCTTGTCCACAGACAGACAGACAGACGGACAGACAGACAGACAGAAAGACAGACGGACAGACGTCATTCCAAAAACACTTTTTTTTTCGGTTTCTGAGCATCGTGATACATGTTTTCCCGGTGTTATCTCGATTTCGAATTTTTGTCACATTACAATACTTTCTCTATACTACGTAGCCTATATGCGAAAAATTAATATATCAAAATTAAGAGGCTTGATATAAAGACGCACTGGGCTGTAAAGAAAAAAGTACGCAGGTAGGTTAGGTTACCAACACTGGGTGCAGAAATTTCGAGTTTAACCATGACACCATGAACGGAAAATGGACGATATACTGTCGTAGAAAAACAGTTTTGGAGGGTATCTTTTAATTGAACAATTGTAATTCATTTCCGTTTATAGCAACTATTTCCGGGCATCAAGCAGGATAGAAATAATTTAACAGCATAAGTGAGTAATGAATAGCCAAAAATCATGCATGCCCCTGTTGATATCTATAGAGAAAATATAAGTTATGTTTATATTCCTTAACTTTTTTTAGTGATTCTTTTTTTATTACAAAATTGTCTAATTATTACAAATTACAAAAATACAAATTATTACAAATACAAATATAAATAATACAAACATAATTATTATAATTACAAAAGAGTATTATTTACCCCGCATGAGCATAGCTCGTGTTCGGGGTCAGTTCAGTCATACTGAAATTATATTCTAAACTTATATAAAAAAACAAGCATATTACGGTTTAGGCAATTGATCATATGAAATAAATAGATAAATAATGATACGGAAAAAAATTACAATATCATAACAGAGATACAAACAAAATACCGCATGTTAAACATTTAAAAATTTACAATTGAGAATGTAGTTGCAACTAAAATCAATTTTCGATAAAAGCTGTTCTTTATTTTCGAATTTGACATAAAATGATTTCAGTCTTATGTGAGGATAACAGACCATTATCGAATATGTTATGATACACAGTTGTGGGGCTACTGCATAATGCCTGTATAGTTCGTTATGCGTCACTATTTATATTGCTTTAGAAAACGACTGTGGAAAGTATAACAGTAGATTAGTGTTTATGGTTTGCCATGAATCTACGGATGCCTGTCCCCTTTGTAATACACATGTCATAGTCATTGACTACATACAATTTTAATTTTCTGATGTGTAGTCTATTGTAGCCTGAATGTGAAATTTCAATTTTATACCCACAATTTCAACCGTTAAAATCAGCAGTAACTGTCGCTTCTAGTTTCAACTACATTGTAAAATCACATCTAATGAAAAATAGAGACAGGAAATGTATTGCGCTGTATACGGTTTGAGCCCCGGGAACGCCAGGTAAAGGGTAACTTTAAATTTGCTCTGTCTCTTTCCCACTTACACAGACATGCAATGTAGCAAACCACAGCGTGGCCTGACAGGGATAGTGGGAAGGGGCGTGAAAACGAATGAGGCAAGTAAACAAGGATTCAAATTTCAATAAACCATTTACAGTAATGTAGCTGACCGCCTAGACCCAAAGCGAACGCGGTGTGCAACTACACCTCCCCCCCCCCCATTTCCACCCAACCCCAGCTCGCACATAACTTTTACAGGGGGTGACTGATCATGTGACAACTCTAGTGTTTATGGTGCACTAATTTTTATCAGCAGACCACGCCCTATCATGTTTTCTTTTTTTGTTTTTATCTTGTTTATTTTTGTATTATTCTCTGCATGTGTGTGTGTGTGTGAGAGAAAGAGGGAAGGTTTGTTGTATGTATTTTTGTTTGATGCAATGTGTTTGTTAGCTATGGGGCGTGGTGTTACCGTGTTGGGCGGTAGGTGGAGCCACAATCTAGCCGGTAATTTAATAAATGACCCTGTGTGTACGTTACAGTTGAGGCTGTATTGTATGGGTTCACTACAACCAGCAGTCAACACTCGCAATGTTCCGACGTCCGATGTTGTTTCAAAAGACAAGAAATTACAGGGGCCGTTGGCGCTTCAAAAACTTCCCATTATCGTTTTAGTAGTGGGCATTGTTTGGGACTTAACAAAGCAGGGATTGTTTGGACTGTCTTATTGCTCTTTGCGTTTTACGAGTAGTTTGAATTTTCAATGGAATATGTAACACGTAAATGCTGAATACATTGACTTTTCATGAATGAGTTCTAGAGGTCTGGTTTAGAAAGACATGTTTTTCCTGTACCCATAAAAGTAATTAGCTTATTTATTTATGGGAACGACACGAACTAACACGTAATTATAATGTAAAGTTGCTTTAGGCCTGTATGAAACAAAAAAATTACAGAATTTATACCGTAACTTATACAATCATCATGAAGAAATACGAGGTTTGGAAGTTTAATGCCGGTTGTCGACCAAGAGCTAAGCTAAGTTAGTTTAGCTTAGCTCACATACAGTGCGGGATTTCATACTACAGTTGTGTCGACAAAACTACATATGAAATCCGGCACAACTATATATGAAATCCCTCACTGTATGTGAGCTAAGCTAAGCTAGGTTAGCTTAGCTCTTGGTCGACAACCGGCATAATAGTGGTCACACATTGATATAATCAAGGTGAATTACAGGAGGTTCAAATCGCTTTTGATGGATGTTGGTTGGATATCCAGCATACTTCAGAGCAAATAGAAGCCTTCTTTTACTACGAATGCTTTCACAGTAACCAGAAGAAATTGAGCTAGCTCTATCAACCGGCCTAAAATGAATTTTGGATCTGACAGAAAGCCAATGATTCAATACCTTAAATTACCTTGATTCACAGTAATTCCATAGGCCTACCGAAGAGGAGCAAGATGGATCAAACCCTGTCACTTGTTCTTTACTTCCTTCCGGCGGAGGTTCAATCATGTGTTATATTCAGTAATCCATCATAATGAGTAACATTTCTTAACCAATCTTGAAACAGTTTATTATGCTATTGTAACTTATAGCCTATACAGTAATTGTGGACCAAGAATAATTATATCTTTTTATCATAGTAAACCACTAGTAGGTCACGTGGAATGATAGGCCTAATTCTTCCACACTGATCGTGTGTAGGCTAAAATGGAAAGGTGAAGTCAGACTGAAAAATGCAATGCCATAGCCGAGATTTGAACCAGGATCTTCGGTTCTCGGTGCCGCTGCTCTTACCAACTGAGCTACCATGCCGGTAAAACATTAAATTCTCCAATTGAATCACACATCCCAGTATACCACCAGGCGATCTCAATATGAGATATCAACCCTGCGGCGACTTACGAACTAGTAAGTGCTTTAAGACCCGGCTTTCATAGTAGCCTAATAATTATTACTAACTTAGGGGAGAGTTGCCTATATTGTACCGGCTCCTAATTTGTACCACCTCTGTAAAACTAGTGCTTTGGTAGCATGTGATATCTAGTGTGCACAGGGTGGAACTACGTCTTCCTACACACCGTCTTCTCAGTTGAGCTTGTTGTGTGATGCGTAGCAGTTCCTTTGTGGAGAAATTTTTATTTTGTGCAGCTTTGATGTAATATTTTGTGTACGTGGCTAAGAGAAGAACTGTAATAAGGTAAGTGAAAACGAACTGTATTGTTTATAGGCTGGTATAAAATGGAGTCATCTCCATTAATCTCAATTGATATAAAATGATGAGAAATAGATTGATAGTAATTAAATACGGCAGATAATAACTTTTGAACTAACCAAGCAATATTATTATAAATTACATGATAAAAAGCAGGAAAAATTAACAAATAATATTACATAAATATGAAATTAATATCATCAATACTTTAGCTGATATTAATTATTTTATAGTAAAGAATAAAATACACTAGGACTCAATAGAAGTTAGCAGACGGAATACTCAGAATTATACAATGCAGCCGGAGTGAAATGTATAGCAACTCTGTGGGAGATTGGTGCCAGTTATTGTTAGAAATGTACTTGGCTATTCAGTCAAAATGTAGTAGAAAGGAAAGATTATGAGCTGAATAGGCACTTCACGAGAATGTACAGTGAATGTTGCAAGGTCCAGGAACTAGACAGAAATTCGGAGAATCAGCTGATGGGAGAAACAGAAACGCATCACTTCCAAGCTAAAAACCACGCTAATCGAAACAACCAATAGAATTTAAGTTTAGGATAGAAAAAACTGAATTTAGCTATAACAGGGTATATGATTGGTTTTGTGTAACTATGGTAAAGAGGGGAAATTGAGAGGAGGCTAAGATCATGGCTTTTACGAAACTACACTTGTGTCCAGGACTCCGTGAGGGAGACTTGTGACTTGTGTACTGGAGGCCGGGACAGAAACCTGTACCCGCGTTCTCGAGGCGTAAACTTGTGTACGAGGGACTCGAGGAGGCAGGTCATATTCCTGCATTTCTCCTCGAATTACACATAAGTCGTATTGACATTGTGGTCAATCCGACTGTATCTATATAAATAACTTCACTAAATTACCGAAGTGTAAATTCTATTATACATTTATTCTTGCAGTAAGAGCTTATTATAGCTACTTACTAAAATAAATTCAGTGAGTGTGCCAAGTAAGTACTGTTGTGATATTGACGTCATCATCATTACAAGATTACGTAGATACCGCGTGTCACTACTAGGAAGTATTTACGTACGAGTGTGAAGGCCAATATTAGACTCCCTTCAATATCCCATCAATAAAATTAATAACTTTACGAAGTAACATTTATACATTTAAATTTGATTGGAATACTAAATAAACTGACAGTGTTTGATAAATATTTAATTATTGATAAACAGTAAATATAGAACCTCCACACCCAATTTTATGCTCTGAGGTAAGATAGAGAAAATCGTAGCAACTCCGACTGAGCAACCCGAGGTTCCACCAGGCTGAAGAAGACAACATTCGCAGTGAGTACAATATTGTGGGGGTGGACCACAAACCGATTGCAGCATACTGGGAGAACTCATACACCGAGGGCTTGTAGTGTGAAGTACTGCATCATATCTATGGCGCCCATTTCGTGGGGCTTCGATTCGAATAATACATAGATATCATCATATCTATGGCGTTTACCAACGTGTGGCTTCGAAAAAAAGGAGTGAACGGCGCTAAAAATAAACCATCGAACTTAAAAACACATAGATAATTACATATCTATGGACTTACCAGTACGTGGGTCACGAGCATCATATCTATGGACTTACCAATCTCGTGAGGCTCGAAAAAAGGAGTGAAGCAAGGGACGACGACCAGGATCATATCTAGAACTTAACAATTTTGTGGGGCTTCGATTCAAAGAAAAAACACATAGATATCGTCATATCTATGGACTTTAGCAACGTGGGTCGTCGAAAATAAAAGAGTGAGGTTCAATAAAAACTGTTAAACGCTGTGAAGCCAAGGGATAACGACCGCCGACGACGATCATCACTAGTAGGAGCTGGGCACCGAGCGAGCGAAGGAGAACGACGGGAATCAAGATTAGGAGCCGGGCAACGCAAGGAAGAAGAAAAGAAGAAGGAAGAAAAGAAGAGAGAAAAAGAAGGCAACACGAGCGAACCAAAAGGAAGGATGAATAGCTGGACACCAAAAACGGATAAGTTGAAAGAATTGTTGTATCAAAACTACTAAAAAGGTATTTTTGTCTTTTGCATTAAATAATAAGAGGGTTATAGTGCATGAAAATTTTATCTGCTATAAGAAATAAGAGAAAGGTAAGTGACAATGGCAGGGTTACTATGTGTGTTGTACAGCGCAGTGAAAGGGATCGGAATGCAGATAAGATTGAAATCAGAGATAACGGTAGACCAGAATGAAGTTAGGAATTCAGGAAATAATTCTGAAGTGGCTATAACTATGCAGAGGGGTAACGGAGAGCAGTCAGGTATAGCTAAAGGGGAAGAAAAAAATTCTTGTTGTCAAATAATGGAGAATGGAGGAAAAATAAATGAAGTACTAGAATCAAGGGAAATAAATGAAATCAAGGAGTCATCAACTCAAGCAGTTAGTGAAGAATCAAGGGAATTAATTGCAAGTAGGCTCGAAGAAAATGTAAATATAGAAGGGAAAATGTTCTCAAAGTTGGAATCAATGATGAAAATAATCGTTGAAAAATTAGACGAAAATTCAAATGAGATTAGGAAAATTTCTGTGAGTAATCAGGAAGTCAAAGAAAAGTTGGATAGGAATTCAGATGAAATCAGGCTATTGTCCCAGGGAGATCAAAAGATAGTAGAAAGATTGGATAAATTTGATGAGGAAATCAAAAACACAAATGTTAAAGTAGATTATAACATCACTGAAATTGAGGGAAATCTGGTAAATTACAAGGAGGAAATTGATCAGAAAATTTCTGAAAACAATAAGAAATTAAAATGCGGGTTAAATGACAAAGTGGAAAGTATTGAAAATAAAGTAGGTACTAAAATTTTTTTAATGCAAAAGGAAATCGAAGAAAAAAGAAAAACGCTAGGAGCTAAACTCACACAAGCGATTTCAGGAGAATTGGGGGAACTACAAAGTAAATTTGATAAGAAAATTAACGAAGTAGAGGGAAATAATAAAAGAGAGGTATTGCAATTGCAGGATACTTATAAGATGGGAACGAAAAATCTAGAAAATGAAATGCTGACAAAAGTAAAGCAACTTGAAGAGGTTAAGCAAATTAGGGAGGAAACTAAGCAGATTTCTCAGAATAACAAAAAAGTTGTAGAAAAATTAGGTAAGATTAGCGAGGAAGTCAGAGGAATTAATGATGGTTTAGAGAAACAAATCAAAAGTGTAGTAGGTGATTTAGGAAATTCTAAGAAAGAGATTCACAGCAAAATTTCTGAAAATCAGGAGAAAGTTGAAATAACATTAGCTGAAAAAAATAAAGAATTGGAAAGTAAGTTAGTGCAGGCATTTTCCACAGATCTAGGTGAGATAAATAAGAAATTTCATGGTAGAGTAAAAGAACTAGGGCAGAATCAGGTGATGAACAAAACAGCAACTGAAAACTTAAAGATTGAAGTATTTGATAAAGTAAACCAAATAGAAATGTCCTTACTTGAAAGAGTGAATAAAATAGCTAGGGAAATAAATGCCTTGGATAATAAGACAAAATTAATTGAGAATGAACCTCAAAACGAACGAAGCAGTGGTGATAGTAGGAGAAATAATATTGCTATGGTAAATGTAAATTACAATGATAATGTAGAAAAGAATAAATTAATGAGTGAAACAAATAGCGATCCTACAGTCACGACTGAGTCGAACGTAAAGCTAGGCAATGTAAAATTAAATGAACATACTGTTGCGCAAGGGGATATGCAAAATAAAATACATATGAACCTAATCTTTGGAAATGAGTGGACAGTCCCGCAATTTTGTGGAAATGAGTCGTCTGACCCACACCGTTTCATAACTGAACTGGAGGCCTATTTTAAGGTTAAGGAGGTTCCAAATGATTATAAAATGATAGTGGTACAGAAGGCATTGATTGGAAATTGCAAGGACTGGTGCAAATTCATTTTATCAGAAAAGGTAGCATATGACAAATTTAAACAATTGTTTATGGAGAGATACTGGGGCGCGAGCCGACAACACAAGGCCACAATGGGATTATATAATGGGAAATATGATGTAAATTCAGGGTTGAAGATGTCTGAATATTTTATTAAGGCAACAACAAATGCTAGGTCGGTGGAATTGCACTTAAATGAGGAAGAAAAAGTGAAGCTAATTATAAGGCATTTCAAGCCAGAGGTCCATAGAAATTTAATTGTTGCTAGGCCTAAAACATTCATTGAAACTCTGAACTTGTTGATCGAAATGGAAGAATTAGATGGTTACGATGACATAAGGGTAAACAAGATTGATCAGGGACCTAATTATAATAACAATGGTCAAAAACCAAGTAATAATTATTATGATAAAAGGAGAGCCAGAATGAATCAGTTTGTATTCCCGGAAAGTAGCCGGAGGCACGTACATTACGGTCAAAGGAACGGTATGTTAGAATAATTTTACATTGCTTTACGAAATAAATGTAAACAATATTGTAAAATGATTGAATGATAGTATAATTCCGTGTGAGAAAATCTGTTGTGTTATCTAATTTTAAGAAGGACACTAGCAGAAACCCATAGCCGCTGTGATTTATTATTTTTATCAAGGGTATCAAGTTAAAATGTGTGTTATCTAGTTTTAAAAAAGGACTCAATGCAAACAAATCCGCAGAGCTATATCTAGTTAGTAAGAGGGTAAATTTTATTTTGTGTATATTATGATGGTTAGGTAATACTCTCCGATGTGCAAAGTATGCTTGCATGGAATGTTGTTATTGAATCATAACATAACCGTAACACAGTGAGGTTCATTCACACAAGGTATCCAGTGAAGAAAGGACGGAGATAGAGAGAGTCGGTCAAGGCCACTACTCTGATGTTAGGAAGGATTTAAAAGGACAAGCTAGAGGTCATAGTACTGTAAGGAGCATTAATCTGTTTCTCTAGAAAAATGACAATTTTTCAAATCCTCACTTATTCCAGAGAAAAAGATTGGGCATATGGTATAAAATGGAGTCATCTCCATTAATCTCAATTGATATAAAATGATGAGAAATAGATTGATAGTAATTAAATACGGCAGATAATAACTTTTGAACTAACCAAGCAATATTATTATAAATTACATGATAAAAAGCAGGAAAAATTAACAAATAATATTACATAAATATGAAATTAATATCATCAATACTTTAGCTGATATTAATTATTTTATAGTAAAGAATAAAATACACTAGGACTCAATAGAAGTTAGCAGACGGAATACTCAGAATTATACAATGCAGCCGGAGTGAAATGTATAGCAACTCTGTGGGAGATTGGTGCCAGTTATTGTTAGAAATGTACTTGGCTATTCAGTCAAAATGTAGTAGAAAGGAAAGATTATGAGCTGAATAGGCACTTCACGAGAATGTACAGTGAATGTTGCAAGGTCCAGGAACTAGACAGAAATTCGGAGAATCAGCTGATGGGAGAAACAGAAACGCATCACTTCCAAGCTAAAAACCACGCTAATCGAAACAACCAATAGAATTTAAGTTTAGGATAGAAAAAACTGAATTTAGCTATAACAGGGTATATGATTGGTTTTGTGTAACTATGGTAAAGAGGGGAAATTGAGAGGAGGCTAAGATCATGGCTTTTACGAAACTACACTTGTGTCCAGGACTCCGTGAGGGAGACTTGTGACTTGTGTACTGGAGGCCGGGACAGAAACCTGTACCCGCGTTCTCGAGGCGTAAACTTGTGTACGAGGGACTCGAGGAGGCAGGTCATATTCCTGCATTTCTCCTCGAATTACACATAAGTCGTATTGACATTGTGGTCAATCCGACTGTATCTATATAAATAACTTCACTAAATTACCGAAGTGTAAATTCTATTATACATTTATTCTTGCAGTAAGAGCTTATTATAGCTACTTACTAAAATAAATTCAGTGAGTGTGCCAAGTAAGTACTGTTGTGATATTGACGTCATCATCATTACAAGATTACGTAGATACCGCGTGTCACTACTAGGAAGTATTTACGTACGAGTGTGAAGGCCAATATTAGACTCCCTTCAATATCCCATCAATAAAATTAATAACTTTACGAAGTAACATTTATACATTTAAATTTGATTGGAATACTAAATAAACTGACAGTGTTTGATAAATATTTAATTATTGATAAACAGTAAATATAGAACCTCCACACCCAATTTTATGCTCTGAGGTAAGATAGAGAAAATCGTAGCAACTCCGACTGAGCAACCCGAGGTTCCACCAGGCTGAAGAAGACAACATTCGCAGTGAGTACAATATTGTGGGGGTGGACCACAAACCGATTGCAGCATACTGGGAGAACTCATACACCGAGGGCTTGTAGTGTGAAGTACTGCATCAAGGCTGAATGTGTGTTAATACATCTTACTTTTCGTGTAGTTTTGGACTTATAAACTTAAAGGTTAATTTGGGATGATGCAACAAAGGAAAAATGGCGGAGTTGCTTATATTGTACCAGCGCAAGTTTCCTATATCGTACCGGTACAATTTAGGAAACTAGTTCTAATAAGTGCTTCATATTAATACTGTGATCAAGCTTCTTGTTAAATAAATGATTTAGATAATTATAAATATTCATAGGAATTTTTAATCAATTTTCATTTATGCAAATAGTTAATTAAATTATTAATTTACTTTGCAGTATAGCAACAAAAGGACGGTATGGAAAGTGGAGCCCTGATGAGCTGCATTTAGCTGTGGCTGCATATCTGAACGGAGATCACGGTTTAAATGAGTGTGCTCGCATTTATAATGTTCCCAAACTAACTATAAAGAGGCATGCTGAAAAACAAAAACGCAAATGGGGACACCAAAATTTTTGAAAGAAGTAAAATCTTTTCTGACGAAATTGAGCTGGAGTTGGAGGAACAGATTCTGAAATTTGAAGAAATGATGTTTGGGCTAACTATGTCTGAAAAGTTTGAAAAAGTTTTTTGCAATGCCTGTAAGTAGACTTGGGGTACGCCGTAGCGTAGTGGTTTAGGCGCTGCGCTACAAACTGGAAGGTCGCGGGTTCGATCCCCGATGAGGTCGTTGGAGATTTTTAATTGGCCTAATCCTTCTGGTGGCACTATGGCTCGGGGGTCGACTCAGCCTCTTAACAGAAATGAGTACCAGGAGCAATCCTGGGGGTAAAGGCGGCCGGTACGTAAGGCTGACAACCTTACCACCTTCATGTGCCGATTCTAATAATCTGGGAGCCTCAACCTCCTGGAACCCTCTGGGCCTCCATGGCCTGTAATAGGGAACACTTTACTTTACTTACGTAAGTAGACTTATGGACTGATGGAGGGAAGTAAAATACGCTGCTTACATTATCTAAACTATTAAAAGTTATCCAATATATGTTTTTAGTTTTACTGTTAATTAATTCAACATTAGTAGTAATTTTGTAATACTTGGTAAATTTTAGTAATATTAATTTAGTAGTATTAATTAATTATGAAAATGTCAACAATATAAGTGATAACAATAAAAAAAAATTGGTGGTACAATTTAGGAACCCACTGGTACAAATTAGGAAACCAGTATCCTAAATTGTACCACTTGCAGACATTCACAAAAATGAATACACTGTGCACGATTTATTAGGTTCCAAACTTTTTCCTATCGCATTTCGTAAGTAAAAGTATACTGATCAAGATGGTATTCAATTGGTTACTTAGTAATCTACCAGTTCAGCTGTAAAAAATAAAACGTGAAAAGTGGTACAATATAGGCTACTCTCCAAACTAGTAGGTCACGTGGAATGATAGGCCTAATTCTTCCACACTGACCGTGTGTACGCTAAAATGGAAAGGTGAAGTCAGACTGAAAAATGCAATGCCATAGCCGAGATTTGAACCAGGATCTTCGGCTCTCGGTGCCGCTGCTCTTACCAACTGAGCTACCATGCCGGTAAAACATTAAATTCTCCAATTGAATCACACATCCCAGTATACCACCAGGCGATCTCAATATAAGATATCAACCCTGCGGCGACTTACGAACTAGTAAGTGCTTTAAGACCCGGCTTTCATAGTAGCCTAATAATCATTACTAACTTATATTTCGCTGCTGTAGGTTACATTTCGGCGTGGATTTATCTCATTTATAGGTCAAGAAGTCTCACATAAACACGGAAGTCAATATATTTATGTTTCTCAATTATCCTTTTCAGCGCTGTACTTATACCGGGTGTTCGGAAATTCATATTACAAACTTCTAGGGCTAGTAGAGGGGACTTAGTAGACAATAAATCGAATAGGAACCCATGTCCGGAAACGTACCGTTTCAGTGCTACAGCCATTACAATGTGTCGGATTTGCCGGTGTTGTTTTGCAAAAACATACGATATTGACAATGAAACAAATTTTTGAAAATTATATGGAAACGAAAGTTTTCTGGCTCTCACATTTCGAAGCCAAAAGCAGAAGAGACAACAAATTATTGTGATGGTCAAAATAGTGAACATCGAGGAGACCAAAGAAATTAAAAAGAGAAGAGGAACAAAAGGCGTTTTAGTACAGGATCTCTTTAAATTCTAGTCCTTGAAATAGGCCAATGCAGTAAGATGAACACAATGAATAGGAATCTTACACAGTCTGTAAAGCTTTTTCGAACTTATTAACATATAAAAATACCCTAAAAAAATACCCTATATTTATTGCCACATTTCTATCCTACATGGAGTGTGTAAGTGTAAGAAATCTAAAATAGCCTAACTGAAAGAATATGATTAATATAAAATAAATGTATAAACACTTACCAAAACTTCAGCTGTGCATCCTCGCTTCTGCAAAGTTCTCACCACGGAATGGTATCTGCAATATTAAGAAAAATCCACTCGTTTGCGTGAAAGATCTCTCACTGCTTTGTTACATAGAAACCGGTGGCATTTTACCGGTTTTAATGATTTCTGATTGGTTTCTTGCTTCATTAGAACACACTAGGAGCAATAACAACTGCTTCTGATAAACCCCACTCAAGTCAATTAGTATTCCCTACGCAAGTTACTCTCTAATTCCCGAGCTGGATCTTCTGCCTAGACCTCCCACGAGGAATGCAGTGGCGGGCGTGTGAGCATCCTTCCTGTTAACCAAATACATAAGTAGTAACCCCCTCTATCATCTCCTGAATTATTAGTATGAATTTCCTGGAAATATATATATACATATACACACACACATATATATATATACATACACAATTTGTTATTGTTATGATTAGAGATGGGTCGATACCAGATTTGCTCGATACTCGATACTCTATACCGATACATTATTTTCTCTCGATACTCGATACCGTCAACATTTCCAGTTTCAATAAATATATAACTTATATATTAAAAATTAGAAGTTGAGAGAACTGCGTAGTAAGAGCTAAATTAATTAAGTGTGCATATTTAACGAGAGACAAAATTTAATATCATCAGTAGCCTATAATTGTTTTTAAACTCTACATTAAAACTAAACGTTTGACAGGAAACGAAACAATTAAGAATCTCTTCTGTTTGGATTTTAAAAGTCGGAACGTCTTTATTTATGACTAGACAAAAGTGACAGAGTGGTTTTCTCAATTTCAAGGAGAAATTTTACTAAGCTTATATTTAGTAGACTACTAAAAGCAGAAAGAGAACCGCATTTCCTTAAATTGCAGAATTACCAAAGTATCGAAAAAGTAGCGAGCGAGTTTTCTGAAGTATCGCTCGATACTGATACCATGCAAGTATCGAGAGTATCGAGGTATCGAAAGTATCGAGAACCCATCCCTAATTATGATGTTAGATCAAAACCTGCATTAGCATATATTCAAAATGTGTGTACCAAAAACGTGAATAGGGATATTAGAGATGAAATGTTCGATATCACTACCAAAAAATCAGTAGTTAAAAATAACTAAGGGTGTCAGGAAAGAAGAACACAAAACGGCCAAAACTGATTTCAACATCTGAAAACCAAAGCAAGTTGTTTATGCACATTGATAGAATTAACAATAGCAGAATTGAACAACGAATTTTAAACTACAACTGGTAGTAAATAAAAATCGAAAACTTCGCCGAATTTTTTTTACTTATTTCGTCCATGATATTGATGATGATAATTGAACATGTAAAAATGCGTTCATTGATCCTGAATTTATCTACAGAACCTACCTAACGGCTTCTACTCAGACTGGCACATAAAGGCGCATATAGAAAATCAATTACCAGAGCACTTAAACAGGCCCGTCTCTTTGTGGTTTCCGTAAGAATGAAGACGAATGAATATTACCCAGACATCGGCTACTCCCAAAGCAGTGAATTGAATTTGGGTTTGGCAACCGGCGAGGACCTCCATTTAAATTCTTTGTAATTGGAACTAATCAAATGTGATTAAAGCAAGAGGGTCGGTGGAAAAGCAACAAAAGAAAGCGAAGCTACTGTATTTAAATGAAATCAGGAATTGAGAGGATCTGGCTTCATCTGTCTATTAGCGATTGAGAGGAAAAAGGAAAAAGAAGTAAGGACTTGCTCAGTGCCCGCCCATTTCATGCTCTCAGTGAAACCCCCTTCTAATTATCCCGCCAATTAGAATTCACGCGCTGCTCATTTGAGGAAAATTATAAAACTGCTATATAATCAAGTAGGGGGTATCTGTCCATCCTTTCTACTAATTTCCTATCAAATTAAGTTCCCCTATCAGTCTTTTCTAACCCATGGTTTTTATTATCATTTTCCATCCCTCTATCCCACATCAAAAATGCCACCATCGACCCTCCCACTACCTTCCTATACCAACCCTTAATGTGCTTTCATGATTTCCGATGCCATCACCTACCACCCTATCCCTTGCTTCCCTCTAAAGTTAATGTTCTCTCGTTATGCCGTCACCCCATCGTCTCTTCTTTTAATATTCACTCATCCTCATTCCTACCCTTTAGGCAATGTACTAATATAAAATTAATACGTGAGAAAACAGGGCGACTATTAATGCAAATATTTCATGGACATACCGCAATTCTAATTATTGTTATTATTGTTATTATTATTATACTCTTATTACTTTATTGTTAATGTTGTTGTCGATGTTTTCCTGCCCATGGACAAATCCTTGACCTGGTCTGAAAATTTTGTTCTTCATCTCCTCCTATCCTTGATATACTTTATCAGTAACCAGTATTTTATTTTCTCCATTGAATAGTGCAGTAATTAGATTATTTTTCCTCCTAGTCCTGGAGTTCCTCCGAACTTCCCTTTGATGACGTCATACAGCAGATAATTTCCAGACCTATCCAGTTTGCCTTCCTACGAAGAACCGTGTTCAGGATTGATTTCTTCTCGTTTACTCTTCTCAGTACATTTTCGTTTGTAACTTTCCCCATTAATTTATTTATCCCTTCTTCTCCAGCACCACATTACAACACTTCTCAAGTTCTTCTCCATTTTTCTTTGTGTCCATAATTTCGGCCCGGTACTTATAAATTTATTCCTCGAATCCAAGCTCAAATTACTAGTTTAATAGATCTTGTTTGCCAATGCCGTCTTGGCCATGGCAATTCGTGGTCTGATTTCCTTGATCAGTAGGCATCTTTCGTCAGCAGCCTCCGTAGTACTTGAATTGATCAAGATTTTCCAGTATTCGGTGTCCCGTAAAGAATCACACCGGTTCTTCCCTTTGCAAAAACTTATCACTTTGGACTTATTTATGTTAATTTCCAGTTCATAGTTGCCTTCCGTTTCCTAGCGTGTCCACCATGTCTTGAAGGGTTATCTTTTTCTATCTTTGCCTTCAGCACCAGATCGCCAGCGTATTTTATAGTGCTGATGACTCGTCTTTCTATCTGGAGATCTCCAGTTTCTTCCAAAACTTCCTTCTTCAAGCATTCTCCGTAGTAATTGAATAGAATAGGTGATACACAACATTCTTGTCGCACAACTACTATCTCCACACATTTGGTCCCTTTATGATCCAGACGCACTTTCACTTCTTGTCGTGGGCACAGGCTGAAGATCAATCTCCTTTCTTTACAGTCAATGACGATTTCTTTGAGGATTTACATAAGCTTCTTTTCAGTTCAAACACGATCAATTTTTTTCAGTCGATAAAGTAGGCATATATTTCTTCCTTGATTGCTACTACTCTCTCTGAAATAATCCTAGCATTCTGACTTGTCTCTGGTTCTACTTCCTTTACTGAAACCAAATCGATCTTTTCCCATCACTTCTTTCATCCTGCGTACAGGTCGCCTGTTGAATATGCGGACCACAAATAATTTTTTTTCACAAATCAAGCCAATCGTTTTGTGATCACTACATTTCTTGTTTTTTTTTGTCTTCTTCTTCATATTCATGTCGAAGAAATCTTCTGACCATTCTCCTGTTTTGTAGACTCTGTTGATAAGTTGTGTCATTTTTCTCAGTCCATTTTCTTGAACATCCTTCAGTAGATTCACTGGTATGTCATCTTCTCCTATGGCTTTCCTCCTCTGAATATCCTTCATGGATCTTTATACTTCGATCTTCAGTATGTGAGGTTCTTTCTTATCTTCATCTATCATATCTTGTGCGATGTCTTGTGGTCTGTTTTTCTGATTGTAGTGCTATTCAATGTAGTTCTCCTAGACTTCAAGAATTTTTAGTTGGTTTGTGTGGAACTTCCTTGACCAAATGTCCGGATTTCTTTATTCTCATTCCTTTCTAGCTCTTTCTCTTTGATACATGCTTCCTTTTTGTTCATGATTTCGTCATATGTTTTGTTGATGTATTTCTTTTTTCCCCTATGTATGGGATTGATGTTTTGTTCTGTCTTCTTCGTTTCATCTTCCACCTTGTGTTATCCATGATTTTCTAATAGTTCTTACAATTTTTCCAATAATAGTTTAAAATTAAATTAGACACGCAAGATTTTAATATTTTAATTGTATGGCAGCGATATAAGTATAACCTTGTTGTATTTCTTTCATATTTTAAGTCATTGACGAGTAAATTTTACTATTTTAAAAAGTATAAGACGACTGACTACAGGTGGTCTATTGCAAAAATTAAAGTCAGTTTCGCGAGATTTGGCTTAAGGAAGATATCCTGGTCTGTCTCTTTTTCCTTCTTTCAGGCACGATGGTACAGACGTTGTACCACCAAATTCTAATATCTTGAAGCATATACAAATAGTGTATCATCTGATTTTATTGTAGTATCAATTACGGTTTGCTGGAGTTAATTCAAAAAAAAAACTTGTAGGCCTAATGTAGTTTTATTAATGGCAAGAGCCGCTTGATTAATTTTGGCCCAATTTCCCTATGCCTGAAAGAGTTCAAGTTAAGATAATTGTTCTTCATTTGATGCAACCCTATAGTAAGAACATCAACCGCTTCGCCAAGATTACCCATGTTTATCAATTGATGTAGCACCAGTTCCTAACCAAGTTTTTTTCCAGGGTGGTAGATGTTGGAATGAGAGGGATATACACCAATAGGCTGTATGGTATTCACACCCCTTCATTTCGCGTTTAAGCCATAGATTACCAAACAAGCTCTATCACATCTCACTTGCACTGTAAGTATTACAGAGACTTACCAATAAATAAAGTGAACGTATACACATATTTATCTATCCCTAACAGAAGACCTCCTGTGTTCTTTCAATTACAATCTCCTCTTTTTTCTTTTATACTATCTTTCTCCCCACTCATACATTTTTTTTATAAATGTAAATGATATCAATACAGAAGTAGCTTCACCCTCCGCAAACTTCTGGGGTGTACGCCCACATTGCATTTTGTATGGTGACGCCAACCGCCACGACTTGTAGACTTGTAGGCTACACATGGAAGTATTAATGTTGGTATCACTTGCAACCATTCTATGACAAGTAGCACGCATGCGTACCAGGCACTCCCCACTCATTTGTTTGAATGCTTTTTTGGTTTTGTATTTGATATCAATAAAAACAGAACACTAGAAAGGGGATACGCTCATGTGACAATGTCTCTTGATATTGAAAATGATAAATATTACGTATACGAAAGGGAAAATGAGACTGTGTGCATAATAAGCTACTATATTCCGTTGGCACTGCTGTGTGTTGTGAAGCTTAGTGTGCTGTGAACTGTGTAAACAGAGAATAAATCAGTGATCTAACATACTTTGAACGGTGACTATCTATAATTGAATCAGTCATTTCAGAAAGGAGGTGTCATAAAATCTTACTTTTGGGATAATGACTAAAAACTGTTTCCTTCTTCCTATAATGGAGAAGTCAATATAAAAAAAAATGTAGTAGGCTAAGTTTATAAATATATAAGTATTACGAAGCATGTTAGATGTCGGACTTGTCAAACAATTTTATACATTTTTTTTTATAGAACGAGAACTTATTCCCTTTCTGCGGTGATTTAATACAAATAAATAAAAGAAAAATGGAATTTGAAAGTACATGAATACTTAGCCTAACATTTGAAAACAAACTAAATTCCATTAGTTACAATGTACTTAGTGTAATTAGGTTTACGTCTCCCATTGACATAATTACGTTTTGCATTTTAACCATTACTGCTATTACAGAAATGTCCCCACATATTGTGATGTTGATTTTTGATTATTTTGAAGTAAAAGTTCACTTGAATATTAATACACAATGCGGCACATATTATAAGAGAGTGCAACAACATTCAAATTTAAAATAAATTGTCACTATACAGAATCATTTGTACAATTTTTACAGTGTAGCCTATTATTAGATTTTTGAATAGACTACACGTCCTCTACTGATTCCTGCAATGAATGCCTATGTGTCTTGAGAATAAGCAGACTTGTTCCATTTCTATATGGAAAATGTGCACATAGGTCTAGAGAGAGCAATGGCACTCTTAACTAATTTTCGCATTTTGTTTCCTTCAATGATCGATTCAATTAAAGCAGCTGAAGTAAATACCGGATGTCTGCTTCTTGTAAGAGAGATTAAATTTTTTAAGGAATATTGAAAAAAATGAAAATGAAAATGAAACTTCTGTATAGGTCTAGTTTTCTCAAGATTCCGGTCCGAGTTTTATGAAACTCCTTAAGCTACGAAAGAAAGAAACAGTACCTTTTTTACATTCGAAGCATCTAACGTTCAAGTAACTCCGACTCCACTTAGGTGACGGCTACAGACAATTACAGGAGAGATTCACATATAAAAATTAAACCCAAACTATAGATAGGCTTTCACTCACTGAACAAAAATTATCAGCCACACAAGACTTATATGAAGCGAGCTTAATCCTGATAAGAGACAATCATATTTTAGAAGAAAACCGGACAATAAAAGGATTTTAGGAAATGAAAATTATTTTTAAAAAGAGAGGAAAATAACCACCGAAAGAGAGTGAGAAATATATAAGAAGAGAATGAGCCAGAAATATTTTAATACCCATCACTGTTATATCTATTAAGCATTAAAAATAACAAACAAATTTTGATATTTAAATAAGTTAGTTAAGAGGGCATTAAATAAAACTATTTTCTGGAAGTGATTCAAAATGTGCTATCTTAAACTGTTGACCAGTCGTCCGTAACTTCCAAAGTCCAGCTTTGTGGGCTTTGAAGCACTGTCGAAAATTAGATACAATTAAGCATTAAGATCAAAATTACTTCTACGGTCCTTTGATTGCCAATACCCACTCTAGAAAGCCAGTTTCGATCCAGTCCCTTACTCATACGACAATATCTTCAGATTTCATTGGGAATGAGATATCAAGAAGGATTTAACTTACACTCGTGCGGACAACTGAGGAATCACCTGAATAAAATATGCAGCCACTTCTTTGAAAATAAGTGAATTAAGGCCTTGGGAGTCAACAAGACCTCAATCTGTTTCCAGCTTCCAGGAAACTCTGAGGTTTCAATGTTTCTGCGCAGTTTTTACACATTGCGGGTTTGAAATGCTTACCGGCATTTGCCATGCAGCTATTCAAATACAGTACTTGGTAATTCAACCTTTCTTCGTCAAATCTCTCCATTCTCTTGGTACAATATTATGTTTTCTAACTTACACGCCATTTCCAATAAAATTATGCCAAAACACTACATCACTGGCAGGGAAGGCTCCTGAGACTTAAAAGGTTAAGTCACATGCAAATACCGTACACTCATCTTAGGAGAGCACTAGAATTCATACCAAAGTTATAGTGTAGGTGTACCTAAGGCCGATCTGATGTGTCCCCATCACTTTGCCTAGTGTTTGTCTGGTTCTGTAGTAGGCCTACTAAAATCTTTCCCCCAACAAAAGGTCAGTTCGGACTTCTCTATGCCGCCAGACAATAAAATTGATGTTGTCAATTCATAGTTACAATTTTCTTTTTTGCTTGTAGAAAATTCCTGATTTACCAGCTCGTTGATGTATAAAATAGTGTGAATCATCTTAACTATTCTGCATTCTTCCTCTCTATACATAATATTCCATTCTATTAATTTATCATTCTAGTTTTTAAGCAGAATATCATATTATTTTCAGTAATCGGAGCGAAGCGTAAAGGGTTTAGTTCTGACACGAGTTCAAAGGGATGGTACATTCAACTGACACCAAATTGAAAACATAAACACACATTCTTTTAAGCGAGATAGTGATGGAGCCCATTTCTGACAGTCGAAAATTAAGGCAAAAATTCAACCCAAAGTAAAGTCTACGGATTTGGTGAATTGTAGAAAAGTATTGTTAAGATATGTGTGTAAGCAAGAAAGTGTATAGATAAAGCGTATTGAAAGGAAAAAAATCTTATGTGAAACTTGCATCACTTTCTCTGCCCAAATAGAAGTTAGCCACTCAGTTTAATATAACTTAGTATGCATGATATTCTCTTCATGTATACTGGAATATTGGAAGTACCACATCGCATCCCCGAAGGGTACATAACCCAAATAAAATCTTATTAATGCACTCTCGTAACTTTATTTACTTTAAGCTCGGCCAATACATTTCTTTCACTTCACATTCTGTAATAAAACAAGAGGCCATATTGCAAAGAGCGCGAATTCAGAGTGGGTGGCTTATAACTAGCCTTCAGAGAATTTGTTCGAAAAAAGGTTTGAATAAAACTTTTAGCTCTTGGTATAAGCACCCTCATAAAGAAAATAATTAGAGCAGTTTTTTAGAAAATCGCGAAAAGCGAAATTTTCTTCATTTAAAGTCACCTTAAAAATAAGAGAAAGTTATCTCCAATCTTCGTGTCACCTCCTCAGGAAGGCACTTAACCCAAATACAAAATTTTGTTTTCTACGTTTTTCCGTTCTGGAAACTGAACTTCGAATTTGGGGGTCGAAAACAATAGACTACTTCCTCTACCTGTAGTATCTATGGTACAGGCAGAGGATGCAAAAAAGAGAATTTCCAACACCTTTCGTAACACAAATCCAATAAAATTCTGTACAAAAAAAAATATATATATTCAGTACTTCACAGCACATGGAACACCCACACAAATATTCCACTCGCTGCAAGCTCAATATGTGACTACTTCCGTCTTTAACTTTCTTGAAGAGTTTTGGTGGGGTTGTGAAAACAGTATTTTTGTACTATCCGCTTTCTGAATCTGCAACTGGACAGCTTTAATTGGTAAGAATTAGGCTTATTGTTATTTCTATGAATAATCCAAACTCATAAGATTGAATATCCTTAGTCTAACCAGAGAAAAACTTATAACGGGTGTTTTTTTCCAAATCACATTCGGAGGACAAGACAAAAACATAGCACTAGGCCTACCGTAAACAAGATGCGACAGATGCTGTAGAATAGATAGTGCCAGAAGCAATTTTGGCCATCCCTTACTGTAACACAAATATAACTGTGAAGAAAAGAATTATGTAACAATAGGATCCACCCTTTCTATTTTAATGCAGTGAACCTTAATTAACATAATCATCACATTAACAATCCTTCAATAGGATCTCCGAGGCATCTAATATATGGCAAGTGACATACAGGATGAATTCTTGAAGATTAATGACGCTTCTTTTCTCCCTCCGTGTAATTTATATAAGAGACGATGCATTTTATTAGCGGTGGAGGGGGTCAATTGTTTATATAACCACCATTGTGTTTGCTTGTGACTGGGATCATCATGATAATGATGAATGAAAAGAGTAATCCCGATGACCCTGTTCCTCATGTGGTCAACCCAGTGTCTTCATGATAGATTTGTTTACTTGCACAACCTCAGTGGCGTAAAATATCTTGACGGATAGGTCATGCATCGCGATGATCCTCTTGAGATCAAGCATCAATCTTCGTGTTTCTGGAATATGAAGAGAATTAAACTCTTTTTCCTTCTCCTAGTTTACATAATTATTACAATAGGCTTATTTGAAATTCGTGCTGTAAAAAAAAGTATATCCCAAGTAAGTTTGATTCTGTTCAAAACAAAGGGGAGGAGAACTCACAGAGAGTTCGCGGAAAATTCGCATCATGTGACAAAACGTGATTGGTTAATGTCATTAGCATGTTCCATTACCAGGGTGTGGCTTGCTAGTGGAGAAGTAATGTTCGTAAGTTCATGCAACAATAATATCAAATTTACACTTGAAATAACAAACTCTCGCTGGCATCGTCATCATTATAGTATATCAATTAGTAAACAAAGGATTCATTGTTCACGACGACCCTGCGGCACACCCACGCATATTTTACTCTTCTCTCCGTACTTGTATTTTCCTCTCATGTTTATTTGAGGAAGTGAGTTGTACTGAGAATAAAATAACTACCATTATCACGGTGATGACATGCGTTCTCACGTGCGGACTATGAGAGCCACACCTCTTTGTTTTGAAAAGGATCAAACTTACTTAGGATATACTATAGTATCAGTGCATTAAATAATGTCTAAGAGAATATGTCTACCATATTAGTAAGGCTGCTTAATTAGAACCAAAAGGCGCAATATTCAATGGGGGACAAGGCCTACAGCAGGTTTGTTGAGTTATCTACCTCCGTCCTTTGACGTCACTGGCAGATGGCAGGATTTGTGGCATTATGGATTCCCAATACCGTAATGATTATTTACGTTACTGGAGCATTTTTGCTTTTCGGAATAGCTCCTCAGTTTTACACCCTGTTCCAGATCCCTCCTCAGAAAAGTCCCATGAGGACCGAGATAGGAATCTGTGCCTCCAGATCATTATTCAGCAACTCATGCCAATAGACCACAAAAGCGGTCTTAGAATTAGAAGCCGATGGAAAGTGCAAAAGTATGAACAGTCCACAGCAGGCGACTAATGCATGTATTACACTACAGATTTCGAGTTGGCTTCAGTTTGAATCCTATTAGCAATAGCCTAATAGTTAACATAGGTGATTCCTATGGTGACTATAGGAATCCGATGACTAAATCGTGGTGTGATTACCACTGCCAGCCCCCCTTGTAGAGATGGAGATGAATAAGATGGGTCTAATATTTAAATTGTTGCTAGATGAGTG
This sequence comes from Ectobius pallidus, assembly GCA_964059195.1. Taxonomy (NCBI): domain Eukaryota; kingdom Metazoa; phylum Arthropoda; class Insecta; order Blattodea; family Ectobiidae; genus Ectobius; species Ectobius pallidus. The sequence continues at coordinate 104,717,454 of CAXKWD010000002.1, read as the reverse complement.
TTTGGATCTTCTCCATCTTCAAGGTAATTGGTTAAATTATACTGGTAGATTAATGTGGTAGTTATAATAATAATAATAATAATAATAATAATAACGCTGTTAGAGAGAAGAGCTAATCTAGCATAAGGACTTGATCCTATCGAAACATTAACTTCAATGGGCCTTATGCATTTACATACAAACAAGTGCAGGTAGATGCGAAAAAATGAAAATGATAAAATAAAACGATAATGTTATAATGAAAGACACACGCAATTGGTTAAAATTTGACATAATCATAGACGCCGACTCTGGGGGCAGGTACTTTCTGCCCCCTAACATTTAAGTTTTTATCATATAAGGCTTAGACAATGTAGCCTATAACTACTAAAAATCCAATTCTTGGCTCCCCAAAAATATTTTCAAGTCGGCACCTCTGTATATAAGCTATAATTTCATAATAGATATGTAAGCATTCATGAACCACAGATTATTGTCTCTGTTGGACATTACATGAGAATATTATAGGAGAAAAATCCCTCCGACACTGGGACTTGAACCCCGGACCTTTGGCTATTCGCGCCAATGCTCGAGGTAGACCATTAGGGCAATCAGTCATAGGAGAGAGGTTCCATCTGGCGCTGTGAGTTGAACTCCGGCTTAGCTCAGTTGGTAGAGCATTGGCGCGAATAGCCAGCGGTCCTGGGTTCAAGTCCCAGTGTCCGAGGAATTTTTCTCCTATAATATTATCATATAATTTCATAGCCTACCAGTACTGGATTGGTCACCGATTCACCGAGTCTTAATAAATTCATGTCGAAAAATATTGCGGGGTAGGTCTATAGTCTAATAAGGTGTATTCAGAAAATTTCCGTTCAAAATGGCAAAGTTACGGTATTTATATAAAATAAGACTGCGTGTGAAACGTACATTAAGAGTGCTGTGTAAATATTTATTGCGGCTCATCTTCATTGTCATCTTCATGTGGAGCCCCATACATCATGGCTTTTATCCCCTATGACACGCGCCACAATAGCCGCCACCTCCCTGCATATGGTGTTTTCTGAGTCACTGCTTTGTGAGAAAACTCTTCTATTAGCTGCGTTTGGACCACCACAGGGGGTCGAGTTCGGACCACAACCCCATAAATTCAACATAGTCATCTATAGAAATATTTCAATTTTACTGCCACTTCATTTGCATTATAATTGCGGTTTATATTTAATACATGTGAAATTCATTCAAAAGCAGATGAAGGATGGGCGCAATTGAATGGGCACTAGGGTTAAACTTTGTTCTGAATTCCCCAAAATAATTATATCATAAATATCTACGGCAATAATATGAAGAATTTATCTGAACTGTGCCTGTACTTTATGCGGAAAAAGTGGCGACTGAATCTGTTAATAGACGCTTATTTATATTATTCTCGATCAGTGATCATAGTTGGCATTAAGAAAAAAAAATCTTATATGCAACACCTAATTTCATCTGCCCAAATAAAAGTTTTGCATCTTAGTATAATATATTATGCAAGACATTCTCTTCATTTAAATTGATTGTTAAAATGAAGAAAATGTCATTACCACATCGCATCGCATCCCCGAGGGATACACAACTCAATTTATATCTGATTAATGAAATCAGGTAACTTACTTTATCCATGGGCAAAACACCTTTCTCCTTCACATTCTGATAGAGAATATTACATAGACCATATTACAAAGAGCGCGTATTCAGTTGTTTCAACTTGATGGCTGGTTTCCCGTTGAATGACAGCGGTGGCTATGTGAAGAGGTAGTGTAAGGTGTAAGGTATTGAATTATAATAAAGTATTTGGAAAATATATATGCCTGTATTGTTAGTACTTGCTAATTGTAGATCAGAACTGAAATGAGAATAAGCAACAGAAACAATAATGATATGTGAAAGCTTGAATACTTGGGCCTACATGTATGTTAGTATGTACATCAAAACTGAATGTTGTATATCCTGGCTTTTACGAAAATTATCGTTAACTCTTAGCTTAAACGTGATATAATTTCCTAATGACAGCAGTGTACCGTTTTCATTTAATGCGAAAATGTTTTTCTTGTAAAGCATCCTTATAAAATAATGTTGGTCTTTTTATTAAGACATGTATAACTGAAGACTCCAATTTAAGTATACGGTAATTGGGAGGCACAGTGAACAGTTCATCCTCTCCTTTGTGAAAAGAATACAACTAGAATCCTGTTACAAATTCTAAAGAACCATCTACCTCTCAACCCTCTGATTTTAATAGAGAATGAAGCTGAAAGCATGTAAACGTCTTATTCTTCATATACTTGTAAACAAGTACGGGAGCCTACTAGTATTCATTTCTAGAATATCAGGACGAGAAAGGAAGAGAGAGAGAGAGAGAGAGAGAGAGAGAGAGAGAGAGAGAGAGAGAGAGAGAGAGAGAAAGAGAAATAAAGATAGGGGAGGGAGGGATGGAAGGTAGAGCGAAAGATAATATGATACAGAAAAGGAGAGTAAAATACAACAGATATGAAAATGTATTGAACTCCGGATATATATTCCCGTAGGATACGGATGTTCATTCCCAATTACGAACAGAACACAATAGCAAAACCATAGTGAAATCGTACAAAAAATGAAACATGGGTTTCAAAATAAAAGTAATACAGCTGGAAGAAAGGAAAGGCCTAGAATGAAACATGAAAATCTCTACTTCAAATGCGATTGATCTTTAAGGATTCTAAAACGAGAAAAACTTCTATCTGAAACAAAACTCCATGAACAAGGAAGATTTCTTCATTCATTCTGCTAACATCGGTGCCTGCAAGGAAAAGGAGAGGAAGCAAAAAACAAGTATTGCGAGTTCGAAAGCTCAACAAGGTTGAGGATGAAGGGAGTAGTGAAATTGATGGAGGTGAACGAAAGAAACAGATTTGTTTGTGAAAGTAAAATAAAGCAGAAGGATACAAAGCCTTCATTTCCAAAACGAGTTATGTAGTTGCCCTCAGCTTTATCAAATCCCATCGCAACACAGAGTTTGTATCATCTAAAGACTTTTCTAGTTTCATGATCGATGACAGAGTAGAGTGAAACTTACAAAGAGAAAGATTTGTTTTCTGAATATAAATAATGATTTGATATTTCAGTTACTTTTTAAGTATTATGGGGTGTAAAGAGCGGTATAGTCTACACAGGAACGTATTAATTATCATAATCGTTTCAAACACTACGGTACTCTCTTTCTTAATCGTATTTTTACCTCTCCCCTTTTAGGAACTACGCACCCATACTCGTATACAGGACAGCTACCTATCGGAAGAGGGATTATTTAATGATCACACATACATAGGACTACCTTTTTGACCGGACAAGGGCCACCGCGGGTGAGGCATCGGCACTTCGCCGGGGAAATTTGATGTTCAAATAAACGTAATGAATGTTGCATTTTCATGTTCAATTTTTATCAAACTGGGTCCATTTAATAATAATGAGTGATATTTTAAAACTAAAACAGTATTTTCCATGTGGCGATTACCAAAGTTTTTATATCATATGCCGTTAGTTAAAAGGGCTTCTTTTACCTTCGATTGTCTAAAAAGAACTTCTGTCTATTGCACTTCCATGCAAAACCTAAGAATTTCTCTAAAAAAATGTGTTCCACATAGAATGTAGATAGCATGAGTGTGATTTTATGGTAAATTATATCAATGAAGTGTTCTACATGAAAAGCACTATCGTGCTCACGTGAATAATGAGCCTACGCTATTTCTGTTTCAGAGAATAAATGGAACCTCTTGTCCCTAAAGCGATTATTACAGGTGAGCTGAAAAACACAGAAAGCCACAGATACTACCTAGGTATTTTCAGTTTTTTGCTTAATTATTTTCATTGTTATACACGTATCATTAATCCTCTAGGTCAGCGGTTCCCAAACTTTTTTGTCCTGGGACCCACCTTCATCTAGAATTTTTTTTCGCGACCCACTACTACATAACGATAACCAATATAGGCTAAATAAAATACAGCACATGTTTTTCATATGCCTTTCAATAGTTTCATTGTGTTCAAATGTCCTGCTGAGAAAACACAGTTGAAATAAAAATGGTAAAGGTTACTTCAAGAAAGAACATTGTCCAACTAGTACACTTTATTTAAAAAAAAAATCAATGAGATTTGTGAAACTGTTGTTTTTTATTTACAAATTAAATTAAATTAAACACTCTTTCCTTATATTGAAAACACGTTTAATTTTTCTCGCCCTTTTCGCGACCCCCCGAAATTGCTCCCGCGTCCCACCAGTGGGTCGCGACCCATAGTTTGGGAACCACTGCTCTAGGTAACAATAGCCTATATTTACGTACTCAATGGGGAACTTATGAAATTGTTAAATTTTAAAAGTGTCTTTTGGCGTGTCTTTCCTTTGTCCAATACAGAATGCTAAATATCTGCAATATTTTGTCGCAATAGGTTTGCTCTTGTTAAATTTTTATCAGGCTATCCATGGGCTATCAGGGCTTAACATACAACCAATTAATCATCAACAGTACCTTTGTTTTGAGACTTTGATTGGTAGATTGGTATATTGGCAGTATTGATGATTATGTGGTCCAGATGATGACTTCCACATCGTTAATGATGGTTCTCATTTGTCCTCAAGAGGCTGAGTGCACCTTGTTCCAGATACTCATGCCTCTAAAATTCAGAGGAAGAACGGGGAATAGAAACCGGGCTCCGAATCTTTGATCAAGAATGTTTTCCGCTGGATCACGCAAGCTATACTGCACAAAAATAAAAAATGTAAATTTCAAATTTCTTCCATCAAAAATTTCCATTTCCCAATAATCTGCACTGTGTCAGGGTCACTTATTAAAAGCGTTTCTTTATTGGTTAACGAGAATGGTTTTCACACACAAGTTCAGTTCCATTGTGTACATGTATCCATACATTGGCAGGGCAATGAAAATACATCTCTAACGCAAGCAGACTATAGACATCGTGAGTGTGGTTTTGTGGGCGATGGCGGCTTTGGGAGTTGGCAGCGTAGCTAATGAAGAGGGCCATCATTGTGGCGCGTGCCTGGGCCGCTGGAGACGCCAGCACTGTCTACAAATTGAATCTGTTCCCGAAAGTCATCACAAGCACTGTGTGATAAAACTTTGTGTAACTAACGAGTAACTACTCCACTGTAACCGGCGCCAACAATATGTACAGTATAGCCGTTCCAGTATGAACTATAAAACAACTTACTCATTTAGGTATCGTCTAAATAACCATCTTATTATAAAATATTACATATCTCTCTCGAATCCTATGCCCACACATTGGGGCGAAGGGCCTCCAAGTGGAGGTTTCTGTTTACCGATGTGAATTTTGTTACGCTTATTTGCCTAGAGAGGGCAGAGGGACAGGTGGTAAGCCCATCGCCCCTTAACTCCCCTCCGGAAATTAAGGTATTACTTGGACGTGAAAAGGCCGAGAAATTTTGTCCAGAGGCTATAATTTAGGCTTGGAGTTCTATTTCGTTCCGTAAATCTACAACACGGGAACCCCAGCTTAAAATCCCTCCCGGAGGACTCCGTGCCCAAGATTTTTACGTATAATATCGACTGCGGCCGGGTTTGATCCCGCGATCTTCGGATCTAGATGCGGGCACGCTACCACCGCAGCCGACATATTAAGTGTTATGCAAACTTAAAAATAGAATATAAAGAAAAAATCTGTGATGTCCAAATTAAATCATTGTTCTTAATTCTTAAGGTACGCTGGGACTAACAAACATTTTCTATTCTCATGAAATGAAATTGAAGATTAATTATTCTGTTTATTTAAGCTGGCAGAGCTAAGGCCATTAGGCCTTCTCTTCCGCTCCACCAGTCAAATACAATATAACAAATACATAATTTAACTATTTAAAACCTAAATACAATAAACTAAAATACTATTAAAAAACATGTTAACTTAAACACTACACTCCTAATACAATTACTTGAAACTTAATTACAAAAACAAAAAATTACTATTAACATTAAAGCCTAAACACTAAAAGTTAGATACATTCCTAATATAAATTTAAAGTACATTATTTAGAATTAAGCTACTGACTTCTCTCTTAAATTCACCAAGCGTTCGACAGATGGTAATGACTAATGAGATATACTATAAGCCGGTAGTACTACCAGGTTTCAGCTTGAATGGACAAATTATTTAAGAGCTATAAGAATTACGAACATTTGTAAGATATAATGTCATAAAAATGTTCCAGTAACATCGGTGAGCATTTAATCATCATCATACTATTTTGTTCGACCATACTATAATACGCTTATTACGTGTGACGTAACGGTACCATAATGGTACTGTTGAGCTAACTTCCGGAACGATCTTGAGACCTTGAGAGTAGCAGCTGAAAATAGCGTAATAATTAGCCTGTATTTAAAATAACATAAATTGTGTCCATGTTAATTTTAATAAACTGAAATTAATTCATTTCGTGTTGTCAAAATCCGTTGGTTTCAAGAAAACTACCAAAAGGAAGCTTCGATTTGACCGACGCCATGAGTGGCCATCTGTCGTAGAAGGCAAAAACTACGACAACCAGCTGTTGTGAAGGCCATCGTGGCGTTTGTTTGAGTTAATAAACATTTCAACTTAAACATTTAGACTAATTACGGTCGAACAAAAACAGTTGCAGGCAACTTGCCTATATTGGTAATTAAGAAACTCGTATGAAAATTATGAAACTAGCTTTGCTCATTTTAAAAACATACTCGTATTTTAATAAACTTCATTATAGGCTTGTTGCAAAATTTACTATTTCGCACACACTCTAAATAATGAAGATGAACTCAGAAGAAGAGTTCTTTTGTTATATTACGTACATAATCAAAACACATATACCTGTATATGTACATAGACCTACTGCACATATATATATATATATATAACAAGAAAGTTCAGTCATGAGTACAAATTTTGCCTATACGCCAGTCGGGAAAACTCGTAAGATGTACCACATTAATTCGTTGTGCTCTGTTTTGAGATTAACAGAGAGTTTAGATTAATTAAACTAATTAACAATTTAACAATAAGATATGAAAAGTATAACTTTTTATATAATATCATAGATATTCTGTCTGTTTTATCTAAATTATATAGTTAAAATATTGCAATTTACATGTGGCAGGTAATAATCTTGATAGAGTCTTTATTTCTGTAAGGCATTGGTACAGACAGCAGTTCAGAAAGCTGTGTTCGAAATTTGGTACAGATTTGTAAGAAACAGACAGTAGGCCTACGTAATAATTACTTCAGTATTACTAGGTTATGGTACACAGGCGTTATTCATAAACCACCATATACATAGGCCTAAATATTATGTTTTTATTTACATATTATTGTGTTCTATTTTGGAATTGACCTTGTCACCACAAGCGAGCTGGACTACAAATTGGAGTCTGCTCATTACATATTACTGTATATCATGGAGATAGAGAAGATGACATAAAAACACAAGGTCTACAGAGTTCTCAGTGACCTGTGCAAGGTTGCCCTCATTCATCACTTCTCAGAACTTGTCACATGTCCTTATAAGACTATCGTCATGATGATATATTATTTAGAAGAAAAGCGTGCAACTTACAAATGAGGACTACAGATATTTTCATAGTTCATCTCAATAAATTCTGTTTTATTGCCCCGTTTAATAGCGTCCAGTGTATAGATAATTAAGTGACTTATTTGTTTTCCATCTTGTTATGACAAAGGTGAAGAGTTCAGTACAACAGGAAACAAAGTTTTTTTATATTTATTTATACAAGGATTTAGTTACAAGGAATTATTAAAATGAAAAACGCGAGTAGCATATAAGATAATTAATTTATACTTTGAATATGAAAAAAATTAAAAACTTTCAAAACCAGTGGAAAATGTCAGCGAAAATACCCGCACTTACAGGCGTCTTGAGTTTTTATGCAGTTTCTATATTTGAGAATTTATTGAACTTGATGTTACATTAGGCAGTTATATTGATCCATTCTTTTCAAGATTAGAAACAATAGGCCCTACTATTAGAAAAATGTTATTAGTATGTAAAATATATGAAATATTAGGCTATACCTAGACATAATTATATTTTCAGAAAATGTAACTCTAAAAAATTATCATCAATGGCGATTTACAAACAGCAAAGAACAAGTGGGGTCCAACGCTGATAATTATCACTTTCGTCGTTGATTCTCTAACCAGCGTTCAGCAATATGGCCACAATACTGCTCCTATTGTGCTCACTCCCTATTTATGGAATGAGATAATAGTGAGTCACTTTATAGGACACTATCGGTAGGTAGAATACATAAAATACTTTAAGAAGTTCTAGTGCTCTAGGCGGCTCATTTAATTGGACATTAGTATCTGAGCCCGAGGTTCACGGATTCATATCTCATCGTGAGTCCTCTTTAACTGACTTTGAGAATGCAGTGTTTTATACTAAATAATATACACTTTTTTTATCTTACCTTCACATCAAATCTACAAGAATTCTAGAATACTGATTCATTCGGAATCTCGTTCTAAAAGTAAGAAAGGAGTTGAGGAGACGTAAATAAATGTCTGCAAAACCAAGGTAAAACAAAATACAATTTTGATTTTACAGTGAAAGGTAAAGAGGTAAGTCAAAATATTTTTAGATATAAGTTAATAGTTACTATACTGTGAACTATGTAAATTATTTAAAATCCACATAATATGCAATAGGTCTATGCGTCAAAATATTTAAGATATGCACCAGTACCATAACTTATCTATGAAATAAAGAACTTTTTCGATAATTTAACAATATTCTATTTGCTTCTTTCCTGCATATGAAGATGTACCCAAAGGACGACGATATGGGTCCCAAGAAATGGACGGAAGACCAGAGAAAGACCAAACATACGCTGGGCAAATGAATCCAAGAAAATGGCAGGACACCTACTAACGAGAAGTCCCCACCTACAAATGTTAAGGGTAATTGGTTTCGGTCTTAAAATGCAATAGAGAAAGCGAAAGATACAGAGAAGCTCCATGGCTTTGCAAAGTTCCTCAACTGGAAGTGAAAGTTTTTATTTCTAAACAGTAACAACCTATAATAATGAACCATCAAAATTATAATGCAGGAATTGGAGCTCATTCGACTTTAGCATTAGGATAAAGTTGTGTACCATTATATTAGTTGTGTTATTGTTGTTGTTAAAGCAAAAATAATATATTATTGTATTATTATTATTATGTTTATTGTACGATGGGGTGAACTTCGCATTGTATAGAAAACATACAAAAAACTAATAAAAAATAGAAAACCAGCAAAATACAAAACAGAAAGAATAACGAAAGAAAACAAAATCTCTCAAGAGGCTCCAAAGGACGGAATTTATGTGACACTAACTGCAAAGATCGTACTTGGGAGAATATTCTCCAGGAAAAGGTTGTCCCTTCAAATTAATTTAAATTGCTTCGCTGATAAACATTTTGGAAGTGGAAAGCAATTTTCAGCACCCATTTTTTTTATTTTAAAAAGTGGGGGCATAGATCACGGTGGCGATGTGGGAGGCCTTGTAAAAGATCAATGGGTCATCTTCAGGCAACAGATGCTTATGCTATATTAACACTGGTCCCATAACCACTGACACAATACATCCCAGTCCTGTCTATTCGCAAGCGAAAGAATTTGAGGGTGGTGCAGGATGCTTTGCGTTCCAAAAGATATTCATGTATGAAGACAGAGATAATACAACAGCAGCTTTATAAAAAATGTCACCAGCTTATTGAATACCGGCAATGATGTGTTGTTTATGAATGTATAAAATTCTCACAGATGCCAATATAATTTAAATGCTAAGGCAACATTGAGATTAAATTTGTTATAGGCTCACACAAAAATCTACGGGATGGGAAGCCTAGCTTACAAAGGTTGGGTATTCCGTGTATAACATGCGTTGTTATTGTAGTATGTAGGGTACTATCTAAATGTGGTTTAAATATAATAATTCAAATTGATTATTCTATATGCGGGAATAAATCGTTATAAATGTGGTCTTATTTTGTGTAAAAAAAGGCCGTTGTAGAAAATCCGGCATGAGATAAACCTATCGGTAAAGTCGAGTTGCGGCCCAGACTCAAATATACGTACGAATTGCAGCCCAGCATATTGAGATGGGCGTCTGAGATGCATTTTTATAAGTTTTATTCAATTTTAAAAGTTTGGTAAACTCAATGTCACTGTCCTAAGGATTTGTGGCGGCGAATTCTAAATTATTATCATGACAGAATTTCAAATTACATATTTGTTTATTAATTACGTACTTGAAGACCATTAATTCAGGTTTTGTGGTGTCTATATTCAGTGTTGGGTTATTTATTAGACTCACGGCAATAATACTAAAATTGTATTTAGTAGTTGCGAATATCGATGGGATTTTTGGTATGCTAGGGTTAGGGTACGCTAATTTGTACATTGAATCGCATCAGACATGGACCTTAGCACCTACCTTAAACCGTTAATCTGAAAATTATCTAAAATTTGAAGGCGTCTTACCATGTACATTATAAATGGGTATACAAAGTTTCATGAAAATCCAATAAAACATATTTGAGTTATCGCGATTTTCTGATATATTATTATAAATGACACTAAATTGGGCATTATTCCGGTACTGGCTAACCGATTTGGTCGAATATAAATAGACGTCGTCCCATGGACATTATAAATGCGTATACCATAAAAATCCGATTAAGCGTATTTGAGTTTTAAAATATAAACTAAATTGGGTTTTACTTCGGTACCGGTCAACCGATTAGGTCCAAATTCAATGGGTTACTTTTCATGGACGTCATAAATACCTCCCTTTGGGTTAGGGTTGCCAACTAACACGCATTTCCTGTGAAATCCTGCAATTTTAATTTAATTTGGATGAAAATCTCAGGTCCAATATTTTTGGAGATATATCCCTCATTTTTTCAGAAATCCAGCCATTCATTCATTCATTCATTCATTTAAATTTGTTTTGATATGATATTTTCGTAAGTCTTATAAGAAATATGATTGGTAGAGTAGTTATAATTGGTTAGATGCACAAATGTCACTTCCTTAGTTTTCTTCCTTTTATATTTTCGTATTGGCAGGAATGTACATATTGTAAGTGTAGAGTTTGGTCCCTTATTTTCACTTCTCTTATACACTACTATCCCTTATTTCCACTTTTAAAACTTGGCAATCCTTAAAAGTGAGGCTTCTAGTAGTGTTTTGTGTAGGAGGGCACTCATTTCATATAATAGTGACATTTGATTGTGGCTACTAGAACAGAAGTAAATGATATTAGCATGGGTGACGGTATATTCAATAATGGTGATAGAAATCTGTAGTAAAGCAATTGCATATGATATTAATTTCTACTTACCGTTCTACAGATGGCGCACAAAAATGTTTTATACTTTGCTAGAGAAACTACCGTATCTTACGAACCATAAGACGCTCCTTAATATTAGGATTGAAATTCAAAGGAAAGGAAATTTAATGTGATTAAAAACAAGACATTTTAAAGGAAATAATATACTTCATTACATAAACAAATTATAACCTTGTACAATGGAATCGGTGTCAATCACTTCTAACTTAAAATCTGCATTCTACGAAAATCTCTTCTGTACAGGTAGATTTTAACAACTGAACTTATTTCTCATGAAAGACTGAAAATACTTTTATATCCTCTAACCCTCAATTCAACATACGATAAGTGTAACGGGACAGGGCGAAGACACTCCTTTTGTATAAAAGAACACACCATTCGTTTCTTTTCGCAATCTATAGCCTACCTGGCTTCCAGCTACCTTCATTTTATGATTGTGACAAGTACACTGATGTACATTCTGTGCTAAAATTTGTAACTGTCTTATTGTTTACAACATCTTGTGTAAAACTATGGTATTCCGGCAATATTTACCGGTAGGCCTATGCATTGCATCTGGTTATTAATTTAATATTATGTGTATTTGCATAGCCCTATTTATATAATGTATTATATGAAATTTCTTACTATAATATGTTTTATACAAGGATCTTAGAGCTAATAGAGGAATCTTAGACAAATTATTTGATAAGATACCTTATCTTGCGGGTTCAAATTTCCATGTTATGGCATAAATCCATAAAACATAATATGGAGTCAGCACGCTACTGAACAGATTTTATTCCTTCTGTTACAGAGCGCTTGAATTAGGCTTCATTATCAGACAGCTCGTTCCCGCTAATAAAATTTAAAAAAGATACAAATATTGTATTTAATTTTACTTAATTTATAGGCCTACCAATATAATGGCGTTCGGCTGTTTGATTTTTCCAAATTTTTTACAAAGATAATTTAAGCTATTTTTCTTAAATGATAGTATACGACCACGTGTGTAACATAATAATTAATTCTACGAAGTTTTAACATTTACTCTGGTTTGTTTACGGTAAATTTTGAAAATGAGCTATATACTCCGCGTGTCTCATTTCAGTATCTCTAAATCACAAGATTTAAAATTCCATTTTGCTTTAATACTGATTTATAAGCATCGCGTTGCTCGTAAATTTAAACTTCTCCATGGCAAATTGTTCGTCTATGTCACTATGTCCCCTTATATTAACATAAAATCTTTTAGAATAGTTCATTTATACATGATACCTTCTACATGTTTGTACAACTACCATACTGTATTATAAAATACAACTTTAAAATTGTTAACGAAATAATCTCAGTACGACTAAAACAGATTTCAAATAACGCGAACATACAATAAAATAATACTTAGCTTTGGAAGTCATGCATGGACTTTCTTTGTTCATCTGCTAGGTTGTAAAATGCTGTTCATCAGAAGCATCGGCTTTGACAAACATATTTTGTGGGCAGTGATACCATGATGACCCCAGAGACAGATCTTGACCTCCTTCTGGGGTCAGTATCTTCTACCACACACAGAGATTTCTAATAAACAATTACTTGTTTATGTGGTGGTTTGACGAGGTGACACCTTCCTCCATAAAAAAAAGCGTTATCAGCTTACAGATGTCTGATAATTTGGCATCTTTATTGCGGAAGTATGTTATCACTCTGCACCAAGTCTGAGCACTCATATCCACTTGGGGTTTAGCCCACCACTGCATTGCTGCGTTATGCCATGATGATTTCACATTCTTAGAGCTACTTTCTCAAACTTGATTCCTGGATTATTTCTTGGTTTAACTGTATTTTAGTAGTTACTTAAGACCCCCAAAAGTTCAAATAATTATACAGTTTAAAGAATTTTCTTTATATTAGAGTGGGGGAGTTGATAGCGTGGCGGCCCGGGATTTTTTATAGTAGAATATTTCCTTGGTGGGTTCAGGACTGGGTGATGTGTTGTCCCTTCATCCCCATTCCGCGAGAGGAAATAGCAAATAGCGGTATCACCCTTACCCTTTCCTAACTATCTTAAAGAGTCGTAATCGTCATCCCATGGCTTCGTTCCAGATCTGAACCTGTCTTTGGGCAGAACACTCATCATCGTTATTATAATAATACAGTAATTTCGTGACGTTATTTTAACTGTTTGTTATTAGAAATGCTGAAATCATTTCTTGTGTCGTTCTATATTTAGCCGAAGTCATTTCAGTATTCTATATAAGTTCATTTCATGACTAAAGTAGGGGGCGGGAGTGTGAAATTTGTAATGTCACTGAGCTCACCCAATGATTTTTCAGAAGTGGTGCCACTGATAGTATAGGCCTACACATGATTAAAGCAGGGGTGCCCACAGGGGGGGGGGGTTAAGACGTAGACTGCGTCATTGAAATTTTCTGGGGGAGGGCAAAATATTATCGTTTTATAAATTTTCTGGGGGGAGGGTTGAAAATTGTTGCAAAATTAGCGTTTTAGATATTAAAAACAAAAACGGTCAAGTTCAATAACTTCAAAATGTCTCTTCTATTTTTTTATAAAGATGAAGAATTTCGACAGCCATAGGCGCCCATACCCGGGGGCGCGGGGGGGGGGGCGCAAGGAAAAAAATGTATATTAATAATTATTATGGTCAGGTGTTTTTCTTTTAAGACAATTATTTGAGAGTCAGTTAAGACATAAAAAGTTTGCAAATGTTTTACCAAATTGACAACACGGAAGCAGAATCCACAGTGGATTAGGAAAGGGGGTCCAGGGGGTTTGGACCCCCAAAAGTCAAAACCTAAAATTCTATATTTGTATTTTAAAAAATAAAATATTTATTTAATTAAACAAGATTTGCTGGTGTGTCAAATATGATATAGCAGTTATTTTCTTTCCATAACATAATGAGTAGGCCAATTATGTCCACTGTTCCATGTGTTATTCAACTTTTCTTATAAATAGTAATAAGTATTATAACTTAGGTAACAGTTTCTTGTTTAAGTTGCCATGTCTTAGAGTATAGTAAACAAATTTGCTAACTAGTTTTTCAGTGCTAAAATAGCGTAAAATGTGATTTTCATTAGTTCCACATTTAAAAATTTCCCGGGGGTGGACACCCGACTTAGGAAACATTTTCTTGTTTACATTGACATGCCTTAGAGTATGGTAAACAAATTTCCTAATTAGTTTTTGAGTGCTAAAATAGCGTAAAATGTGATTTTCATTAGATCAATATTTAAAAATTTTCCGGGGGTGGACCCCCCCCCCCACATAGGTAATGATTTCTTATTTACATTGGCATGTCTTAGAGCATCGTTTCTCAACCTTTTTGAACCCGAGGACCTCTCAAATGCCTAAACAATTTTACGGACCCCTAATTCTGCATCCCATTTTTAAAAGAAGGCATATATTCTTAATATCTGGGGTATTAGTTATAGGTCATTATAACCAGTGGTCCGCGGACCATAGGTTGAGAAACGCTGTCTTAGAGTATGGTAAAAAAATTTCCTAACTAGTTTTTCAGTGCTAAAATAGCGTAAAATGTGATTTTCATTAGTTCAGTATTTAAAAATTTCCCGGGGGTGGACATCCGACTTAGGTAACATTTTCTTGTTTACATTGGCATGTCTTAGAACTTAGAGTATGGTAAACAAATTTCCTAACTAGTTTTTGAGTGCTAAAATAGCGTAAAATGTTATTTCATTAGTTCAGTAGTTAAAAATTTTCCGGGGGTGGACCCTCCACTTAGGTAATGATTTCTTATTTACATGGCATTCTTCGAGTATGGTAAACAACTTTCCTAACTAGTTTTTCTGTGCTAAAATAGCACCCCCCCCCCGGCACTTTCGACCCTCCCCGCAATTATTTTCTGGCTACGTCATTGTTGCACTTATTATTAAGTGCCAGTATGGTACTTTATGAGATTGTGTGGTGGACGAAAAAATGTCTGTCCGTCTGTCTGTCCGTCTGTCCGTGTGTCTGTACACACCATAACTCAAATACGCTTTTTCGGATTTTCATGAAACTTGGAAAACACATTTATAATGTCCATGGGAAGAACCCTATTGATATTGAACCAAATCGGTTCACCGGTACCGGAGTAATGCCCAATTTAGTGCCTGTTTTAATAGATTATGGCGCCTTTCTAATAGAAAGGCGCCATCACTCAAATACGCTGTATCGGATTTCCATGAAACTTGGTATACCCATTTATGACGTCCATGAGAAGTGCCCCATTGAATTTGAACAAATCTGTTGACCGGTACCAGAGTAAAACCCAATTTAGTGTCTACTATAAAGGCGCAATAACTCAAATACGCTTTATCGGATATTTATGAAACTTCGTATACGCATTTATAATGTCCATGGGAAGACGTTTATTGATATTGGACCAAATCGGTTGGCCAGTACCGGAATAATGCCCAATTTAGTGTTTTTATGTTAATATATAAGAAGTCGCGATAACTCAAATATGCTTTATTGGATTTTCCTGAAATTTTGTATACCCATTTATAATGTACGTGGAAAGACGTCTACTGATATTGGACCAAATCGGTAGACCGGTACCGGAGTAAAACCCAATTTAGTGTATATTTTAAAGACGCGGTAACTCAAATACGCTTTACCGAATTTTTATGAAACTTAGTATACACATTTATAATGTCCATAGGAAGACGTCTATTCATAATGGATAAAATCGGTTGACCTATTTCGGAGTAATGCTCAATTTAGTGCCTACTTTATGGTAATATACGTATTCGAAAGAATTTATCTTGACAACATAGCCTATTGTTTTACTGTGATCTTATAAGGCCTTGGAAATTAAAATACAGGTAGCTATGACAAAAAACATATTGATTTACATGCGCTTATCCAACTAGACCGTTAAAATGACCCAGGTGGCCGAGATGGTAGAACTTTCTTCTTCCGTAAGCTCTGCTTAATGAATAAATCTGGAGCTTAACTTGGAAATCAATTTAAAAAAAAAAATATTCTGCATATCATAATTGCAGTCATAACTGATTAAACAAAAACATACTGCACTTTGTTACATCAGTTTACCTGATTTTATATTATTAATATAATGTTACAAAGTGGCCCAAGAAGTTAAAGCGACAAAAAATATATTAATTTAAAAAATTGCCCCTTACTAGAAAATATCATATTGGCGGCCTTGTTGACAGCCAATTAGGTTGGGGGTGAGCAATGAAGTTTGAGGGGGGTGAGTCATGAAGTTTGTGGGCGAGTCTTGAAGTTGGGGGGGGGGGGTGAGTCATGACGTTTGGGGGGGTGGGCACCCCTGATTAAAGGTGCCTGGAAAACAGGTAATTCTAATCTTAGTTTGGAATTTAATTGATATTTACCCCCGCAGATTCCTATGTGTACTGTTTTATTTCCTCCTTTGTTACATGTAGATTTTGCATTAACACTATGTCTTCGTCTCACTCTTGTGTAAGATCTGATAGGCCTACAGATTTACAGAGCCGCCCCCTCTAATACGGAGAATAACTTTTAAGACATATGAAGGATGATTTTAAATAGATGAAGATGATGGAGAAGGATCCTTCATTCAAAAGTGACTTTTACGTATTACTCAATTTAATTAAGGATGAATTCTTTCGACCAGGACTCATATGGTTATGATTAAATCAACATGTGCATGGAAATTCACTATATATAATAAACTGTGAAGAGAAGATGCAATGAGACAAATATTAGCACAGGGTTTAGAAGAAAAGAAGATCTCTTGTATTTTATATAGACACGAAAACCAGACGAGGTAAAGAAAAATAGCCTATGTTGAGATATGCAACTATAATGAATGGGCAAGCATTGCTTGGTGGAAATTTGGGATATGGAAACTAAAAGGCAGAAAAGGAACCGTTGGAAAAGGCATTTGCCCCTTGTGCAATCTGAGCGAGGATGCGAAACAGATTTTGACTGAATGCAATAGGACTATAAGTTCAGAAAACAGTTGCTTGAATCATGTTTTAGTAAGACATTCTTTATATCAAAATAAATAATACATAGAATGCTGAAATTCTCAGACGAATGAGAAAATACCTTTTTTCAGAGTTAAAATAATATGGGAGGGGTCCGTCAAGAATGCTTAAAATGGGTAATAGTTAGTAGCTATTCGTTATTAGTTAATAACTAGGATGCGTGAGAGGAGCGGGCCTGGGTTCGAATCCTGGTCGGGACAAGTTATATAGATGGGGATTTTTCAAGGGTTTTTCCTCACCTGTGTGACAAATGCCGGGTAACTTTAGGCCCTTGAGGTCCCCGGATATCATCTGGCCATCATTATCATCTCCACCCCATCCTCACCTTGTTCAGAGTGAATGTGTGTGTGAATGGTGTGCCTCGTCCTACGTGTTCGTGTTGTCTCGGAGGTGACCCTGGCATTGAGCTGATCACTCATCCGGGGAGGCCCTCCATGTTCTAGTCAAAAAAGTATATAGGCCATGTGACCCATAGATAATCCCTCTCCCGACAGATCGCGACCCTGTTCGGCCCGGGCGGCGTGGGTCGCTCAAAATGTCCCTGAAATGGGGAGGTAAAACTAAGGTAAAGGAAGAAAGAAAGAATTTAAAATTACTGGTTCTTCTGATTATAACGACCGGCAAATCTACGACTGCGAGGAAACATTAATGAGAGAGAAAGGAGGAGAGAGAAAATGAGAGAGATATGTAGGGTGCGATATGCTTATAGCTAAGGAATGTGCTACTGTAAAGGAATGCACATCATAAATGAACACTGCTCATTGTTCAAGTATAATTTGTTATTTGTGTGTAAGTTATATCAGCGGTAATGTGGGGACATCGGAGAAGGTGCGGAGACACCAAGGCAAGATGTTTCCTGGTTTTATCTGCTACTTGAAGCGAGTTAAATTCTGTTCTCTCAGCAGGGTTCCATTAGAAGTACCCGCGCCTCAACTCCATGGAATACAGGTATATGTGGGCACCTGCCAGCGTGAATTAGCTACGAATATTTCGAGTACAGTAGGCATATATTCCTATTGCGACATATTGAGCATTACGTGTTAAGATTTCCAGTTCTATATTCCAGAAGCAAATTTTAAGTTATAGTCCAATAATTTAAATGGTTAATATTATAAATATTATTATTATTGTTCCTACATTTATTCGCAATAAATAAATGTTACAAGTCTTGTTAGTATGTCAATTTGTTAAAATTAAATTAGAAACAATGAACATGTCCTTAAAATATTAGGCATAGAGGCCTACTCGATTTATCATCATGCATTTATAATTCTAGGCTACATCAGCAGACTGGCTCATAAAATTCACTAAATGTAAATTGTTGTTCCCTAAATTGTAATGTACTTAAAAAAGCACATCAGTCTACAGTCATAACATGCATATTACTTAGGTTGTTGTAAAAACTGAACTTCATGGAAAGTAAGTTTGACGGTAAGACTTCATGGATTAGCGCTCTAGAAACATCTGTAAACAAGATGTGCATGCGCCCGAGTGTGTTAATGGTTTGTTTGTGCTCTTGGAACAAACATATATACGACTTAATAAAATATAGCTGTTTTATTTCTCAAAGATACTAGTATCGAACTATAAATGTTTTCAAACTCGTTAGAGCCATTTTTAAACTTAAAAAAAATTGAAAAGTTTTTCTTGAAAACTACCCTTAAAACTTTAATAACATAAACAAATTCGAAGGGTGCAATAAGAGTCCAAAAAAGATCATATTCCAAACGCATATACCGTATACTGAAAATCACCCTGCCTGCCTTCCACTCCGCCGGCCTGGGTAGATTCCCGGCCGGGTGGGGGATTCTTCAGTAGTGAAAAATCCCTTTCCTTTCCCGGGTTCAGGACTGATTGTTTGGGTCAGGTTTAAGTGTTACGTTGGGGATTAGCGCACCCCGGAAACAAATCTGCTAAAATATTCCACTTAATGGATTACCAAGGATGGACTAAAAATAATAATATAATGAAATAATAATATAATAATAATATAATGAATATTATAATAATAATATAATGAATATTATTATAATAATATAATGAATAGTATTATAATAATAATATAATGAATATTATAATAATAATCATAATATAATATATGTAATAATATAATATAGGCCACAAAGGCCTGCACTTTCGGTTTCTAGGCAGAGTTAGCCTATCTCTTTGTCTGTACTATAAAGTATATATATTGCTTATGGTTTCTGAAGCAGATACTCTGTACATCGTAATAGTAAAAGTCACAGACTGTTTTATTACAAAACTCGATTTAAGGATATGCTATCAGGTAGCGGGAGTGGCAATCCTATCACACGAGTCGCCAATGGCAGACAAAATTCGTGAATCGAACTCAGGGCCACATGATTAGATGTCAGTAGCTCATCACTAGACCACGAAAATAGCCAGTAATAGGCTTAATACGTGCCTTAGGTTTGCATGTGATACAGAGATATATATAAAAAATCTGATGTGAAATTCACATGACTTCTTCTGCCCAAATGAAAGTTAAACACTTAAAATAATATAGGCCTATATTATTATCTTCATGACATTTTCTTCATGTAAAAGGTTGTAAAAATGAAGGGAATATTGTTAACACATCACATCGCATCCCCGAAGGATACATAACACAAATAAATCCTGATTAACAGACTCATGTAACTTTCTTTATTTTGAACTCGGACAATACATCTTTCTCGCTTCACATTCTGATATAGAACAAGATACCGTATTGCAAAGGGCGCGAATCAGAGTGGGTGGTTTATAACTACCCTTCAGATTTTTTTTTCGAAAAAATATTTCAAGTAAAAGTTTTAGCTCCTAGTAGGCTATAAGCACTCCATGTATAAAATTTAAACAAAATCGTAAGAGCTGTTTTCGAAAAAATAGCGGCAAACGAAATCTTCTTCCTTAAAAATAAAAGAAAGTCGTCGCCAATCATAGTGCCACGTCCCCCAGAAGGGACACAAACACAAAATTTTGTTTCCATACGATTTTCCGTTACAAGAGGTCGTACTGTAAAGAGCGCGTAATCAGAGTGGGTGACTTATAACTACCCTTCAGAGATTATATTAGAAAAATGTTTCAAATGTTTCGAGTTTTAGCTCTTGGTATATGCACCCCATGTACAAAATTTAAAGAATATCAATAGAGCCGTTTTAAAAAAATTCGCGAGAACAAAATTTTTACCATGGAAAGTCCCCTTAAAAATAAGACAAAGTCGTCGCCAATTTTCATGTCACATCCTCAGAAGGTACCTAACCCAAATACAATTTTTGTAAATACGATTTTCCATTCTGCAGCTAGACTGTTTGCAGACACACACACATTCATATTTCCGAAATTTTCTAAATTCAGGGACCCTCAAAACGTGTATTTATGTTAAAATCTAAACTCCCAATGTGGGGGTCACAAATAATACTTGCTCTACCTGTAGTACAAGCAGAGGAAGTCAAAATGTAATTTTTTATTCGCTATTTTGAGATTGTAACGCTCCCAAAAGAGCTTTAAGTCGCTTTACAGGTGAAGAGCACATGAGTATTAAAGTCCGTTTCAGTAGATTTTCGGATTGATATGAGCTTATTCTGAGTCAGGTAACGGCTGCAACTTTATACTTTGAGCTATTTACATAAAAGATGGGGCACCTCCTTGCCAGATTTACAACTTGATAAGAGACAGAGACAACTTCAAAACTATCTCATACATTTAAGATGTGTAAATCTGGGAACTACTCTAAAGTTGCTGCTTGGCAGTAATATGAGGAATAATTTTATTTCAACTCGAAAATTCAGACATTTAACTTGCGAGTTGTATTAGAATAGATATCGGCGTCATGAAGGCCTCTATTATACCATATTACTAAAGGAAAGAAGAAAATAAACCTAATACAATAAAAATGTAGAAAGGGCCCGGGCCCGGGCCAAAAGAACAGGGCCCGGATTCTAAAATTGCTTGAAAAATTACCTATAAAATGACCTTCAATTTTAAAGAAAATGACTTAATAATTATAAAGAATGACCTAAAAAGTGATATTATATTTATAAAAATTATTATTGTACACAAAAAGTTATAGACTCATTTACACATAATTGTAAAAACTTTAAATGTAGAAAGGATGTTATAGGTTCAAAAACTTGGTCCTTTGTTCTTGATTGTAGCATTTGAGAAGAAAAGTAAGATAATTAATTGTAAGCCAATCAAATAACAATAGTAATATATTACAAAATTTCGGTATTTCTTTGATTCTCATTTCCGACTGAGATATGACAGCACTTCAACACCGAGTGTGTCCTTCTTGTATTAAACAAACAATACTTCAAAGACAGCACCACTGGGAACGATGCTAGCTAGACGACAAAAAAAAAGTTAATACACTCAATGTAAATGCATGAAAATGACTAAGTAAGGAAGCAAATGACACGAAAATGACAAAATAATGACGTAAAATTGAAATAAATGCCCTACAAATATAAAATGCCATAAAATGAAAAAAAAAATGACCTAATAAAAATGCATTTCTGTAATCAAGAGGCCATGT
This sequence comes from Ectobius pallidus, assembly GCA_964059195.1. Lineage (NCBI taxonomy): Eukaryota > Metazoa > Arthropoda > Insecta > Blattodea > Ectobiidae > Ectobius > Ectobius pallidus. The sequence continues at coordinate 104,695,498 of CAXKWD010000002.1, read as the reverse complement.
TTAGGATGTATCTACAAGTTGGCAATGTCTATGCAGCATCAATAAAAAGATGACATGTCATTAGAATCCGGGCCCTGGTTATCACACAGATTAAAAATAGCAGGAATAAACCTAGTAGACTCAACCTATTGTAAAGAAGAACAGAATCTAGAAGTCTATAATAAATGAACTTTTAAAAATGCATTTTATCTATGACGCTTTTGGTATTTAGTATTTCAAAGTAGGCCTATATGAACATATAAAACTACCTCCATTAAAATGTTTTAGTGGTCACATGGTTATATGCGTGACCTGAGATCATGTTCAAACCTTTCAAGGATGTGATTTTTTCGGTTGTCATAATCCGCAAAACTCTTTTCTTTGAAAAATAAATAAAAACATCGACCTCGTAGAATTTAAAGCACATGAAAAACTCCATGTCCTCAAAAGATGGCTCTATGGGAAAAATTAGCAGCCGTTTTACATCTCACCATTTCCATTCTCCTTTCTGATACTTTCAGGAATTGTATACATATTGTAATATATTAAAAATAGATGCTAGTGTAAAATTGACATTGTTTGGTTCTAAAAGCAGTATCTAGAATATAAACAAGTAACAGAGAATTATTAGCAGTCTCACACGTTCATAAATATAAAATATTCTCCAATGTGAACAATCTTATTTTCACATCTTACACTTAGGCTACATAAAGTAATATACAGTATGTCTTTAAATAAGCGTGGTTGAATTTAAAAAAATTGTGAAGTGAAGATGAGTTAAAACAAGCAAATAACTCACGAAAACGGATATTTCGATTAGAACTGAAAGTGAATTTTAGGAAGACATAATTATTAGTACAGATTTGTGGCTCTCTCGGTATCCCGACGTAACTCTTGCAACTTTTTTATCTCTGGGTAAATTCAAGCATAAAAGTAAACAAAACTAACCCACATACAGTAGCCTACTCTGGGAACCACAAGCGCTTACACCCCCCCCCCCCCACCAACAATATTCCCGCAACCCATTCCATTCTAACACTACCGCTACCTCACTTCTTTTGACTTGTCATAAAACGTTCAATGTTTTAAACTATTGCCGATTATCTTTTCTGCCATATTAACAGGTAAATACAAGAAAAATAATGCAACTTTTTGTATTTGCTTAAGCACTATTCATAATTGAATTTCTTAAGTACCTGTGACTTCTAATTTTTGTAGTCTAAGGTATTTTTGTGCCAACTTATGTATAGGCATATCGTATCGGATTTATTGTTTTTTAAATACGATAAAATATACGCACAGATAGTGAATACTAAAGTTTATACGTAATCTATACATGTATTCACATTAAACAACTATAAGAGGATTTAACATTACACTGTCACTGTTACGTACTAATAAAAATAATAATAGTAATTAATATGCACTTTGTCTTTGAAGGTGTAGGGTTTTTTTAAAATTTCCTTTCCAGTAAACGTCAGCATAAAAGATTCAAAATTATGTTGACCCAAATTGCAACACAATCTGCACAGCTTTCATCCATCTTGCTATTTTCAGCTTCTAAATAATAATAATAATAATAATAATAATAATAATAATAATAATAATAATCACTGTTTATCAGTGCCTTTCAGCGAAAATTAGGGCGTAGCCCACCGGGCATTTGCCCGAATGCCCGTATGGCCAGCCCGACCCTGGGTGACAACATGTTCGGCGCCAACATGTTTTGCACGGGCGAGAATTTGACATCGAGCTCCCCCCCCCCGAGTAGATGGCTACGGTAGTCGTGAATTACAGTCAACTTGGAAACGAACCACATGGGCTTCCTTTAGTTTTCAAGAAGGACGCGACTAAAGATACGAGTTTCTAATCCAATTGCAATCTTGAAATAACATTGCTTAAAATGATTTTGGAAGTGGTGTAACCTCTGGATTTTGGATTTATATAATAGTATAAATATAGTATAAATATTGTATAAATATAGTATGAACTGATTTTTAGCACGACTCTTTCTTTCTTGAGAATATTATAGGAGAAAAATTCCTCCGGCACTGGGACTTGAACCCAGGACCTTTGGCTATTCGCGCCAATGCTCTACCAACTGAGCTAAGCCGGAGCTCAATTCACAGCACCAGATGGAACCTCTCTCCTATGACTGATTGCCCTAATGGTCTGCCTCACAGACAGACAAGTCATGTCATATGCAGTACTGTGAGGCACACTAAGTAGTGATTTTTGTGACCGGGCTCCCACTGTTATTGTACAGTTAACATTCAAGATAGATATATGAGCATTTATGAACCACAGATTATTGCCTCTGTTGGACATTACATGAGAATATTATAGGAGAAAAATTCCTCCGGCACTGGGACTTGAACCCAGGACCTTTGGCTATTCGCGCCAATGCTCTACCAACTGAGCTAAGCCGGAGCTCAATTCACAGCACCAGATGGAACCTCTCTCCTATGACTGATTGCCCTAATGGTCTGCCTCACAGACAGACAAGTCATGTCATATGCAGTACTGTGAGGCACACTAAGTAGTGATTTTTGTGACCGGGCTCCCACTGATATTGTACAGTTAACATTCAACATAGTGTGCCTCACAGTACTGCATATGACATGACTTGTCTGTCTGTGAGGCAGACCATTAGGGCAATCAGTCATAGGAGAGAGGTTCCATCTGGTGCTGTGAATTGAGCTCCGGCTTAGCTCAGTTGGTAGAGCATTGGCGCGAATAGCCAAAGGTCCTGGGTTCAAGTCCCAGTGCCGGAGGAATTTTTCTCCTATAATATTCTCATGTAATGTCCAACAGAGGCAATAATCTGTGGTTCATAAATGCTCATATATCTATCTTTCTTTCTTGTTGAACGAAATTACCTACCGTGTGAGACATGGGACATTTTTACATGGAGAAATGTCTCAGCTGGAGTCGGCAGACAGACAATGCTCATGGACTCAGATTTACGGCAGGTACTCTCTCAGGTGATGCCAGGCCACGATAAAGTCTCTGGGCCCCTAAGAGACCCTGAGAAGGGCCCCGGATCACCACCCACATCGGGACACAAATCAAGCATGTTTTATTGTGCTCAATATTCCTCTACATCACAGTTATGAAATTCGCTCCCATAGATCAAATCTGTTATAAAAGGGGGAATCTAAATTGTATCACAGCAGTCGTGAGATTTTCTTGGAAGATGTGAGAGTATCACATTGGCGCATTGGAAGACGAACACTACAAGAATACAGTTTAAAATTTTTAACTTATTGCAAATCAACCATCAAAGACCGCAGCAACAGACGATGTAGCTTACCCCCATTAGAAAAAAGGCGAAACAGTCTGCTCCAGGAGCATTATTTGCAAAGGGTAGGAATCTGGAGTAAAATATAATAAATAAAATAAAATTACGAATACAATGCATTCCCTTTTATTTCTGTCAAATCATATAAACCGGAAAGTAACCAATAATAATAATAATAATAATAATAATAATAATAATAATAATAATAATAATAATAATAATAATAATAATAACAACTTTGTCTCTGAAGGTATAGGAGTGGTAACGACAATGGTTTAGCTTAGAAAATTACGATTTCAAATTATTATTATTATTTTATTATTATTATTAATATTATTATTATTACTATTATTATTATTATTATTATTATTATTATTATTATTATTATTATTATTATTATTCCGTGTTAACTATTCCCGTCATTTAAATAATAATATATCTATAAATTTTAACGTAAGAAATAGGGTAGGCCTACACCGTAGTGTAGTGGTTGAGGCGCTGGGCACAAATTTTGTCGCACAGGATCGCTTACATGCCTGTAAATCTACAGAAGTAGGACTGTAACAATAACAGATTTCGTAATTAAGTGCTCCATCCAAGTCAACGAGGTTCATCTTGGGAAAGAGCAACTTCGTAGAAACAATTAGTTTTCCTTCCTAGTAGGCATATGTAATCGCCAATCGGCACAATTAAATTTTTGCTAACTTATGCCCATGATTTGTTAAAAAATATTTCAAACCACCTTATACCCTCATTACATTTAGGCTAGGATGTTACGTAGGAAAATGCCAAAAACATTCGTACAGAATCACAGTGTTTATTTGTATGTTCATAAAATTACTATGAATAATTGATAGAACAATACGATGTATATAAAAGAATCACATGAGAAATCAGATATTATGTCTTACTTTTTTTAAAATTAAAAATTATTTACAGTTGTATGAACAATATTGTTCGTTAATATATTGCAATTTAATTAAAATTTATCTTTGTCTGTTACAATTAAAAATATAAAAAAACACATAGAAATGTTTGATTAAAAATATAAGTTTAAAGAACGTACATTTTAGTCAAAATTATTTCACTTGAATATAAGTAGCGTCTTTGTGTGTTATAACCAGAATATAAAGTATCTTGTGTATTTGTGCACACGTAAACAGTCTAGATAACTGTGTTAAAACAGTTATGTTGGTTGATATAAAATAACTAGTTAGGTTTGTGTCCTTTCGTGTAAACAAACAAATTTCTTAATGTTTCAGTGCACTTGTATAAGCCGTGTACTTACAGTAATAAGCATATTGTTAAAATGTCCTATTTGTTGAGATTCTTCTTTACTCTTTTCTTCTTTATTCTTTCTTCCTTTCTTGTGGATTTTTCGTACTGTTGTAACTGGTGAAGCTTTATCTTCTGTCTTCTTGTAATATTAAAATGTTGATGGCAAATTTCCAAACGTTATCCTAGTAATTAATATGCGGAATGCATTTCGACTTTTCTTAAAGTCATCATCAGCCTGTTAACAAGTATACGAATAAAGAGGAATTAGATATGAATTTATTTGCAATTAATATTAATTTTGTTATTTGTAATGGTAGCTTACCTCTTAGCGCTGTTATATGGAGTATAGAAGTATGATGTGTGACTCGCGGAAATATCGCGTAGCGTGTATTTATATGGGTCGGGTGTGTTCACAAATTAGGTCGAAAAGTGGGTTATGGTCGATGGTGTCTTCGTTTAAAATAATTTGCTTATGTTTGTATATTTCTAGGTTTTCTAATGTGTTTAGTTTGTTACTTTTATCTTGTTTATGTAGTATTTCCATAGTGTGTTCTATACTATTGTGTTTATGGTTTTCGTCTAGTAAATGTTTGGCATAAGCGGATTTTCTTCTTTTTTGTTTATAATCTATTGAATGTTCTTTGTATCTTTGTTTAAATTTCCGTCCTGTTAGTCCGATGTAAACTTTTTGGCAGTCTGTACATGCCAATTTGTAAACGCCATTTGTTGAATATTTATCTATGTTATTATTCTTTATATTATGTAATTTGTTTTTGATATTGTTATTTGTCTGAAAAGCAATCTTAAAATCCTTTTTAAACAAATTTGTAATTCCGTGTATTTTCCTGTCTGTATATGTAAATGTTATGTGTTTCTGCTCTTTCTTTTTTTCGTTTATCGGTAATAGATTTGTCTTATTTGTTTTGTTTTTGTTTTTCTGTAGTTTTTGTTTGTTAAGAATTTTATAAACTGTGTTTTCTTTGAAACCGTTGTTTTTAGCTATAGCTATTATTGTATTTAGTTCTTCCTTATAGTGTTTTTTGTTCATGGGAATACTCAGTAGTCTGTGAATCATATTGTTCAATGCTGCTGTTTTCTGATGATTTGACTTGACTTGATGATTTGACTTGATGATGATTTGACTTGTTATGTATGATCGTGTCTGTAAAAGTGGGTTTTCTGTAGATACTGAAGTTTATAATGTTATTCTTCCTGTTGATTTTAAGGTCTAAATAATTTAGTGTATGACGTTCTTCTTTTTCAAATGTAAAAGAAAGGTTATTGTGTATATTGTTGAATTCTGTGACTATTTCTTCGATAGAGTTTTCTTTGCATATTAAAATGATGTCATCAACATATCTCAAATATACTTTAATGTTGTATTTCTTGATTAATTTTTCTATTTGATGTTCTTCAAGATTTTGGAGAAATATTTCTGCTATTGTACCTGAGAGGGGTGATCCCATTGCTAGTCCAGTTTTTTGTATATAGATATCATTATTAAATTTGAAATAACTGTTTTAACACAGTTATCTAGACTGTTTACGTGTGCACAAATACACAAGATACTTTATATTCTGGTTATAACACACAAAGACGCTACTTATATTCAAGTGAAATAATTTTGACTAAAATGTACGTTCTTTAAACTTATATTTTTAATCAAACATTTCTATGTGTTTTTTTATATTTTTAATTGTAACAGACAAAGATAAATTTTAATTAAATTGCAATATATTAACGAACAATATTGTTCATACAACTGTAAATAATTTTTAATTTTAAAAAAAGTAAGACATAATATCTGATTTCTCATGTGATTCTTTTATATACATCGTATTGTTCTATCAATTATTCATAGTAATTTTATGAACATACAAATAAACACTGTGATTCTGTACGAATGTTTTTGGCATTTTCCTACGTAACATCCTAGCCTAAATGTAATGAGGGTATAAGGTGGTTTGAAATATTTTTTAACAAATACATACCCCTCATTGGAATAATGAGGTTTATCAATTTTATGCCCATGAGAATTATTTCCCTCTTAATGACCCTGGTGATGTTATATTTGGCTTGTAGGAAAGATACGTTCGCGACCGAACAACCATAGTAAAAAATGGTACGACAATTTGATACCCTCTGATTACGCTTAGGCCTAAAGATGTTGGTATGCGATGCCTCCCTGGTGGTCTGAACAGATCAAGGAGGCGGTGTTTTCTTTGCTAAATGTGTCATGTTTTAAGTTATGAGGAAATTCAGAAAATAATAGGGCGCATATCCATGACGACAAGAATCTCGTGCGAGTTCCTGACACAAGTATCTTATGTCCCTCTGATAACCTCTGACTCCAGCCGTACCATTCCACATGCTCCTAGATGACAACCTTTTTTTACGCGATTATTCATAAAGAATTTTCATATGGAATACACGTACTGTCGTACTATGATTTTTTAAAAATGCCGGTCTCCTTAGCCACGGTAACTAGTGTTGCCCTGAGGCTGTGAGAAGGAGGCTGTGGGTTCGAGTCTCGCCTCGGGCATGGATGTATATGTGTAATAAAGAAAAATGGAATATAAGGTAAACAAGGTAAATATTTAAGGAAAATTGGCATATGGCCGGCTAAATTAAAAAAAAAAAATAAAAGAATGGCCCTGTTCAATTTTTATCTTGTACTGTAAGCGAATGTACATTGATTACAGCCTCAAGTACAGTCAAACCTCTTTATAACGAAGATCGATATAACGATAAACACCCTTTTATAATAATATGTTGATGTTAAATGCTATTGCAAACCATTATTTTAGTCCTGTGAAGGGGAGCTGGTATCATAATAGTGTCCATCCCAGCCACCAAGCCCGATAACTATAAGGTGTACATTCGTTAGAAATTCCAGAAGAGAAAGGTTGAGAAGGTGGAAGAAATTATCCCTTACATGTGCAGAAACATCTTAGGTGAGTTCGGTTGCTACTTCAATATGCACATCATGTGTAGGCCTAGTTAAAACACCATTCCAATCACATGGTTTTAGTTTCGCTCTTAGCTATAGGCCGAATTTGCTTTTCTTCCCTTTTCCCACCGAATGCGAGCTCGGAATTTCTTTCATAGGCTTATGAAGTATTTAAGATTTGGATTTTTGAACAATTATTTTTCGCTTTTTTATACGTATGTCCCTTGAATTATCCTATAGATTATAAAGTATTGTGCTTTTAGTCTTTCTAACATGGGGTAAATAACAGCCCTCATTATAAATTCCATATAAAATACAATCTGCTAGGTCCCATAAATATCGCTATAAAGAGGTTTGACTGTACTTGAATTGACGAATCTATAAATAACGAATTGTTTTATATAATCCTAGATACGTTATTCCATATATCACTAGTATTTCCAATGGTATTTATATAATTTTCTTCATTCCGGATAATCCCACCCCATTGCAGCCACTTGATTTCGATATGATAAGCCTAAATGAGCTCCTTTATGACGGTGAATACTAAAAGTTCCCGGACTTGTAGCAGAAATAGAAAAATATTACTTCGAATAAAGATGATAGTTCATAGTTTATTTATTTATATAGTGATACAACAATTTTAACGAAAGGACTAATACTTACAATCTAGTAATACAACAATTTTAGCAGAAGGACTATAAAACTAATGTTCACAGTAGAGAAATTATAGCAAGTGGAATATGAATAAAATAGTTTCAGTACAATTTCAGAAACAGCTAAGGCCTATATTACCACTATTAAGCATTATATATTCTGGTAGTAAAATAATTAATAATAATGGCTTATAAAGATTAAATACCAATATTTGTGCGAAGTAGATAATATAATAATGTACTATTTTTAAGGCATAAGACATTATTCAGTGCATTAATTTCATTTAAATTCTGTTCACTGTAAATCAAGAAGACCTAACTTATTTAAAATCTACAGTTTCTCTAATGTATTTTTATTTTTTGTAGACATATAACCTGTTTAGTCCACCATTAGTTGATGTGGTGGGCATTGATTTGATCCCGGATTAGAGAAAAATAAAATTTGGTTAAGATATTTGAAATGGGTTTTTCATCAGCAGAGCCCAAATATGGTTATAAAGGGATGGATTACATGCTGAAATATGTACTGATAATAGTGCTGCAATTTGAGTGATTAAGTGTTATAGGTTAAAGATCAGTGTGTACATGTGTACATAGTCTTCTAAAGAAATACCAGGTTTTTAAGCGATGCGAAAGTAAGTTTGTTCTTTACTTCATTAGTCTGTGTTCAGTCTCTCTTCATTCAAAATGTATTAAAGTGTCCTTTAAATTTAGATGGATCTGTCGAGTGAAAAATTTGATGATAATAATAATAATTATTATTATTATTATTATTTTTATAATTATTATAATTATAAATAAATAATGAACACGTCATCGGGTAAAAAGATACTATTGACATTGCCAAGGATATGTTAAACTAGATCTGTATGTCGACCCGTACTTTTAAAAATTCATCAACATTATAGAAGGTCTCCTGGGCTGGCCAGTCAGAGATACGACTTCTATGTGTTTTTCTATCCGACTGATAGATGCTATTTGGAAACTTATTGCCGATTTTTGGAGTCATTCTTCAGAAATTACTCAATATTTTGTTCAACCTGCATCTGGGCGCCTTAAAGTGAATTTGATGCCTAAGTTCATAGATATGAGACACGGTTCTGAACGGAATAATAGCCATATTATCCTTGACGAACAAAATGGTATCTAAGGTAGACTAGGCCTATAGAAAATAGTTAGTCATTATTTTCTCCTCTTTTAAGAATTGTCTACAATAAGTCCTAGGCGATTAATTCATTAATAATCTCAATAATTTTTTTTGTGAAAAGAATAACAACAACAACAACAACAATAATAATAATAATAATAATAATAATATAAATGAACTGAGAAAGAGATGCTTATATTGAAAACAGAATTACGTTTTGCCTACGATATTGTGTGTGGAAGTTTTGCTGATGTTGATTCCTTGTGATATTAGAAATTATGTTGTACGACAAAATTGATAAATTCACCCATCGCTTACCCACAACCAAGACCTCTAGCTAAGAACAAATAGGCCTACACCGAATTTACTCTTTTGTTACTTTACACTTTATAGCCATCTGTTGCCTGATGACTTGTTTGATGTAACTATTACAGAACCCCTCAGTTCACAGTGGTGATTTTTATTAATGTTACCTGTATAATGTTCAAGTTGCTGAGCCATTCTTTAAGCCTGCCCAGTAGTTTTTTATTAATGCAATTTAAATTGCTTAACTTTCCTTCAAAACTACAGTACTACACTTTTAGGCACAATATTCTGAGCCATAAAACCAACTATTCTCGTCTAGGAAAGATAGGGTCTCTCACAGTGCATCTTTCATCAAACGAAACAGGAATTCCCACATAAATTCTCTAGAGTATTATCAAGGAAATCCATTACAAAGGAAGAGGTGGTTATTAGCTTTAAACAGGAATTTTTATCAGGACACCATGAAAGATTAGACTGCATTATAAAATTAGAAGTCCATTAAAAAGATGCATCAGGTATCTATTACAGAAGAGAAGAACAAATTTACAAGCGACCATTACTAAGTAGACACAGGGAAACATGAGCCGGCGGACTTGAGTTTTATATTATTCCACAGAACATAGACACGATTCTAATCTCTGCTTTTGTGATACCGCAAGTTGAAGAACCTCTCCCACCTGCGGCGTTATGGCCATCTTTCACTTGCTGAAAGGATTTCTTACCTGTTTTATCCTAGGGGACTGAATTGTTGAAGAAGAAGCTGTGATTAATATGTATTAATTAACTTCATAAAACTTACATGATTTTATTATTAACCTTATGTATTAATTAACTTCAAAAAAATTACATAATTTTATTATTAACATAGATTAACAATTCTATCTTTCTGCAAGTTAATAGTGCAGTCTGATGGTGAGTTAAATTTCTTTGTATCTGTGATCAGGCCCTGATGAATAAATCGGTAGACTGGAAATTTGCCCAGGGCTGCAAACCTCTAAAGGGCGACAGATATTTTAGGGGATTTTTGATTTAAATTAAAATAATTACATCGAAAACTAATTTAAGAAATTGTAGATAAGTTTGTAAAGAGAAAATCCAGAAAAATATTAACAAGGCCAATTGAATTTAAAAGGAGAGAAATGTAAGATTTAGTTTTAGATCCTCATTGTAAAATAGAAATAAGGCAATCATCTTTATCCCTAAAAATGTTAGTTTTAATATATCTGTAACACATATTATTTATAAACATAATTAAATATATTTTAACTTAAATTTACCAAATATATAAAACGTGTTTTAATTGATCAGTTCTGTTCTATAATCTGTATCTGTATCTAATATTAGTTATGTCTAGAGATCCTTGTTTCATCTGCGGAAATTGTCCAAAATCTCATTAACAGGAGATCTTGTATGCTAATCTCACGTCAGTACTAAACAGTGATATTCAATGGTTTTTTTTTTACTTTTTCTTAACTTATTATAACTAATCTACACTATATTTTCATTTTTCCCTTAACAAGTAAGATCTTTCAGGTACCTGAAACTTACTCAAATTTGCAACGGAACATGTTTAATAATGCTATGCATATATCATTTACTGGTTTTTGTACCTCATTAAAAGGTGTAGAAGAAAATATCCTACATGGGAATTGAATCGCATTTCTCTGAGATGTGGAGGAGATGAAGAATTCGAAGAATGGTAGGCCTAAGAGAGTGATAATTGAGTAGTCAAGACAACTTACAAAAAGTTGAGCGAACGTATTGCTTTGTTAAAGTTCAGTATTTATTATTCTACCGCTCATTTCTTCTTACTGTCTCTCTGGTTTTTGCGATATGATACACAAATATAAAATATGAGTGGCCTACATCTGGTCACAAAGAATATCACTTGCACTTTTCACTAAATGATGTTTTATTTTTGTCTCTGCTCCGAACACCATTCTCATACCAGCATACCAACAAATATAAATAAATCTTTAGAGTCTTAAGTGATGTAGAGGCTCCCCTTCCACAGTAACGTACACTAACATGCAAACATATTAGATACATAAAACAAATAAAGTATAACCAAGATATATAGATATGTAAAAGGATGCACTTGGGAGGGTGAAGGAGCGAAAGAGAAGAAACACTAGTAACTATTTATTTTTTCTATGTGAAGTATCTTCTTGCTACCCACGTCAAAAGCATACCGTGTTGTGTAGATGGGGAAATACGTATTTGAGTCCAACTGACTCTATGGTATGCCAGGGCTGAAATATAGATATGCCAGGGGATTGGAACATATGGGGAAGAAGAGGAATGTATCTCAGAAGGGGGCGTTTGTTTATGTGACATCCACCACGTCATTTTTACTTTTTATTTTACCACAAAAAAAGCAATAAATATCCTACTCAGTTTGCCGTAAGTGTCATAATCTCATCAACGAAAATTCTGGTCTCCTTCAAATAAGAGTGTTGAAATGAGCTAACAACGTGTGATTAAGAACATAGGATCTGTATCTCGTTCAGTTTAGTGTTTTACGTAGGCTCTTTCAATGCGTTCTTTAAGTACTTGTCCTAGAAAGTTTCCAAGAAGGGAGGGCCGAAGTGTTGTGAATGGTTTCCTAAATTATTTGTCCTAGAAACTTGAAATTTTGCACTCTTAATTAAAAGGTCCACGGAAATGAATGTTAAAAAACTTCATTTTAATATCACATTTTTTTACATTAATCAATTGAATCGATTTTTAGATCAAAATTGAAATCTATCTCCCCTGACAGATATTAGAATATTAATATGAATTTTTTATATGAGATTCTTTGATAACTGCTTTACAAAGGCACTGAAGGATTTTTTTTATATTTGCACTTTTTGTTTTTAAAATATTGAAAAATGAAAAGTTTAACAAAAAACTGACCTATTATTATAATAAATATACACTATTTTTTTTAAAATAACTAATGCCTATATAGAACATCTGATTAGACAATGTATTATTTACATTTAAAGTACATTGTGAAAAAATTCGTATCTATCTTTTTTGTGGGAGAAGATAGATTTTGAACGTGGCGAAATAACATGGAGTTCAAAGCTGAAAAGACTAGACATTAAAGTTTGCATGCCCTGGCAACCTACAACGCTCACTGTGTCCGCAGCACCGGTTCCATGCGTCCAAACGGCATAATATTTTGCTCAGTTGTACAGTGATTCTCGCTAATCCGGACCAGATGGGACCGGGCCCTGTCCGGATCACCGGAAGTCCAGTTTAAACGGAATTTGCCTCAAAATGTTCGCACTTTACCGCAATACAAATTTTATGTGGGTAAAGCTATAAAAATCAGGATCTTTTTCTCATAAATATAAATTTTCAATAACATAATTTTAGTTTTAACTACTGATACATGGACCTAAGTTTTTAAACACTGTATTAAAAATACTTTTCATTCGCAATGAAATTAGCTCAGTAAACTTCTGGACGTCCGTTACGCAGGTGGTGTCCATGCATCTTCAGCAGAGTGTTAACTGAGATCTCAGGAACAGGTGTTGGTGAGGATATGCGTTATGATGGGGGTGTAGTGGAGGTGGGGTAGGTGGAGGGGGTTAGGTTTGAGTGTCTGTGTGTATTATTGTGTCAAAAAATGGGTTTAATATGAAATTGAGTTGGTTGTTTTCAAGCAATGTTGGGTGTGCTTTGTGTGTGTTGTAAATTTCAAATTGTTCAAGTGTGTTTAATTTCTTGTGTGTATTATTGTGTCAAATAATGGGTTTAATATGAAATTGAGTTGGTTGTTCGCAAGCAATGTTGGGTGTGATTTTGTGTGTGTTGTAAATTTCAAATTGTTTAAGTGTGTTTAATTTCTTGCTTTTAAGTGTAATGTGTAATATTTCCATGCCTGTATTTATGTCTTCGTAATTGTGGTCTATTGTGATGATATCTTCTGCAAAATTTGATTTGAATGCTATGTTGTATTTCAGTTTTCTGAACGAGACAGCAACTTTGTACATTTTATTGCTTTGATATGTGAGTGTGATGAAATTATCTTTTTATGTTTGTTGGGGCTTTGTGTGTGCTGTTTTCGTTCTGATTTTGGAATATTGAATTGATCATTTCAGGGTTGAATTCATTTTGTTGTGCTAGATTTGATTGAGTTCAGTTCCTGGTGGTGGTCTGTTTTGTCCATTGGTAGTTTATTAGTTTGTGAATCATGGAGTTGAAGGCTGCGTGTTTGTGTTGTACAGGGTGGTTTGATTTGCTATGTATGAGGGTTGTTGTGGTTGTGGGTTTCCTGTACATTTTGAATTTGTGTTTCTTGTCCTTTATAGTTGTTGTGAGATCAAGGAAGTTTATGGAGTTGTCTAAGGTTTCCAAAGTGGAATTTAGTTTAGGGTAAAAATTGTTCATGAACTGGTGCAGCTGTTCAGCTTGTCTGGTGTTGCAATTGTGTACATGAATAGGATGTCTGTACCAGTAGATGATTTTGTTGGCGTGATTGTTTTCATTGTTGCGTATGGATAATTCTGCCAGGACTGATGAAATAGGTGACCCCATTGGTAATCTCTCTGTTTGTGGGTACTGTTATTTAGAAGTTTATAATTTCTTTGATGTGAGAGTCTGGTACCTTTTTCTCTTAGTATACATTCTAATATTGTGTTTCTTTTACTGATATGATGGTTGCATATTTGATATTTCGAATGAACCTAGTGTGCTATTGTGTGGGTTGTGTTTGTCTTGAATGTTGTTGATAAGGTCTAATTTTGTATTAGGGTGTGGTTGTGTACAGTTATGTTTGTTCTGATACATTGTCCATGTGTTTGGTTAATTTGTGTGTTGGTGCATTCATGTAGTTGATTACTGGTCTGATTGGAGCATTTCTTTGTGTATTTTGAGAAGTGCATTTATTTTTGGTGCTTGTGGTTTGATTTGCTTTGATGGTTTTTTTGTTGTTTGGTATTATGTGAGTGTTCTGGTTTATTGCCTTTTTGCTGTTGTTCTGATACTATGTTGTACGGTATTTTGTTAGTTCTTTGATATTATTTTCGTTGATAAATGCAGTGATCTTATCATTTAGGTATTGTGTTTTATTACTGTGCAGTGTCCTTTGTCTGATTTTACGAAAGTGAGCTATGTTCTAGTTTTTATTTTAGTTGGTTTGGTGTTCGAAATTCGTTGTGTGATTTCTTAGGTTCTGGTCTGTTTGTTTTAGGCCTATTTATGTTCCCCTTTTTGTCTTGTCTCAGTGTCTTGGTGTTCTGGCTGTGTACTTTGTAAGTTTTTAACCTAAAAACTTATGTAGGATTAACAAAACAAAATATCTTTTTGATTAAAATTCGAAATTTATTTTTTAAATCTCGTCCGGATTAACCGGTCGGGGTCCGGATTAGTGGGACTATACTTCAGGATATGCACGACTTTTTACACTAAAACCCCAAAATCGATTTCTTTTTTTTACCAAAATCAATACTTATCGAGAGAAGGCATATTTCTGATATTAATTTATTAAATGGAAATGCTTAGGCTTAAGCCTAAATATAATTTGTTCGATATTTATCGAACTCACTATTTTATTATCAGCTCCTGAGCTCACATTTGGTACTATTCTGTGTATAGTCGAAGGCTTCAATATTCACTTTCATACAGGCCTACCATATTTAAAAAAAAAGTTTTCATGTCAAATATTTTATTCAGGTTTACTAAGATAGACCTATACGAAAAATATAAACAATCTAGTTACGTTTAACAAAATCATCTGATTTACCTAAGGGCCACTTTTTCTTTCGATGTTCCAATATGAACACTAGATTCTTTGATGCCTGGATACAACTGAATACGCACTAATGTAATACAGCCTACTCGGTGATAGAAGTTGACCTATTAGGGTGTGAGGGATGTTATGCGAGTGTTTCACATCAGAATTATAGTTTTGCTTTGGTTCTCTTCGAATAAAAATTGCCAGCCGTTCATCAACAATTTTTAGAGCGTAGGCTAAATAATTTACATTTCCATAAAATGCTTTCAGTAATAAAATTAACTTAAACTTGGAAATTCCGGAAGCACTTAAACTGATTCGAGTCATCTATTAAACGAGAGCCATTAATGGCTTGGAGTGGGCGACATGTGAAATCAGTGTTTCGGGAGCTTGGTTCGGCAATGAATTTCGCTGTAAAATAAAGTTTATGGGGAACGATACACAACATATACTAAGGGTGTTGTCGCTGCTCGGGTTTCGACTCCAGTACATTTCCCTAATGACACATACAGTCATGTAGACGCGCATTCTCGGCAGCCATTTGCGTTTTATTGCACGGGTGGCCAAACACAGAACAAATCTTAACGCTGAAAGTTTGTAGTAGGTAAGTACCTCTACTTTTTCATATTACTCTGCTAAACTGATTAATAGTCGTTCTGAAATCGTTCTGAAATTCAAACTAGGGTCCCAAAGTTTTCTGTCTATGTTCATAGTTTTATGTTTACGCCTAATGTTTCTGTACCCCACATCAGGGATTGAAACCGGTATGTTAGAAAGTAACATTTTCATAATTAAACCTTCAAGGCGTGAATTTTTCAGCACGTTTCATGGGAAAGTGTGAACGTTGATTGTTCATGTATAGGGAGGGATTCATATAGGCCGAATATATTTTATTGCTCTAAATGTACTCAAATTAATTGCCGGAAGTCGCCAGTCAAACTGAAATATGATTTTTGCAGTATTTTCCCACTTAAAAGTGTAGGCCGTATGTCGATTTGTTCTCTGTCCGTTATCCATATTTTTATGATGTATTAGGAGGTGGCCTAGCATCGCGTTAATTCTCCGGAAGACAATCACTTCGGTCCCTATCTCTATATTGATAAAATGTAACCCCTGACAAACAGGCAATTTCTTTCGTGTATCAGGAAACTAAAAGATAAGAAGGAATTTACGCAGATAATAATTAACAGATTCTACCCTTCACCACAATTATATAATAACTTACGTTATATAGCTCGTTTACGAAGATAATGCAGTATTTCTTTTAAGAAGGTATATCTTAGATAAAAATTGCATTATGCTGCACAGTACGATAAACCGTCAAATATTTACTTTTAGGTCTATCTTGCTTTCTTCAAAGTAACAGTTAACCCTCGTTCGTTAATTTAATGATGATGTGAATCGTTGGGTGTATAAGCCCAACACATCAAGGAGGATACGTGCAAATGTACACAGAGAAGTAATCAAATTTTCGTCAGAAACGACAGGTCACGATAATTAAATTCCTCAAATAATTACTCTTTGTTCGTTACTAAGAAAACGTGCAATTTATTGCTCAGAAAATTATCACATAATACCATACAGCATGCTTAACTGTGGACACCAATCTGGGTGGATTCATTTGTTACAAACTTGTACGAAATGGGACAATTAGGATACATGTGAAAGCACTTGGCGACCCAATTTCGTCGTAAGAACTGTGAAGGCGAAAACTAGCTCATAGGGACTCAATAATTCTTCGAGTTCAAATCCATAGAAATTATTGTCTTAGACTGCTCTGCTTTGTCCAATCGCACGTAAGAGCTATGTGATGTAAAATAATAAAAAAATGTTGAACGAAACTGAAATTCATCATGAACTCATTTCACTTGTCTATGCAAATTTTCTCAGTAAACTTGGCCTATAATGTTCTCGAATAGGCTACTTCGAACACCCTAAATTTGTTCTTTGGCTGAAGGGGCAAAATAGTATATTGGCAATCAGAAGGATACTGAAATTTAGCCCTCTTATGCACCATTTATTTAAAAAGACGTAGGTAGCACTAGGGGACGAAATGGCAGGCGTATTTTTTTCTGCACTTGAACTAATCTTAATTCCCATTTTCATGTAGCTTGAGTTTTTATGGAGCCAAGATTGCCATAAAAATATCTTCGTTAGAATTGCTTATCACACAGGTCTTAACACTTTTTCATATGACAAGCCAAAAATAGTTACTGCATTGTTTAAAATTTCCTCCTATTAATTGCCCAATAATCCTACTACTAAATCGGCATATGATTTAAGCATGGTATTACAGTGTCATAAAAATGTCGCTCTGCAGCACTTGTGCAGGCGAGTATCCGCTAAGAAACGGAATTCAGTTGGCTGCGCTAGTGTATGGTTATAATGCTCTGCTACAATAATTTATGAAGAAATAAAAGTAACATAAAACTCGGCTAAATCCAAAAACAGGTCGCCCCTTAAGCTCCGCCAACTCAATATTCACATTTGCATGGACTGTGTGATTTTTTATTTCTGAGCGAAGCAGGGTGACAAACTGTCCTTCATGTATATTGTCGCAAGTGTCATTTACCCATCTCTGCATTAAGGTAAGTTGTCTAAAGATAGTATAAATAATGCATAACACTCACCACATAGTTAAGTGCGCGAAGCGGAGGCGGTAGCCGTAGCGAAGCGCTCTTGGATTTTCGAATAATGTACGATACACTGTTTGTAGGTTTCGAAAATGTGCCGTATTATATCGCGTGTGAGGTTTGTCAGCCTGTTCACCCACAACTATAGCTCGTCTAGCGGTATGACTTCACACCTCCAACGTCCAATCACGAGTTTCTTCAAAATACGAGGGCTGAAAAATGGCGGAGAATTCGCTAGATCGTGGTATAAAAGAAAGTGCATCATTTAGAGAGCGGCGGACGGGACCGAATCATCGGAAGGGGCGACCTGTTTTTCGATTTTCTCTAAAACTCACCCATTTAAAGAAGATGTTAAAAGTGTTTACAGTTTTTTTGAAGACATGCACTCGTTTTAATTTATTTTCGGAAAGTTCAATTAAAGTTAAACTGATGCATAACAATAGCTAGTTAACATGGCCTACTCTGGTATACCTGATACGAGTCTGAAAAGAGGGGGAAATACCAGACTTCACATGTGTGGCGAACATAACCAGAGCTGCGGAGACACTTATTGATGACACTGTGCATTAAGATTTAGGCATAAAACTGAAATATGTTTCTAAGGACAATCATTTTGTGCAACCCTGCTTCTGTACTTTGCTTGGAATATTTGTGTAACCAAGAAGTCATGTGAAGTTTATTTACATCGGAAATCATAATGCTCCTTTGTGTGTGTGTGTGTGTGGGTTCTTGTATCAAATACACTAAAATGTGAGGGGCTTGTAGTTAAAACAGTAATTTCGCCTTACAGAGGCTGTTGCTTTGTGTTAGTTGGTTTGCTTTCGCAGTTACTGACACTAAAATGTAATATTAATCACACGTGGAGCCGTGTTAGAACTTGCAATATTTATCGTTTATTTTCATACTTAAAGAGTGATGACTGATGTCGAAGGTTATAACTGGTTGCAAGGAAATCACAGGATGGGATTGATATGGTCTGTCGCAATGGTATCTTGAATAGGCTTGCTGTAAGAATTAGGCTAGTGCTACTTATTTGTTCATTTTGTAAGATACACATGAAGGTCTTTTACATTATTGTAGTATTAAATACTAAATTCCCTAACTCGGAATAATTGTAGGAGTTACCAAAATCTCAACGTGAATGATTCAAGGTACCGAACAACAAAATAGGATAGGCACTAGGGCCGTATTTAGCTACTTAAGCGCCCCTAGGCAGAGAAAAATATTTTCGCCCACTTATTTCCATGCGAATGTACAAAGTAACCTACAGTAAGCATTATTGTAACTGAAATAGTAGGCTAATAATAATAGCAATAATAATAACAATAATATATAATAAATAAGTAAATAAATAAACAGGTGCGTATTGTTGTCAATGTTATTCATTTCTATTTCATTGTGCGTTACGTTAGTACTATTTTGAAGAGTTATGAATAAAATGTTTGATATAACTTATTAAAAAAAAAAGAACAGTAACAGCTTAAAAGTCGCCCCTTCAAATCTGCCGCCCTAGGCAGCTGCCTAGTCTGCCTAGGCTTAAATACGGCACTGATAGGCACTACATATTACCTCACTGAAATAATATTTTCACCTACCGAAAATAACACAAGTCTACATCCAAAATGTATTCGAGATAAAATTAACCATACATTACTAATTTGGGGTCGCTAAACACGAAAATGACATCCATTTTTGTCTGTTAGTTCTCATTTCTACTATACACACGTCAGGTTGTTTTACTAAAAACAGGATTTTAGCCGAGTAACTTTGTTTGAAACAGACTGTACCAGAAATTTAAGGGTGAAGTTTTGGCTCTAGCATATAAGTCAAACCCTCAAACTGATATTCCTTTATAAATTCAGTTCAGTTCTTGCTTTGTGAGTGAGAAAACTGCCTGTCAGTGTACCTTGAAATAGTTAAAATAAGGAGTGATTTAATCGTTATTGTGAGTGATTATAATTATAATTATAAAATAACATATATGCGTATATATTATCCTTTCTGTAATAGAATTGGCATGAAAGGCACAGAATGCCGCGTTAATGTGTTAACAATCCAAATAACTTTTGTTTTATCTGTGGAGAAGTGACTTTTAAATCGCAAAAGGCACGGTTAACTCCTATTGTTAAAAAGGCCGCCTATCATCTCTATTTTGGTTGCAAGGTTGGTGATCAGGACAAATCGCAAGCACCCCATATTTGTTGTCGTACTTGTTCCACAAACCTACGCGAGTGGCTAAATGGAAACGGGCGATATATGAATTTTGCTATACCAATGGAAACAGGGTTATACAAAATACTGTTGCTTTTTATGTGAATGGGATAGTTGTGCGAAGGACAAACACTATGCAACAAAGTAAGAACCAGGTATTAAAATCATTGTTTACAGACCACTGGTTGACAAGACTGAAATAATATTGCCTGCGTTGCACATTAAGTTGGGACTAATGAAAAACTTTGTAAATGGTATGAATCAAAATGGAGAAGCATTTTAGTATCTCTTTCATAAATTTCCACGATTAAGTGAATCTAAAATCGGAGAGGGGATATTCATAGGTCCCCAAATAAGAAAACTAATGGCTGATGAACATTTTCATGGACTTCTAACAGGCAAGGAGAAAACTGCATGGGTAGCGTCACTAGAGTTGTACTTAATTTCCTTGGCAACAAAAGGGAGTCTAATTACAGAACATTAGTGGACAATATGTTGATGGCTTATAATAGAATGGGGTTCAACATGTATCTCAAGATGCATTTCCTTCACTCTCACCTGGTCTTCTTCCCTGACAAACTTGGAGCAGTAAGCGACGAGCATGGTGAACGTTTCCACCAAGACATCGCTACTCTAGAACGACGTTATCAGGGGAAATGGAACACGTCTATGATTGCTGACTACTGCTGGTCTGTAGTAAGAGATGCTCCTAAGATAAAGTACACTATAGAAGGCAAAAGACCACGTTTATGAGGTATGTGATTAAAAACTACGTATATTTTCTTGCACGAACAACAATGAAAGCTATATAGCCGATATCTTCTAAACGAGAACTAATAAAAAAAATTTACTGCCATTTTCGAATTTAGGAGGCCAAATTACATAAGATTTGATACTTTTTATTTCGGATACAAAAAACTTTTTAAATTTTGTTGACTTGTGTAATTAATATATAATATGTAATTCATTTCCTAGAATTTACATTTCTCCATTCGTAATAGTATTATTGCTTAGTACCATTGTAACTGTTCTTGTAAATTAAGATAAAGAGAAATGTACATGTAATATTAATTTATTATAGTTTACGGTGTGTAAGTCATAGCATTAATGTGCCAATAAATTAACGTAGGAGATTATTAATAAATATATGAGTAAACATAGGAAGAACAAACATTATTATTAAAACATAGGAATTACGATTTTACAAAATCATATAAACTGTTATTTTTCACCCCTTTTAAATTAGTTTTTGTTTGCCACTTTGTCTGCTCAGTCTTCCTGATACTAGGCTACTATCGTGATAATCATTATTTATTTTTCACTATAACTATTATTACTTTCGTCACCTGTGCCTTGCCATTCCTCTGAGTTTTGCCAGTCTTTCCTGGTACTTTTTCATGATATTTATCTGTGTAATTCCTAGCTTTAAAACAGTTATGTTAACATTATGCTACCACTGTAAAACTTACCGTATAAATGTAACACTAAAAACGCCCCCGGGCACGAGCTCCAGTTCATTCGAGGTTATCATTTATGTCATTATTAAGTGCCAGTATGGTACTTTATGAGATTGTGTGGGGGACGAAAAAATGTCTGTCAGTCTGTCTGTCTGTCCGTCCGTCCGTCCGTCTGTCCGTGCGTCTGTACGCACCATAACTCAAGTACGCTTTTTCGGATGTTCATGAAACTTGATATAAACATTCATAATGTCGATGGGAAGAACCCTATTGATATTGAACCAAATCGGTTCACCGGTACCGGAGTAATGCCCAATTTAGTGCCTATTTTAATAGATTATGGCGCCTTTCTCATAGAAAGGCGCCATCACTCAAATACGCTGTAACGGATTTCCATGAAACTTGGTATACCCATTTATGACGTCCATGAGAAGTGCCCTATTGAATTTGAACCTAATCTGTTGACCGGTACCGGAGAAAACCCAATTTAGTGTATATTTTAAAGACGCGGTAACTCAAATACGCTTTACAGGATTTTTATGAAACTTGGTATACACATTTACAATGTCCGTGGGAAGACGTCTATTCATAATGGATAAAATCGGTTGATCTGTTTCGGAGTAATGCTCAATTTAGTGCCTATTTTATGGCAATATACGTATTCGAAAGAATTTATTTAAAAAAAATAAAATCAGTTATCTTGACAACATAGCCTATTGTTTTACTGTGATCTTATAAGGCCTTGGAAATTAAAATACAGGTAGCTATGACAAAAAACATTATTGTTTTACATGCGCTTATCCAACTAGACCGTTAAAATGACCCATGTGGCCGAGATGGTAGACCTTTCTTCTTCCGTAAGCCCTGCTTAATGAATAAAACTGGAGCTTAACTTGGAAATCAATTTAAAAAAAAACATATTCTGCATATCATAATTTCAGTCATAACTGATTAAACAAAAACATACTGGCACTTTTTTACATTAGTTTACCTGATTTTATTATAACTGTAAAATAAAAATTATTTCTTCTTCATTTTTGGTGCTGTAGGCCTATATTAAGGTAATAACGAAGTTTATAATATTTCGAGGAATATTTGTGGGTTCAGTAGTTGTAGAAAATCTGCAAGCAAGCTTTAGTAGAACTCTTTAGTTTATAGGCTATTCTTGGATCTGGGAAATATCGTCTAAACATTATATTACCGCATGTTCTTTATCGGATAGCCTACTCCGAGGTTCTTTCTTCCTGGAGTGATCATTTACATTAATATTAGGTTTATATCGTTCTTTTTAATATTTTTCAGGTAGGAAATAGCTGGTTTTTAACGCATCTCCGATACTGTATCATCATTATTCACTCATTTCTAAATATCCTACAATCTTAATTAACATAATTAAAATGCTGGGCGATTTAAGAAAATTATTTTTCATGTAGCCTATCACATTACCTATAATATTGCCATTATTTTTCCCTAGACATCCATAGTCATTTGTTATACAGTTGAGCCTTGAAACTAACCGTAACCGTGTCTCCCTAAAAGATTGCCTACTAAATTTCATAAAAGTATCATAAAAAATCCTCTGAAGATGGCACAGTACAGTGAAATTATTTCTTCCTGGCAGCGGAGAAACGCGTTTCAGGGGAAGGGCCTTCAGAGGTGGGAGTTAAATTCAAGTCATCTTCCCCTTCCGCGAGTCATGACAGGTATAGCCGTATACTTAGTCAGCGCGATGTGACTGCCCTGAAGATTCTCAACTCAATGAATCACCACCCCTTCATACGACAATTGGTTGTATAAATAAAAACAAAGCCACTGCTACCTAGCCGTTGCTTATGAGAAGGTTGAGAATATAGCAACGGCTGGCTGTTTGAAATAAATAAAAATTTCCCCTCCCTGCATAGCCGCGGCTCAGGCTACTGGTAGCAAGTGCTTGAACACCTGCATCCCATACCGCCCGGCACATGCAGCTGAGTAAACAAACATGCCACTTGTCTGTCTGTGTACCGATTTAAAGTTAACATTTTATACTAATAAGCACATTTCGATATTTTGCTTACTTGTACCGTCATAGAAACGTATTATAGTTTAACATTTTAAATAATAGTTACCAGAGTAGGCAATTGTCCTAAAATCACAAGTATACTTAGTACCTATTAGGTAAATAATTAGGATATTTTATAATCTTAGCAGTTTTAATAGTTTGCTGAAGAGTCTAAAAGCTGGTGCTCTACCCCGTTTCTTTCATTCCCTCCAAGTATTTATGTTTGTTTGAAGAGGGGGCATAGTCAAATTGATAGCAAGACAAACAAACCCGGATAAGCTTTTAAGGGTGTGAGATTTCTTCAGATCAGCTTATTTTGTCCCACATTAAATAGCTTTGTAAGAGGATGGAGTTTCCATTTTTATTTCAATATGTTTTGCTATTAGTAAAGAAGGTAGGTCTACATATATATGTAGTTCTTTTATTAATATTTAATTATTTTCCATAATTAATTCATAAAATACGTTCGTTTTGAATCTACTTGCTACATAATAGATTTGAAGTTATTTAGTTTACAGCATTACAATTTGAAATAGTGTTAAAAGAATTATTCACGTTTGAAATATTTTAGTTCATATTGATAACAGTAAAATATGAGAATGTGTTAGACTTATAATGATGTATTATTTCATGATTATTATTATTATAATAATAAAGAAAAGTAACAAAGTTAAGTTACACATGTTTTACAATTTTATTGTACAACCGGTTCTTTACATCTGTGCACATCATAATCCATACGTTCATTATAAATTACTCATATTGGTTAAAAAATCACCCCCATGAACCCCGCCAGTACGATTAAAAACTTCACTTGAGCAAGCTGAGTCCGCAAATGAGGTACCTCAGAAAAAAGCAAGCCGCTGCTACCAACAGAGAGTTTTATTTATACCAAATCCTAAGCAGCGGCTGAGCTGTCAAGGTCGCTGAGCAACGGCTAGGCAGGTGGTTGAGGAAGCCGCGTTTTATTTATACCAAACCAAGCAGCTGCTATGAATTAGTGAGTTTTGAGCCGCGGCTTGGTCTTATTTATACCACCAAATATTTCGATATAGACTCTTCCTTGCTACTGCGCATTTCTCTGCGCACTGCCAGCTAGAAGTAAATGCACTGTAATTATAAGAGACCTCGTAAATAAAAATTTAGAAAACTTTGAGCTACATGTATAGTAATTTTAATAGTACTTGGAGATAAGTTTATGCCTGTCTTATGTGTAATGATAAGTGTAAATATTGAAGTGTTGCTAATATAGGCCTAAGCACGCGAGAGGGGACTGACTTGCAATAAGAGACACCATCACATCAGGGATACCACGGGTCACTGATTAAGATAGCCTCTTGTTAATGAGATGATGACATCTCTACCAGTGAACATGGAGAATGTCACGTAAGCAAATCTGCAAACTTTATCACCCTCCACAAGGTCAATATACACAGGAAGTTCTGTTCGCAAAATACTCTTGCAATACATTCCAAGAATTAACTGTTTAAAAGATCCATGCATTAGTGGCATGGATTTATAATTTTAAAGTTCTTACGAAAGGAAACTAACAACAAATTAAGTGACTGACGACAAACTCAACTGCCAAGAAGAAATTTCAACATCGCATCAACAAACATTCTCCATCTTTCCGTGTTCCTAGTTTATTCTGCCTTAACATTTCGTGTCATTCCAGTTTTTTTTTAAATTAGTATTAATAATGTTGTGTGACTAGTCTCAATATTGTCCTCCCACCCAAGTCTAAAAGCAACATAATATTTTCATTTTCGAGCAGCATAGCTCATCTTAATCTGTATGATTTAATAATAAATGACATAGACTATATCGTGGGTTTACAAAGAAAAGGTATTAACTCCAAAAAAGTTGTTTGGAGGAAAATCAATTTTAAAGTTTGAATGTAGGCTATATTAAAAATCAGGTTATGAATTAAATCACCTGTACATTTCGTAATTAAATAACACATCTATTGGTTACATTTTAAAACATTTTACATCAAAATGATGTTTCCATAATTATTTTAGGGCCTAATTTAATGAAATAATATGATTACAGGGAAAAGGTATTTAGTCCAAAAATGGAAAAAATAGGTTATTACTGGTAGGAACTACAGAAAATTGTGCTGTATATAGATGGAAAACAAACTTAGCACCTCCAAATTGTTAATAAAATGCTTTTTAAAGTGTGTAATTATGGTTTTACTTTTAAGAAGCTACATGAACACTGTCCAGTAACATTCTAACAATCATCTTCAGACTCACCTCTTGCACTAATCTTCCACAGCAGGTTCTGGAATCAGTGCTTGATAATCAACATGATCTAAACTACTAAACTCTGTTGCGCTTCATCCCTGAAGGGACTAGGACTAGGCCTACAACCAGACCGCTGCGTCATCTACCATAGGCAGATGGCAGGATTGGGGGCACGTGGTCAGCACTCAGCACCCACACCCATCGTCGTTAATGGTGGTTTCCGTGACCGGAGCCGTTACTTCTCTATCAAGTCGATCCTCCCTAACTCAGAAAAATCCAAGGAGGTACCAGGGGTCGAACCCGTGCCTACGGATCTGTAGTCAGCGACGCTAACCACAAGACCAAGCAGGCGGTCAATCAACATGATCAGTTACCGAATTAAATCATTCTGCCTGTAGAGATGTGTTATATTTGACATTTAGTTATACAGGCAAAAGGTATGAAGTGGACTTAATTCTATTTCTCTGTATATAGAGCACAATCTGTTGTAGTTATTACCAATAATAACTCTTTCTTTTTTTAATTTTTGGAGTTAATACCTTTTCCTTGTAAGCCCACGATATGAATGTAGGAGCTCATCATTATGAGCTTTTTTTTTTTTCAATCATACGATTGGGCCCGAATAAGAGGAAACTAGCTACCTAATAATTAAGCAAATAGTATAGGCTTAAGATATGCTAAAACGAAGCCGTGAAACTTGGAGATGCCATTAGAAGCCACCCTTTTCATCCGCTTCGCAACATCTATTTGCCCTCCAACTTTCAAAATTACAAGTTGGCTTATAGTCTAACTTAAATTAACGAACTTCAAACGCCTTCGGCATTATAAAGCAGTGTAGAGACTAATTGCAGGAAGAAAAGAAGGTAAATTAAACATTTTTATAAATGCCATTTATGAATGTAGGTAGGCTATCTTTAAAAAATCCGAAATTGCATCCAGAAATTTCTGCAATGGATTCGGTATCCTTAATTTCCTAAATAACTTATTTCAAATACTTGCACGAGACTCAATTTCTCATGCAATATTCAAACCCATGCCCAACCGCAAAGAAAACAATTAACGCAATATTAGGCCCATAGTTTATTTCTTGTACCTTATCGCTAACAAAGGGTCCCTCAATATACTAAAGTACCATATAGAACTATACTCCATCTGATATAATACGGTGCCTATTAAGATTTGTTATTGTGCTACTTATTTTGGCAGCTTTTTAATAGTGTGTATGACTATTGTTTGTTTCCATCGTGTTGTCTCAAAATATCCCAACCCAAAAAATCTGACTCTCAAAATATCCTAATTCCAGAGGGACCCTAAAATCCCCGGTCGAGGAGTCTCGAAATATCCGAATTTAAATGTCACGGTCTAGACTGGGAAAAATGGATAAAGTGCGAAGAGATTGCGTGACCTTTTTAAATGGTACCTCAATAACGAGACAGGCTTGCCGTATAACTTCGCATAAACATATACAACAGAGGTCAGTAAACCCACGGACGCCATGAAACCGCGTGGATAACTGCACCCGGCTTAAAGTTAGGCCTAATCCCATATTTTGCTTTGTAGCCTAAAGTTGGGTCTAGTCCCATCTTTAACGTTTTGGTCTTGCTATACAGCCATACAGGCTACAGTACATACTTATACCTACAAATCTGGCAAAGTTCATTTGCTGTAGGTTTCAGTTCAGTCCATTTTGATAACATAAGAGATGGTTTAAAAAAAACGTTTATAGGTTTCTATGTTCTTCACACTATACGATAGACCTCTTGACTCTTTCGTCAAGAACACAATATATATTCTTCCTTTTCTTCGATCTCCCGAGACTCAAGTACATCCTGGCTATTTTTGTATCAGACGTTTCCGCTTCACCTAACAAACAAGATACGGTACTTTTGGTGCGGTGCCGCTTCCCATGAAAGTTCCATAGATCAAGTGGAATATATGGATTGTCCAGCCAGTGATGGACGAAATAGTCGAAAAGTTTGTCAAAATGATCTTAAGATTCTCAAACTGAGGAACTCATGTTTTGAGTTCATATCAATAAAATTCAATAGTATTGCTGTCCTACATCTATAGGCTATAAGGATTTATCAAGTAATTAGGGATTGTTTCCACGCACTCATTGTAAAGATTATGTATTGATCATTACGTCAATCTTCCAAGTGGGGAAAGCTGAGGGGTTTTCTTCTAATTTAAATTTTACTTCAAATTTATTTTCCATAATTTTATTAAAATTTAATACAAATTACGGTATCTCGTACATTGTGAATTCAAGAGGTAATATTTTCAAAATACAGATCATTAGTTACTAAAGGTAGTTCTGATTACGCATGTCAAATAACGACGCATCAGAAAATGTTAGGGACATCGGTACCGGCGCTAAGAATTTTAGGATGTCAGAAAGTTGAAGGAAAAATTGCTTTAAAACAAGAAAATGTACAGTAATGTACACCATAGATAGAATATGATGATAGTTACTACAACATCTTATTGTAACATTGCTTTAATCATATCCCATTCTTTTAAACATAGGCTATGATATTATGGACTCAAAGGCAATAAATACAGTAGGTCTTTATTGGTTACGCTGCTCTGACGCATGAAGATGAAATTCCGGACAGGATTATTTGACAACATAAACTGGGGTTTGATATCGCAGTATTATAATTCAGTTTTTTAACAGGTGCCAGCAATTATATTGATTAATATTTTTCAAATACATAAAATTTAAACATTTATTCAAGGAGTGCCTCATAAGCATGGGTCTGCGGTGACTATATCGCCACCACTGAGGAACTTCAACAAGACTATCAATAAATATTTGTTTACTACAATAATAACGACTCTATTGTTAAAATAGCATTATATAAAATAGTATAAAAAGTAAATAAGTATCGAAGTTTGTTTTAGCCTACTTACTGTAGCTGGAAGCAGAATGAAAAGGCTGAACAACGAAATTCACCTACCTGAAAAAGAAATAAGGACAGATTAGAACAGGAAACATGAAATTATTTGAATGAGACATAGAATAAACCCTTAATGTTATCAATTTACACGATAGTAGGATTCGTTAGTTTTTATTACAAGTATTCGATGAAAAAACGCCTTGTGGTGGGCCGACTGATTATAATCAACAGTCTTTCATCTAGATTTTCGAGTTACTTAGTATTAAAGCTACATTATTTTTAATTGTCGGTAGTGAACTATGTTGTAATAACAAAATTGGTCAAATATTTAAGTTATTTCTTTAACTTACATGCAATAATATTGTATCCTGGAGTTTCTTAGGGTAGCTTCCGCCTTTATGGTCCTACCCGAAAGCACATGTTACAATTCCTTCATTTGGAGCTCTTATCCACAACATGTTAAAATGTAACGCAAACGCAAGTGTGCTTGGAACCTGGAGGGAATGCTGTGATATAGGAACAATAGGGAAGCTTAGGAATACGTCGTAGATATTTGGGGGCATTCTATGTCGCGTAGCATTTTTCATAATAAGGGCCCACAAGACTTCATCGAGTGCTCCCTCTATATTTCTGAATACACCGAGGATATACTTAGATTGAAAGATCCGTACTTTCGTTTGAAGTTTTGAGACTGCATCCTCCAAGACGTGTCCTCGGAAACAAAGCTGAGATTGGAAAAGTCTTAAGATATTATTATGAATCACTAATGCGTGAAATGGCTGAGACAGCCACATAAATGGGAGATGTAAAAAAGGTCCTAGACTTATGAGCAATAATAATAACAATCATAATACCAATAATAAAAGATTACAAGCTTATTTCCAATTTAAAATATGAATAAATAATTAATAAGATATGAAACTATGTGAGATTTCGCGATCTTTATAGAAGGGCAGAGAATAGGCTACAGTTCAATTACGGATGCTCAAATAAATTTAAATAGCCGGACAAACAATATTGTTTTGTATAGCCTATTTAGATAAACAAAATCGTCGAAGTTTTCTGCAGCATGCTATTCTTATTTGCCTCCTTCTACTTGAGGTTTCTTTGCAAGTAGTTCAGTCAAATTCCAATTTTAAAAGTTTTCTTATTCTGGGATTGAAAAGTTTAATGAAAAAGAGGAAATGTAGAAAATAGCTACAAAACTAAGCATCACAATTCTAGATTTTTTAAATGGCCTGTTTCCGCAACATCGTAACATTTCCCAAAAATTATATTTTTATTTTATTTTTTTGTCTTTTCCCGCAAGTAATATTGTAATCAGTCTTTAGCTCACGCTGCTAAATATAGCAATTTAACATAGACAGGTTCTGCATTGAAATTAACATTAATCTCATTCCACCTTTCACAGGAACAGAAAGTCAAATCTTCATGAATAGAAACGCAACGCTCTGAATCAGCTTTAGAGCTACGTCTTAACTTGGAAAGCATGGCCCACCTGATATGACTGATTTAATTGATAAACTTTGTAATAAATCCAACCTTTCCTCTATTATACTCTAAAATAATCCCCTTCTGGAGTAGCAGAAGATATACATTGTTCTTTACAATGCCAGACAGAAGAGAGATCTCTTAGTCTATTTGAAAACGTCTTTATTTTAAACATCCAGTAATGCTTTACATTGTAAGTTTAATGTTGCCAGTAGATATCAGAAGATGCTACTCTGAGGGAAGGGGGATTCAAATGGGGTTGAGTGGGAGGATGAAAGGGGTGGAAACTGTGTCTGTAGTCTGTATTTGAGATAAGTTCATAGGAAAGAGGGTGAGTGGGGGTTAAAATGGGGGAAGGCTTTTCATTAGCAGCAGTAGGATTGCCTCAGTTATATAAGGGTGGAGCACACATAAGAGAAAGGCAAGAGGTTGCTTTTCTGCAATATATCGTCTCTAAAATATGGCCAACTATTCATTAGAAAGCCGCTGTTAACATTTCAGAGATAGCAATGTCTTAACAGGGATTACTGTACTTAGGGAATTACAAATTATATGCACGCTGACACGGTCTTCGTGTCTTGTGAGCACTGTTTCAGTTAATATATTGGGCCGAAGGAGGCTTTTTCTTTGCTCTCTAACAGTGGCGTGCTGACCTATCAGCACAGCGCTGACATCCCTAATGGATATGGAATGCTAAGTATTTAAAATATACTCGCTGGTACGTTACCAAAGCCTGGAGATTTAACTTATCCCAACCACAAAAACAATTCTTTGGAGTTTCCTGGAGAAAAATAATATGAAACGAAATTACCTGTACGAGAAGCAGCAATTTCAGAAAAAGAAGTAGCCTACTTCTATTTCGTAATCAATAGCCTAACATTCAGAAGGTTAGTTACCTCAATTTTGAAACCTAATATTTGTTTATTTATCATACAGCAGGCCTAATAGGGCTAAAACTAATGAACATTTAGGCTATTTGATAGGATAGGCATATAGGCCTATATATTGCGTTTCCTCACATTATCAGATTGCATTTGAGTTGGTACCAGCAGTTTTAGCTGTGCAAATACACAAACAAAAACATTATTATTATTATTATTATTATTATTATTATTAATTTGTACCTTGTCTGCAATTTTTTGTTGTCATCTAAGCGACTTTCTGAATCTATAATTCCAAACAGGACAATGTAAAATTTTGAATGTGAACGAAGCATATCTGAAACTGAAGTGCCTTTTTCCGCAACAAAGGTTGAAAAAGTATAAATCATGAGAAAGTTAGTTGAAGGCTAGTTGTGAGCTTAGGTAGGCTACTATTTATCAATACCAGCTTCATGGACCTGGGACGAGGAAACAGTCAAAGTAGCCTTTGGCAGACCTGCTATGGATTAGTCCTAATGTCTCTTTTCCTACATTTAAATTAACTGGAATGTACTGGTGTTAACCATTTTTCCTTCAGAACCGGTATCATGCAATTTTTATCTAAATATAGGCTAAGGTTGAACATCGATGGCCGATGTTTCCTACATCGATGGAAAACAACTGATTTTCTCCCCGATATCGATATTTTAAAATATTTACAGTGCTAAATTAAGATTATTATTTGTGTCTGTAATTATTGCTTCCAGATATTTAAATTTTTCCACTTTTTCGAACGATTTAGGCCTACTGGCCATTCTAATATTTTGTAGCGCATTATTAAGACGTTTCATGACTATACACTTGGTTTTTTTCTGTATTAATTTCCAATCCAACATTCCTGCAAGCATCGAAAAGGTATTATTTTTATTATTAGTGTTATTATTACTGTTATTATTATTATTATTATTATTATTATTATTATTATTATTATTATTATTATTATTATTATTATTATTATTATTATTATTATACCTGCCTTAAGTCGGTAATGAGCTATCTTTCTGCTCTGACTGTTTATTTTATAAATGGAGATTGTTGTGAACCTAATTCAACATTATTTTTCCTTTCTCTGAGGGTCTCAAGATGACGAAGTCGGTAAAGATGACAAAGCATGTTTGTAGATTTGGCAATGTTTTACAGCCAGGTCAAAGTAACCATTCAGATAATAGGATTATAGGATGTTTGTTATTTCTGTTATGTTGCTATAAAACGCTTTTAGGTTTTCTCTGTAGAACTTTCTTTTTCTGATAACACTTAAGTTATAAAATTTTAACGTATTTTAGCTTAATTTACTGTTCAAACTTATTTAATTTCCAGCGGATGCCTAGTTCAGTACTTAATGGAATCATAAAAAAAAAGTCGCTGGAAGCAGTATTTTATACTTTGATGACTAAAAATTCAAGTCTTAGTGATATAAACTGATAATCATGCGGACTGCTGAATAACATATAACAATGGAACAATATCAAGGAAAGATCTTTTAAAACTATCCCATTCCAATTATCATCCATATTTTCACCAGCACATCGATTATTTGTTGGAACTGATTCGTAGAGTGCTTAAATGCAAATTATTAACATCTAATAATATTTTAAAGCGTTAAATCTTAGTAATATTCGTTAGTTGTGTAAATGTTACATACATTCTTACACGTATATAGGCCTAGTCTACAGGAAGAACGTTTAATCAATTGTGCAAACAACAGAAACATCCAGCAGGAAATTAGTAGGCCTATCAAATGAACTTTTCTTGCTTCTCTTAGTTTAACTTATCTCCGTTGTAGGGACGTTTATGAGGCCCATGTTCATAGGAAAAGTTATAAGACCATTTATATATAATATATAACATATTATGTTACCGACAACATTAAATGGCACGATGGTTGAAAATTGTTTTCTGCAACAAGAATCTAAGTAGGCATCTACAAACATAGGCTTATATTACGAATATATTTAGTCAACAGGATGCGTAGAACAATATATACACTTTTTATTCTTCGCTCAATTCTAAAAATAGGCACACACGATTTAAGAATAGTCTACTTATCTTTAATACAGTCCGTTACCATAATTGGATGGGGAGTAACATCGAACACTATTCTTTCTCTACTAATTTTGCTAAAAAAAATTTTACTAAAATTTGTCTAACTAAACCTTAAGACTATCCGTCAAAATTAATAAATTTTTAATACAACATAATGTAGTGTCTATCAAATTAATAAATATATTTTATTAAGTTACATTAATATAAATTCAAGCGTTAGAAAATTTACTTGTTAATGATTAAGCATGATTAATCATCTGGGACATTGATCTTAATTCGCTCGAAATGTGACTTGAATTTGCCATGACAGATAGAAAGTGAGTAAGCACGAAATTCTGTTTTGCACTGGAGCAGATGCAGGGTCTCGGGGGAAAAAAACAACATTAGAGACAATGACGAGAGGAACTTCAAATGAGGCTATAGCCCATCCGTTCTAAGAACCGAACCTAAAGTAAACAAAAATCAATAAGTCTGTCTCATTACAGCACATTACTCGCTACTCGTTTAACCTAAGAGTGAGTCAGGTGTATTGCGGTTTTGTTTACTTTAGGTTTGGTTCTTAGAATGGGTGGACTATACATTCTAGTTGGTTAATAGTAATGCAATACTGTATAACTCGATCGGTAAGACATGAGCCAAACAAAGGGCTGCGCAGTAGTCTACGATGACGTAATCTAGACCTGCCTGACCTTCATAGCACGTGATATTCTTTGCTAGTTCATACTGTACAGACCGTGTAATAACATCTTAGTTAGCCTCACAGCGTTCAATAGTGAAGACCCAACAGCGATATTCTTTGAGTTACATACCATTACTTAAATTATATATCACAACTAAAAAAACAAATACTTTATTCATTTTATTTCGGTTTTCAATAGTTACGGGCTATTATGAACCGCATAGTTTGGAATGAATAGTACAGTATATATGCATTCTCTTCTGCCCTTGCTCCATTGCTACCGGCGGACGATAAGCTATCTGCGCGTGTTTGGCTCAGGTCTTACCGATCGAGTTATACTGTACACTTGTTTTAACAGAGGGTAGATTCTTCACTTGCAACATAACTGTATCACATTCATATGTTGTTATATATGTGTCTCGAAAATAACTCATTAGCAGCTAAAGACTATCGTAAAATTTTATTACACTAATATTGTGATAACCACTTACGTAAACAGGAGAGTTACACAACTTCTGTGACACCATGTCACCACTGTAAGACTACTCTGACACTAGTATGAGTAAACAGAAACATTTTATGGAAGTCTGGTGACGATTGTTACTAAGTTATCTATATAGACATTCCTAAATTAAGTTCTGTACTTTGTACGAATGCAATGCAGGCAACCTCTACAAAATGAGTACTGATATTTTAAATGGTAGGCCTAATATGTGTATGATGTGTAAAAAATCCATGGACCAGCAATAATCCATCGTGCATTCATGTCTGGAGCTTCGGAATTCTATTGCCTTAACTGTTTAACAATTAGTCATTTCTACGCATTAAGTTGCAGTAATTACACGAGATGCAAATATCTTGACGTAAAAATATGTTAAAGTATCAGAGACACCTGTAGGTATTTATCTCAATAAGGGCAAAATATCTACTCGATATCTATGGTTCTAATTT
This sequence comes from Ectobius pallidus, assembly GCA_964059195.1. Lineage (NCBI taxonomy): Eukaryota > Metazoa > Arthropoda > Insecta > Blattodea > Ectobiidae > Ectobius > Ectobius pallidus. The sequence goes on along the minus strand of CAXKWD010000002.1, from coordinate 104,660,578 downwards.
TAAGCTTTATTCTATGTTTACCCTCTTGCCCTATCATATTAACTATGCATTCTTCAAATATATTAATATTTATCATTATAGTATAGTATCAATATATAAACAATATTTATTATTTTAAATAGTATTAATATTTATTGATATTAAAATTTAATATTAATATTCAATATTTAGATTCATATTTATTATATTTTTTATGTATTTTTATTATTAATATTTTAAACCAAATAATTATGCAAATAATAATAACTTTTGTTTGGGTTTTCCATAATTGAACTTCATTATATTTATAAGTAAAGAACGATACAAGTCATAAGGAATTTATTACGTTATTTTTTAAGAGCATGAAACAGCAAAGATTATGGAACTCGGTTATGGTATTATGACATTACTGCACTTATATTTACTTTCACAATGGCAATGGATAATTCCTAAGCAAGCTAAAGGAATATTACCTATTTTGTGGAACCCGAAGGTTCATTGCCGCACTAACTTGAGCCCACCATTCAACCCTATTCTGTGCTAACTCCATCCAATCATCCCTCTCAGATCCTACTTCACTTAAATCTACCCTAATATTGTCCTCCCACCTACGTCTAGGTCTTCCCAGTGGTCTTTTCCCTTCGGGTCTCCCAGTCAATATTTTTGAGATGTGTTTCTTCCCCCATGCGCGCAAGATGCCCAGCCCATTTCATCCTCCGTGATTTAATTAGGTCTATCCTTACTAAGAGTATATCCGGTGACGAGTAGGCCTACAGGTTATGAAGCTTGTCGTTATGGAGTTTTCTCCAGCCCCCATTTTCATCTTTCTTAGGCCCAAATATTTTCCTAAGCACCCTGTTTTCAAATACTCTCAGATTTTGTTCTTTCCGAAGAGTAAGCGACCATGTCTCACATCCATTAACGCAACCGGCAGGATAATTGTCTTATAAATTTTTATTTTTAGATTTCTGGACAGATGACAAGAAGATAAGAGTTTCTGAATTGCATAAAAGCAGGCATTTCCTCATTCGAATCTACACTTAACTTCTGCCTTAATATTATTTGCGTCTGCAATTATTGCTCCCAGATATCTGAATCCTCCACTTGTTCGAACGATTTACCGGTTATTTTAATATTTTGTAGTGCATTATTTTGGAGTTTCATGACGATATAGGCTACTTTAGATGTCAATAAATGATTTAATATATTATAAATAATTATTTGAATGCAATATGATAGGATATTTAATTATGTTAATATTAAATATTTATTATAAGATTTCGAAATAATTATAGTGACTTAGTTTTTCTATATTAATTTCCTATCCAACGTTCCTGCTGGCATCGAAAAGACTTTCTGCATTTACTTTGGTAAAATACTCAAAAGGCCTTACTGCGACTGTGATTTTATTTTTTTGTAATAAACTAATAGCATAGGCTACAAAACTACTGTGGGAATTAGATGACATAGTGGCCCTTAACATTTTCACTTAGCTTATTATTGTCACTCTAAGACGATAGGTCTTAAGAAGCAGAGAATAATTACGAGGCTGTAGTGAATGTACTGAACAGTGTGTGGTGCAAATAATACAATGTTGCTTTACACTAGTGCTTCAGTATTGTATTTAATACTAGCTTAAAAGGCCCGGCGTCGCCCGGGTTTTTATTTTGTAATTTGAAATTAACTTATGAAGGACTTTCGATTTGTAGGCCTACATAGAACTTGAAATGAGGAAGAACGATTTATCACACTTAAACTATTTCCTCAGAAAACGCTAGATATAGCCACTACATGCTTGATTGCCTTTTGCCACATTTCTGGCGTCACCATCAATACTGCTCTGTCAAACCGTTTCCTAACATCGCATAATTTAAAAGTTTTGTTATTTCTGGCCACAAACCCTTAGATAAAACTCCATACCAGTTCAATTGGATTCAAATTGCTATGATAAGGGGGCAACCTCAGTACTTGATGGCCCGCTTTATTTGCCATATCATCAAAAACATATTTATTTTCATCTTTGTCCGCGTATTCCTGTGCTAAGATCACTAACTCTGCCTTAACACTTTTATCATTAAATGTTCCATTCTTTTCTTGTAGGCATTCCACAATATCTTGTTTACGCCAAGAAGTATTTGGACGCCGATAGAGTTTCACACTGTGGTATGATGCATTGTCCATAACTATTAAACTGTTGGGTTCAAATTTCGGCAAAACATTAGCAAACCAGTTACGGAATACCTCTCCATTCATGTCTTCGTGGTACTCACCTGTTTTCTTTGACTCAAAAATGAGCAAACCCCCATCTACGAATCCTGTTTCACTACTTATATGCGTAACTATTAGGCGTTTCCCCTTACCCATAGGATTTTTTAAACCTTGACTTAATCCTGCCCTAAAAGCATTTTCCTTTGATTCAACAGTAGTGTCATGCCAAATTTTATTGGTGGTGTGTCCTGCATTTACCCATGTCTCGCCTAAGTAATAAAACTTTCGACCCTCTGCTCGGTATTGCCGTACAGCTCTAAGATATCGTCTTCTCCAAAGTACAATATCATCACAATCTACTATAACATTAACCTCACTTCTTTTCACATATTTCATTCCAATGTCCAACAATAACTTATAAATTGTTGTTCTTTTAAAATTAGGTAGGTCGGAGTCCTCATTGACAGCACAAAGAAGTTTATCCACAGTTGGAGGTATGTTATCAAAAAAGAATTGATGAACTTTTGCTCGAATAGCACTTTTCACAAAGTCATCAATGTTATCTAAAACACTATGCAGCTTTTCAGCCTTTCTTGGGGGAGTTTTCACTACACCAGAGTCTCTGTATTAACTACGCACTTTCCAGATACTTCTGGTACATATACCGGTGAATTCAGATGTCAATTTTACAACGTCCTCAATTGCAAGTGCTGGATATATATTTTTGTAAACCCATTAAATACATTCAATATAATTTCCTTCTGTCCACTTCGCAAAGATTTACCTCTCTTATTTTTAATTATGCCACTTGGGCCTGGTTGAATTTCAGTCACTATGTTTAATGCTTCTCACAGACTGGGTTATAAATTATAAACACCACGTTTCGCTGTTCACTGAAATTTGTATGTTTACATTATTCACAACAATGACTCTCGCAAACTGGAGGGTTATATCACGAATGCCACGTTTCGCAATACATTGAAACATTTGCAATAAGTTGATATTGTTATCTTAAAAATTTTCGTCACATTTTATGATATTTTACTGTTATAAAAATAAAATATAATACCGCATGTCTTGTAGCATGATGTGTGGTGGGGTTCAAATCACGTGCATTTGTTTACACGAACTTGCATTCTCAAAATGAATGGATAACATACTTTCGATTTGGTTGGTTGCAAGACTCACTTTTGTTTTTGTTTGTTTTGTTATGAAAACATGTGAAAGTGGAACTCTCAAACTGTGAATGTCACACTTCTTTTGTCACGCTTCAATTTTTTAAATATTTTTTTTATGTAAACAATTGACAGCAGAACTCTCTAACTTTGTCTAACTTTGCCTCATTTCATCACATTTCCGACTTTTCCCGTGGATTTTCCAAAAATTTTCTTTCATACAAACCTTCTTCAGACAATTACAATCACAACAAAACAAAAATCAGCCAAATCGGTCGAGCCGTTCTCAAGTGATACGGCAACAACCCTTTTGTAAATCCATTTTTATTAATATAGATAAACATAAAAACATATAAATCAATCACGTAATTTTAGTAAGAGCTTTGCAGTAGCTCGCTTTGCGAGTTCCCCTGAAAGGTGCCTGGGTATCCTACATTCAAGAAAATAACATTTTGGGCATAGAAGTATTTCCAAAAGTGAACGTGTGTATAATTTATTATGTTATGACTGGAGCGATAAGGTCGATCATTGTTGTATCAAGTATGCTTCAGCGCAAGTTAGCCTATATATTAGGCTACTCGAGGCGAATGATTTTAACACATATTCACCATAGACTATTACATACATTGTACTGTACAATCTGCAGGCTATGAAGTTTTTATAACTTATTAATATTATTTTTATTATTAAGTTATTATTATATTCATGCTGGATATGGAATTCTCACCCATACCAATTTACTTTCGCCCAGGCTCCGTAAATCGACGGGATAGCCCTCTTTTTTTGTGTGCCCACCCTTACCCCCGGAGTGCCAAGCAATTAAGCCTAAACCTCCGGTCAAACTAAATTTTGGTAACCATATGTGATGTGTGTATACCTATTGTGCACTTATGTACATCCGTAGGGGATGTTGATGGTGTGACGTGTTTGGGCTGTGTACTTGTGTCTTTGTATTTTGGCGCAGGATAGACCTAAGTGCGGATAGGTCTTATGTGCAATATTTCCCGAGTGTGTTTTTTTTAGTGACTTGTAGTTATGTATTCTAGAGATTTGTAGTGCGTGTATCTGTTTGAGGGGATTATTGACCAGTCCGGCATTTGCCTAAGAACGAGGGAAACCCCTCGAAAACCTCGTTCGGAATGGAGTAGTGGCCAAATGACCGCCTATTTTGATGTGTTAATTTGCTATAGACTTTTCAAGAAGTGCTGTTTATCATCCACAGCAAATTATTATAGGCCTACCTGGAGCAATGTAATTCTGATCAAATTGGTTCCGTAATTTTAGATGTGCAGAGACGCCGAGACTAATTCAACAGAAGAAGCCTAAAATTGAGGCATCATACTTTGCTTTCACCCTATTCTCTGAGCTGGGAACAAGGCGTGGGTAGGGGAATTAATTTGTGAACGTCAACTACCATCTCGCACATTCTTCTCGTGGTGTCAGCGTCGCTAGGGATATTTGTCATATTCAGAAGCTATAATTCATTATGGAGGCTCTGTGAAGTCATTAGAAGGAGCCCTAGCAGCGCCGTTGTGTCATGTGACCCACATAATGAGACCCTGCATGTGTCGCTTCAGCCACTTTTAATTTTAATAATCAACACCACTATCCCTGCCTTTCTTTGTCTCTTGCACATAAGAGCAAAGATTTATACAGTATGGTTTCGATATTCCTATTGCTTCAGTTCACTTCCCTCTTCACTACTACTCAAATCAAATAATTCATAGCCTAGACTAGACTAGCCTAGCCTATAACTTCGTATAAGGATAACAAGAAGTTAAAATAGGCCTATATATAAGTTATAAGTAGAGCTAGAGTGTTCATGATCTATAAATTACTAAATATCCCCTGTAAATAAGTAATTTACCACCTAAAAGTTCTTCAAAACGCCCGAAAATTTACAAAATAATAACATAAAAACAAAATTTATATTCTATATTTACTTACGGAAAAAGAGAACAGAACTTTTATTTCATTATTTACAGTGTTAATTTAAATCAATAATTGCTTTCTTGAAATACAGTACCGTACCATCGTTGAAGGCTGTACGCCTCAGTATTCTTTACTTTATTCAGTATATTTTTATATTTTTTCTAAATATTGCACATAAATTATTGTTTATTTTATCCTGAAAAGCATTCGTTATTTACTGATAGTCCTTTTGTCATTGGTTTCCTGCTTTAGTTTTAATTGCAGTAGACAATAAACACTTTGAGCAAGTTTTAGTCGAACGAAACTATATTGCATAGGGGTGAAAGTTAAAATGAGCATTTCTAAGAACGATCAAAATGTGTACCAAAATGGATTTAAACTGGAAAAATGAGTAGAGCAAAAATAACAAAGGAAACAAAAAATACACAACATTATTATTTGGGTTTCTACGCCAAAATGAACCTAAATGCACTAAAAATTACAAAATGAATAAAATATTATCTTTCTTTAAAAGCAAAAATGCAGTATAAGAATAAGTATAAAAAGGCTGCCTTTAACGTAGAACATGCTAATATAAAAGCAGCTGTGTTTCCGTGTCAATACAATAAAATATACCATTTCATCAAAACCTTAGTTCTATAGGCCTGTGTAAGTTAAACTTATGGTTTTTGTTTTGTTATGAAGTTATTATTAAGAGCTAGGCATCAACTTCGTTTGTTTAATCTTGGACTTCAGTGGTAAGTCTACAGAAGATGAAACTAACCAACTTATCTTGCCTGTGTATGTAATTATTCACGGTTTTTTCTTGGTGTTAGAAATCTTTCTGCCCTAACATGTCTTCATCAGAAATGGTAAAATCTGGGTAGAATAGTAAAAAAAAAATCACTAAAGAGTTGTTGCATAATAGGATAATCTACATCACAGAAATAATATTACTTCTGATCGTTTACATAGCTCTTTTCCTAACCACGCTGAAACTTAAGCCCCCACTCTTAGGTTAATAATGCTGGTCTACTATATTAAGCGATGACAACTGTTTAACTTAATACAAAGAACGAGTGACAGGATGCAGATTTGGCATGAGCCTGGCCCGATAAGACATAATTGTGAATAACTTTGGTGATATTTAACGAGTAAAAATCTTGGATATGGGCAGAAGACACTATTTCGTGCTTAAGCAGCGATTTATGTATAAGAGAACGAAATGCAACTAACCCACCCATGGTGATTTTAACTTAAATATTACCAATTAAACACATCACAGAAAACACACCTGGTTTCTATGGAAGTATTGAGCCATATTTTAGGCCTACATGTTGTAATTATTAGGTTACCCAACGGTCAAAGAATTGTCGGACAGAGTCTAAATTCACATTAAAATTGCAGCAATTTCAAACTCTATGAACAGGTTAATCATAATAGGTCATGGCAAAGACTACATTACACCTATTATATTGTATTGCTATAAACATTTAAGGGGTACGCCGTAGCGTAGTAGTTGAGGTGCTGCGCTACAAACCGGAAGGTCGCGAGTTCGATTCCCGATGAGGTCGTTGGAGATTTCAAGTGACGTAATCCTTCTGGAGGCACTATGGCCCTGGAGTCGACTCAGCCTCTAACAGAAATGGGTACCAGGAGCAATCCTGGCGGTAAAGGAGGCCGGTGCCTATGGCTGATAACCTTACGACCTTAACGTGCCGAATGTCCAAAATCTGGGAGCCTCAACCTCCCGGAACCCTCTGGGCCTCCATGGCCGGTATAGGGATCAATTTACTTTACTTATAAATATTTAAATTCTATAGTAATTAGTAGGGTCCACCGCTGTGACTCAGGGGATGCGTTCAATCCTCTCACGCAGCGGGCCCGGGTTCGATTCCTGGTCGGGACAAGTTACCTAGGTGGGGTTTTTTCTGGGGTTTTCCTCACCTTTGAGACAAATGTCGGGTAACTTTAGGCCCTTGTGGTCCCCAGATATCATCTGGCCGTCATTATCATCTTCATCCCATCCTCGCCTTGTTTGGAGTGAGTGTGTGTGTGAATGGTGTGTCTCGTCCTATGTGTTCGTGTTGTCTCGGAGGTGGCCCCGGCATTGGGCTGATCACTCATCCGGGGAGGCCCTCCATGTCCTTGTCTGGTCAAAAAAGTATGTATGTGATCCAAAGATAATCCCTCTCCCGACAGGTCGCGGCCCTGTAAGGCCCGGGCGGCTTGGGTCGCTTAAATCCTACAAAGGGAGAGGTTAAACTACGAGAAAGAAAGAAAGAAAGCAATTAGTAGGGTCTATCTAGAACAATACGAGGTCTGAGTAGCGACTAAATGAAAAACACACAAAAAAACTATTTACTAGTTCAAAACTATGTTTATATACTCACAAAATATTCAATGTTCTTTAAAAAAAATCCAGAATAAATATATAATGGACCAATTATTATCAGTGAAGAGCAAACGCTGAGATGGCAGTAGCGTTGCTACTGAGAGCCCTTCTAACGTGAATAATGAATTACAAAATGTGCTGTTATGAAAACAGAAGTTAAGAAGTAGAAGTATATAGGCCTACTCAACCAACAAGTCAAGGTATTGCTGGTGTTCTGAATTCTACCCCGATGAAGCCCTAGTAATTTTGTTTCTCTTTCTGTAGTATAGAATAAAGGAAGTGTTGCACTCAATGCTGAAATCTAATATAGATTTTTTACTAGAAATAGACGACTCAATAATATTATTATCATATGTGTTAGCCCGTTTCTATAAAATGGGGAATCGTGGTGAAATGCAGGGTGGTTAATCTAGAAAATGTTTGAAGACTGAGAAAAATCCTTAAAATAAAAGGAGGATAACTTGAAACTTTATCAAAACAATTTCATGATATTATACGCTATCATTCGAGGCAAATGCCCGGTCTGAAAATAGCAAATCACGCAGTCTACCGGAATAATAAAAATGAGGATCTGCGGGGAGCTTTCAAGTGTACGACATAGGTTCCATGATTCTCTTCTCTTATCAGTTTGTTTTATTGCTCCGATTCCCGTAATTTAAACTTCCATTTTGATATGCAGTACGGTAAATAAAAAGTTTACGGCATATTATGTATGCAATCGATAAAATAAGTTGTTGGCATTATTGATGAAGTACATTTCATTTCACTCGAGTGTTTATTAAACTTGGTGGCTCATAAAACAAGCTCGGGTTTATAACACTCCTACTACTGGATATGAGCTTTTCAACACAGGGAATTACGCGGAACTCTTCGTAGAGAAAATGACTGCTCTTTATTTTCACCTTACATCAAGACTTTATTATGTAAAGCTGTCTCACACAGGCCTGGAAGCAAAGAATTTGGAATGGACTACTAGAGTGGCAGAGAAGGAGTTGTCGATAGAGAATTCGAGTTATAAGCGTATTTGCCATTGTTTAGCGATTTTAAGTTCAGTTGAAGGTCTAAAATTTTCAAAGGAAAATAAGCAGCGTGCCTCATTTGGAAGGGATGTAAATCCTTCTGTCCATTTTAGGGAAAATGGAAAGAACCTGCGGTTTTTTTTTTTTCAATTTAAAAGTAAATCAACCTTCTCTACTAATATATTGCTTTAAATTAAAATTCGTCCAATATTTGATCTCTAAAATAGAACATTTACTTACTTTAAACTTCATTTATTGGTAGCACAAAGTATTTCAGTTACAGCAATTTAATATTAACGTCATATTCAAAATCTATTCTTATTAGAAATCAGACTTCCAAATGAATGCCAAAAATCAAATGTTTTTGAGGATACGGAATACCTTTTAACCCAATATTATCAAATCCAAATCAAATTCCGTGTACAGTTCTCATGACAACAGCGTATTGTTGGCAGTGTTCATAGGTAGCTTTGGAAGTAAATTATAGGCAACGGGACTGACAAATTAGAGAAGCTATTGATAGAATTCATTGGTGTATTTAAATAATGAAGAATGAAATCCACGAAAATAATGCACAATGTGATGCAGTCACATAACTTTCTCTTCCCATGACATAGAAAATACCATTTCTCACTTAACATTTTGATGCCAAATAAGAGGTCGTATTGCGGGGACAGCTTAATCCAGCTGTCTCAGTCATGAGTGCGTGTCAACGAGTAAGTTATGCCATATCAGACGTCTGTAAAACAATTCTGTCCTCTGATATGTTATTCATATCTAAAGGCTTTGTATTTTAAGTTGATAAATATGGATGTTTATCATAGGCCTAAGCATGTAAAAGGAGACAAAATAGGATGGAACATTTTTAGTCCCATGCGCACAGTATATTATTATGTCCCAGGTTTTGGGAAGGGAAGTATGAAAGTGGTTTGAATTTATTTTTGATTTCAGCCCCGAAACGGTTATTATAAGTAACATGAGAGTGAGAAATAAAATATTCCTTAAAGAGATTACAATTTTATGTTACCGGCAATTCTGTTTCTTCTTAACCCCTAGTAGGCATGGTGTGCAGAAGCAATGGGGTTCAAAATTCGACATTCTCTATGAGCCATAAAAAGCTATATCAAGAGTTTTCTGAGGGAATAGTTTGAGCGTGGTAAGTCGTTCATCCTCATATCAAATTCTAGGCCTACATACCTATTTAAGGACCTAGGGTTTGAAAATCAAAGTCCTTCATAAGTTAATTTCAAATGTTAAAATAAATAAATTAATAAATAAATTAATAAATAAAAACCGAACGACACCGGGGCTTTTTATGCTAGTTTTGTATAATGCAATAGGCCTACTCTATTGACCTTATATCTCTGCTTTTAAACGGTTTTTAAGATGACGAATTTATACGTCAATAGCAGTGAAAAGATAAGTTTATAAGGAAGTAGGCGGAATACCAGATTACGAAGAATGAAAATCCGGGAACATTTAATCTTCCCAAAGGAAGTTTATGGACTGGGTTTTTGTAAAAATTGTGGACTGTCTCGGAAAATCACGAACGAATGGAAACCCTAAATAACAATCATATAACAATACATATATCTCCAAATGCTAATTAAATATTCTATCATGTTCTCACGTTTTCACGAAGTCTATTCTAAATATCCAGCATCTTGGAAATTCAACCGTCTGGTACAACGTGTGAAACTCCCTACTTCTTGCGTTTCCCTTCCTTCATCACTTCTCTGGGTTCTGCCTACTTTCCATTTTCATATATTTTCAACAATCCATAATTTCCTTTCTCCTACTTAGACAGGGAACACTTGAAGGCTGGAGGCAACTTAATTTGCTGATATTCTACATAAAAGCAGACGTTTTGCCTTGTTCAGTATGAAGCACTGAACTCTCAGTTCTCTTATACAAACACTCCACCTTTACAATTAATGTTCTTATAAACATCCTTCAAGAAGTTTAAAGCAAATTACGCAAATAACTTAGTCTGGTTACATTTTATTACTTCCAACCATGTTACATTTAAAGAATAACTTATTTCTCTAAGATTATATTCCTACATTAAAGTAGTGAGGTCACTTATATGCAAATATTTATTCGAAGAATTTATTTCCATAGGGCCTACGCATACTTGAAACGAAACTGAAAAAAAATAAAAAAATAAAAAAAAAGACAAGACAAGACAAGACGATGTTATGACGATAAATGACAACGTCGATGGTGTCTAAGATGTTATGAGGAAGCTGATGACAAGGACGATGATGACCAAGGCTATGATTTATTTGTAACGAACGTGACTAAATGTGTACATACATACGGGCTAAAACTTCTCGAAATGTGGATTTTTATAAAAATGGTGCAAAATCATATATAGAGAATATCTTTACGCTTATGTTCACAACCTTGCATACTACTTAGCCCATAAAAGGAAAAAATTAAATATTTTTTGCTTAAACATGAAAGCCACACAAAATAAAATAATACATTCCACACAACAATTTAAAGGAAAAAAGCAAAACAAAAGTCAACATTCTTATATAATACAATATTGTTTTAGCTGTTTGAGGAGGGGGGCAGAGGGTTACAAATATATTTTTAAATTTTCAAAACTGGAGCTGCATCTCTTAAAATTGCTTTGTACTCATTGTAGCCTAATAGCTCGGACCATTCTGAGCCTTGCAACAAATTAAGGATGTAAATTGAGATCTAGTTCTAGATCTTGTTCTCTTCATTCCATAGAAATTTGAGAATCCAGCTTTGAAATACAGATGCTAATTTAAAAAAAAAAATTAAATGCTTATCTGACAAGAATAACTTTGAAATCATAAAACATGAAACAGATTTAAAGCAAATCGTTCAATTATTTAAAGATATGCGATTTTTTTAAATCAAATATGTAAAAAGATATGTAGGCCTACTATAATCTGAAGAATGGACAAATAATGGAAAATAAAATATGACTTAAACCACTCCGAAAATTCTAATCCGTAAACATATAGGCCTAACGAAATTTTAACTTTAACTAATGTAAAATTAAATATGTAATTACATAGAAATCCTAGCCTTGATGATGACTACGAATATGACATTTATACTACTGCAGAATGATAACGATAATGTTGATCATGCCATCTCCGCAGCCTTCTTCAGAAAATGAAAGCTGGGGTGTCAACTTAACTGGATAAAAGGTAATGGTTATTTGAGCAATTATAGGTTCAATAACAGGTTCATTTTTATCCGAATTTTTCAACGCAAATTATCTCAGCACGTGAACTAACATTGGTGAATATGTAGATGATTTCGACGAATAGCGCTTATGACGATAATGGGTGCGGTTGATCATGATGATGATGATGATGATGATGGTGGTGGTGTTGGTGATGACGACAAAGATAAACATCACTAATCACTGTTTATTAATTAGGTAGACCTAATTGAATTCCAAAATTGGCAGAAACTATTTAATTTACCTTTTAACCCATAGGCTACTATATGTGAAGGTAAAAGTTAATTCGTAAGCTTGTTTCGAATCCAATGCTTATTAAATTCAACTATTCAGATACCCCTTTAACATCTAAAAATAACAAAATTAAGGAAAAGTGAGGAAAAATTGTCCACTCCACAGCGGCTGAGGTTGAAGTTTCTGACGGCAAAGCTCCCGAAACTAAGCCGTTCGGCAAAGGATGGAGACAATGTGGTCAGCACTCCACTCCTACATACTTCTAAATCCCATCCTGCAGGGGATTTGCACGAAGGTAAACATCCTAAATACTCCTTGAATACAGATATGATTTTCGACATGACATAAAGAGAGATATTCCTGCCTCTGCCCGGGCTCGAACCGCTCATTTCAATACTTCACTAAATATTTTAGGTTGTGTAAAATCGTGATAAGTTAATTTACCAACAGAAATTTGAGGTATCCGAATTTCAGTCAACATTTTGTAAGTTATAGCTGCATGTTTACAGAATTTACGGTAGGTCTACCTCATTTTGAAAAAATATAGGGTATAAACATTAATAGGCTAAGCATAACCTAATAAGTTCTACAATCTGCGGTTAAATCAATACTCATAACACCCAGAAATCTAACAACAAAGTTTTCTAAAGATAACTCTACCATATAAAAAAAACCACTATCATAATATGAACTTATCTAAAATATTTCCTACCACTCGAGGGTGGTCTATCACCCTAAGGCACATAGTTAAGTTTAATTACGGTAGTTCCAAAGATAAGGTAATTTCCCCTATGATGAATAATAAATTGGCCTCAAGTTCATGCTATGATCTCACGGATCAATAATCTTACATATTTCGGGTATTTATATTTCCCATAGCTTGATATAAGTATTTCTTAATAGATTATTTTAGGAGAGGAGCAATAGAAAGGGTCGACAATTGGATAGCATCTGATAAAACATCACACCAAAAGGAGAGTTCAAAGTAATAAACGAGACCAAATGGTAACGTCGTTGGTAGATCAAGTGTGTTTCCTATTTCAGCATTAATTTAAAGTGGTGGTGAACTTGTTTGACCTCTCGAGTACTGCATCTGTTTGGTGTGTCTAATAAAGAGCAGATAAAGAAAGAGTATTTAAGAAATATCCATGTTGTTGCATCATGCTTCAACTGTAATTATGTGGATGTCACATAGTAGCAATGTAATCTTTCTCAATATCTAAAGTAATGAAATGATTTAACATGCAGATTTTGATTTCACAGAACAATTTAGTATCACAAAAAAAAAATACTAAATTGAATTATTAAAAATATTGAATTATTGTTCATTCGTTAGGCTGGCCTTTTTATGACAAGTCATAAACTTAAATGAAAAATAATAGTAAAATTGTAATCCAAATTATACTAATTATTTCATATTTAATTCGTTTTACATTTTAGCAACAAAGATTTAAAACATTGTCCGAAATATCTAAAGCAATGTAATTTTCTCTATATTTAAGTTAAGAAATTCTTATAATTAATATTCGATCACAATGAAACCTGGTTAATGAGGCTCATAATAAGGGTTCAGGGAACACACTTCAGTATACCCCGACTGAAACATACAAACACGACAACATGAGCCTAGGCTATAGCGTACATTTTTGTCCTCCCCTCTTTTTTCTTTCTTGCGTTCTTTTTTATTTCTTCCAAAGTTAGCTGTAAAAATTATGTATTCATGAATTGAAAATTTAAAAGCAAAATTTATGGTAGCCTAATTTTTTTCTAATTGATCGTAAATGTGCCCGGGCGGCTTGGGTCGCTTAAATCCTAAAAGGGAGAGGTAAAACTAAGATAAAGAAGAAAGAAAGAGAGAAAGAAAGAAAGGAAGAAAGAAAGAAAGAAAGAAAGAAAGAAAGAAAGAAAGAAAGAAAGAAGATCGTAAATGTTCAGCGGCGGTGGTAAAATATTAAGAGCCAAAAATCAGCTGAATCAGTAGCAACAATAGCAATAATAATGGTTGAAATAGCAGCTTCCGATGATTAACTTTACTACTTATGAATTATGACGTAGGATTTAATATCTAGTATCATTATTTAAGTTATGAAAACTTGCAGTTCCTTTCAATTTAATTAGTTTAAGTCTTTGACCTTTGTAAACGGAATATTATAAATTCCGTTGAAAGTTCATTGATTATTTTGTACAGTGAATATACACTGAATACAAAATAACTTTACACATAGAATGCTCGAGCCTCATTGCATACGGTCTGTACACAAGTTTTGATCATTGAAATAAAGAGTACAATATACAAGGTTATTTAAAACCACTAGTTGTATGGGCCATGTTGACCAAGTTGTTTTGTTGATGTGATGTTACGCAAAAGCAGTGAAAGGATAGAGAATGGGGGGTAAATATAATGCAGCGGAATAAAGTTCATGATACTGTATTTATTGTGTTTTTTCCCTGTATGTAATGAGGGAACAAAGCGGTCGTACAATGCTTGTACGAGAGGTTATTTTGTCAAGGTATACAATGGCGATGTGTTGGCAATCCCAATGAACAATGCACTATCCATGTATCATGCTTTTAAATTTTCGTATTTTTCTCCATTTTTATGGAATATTACAACATTACCAGATACTGTTGATTAGGGCTGAAGCGTGGGCATTAAAACACTGAGTACAGTAGCCACAGGTAGAGTTATACTGGCTATAAAATGACATTTAGTGTTACTTTATTCAATGTTTGTCAGTTTCCTGTAAGTAACACCAAAGGTGGCGTCAAGGAACTTTATCCTCATGGGTTTCTTGCTTAATACTACAGTTCGGAACAAACATTATGCCACCGGATTTCTACCATGAATAGCGGCAACAGTTTTTTGCTACCTCCGCTACTTCAATCTTGCGCTGAAGATTCAAGTAAGGGAATACCCAAATGAAAAGAAGAATTTCACTATTTAATTCACCCATCTTAAAATAGACGTTGAAAAAATGTCGTCCCGTCTGTTCTGCACATATCTGACAATGCCATATAAAGCTCTGGAACACTTTATTATGGCCCAATATTTCATTATGAAATAATAAATAAGCAACAGTTTGCATTCTTAGCCTCCAACTGGACATTTGACAACAACAAAAGTAGTGTTTACATCTTTATGATATAAAAAATTACTTAATGCGGATATTTCCCGGATTAGTCTTGTTATTTCAGTCTTTAATTTTTCCAGAGTATGTGGATTATTGCAGTGCACTTTTTCTTTAAGATTCCCCACAGAAAAAAATAATAAACGCTCAAATTTAGAGAGCGAGATGGCCATAGTCGGCGACTCATTTTCTGTCGTCAAACAGTGATTTACCGTGTGGGCTGTTGCAGGGTAAGGCATCTTATCAGCAAAAATAGTGGTAATAACAGTAAAAATAATTCTAACAAAAGAAATGGAAAAGGATGAAATAGTGGGTAAACGATTTGACAATAAAGTAACAACAAGATAAAGAAGAGATTAAGCTATTGGACAGGATTGTTCAGTAAGCCTAGGCTGTTATCAATAGCCGGTTGCCAACTATAAGTTCTAGTAAATTTAGTTTCTCAGGTAGTTCATAAAAAAACAGTGCTTACCAGATGTTATGCCGCCATGGTTGTAAGGAGTGCCGTTCACCTAATGATGGAATTTTCCACTAAAAGGCGCAGTTTCACTGTTGAAACTTATATTCTAAAAAGTCATATGAAAGTTGCAATCGTAAATTTCTAGGATGCCTACGTCATCCTGGAAGTAAAATGCCTTCACAATCGTGTGTTAGACTGTTTAAAAAGTGGCAATAAACTGAATCAATTTGAAATAAAAAGAAATCTTGTCCTAAGAGAGCTCTGACACAAGAAAATCTTAACAATATTCGTGCGAGAATTGCAGTGAATCCTAACAAATCCAGTCGTTATTTACCTCAGAAGGGATTTCACAAGCATCAGTATTAAGGGGACTTTAAAGTTTGAAGCTTCATTCGTACAAAGTTTGTGCTGTTCACAGATCACATTGATTATGACCAGGGCCCGGATTCTAATGAAATGTCATCTTTATATTGATGCTGCATAGACATTGCCAACTTGTAGATAAATCCTAACCATGGCCTCTAGATTACGGAAATACATTTTTATTAGGTAATTTTTTGTCATTTCATGCCATTTTATATTTTTAGGGCATTTATTTCAATTTTAGGTCATTATTTTGTCATTTTCGTGCCTTTTGCATTTATTTCAATTTTAGGTCATTATTTTGTCATTTTCGTGCCATTTGCTTCCTTATTACCTTTTTTCGTCTCTAGCGGTGCTGTCTTTAGAGCATATATGGGCAACGCCCGGCCCGCGGGCCGGATGTGGCCCGCCCAGACTTTTGATCCGGCCCGCAAAACTTTTTAAAATCGCGCTCCAAAAAGTAAATATTTTCTGTTCTCGCCAACTAGAGTGTGAGAGGGGGAAAACCAAAGCCTGAACTACGGGGGTGTTCTGCCGGTCAGCGCTAGAAAAATGCTGCAATAGGCCTAAATCAAAGTATCGAACCAGACTTACAGATGAAAATTTGGGAAAAAACTCTGCGCTTGTGTATTAGTGGGATTGATGCCAACATTGATGATCTTGTTTCTCAAGTTCAAGCTCAAGCTTCTCATTAATTTCTGCTTTTTGTTAGTAAGTGCCTAATCAGTTCGATATGGTTCTCATTCGTGTATCTTAAAATTATATTTTATAAATATAAAAAACCGTATCATGATTATTTTTTCACTACTACCTATTATCTACGGCCCGCGACTTCATAAATATCGTAAAATTTAGCCCGCATCTTTCCAAAGGTTGCCCATACCTGCTTTAGAGTGTTGTTTGTTTAATGCAAGGAGGAAAAATTCGGCATTAAAGTGTTGTCATGTCTCAGTCGGAAATGAGAATCAAAGAAACGCCAAAATTTGGAATATATTACTATTGTTATTAGATTGATTTGGCACCAGAGTCTGCCACATGCTTGGATTTGAGAGTGCGAACTACTGTTTACCCTCAATAAACAATAATATAATCCGGCAGACCACAAAAGGAAATGCCGAAGTTGGACTCGCCAGTGCCTCAGTGCCAGTATAAATTTCCGTGAGAAAAGAACGATCATGACATTACAGTTATTTCAGTTTTTACAATTATGTACATTGTACAAACTAGTCTATAACTTTGTGTGTACAATAATTTTTATAAATAAAATAAGTTATTAGTTTTTAGGTCATTTTTAAAATTATTAAGTCTTTTTTAAAATTTAGGGTCATTTTATAGGTCATTTTTCAAACAATTTTAGGTCATCAGAATCCGGGTCCTGATTATGACGCATGGTTTTCATTAAATACTGGTCTTCATTCACAGAAATCAAGGATTTGGATACTGAAAACTCCCACGCTATACAAAGTTTCTTTGCATGATGGAAAAGTAGAATAATAGTCTGCGGTTAGAGCTTGTCAAATCATAGGCCCGATATTTCACTATCCGAGGCCTCTAAAGAGTATTCCAGTATTTTGTACGCGGTTCTCAGATATATGTAGAAGGGAGCATTTTCAACATCCACTTTCAGAAAGGTTAATTAAATAGGCCTACGGATTTTTTTCCCCCCTCCATTTGGATATTCTCTTATTGAATCTTCGGTGAGCGATGGAAATAGATTTGAGACCTAACAATTTTCATGGCGATCGGTTGCCCTATGACCGATAACGGCTGCACGCTACGGGACGGTGGAAGTCGGTGGCTTTACCTTTGGTTCGCACTGTAGCCTATACAGTAAGTGATGCTGTAATGTAGAGAGCCCTATGTGGCATGCGGACAAATGATTGCCTACCATCTCGGATCTTCATATAGCGAGCTTATAAAGCCATGGTGCTTGACAATACTGGTAGTTAGGAAACGGCATGTCATCAAACTAAATGCTGGGGCTTTTATGTCGTGATAGCGGCACAAGGGCTGAGGGAAGGAAGGAGTTTTAATCTTTGATGAAGCAATTTACATGAGAAGCGTAGCATCATGAGAAGATAATCCTCCAGAAATGATCGTGACGCCTTGGTTATCGCGAAATGACCTACCAGCGATGGTGGCTTTTTCTTCTAAATGACCAACAGCTCCACAATTAGAACATGGAAAATCTACCAATATCTCTTTCCGCATTTACATTTCACATCCCAGTTTTATTAACGCGTTGTCTTGCAAGGAATTTCTAACTTAATTACGTGTCAGAATGTTTAAAGGCCGGACAATGGCGTTGTTTGTCTCTTATAAACTCATTATGCGAAATGAACCAACATTAAATTACGCCTGGTCAAGGACGTGTGGGTTTTTTAAACTCATTAAATTCTTCAATGCAAAGGCCCAGACTTCACTGTAGTTAGCACAAAAGCATCGATGCCAACTGGCATGAGGGCGTTGATTTACAAAAGATTTCTAAATAATAGGCTATATGGATATATTGACGCGTAGTTCTAAGAAATTAGTTGAAGCACATAGACCATTACCAGACACAGACACAGACACTTTTGTAGGATTTCATAACGTGAGTACACTTCTTAATAGTATATTGCGACACAAGGGCGGAAAGGCACGTTTACGGGTCGAGGAAACAGATTGAAAACCCGAGGCGCAGCCGAGGGTTTTTAAGTTTTCGAGACCCGTAAATGCCTTTACGGTCCGTGTGTTGCATGCTGTTTTTTGCACGACGGTTACTTATATCAATTTAATTGGGGTTAGTTTCCCATTCTACTGGATTCGTTAACTTTGTTTTTACTCACGTAAAACGGCAAAATTTCATGTAATATTATTCTCCAGAAGTTTTAGAATCCATATAAGGGCACATTTTGTTTCTAAGAATATTTTAAATATGGGTAAAATCGGTAAGAAGTTCACAAAAAACTAACCTAAAATGGCGCTCAGATTGGAATCACAATAATACAGAATCAGCTGCTAGAAACAGCGCAGGTGCATGCTGGGAAGAAGCCGATGGGTCACGTGGTGCTGGAATCAGCTGCCAACGTGATAATGGTCAGACAACCCTCCGGAAGATATAATATGCCACATTTTCGAAACCGACAAACAGTGTATCGTACATTATTCTAAAATGCAAGGGCGCTTCGCTTCGGCTGCCGCCTCCGCTCGCGCACTTAACTAATGTGGTTAGTGTTTTGCATTATTTAGCTTTATGTAGAGGTTGCAGGACCGTATGGAACAGACCAATGACATGCAAGGTCGTTGGGAGCCAATGGGAGTGTTGGTCTGCAAGCCAGAGACCGCATACCAACGCCGAACATCGCGTGCCGAAATCCAGTAGAGTGGGAAACTAAACCCATTTAATTATATAAATTGTGATATTACCTGAAAATATTATGTAAATACAGACTTGAAGAATGGTGCTTATTTCAGAAAGGGATTCGCATTTGTTATTGTTTATGGCAACCGAATATTTATAAAGCGGGGAGGCCTTGGTCATTTCTGCTCGCAAATAAGCATTTGCGGGCGGTAAAGTAACTTTCCGCCCGTCGCCCCTAGCAACAATTCACTTTCCGCCCGTCGCCCCTAGCAACAAGATTGCGTGTGGTAATGTCAAGTTACGAGCCATGTAAACAACTGTCGTAAGAAACACTTACTAGCTAAGGAGTGCAAAAAGACTTTTCTTCCCCCCAAGAACTGCCTCTACCTGCTGCCACCCTAATCCTCTTCAACTTGTCAATCAGTGAATAGAAAAGTAATTAGAGGTATTCACACTTGTCTGCAGTCCAGTACAATGTTGCCAAATACGTACCACAGCACGTTTACTTCATTTGAGAAGTGGTGAATGACATTGACAGCACTGGGGAAACCCACGCGATTACAAGAGCACCTGTTCTCTATTGGTGTTGGTGTCAGTACATATTTTCAGATTAGGGAACAATGCTATTCTATTATTTTGTAGATAGACGATGGTTTGGGATGAGGTCTTCTTAATATGGCACGAACAGTAATATATGCCTATATTTTTTCCACTTTATTAAAAGCGCCCTAAAATGTGTTTTTGTAATCAAACTTCTCCGAGACTCTTTGACCTAGAGATCTCAAATTTTCGACACACGTTCTCCATCACCAGAGAAGTGTCTATGTAAAAAGTTTATCCTGATAGCACAGTCGGTTCGGTCAAAATTTAAATTTTTAATTTGTTTTTGCTTTTGGTATTGACAGTGACAGTAGTATTTTGTCATTTTTTGTGCTGCAGTCATGTATCCATAATATGGACAGTGGTTAGTCATTATTTTTACAGTTTTCTTTCTGTAGTCTTTACACAGCCTCCCGTCACCTGCAAGGTCATCCGGGTCATGTTTGATAGAGCTCACCCTTAATTCAACCAACCAGAAGGCACCGTAACAATGTTACGTCGGATGTTCGGAGCAAACAGCTAATAATAACCTTTCTTACGGAGACAACCTCAGTCTTTTCCAAGCGGGTCCTGTTCAAAATAAAATGTAGGCCTACGTGTTACAGCCAGTTTGGTCAAGATTTATTTTAAATTTTGGTTGTTGTGCTTTATGCAGTACTGTGCAGTCATTTTGTAGGTTGCATACAACATTCTCTAGCTGCGGTGTTGCTAAATTGTAGCGTTGTGAGCGCATCGATCATTCCTGTTTCGGAGCCTCAGATTTTTATTGGTAAAATTCTCTTTAATGGTAAAATTATTTTTATCCCAATCTGTGTAATGGGCTTAGTCATCTAGTACATTGATAATAAAGCAGTCCTCAAGTAAAATCATCAGCGTTAGTTTATCATGAGTAGGCTGCTATTTTAAAATCGACGAGGGAAATTTATTGAGATTAGCTGGTTTCCGTAAATGACAACTTTAACATGATGAATGAAATCTTCGGGTTTTAACATAAATAATTACTCTTTTAATCTAATGCCTCTGATTTTATCCAGCTTAGGAGGACATGCATTCTTACATCAGTAGCAGTGAAAAGATAAAAAAATGTGAAACCAGGGTTGTTAGGAAGTCACTGCCAAAGGATCATACAAGTTACCTAAAAATATCATATTTCTAGTGAAATTATCACATATTTAATGTTTCATTTTGGAATCATAGTCTATAGAACTAATTATTAGGGACGTCTACGAAATACTGGGTCTTCCTCCAGAGCAACGCGGTATATTTAGTCCATGGGCAATTGAGTATTTAAATTTCATACTTTTTTTTCATTTAATTGATAGAACTTATTCAGAATTAATATGAATGCCAAGATTATTAACTATTTAATTCTATAGGTCTAGACTATACATTTTATTAATAAGTATGTATCTTTATAGCCTAAATATTGTATTTCTATATTTTTGTTATTTTCAACATACATACTTTATGCTTTATTTTGGTAAAAATTGTGCTTTTTTAAAAGTTGCAATACTAATTATGGATATGTAACTGTCTCAATCAAAGTTTAGGTAGCAACCATAGGTGAAAATGTTATGTTTTGGTATGCTTTTAATGTTTTATGGTTACCCTAACAACCACATTCATTTATATTTCTTTGGAAGTTCGTAAATTTACGAGGGTTGGAAGTTTAATAGTGGCAACATAGCCTATCTATAGAATCAAGGTGAACTGCAGGAAGTCCATATCACTTTTGTTGGATATTGGTTGGATATTCAGCATACTTCAGAGCAAATAGGAGCCTTCTATTACTACGAATGCCTTCACAGTAACCAGAAGAAAATTAGCTGAATCTATCAACCGGTCTAAAATGAATTTTGGATCTGACAGAAAGTCAATGATTAAAAATAATTTAATACCTTAGAAGTATTCATGATTCACAACAATTCCATACCGAAAAGGAGCAAGATGGGTTCACTTGTTCTTCACTTCCTTCCAGCGAAGGTTCAGTCATGCGATGAACCAATCTTGAAACAATTCATAATATGGCATAGGCCTATTATTGTGGACCAAAAATAATTTTAAGGTATTGAATTATTTTTCATCATTGGCTTTCTGTCTGATCCAAAATTCATTTTAGACCGTTTGATAGAGCCAGCTCAATTCCTTCTGGTTACTATGAAGGCATTCGTAGTGATAGATGGCTCCTATTTGCTCTGAAGTATGCTGCTTATCCAACCAACATCCAACAAATGCTATTTGAACTTCCTGTAATTCACCTTGATTTTATAGATGTGTTGCCACTATTAAACTTCCAACCTTCGTATTTGAATAAATTATAAGTAATTATTATAATGTCATAAAGTGATAGGTTTCTTATGTTGAATTATAATAGGCATCTCCGAAGGATACATAACCAAAATAAAATCTGATAACACATTCTCCTAACGTACTGTACTTTACTTTAAGAATGACCAAAACAATTTTCTCACTTCACATTCTGATGCAGAACAAGAGGTCATATAATAATTATAATAATAATAATAATAATAATAATAATAATAATAATAATAATAATAATAATAATAATAATAATAATACTATAATAATAAAACTTGCCAATTAATAGGCCCAATAACCTGTTTTCTGTATGCAATCGTACTTTCAACCTTCATGCTTGAGATGTAACACATTAGATTTTCATCACCATACCATATTCATCCAAGGTCTTGAAGCCTTTTTAAAAGCCATATCAGTAATAGGCTACCCTTTCTTACATAAGACAAACAAAGGAGAAAACGAAATCTCCCGCTTGTTATTAAAAATATGACTTACTCGAAGTCGCAATATTAGCTTATAACAAACTCATGTAGGCCAATGTAGGCCTATTCCTATCTTTATTTCATTTTCCAAAAACACCTCAATGTAATGTAGGGTATGTCTAGAAAATTATGTTTTTATTTATTTAGGCCAATGTAGCCTAATGTGTCCCCTGAAACTATTTTATTATAGGGCTTACCATAAAAATCGAGCCAGGGCTTTCAGCAGTCTTATAATAAAAAAATTGTTAGAATTGCTTTTATTAGAACAGTGCATATTAACGACCCTAAAAACGTTTCAGCATTCTAGTTCAAAACCAAAAACATCGCACGTCAAAAATAAAAACCTAGCCAAGTAATGTTCTTCAATTGAACACGAACAACTTAGTCTAAACGAAAGTTTCAAATTTTAATGAACTCCTGGCGAAAGTGGATGCCAAAATATTTGAAAATTTGTATATCAGATGAATGTGATGGTATAAGATCATGGACTGCTTATAGTCTGTCTACTTTTTCAGAGGTGCCAATAGACTCAACACGACAATCACGGTGATGGTGATGATAATGGTGATTCCTCAGGGTGGCCAGATTGTAAAACAAAATAAGCGAACAATACTTCACTGTGTTCTTACTTTCAGCATTTTATTCTTCACGAATAAAGCTTTCAAATTCTTACAATTAGAATAATAATAATAACGTACTTGAAAATCAAATGTGAAAATTAATTACGGTCCAAAAAATTGTTAGAACTATTAATTTGCTTTAGCTTCTGATTTTTCATTCCTTAGTTTCTCTTATAAAACGGAAACTACATCACGATAAACACATTATTCTTTTAAGTATCTTCACTGTCAACTGAGAACAAACCATACTCAGCATAAAAATTAACAGCTATTAAGCAGTAACAGACAGAAATTAATTAAACGGTGCAAAACATGTTGCACAAACTTTCTCACATATACATGTTAAGAATTATTGTATTATTGAGGTTTCCAGAATGTACTATTCAAAAATTAATATATATCCTTCAGGTTAAATAGATCTATGAATGTTACCGAATTTTTCGTATATTTTTCTTGTAGCATCACACACGTTAAGTGATCAAATAATTGCTCCGATTATTCAATAGATTTTGATTTCCTTGGCCAAGTAAATAGGCCATATCTTAAAGGAGAATGCAACCTAAACAAAATCATTATTACATGACTTTTGTATGCTTTAATTATTGCTATTTTAGGTGGAGATGTTTTCATTGACCTAGGCAGTAAAATATCTGAATACTGTACTTTACATTATTTTTTAAATTCAGGTTTTTCAATCTACATATAAGCCCACCATTTTCTTGCTTAATAATACCATTAATATGAGTATTATTATTATTACTATTTGCATGTTTTAACAGCATATAGGTCATATCACGTGTTTAGAATGTTTGAGTGTACCAGTATTCTCTTATAATAATTAATTCGTGTGCATCTGTTTCTTTTTGATATTCAGTTCAAACGATTATAATATCCGGTGACATAGCGGCGATGAATTATGGAAAGTAACAAGTCCTACAAATCCGGCGTTTGCCTTTGCGAATGAAGAAACCGGGAAAAACCAATGTTAATTGGCCGGCCACGAGGTTCGATTTGAACCCAGGACCGTTTGCCTATTAGCCTATACCACTTCGCTCTGATTGATTTTGGTGTGTTCATTACGACTGAAGTAAACTGACTACATTTCACAACAATGAGTAGACTATAGTTTTCTTGTAGTCTATTATGGGCAACAAAAAATTAAATTCATATTTCAATTAATATTTGTTCTGATATTCGCATTTAATTAATATTTATTTCGTTTGAATCTTGATCCTATTAATTTTATAAAGAAATGTTTTTTATAAAAAATGTTCATTTTAATTTTCTCTATAACTTAACTTAACTGTGCTAAGTTTTCATGTAAGCCTATCGCATACTGTAAGGAAGATAACCTATAAAAATTGAAAATGGATAAGCTTAAATAAATAGCCCAATTTTAATTTGGATAACTTATAGAAAGACGCTGTTTGTATTTAACCGTATGTAATTAACTAATTACAAGCCTATAATTGGGTCAACAACATAATTGTAGAATAGACACAAATCTGATGAATAAACTAGTAGGCTATTTTCTTACAAATGTTTGGGTATTTTTTTTTTTTTTTTTTTAAGATTTCGAGTATTTTTTTTTTGATTTGCAATCATTTTATAACTCATTTTTTAAAAAGCATTTTTAGGTCATCACAATCTTGGCCCTGGTCATTACAGAGATCACTGTCGTCATTTTGAACGTTGTGAAGTTTATCAAAATGAGGATGGTAATTCTTATGGTGGAAGTGGTTGTGTGCACTGTAGATAGCGCTGGACCAAGAGGTGTACTGTCGGGAGAACTGTAGCAGTATTACAGCAATGGAAAGGCACTCCACTTCTACAACGTCAGCATTTATAGTCCTTTTAACACCAAGCTTAGAGCATTATCTCACAACAAGGAGTAAGTCTAAAAAATGAAAGAAAAGTGGGAAGCTCTTCTTGTGTATCTGAAGAGCATAATAGTATTATGGTGAAGTCTGGCAGTCTTGCTGGTTTCTTTTCTGACAAGTGTTGCAATTGATGTAGAGAGACCTGTACACGACATTGAAGGTCAAGCAAGACTTGTCGAGAAAGTGTTATTGGCGGCCATGTTGGTGAACTGGTCTGGCGCCACTTCGACCATCTTGATGACGTTGAGTTACTGTTAGCTGATAGGTCCCACAGAGGTCCAGTGGGCGGGTGTAACATCGAGTTGCAACATGCAAGGTGCAAGAGTAGCTCCGCCTTGTACCAACTGCCTTAAATCCCTCCTTTAGTACCCCCACCTTGATATAAAAAAAAGAAACATACTTGCTACATGAGTTTTCTCATTATTGGCATGAGCTCTCTAGCCTGACTTTGAATTGTGACGGTCCCAGCAAGTGGATGTCGAAGGATGACATCGAAGGCTCCGTTTTCTCTGGCTGTAGCTTTTCTCGTTTCATGACCCTTTTACGTCGATTTTAAGTATCTTACCTCAAGTTTTCTAACATATTGCTACAGTAGCCTACTAGGCCTATAACACAAGTATAATGTTATGTTGCCACTTTTTTCTGTTATAAAGCTAGCCTAATTTAATTCGTCATTAAAAATATGCAAAAACATTTATAAGCAATGAAAATGTAGGAATGAATAAATATAGCCCTTAGGAAAACACATGAAAACTGTATTGCATCCGACCAAAGTCATTTTTAAAGCCAGAATGTACTCAATTTTGCGAAATTTTGCTTCATGACAAGTAAAAATAGTCCATGTGTCATTAATATAAAAAAATAAGAAAGTTAGGCTATTCCAGTATTATTTTGTCTCTATGGAAACAAACGGAAAGCTATTCACATATAGCTTATACTGTATGATTGTCTAATTTATAAAATGGGTAGGACCTGATGATGATGATGATTATTGTGTTTTGCCCGAAGGCAGGTCCAGACTCAGAATGGAGCCATGGGAGGATATTAGGACTCGTCGAAAGCTCTTTCAAGCAAGGGTGGAGATTTTCCATTGCCTCTCGCGGAATGGGAATGAAGGGACCACGGAGGAAAGAATACACGGAGACGCCGTGCTTGCGGTGTCGTATGGGAAACAGATGAAGCCAATGACCACGCCCCCTTAGATGACCAAAAGGGAGGCTTGCTATATACAATAGCACACAAATACTCCGAAGTTTCACGGGTTATAACAACGTAACGGTAGGGAAAATATGTAATATCCCAATTTTATATATTAACTACATACTCTGACATCATAATAATCCCGGTAGTAAGCATTAACCTATCTCAGAAGAGCCAAAAATGTAACTTTCAAATGAGCAACTTTACATGTGCGAGTATAAATACTGAGTCAGAAAATGATTAAGTGACCGTGCTACTATGATAATTCAGAACGAGAAAAATATTCTGGACAGTTATATAGCTACACCATGTGGTTATTGACTCTATTAAACGCAATAAATGGCAACTAATATAAATATTGAAAATCTAAAGCAATAAATTACTTAGTATAACTAATAATTCAGATAAATGCACTTTATTTGATTAATTACAAGTAGCCTAAGGCCGTTATAAAGAAAATACATCAACAATTAGCAGCCTAGTGTAAAATACAAGTAAATTATGCTTAGCAATTATACCCATATTCAGGGGTGCCCACCCCCCAAACGTCATGACTCACCCCCCCCCAAACATCATTGCTCACCCCCCTCAAACTTTATTGCTCACCCCCAAACTTCATTGCTCACCCCCAGCCCAATTGGCTGTCGACAAGGGCTCCCATATAATATTTTCATGGGGGGGGGCAATTTATTAATTAATTGATTTTTTGTCACTTTAACTTCTTGGGCCACTTTGTAACATTATATTAATAATATAATAAGTGCAACAATGACGTAGCCATAAAATAATTGCGGGGAGGGCCGGAAGTGCCGGGGGTCCATCCCCAGAAAATTTTTAAATATTGAACTAAATCTAATGAAAATCACATTTTACGCTATTTTAGCACAGAAAAACTAGTTAGGAAATTTGTTTACCATACTCGAAGACATGCCAATGTAAATAAGAAATCATTGCCTAAGTGGGGGGCCCACCCCCGGAAAATTTTTAAGTACTGAACTAATGAAAATCACATTTTACGCTATTTTAGCTCTCATAAACTAGTTAGGAAATTTGTTTACCATACTCTAAGACATGCCAATATAAATAAGAAATCATTGCCTAAGTGGGGGGTCCACCCCCGGAAAATTTTTAAATATTGAATTAATGAAAATCACATTTTATGCTATTTTAGCACTGAAAAACTAGTTAACAAATTTGTTTACTATACTCTAAGACATGGCAACTTAAACAAGTAATTGTTACCTAATTTATAATACTTATTACTATTTATAAGAAAAGCTGAATAACACATGGAACAGTGGACATAATTGGCCATTATGTTATGAAAAGAAAATAACTGCTATATCATATTTGACACACCAACAAATCTTGTTTAATTATTTTTTTTTTTAATACAAATATAGAATTTTATGTTTTGACTTTTGGGGGTCCAAACCCCCTGAACCCATCTTTCCTAATCCACTGTGGATTCTGCTTCCATGTTGTCGATTTGGTAAAACTTCTGCAATTCAAATAATTGTCTTAAAAGAAAAATACCTGACTATAATAATTATTAATATACATTTTTTTTCCTTGCGCCCCCCCCCCGGGTATGGGCGCCCATGACTGTCGAAATTCTTCATCTTTATCTTTATAAAGAATTAGAAGTGACCTTTTGAAGTTATAGAACTTGACTGTTTTTATTTTTAACATATAAAACTAATTTTGCAACAATTTTCAACCCCCCCCCCCAGAAAATTCGTAAATGATAATATTTTGCCCCCCCCCCCCAGAAATTTCAATGACGCAGTCTGCGTTTTACCCCCCCCCCCCGTGGGCACCCCTGCCATATTCATTCATCCCAAAAATTGACTATTTTCAGTACCTAAATTTTACAAAATTATTAATTTTTAAGGTAGGTTCATAGAATAGTGCACAACATGCACTCATTTTCACTTCTGAATTGTTCAAAACAAATAAACAAAAACGAGTAACCACGCTATCCGTGCACACTATAAACATATAAACACAGTGACACGCCCCCTTAAGTGCCAAACGCTCGGACAGTTGGCTTCACGCTTGCGGTCTCAGGGCATCTCCGTGTATTCTTTCCTCCGTGGAAGGGACAACATAACACCAAGGAAAGAAATTTCCCACTGTTGAAAAATTCCCGAACCGGCCGGAAATCGAACCAGGGTGTAAGGCAGCCAATTTTATTTTTTTCGCTTTAAATCTGATATCGTTTTCTGTCTTTCTGAAGAGTGGATCTCAAAAGTAATTCTATATTCCTTAATATTGAATTTACAATTTTTTAGACTTGCATTACAATACAATTTTTACTTTATTTTCAAAGATTTATATTTTATTTTTTTCACTTAATAATTTTGAATCAAATCTTAATAATAGAGATTCATCCTTTATAAATTATAACAAAGGACAAATGTGCCATTTAAAAGCAATGTTAGTAGGCTAAGTTAATTCTTCTAAATTAATAATGTGCAATTTTACTGGGATGCAATTGTGACAATCTCCGAACTTTAAAAAAGAAATGCAAAAGTTTTCTTCTTTGAAACTTCCCACTTTCCAAATAGGCTACTGTTATTTGGTTTACTGGATACTGGATACTAGGCTCACTGATAGCCTATTCAACTACACTTGTGAAGTGTTATTTGCTGTGCTTGGTGAAGTTCCAGCTACTGAATTAACAAACTTTATCGTGAAAGGATGTTCATAGACCTGATTTGAATTCCCGTTTCTTGCATTTTCATGCCAAGCGTAGGTGAGTGTTGACCAAGGCTACTTGAATTGTTGGCGAGCTGGTTTTTCATTGATAGCTTCCAGTCTATAGCCTACAATGCTCTGCAGCCGGTTGCATACCCCCTCCTTCAATACCAGACGCACCTTTCATTCAGAACTTGCTTCCAAGAAGAGCTTGCTCAATTACGTGAGTTCAGTTAATTAATTAATTATTTTCAAAATAAAATATTGGAGAATCTTCCTTACTTTCTTCACCTTAGTTTCACTTCTCCCATTTAGGGTCATTAGTGGAGAATAAACCTCACAAATATAAATTCCTCTTCGTCTGATATATAGGCCTAAGTTTAATAAAACATTTATCTCTGAATAATCTAATATAATTTTAATAAAATTTAGTCATGTCTATACTTCTAGAAAGTAATATACACTAGGTCTAAATTTATTAATAACAAAGAAAATAAAAAGAATAGATTGGAACAGATAGGTAGTCAGATCTGTAATAGCTCTACCTCTAAAGTACACATAAAACATTATATGTTAACCTTTTCAATGCTATTAACGTATAAATCCGTCATATCAAAACATTGTTTGAAGCAGAAATGTAAGAATAATATAGTAGCCTAATGCTTTATGTAGAATGTGAGGATTTTATTCATGTGTTACGGTTATTATTAATGGAAAACCAGCTATCCTACTCAAATGCTTCTTACTGGTTTCAAACTTAGAGTCCACTGATGATTTTACTTGATGATTGCTTATATAAACATACACATTCAGCTCTGAAAGAGCTAATATTGGAATATTAATGGCATTTTAACTCTGAAAATACTAGTAGACCTATGAGTTACGCTGCAAATATATAGCTTATTTTTTTATTTTGCCATGTAAGCTTACTGGTTGAAATATCCAGTTCGAGTGAATCCAATTCAGCGGTACTAAGTTCGTAGGTCGGCAATTACCGGGAGAGTGCTCAAAATACTTAGAAAGAGTTAGAGATTTTCAGATGACATTAATTGAAGATATAGTGTGAGGTAATAAGATAACATTCAATTATAAGAGGTTCAGCTGTCCTAGATTAAAATTTGAATACCTGAAATGATACAATGAGATACACAAGAGGAGAAGTAACGAGATATTATGATTGCACTTGTTAAATCAACATAGTACACATTTATTAAGAGTACTCCCTTCGTCAGAATAATGAAATCTAAACTCGTTCAAGAGACATGTTAATCTAACTTATATAGCCTACAATACTCAGAGACACAATTGGCAATATAATCTACGCTAAGTCTATGCTAACAGAACCAATCAGATTTCAAACTATATTACACCATCTGGACACAAATGGCTTGTTGACTTCTCTGTTAATAAACAATAATACTTGGAACTCTTGATAAACTGTTTGTTCAGTTCATTATGAGTTATGACGAATCTCAAGTGACAGTTTCCAATGAATTTACCAATTAAAATAATTAGGAGGTATTCAGGATTAGTTCAACATCATTCTTTCGTAAATTTTATATTAATTATTTCTTAACTTCTTAGGCTACACTATGAATGGAAGTTTAATCTATATTAATTTATTATTAGACTATGTACCGATTTTCAGAATGGGGCAGAATTATAATTCTGAAGGATCCATTTTCCTGTGGTTCTTTGGAACCTCACAGATAATGATCATGTGCACTAGATATGCAAGGAAGAGAAAAAAAAATACAAGGAGAAGTGCTGTCATCACCGGTATTTATATTGCGAACTAACAGGAAATCAACACTGAACTTTTCAGATCATATCTCACATAACAAGGTAGAACTCATTACAGAAAAGAATACTGGTGATAAAAGTCGTGGAAGTTCCTGTTCTCTAATGAAGACATTGTTTGAATTGTAGGAACACTTGCTAATTAAAATGGCTACGGAGACGTGAAATCTATCACTGTTATCGCAACAATCTCATTCATGAAGCATGGTTTGGGAAATTTAGTTTGTTAACAACTCATGTTGAAAGTATAGAGAAAACATGACCAAGTTGCTTGCTGTAACCAATAAAAAGACAATGGTTTCTTGTAGTGCACGAAAATATGAGTACTACACAGTTTTTAACACAATTATTTAAAGCTTTTGTTAACCACACTCCAGTCATAAGCAGAAGTTTATTCGGGATTATCTCATTTATGCTGCAAATAGAATTGCAGATTGATTGTAAACGTACGAATAATTTGACCAACTTGATTCATTTAGTAGCCTACACTAAAAATTTAATTTGAATTAATATTTCACAATATCGTAAGGATTTTTAATTAAAGTAGGGCTATAACGCTTTTCTTATGTAGCTTCGGAAAACAGTAAACTTGATAGTAATTTTTAAAATAACTAAATGAATGCATAATTACCTTCAGCCTTTTACTGATGAGATCTCGACAGAGTAACAGATTTTGCCAACAATTAAAAAATTATCTGAGCATTTTTATTGCTTAATATTTCAACACAAATGAAATTAATAGGCCTAAACAGCATATTATTATGCAATAATAGGCCTACCTATACCATGATTTAGTATGTATGTCTATAAATACACTTTCTACAATTTGCTGCAATGCCTGTCACTCCATGATCGCTCTAGCAGAAAAAAAGAGGATCTCGCTAGGCGTTGTCCATATTTACTTGTTTAACTGCCTACCCTAAAGAAGTTCGAAAAACAAAATATTCCACTAGAAAAATGAAGAATGTCATCATTTCACATCAAAATTATGTTTATAGTAAGTATTATAACAAATATAGTGGGGTAGCATAATCTGAAACACAGTAAAAAAGGATGATCGTTTTACACTTAGCCTATTATGAAGACTGTGTGTACAACACAAAAAATTGGATTGCCAAAATGCAACAGCAGAAGGGATTGTCATTATTTATGTAATTGAGAATTAGTAGCCATGCTGCTCAAGAGTAGTTCAGTAACACAATTGAAGGATATCCATTGCATCAGTGTTGAGTTCTTAAGGCACACTACCTACTTGAGACGCTTTATAGAGGTAATAGGCTAAGTACTGTACTTTTTGGCTAACTTATTTCTGTTTTAGATATATTGAAAATTCTACATAGATATATCAAAATTTGCAACACTTTTTAAACAGATATTTTGTGGTCCAGATGTAACTAGAAAAAGCCTATTGCAGTGTTGTCTCTCATGTGAATAACATTAAGTTTCCCTGCAAACGTGCGAGTTTCCCTATGTTTTGTATTTTTTGCTGTCCGGTGTTTAAATTGTTCGTTACATGTAGTAGCAAACAGTTTTATTTTTGCAAAAATGATTGGCTATGAACAGCCCTAGTGTTACGTCATGTAATACCTTCTTTCTTGCTTGCCATAAATTTACTTCAGATGGCTTTGATTTTCATTTGTCTGTATAGGCTTACAGTCAATCAATTCAATGTATGTCTTGGCAATTGTTATTTTAATCTCAACTCCAAAATTATTTATTTATTTTTTAAATAACTACTAATTTATCAATTCTGTTTTTATTTTATTTATTATTATATTAGCATAGTGCGTTTTAATGTATTGATTAATTAATCTTATTTACAAGTGAAGCTATTATTATTGGGTTAGCGATTATTTATTGTTTCAACCTTCAATTGTCCTTATTATTCACTTCATCCTTCTTCTTCAAAATGGACAACGATTTGAGTGTTCCATTCTCTTTTTCTAGGGCAATGTGCTCTATTCAACAAATCATTTAGCACGTCATACAGTGCTAAATTTCGGGCGAAATGCCTTTTATCTTCATTTGGGTTGGATTAAGAATTCCAATGTTCTTACATAGTTCAACATAATTTCAACATCACAGGGATTCATCTAGCCGTCGCTAAAGGTGCTTCGTTCTATCTCTGGACACTGAACCTTCATAAGGAGATATCAATCATTTCAATTCTGTGAGTAATATAATTCACAAGACAAGGACTATGATTAGTCTTCAATTCGGTGAGATTTAGTAGTCATAAAGAGACTTCATGCAACTTCGAATTGTTAAATAAATACGGACATTTATGCTTGGCAATAAAGTGTTAACAGCTTATTTATGCAATCTTCTTTTTTCTGAACTAGTGCTGTGAATAGTCTTAAATTTCAGCATTCAATACAATCTTCTAGTTTCGAAATAACAATTTCGACAGGCTATATTTATTACATCAACAAATGGTCCTCCGAATTAATACAGTCTACCAGTGCATCTATATATGTGTACTTGGATACAACTAGAACTGCAGATTTCAAGAAGTGCATATATTCCAGACCATCAAGTTTGTGTTGATCAAGCAACGTCATCGTTCACATGTGCATATTTCTTGTATATCAATTTACCCATTTGAAGATTGGAAATGAAACCCAATTCTTCTCCTCAATTCTTCTCTCCCCCGCATGTTATCGCCGGGAATCGAACCCACAAATAGTTTTCAATACGGTCCACTACCAGAGGAAGGGTCGCCTTGCGGTAACATGTTGTTGGTCCACCGGGCCGTTGATATTACTAACATGTTGTTGGTCCACCGGGCCGTTGATATTACTAACATGTTGAAGGTCCATCAGGCCGTTGATATTACTAACATGTTTAGATATTACTGGCTGCTCCGAACCTGAATTAAATTCAGTGCATTTGCTTGATTATCATAAATAATTCATCTTATACTATATAATACATAAGTCTCTCCAGGCATTTGCAAGCCTGTTTGAATTCATGCAAAGTATTGCATTTAGCAACAACATAAGTGTTGTTTCATAAACATTAGCATCACTATTATTATCAAGTTTTAATAATATCAAGCATATCTCCGTGTCCTCAACACGTTTGAGATCTAGGTACGGAGCTACCTGACTATCATATTGTAATATTTGTCAATTTGTAAAATATTGTACAATCTCACAGACAACAATACAAACACCTGATACAGATTCTACACAATTTCAAGTGTATTTTAACTGTTTTGTCTGTTTATCTCAATCATGACCATTGTAAACGTCTATGTGTAATTCCCGAAACGCGGGCAATTGATTTAACACTGAACAATTATTTATTGTAAAAGACTTTGCAAATCTCATCAAATATGACTAATCCGGGTCCTGAATTCGCGGCCCTTAAGGCTAAACGAACCCCTGTTAAGAGTCGTATTACCCGCCAAGCCAATATAATAGCTGATCTCACTAGTTCTAGTGAAGTTTCTATTCAAGACCTGCTTAGGCGCAAAGATACCATGACAAAACTTAGTAATGATTTTCAAGACATACAATCTCAGATCGAGGAGATAGAATTTTCTGATGCCGAAATGGCTTATAGGGAGGAAGTCGAAGAAACCGTTTTCCAAGCCCTTTCTCACCTAGACAATTTAATTTTCCAAAGGCAAGCTCAGCAGGAAGCTGAGGCTAAGTTAGTTGCGGCCCAGCAGGAAGCTGAGGCTAAGTTAGTTGCGGCCCAGCAAGAATCTCAGGCTAAACTATCTAGTGTCGAGTTTATAAAGACACGTATCTTCAATTATGTTCAGGCAATTCAAGCCCTTGTCATAGAAGATAGAGAATCTTATTGCAAGGCTCTGAGTCTGCGCACATCCTTCGAGGAATTATTCAGTGAGTACAAGACTGAATACTCACGTATCGACGTACTAGAACTCAATGAATCTATCAAACTTCAAAGGCTTCAAGTCGAATCTGCCTTTCATGAAACCATTGGTATTCTTCGAAGTTCAATTGATGAAACCAAGCATCATTATGAGCCCAACCAAGCTATCCTTGCTAATCAATCATCGCCTCAATTTGTCCCCTCTCTCCCTAAACTTCCAGAAATTCGGCTTCCTCATTTCAGTGGCGACCCAGCAACCTGGATTGAGTTTAGGGACACTTTCAATTCACTAATCATAGAGCATAAACACATATCTAACATGGACAAATTTCAATATTTGAAGTCCTGTCTAGCACCAGAAGTTATGACAGTGATTCAAAACATTCCTGTCTCTGCTGCTACGTTTGATGTAGCATGGAGCACGCTGTCGGCTAGGTTTGATAATGACCGACTTATCGCTAATACCCACTTGGAGAAGCTATTTTCACCTCCTGTATTAGAAAGGAATTCCGCTGAATCTCTTCAGAAGTTCGTTGACCATTTTATAAGCACTGTTCATGCTTTGAACTCGCTTAATGTTGGTGTAGAACTCTCTGACTTGATTATAGCAAAGATTGTACTCGACAAGCTTCCCCCATTCTTGATAAAGGAATGGGAATCCTCTCTCGCTCCAGGTAAAATGCCTAGTCTCAAAGACTTATTCACATTTTTAGAATCCAGGATACGGGTTTTTCAGATGACTGACTCAGCTTTAAGGAGTCAGCCAGTAAAGCCTATTGTATCTAATACAACCATTCCTAAAGGCAAGGTTACCTCCTCCAAGCCTAAATGCCTCTGTTGTAACAATGGATTCCATGAGCTGCAACATTGTGAAGTTTTCAAAGCCATGGATTTCTCTAATAGAGACAATTTTGTCAAAACGCAACGATTATGTCAAGTGTGCTATTACTCTAAGGGTCACGCCCCCTATTGTAGCACTTATACTTGCAAGATTTGTAAGGGTAAACATGGCACTTACCTTCATAATCCAGCACATATTAACGGCAACCAATCTGCCAATACTGCTGGGGTAATGTCAGTCTTCCAACCTCAACCAAGCTGTTTGCTCCCTACCGCCACTGTTTTAGTCATGCACAGGGATGGCCATTCTGTTGAAGCCACCGCATTGCTTGACAGTGGTTCTGATTGTAACCTCATGTCTAATAGGTTATTCAACCACTTAAAATTATCGCCTCATCACCAGCGCACTACTTTAGCTGGTATATTGTCATCTAAGGCAGACAGTCTTAAGATGACGTCAATTTCAATTAAGTCTGTCACTACTTCATGGCATTGCAACACCAACGTCATAATCGTACCGGAAATTTCAACTTCGAAATTTCCACGCAAGCCTGTCAATACTACAAATTGGAATATTCCACCAAATCTTTCATTGGCTGACGCCAGTTTCAATATTCCTAAGTACGTAGACTTGTTATTAGGTGTTGAAATATATTCACAGATTGTCTGTGCAGGCCAGATATCTGCTCCTAATATGCCTGTAATTCAGAACTCGCATTTGGGTTGGTATTTTGCTGGTAAATTACCACAACCCGCCAGGTCTGAACATAACATGGCTTTGCAAAATATGCACAACCGCCAACGTAAGTCAAGGCCTTCTAATAAGGTTTCTAAGAAACCCGACCATTCTAGCGGGTCTCCCACACATTATTCTGCCTTCCTCACTGCTGATCAAGACATTAGCAGGCAACTTTCTCAGTTTTGGGAATTAGAAAAAAATTCTAATTCTGATTCCATTCTCGACGACTCTATATGCGAAAAGCATTTCGTTGATAATACTCAACGGGACTCAGAAGGAAGATATGTGGTAAAACTTCCTTTCTTGTCTGATCCTCAGACCCTGGGCAGCACAAAACTCCAGGCTTATAAAGGATCCTCCTCATTGGAGAAACGCTCCACTTCTAATCCCACTCTCAGTGAAGATAATTGTAAGTTCAAGGATGAAAATATCGCTCTAGATCATATGGAGCCCGACTTGCTTCCAGAAACTAGAGTAGTGTCCCTAATGGAGGCCACTACCTCCAACCTAAACTCTTATCTTTTCAAATTTGAATATTTGAAAACTATTCGTGTTATGTCTTACGTATTGAGATTCATGAATAACTCTCGTAAGATTCATAACTCTATAAAAGGCCCCTTAATGCCTTCTGAACTCAACAAGGCACTTCAATGCTGTGTTAGGCTAATACAGCAAGAGGTTTATGCATCAGAAATCCGTGATTTATTGTCAAATCATGACGTCAATTCTTCAAGCAAATTGAAGCAACTAGACCCGTTTCTTGACAAGGATTCTGTAATTCGGGTAGGCGGACGTCTTGAACGATCCACCATACCTTTCGAAGCCAAACATCAGATGTTGTTACCAGCTGATCATGCCTTCACTAAGCAGCTTATACATTTCAATCATATCAAGTTGAATCATGCTGGATCCCAACTTGTTATTTCTCACTTAAGAGAAAGATTTTGGATACCATCTATTAGGAAGGTGGTACGTAGTGTTCTAAGAAAATGCACTACATGTTTTCGCTTCAATATTCAAACCTTTCAGCAAAAAATGGCTGATTTGCCTGTTTATAGAGTAAATCCCATTTCTCCTTTCACCACACGTTCTCGTTGGAATACTCTCCAACAACTTACAAATAATTTATGGAAGAAATGGTCTACTGACTATCTCCACACACTACAAAGACGTTCTAAGTGGACCAAAGTTCTTTCTGACATTCCTTTAGGTACCCCAGTCCTAATCATTGAGGACAATCTCCCTCCTCAAAGGTGGTCCCTAGGGATTGTTCATTGTACTCATCCTGGCCCTGACGGTCTTATTCGTGTTGTTACTGTGCGTACTGCCACAGGCTTATTTAAAAGACCCATTGTAAAACTGGCTCCTCTTCCCATTTCTGAGGCTAACGACTAACCCTATCATGTCTTTGGTGTTGTTGCCTTTTTTGGTTAGCAACCCTCAATTCATTTCTTAGTTTTAAGTTTGTTTTCTTATATTACTTACTCCCCTTTCTCATATCATAATTCTTTAGGTATCACATGACTTCACATCACTTTAGATTATTTCACAAGTGAAATAATCGCGGGCAATATGTTACGTCATGTAATACCTTCTTTCTTGCTTGCCATAAATTTACTTCAGATGGCTTTGATTTTCATTTGTCTGTATAGGCTTACAGTCAATCAATTCAATGTATGTCTTGGCAATTGTTATTTTAATCTCAACTCCAAAATTATTTATTTATTTTTTAAATAACTACTAATTTATCAATTCTGTTTTTATTTTATTTATTATTATATTAGCATAGTGCGTTTTAATGTATTGATTAATTAATCTTATTTACAAGTGAAGCTATTATTATTGGGTTAGCGATTATTTATTGTTTCAACCTTCAATTGTCCTTATTATTCACTTCATCCTTCTTCTTCAAAATGGACAACGATTTGAGTGTTCCATTCTCTTTTTCTAGGGCAATGTGCTCTATTCAACAAATCATTTAGCACGTCATACAGTGCTAAATTTCGGGCGAAATGCCTTTTATCTTCATTTGGGTTGGATTAAGAATTCCAATGTTCTTACATAGTTCAACATAATTTCAACATCACAGGGATTCATCTAGACGTCGCTAAAGGTGCTTCGTTCTATCTCTGGACACTGAACCTTCATAAGGAGATATCAATCATTTCAATTCTGTGAGTAATATAATTCACAAGACAAGGACTATGATTAGTCTTCAATTCGGTGAGATTTAGTAGTCATAAAGAGACTTCATGCAACTTCGAATTGTTAAATAAATACGGACATTTATGCTTGGCAATAAAGTGTTAACAGCTTATTTATGCAATCTTCTTTTTTCTGAACTAGTGCTGTGAATAGTCTTAAATTTCAGCATTCAATACAATCTTCTAGTTTCGAAATAACAATTTCGACAGGCTATATTTATTACATCAACAAATGGTCCTCCGAATTAATACAGTCTACCAGTGCATCTATATATGTGTACTTGGATACAACTAGAACTGCAGATTTCAAGAAGTGCATATATTCCAGACCATCAAGTTTGTGTTGATCAAGCAACGTCATCGTTCACATGTGCATATTTCTTGTATATCAATTTACCCATTTGAAGATTGGAAATGAAACCCAATTCTTCTCCTCAATTCTTCTCTCCCCCGCATGTTATCGCCGGGAATCGAACCCACAAATAGTTTTCAATACGGTCCACTACCAGAGGAAGGGTCGCCTTGCGGTAACACCTAGATATAATTGATGATTATTAACCTTTTCAATGCTACTGACGTAAAAATGAGTCTCATAAAAAGCTATAAGCTTATAAAATAATAGCTACAAGAATAGTATAGAAACGCTTTATGTAAAATGTCAAGATTTTTAAACACATGTTAGGAATGTCATTCATAGAGATTAGCTGTTCTTTTGAAATTTCCCTCATTGATTTGCAACTCAGAGCCCACTGATGAAATCACTTGATGATTCTTATATATAAATATATAAATTCAGTTAACTTAAAAGGCTAACAGAGAAGCTTTTTGAAAAAATTTAATTTTTCTTCGTAATACAGTATTGTAATACACTGTATATTTTAATTTAAATTAACTTCATGAATAT
Source organism: Ectobius pallidus (assembly GCA_964059195.1). Classification (NCBI taxonomy): domain Eukaryota; kingdom Metazoa; phylum Arthropoda; class Insecta; order Blattodea; family Ectobiidae; genus Ectobius; species Ectobius pallidus. Next base: position 104,621,000 of record CAXKWD010000002.1, on the reverse strand, counting down.
TCAATAAAATTTGACACTCGATGCTTTTTTGCAGTAGTCTCCTCAAAGAAAGGCATTACCGATTAATGATGCGCCGACTATCGGGATTTGACATGTCCCACCACAACAATATTACGTACCTGTTTTTATTTTTGACAAATCAAGCTAAGATAGTCAAGACAGATAATACAGCTTGCCATGAACCTTTGTAAGAGTACTGTATGTTTCGAAATGAAATTATTGTAATATTTAGACCTAAACCGAATGCTAAACATTTTTAGGTAGATTTCGATGAAAAATCTACCTATTGCAATCGATACCATGTCATGACTTTCGAAAAATTATTTCATAGCTTTACGTTTCATGCCTCCCTAAGTACGAAACCACCGCCCGTTAAAAAAAAAAAAAATGTTATATATATATATATATATATATATATATATATACAGTGAGTCCATTTTATGAGGAAACCTCGCATCACTGCCGCATTGCCGCGCTAGCATTGTACAAAGCATAGACCCTACAAGCGGTTAGTTGCTTCGGTGTCTTGTAGTGTCTTGTAGTGAGACGCTTGTCTATTGTTGTGTGTTACGTAAGACAATAATCGAAAATGTATACGGTTGAACAGCAAATTTATTTGGTGGAATGTTACTTATTGAGAAATAACCATAGAAGGCGCGTTCGGAGATTTTCTCGTAAATATCCTGACTGTACCATCCGTACAAAATGGTGAGTAATAAGCCTCTACATGTAGGCCTATTTTGATAATAAATTGGTTGAGTTATTCTATTTTGTATTGTTTCTAAATTCTTGATTTGCCGATTTGCCGGTAGTAACGGAACACGGTCCCGGCCGGTGCAAGCGCAACAGCGGGGAAAGTGTGAGCAGGAGCAACGCTGTTAAAAAGTTTCCGCATAAAATGGATTCCCTGTATATATGCCTATACAGTATATATATATGCTAGTGGCCGTAATTTTGAAGATATTTGAACCAAATTTTATTATGTTATTTCTAGGCCAAATAGTTCGGACAAGTTCGTTAATGAGCAAAATTGGCCCAAGGGGAGGGTTGGGGGAGGGGGTTGAAATTTTGAAAAATGTATTTACTCGGCCCCTATGAAGTATAGAGGGAAACTTTGTTTGAATAAATTAGAGTACTCCTTATGGAGTTCACAGAAACACCAACGATTCGGGGGTTTTGGGGGTACGAGTGGGGGTGGTAAGTGGGGGATGGAAATTGGAAATTTTTGAAACCACGTCTTGTGGGGTATCGTTGAAAAGCTCTTGATGAGTACTCTTCAAATCAATAACTGGTTTCTCGGTAGCTCTCATATAAGGCGAGATTTAGCACTTCGAAATCTTCCTCAGCCTGTAGGCCTGCCTAAAGGGAATTTTTTCTTTCTTTTCACTTTCACTGGTTGCTATTCCAGGAAGTTTATATGAATACAGAAATTTCCAACAAAATGGAATAGAATACACGTTTTCAAGCCATGGCTCAGCCTAATCGATTTGAATCAGGCGTAGGCCTATTCTCGATGAGGGTTATTTAGTTATTTCTTCATGATTATTAAATGAATTATACGGATGGATAACTTCAATATTATGGACTCAAAGAACCCTGAGGAGTAAACACGTAACGAGGAAGGCTCATGAAGAAGCAGGAAGGTTGAAAATTTGTCTGTGCTAGTTCTTAATAAAACTTTTTGAAGATTTCAATTATTTTATCAGCACGATAAAATTACAAGGTAATGAAAGTTTAGTTTTTAAATAGTTAATGTAGGATATGTATGCCAGCATAGCTAGATAAATGGTTAAAAAAGATTTCAGATATCAGACTGAGTTAATTTTAAGTAGGGCTACAGTTTTTCTTACATTACAATTTTTCGTAGACTACTTTTCTGCTGGCGGAAAAAGTCTTATGTGTAGCTCCAGCTTATGTAACCTACATTCCGAAAATACATGAGTAGGCCTATGCTTGTGTCACACAAGGACTTACAAAGGAACACGAGTATTCCAAGCTATACATCTCTTTGGAAAATTACAACTGAATCCAGGTTAATAGCGATATCGTTTTAAGTTTCCTTGTTTTATCTGGATAGCAGGCGTATTAGAAGTTGTTCACACGAACGCTGCACACGTGGTTCAATACTGCAGGCCGGAGTGGTAGTGATGGCGGTCACATAGATCAGAGCAATCGTGATTTCCAGCTGAGATATCGTCGCTCCTACAAAATATGTTACACGCTATTCACATCCATCAGGCGGAAGCCAACTAAATTTTAAAAACCTCGGATTTCTTATGTAGCCTACTTGGACAGGGGTATACATAGCGTTCAGGTGGTAACTTGAATCGCAACCATCATTACAACAAGAAGAAAAAATAACTCCATAAGAAAATTCACAATAGTAACTTATATGTTCAAAATTATAATTTTTATTTGAATCGTTCAATCAGTAGGTAGCATCGATGAAATTTTACGCCGAATCTGTCGTAAAAGGAATCGGAATCGAATTGAGAATATCTGCAACGTACTTTTTGTACGTGGCTCCTTCCTCTTTTATGCTCACTACAATGTAGTAGTCAATGGGTGCCTAGGCAAAGCTCATTTGCTCCATAATTTTTAGTGTAATTTTGAGATAAGTGTCGTAGCTTGTCCGTGGGTGTTGGCATGCTCACCACATGCCCCCAATCCTGCCGTCTGCCTATGGTAGATAACGCAGTGGTCGGGTGGTAGGCCTTGTCCCTCCTGGGATATTAGCGCCACGGAGTTATTTAGTTAGTCGTAACTTTTCCGGTTACGATGGTTAGCAATGTTCCGCCAGGAGGCGCTCCTGGGTAGGCCTATGGTGTGCGGTACTCCAGTCTATTGTTCTTGCCGAGAAGAAAGCCTATTGTAATTTTGTATCTCCCATTTCTCGCTCCAAAATATAATCTTACGCGATCAAACGGTCCTTTTATCTAACAATTTTGAACTTTTTTTTTGGGGGGGGTGTAATGTTAAAATGCAAGACGATTCGAAGCCACATAGCCTACCCGACCTCTCAGTAACCGTCCGCTGATACAATCCGCAATACATTCAATCAAGATTCTTATAAATGAAATGTAAATAAAATGAAACGCATAAGGCCTACCCGGTTTATCATGGAAGAAACTGAGTTTCAGACTGATCGGATATATATTAAATACGTTCTTGAACTCATGAAACTGAGAAGGAACATAAAAAATAAAAATGTATTTCGCTTCTTAAGTGTCGAACTTCTGGTAATATAGAAAAAATAATTTAACAAATAATAGTCTTATAGGCTACATTGATTACTACTAATAATAATGATTACGTTTTTCAAGCGTAAGTATTAGGCCATATTCTATATGAATTTGAATCAAATTTTATTTTCAATTCAAACCAGTCCTATAATTTATATTTTCGTAGATATTTCTAGCACGTTGAATGAATTAAGAAAAAAACCCTTACTTGAGTATCCGAAGCTGTGAGAATAATTTTTTGGTAATAGGCCTAGTAAATTTATATAGGCCTATACTTTAGGCGGAATGATTTAATAAAAATGCATGGTTTTCAGATACTTTTTTCAGGTACGGAATATTAATGTAATTTTCTTGTAAAATAGGCTATTTCAAATACAGTAGCCTACCACAAGCTCAGATACGAAAACTATATCTTCGATTTGTTAGTTAGGTTTTACGAACCCGCTTCTAATTAGCCTGTACATCACAGATCATATTTCCAAACAACAGGTTTATTTTTGCCAATGTTACTAAATATCCTAATGCCCTAATCTACTTAAAATCATGTTGCATTTGCTTACAATCACAATATTTTGTCCGTACCTAATATTAGCTTAGGCCTATTAGTTTGTTTCAAATATATATTTTAAAAATGGAAGTTTAGTATGGACTATTATGCATTTAGGCTATTATTGATCTTTTTGAACTTTGGTAAAACATTATTTTGTTCATCCCTAGGATAAAGCGGCATGGATAATAACAACTGAAATAATCGAAATTCAGACACCGAAGACACCGAAGATTGCAACAAGTCTTGAGGATCGTGACTGGCGTCTGCTGAATAGCGGCTATATCTTTGTTTCGGGAACTCACATATTAGATTCATAATTTACTTCGTCTCTACTGACACTAGTTTTTATATTTCATGCCTATAAGCAGGATGAAGTTGATTCTTTCCCAGATATTCACATCTTGTATTTCACTTCAATTCCAAATACTTTTAACTTGCTCTAAAGAATAAAAAAAAACCAAATAAGGTAGTAATCCTTTACCAACTACTCTTAAGGAAGTCCTTAAACAAAACGTTTCAAACGCCCAGGAAAAAAAGGCGTATGGTAAGATGTTTACAAGCTATTTCAATAAACTGAAAACAGCTATCTCGATATCAGAACAACAGCTACAATTATCCTATCATACAAATCATTCCTCATTTTTCAATAGTAACAGGATTATTGCTAGGGCTGTATCGATTAATCGATTAATCGGTTAGATTAATCGATTAAACATTTAATCGTCGATCAATTACATTTTCAGATTAATCGGTTTAGTCGAATTCTGAAAAACGTTTTTCAAGAAATGGGTCAAATGACCAAACTCCTTTAACTCAGTGCCGAGTGAGAGAGTTTTTAGTGCTGCCGGTTCTCTTGTTCTCTATAACACTCAAATGTCAACAAACTCGTGTGTCTCAAGTCTTGGCTGAAAAAGTAACCGGAAATGTAAGTTTTGTATATATTTTTTCACTAGTTAACTAATAATGGTATTCATTAGGTCAGGATTTTTTCTGATTATCTGTAGTGTAGTAGTTATTAAACGTGTAAAACAATATTAAAAGTACACTTTGGTTTCGTTTAAAATACCGACCTGTTTGTCGATTAATCAGTCGATTAATCGATTAAAGTCAAGCGTTAACTCGATTAGAAATTTTAATCGATTTTCAGCCCTAATTATTACAAAGTCGTTATTACTGATAACAATCATAGAAACAATAACCAAGTACAGTACTCCGAAGTTAATCACTGAACCGAAAGAAGAAGAGCTCAGAATCAAATAAAGAGAGCTTTGTATCGGAGTATGTAAATTTGTTTTAGTCATCACGTAGTAAGAACGAGCACCGTATGAATTTAGTGGATATCCTCTACAAGCACAAAGTTTTCTTCTAGGCTATTCTTTATTTAATAAAGAGCTGGATATAGACTATACTAAGACAAGACTAAACTCTGGTAGACATGAGAGAAGGTGGGTTGATTCAAGAACGTGAGATGAATAAATGGTCTGTTTTCTTACTGCTATTGAGGCTTAATTATAATTGGGTTAAAAATTACCTATGTGGTTAGGCCTATAGCATGAGGATAACATGTTAAGTTATAGTAATAGACTCGATCAAATTTAAACTACTAATAATTACATATTAATATTTAGTTTTCAGACGATTTATTTTCAATAAGTTGGTTATTTTAAGAGAATGATAATAGATGAACGGTTTGCTGCTATTTAAACTGATTAGAAAACGAATTTCTGGAATAATATTGTTACATGCTGATTTACTGATCTAGCTCTGGATGACAAATCACCAGTAGGATACAAGTACATTTTTGTTAAAAAATATTATTCATTAATATTATATTCAATAATAATATTCAATGACTGCTATTATTTTTTATTTTACTATTAATAAATCTATTATTTTTTAGCAAAATAATAGTACGTTATGCAACGACCCTGTAATAGCCATTTTTTTTATTAAGACAGGAGTATGTTTATAAAACGAGCATGTGAGTGTCTTAATTACCATTATAATCAAGTTGCATAAGACTGTTTTTGTTCGACCATAATTAAATGTCTAAGTCTTTGAGTTTTTAGAATACCGGTACCTTGTAATTCATCAAACGACTTTCCCTGTCTCGGTGATCAGCTGTTAGTAAGTTCTCGTCTTTTGTGATAGATGTTAGGTGACGGCATGGTGGGAGCGTAGGGCATTTTAACCCCAAAGCCACGCACATTAAAACACATGAAATGAACTCAATTTATTAAATAATAAAATTAACACGAATATAATTTGTTTTATTATAAAAGACCTACAGGTTGTTTATTGTGCAGTTTGAATAACTGTTTTCAGGGCTCCAAGATTGTTCCGTTCCGTACCGGTAAGTATTAAATTTGGACAATATTCTTATAACGAAATTCAATAGGCCTACCATAATGGTACTCTTATGTGACATGTAATCGACATGGTCGATCAAAATAGTACATTAGGCCTACAGCAGACCAAAGTGTCTACTTCACATACATAGCGGTGCACATGTAGATGCAAACACATATAATGTACATGTATCATAAAGTTTTGTGGAATATTTTACATGAAATTATCAACGTAGCTAACTATCCTGGTCCTGAAATCTTCAAATGGTAAACCTGGGTTTAAATGCTCATAATCAATAATGTCTTCAATAAAATACATTACGCAGGAAAGCGGACAACAAAAAGAAAACATATTATGGCTCTGTTGTTTAACTGTACTAAGCTGGCATGTCGTCCGTATACCTGCAGGATGAGCAACCTGACTTAAATCTCTCACATCTTCACAGATTGGATCAACGTACACGAGAAAAAAAAAAGACACACACAATGAGAAGTAAAAGCTGTCGATGTCTGGACAAAGTGACGCCATTTAAACAAAAGAACTTGACTCTCTCAGAGATGTTTCTAAACCAATAGGCTCTTCCCGATTCTTTGATCGTCACTACTTTGCTTGAATACATAAAATGTGTATCATTCTACTTCATTCATGAAACAACGTAACCGAGACCAGTAAATGAAGTTAATACTAGCCAATGTCTACCATTATTCCTACATAATATATTGCCCCTTGTGCTCAGATATGAGGTAAAATATGTATCAGGCCTAGGTAACAATGTTACATTTTGGAATATGAGCATAACGAGGGAGACTGAGCCTTATGGTCAGATGTGCCACGAAAAATATATCAGGTAAGAAGAGGTCATGGATTTATGCTTCCTGAAAAGTATCTGTATCTGGTATACTATATCCCCTATGTTGAGGCGAAGGGCCTCCAAGTGGAGGTCTGTTACCCATGTGAATTTTGTTACGCTTATTTTCCGAGAGAGTGCAGAGGGACAGGTGGTAAGCCCATCGCCTCTCTCCTGAAATGTAAATTCAAATAAAATGGTCGAAAGTCCATAGGCCTACTACAGTTTCCAACACCAGTAGTAGGCCTAGTAGCAGCAGTGTATTGTTCTGTGATAAGGATTTTTTTTTAAATTTGTGTATTCAATAATGTGGTAGTTTAACGTTTTGATGCCATTGTCATGGTTGAAGTTTGTATGTACAGTGTTGCCTGTGCACACGCATTTGCTAACTAAAGCCTTTAGAAAAAAAAAAACAATTAACATAAAATAAAATATTCACGACTAGAATTTATTAAACTTCACTCTTATTCTATTAAATATTAATAACAGAATATTATGCTGTATATCTCTTTCCAAATTGTGTATTACTGTTACTGTTGTGTCATGGTTGAAATTTATAAGTTTCAATTGAAGCTTTTGAGGGAAATAAAAATAAAATAAAACAGTCACTACTAGAATTAGATTGTACTATTAGATAACAATAACATAATATTATATCTATATCTATTAACGAAAACATGACTGACCTCTGGCAACAAGACTATTGTTAAAGTTAAAACATAGTTCCTCCCATTATTAAGTCAATTTAAATCCATCAAAATATGGACATGTACAATTAAATATTTGCATTTATAGTTAAATATACAGTTTCTTTAATAATCTGAAACATCCACTGATGCTTGAAATACTACAAATGTTTATTAATTATTACTATTAAATATACTGTTATTATAAACCATTTTTATAAACAAACTATTACTTCGAATGCAATCAATAATTTTATTTTATGTTTCTAATATTTTGGTAACTATATCCTACCCTGTCGGATCTCCTGTTTAAAATGATGATTGTTGCAGGCTCAACTATTATTATACCGATCACTGTCTACCTGGAAAAGTGGTGGTCCTACTATCACATTGCATACGTTATATTATGATGCATAGGCCTACCTCTAAAAAAATTATTGTATGACATTTCATCCGAAGATGAAAGTTGAAAGTGCAATTATAAATTTGACAATCCAGCATATTGGCCTCAATATGCTTTCTTATATTATTCTGTGTATATTAATTTTTGTAAGCCAATATTGCTCACGACAAACTAACGGTAAAATAAAAGTACAGTAATTTGTTGAAGGTGGTAAAGTCGTCAGCCATACTCATCGGCCGAAGGTCATGGTACTACCAGAAAGGATTAGACCAAGACCAAAACCAAGTGAAAAATCCCAGTAGGCCTATTCTTTATCGGGGATCGAACCCGTAACTTGATGTTTGCAGCGCAATTGCCCAACCTACTGCAGTAAGTTACGGTCTATCCTCATTTCCTAATATTCACTTTCCTCGGATGGTCATATTAGACTACTACACCTTATTCATAATAGGCTATCTTGCGGAACAATAGGCCTACTTCTTATACAGAACGTAGATTATTTAATAGGAATAATTGGAAAGAAACTTGAGTAACTGTCACAACCATTTTAAAATTAAGAGGTCTCCATTTATATCACATGCCGAAGGGAAGTAGCCTCCTGACTTCATTAAAATGAAGCAGTTTTATTCATATTCAAGTATTAAGGAATGACTGATATAGGCTAACTAAATGAGTAGGCCTATTAGTTTTAAGTTTATTTCTGTCATAATTTTATATTGTTTTCTTATAAGAGAAATACCAAAAGTCAGAAGTAACTGGAAAATTTTCTGACAGAAAAGATCTAGCAAAGCAATTAAAAAGGAATTCCCGTCTATTTCTATTGGAAATTTCTGAAATCATAGTCATAATAAAATTAAGTGGAACATATAGTAAGGGTAATTAAATCTCGGAGGATAAAATGGGCTGGACATGGGAGAGGTAAGACATATCTAAAAAATATTGACTGGGAGTCTCGAAGGGAAAAGAACACTTGGAAGACCTACTCGTAGGTGGGAGGGCAATATTAGAATAGATTTAAGGGAAGGATTTGCGAGGGATGGTTGGATGGAGTTAGCACAGAATAGGGTTGAATGGCGGGTTCGTGTAAGCGCGGCAATGAATCTCCGGGTATAGTCCAGTTATTCAATGCATGGTCAGGAGGATTCATTATGTTAGGAGGAAATGTTTGCCGACAGCTCAACCCATGTTCTTTATTTTTACCGCACCAATCAGTTAGTTACCCCAGTCAATCAAAATTTTAGAATGCCCTGCGACGGATGTGACAGCTACTCGTCAACTCCGCGTGGAGTGAAACGCGAGGTTACCAGATCAAGTTACAGCGAGGGAAGAACTAAGAACAGTGATGACATTGAGACAATATTGCAATGTTGCTTTTGTTTTGGAAAGCGGAAACCAAGAACGACTTAAGTAGATCAATTAACATAAAGGAACACCGACTTAATAGTTTATCTCTTTGAAGCCGCCTGGCCATGCAATGAATAACTGGACTATACCATAAAATAGATAATATTCCTTTAGTTTGCTTAGGAATTGTCTTTTGCAATTGAGGAAAATGTGTGAATGAATTTTGATATGGCTTGTAGATAGCCTATTAGTAGGCTTATCATTTCAGTATTATATTTAAATGCGTATTTAAGGGCTCCATTTCAAGGGATGTAAAGATCGACACTATCGTTGTTAATTAAGTGATGTAGGCAACTATGTACTGATCTCAATTTATCCGATGCGGTTATTCCTTTGGCCATTTAGTAGGACCTACTTACTCATAGTATACCGAAATAGATTAAAGTCAACTCAATTTAATAGTTAAATTATCTTTTATAGATTCTATACATTCATAAGTAGGGACCGGATTTTTAGGTTTTTAAAAACACTGTTTTAGGTTTTCCATTAGGTGAAATAGTTTTTTTAGGTTTTTTGTCCAAAATATCGTTTTCGGGTAGAATAATTGGTTTAATGAATTTGAATGTGCTACATAGGATTTAATACATAATTAACACGTCTTCTTAGAACACAGTGTGACCACTCAGTGTGAAAACAAACGCTTTAAAACACAGAAATCTATATCCTTGTTCATACACGGCAACAATGGTTGTTCGTACGAATATTTTAAAAGGAATACGCCGGTACTCTACACTTCCTCTTTTGATACTGTCCATCCTCGACGACAATGGGTTGAACGAAACGCTGGTGGTATTAATTTCAACCCGACAAAAATTATTGTCTCTCCGCAAAATATCGATTCCTCAACTGACATACAAAAAAGACAAAAAGTAGCCTAAATTATATATTTTAGGTTTTATATCCCGTTTAGGTATATTTAGGTTTTTATACCCCATTTAGGTATTTTTAGGTGCCACAGAATTAATGTGGGTGAATCCTATGGACATGAATCGAAAAAGTGTATGAGCGCTTTTTGTTTCGGAAGAAAGGAAAAAAAAATAGGTAAAAACCTAAGAATCCGGTCCCTATTCATAAGTATAATTCGATTTTAGCTTCCTGTGTAGGCTGCAGTAAATTAATAGGCGTATGTACAGTGGATTCTCAAACTTTTCCAGGTCGTCAGAGTATAACTTCATCAATTTTTAAAATTATTATTTGATATTTTTATATGTTTTTATTGTGAACAAAGATTTCATTAAGCAACCTACTTTTTCTGGGTCATTAAATAATATAAAAGAAAAATATAGGCGTACTATACTTACTGTATTTCCGAATGGCATACTTGCATAGTAACGGCGAACTTATTTAAAAAGAAACGGAAGTTCAATTAGCATGTTCAATGCTGCGCTTCAATTGACAGTATATTAGGCCTAATACTATATTAAGTTAAAACTTCATTTGTTAAAACGTATTTTATTATCTTAAAACCAAATTCAATAAGATTTATATTCATGATTTTATTCCGCAATTAATTTAATGTATTACAAAGCACTCCAGTTTAAATGAAACCATTAATATTTTTCACACTGCAGAGTCAGATGAATTTAAAAGATGAAAATCACTATGAAATTCAGTGAATCATAACATTTATGACAAGTTATAAATCTAAGTTTATGGTATTAATAAAAGAATAGTAAAATTATAGGTGTGAAGTGCTTTTGGTACTAGAAATACGATTTAGCACATAGACGATGTGAACATATGGTATTCATAAATTGAGATTCATTTTAATGAATTATGGCTCACACCACGTAACTGTTTTTCTTTTACAGGCGTGATACACTGCATTTCCATGACTGTTTACAAGGTTGAATTCAAATATGAAATCATATTGCTGTTAAATGTACCTGTAACGTGCATTCAAAAGGAAGACTCTTTTCAAAATGCATGAGGAATGTATAAGTAATATCACGAATACATGCACAGCATATAACCCAGCTTATGATTACCTCCAAGGAAGGAGTCCAACACATTTCAAACCGTTGTAATATTTTGTAAATGAATCACTGCATATATTTTTAAATCACTCGTTATCGAACCTTCTCGCACGGAGATTCTATGCCCAAGTTTTAGTAGGATCTTTAGTGGCACATTTTCCATATCTGGGAACCGAAGGACAGGTGGTACGTCCTTTTTCCCTAAAAATGTAACTAGTACTGCCAACTTTTACTACTGCCCCTTTAACCAAAAACATTATTTCATTAAGAATTTGAACTGAGAAAGTGTACCTTAAGAAATAGTTTTGAAATATTTTGAAATACTAGTGGTTACTAGTAATAAGATATTCAAAACTTCTGCTGAAAATGCAATATTATAAGTATTATAAGTGTTCCCATAATTTAAGAAATATGTATTTTTCACCCTTTGCTGCCTGACGGTTCTTACAAGAACCATCGATTTTAGATTCAATTTTATCATTGTACATACCTCCTTGTCTCTTTCCAGCCTGATGATACTTTCAATTAACATAATATAAAAATAATGTTTTATTATTCAATCCCTTCTGGATATCTATTGTTTATCTACGCGCTAGGGCGAAAAGAATTCCTTGTTTCATATAGGGCCTAGCTTAAATTATATTATGTGTCGTGTCAAGTGGGATTAGTTAAGAACCTAAAAAGTTACCCAATCTTTTTAAAAAGTAGAAACCTTAGAATTTGAATATTATTCAGCCTTTTAATCCTTATTTTTATTATATATTTAATTATTTTTATAGAGGCAAAAAGGGTTTGTTCCTTCATTGTTATGTTCCTAAATTTTATATCTAAAGTAACTTATTTCGCAGAAATCCCTAAGCAATTTTTGATAATTGTATAATATATATTTTAGAACTGTTTTTATTAGACTATAATGCAAGCGGTAATATTACATACAGAAAACTTGTATACAAGAATTAAATATTTAAAATAGTTTAGAAGTTACGTGGTAAGAAATGGAAAATACAGTGGACGGCAAACTTAGTTCACGAAAGATTTTCGATTGGAGGACATTAATTAAAGGGGGTTTACACAAACAACAATCAACAAATTTTCGTTATGACCAGTAGGAATTACCTATTATTATTATCTTTATCAATATTACCAGTATTAGCTGGAACAATTACCATTATTTAAAAAATCTATTGTAGATCGAGAAAAATCATCGCCATTTGAAGACTCTACAGTCTTATAGGCCTAGAGTAGATTTGATAATGTCTGTAGGGAGGTGACGGTGTTCTAGAGAAATTTTTGGACCGAGACTCGTCTCAGCGTCAACACTCTAAAAACCCTGGTTCGCCCACCACAAAATACCTTATACAGAATATTAAAATTTTCTAATAGGCCTACTGGGCCTAATCGAATAGAAATTCTGGGTTTTTACGATTTTTTTTTTACTTATTATCCAATGGTTTAATCTTTTGACCACCTGCGTGCTTTCGTGGTTAGCGTCAATGGCTACGGATTTGGAGGCCCGGCTTCGATCCACGGTACCGCCTTGGATTTTTCTGTGTAATGAGGTATGGCATGTTGACTGCATGCCCCCCTATTCTGCCATCTGCCTATGGTAGATGACGCAGCGGTCGGATGGGAGGCCTAGCCTCTCCAGGGATGTATCGCCATGGAGATTTAGTTTTTAATCCTATTTTACCCTAGGTTATAGTTGTTTACAAATAATACATTTTTTATACGCTAAAGCAATATAAGAACATTAAAAGTGCATGCCATGGCTAACGTAATGATTACGCTACGGAAATTCAGAAATTTTAAACAGAAACTGACTAGGATTTTATCTTTGGAATATTCCGTTTAAGTAAGGCATACAGTATTTATATAATTTACGGTCAATCGAAACATTTGTAGATGGTTTAGAAAATGTACAGCCTACAGATTTTAACTTTATTCAAGTTCGTACCTTTCAGTATATAGTCTAGTACACGGGTGCGGTGGGGTAATGTCTCCCACTACAGTCGCCCTTGACGTCAGAATAAAGCAGTTTCGACGTGACACTGAACATGAAGAACAGGTTTCATACGTCACAGCAGTAAATGGGGACTAAAACGTTTCCCCTCAGTTGCTCAGGTATGGTCTAGTACCTAGTAGACTAAAGGGTCATTCTCAAACAATTGCCGTTTTGCATCCTCGACAGGATCCCCAGATTGAACATTCAATTTCGGTTTTTCTAAATGACTGGTTTTCCATAGCATCATACCACTTTTGTAGTTTACGAAACCGCATAGGAATCATGAGATTTCTCGTTTTGTGATTGTATATGAGTTTTTGAAGTTGGTGGAACGTATTGAATTTGTAATGAGTGTTACCATTGTTCATGTTCTATTTCAACATGTTTTCACGTTCTTTAAAAATAGAAATGGAATGAGCTGTTGTAAGGTACCAATATCTTTGTCTTGAAATGCTGGAGACGATTGAAAATAGTTTACAAAAGACGTGACACATCAATTTTCCTAAATCTTATTTTCACTTTTCTTGCTGTCCTTCCTCCTCGATGTCTGATCGCAGGGGGAAAAGATACGCAATACTTCATCCCCTCTATATCACTCTCCTCCCCACCCCTTAATTCATCTTTGGGAACACTAGACCGGGTAACACTCCTTATCACGGTTTCCTGTGACAAAGATCCAAATGAACTTCCTGGCTAGGATTCTTTTTTAAAATTCTGAAACATTCTCTAGACAGTTTCATTTGGATGTTGAGCTAACATTCATCCGGGAATGAGGATTCATTTTGGGTCTTTTCATGTCAAGAAGTCAAAATGTTGGATGCAGAATGAGTTGTGACAGGCACACTCCTTACTTTTTCCCACGTTTTTTGACAAAAACATCAACGTTACGTTCTACAATGTAGGCCTATAGGTACAAAGAAATTAAGTTACATAGGGTGGCTCAGAGACTCGAATGGGTTTGGGGCGAAATATGAAAAAAAAATTGCTTTATATCTCAATTAGAAGTGTCTTTTTCAGGCCTGTGGCACCAAAACGGCAATTGTTTTGAGAATGACCAATGGGATTTTGGGTCTTCTTTCAGCAGACTCATTCAGGAATAGGTCTAACGTGGGATCTATGTCAATAGAACGCCTACGCAAAATTTGCCTATCCAGTCTAAAACTGATTCGGAACAATATTGGGCATCATTCTATCATGGACAGCTGGAAATTACAGTACTTTCGAAACTGTTATAAATTATTTCCACCAAAAGAATTGATATAAAATCTGTGTGTTTCCAAATTAAATTCTGGAGCTTTCCTCAGCAAGTAATTTTAGGGGAAAATACCCGGTGTACATAATGGACAACAGTGTGTATAGAATTAACGAAGTAAAAAAATGAATTTCGATAAAAGTGAAGTAAGTTTGACAAGTTCAAAGTAAAACAGCAAAAGTTCCATTTATACAAAATAGACACAGAGTGTGTATATAAATCACAGGACACTTCATTATGTAGTATTTCCATTTCCCAGCTACTAAATCCTTGAGCACCCACTTGATGTTTTTGGATTTTGAGATAAGCGCTCTTAATGTGACACTTGAGGTCGAAACGGTCCCTTTGAAGAGGACGCATCAGCACATCATTAAGGCCGGTGATGTTTCACCTTGCCTCAGGACAGTCCCCGATCTCATCTGACTCTCCTCCTCCGTCCGATCCTGTACAGGGGTAATCAACCTTTATATACAAGACTATTTTGATTCGACACACAATTCTTTTAGCTATTAGATAAACAAAGATCAAACATAACCGACTTGAGCCGCACTCCAGGTGAGGTTAAATATTGAAGGCATCGTGGTTAAACTTAAAAAGAAATTTCTTAAAATGTAGTATAGTTGAATTGTATTTATTTGTTCTAATAACCTTGCTTTCTTATCAACTAGAAAATTTATACAAATCATCTAAGAAAGTTCCGTCATAAGTTAGTTTCTTTTAACGAATGGAAGTTAATGACAAAACTTTTGGAAACAAAAATACTTTTGAATACCTTGGATATTTTTAAAAAGTAGGTAAAATTTAAGAAAACTTCCTATTATGCTGTATAAAACAATATGCTTCTAAAAAATGAAACATTTAAAATGTTGCCTGATAACTAGCTTTATATTTAAATATTTCAATAAGCCAAAATGTGAGACAATGTATTTGTTTGAGCTAGTTGATCAGAATTTCAAGCCAAGATTCACATATTTGTATCAGTAAAGATTTTGTTCTTCGTAAAGAAACTTCAACTCGGACTTTTCCGACTGATGGACCTAAGAAAGAAGAGAAGGTAATTTCTCTCAGAGACCCTCCCTACCAGAATATACCGGTATATAACCTATTAACCAGTGCTTTGATGACAGGTAGTTAAATCTCGATTGCTAAAATAATTTAATGTAATGAAACTAAACTTAAAACGTAGATAGGCTTATGAAAATAATTTCACTTAGAGAAATACACCGTGTCCGGGAAAGACCTGACGAAAAAGAAATAATTATATATCAGAAACTATTACAGTTACTACATCAGTATTTTCACAGTTAGAAAGACAATCTCAAAAAGTTTTGTTTTGTAGCATCCCGTAATGCGCATGAGCATGCACATTGTTGTTGCACGAGGAGAAACGAAAAAAGGCTTTTTCTTCGCAGCGTGTGTAGTCAGTCTTATTCTGAGAACTAGGAATGCAAGTTGTGCGTAGGCTACAACGTCGTTTCCAAACAGACAAAGGCCGAAATCCTCCCGCCCGAAACAACATCCTTCATTGGCACAAGCAATTTCTGGAGATAGGTAATGTTGAGTCACAGCGGGGAAAGGCAAAGAAATCGCGCATAAATGACAATGACATTGAAAGTGTACGGGCTGCTTTTGTAAGAAGCCCGAGGAAATCCATTCGTGAGGCGGCAAGACAACTGCAAATGCCAAAATTCACAGTCCATGGGAGAGAAGGACCTACACCATGGCCACCAAGGTCACCTGACATGACCCCACTGGATTTCTTTCTCTGGGATTTTGTGAAAGACAAAGTGTATCGCACGTCTGTGACCGATAATGCAGATTTGCGTGGCCGAATCTACGATGCAATAGCACTAGTCACACCGGAGATGATTTCGCGTGTGTGGAACGAAATTGAGTATCGGGCCACAAATGATGCTCACATAGAGGCTTATTAAAACTCATCGTGTTTCTCTTTGTAACCGTGAAAACATCAGGTCATAACGCAAGAAAGAATTATATTCTTAACCTTTACAATGCTGAATTTATACAATGATATAGGGAATTATCAAGTGAAATCGTCAGCGGGAGCTAAGGTTGAAATCAATGGAGAGAATTGCAGTAGAGTAATTAGTTCCTACGGATTACAATCGTAGCACAAAAATAAAAATCCTCATGATTTTACATATAGATTTTCTCTATAAATATTACATTTCTGATTTTATACAATATTTTAAGTATCGAATTTATACGTCAGTGGCAGTGAAAAGGTTAAAGAGTGAAGAAGTCAGTAATGCAATATCTGCTACACAAGGGAGATTGTAGTTATGTTCAAGTCTGCAAACATAAGCTTGCGGCTACAGTATTTATTATTAAAAATTTTAAGGGAGTAGTCTAAATCGCATTCATAAAAAAGGTAGGGTGTAAATATATCAGAAACATTTCAATATAGCAAATAAAATGGTAAAACTTTTAGCTTTTTCTTACACGTTCAAATGTGTTAAATAACGTACAGGATATTGGAGAGGGGAATCGTATTCATCAAGAGATGCCAATAATGCAGAATGTGTTAAAATTTACTAACAGTGTAAAATTGTTCCGTTTCTATTAACTTGTATAAAATGAATAATTTTTAAAGAGGAAGACATTATTCAGGATTCAAGATCCGAATAGTGCAAAGCTAGCTATAAATATGGATATGAAAGAAACAGCTGAGACAGATATCACTTCCAAGTGACAAGCCCGTTGACACCCCTGCTGGAACTACTGTAACACGGAGGCAGACGAATATTTTAAATCCGACACTAGCGCCTCTACTATTGTCTCGGCTCTTTTGTTCTGTACCAGTCCGATAGCTCTTGGTGTCCCACAAGCCGCTACAAACAATTTTTCTCCCTGAACACATTATCTTTCCTACAATAGCATGATCATATCCCAAGATCTAAAGATCTAAAACACACTACAAGAAGTGATTATAAAAAAGTGGAGCCACATTAAAAATTCGCTAGATTTTAAACACAAATAGTAACTCAAGGATCATTCAGTCCATTATCTTCCTTTCAGCACGATTCTAACCACTATGTTACATTTTATCATCATCTTGCATCAACAGAAACCGGGAGTAGGCCTATATATAGTGACGAGGATTGATTACACTACTAGTTCAATCTTCTAGAATATCTGTTGTTAATTTATAAGTAGCCGTAATCTACATTTATGAGCCAAGGGATTATGTTACTGGAGGATTCAACTGGATTCCGGATTAGTCAGTTATTTGTCTTACGCCGTGCAAGTGATGAATTACTAATCCGTTAAAACGAACGTGTGCTAAATTTCACGGAACTCATAATCATCTTCTGTATCACTTCTCGCGAAAGGCAATGGGAAACCACCACTAGTCCAGTTATTCACTGTAAACCCAGGAGGCTTCCTTTTGTTAGGAGGTAAAGTTTGCCGACAGATTAACCCATGCTCTTTATTTTTACGCACCAATTAGCTAGTTACCCCAGCCAATCAAAATCTAAGAATTTTCTGTGACGGCTGTGACAGCTACTTGTCTATTCCGGGTGGAGTGAAACGCGGAATTGCAAAATCTAGCTGCAGTAAACAATAACACGTGTGATTTGATTAAAGCTAGGGAAGAACTGAGGTCAAGTGATAACAATGAGAGAATATTGCAACGTTGCTTATGTTTTGGAAAGCGGAAACCAACACCGAATTAGTCAGATCAATTAACATAATGAATCACCGACTTAATGGTTTATTCCTTTGAAGCCGACTGGATATGTAATGAAAAACTCTACTATATTATTCCTCCATAGGCTAGTAGGAGCTCTGGTATGTCATCCCAACCATTTCTCTACTTTCTGTCAACATGGTTATTTGAACATATCACCACAATCCCGGGGTGCGCGGGCAAATAGAGTTAAGTCCACTTTCTTGTCATTGAGAATTAGAGTGACTTAACAGACTATACCAGCCCAACATAGCTTTAGAGATGGATAAACCCATGAGGCACACATCCATAACTACCGTACAATTTTGAATATGACTTACTGGACTTAACACAAATGTAGAGAACATTTTTATCTATAACTCTATGGACATATCTCCATTTTTTAGGATGGTGGACTTAACTCTTTTTTTCCCGCGCACCCCGGAATTAGGCCTACTCTAGAAACACAAAACTAGACTAGGCTTAATACTTAACCCATCATAGTGTTAGGGGGCGCATAAGCATATTATATCGAGAGAATTTTCTGATCCTGCGGATTGGTAACTACTCAACCAGGCACATCTGTATTTTGCACACGATGCGAAGTTCAGATATTCACACCGCATTCACCAGCCCGTCCGGTTAAGGCTTCGATGCTAATATGCTCTGCTAGCGCAGCACTTAACATGCTGCATCGTCGTGCTGAAGACCCGGGGTTCAAAATCACGGTCGGTCGAAATTGATACGAGGCGATGTAGTGGGCAGTGTTTAAGGCATTGCCTGTAAAATGTTGTATAACTACTCAATCCACACCCGATTCACCCGATATAGGCCTACATGCCAGAAGCACACTTATACACAGGAACAAATATAAGCACATACAAGGAGATTCTTTCTTTCTTTATCTTAGTTTTACCTCTCCCTTTTAGGATTTAAGCGACTCAAGCCAGGGCCGCGACCTGTCGGGAGAGGGATTATCTTTGGATCACATACATATTTGTTTGACCAGAAAGGGACATGGAGAACCTCCCCGGATGAGTGATCAGCCCAATGCCAGGGCCACCTCCGAGACAACACGAGCACATAGGACGAGACACACCATTCACACACTCACTCCAAACAAGGTGAGGATGGGATGAAGATGATAATGACGGCCAGATGATATCGGGGGACCACAAGGGCCTAAAGTTACCCGACATTTCTCTCACAGGTGAGGAAAAACCCAGAAAAAAACCCCACCTAGGTAACTTGTCCCGCTGCATGAGAGGAGCGAACGCATCCCCTACGCCACAGTGGTGGACACATGGATATAGGTAGGCTAATTGAGAGAAAAATAGCGAGAAGAGAGTGAAGGAGATTATTTTGGAACACTTAACCGAATATGCGAAAATGTTTTGTAAAATCCGACACAGCGAATACCAAGATTTAGAAATGATTGCTGCACTAATGCTATTTCTTAAGTGGAAGAAATTTTAAATTGTAATTGAAAATTATACATGTCCACTTGCCTCTTAATTGGCTTAATTTTAACGCTATTTATTGTAACCTTAGAAAAGTACAAATTAAAAGTAGGCCCAAACAGTAATTTCGAAGAAATGCATTACTTCGTTTAATTATCATGATCTTTTGGGTTTAAAATGGTCAGTACTATCTCTGACTAATAATGCCGGTTATAAGAGCATTCTCCGATTAAAATTATACAGAGGAAAATTTATCTTGGACAGAAATTGAAGAAAAGTGTACGCTGATACCGAAACCAATCGTCCCCATTCCCATTCAAAATCCGGGTACCCCCACAGACCCACACCAGGCACAACACAGAGTGAGAATATTTAACTCTGAAGATAATTTTACAAAAGTCAATTATTTCAAGACATTATTGGTCATCAAATTTTAACTTTTATCTGAAAAACGAGATTCGTGTAAAATTGTTCAGAGGAAAATTTAGCTAAGCTGGAATACCTAAGCTGGAATACAACCCGGGTTTCAACTCCCCGGAAAGTAGATGTGCATAAAACCCTAATAATATAATTAGCATTATGTATACTGTAGACGCAACCTCCGTTCTCGGGGAATAGGTCTACTTAATTGGAACGGGAAGCGTATAATCCGGGGAAACATGTGGTTTCTGCATCAGGACACTAATCTATAATCCTAGGATAGATTTCAGTTTAGATAAATTTTCTCCTATATAATTTAATATAAATATCTTCAGTGTGATGTAAATTAAGATTTGCTAATTACTAGTCTCATTTCTTTATCTCAACTTGCATTAAGTTAACAGAGGAACATTTCTCTGTAGCCAAAAACGGGTCTCAAACTACTAGTTAAATATGTTGAAATCATAGTAAAGCATATTAGCGGCTTAGTGCCCACATGTGTTAAGCACCATTCTATATTTTTAATAAATCCAATTACGAATGAAGGCTACACTCAGGAAAAATAACTTGCAACATTCCGCCTCTGCGGAAACTGTAGTAAGCTTCTCATTTTCACTTTTCACAATTGCATAGAGTAAAGATATTACCACAGTATAGTATAACAGTAGCGAAGCTCTAATGAAAGGAAAATGCATCCTTTTGACAGATCGTGCGATACTAGCACCCCAAGCGGCCAGCAGGATGGAACTAGCAAATAGCCATTTCCAGCATTGGAAAGATACGAATATATGGCTGTATTTCTTCTTATTTTTAAAATTACCAGAACGAGATTATTACCGGAAAGGCATACTGGTGAACTCACCAAATCATAGACTTTATGGTAATATAAAGAAGTTGTAGTTTCAAGATCGATGACATTGTATATCTTATAAAGTATCAGACCGGTTTCCGTCCACCATATAAGCTACATCCCTAAGACAAATATTCAAGAATTTAATTGCTACTACTAACATATACTGTACTTACACTGAAAATTCTGACAAATAAGAAAACTTAATAATTTCAATAATCATGTAGTAGTACTAGTTCAGAAATTAGGGGGGAAAGTAAAGTTCTATAGGCATATAGCACGATAGGCCTATGGTCAGTATCAGATGCAATAGCAAAACACTTTTGTCTTTTTCTTCATTTTGTTAAACACGATAAATTATTAAAGAGTAAAGGATTAAACACGTTATCTTTATTCTCGACAGTTTAATTTTGTTAAATTCAATTATATAGGCCTAACATAACCTCGTGTTAAAACATTTTTAAAATTAGTAGGGTCAGGTGGGGTATTTGTAAAGAGACCTATATATTTAGAAACCTTTGCTTCGTTAGGATTTTCATTTATGATATACATATAAAAATAATTAATTGTATATAGCATTTACAAGCCATTTTCTGCTCCTAAAATTAAAATAAATAGGAGTAAATACACTAGTATGGATGCAAGCATGATAATCACAAATTTGCAATTTAATTTCTCAAATAACTGTTTTTGCTTACCTCTCAGGATCTTTAGGGAACCTGAAGAAAGATAAATCGGGAGAATTCCTTTGGCTGTTGGTGCAATTTATAGCACACCACAAGCATTTCCATAAAATATTGTTGACATTTTACATAAGCAACAATGTAACATATTGTGTGGCTTCTTGCTCACCGCTACGAGCGCTGCAGTCGCGCCGGTTGAAAAAAACTGTATGGAGCTTCGCTACTGTTATACTATACTGTGATATTACTCAGGAGCTTCCAAACTTGCACTTAACACATTATAACGCTTAAAAAATTAACCTATAGCCTACTTAACACACGTGTGCACTAAGCCATCGATATATTGCCCCTAATAATTATTTAGCATTATTTCGATAACCGAGGACTTGACGGTCTAGCCCAGGAGAAGAGTTGGATGAATCTTGCCTGTTCCTAAGTGCACTGTATCTCAGTGGTAGAATATTAATATACTATTATAAATGCACAGTAAGCACCAGTATCGACTGTCGCTGAGGAGAAATTTTCCTTTAGTATTTTTTTTATATATACCCAATATAGTATAATGCGTTATTCTGGACTTGTAACAATTATTCTAAACAAAATATGTAGGCCTAGTCACGGCATCTATGGTCTTCTTCGACATCTAAAATGGTAAGAAACCTAAACTTCGCCTTATTTACCTTCTAACAAAGTTTCATGCCTATAGAAAGCGGAAATATGTGATCCTCAAAGGAAATTAATATATTTATATACAAGAGTACAAGAAATAAAATAACAATAACCAGAAGTTGGTGGAAATAATAAGAGAACCTGTTTGCACAAGAAGAGTTATTAGGAATGACTGTCGAATGAAGAGTGTCGATTCGTTTCTAGAGACATCGGGAACGCAGGCCATTGTTTTTGGCCGTGATTAGACCGTCAATCAGACTGAGATAAAGAAGTGGCTGCTTTATTTGTGTGCTGGAATGATAAATTGCCGGTCAATATCGTCCATCACATAAATGTCGGACTGGGTTGTATAGGCACATATAAATTGCGTATAAGGCGTTTCAATGATGAGAGCGCATGCCAATCAACTGGGCAAATTCGGCATGAGAAGAACTCAACACAGATCACTCATACAGGCGAATCCTGAATACTTCACTTCAAAATACCTTTCCAAGTTCACTTTATCTATTTAAACTGAACCGTGAAACTTCTATCTGGCAAATAGTTATTCGTCAGTCGTATCTTAACATGTCCCAGTCAAATGTCATAGATTGCATTAAGCCATTCAACCTTTTTTAACTAAAGGGCAATTTTCTTTTTGGTAAAATACTACCGGGCCGCAGTGTTAATTGATTATCAATAACATGATGCGTAACACAAATAGGCTATATCAATATTATATTACAGATATGTAGGGGTTAGGCTACTTAAAATTATAAATATTAATTGTGTGTGTTACAATGTTTTATATTTTGTCTTCCACTTTGCATTTCTTAATGAATAACACAAAGCACAATAACATTCTTGAATTTAATATGAGACCTGACACTGTTTCTTTGTCACTAAATTGCCAATATTGGCATTGTAGTTAAAATTAGTATTTGTTTACAGGACGCCAAATATTAATCCACGGGCCGTGGGTTGAAGACCACTGCAGTAAGCTATTCTCAACAAAATAATAAACCATATTTATTAGCAAGTAAAATTCAAGTACTAATGACTCACACTTACTGTATAATTCAGCTCTATTTAAGACAGACTTTGAGATTAATAGAACTGTGTTCCTGATTTAACTCCATGGCACTCCGTAGGGTCTACCTGACAAGGAACACTGAGCATCTACTTCGTTTTTTGACTTCATTGGAAGATGGAATAATTGGGGTATGTGGGAAGTTTGCCGAATCCCAATCCAAGGACGGGTTACCTTAACTATTTCTGTAATTAAGTAGCTCCTCAGTTGTTCTTAAGAGGTTCCTGTTCCAGACTTCCTTAGTACAGAAAAATCTGAGGAGGTACCGGGGATCGAACTCAAGTCTTCTGTTCCATAGTGAGTATACGTGAGTATACGTAAGTGAGTATACGTAATTATAATATATACATTTATATATATCACATAGGCCTATATATAGGCCCATATATATATTATATATGTTACGGTCAATCTGATTATTCAGGGCAGTTTTCATAATGCTTGGTCATTATAAATAATGACCGATAAAATCGGGCAATTTAATAATTTTACGACAATAGGCCTATAGGATAATTTCTTACACTGTCCGGTCAATATTAATACTGCTACAATTTCTCTGGTCACTTTAATAAATTGACAGCAATTTGGCAACGTGCGTCTGGTGTGATTCTCCCTAAACCTTCTCTAACCTAACCTAACCTAACCTAACCTAACCTAACCTATGTAATTCGAAATGTCACTAAAGTGGAAGCTGCTCTAATAAATAAAAACTCTTGGATTTGACATTTTGTGTGTATATGTATATGTTGTTTTTTTATTTACTTTAATATAATATCCTCTTACTTTTGCATGTAGAGAAATATGAATAACAATTCTCTCAAATTGCCCATTCAATTTCCAGCATTATTCATAATGCCCGGGCAATGTGTTAATTTCTATATAATTTATCATTTTGTCACATCCCATTGAGCACTTTTTAAATTGCCCGGGCATTATAAATAATGCCCAATTGTTTACATTGACCGTATCATATATATATATATATATATATATTGCAGGCGGTATACAACTAATTTCTGCTATAGTGAGAATATAACAGTTGAAAATTGAAAAAGTGTGGACTGTCCACTGAAAGTGCCAAGTGCCAAGTGTTTGCGTCAATGTTGCTGTTTTCTCTTCCGATCACTAATATAGGGGAATGCGTTAGCGCCAGTGCACCTTGCTTTCATAAATAGGATTATTTAAAGTGGATATTATCCGAGAAGGCCATAAAAGGGGTTAAGTCAAATTCCCAAAAATTAAGAAGACAAGGAAAAGTAAAGCCAGATAAGGGACTACTGCTGGTACAGAAGTAGGCCTGTATTAAGAAGTAAAAGTAAAAATACAAATTCTCGCCTTGATTTTGTAAAGTTCGTATCTTACTTAGAAAAGCCCTTTCCTCTTTAGTTTTAACATGTTGTAATAGAATCTTCTTTAATATGTTTCATTCAAATATTGAAAATTTTTCGTCTATTAACAATTAGTGTTAGAACACATGTTTTAACCACACCAGACAAGAATTTGATTACTCTTCTGACAGTCCTCTGTGACCAGAGATTTTCATACGATGCCAATCTGCAAATTCATGTTCTTTGTGGTATAACAGCAGCACTCTCAGGGGTGAAGTGGCGTAAACATTGTGGTCCGGAGAGAATATTGCTTACGGATAAGAAAAAAAGAACAGATAATTAAACTTCAAAACCTAAGAAAAAGAAAAGTTAGGTAGCCCAAAATTCGTTTATATGCATTCTAAAGTTAAAAAGAGTGGCGTTAACGTAAAACAGATAATACGTCATTAGACTATATTGTGTTAATATTCATTTAAAGGAAAACCTTAGAAGTGAAGAGTACGAAGAGAAGGGAAAGAATCGATCCTCGAGAAAACTCCTAAATATTACTTATCATGGGCAATAATAAGACTGAAATTTCATATAGATTCGAACTCAGTTCCCTGCTTATTGCAAGATGTCACACTGCAGCAATCCTCACAATCAATGTATCAATTTTACTTTACTAATATCAGCTGATTTTGTTCAAAAGTTAATGTGCTTTAAGGTTTACATTCTACACAAATTCTCTTCTGTTGTGGAAGCATTTCAATATCTAAGAGAAATATTTAGGTAATTCTAAGGAAACCATTTTGTGGCTGTGTGATGGGATTACTTTCTAGAAGTACCGATGCTCCTTGCCCTGATACACAAGAGAAAACAAATTTCTCAAGTCCATATGTTACTCGAGATATTCCTCGCTGCCAGAATGCCGGGCGTTAAATATGTTTGTAAATGTACAACTGCCAGTACAAGAGGCATATGTTAAGCTAGCTCTTATACCTTGTGGGCAAACACCTTGTTCAGAATGAAAATGTTGTAAATCAGAAACCCGTTTCTCAGAAACTGGATTTTGCTCTACACACGATGCTCAACTACTACACAACGAACTTAAAATTAACCAGATATGCAAATTCAATTCTTTCCATACGCCTACGAGCATTTATGGTTTTAAATTGAGAATAATCCAGTCATTAGCTCCCATTCAAATCTGTAGGCCTACTATAAACAGGGTGTGCATAAAAACCTAACGTTTGAATGCGATTTGAATATGAAAGGTTTTCAAACAAAGGGTCTCTGGATACAATTTGTTTAAAGCCATAAATACAAAAAACATACAAAAAAGTGGCTAATCTTATTCGTTATCTTCTCCGTCTTAATTTAGGCCTAGAGCCTATTTATTTCACCAAATTACTTACCTGACTATGAGCAAATTCACTAATGATCGTGGGAGTTTCGGCTAGATCTGACCATTGTAGATTGACGACTACTGAAGCTGTCATTACTAGGGCAAGGCATTTGATGATTTTGCATCTTTTTTTTTTTGAACTCGTGGAGGTATACAAATGAGTATCATGAATTAATTGATTAAACAAGATAAATTTTTGTTCTGGAGAAATAATTGTAACCCATGCAAAAGTTCAACAAAGAAATCACATGGTTATTCGTAGGCAGGGTAATAGGAGTCACAAGACCGCTTCAATAGTCTAGTGATTAGCTTTGTTTACTACAGTTAGAACTTTGGATTCGATCCCCTCTACCTTCATAGATGTTTTAAAGGGATCTGGCACGTGATGGAAACTGGGGATAAATCTGAATGAAGAAATGCCGGTTACGGCCGAAGATACGGTCGTGGAAGGAAACATGCCGTAAACATAATAGAAGTAAAAACAAGTAAAATTAATCATTTTTGGTCTCTGTTAAGGAAAAAGTATTGTTTTACAGTTCCATGATATAACAAATAAGAGCAGCAGGGAAAGATGGCCTTGAATTATTTAAAATTTGCAGAAAACAGTTAAACAAAAAGAAATTAGTGACTTCTGTAGCAGATTCTTTAGTATGGTGTATCGGATGATTAGGCTTAAGTATTCCAATTAACATTATTCTTCAATGGTACTTAAGTATTTAGTTTCAATTCGTTTAACACTTTTATGTAAGTAGATTAATAAACATTTTAATTCTGATAGACATGTAAGCCTACAAGAGCTTGGAAGCTTTCACAACCAGTAAAACTCTCAGAATAAGATATAAACTATGGAATATTTTATTAGGTCTATTACAGTTTGAAGTAGTGTTTTAAGTTGGCATAACGAAAAAACATAATATAGTCTAGGGCTCTAGGCATTCATTAGAGAAGAGTTACAGGAAATGAGAGAGAAACGATGAGTAGTATCACATTTGAAAATGATAATCTCAGCTGTGAAAATTAAATTCAGCAGTGGACTGGTTTGTATCAAATTTGGGTGTGTGAATCTCAGCAAACTGATGTCACATTCGTTTGAAAAACACGACAGCTTTGACACTCTTCTCCAATAATCATGTAATAATGAATGCAAATACTTCTTAATAAAACAAATAGTTTACCAAAAGTTTTAGTTTCCTGGCTTGCCTCGACTTTTAGGTGTGAAAAGAACAAGTGCGTTATAATTTCTTGACATCCTTGAATAAAATTAATACATCATTACCGTACGGCATAATAATTTCACATTATAAAACTTCATAAAACACCTAATTATGGTAGCACATCAGTAACTAAGAGTAGTATAATGCAATAAAGCTAAAAAAAACAACCATGACAAAAATTTGAAGTATTGGTAGTATACTGTTTGACGGTAAGCAGGCCTAGTATATCTAGAAATTAGGTATATGAATTGCCGGGAGACTTAGTGACAACTCAACGGCCAGTCTACCTGATCATTCCGCGGTAAAAGGAATCGTAACAGCGCTCTTTCATTTCATCCATCTGGAACCGTCATTAATACCCATATCTATTATATGATAGTTTTTGTGAAAATGTTTGTTAATAGGCCAACCGGTTAAAGTATTTATAATATAACAACAAGCATAAAATACATTAGCTGCTTTTTAACAGTGTCCTAAGTAGAAAGCCTAGTTCAAGTATTATTGTAGACTAATATTATATTTAAAATATTGTAGCAGCGTTATAAATTCAGGTTTATTTTTATACAAATTCGTATCAAAGAAGAATTTTCAAGGTAGGCTATTTTAATAGTGCTCTTGATGTGCGAACAATAATATTAGACTACTACAAAAAGAAATAGGTTTACTTATAACTCATCTATGACAATGAACGTTGTTTCATTACTGAACCTAATGTTTGAGACTGATCTTTCTTAGGCCACGAAAGATTTTTTTGCTACGTAGAACGCGTAGTAAGTTTCTCTCATCTGGCTGGCTACGGGCCTGGGGATCCGTACCCAGCAATACTAACCACGCAGGAGGTCAGTTATTAAATTAGTTCAGTCAATATTAATAATATTTTTGCTGGCTTTAATGATCCAGTCCATGGTAAAAGAGTCACAATGATGCGAATATAGCGAAAGACAAAGCATAATGGAAGACAGAACGTCTCAAAAATAACAAAATTAACTCAACATAAAATAGGCCTCAACATATGCAATCTATCGTAGAACAAGTTAGTTTTAAATCAAATAAAAAACAGATATCAATAATATGCCTTAATCATTTGCAGACGAAGTGCAATTTCCTCCGCAATCCTTTAGCAAAAAATAATGAATTCATGTTACCTATTTTACAAATTATTAATTAGTAAGTTTTAGTGCCATGGGAGTTAAATGAAGACTTCAAGGAATACAAAAGGAATTATTATCTACAGCGGTAAAATTGCTTGATGTTCATTCAGTCTACAAGATTTCTCAGAACATCTACCAGAATTTCTACAGGCCTAGTCCCTACTAGGCCTATTTTAACCACTCTGTATCATAGCCGTGAGAATAAAATGACAAAAGCTTGTTTTAAATGGAGCTGATGAATACCTGGTTTCCTGGTTTCATGTTTTAAATTTCATTACAAAGTCATTTGAAATCCATATACATAGGACAATGTACCAAATTATTATTAGCGATATGTCGACTATGTGCGTTTTGAAAATATTCATGGATTCCAGGGTTGCCAGATCAGAAACGTAGAACAGTCGTACCATTACCCGAAAATAGTCGTATGCTAGTTAAAACTGCCGTATGCTTTGTGATTTTTCAGTATAATGAACGTATTGCGTTAAAAATAATAATAATAATAATAATAATAATAATAATAATAATAAACAAATATTCGGTATTATGTACGTTATATATGCCATGTAATTGTTAATAATTCATTTTATTTGTAAATGATTAGGCGTGTTTCATTATCTTCTGGTGTGCTAAATATGATTAAATACAAAAAAATTAAATAAACAGTAGTTGTCACAGTGTTGTAATTAGGCCTATTGCAAAAGGTACAGGACTGCTTTCCAGACATATTGATTTTAGCAACATGCTTACAACAAAAACCACGAGAAAAAATCTGGATACATACAAAAATTTAAAATTCGTCGGTAGATTGATTTAAAAAAATATATATAAAGCGCTATGAGGGAAGCCCAAAGAGTGCTGGATGGATGGGGTGAAAAGGAGTATGGCGAGTAAAGGATTAAGTGAAGAAGATGCTATGGACAGGGACTTATGGAGGCAAAAGATTGTTGTGGGATGAAGGAAAACCATTGTATTGTGGAATATTCCTTAATAAATAAAAATATTAAAGCGCTATGTTAAAAATAGTCGTACAAATAGGCGTACGACCCATGATTGCGTCGTATGTGCACCATCGATTGAAATGACCTTCCTTTCTTACCTCAACCAAACCTGGTCCATCGAGTTGGCTAGTGGGCGTAACCACGATTAGTACGATTAGTACGATTAGTATAGTATTTATTCAAAGTTTGAATTCAAACGACATATATACGCAATATAATTTTCCATTTTATCCTTATGAACATTTATTACTGAACAATAAGGCAACAAATAAATGAAATATAGAAAACCAGTGGTCCTAGGCCAAATTTAAGTGAATGGCTGCATGCATCACGATATAGCCTGTGTATCGGTATATAGGGTATTTATTCAATTTATCATACCTGCACGTACACGAACATAGTTATAACAGCCCTTTCATGGCTATGCACATGATTTTGCACCTAAAATTTCTACTAGTCGCACGGGAATAAAAGCGAGGCTATGTCGAACTCAGAGCAGAGATTTCATGGTGTTGCTTTGCCTTGGATTGCACACGTGTGAGAATTATTCTTTAAAACATCAATGTTATTTTATTGAAATGTACAGACAGGTGGGATCTATTTGAAGAATGAACGATGGTACATATCTTTGCAAATACTGTGCTGTAACATCTCACCTCAACCAAACCAGTACTAGCCTAGGCGAAACCAACTCATTTTAGGATTGGTACAGTATCTATGGTGCTTGAATTCAAAATATGAATTCAGAGGACATATATACGCAATATAATATTCCCTTTTATCCTTATGAACATCGTTTTATTGAATAATAAGGCAGCAAATAAATTGAATTTGGAAAACCAATAGCCTACAGGAGCCACCGTGACTGGCAGACGTGCAGAGAGAGAGAGAGAGAGAGAGAGAGAGAGAGAGAACCTAGCGGCCATGGAAGAAACCATCAACGAGAATTGGAGTCGGAGCAGAGTAACCGCAATATTTCGAAGCATTAGCAAACCGCGGTATTTCAGCAATGGTGCAAAGAGATTTTGAGAATACCCCGGTATTACGTTTACCGCGGTAACGAAACGGCTGAGAAAACCGGAGAATGGTGCACTCGGCCATTACTCTGTTAGACGAAATACGAGTATGAACGAACGATGAACCACTATTTGGAGTGTCCTAAGTTTCTCATTAGCCCATTGAAAGGTTTGGTTCTTGTAACAGGAGCAATTAAAACCTAATTCGAGAGACGTTTTAGGTCTTACTGGAAGACGATTAATGATCACTGACCCACCGGATAGTTAGAATAATACTGTATGTATGAATAGCACAGTTCGGCTTTCTCCATTTCGATTAAGATTCGTTATTAAATATGTAAATGGTCATGTGACTGTGTAGAAATTTAATAATAATAATTTCTGTATTAATGACTTTCTAAATGAGTAATGATGAGCAAATGTAAGGCCAAGATCAATACTAAGGTGGTTGGTCTTGCACACTCAGTATTGGTCTTGCATCGGTAACCTTGGTCTTGGTCTTGCACGCTCTGCACCATGCACTTAGAACCTATTAAACAGAAGGTTAATAGGTTTTATATTTCACAACATTTATAAAGTCTTTTAGGTAACCACACTTATACTTCGTCTTCGCATCTTTGCTGATTTAATTCATGAAAATATAAGGCTAAAACACAACAATTAATTTAATTTAATCACTTTTGTGTCTGTGAGAATTATCGTAAAAACGTCCTAACTTATTAGATGGCCTTCCTTTCTAGTTGTTGATCTAATAACCTCAACAAACATCGAAATTATTTTTCTAATCGTGTGATAATAACTTTCAGGCTATTTATTTTGTTTTGATTGCAGAAGGAACTTGTTTTCTGCACTGCTATAATCGG
Source organism: Ectobius pallidus (assembly GCA_964059195.1). Lineage (NCBI taxonomy): Eukaryota > Metazoa > Arthropoda > Insecta > Blattodea > Ectobiidae > Ectobius > Ectobius pallidus. The sequence goes on along the minus strand of CAXKWD010000002.1, from coordinate 104,589,487 downwards.
AATAATAGGAGAGGGGTAAATTTTGTTAGTAATATAGCCTATAGCGATATAGGCCTACATGTAAGTTGTGGGGAGCGAAGTCTAGATTCCTCTCCATATTCCAGCTGTTCCCTTGCAGAATACTGGTAGCTACGTATTACCTGGAGCATATTTATAATAATGTTCACATTAGATACGTTGGATTAAATATAAAAAACAAGCTTTTATTTACATTTCAATCTTACTTTTACTGTAATTAATTTTCTCTGTCCATAAAAGCGTAGTCACGGTATCAGCATCTCTCTTAAGAAACAAGTTTCTGCAGTTAATTGGTGCACGCTGGTTTTTAGGAGAACCATTTACTGCCTAGTTATTTGGGAATTGCGCCCGTCAACGTATCTAACCTTGTGTAAAATCCATCCCAACATGACTTTTTTAAATAAAGGAAAAAGATAAAAATGTGTAGGAACCATGAAGAACATCATAAATCGAGTATACTTGGGTAGTACTCAGTCCTGTTTTATTAGTGCCACAGACTTTGGAGACATGTTTTTACAACTGGATTCAGCATGTCTCTGTAAAAAGCTTTGATAAGATTCTTGTTAAGCCCCAACACTATGTCCTGCAGTTAAAGTCGTCTTCAAATGTGTAGGCAAGATTCTTATGTTTTTTTTTTTTTTACATAATAAAAGAAAGGCACTTATAGATTACATCATGGCAAAACTAATTAAGTAATATCAAGTAAACGAACAAAAACTCCACAAGAAAATTAATCAATATAAGTCCTTGCAAAAGACGGAGGCTCTCTTGTCTATTTTCTGTGCAGTTTATTTTATAATAAAATAATTTTCCCATAAATATTTGCTTAGGTAACATATTCACATACTTAGATTTTATTCGCAATGTTTTTCTTTTTTTTATGTCTTAAATGTCAAGGATTCACTTTCAGGAGTCGGGGTTAAAATCCTACGGCCAGCCGATCCCAGTTTAAGTTTTGGGAGATTTTTACCCATCACAAGGGGGACTGCTTAATTTAAATGTCGTTAGTCTCATGTGTCTGAATTTTCTTAGGAGGAGTTCCTGCTTCGGATTGGTCCCTCCCCATAAGTCCCTCTATATAGGCCAATGTCTAGTGTTAATACCTATCTCCTTCAGCCACTGGTATGTCAGTCCTTGAAAAGGGAGTAAAATCGGTCAAGAAAATAAATAAATGAAGGAAGGAAGAAATAAAAAAGAAAAACGAAAGAAAAATAAAGAATAGAAAGAAATAGAAAAAAGAGGGAAAATCGACTCTTCGCCTGAGGACTTGCACTCATCCTTCTTTAAAAATTTGTTACTATTTAGAGTAAAATATAATTTTTTCCTATGTAGTGAGATCATAGCTATAGCTATTTTTAAAAATAATTTTGGGCTCAGATTTTCAAAACAAAAGCCTCAAAACAGGGTCTTACTAAAATCGATATAGCCTAACTAAGCCAATATTAAAGATAAATTCAAATAACTTTTTACTTTTCTTGTAAGAACATGCTCTACATATTCTTTTCAACAGAATTTGTCCATAAATTTGTAAAAAAACAATTAAATTTTAAGAACATTTTTTCACCTCCCATTTCAAAAATATACATGGATATTTTTGCAATGAAGTCAATTAGCAAAATTCTGTTAAAAATAATAATTTTATATCAGTGCGATGTTTTTAATGACAAATAAATTCGGTAAAAAAAATGCTGGAATTATTCACCATTGAGCAAAATCACGACACGATTGACAAAATTATCGAAAGTTATTTGAAAATGGGAAACTTAAATAGCGGTAACTGCGATTCGATCATCGAAGGGGAAATTCGAGGATAAAAATTGAAAATTGATTGTGTTTCCTATGCGTGCAGCATATTATGTCCCGGGTTTTTGGGGAGAGAAGTATGAAAGTGATATTGAATTTCTTTTCGATTTCAGCCTCGAAACGGTTCTATGGTAACATGAGAGTGAAATATAAAAAAAATCCGTAAATAGAATACAATTTTATGTTACCAGAATTTCTGTTCCTTCTTATTTCAACACCTCCCAGGCATGGTGTGTGTAGAAGCAATGGGGTGCAAAATTCGACATCCTCTATGAGCCATACATTGATAAGTTAATTTCAAATTAGGCCTACATACTAAAAATCCCGGGTGGCGCCGGGCCTTTTAAACTAGTATAATATATTCTTTACCTGTTTGCGATGAGAGAATTGCTGGTCTTCTGGTGTCCAGTGGCCCCGGTCTGCACCAAGACCGCTCTTCACCTCTAAAAAGAGGCCCCTATCTATGCTCCTTTCTAAGCACTTCTTTCGTTAATACCTTGAGGTGTCCAGAAGTATTTGGAATGAAGCATATACAGACCTCACTTCAAAACTCCATGACAGAGCACAGATTATGAAGTGAAGATCTGAATCTTAGTGTAGTCTTCCTCTGCTTGTTCTTGATTTAGAAAAGTTTTTTCTTGATATCACAAACACTAAATAAAAAAACGAACACTATCTTCTAGTCTTCTTGTTTCTTGATATAGGAAAGTTTGTACACACCGATAAACACCACAAAATTAAAACTACACATCAATGCTGGGTACTCCATGATGGGTTCGGCAAAATCTGCAATGATAGAGAAATATTTTATATATGCCAACTTTATTCAAAGCAAAAGAGATAAAATGGTGAATATTAAATAAACAGTAAACCCATGTGAAAAGTTAGCACATTCAATCCCTTTCCTGTTCCCCAGAAAGAATGATTCAGTATTTTTTTAAGTTGTTGAATTAAGTACCTAACGAAGTGTGCAGAGCACATAGCAAACAGAGTATTAATACCAACGTATAATTTTAATTGCCTATCCTACAGCTATGAGTAAGGAGTCAGGGTATAGAATTATCTACATCACTTAATTCCTGCCTTTACGTGAGACTGACACAACTGAATAGGCCTATGCATTCCCTGCATTACTGCCTCTTACTCTATATAAATGGGTGAAGTAAGAAAATAATATTTTCCATGTCCAGAGTAGAGAAAGTTATGTGAGTTCTTCAGACCACACAAAAAAATTAAAACTGATTATTTTATATAACAATTATGGATATCGCTTGTATGCTTCCGGGAAAAAGATTAAATTTTTTCAGTAGTATTTTCTATTTTCTGTGTTTACAAATCGTGCTATGCGTTCATATGGTAATATATGTCGTGATGTCAGGTTCAGTTCTGTTCTAATTGCTGTAGCCTTTTCTGAGGGGTCTGCCGTGTGTCGCGGAGAAGAGGGGGGCACGGTAAAAGGTTCAATTCACAGCTTAAGAGTTGTCCCATCCTCCATCTAAGCTTTCTCTTCACCTGAACGGCTACAGTTATCACAACTGGACTGCAGTTCTGATGAAGAGGGACACGGTGATTCTGGAAAGTAACGGGTTACCAACAATAGAAAACCCCCACCGCAGACTTAAAAAATATACAGCATTGTTTGGGAGGCAGGCCCAGAATTGTGTAGGGCTAGTTAGGTAGCGAAGGACCCTAAATTTAGGCCTATCTGGTTCTAAAATAATAATAATAATAATAAAGTAAATGATAAGTTCACTGGAAGTAGGCCTATGATATTTTTCAAGTAGGTTGTATGATCCATGTTGTTCATAGCAATCCTGATCAGCATGGTCCTGCCACGTAATATTCTCAGTCAAATTGATTATTTTTTTAATCGATCTCCGAGTTAAGCTCCAGATCGTTTCATTAATAGCCTGTAATACGGGGTGGAAGATTTCAACAGCTTGTCTAATATATAAAATCGAAAGTGTGTATGTGTGTGTGTGGGTATGTGGGTATGTATGTTCCCTATACAAATCTACATTTCTTGAGCAATTTTCACGAAAGTTTGCACACATACCCAGTTCAGCCCGGAAAGTAACGCGGTCAACAAACTACTCCTTCCCTTGAAAAATTATGTAATTTCCGAAAATATTACACTGAATAGGCTATAGACCTACAGAAAATTAGAGTCGTTTTGTGTTTAAATGGAGCCAAGCAGCATAAATTAAAATTAATGTTTGCTAAAGCACTTATTTCATAAAAATCCTGAACAAAAACAACAAAATTGCTGACTAATTTAAGTTTAAAAAACGGCTAAAATATATAGAAATGACTACCGATACTAAATTTAAGAAAACTGGCAAATATTTTCACTACCGATACTAATTTCCTCTATTCGGATTATATGAGACCAACGGCAAAATTTCCTACCGAAATGTATCTGAGGAAAAAAAAAATCTTTTAGATTTTAGCCCTGCCTCATATCTTTCAGTTATGTAAAATAATCTTACTCAAAACAGTTGCTAACTCTTTACCAGAAATTGTTTGTTAATTTAAATATGAACCTTCTTTAACGAGTTACTAGTGTACAGACATGGTATCCAAAAACCAGCTTATTTTCTGAGCAATAAAGTGATAAAAGAAATTTATGGGCCTAGATACATCTGTTATTTGGTATTTAAGTTGTAAAGTAGAAGCAAATAAACAAGAAAACTCGTTTGCCTACAAAAATACACTCCAATTAAAAGACATTATAGTCGTGAACTATTAACATTTTAATGTCAGTCCCATATGAATACCTAGGCAAGCAAGCATTTTATGCGAGTCTGCTTGACAAGAGGGTTTTAAGTAATTATGATATAAAAGGACAAGCTGTTGACGTATCACATGATATTTTACTAATTACGTATGCGAGGAAAAAACAGATCAGAAGCAGACTGTGTAAGACAATACATATTCAAACACAAGCGTCTCAGCAGAGAATAAATTTAGCGATACGTATAACAATTAAAATTCCGATTCTGCATTGATTTTCAAATTATTGAAGCGTCCCTCTAAATCTTCATTCATATGTTTAGTTTTTTCAACAATTTAGCTCCAGTTCTTAATTGTTTATATCCATACTATACAAAAGCCCGTATGTATGTATGTATGTTTCTTTCTATTTTTATTTTAATTCCTGCATGACCCATTACATTCTTAATACTACATGCAATGTCTAAACATCTTTACATTCAATATCATATTAAATCTAGAGTTATAACATCTTAATCATTTAACGAATGAAGGCATTAATGTGGTTTCATGCATATATGTACATTTATACTTATAGTTTGTCAAATGGTATGGAGTTCGTGAATTTTAAGAAGTTCTTAAGGTATTTGTTTATAAGCTCGTGTTTCTCTATTGGCCGGTTTTCACTTTTTAACACTGCTGCTTTTAATAAGTTTCTTTCCATTTTCAAAATTTCGCACGGAAATAACAAATGTTCCACAGTTTGTTCACCTTTATTGCAGATACATTCAGAAACGTCTGAAATTTTAAACGTTTTAAGATATGTTCTGAGTTTTCCGTGACCAGTAACTATCATAGTAAAATTTGGTGATACAATTATTTTCAGTTTTAACCGGTCTTGTATATTTGTATGTATTTATGCATGTATGCATGTATGTATGTATGTATGTATGTATGTATGTATGTATGTATGTATGTATGTATGTATGTATGTATGTATGTATGTATGTATGTATGTATGTATGTATGTATGTATGTATGTATGTATGTATGTATGTATGTATGTATGTATGTATGTATGTATGTATGTATGTATGTATGTATGTATGTATGTATGTATGTATGTATGTATGTATGTATGTATGTATGTATGTATGTATGTATGTATGTATGTATGTATGTATGTATGTATGTATGTATGTATGTATGTATGTATGTATGTATGTATGTATGTATGTATGTATGTATGTATGTATGTATGTAGTATGTAGCCTATGTATGCAATTTTTTATTTTTTAAAATGTTATCAACGCATGCCCCATTACTTTATGTAATATTTCATGTCGATTCAACTAACTTATCACTGTGTATTCTAAATTTTATCGATCGCCTAACTTACCTGATTTTTATGTGTGTGTGTGTATGTATGTATGTATGTATGTATGTATGTATGTATGTATGTATGTATGTATGTAAGCCTATGTATACATTATGTAGCCTACATATTATGTACGATGTAAGCATGTATTTAATATCTGATATTAAAGTAGTAGGTCTGTTCATAGGGGCAAGAGGGGCAACACTTGAAGTGTTAGTTTCCTTTTTTTTTAAATCTAGGAATATTAAAGTCTATATATTTAGATCTTTCTACATTAGCTTTTAAGGGTTCACGTAACCATCTCTATAAAGTTAACATAATTTTTATTTTAAGCTTAATCATTTCTGGTTTTAGTAACCATATAGATATTATCATAATTATGCTTGTATTGCGGTATACATATGATGTCAATTTGAACACCCTACAATAATTGCAGGAAGTTTAAAAAAATGTGTATATATATATATACGTAGGCCTATGTAAGTATGTCACTTTTATATGTAACTTTATTTTATATATATAGATTTAAGTTATATTTCATTGCAATTAATTATAACTACAATACACAAATTTTCTAAATTATTATTATTATTATTATTTATAAAGACACCATCCAAATGAACACATGTTGTGGTCGGGGGCAGCCCAGAATCGGATATAAAAACACCAAACGGAGTAAAAACTTGCCTAAATAAGAGTACAATAGCCTAATTAACGTATCTAACAATTATGACATTTGTATCTGAATGTTCTGTCATACTTCATTTTTATCTGCGACTACGCTAAGTGAGAACAATCCAAATAACTAAGTGAAAATTTCGCTTTACTTTTGTTTTCTTATGAACCTGCTTCCCTGGAATATGATTGAAGGAAATATTATGAAGCCAGTATTTAACCGTGTTACTAAAGTACATAAGCGTCACCGCAAAAATAAATAAGTAAATAAGAAAATTGTTATCCACGTACTAAAACTGTCATTGACTAAAACAAGTTAGTCCATTGAAATTTTCTACTTGATTCTACTAGTGATGAAATGCTTATATAAAAATATAAGTTTAGCTCTCAAAGGACTAAGTCCTGTACCATCATGAATTTTAAGTGAAGGTACTAAAATGATACAACAGAAATGGCCAACAGCTAAACAATCCGACTAAAGTAGCGTATACAGAATGATGCGAAGATTTAACGGTATGTCTTATGCTATGGCAGTACAGAAGTACTGTACTCACAATTTAAACACTAGGTACTTGTATAACCTTCCTGTCACTTATAGCAAGATTCAGGGCTCTATTTTGGGGTCTTTTAGTGGAAATGTGTGACGAAATGGCAATCCGCTTTTCTTTCCTTAAAAAGGAAGGGATACAATAAAAAGATCAGACCACCCTATTCAGTGGCGGACGGAGAGGGGGATAGGGTGATATATTTGAAAAAAAGCTATATATGCACTCTAAGTGGCCAGTTTTATAAACTAATTATATATGTAAGTTAATTAATTTTTTTAGTGCTCTTTCTACCTATTCAAACTCCCCCCCCCCCAATTCTGTGTCCACCACTGACCCTATTTATTTGCCGTAATAAAGAGTAGGCCTATACATATACATATATGAAGGCTATACGCACAGAACACATCATTATATTAGATATATAACTTATATATATATATATATATATATATATATATATATAGTTATTTCTAATGGCAATTTATATAATAGCACGATTTCTTTACGTCTTAGAGAAATCAAACCGAATGGAATGGTCTATGAGAAAATGTACCGGACTGAAATTCGGAAGATTTGGGTTGAAGTCCCGAGGTTGCTTAATTCAACTGAGGGTCTTTCGTTTCCCATTCGCAAAGACAAATGCTGAATTTGAATTTACGTAGAAACTCCTCAGAACGTTCGTTTACTTGGCAATTTTGTATTACCTCAGGAGGGCCCAGTTTCATGCTTATCACACACCAGTCCCTCCATAACTTTTTAAACGTAGATTTGATTCTTCCAATATGATCATTGGCTTGTAAATCCCACGAAAAGGTAATTAAAATAGCAAAATATAGAAACAATAGAAAAAGGAAATAAATAGCCTAAATAAATAACGAAAGAAAAATTGAAATCACTATTAAATTTAGAAATTCACAACATTGTAATTGTGTTAGTAGAAATTTATACCCTTTGCCATGAAAAAACTAATAAGTGTTATTTTCACTGAAGGATGAATGTGAGTGTAGCGTATTAAAAATTATGTAGGACAAACAAATGGGAATTTACCCAAAAAACTTGGGAATTTCTTATTTATAGTAAAAATGAAAAGGTCAAAAAATGAAGAAAACGGGATTAGAAAACATAAGTGTATAATGTAATTTGTTTGAAGCGTATTTCATCTTTAAGTTCATTGAAATTAATAAATAATTTTTGTCTTACTTTTTCCTAGTTTAAGTAGCTTTTTTATTAAATTTACAAAGCTATTTTTGGTAAGTGTGTAATAGTCTTCCAATTAAAGGGGCTCTGCTGCAAAGCAGAATTGTAACCGAGAGCTTCTGTATATTTGTTTATGAATGATGAAATTTTACTTACATTCTATTCTAAATATTTCCAGACAATTCTCAACATTAAAGGTCTATTATTTTCGACTGTCCTGTAATACTTTCTTAATTAGAAAATTCTTCAGGTATTGCTATAAAATAAATTGATTGCACGTGTAATGAACCTGGGTTAACAGTTGTAAATTAAGCTGGAAAGATTTCATCATCTCCTGAGGAGCTGTAACATTTTAACAGCTTCCATATCTGGCAACTTAAAACTCAAGCCATAACAAAAGCAAGATGGCTAATGTACATTCGGAATGTTTACAGCTGACATCAGTAAATCTAAAGAGAAGTGTTCCTAAATACTAGACTACAGCAGTCACTCGTTTATGACGTCATTTTAATTACCTCGACGCAATCTGATGAAACACATAAATAATAAACAGCTTGTCGGTTAATATAACCCCTTCCCTCACTCTTGCACCCCTTTCGCTCTTAGTTGGTAAGAACATTCCAGGTCTATGACTTTAATACACATGGAGAGAAGGGGTGAGACTTTCGAGACGGAAATTTTCAAGTTCCAAGACATGTCTAAAGGTAAATTAAAAGAGTTGAGTATAATCAAATTTTATTTACTGCCGTGGAATATGCAATATGGAGTGACTTCATGAGTACGAAAGGGGGGAGGTGAATTACTTTCATCTCTGCTTCATAATAAGTCCGCTTGCCAATTTAACAGTGTTTACACTCAGGATTACGTTTATTTAAAACAATGAAATGTGCAGTGTTTCTAGCTAAGATACAGTTGTAAGAATAAATTGCAATTAATCAGAATCATTGTATGCTTCCTAAGATTACCAGCAGGTTTTAAGTATGTGCACAGCGCATACCAGCGTTCATCAAGGAAATAAGTATATAATTCGACCTAACGAACAATTCTTTTCCTTTCAGCTTTATCTCCCTCGTTGGCGGCCCATGCTGCCCGTGCCTTATAGGACCGGGATCTTTAAGGGAAAAGGATTTCTGTGGATTATATGCTACTTTTTTGACCACATAAGGACATGAAAGGCCTCATCGGGTGAGTGATCAGCCCACCTCCAAGACAATACGATACATAGGACGAGGAACACCATTCGCACCAACACTCATTCCGAACAAGGCGCGGATGGAATGAGGGCCATATGATATCCGGGGACCACAAGGATCTAAAGTTTCCCGACATTCGCCTCACAGGTGAGGAAAAGCTCTGGAAATCAACTCCCAGGAAACTTGTGCAGGATGGATATGCCAAGATATAAACAACATTCTTATGACAAAATAGTCACTAACCGAGGGAGGAATGCTAGAGAATACCGCAAGGAGCTGATGGAAGCTTGGATGAATAATTCCCATTCATACCAACCATTAAGGGATCCTGAAGTGAGTTGTGTGCTTCATGCTTCCAACTACCGCAACACATTGGAGTGGCACGATGCAGTCGCATGTGGATGTTTATGGGCGTCTATTTCCTTCATTATCCTAGATCTAGTACCATAATCTGCATACATACATTCCATGTATATGAAACGGCATTCCTTACCCTTTATTTTAAAATTTTAAAATTGTTCAACACTTTCAAAAGAAAAATTAGTTGTCATGACTTATGTATTTCGTATAATTCGCAGGCCTTTATAATTATTATTACAAAACCAACTTCCGCGCCCTCAGACACATATAAAAATTTGAAGGCCTGAGATGAAGTTGAGGCCTATTATGTTGGTAATAAGGCTTCATACAGTGTGTTCAACTTCAATGAATGCCAGTAACTTAAGTCAATAAAAATAGATATTCCAAAAAATATTGAGAGAAAAGGATGCTATTGTAGAAATGCATCTTCCGTTGTTAAAGGAAGCATAAGCTAAAGCGGCATCCTTTGAATCCAAAATAATACAAAACTGTTTCAAGATATTGACATTTATTCATGTAAAATTTAGCATAAAATATATTATGGGAAGTTTAATTTTTTAAAGTTTTAATCTGTACCCACCTCCGCATAGTGTTTGAAACCTTGACTTTCAGATGAAAAACGATAAACAGATCGTATGATCGTATGCAAGCAATGTTTCAACTAACTATGCAATTGTCGAAAGCTACTCTGAACAAAGCTGTGGTACCAGATTGCAACATGGGGCAACACCTTGTTTTATTCCCTAGTCTTGTGTAACTACATTTCATTTTTCTACATTAAAGTATAATTTAATATCGTTTAACAACTACAGAACATAAAAATGTCCGCTATATATATATAAATAAGTCTGTCATATTTCCAAGATACACAATCTCACCATATTAATGACGACGTATTTTCATAGAGAACATGTTAGCGGGCATATAAGATGCCGGCAATATGGGAGGGTCTTAACATCGGCAAACAAGGATATAAACACTATCATTACACTTGAAGACTTGTCAAACAATTCAATTTATGATCATGGTAATGTTATTTTATTAGCTGAACATTCCGTCAGACAGCTTGAAACTTATGTACTCGGGTTGAATAATGGATCCCATGTGCTGGCGACCATATTTAAAACTGATGTAATACAACAAAGTTATAATATAACCACAACTGATATAGCAGAGCTCCCAGTTGCTATGATATAGGCTACTTCTATATAATATGACGTTCAATGCGCAGAATGATCTTATCGGTAATATAGAGTAATCAAGCAATATGATGTAAATTTTTAGAATCTTGAATGCTGTCTTGTGAAATGGAGTTTTTACTTTAAGTCAAAACCTGATATAACATTATTCGCTTTGTTTACGAATGAAATCCAATATAATTTAGTTTTTTCGTGCTTTACTTTTCCCGTTCAGAAGACAATAATGACACCTCAGAATGGACATGGATACGGAGAATTTTAGTAAAATACTAATTCTTCTGATTTTTTAATATTAAAAGTTCAAATTAATTAAAGAATAAAATCATAGAAAATATTTAACGTTTAATTTCATCATACTTTAATTAAAAGCCCATGCATCCTTGAAGATATTCAGGTAAACATGTCTAACACCAAAAATGATCCGACACTATTGTTATAAAAGGATAAAAATAATCGAAAAGTGAAACGGATGTCGAAGACAAAAGAGCCTCCTCGAATTGTCATCGGAAATCAAGAATTAGAGAATTTGAACCAGTTCAAATACTTAGGAAGTTTACTAACGAAGGATGCCTATTGCACCAAAGAGACTAGATCAAGAATTGCCATAGACAAAAACGCATTCACCCATCAACACTTAAATTGAACTAAATTATTTTTTACAATAGTATAATAGCTATTTAGGCCTAACATCATAATCAGGAAAGGGCAGTAAATAGAATGTTTGGACCAGCTTGCAGTAATTTTATTGCTGCTAGCTCTGGGCTATGATCAGAATGCTGCCAGTTTATGGAGTCTAACTCATTTTATTGTCCAAAGAACGGAATGGAGCTTTATCTATATCGGTGTTTTGTACAGGGTTTTATGACTTCAACTCGTTTTCCGATAACGGGGTCTTTACATATTCTTTAATTAAGGACCGTGTTGAACCTAATATAAGCAGCTGATCTGAAAGTACCTGCAGAAGGACTTGTTTAACGGATCTCCTTAATCTTATGATATAAAATAACTTTAAAACATGTCAGAGTTTAAAACAGGACTAAAAGGTTCTCAGTAGCATTGATCACGTGTACGTCATAAGTCTGAGGCAGTAAAGAGTAAAAATTTGCTCCAGTGTTTGCTTCGAAAACGCATATAGCGTCATACTGTGAATTCAAGCTGCAAAATTCCTGTGGCTATTATATTTTTAGGGATATTGAATAAGCTACAACTTAAATAATTTTTGTTAGTTCTGTTAACAATTAATTGTGAAAATCAAATCAAATAAAGCTCATAACGGGATTGGTTTTTGCTTTTCACGAATTAAGTACAGGGTAGGTTAATTGTAATCTACCGGACAAGTGAAAAATAAGTTATGTCAATAAATGGTGAGAATCTTAAGAAAGTGGACAATCACAACTTTCTGGGGTTCACTATCTCAAGATCAGATCGCTGCACAGAAGAAATCAAGAGAAGAATAATTCTAGGAAAAGTAGCAATGAAGAAATTTCATAGATTAATAAGTGTCTCTGAAATTTCACTCCATGAAAGATATCCAGGTGATGGTATTTCTAATTGTGATATATGGGTGTGAGAGTTGGACTTTAACAAGTGAAAAAAGAGAAAAACAGATAATGAAACTCGCATTTGAGATGTGGACTTGAAGAAAATTACTTAAGGTACAATGGACAGAGAAAAGAACTAATGTATCAGACATTAAAGAACTCAAACCAGGTTACTTGTTAGAAGCACGAACCACAAAATCAAACTGACTATTTTGGACACATTATGAGAAGAACAAACTTCCTGGAAAAAGGCGTAATGCTAGGTATGGTAGAAGGAAGTAGAAGAAGCGGAAGACAAATAATGAGATGATTTGATGAAATCAAACTATGAACCTGTCTTGAATGATATTATCAAGAGAGCAGAGGATAGAGCACAGTGGAAGAAACTTATAAATGAAGTGACAAGTTATAGACCAAGACATTTTGAAAAATGACATGGCTGGCATCCTACTGATAAGAATATCCGCACGCGGATCACTAAGAATCGCTTGCGATCTACGTACTAATTACAATTTCACAGTAAGTAATAGTTTTATTGTTAGTACGGGTTAATAAGAAATATACCATCATGTATATTTCACAAAATGTATTCTGATATTGTGCATTATTTCGTACCCACCTCGATAACTCAACTTGATACAGAAACGTGTTTGAGAAAAAGATTCATTTTAATTGTCTCAATAATTTGACTGTGCACCTTTTCAACTATCTTCAACTGTAGTTCAAAAAGTCTACAAAAATAGAAAACAGATCAGAGTAAACTATCCTGTAAGTAATTTTTACAGAAAAACTGATAGGCCTACTGTATAGACGTTTAATTGGTCATAGACAGAGGTACCAAAATTTATATTATTATCAAAATAGTTACGGACATTTTCTAAACTGGAAGAAGTCTTCTTACAAACTGCTGTTAACTTTTTGTTAAAGAAGCCAAATTCTGGGGGATACAGAGTTTTAAAAATGGAAATAAATACGCTGCACCGTTAACCAGTAACGGGCCTACACAGACAGAGATTCCGAACATACTTTATTGGCTTCTGCGCATCGTGAAAAATGTTTTCCCGGCATTACCTTGATTTCGATTTTTGACACGATTATGTCTACTTTCTCTGTACCCAAGTATAATATGATAGATAGTAAACGTTGTGTTGCCAAGTCAAGGTCCATATCTTTTTTTAAATATTTTTTCGCAAATACATTATAAAATAATTTATAGCGTATTACAATCTTTCTCAATAAGGCGCGCGTTTCAAAATACGGGTAATAGGCTAATATAATTGAAGTAAAATGGGTCATATTCACGACCGTCTACCCTTATCATGCATATCATGAGCTAATATGAAATGAGTGACTTATATTGATGAGTTTCATTTGTGCGATAGATTATGAAAAAAATGGTAAAATGTTTTCCCGCCTAATCGCCACTAAACGTTTATAAATACAATTCCAAATAAGGCACGTCGAAGAACGCGGGGGCGCGTGCAAATACAGTTAAGTCCACTTTCTTGTTACTGAGAATTAGAGTGACATAACACACTTTACCCGCCCAACATTTTTGAGGATGGTGGATTTAACTCTCTTTGAATGCGCACCCGCGAATTTATAATTAATATAATGAGTGGTATTTATTAGCGGAGTTGTTGAGAAAACAGTAAATTACAAAAACATATTTACATTAATTTCATTTTTTCTTTCCGTTTGTGGTAATATTTGTTATTATGAAAAGACTCATCCATCTAACCACAAACCCCAATGGGCCAAAAGTTCAATGGATGCAACATCATTAAGCCCTATAATATTGTAATATTAACTGGATTTATGCACATATACATTCCTATTTTTATGTTTCACTATTGTCATGAAATATATGTTTGGATATAAAATTATGTAATCACATAATATAGCCTACACTTACATTTTAGATAGCAATATGCTATATGTATCCAATTAAAAACCTAACCATTAAAATATATACACTGATGCTGTGCACTGTAAATTAATTTTAAAAACACACTGTCATCTGTTGAAATATGTAAAATTATGCCGAAGAATTTCTCAGCAATAGTCATTAAAAATATAATTATGCTTGAATACATGTAGATTAAATATAAGACAGTCTGCTGTCTATCTGATGAACACAGTAAAAATTTTGCCGAAATCTTCTCAGCAAAAGTCGTTAAAATGACATTGTACTTGAGTGCACAAGTACATATTAATTACAGTATAATATACAGTGAGTCCCATGCAAGAGTTGGCCAATTACGCGGGTTTCTGAGTCGCGGCGGGCACAGCTCCAACTCCCGAGAGATCGGGTGAAATATCTATCGGTGTAATGATTCAGGTTCTCACATTTACAGTTAAAATTGCAATGAAAATAACCACATACCTTATCGCAAGGGATGTTGGAAATGTTTCTACCTATCTCGCCACCCATATCGGTAGCTATGAATAGCTGATGGCTAGTAGCGCTTCCAGATACCTACTGTAGGAACTGATTTTTCTCACGCTAAACTGACTTTACACTGGCGTTCGATATTAAGGCATTGTTTGTACATTACTTCGTATCTACAAGGAAATTGCTGTGATCCAAATAAAAATTTGTAATAATGGAACTTTCGTTGTTCTGACGTTTATGAAAACAAATTTAAACCGTATTTGTGTCATTCTATTCTGTCTTCACTATTATCTTTCAATATTATAATAAATACGAAATTTTCATTTTTGTAGGAAAATATCAGACTTCCTGCTACATAGTGAACCAATCCCCTTTTCATTAAGATAGTCGTTCAGATGATGGAAGAGTTATCCAAGGAACTATGGGATGCGAAATGAATTAATATGAATTATACATGGAAATAATCTACGCTTTATTTCTCCATTTTCAATTGTTCAGCATTACAACTTATATAAAGGGTTCCTTTATCCCACTTTGTGAAAATGTGAACATATGCAAACAAATTAAACATTAAAGAGGATTACATAATAACCAAGAAATACAAAATTATTAGTTTCAGTGTTATACAGTATATTTTAATGTAAGACACCTTCCACAAAAAAAAAAAAAAAAGAAAAAGCTGACGAGAAATTTAGAAAACATTAGTGAAGTCGAAAACCAAAGATTTTTATGTCCCACGTACGAATTACTGGGGACATTGAACCATACTTTATATGAATTTGGATATAGTGATTTAGCCTTATTAAACAAATAGAGTTTAATCAGAATATTTAAAGCGAAATCGCAGGAAAACAGAAAAGTGCGAGAAATGGATTTTGAGGTAGAATTTTTAGGATTTAGGATTAAAAACTTGCAAGTTTGGATACTTTCAAAAACGGATACACTGACGAATTTACATAAAAGAATTGAATATCTCGGTAAAAGAAGGGGATAACTCCACTTTTTGTCGTGAACCATTTTTATAATGCTGTATAATGGGAAGAAAAATGTGCTTCTTTCGATAGAAGAAACAGATTTTCCCATGTCTTATACCAACTTTAGAATAGTTCGGTTGAAGAAAGAGATAAATACTGGTGATATCCCTATTTTGTACGCAACATAGTTTTATTAACTTCCGCAAGATGGCAGCACATATCTGTTGATATAATGAACCACTTTTTTACATCAGTTGATAGCACATAATAGCAGATGTGTAAAGCTGAAACTTCAATGACTGAGAATGTGTTTTCATATTGCTTCTTATTAGTTAAATTTACTGTGAATGATAAAACTGTGTTAGGCCTAATATTTTCAAAAGATTTGATATAATTATAAGTGTGTATTTTTGACGGTTCCATGAAAGTATTTATTTTTCATACTTTGGTGCAAAAATGGTATAAGGACATTCTAAAATTTGCTGATTATTTGATAACCAACGTATTTGTTTTGTTGCTCTTATGCTTACAAACTAGTCTTTAGACCCTTAATCAACCTATGGCCTATATGCCTAAACGATAGAATAAAATAGCATATCTAGATTTTTAAATTATATTTTGTGCCTCCTGACAAATTTGAAAAATGTGAGTTATTCCATTTCTTCACCAAGGTCTCCAATAAAATCGTTAAAAAAGTTATGTTTCTAAAGTGTCATCATAATAAATCGCTCAATCTTTCGAATTCGCAGATAAATGAGAACTGCAGAACTGTCGGCATATAGCACAGGAGGATTCAAGAGAAAAGAAGTAAATTCATTCTGTGCGTTGAATTTTGAACATACCTGTACACTCCACACTTTTCATCCTTACAGCACTTTGCCAGCTCAAACAAGTAGATAGTAACATCTCTTATTATGCTTCCCTCTGCTGTCCGGCCTTTATTTTTATTTATTCTGTAATGTACTTTTCCGTGTTCAAGCACAGCTATAATTTTCTAGTAAATGACGTCTTGCATATTTTCAGGGGATGCACTACATCCTAAATACTTTCAAGTTTAGATGACGTTGAGCATACACACGTATATTACTTGTGAACGTAATATTCCCAGCTGTTACTGCCACTGCTGTATGCTGTAGTGCCGTGAACAAAGAAGGAACATAATAAAAACTGTGTGCTCTGCTGCTACTTGTGCGATTGTTTTATTCTCGATTCCAAGTTGTGATTTACTAGCACCCGAGTAAAGTTAATGTTATTCAGTTATTACGAAAGAGTGTTACGGACTCCGCTATGAAAAGGGTTGAGAATATGCTGTACCCATCTGTCGACAGAAACATTTCTATGATGATGAGAGTATTGCACTAACTTTACAAGCAATTAAAAGCAGGGGTGGGTAATGGCAAAGCACTTTCTGTATAGCTTACTGTATTTCATTTGTTCCCGTTAGAGTTATTAGTAGACCTGGGATTTTAAGGCAAATGCCTATTTTGTTTCTTATGAAATAACATGAAAATTTTCAAATATGTTGACATTTCATGATATATCACTTATATTTATAGAGTTTTATAGTGCCCTAAAATGCCTATTTGGAACTTTGGAGCCTATTTTTACTATTTTAGTGCCTAAAATGCCTATTTTGTACATTTAAAATAAAATTCAACTTTGTAACTTTTACAATCATTTAATGGACATCCCTGAATGAAGGGCAGAGCAGCAGAGGGTGGGGTTTTCACAGAAACTTGATTTTACCAAAAATTGTCGCCAAAAGAATGCTGACTGACGGGGAGGATTCACTCAAAACAACAAGTAGCGGGTATATAGGCTATAGTAAGAAGGGACATAGGCCTACTGTGTCAATTTTTCATATAACCCAAAACTGTTTTTGATAAATGTATTTTTAATTCTATCTTAATTTTGAAATTATTTCAGTTTAGAATAGTAGGCCTATACCATGTTTCTTTCAGAAAAAAAGATCATGTTACAGTTTAAGTATTTTAGTATTTTATAATCTATTTTCTGCCTATTTACACATTTTTAAAGCATATTTTAAGTGCCTATTTTCTCTTTTAAAAGCCTATTTTCTTGTTTTAAAGCCTATTTCAGGTTTTAAAAGCCTATTTTAGGTGCCTTAAACTAATTTTTTAGAGCCTAACATCCCAGGTCTAGTTATTAGTAATCATAATCGACGTATTTTTCATAATACATGACGCCGGTCGCAACTTATATAATAGCATGTAAGAATACAGAACGGTGTTGTAATAACAGTGTAATTAGAATTTCAAGCTGTATACACATCCATATTATAACAGAACATAATTATAGTAAAACTGTACAGCAATTTAAAAATCGACATGGTAACAGGTTTAACACAAATTTTAAAAAATTCGAACATTCAACTCTGAACCTAATAAATGTTTAAAACTAAAGGGCCCGGGCCCCCCGAAATGGAAAAAAAAAATTACGAAAATACTTGCGTAAATACATCATTCGAATATTAAAGTTTTAAATAGGATTAGGCCTATAAGTTAAAAAAGTTAATTTCTCCAAATTAAACTGTCGTGTTTATTGTAGCCTATATAAACTTAGCTTAAAACTTTTTTTTTACTGTGTATAAGATTATTTTAGATAAATATTTTGAAAGAGTTAAAAGTTACTCTTATCTAGTCACTATAAATACCCGTTTCACTTTTAAATGAGGTAAATTATTACTTAAGCCAAATGTATAATAATGCATAGGCTAAATGTGTAACCACTTTTCATTTCACTACAATTTATTTATTTATTTATTATTTACCATGAAAATTACAAATTAAAAAATACAAATTAATACAAAATTATTACAAATACAAATATAAATAATATAAACAAAATTATTACAATTACAAAAGAGCATTATTTACCCCGCATGAGCATAGCTCGTGTTCGGGGTCTGTTCAGTTATACTAAAATTATATTTTGAACATTATATATATATATATAAAAAAACATACATATTATAGTTTTAGGCAAAAAATAAGAATAAAGATAAATAAGATTGCTTATATGAAATAAAATACATGAACAAAGATACGAAAAATAAATTACAATAACATAACAAAGTTACAAACAAAATACCCTATGTTAAAAATTAAAAATTTACAGTCAAGAATGAATAACGGAAAAAAGTGGGTGAAAGTACAATTACAAGTTAGATTTAATCAATTCGAGTACTTATTTTTTAAACAATTTATTGTTTAGTGGTATCAGATTAGGGTTTCTTCTAGTAAAATTGTTGTATAGCCGTGGTCCGAAATTTATACTATGCCTTAGACCTGCTTCTGTAGCACATTCTGGTTCGAAAAGAGGACAAGAGATATTATACCTCCTTGTATTATAGTAGTGATTTCGTGTTATGAATTTTTCATGATGTTTATGGAAATAATTTAATAAAGTGTAGGAGTATAATTGTTTAATATTCAATACGTCAAAATCTTTATATAAACTTTTAGATGGATAGTCGATTGATTTTTTTAAACATATCTTGATTATTCTTTTCTGCAACAAAGACAATGGGCGAAGTGCAGTCTGACATATCCCACCCCATCCTATTATTCCATATTGTATGTACTTAAAATGTACTTTGCATTTAGTACTCTCAATCAGTGTTTTATTATGCCTACCCTTCTGGCATTTTATATTAGACTAACAACACTTTTAATAGTTGTAAAAATAAGCTTTCAAATTTCATTTCAAAGCTTTTTTTTCTTCTTCCCAAAATGTATTAGCCCTATTTTGGAACAGTAAAACGTATGGCACATGCTCAAAAATAGCTATTTTGTTTTGTAACTGAAAACAGACGTTAATTTGAAGGCTTAATTTTACCCCAAAAATTCGATGGCCCTTCCTAACAAAAATCCTGGCTACATTCCTGATTTATCTGTTAACGTCTCTACCTTCTCCACGTCTTTGTATCCTCTTTCAGTACGTCCTTGTGTTCATTCCTCATGGTGTACATCTACATGTTACAGTACATGGTCTCCTTTTCTGTCCGTCATCTCTCTGCTTATGTGTCTGTAGTCTGTGTCTGTGTCTTTCTGTCCAATTATCGTCAAACCATTCGCTTTATCTGAGAAGGTAAACAGTGAAA
The DNA here is from genome assembly GCA_964059195.1 of Ectobius pallidus. NCBI lineage: Eukaryota > Metazoa > Arthropoda > Insecta > Blattodea > Ectobiidae > Ectobius > Ectobius pallidus. The sequence goes on along the minus strand of CAXKWD010000002.1, from coordinate 104,569,371 downwards.
CTTCGTTGGATTCGCTATAGCCCTATGGAGAGATACTAACCAAGGTGTAAGACATGATTTAGAACTACAAACTCTCAGACATCTAGTATTGCACCATGGCCAGAGAAGGCAATTATAGAATGTCAGTACGAAGCACAGGATAAACAGCTAAGATAATCTCCAACAGGGTATTTCAATACCCTGAAAATTTTGACTTAAACGTAAATAAAATATAAATCAAGCTGAGAACAAGAGCAGGTGTGAACTATGGTAATTATAATTTAGTAAGTTAGATAAAACTGAAAATATTGTAAAACTGAACATTTTCTATTATTTAATATGACTGGGGAGGCATATTTTCTGAGGCATGGTTTCCTTTAAACCAGTGGTCACACCACTTCCAAGCTGATCATCGGGTTAAGCAGTGGGCAATTCATTCATGTGAAGAGATAATTAAAATACGAACCACAATGTTTAAAGATTCACAAGCTGCAATAAGAGCAATTTCAAATCACAACACACCACCTAGCCATGATATACTGAACTGCAGAAAACTTATCAGAAACCTACTTGATCAACAGAAGAAAGTAGTCCTGCAATGGATTCCATCCCATTGCGGCATTGCCGGAAATGAAGCTGCTGACACACTAGCAAAGAAAGGGACCCAAATCCATCCCTATCCAGTTAATACTGAATACAGAAGTGCTGCGAGAGTCATTCATCAGAAAATAAAAGCTACTCACCAGAAGAACCTGGAGAACCGCATCAAGGATTATCAGTGGAAAGACACCATCAAATCTATCCCAGACAGGCCAAGAAAAGAGGCTGTAGCAAGCTTCCGCATGACAACTGGACACGACTGCCTTGCAAAACGCCTACATCATGTTGGCATTTTCACCAGCCCAAATTGCATCTTATGCAACACGAACTCCATCATGGATTCACATCATCTTACCATCTGCCCTGCCCTCAAATGTACAACTTTGGTGGACCGATACTGGGAGGCAAGAGGGAAGATGACTATACTGTAAACATGTGCCTTCCTTGTTTCCAATGTTATGCTTTGTATTTTATGTATTTTGTATTAGGTGTATCGCTTTGTCATTGTTACTTGTGGCTAATGATGTACATCAAATTGCCCCTGCATTAAATTAAATAAATGTTTAAAGAAACATGTATTGATGCTTGCTGACAGATTTTTAATCTTTTTCATACCTTTTGTTCAAAAAATATTTTACATTGGACAATGAAAGGTATAAAAATTCTCGTATGGGGATACAATAGGCCTACATACAATTTTTTTAAATAACTAAGGCCCATAAAAAATTGAATTAGCAATTAGCATTATGAAAAATGACAGAGTAGTATCTCTTTTTTTGTAGAAGATAGATTTTGAATTTGACTAAATAAAATGAAACAGAAACTGAGAAAACGAGCGATTTTAAAGTATGCATGCTCTGGCAGTTTAAAGTGCACGGTACTTTACATATGGCGTCATCAACGTCTTTCCATGCGCCCAAACGGCACAAATGGTTACATAGTTACATTTCAGAGTGTGCTGGATATTTTGAGATTAAAATCCAGAAATATATATTACCGGTACCAAAATGGCTAACTAACACTTCTGTCATCCGTGAAACATATAGGAGGCCCAAAACAGTTCATGTTGAGCCTAAGGTTCCAGCTAGTGTAATAACACCCTTAACCAATCGTTAAACCACAAAGAGGAATCCTCCTCACATGATCAATCGTGAAATTGATCATAAGCACCCACTTAAATGTGGCGAAATATAAAAAGCAAAGCCTAAAGCAAGAAGAGGAATAAGAAGTGACCTGAGGCATTCAGTCCGCTACAAAATCCTAATTTTTTAAAATATATTTTTCTGTCTAATAGTTATTTAAAAGTTGTTGGTATTAAAAGTATTTATTATTAGTTTAAGGGAGCATTCAGACCGAAGTAGCATGCCACTTACGACGTGCTACCTGGATGCACGCTGCACGTTACTCATTTTAAATCCCAAGTAAACAAGTTCAAGTCTTCACACCGAAGTAGCGTGGCAATAGTGCAGCTCGCAGAGTGCGACATTCATTTCTTCAGATAGATCTGGACTTATTTTATGCGACGCTACTTGGGATGACGCATGCGTACAGTTGCCTTTTCAGCTGTTTTCTAATTATTAAGAAAATTCAACACATATTCGCTTGTGTAGCGGTAGATTATGGCAAAGATGTCATGAAAACTGCTGGAAAGAGAGCTATTTAACATACAATTTGTACATGTGTAGACTATACGATATGTAATCGAAACTAGTATGAAAAAAGCCTGGATTAAAATTGCTACTGTTTGTCCATCCCTGAGAATAGTTCTAATTGTTTTGTATCTAATTTGAAATTGGCAAGTAATGGTAGGTAGGGAGGAAATAGGCAAGAGGAGAGGCAATGAAAATGGGAGTAATACATGTCCCCTCAGATAAGGGTGGTGACCCTTCAATTGCAGAGAAGTAAATTTGATTTTGTAATTGAGGACTGTGTAAGTAGCTATGTAAAGACACATGTGGACATTGCAATAAACTTTGAATTCCCAAACTAAGCGACCCTGACACGTGTAAAACACGTCATTTGCAATCATTCCGCACAGCTGACTCCAGTACGATCTCGTTTGGTGATATGATAGCATGAGTTGTTCACAGTAATACAAACTATTGACAATTGTCCCGGAGATTAACGATTACATTTCCTAAGCGCGGTTAACTAAAGTGCTATTAGCGAACTATGAGTAAATGACTTGAAAGTTGGTTTATTGTTTTCAATAAGTGTTACGTATGAAAGATCTGTGTACAATATTTTTTTTCACATTATTTTTTTCATTAAGACGCCAACCGAATGAGCGCATATTCTTGATCAGGGGCATACTAGAAATGAATATAAATACTTTAATTAAATATATAAATACATTAAATAAAAATACAATAAAGTACAACTATTTACAGTAATAATAGGAAGGAATTTTTAAAAAAATAAGAAACATGAAAAAATAAATGCTTATATAATAAACTTAAATATTTTCTTAAATTTGTAATTGTTCGGATTAATTAATTCAGGGTTACTTTTAAAAGTGGAATTGAATAATCTGGGGTCAAAACTAGAACTATATTTTAGACCTGCTTAGGTTCAATTAAAGGATTTGTTTGGTTTCCTCTTGTATCGTACGTACGGGATTGTGGAGGTGACCAAAAGCATGAATTTCTATTAATGTATTTAATGTAATTTATAAATTTTATAGACACTATGTACGATAATTCTGGAAAATATTCATTTAGACGGATAGTCAAAAGTGGTTTAAATAGACAAATTTAATAATACGTTTCTAAAGCAAAATTAGTGTAGTTTTCGAAGCTCCTTCCCATTTAATTACGCCATACATAATAATGAATGTATTAAACATAAGTAGATTATTCTTAAATCATATATTGTAATTAGAATTTAATTTTAAATTACATTTTTTCCTATAAATGTCTAGAGTTTTAGATGGTGTGTTATTCATAAAAAAAACAGACCTGGTGAGGTATTCGGGTTTCGAGGCAGTATCATCGTACCCTCGGGATTCAGCGTAAGCAAAGATAAATGTTGGGTTGAAATTTTCTAACACCTACCCGAAGTAACATTCATTGTCAGTTGACTAAACATTGTTCTAAGATAATGACAACTTCCCTCAATATCTCGTTTAAACTTACAATGTACGTATGATGATCCATAGATTTTACCCCATCCCAACAGGCATTAGGCCCTACGTGCATAAGTTGCGCAGCGAAACTGGCGTTGTTCGTATGCATCGTGGTAGAGCACCCGACAGTACGTGACATGGCAGTAGGACCAAACCTATTATCTGTGACTTTGAATTTTGAAGCACCCATTTCCTTCTTTATGGGTGTGTATGTTCGTATAACATTTTATCATTCCAGAGTGATAGGGAAAAAGCGAATAGACCTAAGTCAAAATACCAAAGTTTTTGGAGAGAAAAATACCGATTTATTTTCACAGCATTTTTACAATATTTAGATCAGTCCACCTAGATATTTTTACATAGTATAAGATACTGTGTAAAAATATCTGGACTGAACTAAATAGTGTAACAATGCTGTGGAAATAAATTGTTTTTTGTCATTCCTGAAAGTTTGGAATTTTGACTTATTCGCTTTTTCCCTATCACTCTAAAATTTCTCTCTGCCATTCTTTCACTCTCTCATTCATAATATTATATAATCAGTCACTTCATTATTTGTAACAGTTCTTACACATACACACACACAGGACCATATATATACAATATATATTGGGCTCATATCTTCGCGGCTGGTTAAAATAAAAGAAACTTCATCTTCTAATATTAAACAGCTAAACCAGGAATATCTATACAATATCTCATTTTTATGTTATACCTATTTTATTGAAATCGTACCCTGCAAGTTATCTAGAACTGGAGCCCCAGAGTGGCGTTCCAAATCTGTAGTGACACAAACTGTCTTGTCTGTCAAAATGTTGGAAGTACAAGCAGTTGTAATATCCTTTTCTTTCATAACGCCTGACGCTGGGTCTCATGTGGCAAGTAAATGAAAATACTGTCACCAGCAACATCTCAACTCCTTGCCAATTTCACACCTCTTGTTCCTCCATTCACAACCCAAGAAACAAATCGATCTTCACAATATGCTGAGTACAGTACCCCGCATAATAATAATATACGAAGGTATACAATATTGGAACTATTTTAGTATGATTAACAGGAGGCCTGAGGGTTAAACATATTTCTTCTGTAGGGTAATTTGAAAACAACGTAAGAATTGAAAATGATATAAGCATACCGGTAATATTAATTGGTTCTACATTATATTATTATTTTCAGATTTGTGCCTTGATTTTTGTATCATAAGTAGGCCTACATATTTTATTATTTTTATAGTAATTATTAATAATTTTAAAGAAAATGAATACAATAATAATAACAATAGTAATGAACAAAATTGCGATGTCAACATTTCGATTCTTAAACATATCAGGGAAAGATCTGAAAATTTATATTCTGGTTGAGGAAACTACAGCATTATAGGATATCACAATAAGACAAATTAGTATCATTGTTATTATTACATTGTAAAGAAGACTCTGTGAAAGATACTCTCAGGAAAAAGGGCTGGAAGTTTATTGTCAAGGTACCTAATTATTTATTTACTTATTTCATTAGGCTATAGCCTATCATTCAATAGTGTAAATAATATATATATATATATATCATTGTATAAATATATCTTTAAAGATATATAATACATTATTTAACTGGTTATAAACTCGCTGACTCCCTGTAGTTCTTCTCTGTATCTATGAGCAAGAAGCTTCAAACTGTTCAAGCCCCGTCCTTTAATAGGACCTATCAAAAGACTTTACGCTTGTTAAACTCTTTCAATTGACATTTTCACATTAAATGAGAATTCATACTATATACTTAGCCTTGTTAAGACGTTAATAATGTTTCTTCGTTACACGGAAAACAAATTCAAGAAAAAACTGCACATTGAAATCATTTTGATAATGCTATCTTAAACTGATGTAATTTTCCTATATTTAAAACTAATCAAATTATGTAACACGGCTTCTCATAAGCCTATAGACTAATTGATGGCTCTATAGGCTATCATGGCTTTACAGAAGAGTTGTTAGTTATATTTTCTCAATATTTTTATGTGTATTAAATTTTTGCTGCGTTCATAATATGCAGTACGTGCTTATTTATACACTATTCTTCATTCATAACTGAAACCTGTTTTGTGATAAAAGAATTCACAGAGCGACAATGTTACTGTATGGTAGCGTTACTCACCACAAGACCTGGTTGTCGTCGGCGTCTTGAAACTTGAATAAACACAAACTGACCATTAATTATAATCAGGACCTGAGCCTGCTCGTTTTATCAGAAAGCCTACAACACCAACTTGTAAAAGCCGTGGCTCTTACAGTGAGGGCGGTAACATGATATTGAGAATACAGAGTTACCCGCTTCTACATCAGGGTTGACCAAACAAGAAACTATATGCATACAATGCAGAAATTACACCCAATCAATAGGCTATGTGGAATTTAAAGAAATACCTTTCCAGAAAAATTTCGGTCATTTTGTGAATATCATCAATGGTCAATTAATTAAAATGAAGCTTCTTCTCCAGACATATATTGGATATTGCAACTATGTTGTCTTATCACATCTGCTACTGTAGCATAACTTTTAACCGACTGTTACAGATAAGCGGTCAAATGTTACAGTAAGCTATAGCAGCTCTTGTGATTTGACCAACATAGCTAGAATAATTTATTTTATTTTATTAAATAATCACTGATAAAGATAACAAGATGATCGATATATATATATATATATATATATATATATATATATATATATATATAATATATATATTAACGAGGCAGAAATTCCGTATATCAGTCATGTGGTTTAGTTTTATCGGCAAAAAAACATGAAATCATAATCTTTCTAACGCTGAGGGCCAGAAGAATTTTAAGTATTAATTAAGGTTAAGGAAGTATATTATTAGTGGGATGAGCTTCGCGTCCAAATTGTTCAGAAACTCTAATTTAAGCTTGAAGTTCTCTGTTTAGCCTGAAATTTCAGATCCAAGCTTACTGAAAAATCTGCCATACTTGGATGGATATCAAGCCGCGGCCTTTCAGTTCAGAGGCGTGTGCAACCGACTAGATTACCAAAATCTACTCATAACATGCCACTCTATTTTTATTTTTACTTTGCATAAATAAATAAATAACATATTCATTAGTAAGTGAATTATTCCGAAATTCTGAGAAATAAAGGATCTTGCACCCTGTTATTTCAACATGGGTTATAATTCGAAGACAGATGGAAGGTTTTGGACATTGCTGAGACTGTGACATCACTGGAGGCTAGAGGGCGGCTTCAAAGGGCGCCGACGAGAGAAACAAATTTGTGGTTTCCCATGTCACATTCAGTCAATGTGACTATTCCACGTAGCCAGGAACATTAAGAAAACGTACATTTAACCTTGCATGGAACCATGGCGATCATTCAACACCCGCATATACCCAGTTTGCTTGAAGTGGTTCTGAGTAGCTATCTGTTGGCATGCAAAGTTCATTATTTATGGAGCGAAATACGCCAAAGGTCCCACAACTGGCAAGTATTTTTTTAGGAGGAACTATAAATTTGACAGAAATCAAGGTAATAGCGCAAACATTTAAGAAAACTTATCATATTAAAGAAACTACAATTAAATTATAAAACACAATAGGAAACCAAAGGAACGAAATATGCTTCCTTCAAAAGTGTTATTCCTGAAACGTGTTATTTTAATCCTTAATCTTAAAATGTTAACATTTATTACTACCAGATAATTTATATTACATTAAAATTCACGCACATGCTTTCATTTATAACCAACCGATGACAAAACATTTTTTTTATTATATTTTCAATATCTTTGTTATTTAGCATTTGGTTTTGGTTTCTGTAACTCATGCTATAGCGAGCACATCTAAGTAATTTGAAGCTACATACGAGTACTTTAATGTTGGTAATTTATACATAAAATTTTCATTATATCTCTTTGGCAATATTTGTTTTTCTGGTCCTCTTTTCTTTTACGTTCCATAGTTATGATCCTATGGTTTTCAATACTGCTTTATTTGTGGTTATTGATATTCTAGTTATAATTTCAATACTAAAAATCCCTTTAGGCAGGCCTACAGGCTGAGGTAGATTTCGAAGTGCTAAATCTCGCCTTATATGAGAGTTATCGAGAAACCAGTTATTAATTTGTAGAGTACTCATCAAGAGCTTTTCAACGATACCCTATAAGGCGTGGCTTCAAAAATTTCGAATTTCCACCCCCACCAACCACCCCCACTCGTACCCAAAAATAACCGAATCATTGGTGTCACTGTGAACTCCATAGGGAGTACTCTAATTTATTCAAAGTTTCCCTCTATACTTCATAGGGGCCGAGATATAAATTTTTCAAAATTTCAATCCCCTCCTCCGACCCTCCCCTTGGGCCAATTTTGCTCATTAACGAACATGTCCGAACTATTGGGCCTAGAAATAACGTAATAAAATTTGGTTCAAATATCTTCAAAATTACGGCCGCTAGCGAGTATATACATATATACATATATATACACACACATATATATATACATTATATATATATATATATATATATATATATATATATATAATTTTTTTTTCGAACGGGTGTTGGTTTCGTACTTAGGGAGGCATGAAACGTAAAGATATGAAAGAATTTTTCGAAAGTCATGAAATGGTATCGATTGCAATAGGTAGATCTTTCTTCGAAATTTACCTAATACGTATCCATTCTTTTTTTGCGATACATTATATTAGGCCTATGGCTATGTGCCTTAACAACACAGCCATAATATAATAAATCGCTAGTGCTGACTAGAAACTGACTACAATGATGTAAACTTGAAGTTTTGGAAGATTAATATCCGTCCAGAAGTATAACTTATCCTTATTCTTATCTAGAAAAAAAATCGTATAGGTATAGGCCTAACATTTACTGTATCTAAAATGACCGTACGAAACCTGGTTATCCGCTTTCAGGCATACAACCTACACATTGCATCATCTCCTTCTTTGCATTTAAATAAATTACACTTTCACAAGTGAAGAAAAATTTGCATTAGTTACTTTAATACCGTATGTACTTCCAAATGTAAATATCGTCGTGATATCAAAGAACTTGTACTTACTTGAGGAGTATGATTGCCAAGCGTCAGGCTGACCGGGATTACTCTGTAACAGCTCATTGTGTTCCTGGAGACAACTACTATATATTTCTCACTAGCTTATCAGTTAACTAGTTCTACTGAGGAATAAAAAGAGAAGTACTGAGGTGTAACAAACGAAACGAATCTTTTATTATAAGGACAGTGCCGCCAAAGAATTTTCTTGCTCATGTCTTGCAATATTCCTTGTACATTTATACCTCTTATCAGCTGTATTTTCTGTGATGAATTAAAACATGTTTATCATGCAGAATATGTAATAACCATGACCATTCGGGTTACTATGAAAAGTAGATATCCTAAAAATATTAATAATACTTAACAGATGTTGAATAGTGTTTATACACATTTTTGTTTTTAGTGTGTGAAAAGTAAATGAAAGGAGTGAAATATGAACAAACGAACAGATTAATGGATGTATATTATGGATATTGATAGCGGTGAAGTTAAAGGTATCCGCAAGTATATGCCGTATACTTTCTGTTTAAGCTTACTTCTTAGAGAATGCCTTCTGCTTATTGGAAGGCTACATATTTAACTATTTTGATAACGTTTTATTTATCTGTTTATATTTTTGACGGTTTATCTGCTTACCTATTTATTTATTTACTTATTTATTTATTTATTTGGCCATTCTGCTACTGACGTGAGAGAACAGTTCGAGAATATATACAAAAAAAAGCACTGACGACACATCAAAATGAGTTCCATTGTGTGTGTGTGTGTGTGTGAGAGTTTTTTATTATTATTTATTTCTTTTAAGGCAACTGGGACCAAATCTTGAACATTTTTATATAGGCTCAAAATAGCAGGTTCAAATTAATTTTTACTATAGTTCTTTGTGTACAAATATGATAGTAAAGTAAAAAAGTAAAGTATAGTAAAAATTAATTATAATTCTACAATGATACACTAACAGAGAACACAACTATCACTATCGTAAATGTTCAGATTGTTGGCCTTCGGCAATTACACACTTATGTACACACACTTGCAATTACGCACTTTATACCTACTTATGAACTCCCCTGCACAATTAGTTGTGGAAGCCTGCATGTGTTTTACTAGATCACGTATGAGTAATTTTATAAGCAGCACTAAGTTAACTTCCACTGGCAAATCAAAAGAAGAAACGATTCTGAATAGTCTTCCATCTTGTAATACAGTTTTCTTATTATTGCCATCGGTTAGTTTCCCCTTTTATTATAAAATCCTTTACAGCCCTTGCCAAATAACACGTACTTCAGAAAAGAATAGATTTTTACCCCTATTCAATTCCTTCTTCCTTTGTTATATTGCCCAATTCTGGCAACTTGTAAAGAAAAAGATTTTCTCCCATTCTACTTGGGCTCATCTCAGATCTAAGAATTAATTACTACGTCCCAGAGATAATTGATATTAATTGTCTTTCTTACTTTCCAAGGCATTAAGCCGCTTTTCAAAAGTAGAAGACAACTTGCTTTCTCAAAGCAAGCAGTCTAGTGTTGGCTGGCTGCTATTTTATTCGGGCAAGCCTCAGAGGCGGCATGTTACATTTCATGAAAATGCAAATTTAAACTAAATTCGTTTTACATTACAATTCTTAAAACGAATTTTCTCTGTAAATTTCAAACAATATAAGATAAGATTTATTACATTTCATGGATTCAAAACTTCGTCTATAGGCAATGTGAATATTGAACACACATAAGGATTATAATACATAATTAAATATTTCCTTTGCTGGAAATTAAATTCAATAATTAAACCTAAGCATAAGTAAATAGAGTACACCTTTGAATATTTCGTCAATTTTTTTAAATAATTGAAAAGTAATATAAGCGTAGGCCTACTCGTCTAGTAAATAAAATTTACGAATACTTACATATTTCTTAAAAGCAGAGGTATATTATTTTCAGATTATACTTTTGTTTCAATAAAGAACACAATTACAATGAATTCTTTTCCGAAAACAGAATAATGAAGGTGAAGTATGTTAATTCTGTGTTGTTATTGCTATTATAAATGCCATTATTTTTATATTTTTTATTTTGGTTGTTCATATAAGAAGCCATTAGAGGAAATATATATTCACAAGGGAGGGTTAAGTTTTATATTTCTTAAATAAGGTTTGCAAGAATCTATTTTAGACTCTGCTAATTAAATTATTTTCTTTGTTAAAGAAATTTCATGTTTTCTGTCTGTCGAACTACCTGAAAATATTATTCCAAATTCCAATACTCAGTGAAAATATGCAAAGCAATCTAACTTTGTTTATATTAATTAAACATTTAACTAATTATACAGAATAGTATATTTATATGAATTAAGCAGAGAAAATGGATTGCGTAAAAAATTTATATGCTATAAACTATTCAAGCCTACTCTTTCCAGGAGAAATATTTTTGTATTTACAGACCCATGAGATCTTTGTCAGATAATTTCATATAACCATAATAATTTCCAATATTTTCAAGTACAACTTGTTATTCTATTTGTTTAGAATATAACAACATTTGCTTTTATCTATCTATTTTAAAAGACAATTTATATGCTTTGAACGTAGAAGTCTTATTTTGAAGTAGCTACGCTATTTATGTTGATAGGGGAGAGTTGCCGAAGTTGGACCGTTGCCTAAGTTGAACCTCCTTCATATTTCGCTATGTGTTAATAACTTAAACCTTCAAATTGGCTCTACTGGTGAGAAATGTTGTCAAGGACGCGTGAACCGACGGTCAGTTTGCTGCAGCCTTTGAAGAAACAATAACTGCAATTATTCTGTTCTCCTCGTTTGTGAAATAAGAGTCGCGCTACAAATCATAAGCTGTTGTGTAGAGTAAGAGTAAGTAAATCATTTACCTACATTATATTTTGAAAGTGCCTTTCATTAGTTATTAACTAGATATCGTAAAACTAGTTTTACATTTTGTGAGTCTTTGTAGCATCATATTTTCTTTCATGGCGTCCAGTTGCCGAAGTTGGACCACTGGGTGTTTCTTATTTTGGACCACCATAACTTCCATTCTTGATCTCAGCGTATGGGCAGATTTGGTATAGGCTATTTTATTGTGCCATTTTTTTAAAAACATTTTTTAAATGCAATTTGTTTCCTAGTTATTCTTTGTTTCTTATTTGAAGCACTTTATCAGTACAAAACAATTTGCTTCTAATTTACAAATTATAATTAATAGTTTTTATAATAGGCCCTAACTAACTTACTTTAAATGCCATGTGTGCCTAATTAATTTTTTAAAATTCAGGTTCTTTAAAATATTACAATTACTATTTTTTTACTCATAGTTTTACCATAGGTCCAACTTAAGCAGCCGAAGGTCCAAATTAAGCAACCGGTTTCCTAAGTCGGACCATTTACAGACTTCTTAATTTTAAATTGTAGGCCTTGGAGATATATATTTATTCAAAATATAATACTACCAGATGAAAGTTTATAAAATGTAGATTATTGTACAATATATTTTGTATCAATTAAATACATAAAAAAGGCGTGGGGTAACAAAATGTAAAATCGGTCCAACATAGGCAACCTTCCCCTACTTAGGACAGCTGGTGTTTTACTTGATACGAGTACTATGATGCTAGTGTCATCAGCAAAGAAAACCGTAACTGACTGGTCACAACATTAAGAAGATAACCGATTTAAAGTTGCTAGAATCCATTAATTTACTTCTGCTGGAAGAATTTTGTGTATGATCGAGTTAAATGCTTTTAAGTCACAAAATATATAGTGATTTTGGGATAGAAATTATGAAATTATGAAAAACAACTTATCACATTCTGATTATTCTCTAGGAGAACTCTAGATGTTGCTTTTTAGCGCTCTTACATGACTTGGAATTTTGCACCCTCATTGCTATTACGGAATATGCGTGATAGATATGAAAAAACAGAAATTAACCTATTCACATGTTTTATACAACCGTTTATGGCTGAAAAAAAGAACATCTATAGCACGATCACATTTTGTTCCACAAACCCGTGACACAAGTTTCCGTGTTGGACCTGAAGATGGCCGAATATTAGGGCCAAATGAAATGGCCACATGATGACCAAGACAATATTTTTTATAATTAGAGCACGAATGATGTTGTATTTTAATTATAATGATAAAGCGCAATTAATATGTAACGAAGTACACTGTTGCCCAAATAGTTTGTAATTTAGGCTATAACAATATAAGTCATAACCAAACAGATTCAATGCAAATGCCAAGAAGCAGGTAGTACTTCTTAAAAGACATATACATACAACACATAGGCCTATTGCTGAATTTTATATTTTTTTATTCACAAAATTTGAGCAGAATAATTCATTGCTGTCACAAGCTTTTCCTTGATGGACTAAAGATATTAAGAAGCAAAATTAATGTGAAACTATGGCATGGAATGTTACTACAGTGTGCAGTATATTTGGTCACTCTCACATCGTCTTTCAGAAATCTAGAGTTAACAGCTGTGATCAATCTCAGATTTCATAATGATAATTTCAGAAATTCCTCCTTCACTTATATAGGATGTTGAAAAGGAAAGAGACATTTCACAACTTTATGGAAATATCTGGATATTCTTCCAGAAGAAGAATGTAAATGATGCAAAGTGTAACATTAAATGCTAGACCTCCAAATATCGGTCATTCCTCAAACATTTCATTTTCTCCTAGGACATTTATGTAGAAAGAAGTAAGTAATGGAAAATTGTGATTTCAATAAGCGAAGATTTCATTTCTTCGCGGGAGAACTCTTGAAAAGATCTAGTGTAGTTCAAGCTTGTAAAAATTCCCAGAATCCCGACTACAAATTACATGAATTATTAGTTAATCTATATCTTTTTCTGTGTCATATTTATAACTGTGATTTTCAGAAAAGTACTTTTCGTAGGGTATGCCAACTTGAAAAACAACCATGATAAAAATACATTAATTTCACCTTCATCCATAATAAAAATATATATATAACACTTCCTTCAGTTTTGCAGAGGATAGTAACAACAGTTTTCATAAAATCACACAGAATAGTGAATGCCACGACTGCTTTTATAACAAAAAATAAGTTTCGAATATACATGAGAAAATTTCCCCTTCAAACTTAACATCTTTCTTTGACTCATGACTCAGTGACCAATCCAATACGAAATTTTAATAAATCACAAGTTTCTATCGTCATAATTTTATCTCATTTTATCTCATCCACATGCACTTATTTTTAAAGTAGATTTACAAGGACTGAACACCGAAACACCTTCATACCTGTATCTTCTTTGATCAAAAGCAATTAATCATTTAACACCGCGATTGGTTATATTATGAAGAGCATATGTCCAAAGGAGATATGAAAACTACGTATAATTTGTGTGGTGGAACATTTTAAATCTCGTTAATAGTAAACATAATAGTAATAACATAATGACTGACTGACTCTGTCCTATATCCCCAGTATCAGGGCCTCCAATTGGAAATTTCTGATACCTATGTGAATTATTGTTACGCTTATTTTCCAAGAGAGGACAGAGGGATAGGTGGTAAGCCCATCGCCTCACAACCCCCCACGAAACTAAGGTATTACTTGGACATGAAAGGCCGGGGAATTTTGTCCAGAGGCTCTAATTTAGGCTTGGAGTTCTTTAACGTGCCGTAAATCTACGACATAGGCCCCCCAGCTTAAAGTCCGGAAATCCATCGACCGCGGCCGGGTTTGATCCCGCGACCTGCGGATCGAGAGGCGGGCACGCTACCCCTAGACCACCGCGGCCGACTAATAACGTAATACAGGCCTATTATTAGTATTAGCAAGCAGGTTAATCTAAAAAAAAACAGCGTTGGTGTTGGTAATAACAGTAAGCAACGCGATTATCGCCGATGGAGAGACGATCAATATCTTATATATATATTATCTCGCCATAGTCTATCTCGCTTATATTGACACAAATGGTGATATATTTCTTTTTTTACGTGGTTTTAATTACTCATTCATGCTTAATTAAGTGAGTGTTCGCTAATAGTCACAATAAATAATAACAGGTCTGGAAACTATAAAGATAAATCCGGATATTACCTATGATAAAATTAGTTATAGCTCAATGCTACTAGCCGCTTCTGTGGATGAGTTTTTGCCAGATATTCGAATAATAAAGCACAAAATCTCCTCATTTGCTTGCCACTTCCTTTGCTGCTTCTCCTTATGCTCGCTTTCTATTATTCCAACTAGTAGAATTCCTTTTCACTCTGCAGCTAAAACTTCAAACATTTATAAAGCTGTGCTTGGGAGGTGGGGTGAGGTCCTAGATGAAACCCGAGCTCCAAATCCTTTTATACAACTCTCACCAATTTTCCTTTATTATATTATTTTTCCCTTTCCTGGCTGTAAGGAGCTATGTTCGGTACAAACTTTAGCTTGCTCCTATCGGTTTTTAAAGTATATATTATTCAATATTTTAAGCTCTAGAGAAACTTCGTTCTTCTAAATGATAGAAGGGATTATAGTAGCCAACAGAAGATAGTATTTTCTTGTATCTTATAATTTTTGTTTTTTCATAATTAGAAATAGAACATTTCATAACAAGAAGTTGAAATTAAATTAGCGCAAACAATGAATCGAATTCAGGGAGGGAGAACTGAAGAGTAAGCCTACAAAAAATTTAAGTTAGAAAATTGTTTCATTTAAACTCCTACTTATAATTGTTTTAAATAAAAAACCTTTCTTAGATCTACCTCGTTTCCTGTTGAAATATAAACTTTAACAAGAAAGACATTTCAATATTATAAAATTCATTGTAGGGTATAACAAAAGATGTCACCCTACTAATAATGTTTATTGGAATATTTTTCACATATGGACATACGATATTATGTTTTTTTTTTATCTAATTGTCAATATTCGTTCAGAACATTTCTCACCCACAGTGCATTACAAAAAGTTAGTAAAAATGGGTGACACAAGTTGGATGAACATTCAGCTCTGCAGAAGAATAGAGATATTTGGCCAGCAGTCAGCTACTGAATTTGGCTTCTCATAGGTCATATAAACATGAATTATCATTAAAACCTGTCGTAGGTCCGTCGGAAATTATTTTTCGATAATTCAATTTGAAGAATTTATAAAAGTCAAATTCTGCTTTGAGCTATTAGCCTAAGAAACATTTTGCCTATAAAAACGACCGCTGATCTGAAATTATGAAACCGCGTAGGAAGCATGTTTATTACGAAATATTAAATCATACATAACCAAGTCGTTTAAAAACACACAATGGTCTTGCGAAACTAGGCGAGCTATTTTAAATTAAAATAAACCAGATGAAATTCTTGGCTCTGGATTAAGAACAGGTGTTAGAAGCTATTATATATATACAGTAACATGACTCAAGCAATCTCGAGTCATTTGTAATGTCTGCTTGTTGTAAAAACAACTTCAATTTGGAAGACTTCTACTGTATATCAAAATATCAAAGTATAGGTTAATATATTAGCCATCTGTGTAATGCTTAAGGGAAACGGAATGGCCTATCTGTGCAATGTTAAGTACAATGCACCTTTCTAAAAAAAACTACTAACGTTAAGCACTTGATCTTTTTCTAGTGTCTAGATATCTACCCTGTGTCAGTACTGAAAAAATGGGTTTTCAAAAATATAATAATTTTACCCTGTGTCAGTACTGAAAAAAATGTCTATTAAATATTAAATATTTAATAAATTAACCAATTCAAAAAATAAGAAATCTGGATGAACAAGTCCTGAAAATTTCAAGATTGTAGGTTAAGTAGAGACTGAGAAAATGTACCTTTTATACAGAAATTTAAACATACGGGAAACGAGTTTCAAAGTTAAAATATCTCTGCATCATAGTCTGGATCTTCGCAGAAAAATAAAGAATAGCATTGATGGAATTATAGTACAATTATGAATGAAACACAATTTTAAACAGGAAAGTCCAAGGAATGAAAAACAATAAAAAGAAAATCACAATTTTAATCCAAAATCTTTCAATTTCCAATTAAGATAGAGGTCGACCGATTCATAAAGAATTGAATAAGAATTAAATCAAGATTATAGTATCACTAAGAATCATTATGACAATAACATGTACATTTTCTTAATATCCAAACTCTCCATACGGAAAAAAAAGCCGATATTCCCTGAGATTTCCCACTGTCTTAATGATACCCACTAAGTATAGATTTCCATTAAAACATTGGTGTGGTATCGATAATAATCGATTATTATCATCGTTCCGGTCTTGTAACCTTGAGAACAGAAATGAAACTGCGTTAATAAACACTCTGTATTTAAAATAAAATCCATTATGTTCGTGTTAATTTTAATATTTTAGATAAAATATAGTGTTTCAAAACTCCCTTCGTTTCAAGAAAACGTCCAAGAATAAGCTTCGACTTGACCATTTATGCGTCAAGACAAACACTACGAGAACTCGCTAACAGCTGATTTCTGCGGTCTGCCTATTTCTTTTTTAATGAATCTAAAATCTCAAAACTTAAAGAAAAGAGCATCAACGTGCTTCAAATTTAAACAATATCTTAAAATAATATCTTATGGAACGAAACAGCCAACCTCAGCGTGGAATCCCATGGCAAATGCTAATTGTCTACTAGATAATGGCCAGTAACAGGTTGTTAGTTTGGATAAATAGTTTATCTACAACTTTTACGCCTCGATCCCAGTTCACTACGTTCTTTATGCTCGGGGCCCCAGAACACTAATCCCGTGATTCTCTGTGGACGCCAGGACAATCTTTTTTTTAATAAGGACCTTGAGGGAGCAAAATAATTACAAAACAGCTCTAATTAGCTAGATTTTATATAGATCTGTGGAAAAGCCTTGCAGTTCTAAGCTTCCATTAGCTCAGAGATATGGATATAGCCTACACACTCTGAAGGAATTCATTGAAAAGTAAGCCTATTCTTGTTTATATGTGAAAATTATTCATTTCATTGAAAACACTATGTCTACTTTCAAAATTTAAAGAGTTTTGTTCATTATGCTTCTTTTGAGTGGGGAACAGTTTTCTGAACCACTATAGGATACAATTAATTTAAATTTATTACTTGTATGACGTGAAATTTATCAGTAATTCCGTGGGTTTTCCAGTTTTGCACATGAGAGAGTAGCCGGCTTAGCCTATTGCAGAAGAGCACCAGATTTAAGAGCAAGCTATAGTAGCCATACTTAGAAGTGACATCTATTAACATAAGTACGTTGTGATAATAGCATCGTAACTAGAACAGAGGCTTATCGCTATGTAAGTAACATTAAGGTGTTGTCCTTCATCACTCCAAATTCAGCTCGTTTTTATCAAAACACTCAAATACAAGTTCCTATCTAAGTTACTTTAGTGCTACAACAACAAATAAACCTACCATTTGAATGTTAACGATGGATTTTATGATGAGTACTAAATGCATTTGTGAATACCTGGCCGTTGCTAGTTCTAATTGGTGAATTCTAGGACAGCTAGAATAAACAGAGGAAGCTATCAGTGAAATGATAAAAAGCCTTAAGAATATTTATAACTTGCCATAGAGAACAGTATGGCTCAAGTCACAAAACATTAACATGTTTATGGAATGATAAAGAATGAAAGGCCTTCAGAAAATTGTCATTAACATATAGGACTCGTTTTACACCGGATAGACCACTGTCATCTTTTCCAGATACATTTATTTAGTAATTAAATGGGTTAACTTGTTTATAAAAAGCATCCAGGCGCCTTACCAGTAGAATTTCTCAACGTTTAGGGGTCATATGACGAAGATGTGTACATTATCTCGGAAGAGTTAGACCTACATATAGGCATACTGTTAGCTGACTAATGTAGCCTAATTGAAGTAATTATGTAAATTCCATGAATAAAAAATTATTAGTACCATTTCTACATCAAAACCAAGGAATATACACCTCTTATAAATGTAATTCATATTCTACATGTTATTGTATTTTGTGTAATTGCTGTGTCAATTATGAGAAAATGTAATTTTCAGCTTAAAATCAATTTTTGAAAAAGCTAACTTTTAAATTCAGAAACAGCCATTTTCTTAAAAAAATAATAATCCATGCATGAATTTTAATAATAATTGGCACGTTTCAAAATGAAGGGTGTCACACCATTATAATGAAAACAGATTTGTAATTTTAGAGGTGAATTCCAAACAGTAGCCTATATCTTGAGACTTAATCACAGAAAGGCAAAATCAATTGAAATGACTATTGAGACTGAAGCAATATAAAAAATAAGTAGGTCTATGACCTCAGTTTGATACAAGTGGAATGTATCATAATTTGTTTTGAGACCTATTTAAGCTCCCATGAAATAATTAAGGTATTACAATTAATGTTCTTAAAAAAAGACTAATAGAACAATTATTTTTTTAGTACAGGCTCTATGTTTTTGCCCTGGCTGAGTGGTAGAGAAGGCTTTATGGCCTTAACTCCGCCAGGTTAAATAAATAAATAAATAAAACAACAAATTTAAGCCAACATGTTTCTTTATAATAATCAGAAACTTTGCCAGGGTTTTTCGGAAAACACGGTAGCCTACTTCATCATATAACAACAAATATAAGCCAACAACTTTTCACATTTTCGTTCACAAGAGAAACATTGCTTAGCATGGCTGCACCAGACATAATAGAAATATATATGTGTGTATATATATATATATATATATATATATATATATATATATATACCTTCTGCCGTGATGTTGCTGGCAGCAGCTCCAATTCAGTGTTTCTGGCTTGGATTGAAATCTTCACGGGATTATCATTATTTTCACAAGCTTTTCATAAATAGGCTACTAGTTCGTTTGTGTTATTGTTTACAAAAAGCGACTCATATATTAGTAGGGTTCATTGTTATTCCGCGATTCAGGTGACTGTGAGAATATGACGTTAACAAATGGCTGACTACCTTTCATTATATAATTAATTATACGGTATTTTTGTTTCATTTCATATAATTTAGAGAGTTTTTACTAAAACATATTGTATGCATCATGTATGCAAAAACTTTATCGCACTCATCCAGTATTTCAGCCTCGGCTTAGCTAGTTTCGTCCGCTAAAGCGTTATTTTGCCTACTTGGTACATAAATAGTTATTATTGAATTATAATAGGGCATGGAGAAAATAAATACAACTCCTGTCATTTTTTGAATAAGAGAAATACTCCGTATGAAAATGTGAAACTGACAGATCAACGAGTTTGGAATATTGCAGCATAATCGGCCAGAAGTGTTAAAAGAATTCAAATTCCTCATATTTGTTGTTTTTTGTATTTTTTATTTGTGTTTATATCATAATATTTATAAAATCTCTTTCTTTTAGTGCAATAATTTATTTATTATAATTATATTTCTCATATACACATAATCCTAATTCTTAACGAAGCCCCAAAAATGTGTTCTTCTTATAGGCCAGATAATCTGTCTCCAACACATTGGCTGTAGGATATTTTAGTTTTGAGTATTTTTACAACCATACATTGGAATGAGTTAAACCAAAGTCTGGCCGTACTAAGAAGTAAACCTGAAGTAAGTAAATAAACAGTACATTACTTGTATGACTTACAATGAGACAGACATACTGGTTTTTGTTTACTTCAGATTTCTTTCTTAGCTCGTCTCGGGTATAGCTTTTCGTTACTTATGAGATGATGTAATAAATCAGAGAAATTCTTAGGAGATTTATAACAAATTTCAATCGATATAAACTGGTTAACTCTTCTACAGTAAGTTTAATTGTTATTTAATTTGGCACTATACAGCATGTATGTAAATCGCTGCAAGTTTGTGTTTGTGTACATTGTACAAGTTCATTTTTGTGATGAAGTCTGGAAGTCTTGAAGAACTCAGTTATTTGAACCCTCGTGTTGTGAACTATGATTCCCTTATGCAATACGATCAATTATGCGGCGGAGCTTTTCATATGGGCAAGCCCCCACTCGTTTGCTGTGCATTGGAGGGAGTGACAAGCCGTTGACCTGTCGCAGTCGTAGCGCAGCTGTGTGTGTATTGTTGTTCATTTCTCAATTCGACAGAATATGGTACATTAACTCTGGGATGTAAGACGAACTCGTACACCCTAGAAGAACTAAGAGATAATATTCGTCAGGAAACTGTCGGGATTTCTCAAAATGAATACAGCGAGAGATAAATAATTTCCTACAGAGATGCCAAAAATGCGTGGAAAATGAACTATGCATCCTACAGGCCTATATGGAACCTGTCTTGGTGTGGGAACTTCCAGAAGTCACCAGTTCTTGTTGTTTCTAATGAGATTTACATGCTCAAAAGTGGCAAAATAGATCTAGCACCATTTGACCTTGAAATGAAAAGTGGCACTGAATCTGTCTAAAATCGACTCGTGGGCCTATTTTGAACCTGAAGGTTCATGCTTGCGCTACATCTCTTCTTATCAAGTAGGAATGTGAATAGAAAGAGCATTTGTCGACATCAGTACGCGCACATTTCAGCCACGACATTTGGCGCAAACTGTACCCGAATTCCTACCTTGGTATGGGGAACTCCCCGAAGAGCTGCCAAGTACTTGGACATGATCAGGAACAGAGTGGAACATTTGTCGACATCAGTACGACACATTCGCTTACAGCGACACTCAAAACGCGGCACATAGAAATAATTAGTTAGATGTCACGCGAAAGCTGTTTTGTTCTATCTCTCCACAGATACTATGCACTCTAATCAAACCCTCGTGTTGAAAATGTCTTTGCGTATATTTTTATACTCCCTGGCAACAAAATTTATTGCCACTAACTTCACATGAAGTAGAGTCCGAAATGCTCGACAGGAATATGAAAAAAGAATGAACGGCCGGTAAAATCTTTCCTGCAGTCCTACCTAGCTTCTGTTTCATATCGTTTTATTCTAGAATTTATCTTCTGTGGATCGATATTATATTTATTTTCATTACACCTTTTCTAGGTAGTGATTTGAGCTTTTCAAAGATAACGTTAAAATAATTATTTTATGTTCATCTATAAAAGAATTATTTTAACTTGATCATTTTCATTTTATCTCTTTTCTACCTGACAGTTGAAATGTTTGATCTTTTTTCTGCTTTTACAGACTTTCATAAATAAATTTAAAAAAAGTAATGGTGATAGGAACTGACAACAAACTCGTGTTGAGAATACAATAGTAACCCTTTAACATTTTACAAAAAGTACAGAATAAGGATACAACTGTAACGTATTTATTATATCACCCACCAATTCAGTGTAGGCTAATAGCAGCATGTTTTCAAAATACGCTGTGGCACCTTCAGAAATCAATATATCTGCCCTAAGAAACATACAAATTGCAGAATTAAATGTTATATTACCATAGAAACTAATGGTTTTCTGTGCCCAAGGTCGCGGGATCGATCACGGCCTAGGTTGACAGCATTTTAGTAAGCATAAATGTACAGGGCCTTGTCTATATATATACAGGCATGTAAAGAACTCCTGTGGGACAAAATCTCTGCAAATCGGCAACGGTTATAGAGCTAAGTTGCAGTACATCCCCGTCGGTATTATAAACAAAAAAAACCAATTCAACCGTAGAAACCGAAAGTCCCGTCTTGATCGTAAACTCAGCGACATGTAAGATTTTCAAGACACTATGTTTAACACTGAAAAAAGGTTATATCAAATAAGAAATAGCCTAGCCTATCTCAGCAAAGAAGACAAGGATAAAAAAGTAAAAGAGCTTATCTTTTAGAAAGATAAACGGAATGAAATTTTCTTATGATATTGTTTACCCTTTTAACATTTTTCCAATACTATGTTTTTAATCAATAATATTTTCTGTGTTTGTTTTTATTTTTCCCTTATTTTCCATAAAAATGTATCTGATGTTCTAATGAATGCTTTGTTTCTATTCTTGCAGATTTTCTATCATAGTATCTCACCACTCAAATGCACCCATTCACACTCAATCTGTTTGCTTGCATCTTAGGAATATGTGCACTACCCTCTCCAGAGAGCAAAAATCTGTCTATACATTAGGTCTAAAGCTTCTGGGTTTCCATTCTCGGAATATAAGCCGTGCCGTACCAATTCTGTTCCTTCTGTTACAGATCGCTAAATACAGCACGTTTCAGTTGACAAACCTTTTTTTATTTTTTTATTTTTGTTAGTTCTCCAGTGAGGTTTTGTTATTCACACTGCTTATCATATTCTTTGTCTCTGTAGCTTTGAATCTCATCCTCACATCGTTTAATGCGAATTTATGAATTTTCTCTTCCATAAATATCCTAGGCCGATATTTGCAAATTAGCTTTCTCAAAGCACTCACTCAATTAATGATATGAGAATTTGATGCAGTATATTTATAACATATTTGAATACTTCACTAATGTAATAATTAATTCACCATTTTATGGCTTGTTTACCGCATTCTAGCACAGCTGCCTTACGGGAAGTAGAATTCGAGAGTCCTAAGGTTAATTTGCAATTATTTGTCTTTAATGCCAACTGCATTTAGCTTCTACAAAAACAATCCCAGTAATCTATCACAAAGCATTCTTGACTACGACTATAACATACCTTATGGTGTATTCTGTGTAATTAACGTTTAGGCAATAACTGTTAAAAAGTAATACTCTAATCTTTTTTAAAGAAGATATTTTTGGCTTAGTTTTTGCTAAACATTACAATACATGTCCATATAATTGGTTCTAGCTGTTCAGTTGTTCCTGGTTCTAGCTGTTCAGACTGCTGAATATTTTCACTCAAATACAATTTCAGATCCGATTGAAACTAAACTTTAGGGGTTTCCTATACAAGAATGTCATATAGCACCAGAGGACACCCAAAAGATTAACGTAAGTGTAGCTTGATTTGATGCCAACATACTGTGGACAAGCTGAAGAAGAGCCAAGTCACAGGTCACGTTTTAATGTAGTTACATTCCGACGTTATTTCAAAGTGTAATATAGATTCGAAACTATATGTATCGTGTCTTCAATTTAACGTAAGCTGGTGTGAGGTTTTACAGATAAAAATCGCTCACATAATAGGCTACTTCAAGTAAGCAAGTTTTTACCCCTGAGATGTCCTACAGAGATCATCGAAAGGGCAAGAAATTCTATAATATTAATCTTTGCAGTTAAGGGCGTTTATTATACACAGTAGGATCTATTTTTATTTATCTTGAGGCGACCATTTTATCTAACGAGGCTTTCAAATTGAAATTCATTAAGAATATTCTTAAAATGCTATTTAAAAAAGCAGCGCCATTGTTCTTTAAAAAATATCTCAATGCATTTTAGTTTTAAAAAGCTCAACAACTCAGTACGCCATGAGGATAATTTTAATATCGAAAGGACTAGGCACAAACAAAAAAAAAAGTTTAGGAAAACTTATATCAATTTTGTTTATGATATTTAATATATTCTTATAAAACAATGCCAGAAGTCGCAATGGTTGTCAACATAATCTGTAAAAAAAAATTAATAGGCTGTAAGGTAGTATTGATACATTAATCTATTTACGTGTACAGTATTTGGAAATGTTCGTTAAATTAAAATTAACAAACAATAGAATTCATAATATTGCAACGTAGCCAAACAAATATGGGAGGAATTTATTCTTTTATCTTGCAAGTGGCTCAATTAATAAAGACGGACAACTTAGTAATATCGCGAAAACGCTAAGTAAATCCATTAAATTTATACGAAAGCAAGAGAATAAATATAATAATAATAAGAACATGCATGTTAACAATACAAAAATGTATATTGTTCATGCCGGATCATTAAAATCGCATAAAGCCACTAAGTTGACTTCAAGGCACATCAATAATACTTCCTCCTAGAAAGTAATAACACCATTACGAAAAAATTTTTAGGATTCATGGCAATGACTAGCTCATGCCTGTAACGTTCGCAAACTTTGATAGTCAATGTATGAATAATGGTCATTGAACTTTAAACCTATAGATCTGATTTCTAAGCAATGGGATTTCGTTAAACAATACTTACAACTAGGCCTAATTGTGAAACGAAAACGTGAACACAAAGAGGATGAGTTTGTCAGTACGGTACTTATTGTACTTATTTGCTCTAAATTATAAATCCTATCATTTATTCATCGCAGTTTTCTATGTGTCATTTCATATGTTCTATTTCATAGGCCTATGTGTCCTTTCTAAGTAAAAAATATTATGTTCTTCCTGATAAGCTGACTGTTCGAGAGCTGTTGTTTGGTGCTCACGCTTTTTGACAAAATTTACTTACGATGTATTATGAAATCAAGGCCTTCTAGTAAATAAACTTTAAACGAATGTACAGAAAATTCGATCCATGTAAGTTACTAAAAATATTACCCTTAGATAAAATAAGTAATATTATATTTCTTGCTTTTCCAATACTTAATCAATTATTCTGCATTAAATTCTGCACTCTCGACAGAGGGCAGAAGATTTGTAACATATATAATATATATATATATATATATTTCTTCCTCTCTCCTATTTCTCTCTTTCTCTCTTCATAATTGCTGTTATTTTGCAAGGAACTCAGAATTTGATCCGTGTCCGTGAATCTCTTTCTTCCTCTTGATTTGGTTACTATGCGTAGTCTACAGGATAGAATAATGTCTTATCTTTAATTATCATCTGAAAAAGAATAGGTATGTATCATAAAATATGACTCTTTTTTTCCTTTATTTTTAAAGAAAATTCCTTCGTATTTGGAGGAACTATCTTCAAATCAGCCTTGTTAAAAGCTGCACAGTGCTTAACGGCTTATTTACAAACAAGTGCCAGCAACAATTACGCTGACGGCATTAAGAATTTACATTGGCAGGCCAGCATTTTCGCATTCTACAAACCCAATGGGTCCCTGGGGGCAATGGGCAATTTATATGCTCAAGATTAGTTCCTTTATCACCCGCGACATGGATAATTGAAGAGGAAGGAATATTTTCAGCGTGTTCATACCACAAGCATTGTGTTGGTTGTCTTAACTCTCGAGGGCAGCTCAAATACAAGGCAATGAAAAACATGTTAACGCTTCTGGATTCTTTCTAAAAGACGATTAAAAGAGCGATGGCTTGCATGTAGGTACAGAGTTTTCATGCTACGCCTTAACAACAGCGTAAAATTGAAGGTAATTGTTATACAGTATTAGTAATAAATACAACTTCAATCGTAATATGATGTACCAACGCCAATACGATGAATTAGGTGATTAATAATAAGAATTAAAACACACACACATATATATATATATATATATATATATATATATACACGCACACAGATTATGAGTTATTATATATATATGCATATTTAGAATACTGTAGGCCTATGTTCATTCATTACTAACATTACACTTCGTGTTACCGCAAGGCGACCCTTCCTCTGGTAGTGGACCGTATTGAAAACTATTTGTGGGTTCGATTCCCGGCGATAACATGCGGGGGAGAGAAGAATTGAGGAGAAGAATTGGGTTTCATTTCCAATCTTCAAATGGGTAAATTGATATACAAGAAATATGCACATGTGAACGATGACGTTGCTTGATCAACACAAACTTGATGGTCTGGAATATATGCACTTCTTGAAATCTGCAGTTCTAGTTGTATCCAAGTACACATATATAGATGCACTGGTAGACTGTATTAATTCGGAGGACCATTTGTTGATGTAATAAATATAGCCTGTCGAAATTGTTATTTCGAAACTAGAAGATTGTATTGAATGCTGAAATTTAAGACTATTCACAGCACTAGTTCAGAAAAAAGAAGATTGCATAAATAAGCTGTTAACACTTTATTGCCAAGCATAAATGTCTGTATTTATTTAACAATTCGAAGTTGCATGAAGTCTCTTTATGACTACTAAATCTCACCGAATTGAAAACTAATCATAGTCCTTGTCTTGTGAATTATATTACTCACAGAATTGAAATGATTGATATCTCCTTATGAAGGTTCAGTGTCCAGATATAGAACGAAGCACCTTTAGCGACGTCTAGATGAATCCCTGTGATGTTGAAATTATGTTGAACTATGTAAGAACATTGGAATTCTTAATCCAACACAAATGAAGATAAAAGGCATTTCGCCCGAAATTTAGCACTGTATGACGTGCTAAATGATTTGTTGAATAGAGCACATTGCCCTAGAAAAGGAGAATGGAACACTCAAATCGTTGTCCATTTGAAGAAGAAGGATGAAGTGAATAATAAGGACAATTGAAGGTTGAAACAATAAATAATCGCTAACCCAATAATAATAGCTTCACTTGTAAATAAGATTAATTAATCAATACATTAAAACGCACTATGCTAATATGATAATAAATAAAATAAAAACAGAATTGATAAATTAGTAGTTATTTAAAAAATAAATAAATAATTTTGGAGTTGAGATTAAAATAACAATTGCCAAGACATACATTGAATTGATTGACTGTAAGCCTATACAGACAAATGAAAATCAAAGCCATCTGAAGTAAATTTATGGCAAGCAAGAAAGAAGGTATTACATGACGTAACATATTGCCCGCGATTATTTCACTTGTGAAATAATCTAAAGTGATGTGAAGTCATGTGATACCTAAAGAATTATGATATGAGAAAGGGGAGTAAGTAATATAAGAAAACAAACTTAAAACTAAGAAATGAATTGAGGGTTGCTAACCAAAAAAGGCAACAACACCAAGGACATGATAGGGTTAGTCGTTAGCCTCAGAAATGGGAAGAGGAGCCAGTTTTACAATGGGTCTTTTAAATAAGCCTGTGGCAGAACGCACAGTAACAACACGAATAAGACCGTCAGGGCCAGGATGAGTACAATGAACAATCCCTAGGGACCACCTTTGAGGAGGGAGATTGTCCTCAATGATTAGGACTGGGGTACCTAAAGGAATGTCAGAAAGAACTTTGGTCCACTTAGAACGTCTTTGTAGTGTGTGGAGATAGTCAGTAGACCATTTCTTCCATAAATTATTTGTAATTTGTTGGAGAGTATTCCAACGAGAACGTGTGGTGTAAGGAGAAATGGGATTTACTCTATAAACAGGCAAATCAGCCATTTTTTGCTGAAAGGTTTGAATATTGAAGCGAAAACATGTAGTGCATTTTCTTAGAACACTACGTACCACCTTCCTAATAGATGGTATCCAAAATCTTTCTCTTAAGTGAGAAATAACAAGTTGGGATCCAGCATGATTCAACTTGATATGATTGAAATGAATAAGCTGCTTAGTGAAGGCATGATCAGCTGGTAACAACATCTGATGTTTGGCTTCGAAAGGTATGCTGGATCGTTCAAGACGTCCGCCAACACGAATTACCGAATCCTTGTCAAGAAACGGGTCTAGTTGCTTCAATTTGCTTGAAGAATTGACGTCATGATTTGACAATAAATCACGGATTTCTGATGCATAAACCTCTTGCTGTATTAGCCTAACACAGCATTGAAGTGCCTTGTTGAGTTCAGAAGGCATTAAGGGGCCTTTTATAGAGTTATGAATCTTACGAGAGTTATTCATGAATCTCAATACGTAAGACATAACACGAATAGTTTTCAAATATTCAAATTTGAAAAGATAAGAGTTTAGGTTGGAGGTAGTGGCCTCCATTAGGGACACTACTCTAGTTTCTGGAAGCAAGTCGGGCTCCATATGATCTAGAGCGATATTTTCATCCTTGAACTTACAATTATCTTCACTGAGAGTGGGATTAGAAGTGGAGCGTTTCTCCAATGAGGAGGATCCTTTATAAGCCTGGAGTTTTGTGCTGCCCAGGGTCTGAGGATCAGACAAGAAAGGAAGTTTTACCACATATCTTCCTTCTGAGTCCCGTTGAGTATTATCAACGAAATGCTTTTCGCATATAGAGTCGTCGAGAATGGAATCAGAATTAGAATTTTTTTCTAATTCCCAAAACTGAGAAAGTTGCCTGCTAATGTCTTGATCAGCAGTGAGGAAGGCAGAATAATGTGTGGGAGACCCGCTAGAATGGTCGGGTTTCTTAGAAACCTTATTAGAAGGCCTTGACTTACGTTGGCGGTTGTGCATATTTTGCAAAGCCATGTTATGTTCAGACCTGGCGGGTTGTGGTAATTTACCAGCAAAATACCAACCCAAATGAGAGTTCTGAATTACAGGCATATTAGGAGCAGATATCTGGCCTGCACAGACAAGCTGTGAATATATTTCAACGCCTAATAACAAGTCTACGTACTTAGGAATATTGAAACTGTCGTCAGCCAATGAAAGATTTGGTGGAATATTCCAATTTGTAGTATTGACAGGCTTGCGTGGAAATTTCGAGGTTGAAATTTCCGGTACGATTATGACGTTGGTGTTGCAATGCCATGAAGTAGTGACAGACTTAATTGAAATTGACGTCATCTTAAGACTGTCTGCCTTAGATGACAATATACCAGCTAAAGTAGTGCACTGGTGATGAGGCGATAATTTTAAGTGGTTGAATAACCTATTAGACATGAGGTTACAATCAGAACCACTGTCAAGCAATGCGGTGGCTTCAACAGAATGGCCATCCCTGTGCATGACTAAAACAGTGGCGGTAGGGAGCAAACAGCTTGGTTGAGGTTGGAAGACTGACATTACCCCAGCAGTATTGGCAGATTGGTTGCCGTTAATATGTGCTGGATTATGAAGGTAAGTGCCATGTTTACCCTTACAAATCTTGCAAGTATAAGTGCTACAATAGGGGGCGTGACCTTTAGAGTAATAGCACACTTGACATAATCGTTGCGTTTTGACAAAATTGTCTCTATTAGAGAAATCCATGGCTTTGAAAACTTCACAATGTTGCAGCTCATGGAATCCATTGTTACAACAGAGGCATTTAGGCTTGGAGGAGGCAACCTTGCCTTTAGGAATGGTTGTATTAGATACAATAGGCTTTACTGGCTGACTCCTTAAAGCTGAGTCAGTCATCTGAAAAACCCGTATCCTGGATTCTAAAAATGTGAATAAGTCTTTGAGACTAGGCATTTTACCTGGAGCGAGAGAGGATTCCCATTCCTTTATCAAGAATGGGGGAAGCTTGTCGAGTACAATCTTTGCTATAATCAAGTCAGACAGTTCTACACCAACATTAAGCGAGTTCAAAGCATGAACAGTGCTTATAAAATGGTCAACGAACTTCTGAAGAGATTCAGCGGAATTCCTTTCTAATACAGGAGGTGAAAATAGCTTCTCCAAGTGGGTATTAGCGATAAGTCGGTCATTATCAAACCTAGCCGACAGCGTGCTCCATGCTACATCAAACGTAGCAGCAGAGACAGGAATGTTTTGAATCACTGTCATACCTTCTGGTGCTAGACAGGACTTCAAATATTGAAATTTGTCCATGTTAGATATGTGTTTATGCTCTATGATTAGTGAATTGAAAGTGTCCCTAAACTCAATCCAGGTTGCTGGGTCGCCACTGAAATGAGGAAGCCGAATTTCTGGAAGTTTAGGGAGAGAGGGGACAAATTGAGGCGATGATTGATTAGCAAGGATAGCTTGGTTGGGCTCATAATGATGCTTGGTTTCATCAATTGAACTTCGAAGAATACCAATGGTTTCATGAAAGGCAGATTCGACTTGAAGCCTTTGAAGTTTGATAGATTCATTGAGTTCTAGTACGTCGATACGTGAGTATTCAGTCTTGTACTCACTGAATAATTCCTCGAAGGATGTGCGCAGACTCAGAGCCTTGCAATAAGATTCTCTATCTTCTATGACAAGGGCTTGAATTGCCTGAACATAATTGAAGAAACGTGTCTTTATAAACTCGACACTAGATAGCTTAGCCTGAGATTCTTGCTGGGCCGCAACTAACTTAGCCTCAGCTTCCTGCTGAGCTTGCCTTTGGAAAATTAAATTGTCTAGGTGAGAAAGGGCTTGGAAAACGGTTTCTTCGACTTCCTCCCTATAAGCCATTTCGGCATCAGAAAATTCTAACTCCTCGATCTGAGATTGTATGTCTTGAAAATCATTACTAAGTTTTGTCATTGTATCTTTGCGCCTAAGCAGGTCTTGAATAGAAATTTCACTAGAGCTAGCGATATCAGCTATTATATTGGCTTGGCGGGTAATTCGACTCTTAACAGGGGTTCTTTTAGCCTTAAGGGCCGCGAATTCAGGACCCGGATTAGTCATATTTGATGAGATTTGCAAAGTCTTTTACAATAAATAATTGTTCAGTGTTAAATCAATTGCCCGCGTTTCGGGAATTACACATAGACGTTTACAATGGTCATGATTGAGATAAACAGACAAAACAGTTAAAATACACTTGAAATTGTGTAGAATCTGTATCAGGTGTTTGTATTGTTGTCTGTGAGATTGTACAATATTTTACAAATTGACAAATATTACAATATGATAGTCAGGTAGCTCCGTACCTAGATCTCAAACGTGTTGAGGACACGGAGATATGCTTGATATTATTAAAACTTGATAATAATAGTGATGCTAATGTTTATGAAACAACACTTATGTCGTTGCTAAATGCAATACTTTGCATGAATTCAAACAGGCTTGCAAATGCCTGGAGAGACTTATGTATTATATAGTATAAGATGAATTATTTATGATAATCAAGCAAATGCACTGAATTTAATTCAGGTTCGGAGCAGCCAGTAATATCTAAACATGTTAGTAATATCAACGGCCTGATGGACCTTCAACATGTTAGTAATATCCGGCCCGGAGGACCAACAACATGTTACCGCAAGGCGACCCTTCCTCTGGTAGTGGACCGTATTGAAAACTATTTGTGGGTTCGATTCCCGGCGATAACATGCGGGGGAGAGAAGAATTGAGGAGAAGAATTGGGTTTCATTTCCAATCTTCAAATGGGTAAATTGATATACAAGAAATATGCACATGTGAACGATGACGTTGCTTGATCAACACAAACTTGATGGTCTGGAATATATGCACTTCTTGAAATCTGCAGTTCTAGTTGTATCCAAGTACACATATATAGATGCACTGGTAGACTGTATTAATTCGGAGGACCATTTGTTGATGTAATAAATATAGCCTGTCGAAATTGTTATTTCGAAACTAGAAGATTGTATTGAATGCTGAAATTTAAGACTATTCACAGCACTAGTTCAGAAAAAAGAAGATTGCATAAATAAGCTGTTAACACTTTATTGCCAAGCATAAATGTCTGTATTTATTTAACAATTCGAAGTTGCATGAAGTCTCTTTATGACTACTAAATCTCACCGAATTGAAAACTAATCATAGTCCTTGTCTTGTGAATTATATTACTCACAGAATTGAAATGATTGATATCTCCTTATGAAGGTTCAGTGTCCAGATATAGAACGAAGCACCTTTAGCGACGTCTAGATGAATCCCTGTGATGTTGAAATTATGTTGAACTATGTAAGAACATTGGAATTCTTAATCCAACACAAATGAAGATTTTTATCTTTTCGCCCGAAATTTAGCACTGTATGACGTGCTAAATGATTTGTTGAATAGAGCACATTGCCCTAGAAAAGGAGAATGGAACACTCAAATCGTTGTCCATTTGAAGAAGAAGGATGAAGTGAATAATGACAATTGAAGGTTGAAACAATAAATAATCGCTAACCCAATAATAATAGCTTCACTTGTAAATAAGATTAATTAATCAATACATTAAAACGCACTATGCTAATATGATAATAAATAAAATAAAAACAGAATTGATAAATTAGTAGTTATTTAAAAAATAAATAAATAATTTTGGAGTTGAGATTAAAATAACAATTGCCAAGACATACATTGAATTGATTGACTGTAAGCCTATACAGACAAATGAAAATCAAAGCCATCTGAAGTAAATTTATGGCAAGCAAGAAAGAAGGTATTACATGACGTAACACTTCGTTATTGTGTTTTCTTTTGTTTCAGTTAATTACTTGTGCTTAAAAGAACTAAGTTAATTTAATTAATTTACGCATAATTAATGCAATATGCCAATGGGAGTGTCCATAGTCGTCAGTAAAAAACAAAAATGAGTAAAAATTACAAAATGGAGCATTGAAAAATTAAAAATAGTCAAGTAAATCGTAGTTCCCTCATATTTAAAATTGTTTTAATGTCGAAGGAAAGGGCCACACTATGTAAAGAAACGACATCAGTACCATTTTTTATGCCCGTTACTCTCGGCTTAATTTCTTCAGGGAAAATCCTAATTATTGGGAGGAGATTACTATATTAGTCTAATTGAGAGACTTATGGCCGGTTTCTATAAACTCGCGAATTACCTATGGGTAAATTATCTAATGCACAGAATTTACACAATTTACACAAGAATAACACCACACAAACACAAATAATTTAAAGATAGCAATCACTTACACTTGTGGCGAGTTTCTAGATAAATGTCCTCTAGGTAAATATGAAAATGACAGAAAAAATGTTCCTACAAACTCGGGCTAGATCTGTCCAAGGGTAAATCTTTGGGTTAATTTGTCCTTTCATGGATGGCTGGATAAAATTTAACTTTTCATAGGATCAATAACAATGAGAATCAAAGCCTTCTGAATTAAATTAACTATACAACTCCAAGGCCTTGCTCATTAAACCATTGTAGGTTAAATGGAACTAATTTATCCATGGGTAATTTACCCATAGGTAATTCACAAGTTTGTAGAAACCGGGCATTAGTCCCAGCAGCTGTGTGCTCTAAAATCAGTTTTAAAAAAATCAATTTTTGAATGTGGTAAATTCCACTTAAGTTGAATCTCTGAAATCTGCTTTTTCTAGACTTTGAATAGAATACTACACAATTTCACAGATTTATTGCGTGCTACAAAATAGTTAGTTATTACATTAGTTAGTTCTGTTCCTGTTAGTTAGTTATTACATTAATTAATCGACAATTTATAAATTAAATCTAAAAAAGCAATGCAGGAAATACATTTTTCAGATATCACCCAAGCACAATTTACCTTTCGACAGCGGCCTCTGTTGCCATCCACTTCAGGGACACATTTTTTCTTCCCCATATATCCCGCGTAGCATCTTGAGAATGTTTCATTAACTCTAGCAAGTAACGATAAATTTATTAGTTTAAGTGTTCATTTTTTTTTTAAAGTTTAAGATTTTTTATTTAAAACAAATGGGATTTTTATCGAAGTTATTTTTCAACGTTTAAAATCTAATTCTTTTTGTTAATTTCTATTTTGAACCTGAAATTCCATGCAGAGTATTATTCACATTTTCAGGTCCCTTGAGAATCTTTCGGACATGTAACACGAAGTCCGTCGATGACTTACCCTTACTCTTATAATTAATGTCAGTGTATGTGGAGAAAATGTATTTTCCGATTTTATCGATAATCGCTCCAACGATTTTATTTACTAACAGCACATACAAAAACCTAAAACTTTTGCTTTCTTTTTATTCAAGAAATGTGTTATTTTTTCCGGATTAACTGCGTAGCGATTTCAATTAGAATTAGACTACAATGACAAAAATCAAGTTAACATACAGATATGTAGCAAAGTATACTATACTGTATATGTAGATTGTAAAACCCTTCCAGAGCTGAATTTATGTAATAATATAAGTATTCAATAGGTAAAATCGTCAGTGGGCTCTAAGTTTGAAATCAATTAGGAAAAGTTTAGTGGAATAGATGAAAATAAATGAAAATAAATAAATGGAATAAATGAAAAATTTAACTTGGGGATAAAAAAAATCCTCACAGTTAGTAAATAGCACTACTCTACTGATATAATATCTCTGCTTTCATAAAACTTTTAAGGTGAATAATGTATATGTCAGGAGCAGCGAAAATATTAATTATAATGAACTAAATAGTTTAATTCAGCCCTGAAAATGCCAACAATAAAATAGCATAAACGTAGCTTGTCGCTGACGCGGTACGCCGTGGCGAAGTGGTTGATGCACTGCGCTACAAACCGGAAGGTCGCGGAATCGATCCCCGATGTGGTTCTTGGGATTTTTCAATTGCCCTAATCCTGCTGGCGGCACTATGGCCGTGGCGTTGACTCGGCCTCTAATCCAAATGAGTACCAGGAGCAAACCTATGGGTAATAGCGGCCGGAGCGTTAGGATGACAATCTTACCAACTTTACATCCCGAATGTCTAAAATCTGGGAGCCTCAACCTCCTGGAAGCCTGTATAGGGAGCACTTTCACTTTACTGCCGTAGGCTTATTTTGGAAGCGACATTCTTTAACATATTAAAGTTAACATTCATTAGTTCCATTCTAATTAAGATAATAACTGGTGGACTCTATAATGTTCTTCAAGTAGTGGTTAGTGGCTAAAGAATATAAAATAAAAGTAGCCTACAAATTTAATACGAACTTAAAAAAATAGACCAGTCATAAACCACTATGCAAATTCCGCCTAATAAGGACCGAAAGAGCGCCGCGTTTCTAAAATACCGAGTTATCGGGAATAAGGACATACATTAAAATATTGTTATTGCGAAAATTAAAAATGTGTGTATTGGCCTCAAATATAACAAACAACGTCAATAAATAATAAAACATGATGGATAAAGTTGCTCCTCCATGAAACAAACTTTTTTTGTGTCAATAAGTTACAACAAAATAGTTTAACCGAGCTAGGTGGCCGAGATGGTAACGTCTTGGACTAGCATTCGGGAGGTCCCAGATTCAAATCCCGTGGCCGGCCAATTTGACATGGGGTTTTACATGGTTTCCCCAGTCGTAAAGGCAAATGCCGAATTGGATATTTACATACCATGAATCATCCTCACCTTTTCATCCTGTATCATATTCATTTAAATTAATATCAGTTAAATTTACTCCATAAAATACACTAACAATAGAAATAATTGACAATAAATAGTTCCATGGCCTACCCTACTATAGGCCTATAGACACATATCCCAAACTCTTGATATGGCCTCGCAGCTAAAAGGAGTATAAATACAGCTGTATATTATATAGGCTATAATAGTGTATATCTAATTTGTTTATGTTACCCATCATAGTTGCAGAGTAATCCGAACTGCCGGGTTATCGAGTGCCGAGTCTGTATTAATTTTCAATCCAATGCATTACATCACCTAACTAGCGTTGTAAATGAATCTTACTTAGAGTTGGATTATTCCCACGAAGTCTCAGGCCTTGAAGGCTAACCCAGCCAGCGAGCTTCTCGTTACGTCTCGTTACCAAGATGCGCGAATTCGGTGCGCGTAAGATCAGTAAGCTACCGCTGGGCAGAGAGTGAACATCATGCAGCGTGTCGCCAGTCGTAGAAAGTACTATAATAGTTGAGTGGAGAGATAATGCCGGAGAGACAGAGACAGACAACACGTGGAGTGGGACAACCAATCAGGGTGCCGCTACCTCCCCTACGTAGGAACTCTACGAGCGGTGAGACTCGCTCCTAAGGTATATACGTAAAAACCCAGAGACGTTGTGAAGGTAATCCTACTCTAACATTATTTTCATTAGTCAACACGCATGGTGGTACATTCACGTTTAACACCACCATCTCATGCTTTGTAAGTTTATTTTTAAATGCCTCTTACGTAATGTACCGTAGGGCACAGTAGGCCGAGAAACGTATAGCCTACAAATTAAGCAATAGAAGGGGTGACAATGTCGGAATATTCGGGATGTAGAGAGGGAATATTAAAATGGCACGTAGACAATAGGTTCTGCCAAGATGAAGTCAAATAACTATACATTTCAAGGTATACTCAGAGGCTACCTGAAGGCTGACCTATTGAATTTGTGTTCTGAGACCGCTCTTCTGTACCTTGATATAATTACTCCAATAAGTTTGAGAAAAGTCAGTACAAAAGTTATTATTCTTTAAATACTAATATTCTAAGTAGGATATAGATAGAAATCGAAACTGATCAAATGATATACGTAATATTTATACGGCATTGATATAAACACTGATCAACGGGGCTAGGAATTCTATGTAAATACATATTTGTTTTTTATTGCATATATTCCTAGCCCTGCTGAGCAGCATTATATACTTTTACAGAGTTATTCTATCCGACTTTTTGATCAATGGTTCTCTTTTGGGAGTAGATTTCCAAGGTAGAGCATCTTCCAAATGATAAGATAACGAGCATTTTCAGTAATATTATGGTTGAATTCTTTTGCTCTTGAAGTAACTTAGATGTCAACTAGACTTCAGTATAACAACGAAGTTAATCGTAAGACTAAAATAAAAGAACTTCCACTTCAATCATCCAATTTCTTTATTGTAAGGTGTACAATGAAGGTAGAAGTCTACAAAAATTTGCAAACTGTACGAATAAAACCCTTGTTAATGGCACCGATATTCTAGTATATGAGAAACTGAACATTAATTTCAATATTATTTTTCTTACATTTTTATAACCACTCCATCCTGGTCTATCCTGAGCTGGTATCTCCTTATCTGCTCTATCCTGAACTGCTATCTCCTACGCTCCATTATAATCATTAAATGCTATCTCATCCCTTACACTATCCTGGGCTGCTATCACCTCCGCTGTTTTATCCAGCAATCACTTCCGCTGCTCTATCATGAGCTGCTATATCCAACGCAACTATCTCCGCGCTGCTCTATCATGAGCTGCGATCTACTCCGCTGCTCTATCATGAGCTGCTATCTCCTCCGCGGCTGTAGAATGAACTGCTATCATCTCCGCTGCTCTATCATGAGCTGCTATCTCCTCCGCTGCTCTATTATTAGCTGCTAACTCCTACGCTGCTCTATCATGAGCTGCTATATCCTCCTCTGCTGTGTCATGAGCTGCTATCTCCTCCGCTGCTCTATCATGAACTCCTACCTCCTCCGCTGCTCTACCATGAGCTGCTATCTCCTCCGCTGCTCTACCATGAGCTGCTATCTCCTCCGCTGCTCTACCATGAGCTGCTATCTCCTCCGCTGCTCTATCATGAGCTGCTATCTCCTGCGCTGCTCAATCATGCGCTGCCATTTCCTCCGCTGCTCTATCATGAGCTGCTATCTCCTTCGCTGCTCTATCATGAGCTGCTATCTCCTCCGCTACTCTATCATGAGCTGCTATATCCTCCGCTCCTGTAGAATGAGCTGCTATCTCCTCCGCTGCTCTACCATGAGCTGCTACCTCCTCCGCTGCTCTACCATGAGCTGCTATCTCCTCCGCTGCTCCACCATGAGCCGCTACCTCCTCCGCTGCTCTATCATGAGCGGCTATCTTCACCGCTGCTCTATCATGAGCTGCTATCTCCTCCGCTGCTCTATCATGAGCTGCTATCTCCACCGCTACTATCTCCGCGCTGCTCTAACATGAGCTGCTATCTCCACCGCTACTATCTCCGCGCTGCTCTAACATGAGCTGCTATCTCCACCGCTACTATCTCCTCCGCTGCTGTATCATGAGAAGCTATCTCCTCCGCTGCTGTCTCATGAGCTGCTATCTCCTCCGCTGCTCTATCATGAACTCCTTCCTCCTCCGTTGCTCTACCATGAGCTGCTATCTCCTTCGCTGCTCTATTATGAGCTGTTATCTCCTCCGCTACTCTATCATGAGCTGCTATCTCCTCCGCTCCTGTAGAATGAGCTGCTACCTCCTCCGCTGCTCTACCATGAGCTGGTATCTCCTCCGCTGCTCTATCATGAGCTGCTATCTACGCCGCTGCTCTACCATGAGCTGCTACCTCCTCCGCTTCTTTACCATGAGCTGCTATCTCCTCCGCTGCTCCACCATGAGCTGCTATCTTCTTTGCTACCATGAGCCGCTACCTCCTCCGCTGCTCTATCATGAGCTGCTAGATCCTCCGCTGCTCTATCATGAACGGCCATCTCCTCCACTGCTCTATCATGAGCTGCTATCTCCTCCGCAGATCTATCATGAGCTGCTATCTCCTCCGCAGATCTATCATGAGCTGCCAACTCCTCCGCTGCTCTATCATGAGCTGCTATCTCCACAGCTACTATCTCCGCGCTGCTCTATAATGAGCTGCTATCTACTCCGCTGCTCTATCATGAGCTGCTATCTTCTCCGCTGCTCTATCATGATGTGCTACCTCCTCCGTTGTTCTATCATGAGCTGCTACCTCCTCCGCTGCTCTATCATGAGCTGCTATCTCCTCCGCTGCTGTATCATGAGCTGCTATCTCCTCCGCTGATGTATCATGAGCTGCTATCTCCTACGCTGCTCTATCATGAACTCCTTCCTCCTCCGCTGCTCTACCATGAGCTGCTATCTCCTTCGCTGCTCTATTATGAGCTGCTATCTCCTCCGCTACTCTATCATGAGCTGCTATCTCCTCCGCTGCTGTATCATGAGCTGCTATCTCCTCCGCTGCTGTATCATGAGGTGCTATCTCCTCCGCTGCTCTATCATGAACTCCTTCCTCCTCCGCAGCTCCACCATGAGCTGCTATCTCCTTCGCTGCTCTATTATGAGCTGCTATCTCCTCCGCTACTCTATCATGAGCTGCTATCTCCTCCGCTCCTGTAGAATGAGCTGCTACCTCCTCCGCTGCTCTACCATGAGCTGCTATCTCCTCCGCTGCTCTATCATGAGCTGCTATCTCTTCCGCTTCTCTATCATGAGCTGCTATCTCCTCCGCTGCTCTATCATGTTCCGCTACCTCCTCCGCTGCTCTATCATGAGCTGCTAACTCCTCCGATTCTGTATCATGAGCTGCTATCTCCTCCGCTGCTATATCATGAACTCCTACCTCCTCCGCTGCTCTACCATGAGCTACTATCTCCTCCGCTGCTCTATCATGAGCTGCTATCTCCTCCGCTGTTCTATCATGAGCTGCTATCTCCTCCGCTGCTTTATCATGAGCTGCTACTTCCTCCGCTGCTCTATCCTGAATTGCTACTTCCTCCGCTGCTCTATCCTGAACTGCTACCTCCTCTCTGCTCTATCATGAGCTGCTATCTCCTCCGTACTATCCTAATCTGCTGACTCCTCTCACCTGCGTCTTTCTCCTCTGCCATAACCTCCGCCGCTTCTCTGCCGTCTCCTAAGCCGACTACTCGGCCGTCCCCTAAGTCGAATCCCCTGCCGAATTCTTGACTGTCCCTTATCTCCTCTGCCGTCTCGTAGACCGTCTCCTATGCCGACTCCCCTGCCGATTCCTCGACCGTCCCCTACACATTGTCCTCCTCCGACTCTGCCGTCTCCTCTGCCGACTCTGCCGTCTCCTCTGCCGACTCTGCCGTCTCCTCTGCCGACTCTGCCGTCTCCTGTGCCGGCTCTGCCGTCTCCTCTGCCGACTCTGCCGTCTCCACTCCCGACTCTGCCGTCTCTTCTGCTGTCTCCTATCCCGAATCTGCTGCCTCCTCTCCCGACTCTGCTGCCTCCTCTCCCGACTCTGCTGTCTCCTCTGCTGTCTTCTCTGCCGCGCTATCCTTATATCCTGGAACCTCCGCAGCGCTATCCCATACTGCTCTCTCCTCTGCTGGTCTGTAACAAACTGTTGTCTCCCCTCCTGATGACTTCTACACCTCTCTACCCCGAGCCGTTCTCTCCTTTCACGCGCTATCCTTCGTCGTTCCATCCAAGGCAGCTCCATCCAAAGCTCATATAACCTCTCTGGCTCTATACGGATCTGAAATTTGGGTTATGTAAAACAATCATACTATGAGTAATCCTCTGTAGACGCGAAACTAGATTCCGTTTTCGACAATTCTGAACAAAACACTCATAATATTCGAGAACAAGGTAGACCTACAGAGAAAAATTTTCAGACAATAACGAGATGAATGAAAACGGAATGAAGGACACATTTAGTGATTAAATTCAACTTCTATAAAGCCTAACACCTAATAATCACGTAGACATGGATGGGCAGAACTCGTAGCTCGAACAGCACATTTTCGTGCAATTTATTGAGGACCTAGACACAGAGGGGAGAATTACATATGGTATCATACAGTCCATTTTATGAGGAAACCTCGCATCACTGCCGCATTGCCGCGCTAGCATTTTACAAAGCATAGACCCTTCAAGCGGTTCGTTGCTTCGGTGTCTTGTAGTGTCTTGTAGTGAGACGCTTGTCTATTGTTGTGTGTTACGTAAGACAATAATCGAAAATGTATACGGTTGAACAGCGAATTTATTTGGTGGAATGTTACTTATTGAGAAATAACCATAGAAGGCGCGTTCGGAGATTTTCTCGTAAATATCCTGACTGTACCATCCGTACAAAATGGTGAGTAATAAGCCTCTACATGTAGGCCTATTTTGATAATAAATTGGTTGAGTTATTCTATTTTGTATTGTTTCTAAAGTCTTGATTTGCCGATTTGCCGGTAGTAACGGAACACGGTCCCGGCCGGTGCAAGCGCAACAGCGGGGAATGTGTGAGCAGGAGCAACGCTGTTAAAAAGTTTCCGCATAAAATGGATTCCCTGTATTTGTCAATATTAGCAAATAATGTGCTAGCAATAAATCTGTTATATGTGACTTAGTTTCAGGTGAGTGACATTGATGGTGGAATATGTCGTTGAGATTAACCCGAATAAACAGATCAGAAATGTATTAAAACGAACTCTTTTTAAAGAAGGCCTACTCGTATCAAGTTCGTATTAAGAAATCTCTCCAGGGTATTGACTCGCAGAAATTATACTTCCTTAGTTTAAATAAATGATAACTTTAGATATAAAGATATCTCTGCAATATGCAATTGGTTATGTTGCGCGCCTAAATAAAATCAATGCATATATTCACTTACCTTGAACACTCATATATTGTATAGCCAATTGCGTAGAGCCAAATTTATGCATGCATGTAGAGGTTTCTGTAGTATAATTAATATAAGACGTGAACAAAGTTTCAAATGTTTTTTACTTATCTTGTCATGGCATAGTCTTTCAAAAAAAAGTTCTAAAATGATTAACTTATTTATGCATAAAAAATAACAAATGTAAACAATTAAGAACATCTACTGTTAAATAAGAATTTCTAGTAAAACAGTGAATTTCATCACTGTCATTCCGTAAACACTAGCATCCATAACTAACTCCGTGGCGCTAACATCCCAGAAGTGACAAGGCCTACCACCCGACCGCTGCGTCATATACCATAGTCAGACGGCAGGATTGGGGGCATGTGGTCAGCATGCCGACACCCACGGCCGTTAATGGTGGTTTCCATGACCGGAGCCGCTACTACTAGCCTCCATAAGAAAACATATTTTATTTTTATTGAATATCCAAAACTCGATTAAACCCTATTTCACCCGAAGGTATATTAGGGTTAGAGATAATGAAAAAAGAGTTCTTGAATGATTTTAAGAAATCATAAATCTCATTGGAGTTCTTTGCAAAAAGGGATTTATTTTTATTGAATATCCATTGAATATTGAATATTTTTATTAAATATCCAAAATTGGATTAAACCCTATTTCACCCGAAGGTATATTAGGGTTAGAGATAATGAAAAAATGAGTTCTTGAATGATTTTAAGAAATAAGAAATCGCATTGGAGTTCTTTGCAAAAAGTGATTAAAAACATAGATATGCCTATTATTATTTAAGAGCAAATATACGGTATTTATACAATAATTCAAAGGTTTTATAATAGTTATTTATAAAACAAGTGGCGAAAACGAGATTTTCTATGTTCGCAAAACGTTATTTTGCAACGTTATTTAAATACACATATCAGCACATCTGCAAACCCACACAAAAATACAATACTCATGCCGAAGTTATATAAGAAACCAGGACAAAAACCACATGCTATAAATACCTTAATTCTAAGTCTAGCTAGTGTGGTTTCGGAAGTTGAAGTCTTCGGAGATTCCATTTTATATGCTTTTGAGAAACAGAAATGTTTCTCAAATCACTACTAATTTTGATCCATGCCGAAAATGAACAACGATCTCTTAGCAACAAAATTCTTTGATGGCGTATAAGAATTTAGTAACCTAATAACTTAGCAACATGTACATAACTTATTTTTTAAATTTTGTTTCTCTAAGTGCTATTGACCGGCTTAAATCCGGAAATAACAGTTGGTTCACTTTGTTTTAATCAATTATCTGGCTGAATATCAATATACAGACTCCTGGGATGAGAACGAAAAATAAATTCGATGTAGGCTCTACCTACGAAAAAACAAGTTTCCAAGGTTTACTCTATGTATCTTGACTTAATTGGTTTGACAGAAATATCCCGTACTTATCATTTCAGTAAGACTTAATTATTCGTAACAACATCCAAAAAGTTTAAGGACCCTGAATCAGGAATTATCAGATTGGGCTGATCACTCATCCGGAGAGGCCCTCCATGTCCTTGTCTGGTCAAAAAAGTATGTATGCGATCCATAGATAATCCCTCTCCCGATAGGTCGTGGCCCTGTAAGGCCCGGGCGGCTTGGGTCGCTTAAATCTTAAAAGGGAGAGGTAAAACTACGACAAAGAAGAAAGAAGAAGGGAACAGTTCGTCTTGATGATTAGAGAGGACAGCTTCTCGTCTATCTTACAGGACTATTCTTCTTTCAATACTCTTCCCAGTTACACAAGAAATAAAATAAATGTAGCGAAATAGGGCTGCTCGAAAATAGGAACGTTCTTAGTTCTGTTGCAATTAATTTAATAGTACTAATAAAAGAATACAATGTGTTAGTAGTGTACGCCGTGGTTAAGGCACTGCGCCACCGATGAGATATTGCGGGTATGAGGAGATTGGGTTTCTTTTTCACTTTGCTTAGGCCTAATCCTTTTCGTGGTAGTACGGACCTGGGGTTTTGTTAGCCTCTAACATAAATTTTTCCTCGGAACAATCCTGGAGTTAAGGATTCCGGTGCGCAAAGCCGACCTTACCTTTAGTGTGCCGAATAACTAAATACTATGATGCCTCAACCTCTGGAACTCCAAGGGCTTGTTTAATTTTACAACATTTAATACCCCAATTCTT
Source organism: Ectobius pallidus (assembly GCA_964059195.1). Classification (NCBI taxonomy): domain Eukaryota; kingdom Metazoa; phylum Arthropoda; class Insecta; order Blattodea; family Ectobiidae; genus Ectobius; species Ectobius pallidus. The sequence goes on along the minus strand of CAXKWD010000002.1, from coordinate 104,525,682 downwards.
ACTTACTCAATGGCAATAGACAATTTCTAAGCAAGCTAAAGGAATATTATCTATTTTATGGAACCCGAAGGTTTATTGCCGCGCTTATCTGAGCCCGCCATTCAACCCTATTCTGTGCTAACTCGAACCAACCATCCCTCTCAAATCTAGCTTCTCTTAAATCTATCCTAATATTATCCTCCCAAATGAGCTTTTTCCTTCGGGTCTCCCAGTCAATATTTTTTAGTTATGTCTGTCCTGTCCCATGTGCGCAACATGTCCAGCCCATTTCATCCTCCGTGATTTAATTACCATTACTATATCCTGTGACGAGTACAGGTTATGAAGCTCATCGTTATTTAGTTTTCTCCAGTTCCCATTTTCATCTCTCTTAGGCCCAAATATTTTCCTAAGGATCCTGTTTTCGAATACTGTCGGATTATTTAATATCCCACTACCCTACTACTATATAGACTACTGTAGCTCAGGTTCCCTCAGTCAACATTTAACTTGCTCTCAGCATGGCTAAAAAGGTGTAGTTAGCGCGAAATGATTGGCTATGTATGTTAACCAGTACATTACAGACTTTAGGCGTGTTTTAAGACGTTTATTATCACACAAGGCTTCATCGGGAAAATGTTGTCTACCTACTTTAATTTTAAACCGCGTCAGTAAATAGGCTATACAGGATATTCAAATGTATTTCACTCTCAGAATTATTATTATTTGCCAATATGTATTGTTTTGTGATCATTTTTAGAAGCTATAATTTCCAGTCAGCAATAAGCAATTAAATTCAAAAGGATCTTGTATTTATGAACAGTTAAATGAAAACCAGAATTTTTAGAATATTTGTGCTGACTCGGACTTCGAAACAGTGTTCTGATTCACAACCAAGTGCCTTACTATTCTCGAACTCCTCAATGAGATAGAAGGTCCCAATATTGTGTCCTGTAGCTCTAATTTCAGTAGTCTGTACTTACTGATTTTCTTGTATGCTTAGCCTCAAATAAATTCTTATATGTAAAGACAACGGTTACCCATCTTGTGCTGTCCGAGCTTGGGCTATAATATTATATTGCCTAAATTGGGAATGCCTTCCTCAAATCAGGAAATCCCTAATATTATTCTTATATTTGGTTTATATATCGTTCAATCGACGTTCTTACGAAGTACATTAGCACGGAAATCTCGAAAAACACTTTTCATCTCATCAATTTCTTTCAGAGAAACAGAACAAAAATACAATAGTTATGGTTAAACAAATAACTATCAAATAAATTTAACATTTTATAAACATACCAAAAAGTTTACTTTTTAAAAAAATGAGTAAACTTACACGCTTTCTCAATTATGCTTGATTCTCACAATTATTGTGCTGGATGTAAGGATAATCTTTCTAAAAGAACCTAAGTGTAATACTACTAGAGTTCTAAATATTGCAAATTTAGCTCCAAGACTGTTCAACAAAAAGAACTCAGACCTCACATGCTTAAGGATTCTATAATGAATAATAAATTAAAAATAGGTTTTAGTTTTTTCTTTCTTATTTTACGCACTCCTCCAATAAATAAGAGTTTAGAGTTCCTTATCCATATTCCAAATTTTTTATATCTGAATTGTATTATTAATGTGAACAATGTATGGTACATGCTGATTTTTGTAACGCTTTAGGGTTTCGTTTTGTTCGATTTGAAATTTAAGCCTACTATCATCTCGGAACATGAGTTCTATTCAATCGAAAGGTAACTGTATTAATGAATTATAATATTCTGTTGTATTTGCAGTAAACTTAAATCCTGTCTCATCTAGGCATACTTAAACTTCATTTTAACTTCAATCCTGTTTTATTCGTATGATTATAAACTTGTTTGTTTGTATGGTTTCGTATAACATATGCCCACGTAATTAGCCTCTAAGTTTGAAGATTCTCCATAATTGTAGCTGGTAAAATAGGGTTCTGTACTTTTGGAAATTCAATAACAATAATAAATTATATACAATATACAATTATATATAATAGTATATTAGTGAAGTTAGAAAGGTGTAGCAGAAGATATGAATCATTTTTGAATAATCCCTGAATTAGTTCAGAGGTGGAATATCTACAAGTAAGAAAGAAGGCACCCAGTTCAATTTTTTCCTCTACAGATAAAAACAAAAAAGTTATATAAACTATGAAGTATTATATTTGCTATATAAAAGCAGCCACAATGCAAGAAAATTACAAATATTATTACAAGAACTATTTACACTTAGAGTCACTTGTTAAATTATTCCATTTTACACTTTAACCTATCAGATTTAAACAAAAGGCGAGATTCCCAAAATGCTTTTCACCAAATAATAACAACAATGTGAAGCACTTTTTACCGTCTTCATACTCAATATCTACTGCAGCAGCAAAATGTATGCTGTTAGATGGAAACAAATGTCCACACCGTTGTAGCATTATAAAGTGTTATTACAAAGAGGGAGGGAAGCTTTCTTTTGAGAACTCTGCATACCTAATTCGTATTAGCATATAAACAAGAAGGCGACAAAATATATTTACATTGGTACCATGTACCTCTTTTAGTTTTCCAGTAGGAGAAAATGTGCCTTCCTTTATATTGTGTAAATTATTATAGCATCCCCCTCTCTCTTTCTCTCTCTCTTGCTCGCTCATTTCCTCTTCGCTTCTCTGAAATATTCGCTTCATTTCAAAGGAGGACAATATGTAAACGAATTTAAAATAAAAAGAAGACAAAGAGTGGGGGAGCATTTTGTGGGAGGGAGCTGGTGCAGAATATAACAAACACCATGGCTAACTTTTTTAAGCCTCGTCTGACATTTTCCTTTTTATTATAAAGGCGTCTCCTTCTTTTCTCACACCACGGTGGTTATTTAGATCGTTGCCGTAAGAATTAAACTCCCTGTGTTATAACACTATGCCCTTCTAGCTAACCACACTATGCGCCCTCTTCATTTCATTAAAGGATGTGTTCTTCCAAGTTTGGGAAGGGATGCTCCATAATGTAGTCTAATCTTTCCTGGCTACACATAAAAACTCTTTCCTTATTTTCATACACTTTCCTGCAATTTTCTTCATTCTTTGTGCTTCTAGAAGAAAAAAAGAACTCCTTCCTCCTTCCCATACCCTTTTACCCCGCAATTCTCCCTTGTCGCTCTTTATTCCTATCTTGCAACACCTCAAGTAACAACCCTCTCTCATCCTTCTTTCATCCTCATTTCCATCACCACAGCAACTTCTTCTATTATACTTTCAGCCAGCTCTGTTGTTAATCTTGAAAACTAAAACTTATGCAAATGAACTCTTCGAGGCGTGTGGTTTACAAGAGACGTAATTTCGGAACCGCGTCTTGCAAAGTGGGAGAGAGACTAAACTTACAGGCCACTGCTTCAATATTCACACTCTGTCTCACTTCCACAGTTAGCAGCGCTTGAATCGATTTGAAAGAATTGCTACAAAACTAAGATTCTTAAGCAAAAGACCTGCAGTTCAAATAAACTTGTGAAATGTAATACCAAGTACAGAGAGTATTCTAAGATGTAAAAATAGTAATCGTGCAATCGGGTCTAGTAATTAAAATGGCTAAATATGTATATACGGACCACACTATAGGAGAATGAAATGTCTTCAAGAACAGAGCAAAAATGGACTATTCTTTTGTAGTAAAATCACTCTGACGATGACACGTCGAATAAGAAAGCTACTGGAAAATGAAAACTATGTACTGGTACTATAAAAGTTCGACAAACGATCTACTGCAAACAGTTAGGCTATAAGCACTCAATGATTCGACTTCGATTTCAAGACAGACTCGTCTTCAAATACGGATGGTGATATGGTGACATCGAAATGCATCGCTGATTTATAATTAGACCTACACAATTTACAGATTGTAACGCGATGATTATATCTACAGGACTAAAAATAAGGGACAATTTGGTGCATATAAACTCATCAGGTTATGTAATCTCAATATATTCTTAAAAGAAATAATAATTTTAGTGACTATCATTTTTTTACGATTTTAAGAGCTTTTTAACTCAGTTCAACTGTATAGGCCTATATAAGGTTTTATATAATTAAGATAGCGTTATTAAAAATGTACGTGTATATCATATTAAATTTGAAAGCCATATTATGTTAATATGGCGCATAAGATCATGTTTCAATATTTAACAACAAAATTATACTTCTGGTATTACCGTATTACTGCTTGGTTAATCCAATATACGTAAGATTAGTAGAACAAAAATATAACACCATTAGCGTACTACTTGTAAAATTAGCACAGATGGTATGAAACCTATTACCTAAATTTGTTTTTATAAACTAGTGTCTTGTAATATGCAATATGTAATATATAGATTCCCATCTTCAACGCAATGTTACTGATTGATTTTGTTATGTATATTTATATAAAAGCGACTATCCCTGCCCTGCTAGGTAAACATCTCTTAAATTATAAAAATATACAAAATAATGCAGCCATCCCTGAATGAGAAAATCTTGTATCTGGGAAATTCCAAAATAATAAATAATATCACACGATTTCATAACCTAGCCTACATGAATTCACCATTAATAAAAAAAATTCTTTATAACAGTAACACTTAGACTTATATGGTATAGTACTTTAATTTATTAAAATTGAAATCTAATAATTTGGCATACATGTAGGCTAATTAAATTATAAATCCTCTATCTTTACTTAAAGCGTTAATATACAATACGGAAAAAGGAAGTATTTTTGAACATTGGACTAAGAAATAACCGACAATGATGGAAAATAATGTTATGGTTGTTGCTCACGCAGTGATTTAATAAATTTCATTTTGACCAAAGAGGGTGAATTTATTCCAAATAGTTTTCTCCTTATACCCTCTAATCAAAGGCATGCAGTGATGTTAACATGCTCGATTTTAGGTTTGGAATTTAATTCATTATCACAATTATTAGTTCAATCCATACCCCGTATATGTGCCTATAGATATGTGTTTATGTATGGATGTGGGTATATGTGTTGCCTTCGAAGGAATTTCTGACTCAAGTCAGACTCTCTTAACTCAGAAACCTACATATTGTACAGTTATCTCCTACATTCTGTGTAATTATATGATAGGTTTATTCGCTTATAAGAAATGAAAATGACATAATACAATAACATCTAATTTTAGTAAAGTAAATTTTAGAATAAAATTCTATTAATATAAAGATTTAGGTTATATTGTCAGTTAAAAGACTGAGGAAACATGCAGAAGGTTGGATAAATTAATTAAGTTATATAGCTAGGAAAGTGGTACCTTGATCCCAAAAGAGTAGATTAAATTAGAGAGTTGTCACACAGAAAAACTGAGAATGATAATCACTTACCAAGGAAATTGTTGTACCCATCCTGCAATCAGGTCCATTTTTCCTGAAAATAAGAAAAGAAAGTCACATAAAGGATAATAATAAGAGATCATCAAAATATTCCATATTTTTTTTCTACGGTATTGTTTTCTTCAACTATGTCACGTCCATGCTATCATGGCGGAAACTATAATTTCTTACACCAAGTGCCGCTAACCAACCTTCCTGCTTTTTCCGTAAAAAAGCCTTATTCAAAATAGTATCTTTCGTTGGTGTCTTCTCAGTCAGTGTATAAAATATCTCCTATCAAGCTATTTAGAGATGCATTTCGGCCCAAAGTTTTTTTTAGAACAGCTGCGATAAGCAATGACTTCGGACTTTTAGGTCGCTAAAAATACTGTTTTAGGTACCTAAATAGGCTCTAAAAATTGGAAAATAGGTTCTAAAAATCGCAAAATAGTCTCTTATAAAATCGTTAAGTTGCCAATTTTCTGAAATATGTCAATTGCAATGCAGAATATGATAGCCTATTTATTGAAGTCACCATTAACCAATAATCATGATAAAAACTCAGATATAGGCCTATAGTACACAGAATTATATAGACCTATTACTAGGGCCTGTATTACTACCATATAACAGTGAAAACCTAATCCTTGCGCCCAGAAGCTATGCACGCTAGCATATTCAACCCCTTGTATCCCTCAGTGATTCAGAGAACTAAGTTTGTTTGTTTGTTTTTTTCTTTACTGGATGTGTGAGTCGGGAGAAAAACACTACATTTTCTTGGGCATTCCAAGGAATTTTTCTACTGAAGATGAAACATTCCTTACTATTTAACCACGTCACAAGTGTGTTATGTACTGTACGTTCCGAGCTAAAAATTTAGTACGAACTGAAAATAAATGCTAGAATTTACAACAAAAAATAATTTATTTTGAACTTTATAGGAAAAAACAAGCAAAAAGGCAATATTAGGCTCTAACTTAAAAATAGGCTGTTTTATGTCCTTTAAAAGTATCAGTTTTAGGCATAGTCACTTATGAAACATGCATATACAAGTTTTCGTCCATATATCACTGAAGGATTAAAATAGATTTTTACTCGGAAATCTAGTGATAACTATCTGTGATTATTTTTATACCAAGCGTTATAATTATGTCAGAAAGTATTATGATACCAATCATAAATTTCTTTTTTTAAATAAAGTTTGATGAGATTGGTTCAGTCAAAATTAAAGTTCCTGCGATATATTGCATACTGCAATCATATTATCAAAGACTTGCTTTATAAGCTGAAGTATAAGATAATTCGTTGTTTCGTATTAGGACTTGAAAGAGCTAACAAATTCGACTGCACGCTGCACAACATAGGTTCTGTCATTAAGGTTCGAATCCCTTACGCTCCTTGCACACTACACGACTTCGGTCGGACGACAAAAAGTCGGACGGGCAATTTTCTTTAGTCGACTGATAAAGAGAATGAGACCTTTCACATTAGACGGCAACGACACGACAACGACTTTTTGTCGGGTTGCAGTCGTCCAGTGCCACTGCATCCACACGACTGTCGTGTCGTCTCTCTGCTCAGTGGCCTATGTAATCAAATACACGCTTGCACACTAGACGATTTCAGTCGGACGACAGCTGTCTCCATTGCGCGTTGCTTGGTTAAGTTTGTGTGATTTGTTCGCTATTTACGAACCTTAAACATGGAAGGAATTGACACTGAAGTTTTGATTTCGCTGGTTCAAGCAAAGCCTGTATTCTAATAGATTTAATTTTGGAACTTAAAAAAACTTAAAGTGAGTATGAAAATACTGTAATAAAATCCACTAATAATAATACTTTAATAATAATAATAATAATAATAATAATAATAATAATAATAATAATAATAATAATGTTAATAAATATTTCATTATCATTGAACAAGTAGGCCTACTGCAATAGACGCCATTCTTTATGATTAAATTTCTCACACAATATTACGAAATCTTTGTCTTTGAGTTACTAAATGAGTGATAAATATCATAACAAGAAGATTGATGGACAATCTAAAGTTCACATTCAGTTATTACATTCCTTGAATACAAAAGCAATAAAACCAGTAAAAACATCGCACATTTGGATCAGCCTAAACTTAAGACACTAAAATATGTTTGCATTCAAAAAATTCTGTCACAGATTAAAAAGGTGTATTAATTAACCATGCATATAGTTCATTGTTAAATCTTATTATCGGTAATTCTATAATTTTTATTGGTAGTTTATTAATCATTTTAGGCCTAGTATATCAAAGCTGTTTTAATAATTTTGCAAGTATTTGTATAGGCACATATAATCTTTTACTATTCCTAGTATTGTTATTCCTAGTATTGTAAGTGTGTACATCCTTCTTGCAATAATAATCCTGTAATCTGTTTTTATTGTAGAGAATAACATGATATGTATAAGTTAATTACTGTTATGTACCGAAACCTAATAAATAATGGCTTGCAGTGTTCTAGTTTTTCTGAATCTGTAATAATCCTATCAACTTTCTTTTGTAACACGAGAATATACTGAGTTTAATTTTTTAGTAGTTCCTCGTAAATATACTTCGCATTTTATCTTTCATGTTTGTTTATGTAGAGTGCTTTAATAAAACAAATCATGACAAAATTAGAGTGTTTAAAATTTAATAGAAATTCAGCAGTAAAACCTTACAAACTTATTATTACGCTTCAATTAAATATTAATTAAAACACCAGCAATAACAAAGCAGTGTTCAAACACTTACCTTAAAGTCATAGCCAGCATTTCAACAGGTTTTATACAACTTCTGAATCGTGTGTTTTGCCGTTGAAGAACATTCTTCAGTTTCCCGTGCAATTCATCAAAGGAGCCAAGTGACATACGAAAATATTCTCATGTAGTGTCCAACAGAGACAATAATCTGTGGCTCATGAATGCTTATATATCTATACGAAAATAGTTAAAAAACTTTCGATCATCATTTCTCAGATCTTCAAATAATGTGTAGAACATCCCTACTTCCTCCCGTCTCTGATTAATTGGATGAACCCAGTAAAGGCGATTGCGCCTTCGTCTTTTCCGACGACGATAAAACATCCATAATGCAATGATTTGTTCACGATCCATAATAACAACCTTACCTGGCTTTACTTTCAACACAACTGTTAAAAATAAAATCCTAGAGTGAAAAGCAACCCGACAAGATTTAGAGTCGTCCGACCGAAATCGTGTAGTGTGCAAAGAGCGTCAAAAGCAAGTCGGACGACTAAAAGTCGTCCGACTTTTTGTCGTCCGACCGAAGTCGTGTAGTGTGCAAAGAGCGTTAGAGAGGTGATGGTTAGGTACACCACAAACAATTTTACCAAAGTAACACTTGATGTGCTCATCATCAAATGGTCCGCACACACAGAGATGGTAATCCCAGCTTTAGAGCGTAGTCTGCACAACGTCATCTTTATGAACCACTTCTGAATATTGTATACAATCTCTATATAAGTCAGACCTGAATGACCATCTGTATCAACAACAGGGAGAGGCTTTTTAAATATCGCTGCACCAGCTGCATGTCTGAATTATGTTATTTTTAATAGGACTGGGCTTAATCATAACACGTACTTATCAATAACATAAGTGCTCCCAAAATATATTGCATGCAAGTGTATACATATGTATTTTGTCTGACCAGAAGTAAAGTCTGCATAATATTATCCACACATACAGCCAAGTACTTTTGGCATTTGAAAGGATATACCTTTGATAAGACTACTATATTCATAGGGCCTTCACGTTTTTACAAGAATTAGTTCCTGAGGGAGGAGAAGTTCGGTGAACTTTTGATAACCATCATGACATAATAAATAAAATAAATAATTTAGACTAAAAAGCTAAACATGAAAATAATTATGTTATAGATTTTTACTCAAAACAGAAAGGCTTAAGAGATATGTAATATCAAGTAATGTTCAGATAGTGTCACTATACTATTTATTAAAGAATCGTATCAGTGCCATCAGTTGTGATTTTTCTTCTTTTATCTATTTAGTCGGTTTAAGAACATATTAGGCCTACTCTCTTTTTCTTTACAACATTCTTAAGTTCTTAGGAAATAGCTTATTTTTGTTGGATGAAAAGAATGAGGGGACAAATATTTTCAAAAATTAGAGACAGTCACTTTTGTTTTACAAATTAACAAAACGCCATCCTATTTAATCTCCTTAACTGAACCCATCAAATATTTCCTAGTGATTAAGAACGTCGAAGACTAGGTTAGATGATAAAAATGTTCGAAATCAAAGGCAGCTTTCATAGATATTCACTAAAAAATGTGTTGCCATATATTTAACATACATTCTTCTTATTGCTCGTCTATTTTTCTTTGCCAAAGTAGATTATGTCATGGCAACTAATTAATTAGGTGAAAAATTGACAAACTAGAGGAACTCTTTTAAGAGATGAATGCTGCAACATTAAGGTTTGTGCAACGCTGGGGTAAGATTGTAGCAAGGTCTGTGCAAGATTCTACATGCCATGAAATGTCAATCTCTAGGCCTGTAAGCAGTACACAAATCGCCCAATTAGAATAGATGATATTTTAAAAGAATAATCAATTTGAGATAGTAACCTAGTGTATTGATTCGACTACTGTACGGCGTCCGCAGTTTTGCGACCGACAAATTTATCACGTCAAAAATATAACATGCACTTCCAAAACAATAGGCCTATTAACACATCCACATTTTAACGACTGTGTCCATTCGTAGAGTTTTATACAATTCATGAAACTCCTTTTTATAAACATTTCGATAAGAAAATGAGCAGCCCACAAGGCCAGAGTCCGATCAAAAGATTAAAATTTAATTGAACATTTTCAAAGAATTCATTGGTAATGAACATTCGACTTGCTAGTTTGTAATAAGTTATCATCAGCACTTTTACACATTATATTCTGAACAATCGTCATCCTATGTTTTATAGAATTGCTAGAAACTTTTAAGACCAGGAAATTAAATGCTCTCAAACGATTTTCAGCCACATAGGCCTAGTTACATCTTAGTTATACAGTTTAAGCACAGAATTGTCGTTCCCAGAGATATGTGGATCACGATTTAGGCTACTTATTCTGAAATTCCCGAGCATTAAGATTCAAACCCTTCCTTGGTCGGTGATATTTAGACTATGGTAGGCTATACATCAATTCGACAGTCCCATGTCTGGATATTAAGAGGCATGCAAAAGAAACTCCTGTCGGGCAAAATTATGCCACATCGGTGACATTTAGAGGCTTAAATATAGCAGTATGCTAGTTTTTTAAAAATAATCTCAGGGAAGAAACTTACAAAAACGGGAATTTAGAGAATTCGGAAAAAAGAAACAGAAGAATAGGCCTATGCACATTTCTTCGAAGAATTTAATTGTATTCAATAAATTGGAAATCATCCTATTATTTGACTTGTATGTTTTATTAATACATAGGCGTGTGTTATTATAAAGCAGTGGGCCTGTGAGTTATTCTACGAGTAGATTCCTTATGCGCCGTGCAGTGGCGGACGCAGATTTTTTCGGGGGGATTTGAATAGGTAGAATAATAAAAAAATAATTAACTCACATATATAATTAATTTATAAAACTGGCCACTTAGAGTGCATATATAGCCTTTTTTCAAATTTCGGGGGGATCCCCCCTATCCCCCCTGTGTCCGCCACTGGCGCCATGCTGGGAATCTGATTCCAGGATCCTTCGCAGAGAATCAATTCGTTATTTGTATAATAGCTTCTGTCAGAGTGCCTGTGTACACTTAAAGCACTTTCTTGTAACCTTTCGCTTCATACACATACAGGAAACGATTAAAGAATACTTCGACTTGTGATTAAAAGCTTACATAAGGATACTGTCTTGTTTAGTTTACACATAGCTGAGTATATAGTACAGTAAGACCTGGATTCTTATGCAATCGGGCATGTTAAGTCGTGATGTTATTTGGAAAGCCTGTTACCGTAATAACTATTGAAACTTTTAAAGCAAATCCATCGAGTAAAATGTTGGCAATATAGGGAAAACAGGTCATACAATCGGTCCACCTGAAAAAAGGATTCTACTGAACCCTATTTGTCATGAAGTTGTACTAATATCATCCTCCTTTAAAAAAAGACTCTCTTAAATGCAGGTCTGACTCAACTTCAGACTGAGATGAATGTTCGGGTGTATGTAATCTGCGCCACGGTTGACACCGAATTTGAAATATAATAAAAATGAGATATGTAAACTGCGGTACACAGATATGTAAACTGCGCCACGGAGATATGTAAACTGCGCCACCCTCAGTATGGGCGAATGAACATTCCACAGAATGCAAAGAAACGACTAATGCAGTAGAACATTTCACGCAAAATATAAATCCATGTTTTACCACGCTTCTCCCAACATCTTCCTTCTGTTAGATGCACTTCTCCAGTTCCAAACAAGTGCCTACATAAAACTGAGAAATATTGAATAAGGGATACCTGTAAGAAAAACAGCTAAAATAAATGACAAGTATTCTCAAGTGGCGAGAACAATATATAAGCAATGAAATGTCCCTTTCGGTTTTATTAAGAAGGCGTCATATGAGAACAAAGTGCTCATGCAAAAAAAATTAGGGTAGTGTTTTTAACAATTTTATAAATGACGAAGCGTTCATGCAAAAGAAATTAGGGTATTGTTTAACATTTTTTAAAATGACAAAGCTACTAAGCCTAACATTTTTAACCACACCTATGCAATTTCATAGCCAGTCCTGTCTGAAGAAGTGGGAAGGAAAATGTTAATGCGTTAGTACGACGGTGACGCCACATAAATGTCGGTGACGCAGTTTACATATGTCGGTGACGAAGTTTATATCGTGTAGGTTGGGGGAGGTAGAAGTGGCGCAGATTATCTTTTTCCGAATGTTCAACCGGGTAGACATAAGAGACAGGATTATTCTTGAAAGTGGGATACAAACATAATACCTAAAACAAACCAACCCCAAGAAGTATCGGGATTGGACAAAGCTTTCCTTTCAAAACAACGCAATATTGTAGATCTAAATATTCAATTGGGGATTTTCTAATAACATAAGTTTCTTTTAAGAAGTCTTATACCTAATGGAAAATATCCTTTTTGTAATAAGTATGAGAACTAAATAGACACCTTTATAACATAAAAATATAACATATAACATAACATACAATATAAATATAACATTACATGTAGCATATATAAGTTAATCTTGCTTAAACATAACAGTTATAACTACCATTCAAATAATTTGTTCGAAAAAAATCTTCCAATAATTGTTTTAACTCTTTAATACACTTAGCTGTTTGTGTACAAAATGTATACAAAACTGTTAGAGCCAAGTACAGTGAGTCCCACGCAAGAGTTGGCCAATGACGCGGGTTTCTGCGTCGCGGCTGGCACAGCTCCAACTCCCGAGCGATCGGGTGAAATATCTACGCAAATAATGCCGCGGTTCTCACATTTACAGTTAAAATTACAACGAAAATGACCACGTACCTCATCACAAGAGATGTTGGAAATGTTCTCCTCTTGCATACGCACAACATTGGCACCTTTTTAAGGGAATTTTCTTTCACGCGCGTAAGTTCAGCTTCTGAGATAGAGTTAATTTCTGTTGTGATATTGTCTTTAAGTTCTTCTTATGTATGGGAAATTGACCTATACACTTTATTTTTCAAGTTTCCCCATAAATAATATTTACATACTGTTAGAAGAACTTAATGACAATATCACATAGGCCTATCACAAGAGAAAGTGACTCTGCCTCGGAAGCTGAACTTATGCACGTGAAAGAAAATTTCTTAAAAGGGTGCCAGTATTGTCTGGGTGCAAGAGGAGAACATTTCCAACATCTCTTGTGATGAGGTACGTGTTTATTTTCATTGTAATGTTAACTGTAAATGTGAAAACCTGAATTATTACAACGACCGCGGCATTATTTGCGTAGATATTTCACCCGATCGCTCGGGAGTTGGAGCTGTGCCAGCCGCGACGCAGAAACCCACGTGATTGGCCAACTCTTGCGTGGGACTCACTGTACAAGAAGGCAGGGAGAAGTGAAATATTCTTTACCGTATGTAAAGTGCGTGTAAAATTAAAAGAATGACGATGTCATCCCCGGAAGATACTTAACTCACATATAAAATCAGTGCTATTTTTGGCCAGGAACGACATTCCGGCAAAGTAAAAATCTACTCTTCATCGCTTCGACATAAATGCAGGAAGGAAAAAAGTACACATGAAATCATATTATATTATATTGACAACAATTAAAAAAAAAGAACCATTATTAGGGTCATGATCTCCTGTTCTTGTGACGACAGTGCCTGCGCGGCTTCCGTAGATTCAATGCGTACGTGATGTAGTTGTTTGTATTGGTTGTTGTTATTGTAATGTAATTTCCATGTGATTAGTTTAAAAAGGCAATTTGACTCTAATGCTTGGTATCATAAAATGAAAAATAAATCAATCAATCAATACCTGCATTCTGATCTGTATCGACAATTCATTTTATACGATTTTTCTAATTTTGAACTACACGCATACACACACAAATAGACGTCATGTTTCTGAAAATAACATTTTTGCTTTTAAAAATAGGTATTAATGCTGAAAACTCGACATAGATTGAACCTTGAAATGCGTTGTAAATTGCAATACAAGTTATGAATTCGCTATGCTAATGAAAATAGCAAATTGACTTGATATAGCAATAGAATAGCCAATACGTCATTATCATACAAGAATTGCTACTTACCGCCCTGTACAGAATAACAACACTTCATTCTTTACGTTTTCACGACTAGGATATAAAAAGGAAGAAAATAAATCAAACCCGCAACGTTTGAGGTTCATTAGCTGTCACCTCGCACAAAGCATCAGTATCACAAATCTCATAGATGCTCACGTGACTATAATTAGCAGAGATGACAGACGTAGTGACTTTCTTCACACCTTGTTGCCTCCACAGAGCATCTTCTCTTTTTAAACCCATGTGTCACCGTTAAGCTTTGAGGTCCCAGCTGAGAGTTCTGCTCAATTAAAGAAGCTGCCGGTTCCGCTCGCTTTGGACGGGAGATCAGAAAGACTTCGTTAAATCCGCAAGAGATTGATTAGATGCTTTCTGTTTCCAAGAAGTTCTACTTAATGCCTGTAAGTTATGGCGGTATATGTTGTTTCGTTTATACAACCAAAGATTTAATTGCTGGAGGAAATATTTAAATGTCCTCACGGCAAAATTTGTTAGTCAGTAGCAATTAAGTGATTTTTGTAAGTAGCAGACGTTAACAAGTTGGCTTATGTGAAAAACTTGTGGGGCCTCAAGTTCCTGTAATTACGACACTATAGTTATATGTATAATACAGGGGTGATACGAACTTGAATCTCCCAGTAATGTAACGACAGGTTGTCATAAATTATAGGCTATTCACTTCCCACCAATTTTCTTCGTATTCATACAAAATATAAAATAATTAAGTCTCTGTTAATAAATGAATTGTCAATTGTCTCTTAGCCGCAGACCAGGTACTTCTAACCAGACTGTGAATTGGACACATAGCTCTTACTCATTCATATTAATATATTCCTTTCCAAGGAACTTCCTCCTTGTTCGATCTATGTGCACTTCCTCTCACTGTGTAACATCTAATGATATACTGCCACAGGTAGGCCTATACTGATCAATAGACCCGGTGCAAAGTTCCTGTCAACTACTCCATGGCTCTGGGCCAACCAGTTTACCACATCAATGTCTTAAAGTTCATGGAGTACACTAAACTTTGTAATGAAGTCTAGTTATTTTTGTAAATCGCGATATGACTTTTTTAGTTAAAGCGACGTTAATACGAATAGATTTTTAAAAAATATTGTAGAAACCAAATAAGTGACATTTCTTCATTTTTTTTCGGGAGAAGCAAAAGACTTATTATAGGCCTATTAGACTTTAGGGTGTATTATTAATCTACTTAGAACTTATTAATCTTACCTGGAAGAATTAAGGCCATTAGGCCTTCTCTTCCATTTAACCAGCATTATTACAAATAGATTACACAATATAACAAATATGATACAATTACGAGTATAGTTAAACCACAAACAATGATATTATAATGTAAGGCTTATTTAAATAAGAACTAGTGGAACTAAAGAGACGAAAACAATTATACGTAATATACACACTCACTGTCAGTTTATGAAATGCTAACTAAGATTTGCCGACTTTTACTAAGAAAATATAGAAATTAAAAAAGTGAAAAATATGTTATAAACAAGGGAAAGATTTATTTACAATGCACAATATTAATGTGTAACCCTTACTATGGCATCATTGGTCATCATTTGTTAGAATTGTGTTCGCGTTGACAGTTCCTATAGTTCACACTTACAGCATTCCAAGAAAGAGACATGAAAACAACAAAAGAGCGAGAATAATCAAGATCGTGGTGAGAACTGAGAAGATTACCATTGAAAGCGTTCATACAAATAAGTAGGAGTGGAAGAATTGAAAGTGGAAACTGAACATTTTATTTCACCTGTAAAAGCAAATATAATTAGCTAATACATAGTATTTCAATTTTAAAACACTGTTCTTAGTTTTCCTGACTAGCTGTTTCAACATAAACAATAAGTTACGTTTTAAACCGATTAATCATTTTATTTAAGTTGAACGTAGAAATTTTAATAATGCTGGGGCATGCAAAAACTAAGATATATTAGTTTATAATGATTTCAAATGAATGTGAGTTCCTCACTATTTCCCATTTGTTTGCGATTTGAGAAAATACCCGTGGCTTAAAATAAATCTTTGATATATTTGGTTCCAGCAAAAAAAAACGGAAATACGATACGACATACAATTTCGTATATACATTATACAATCTACGCCAAAAAAAATTTTTATAACAAAAGTATGTTTGAATAACAGATCCTAGCATAACACAGCATTAAAAACAAGCGTCTAATTAGACTTGTTTCCTTTTAAATCTAGCATTAAAAATATTCACCGTCTACTATTCAATTTACTATAGATGTAACGTAATAGTTCGGAATATTGTGCTACAAATAGGATGGACTTGCATTCGATCCAAGACGAGGTCATTGTTATATTTCAATTGTCCTAGTTCTTCTGGGGGTACCAAGTCCCTGGGGACATCTCTGCTTCCAACAGAAATGACAGATCCTGAGAAGTAAATCTAATCCTGGGGTAAAGCTGAACTGTTTAACAAATATGCTGTTGTACCTCAGTATCTAGGAATATTCTAAGACCGTTCAAGGTCTGTGATAGAGAGTAACTATTATGATTAATGTTATTATTATTATTTTTATTACTATTATATTTATTTCACAGCTAAACCCCTTTCCATTATACTCTATAGTATTTCCTGACATTAACAACCACAAATCCGGCTCGTACATTGCTCATGTTAAATTTCAAGAGAATAATGCTAGATATGTGATTTTTGAAGGAGACGGATGGGAAGTTTCCATGCATAAGCAAGGATTCGAACTTTGGGATTAGGGCAGACACGCGTTAGTCATCATGAGGGTTAATCCGCAAGACGTCAGGAAGAGACCACGGCTTGGTGACACTGCGGCTTAACACGCTCTTCCCTCCTCAAAGCTGCGTCTCGTGTGCACATTCTCTTCCTTAGACCTTTTGACACGTCTTACCGGCTTTGCACGTCTTCACCAGTCTCCCAGCTTTCAGCAACTTATTTATATCATGTTCAAGAAACGACGACGTTGTTTCCATAAATTCCGCAAAATAAAATATTTAAAAATTCGAAAACAGACATCTCTAACAGGATCTTGAGGCCACCCAGTTGGGAATAGTATATTGCGATACTAGTACCGTAAGCGGTGCATACGGATCGTGGAAAGAGTTTTTTCAATTTCCGAGATCCGTTATGCACTTACGCAATGAGTATTGCATGCTATTTTTTGCACGATGATTATTTATATCAATTTAATTATATTAATTGAAGTATTAGCTGAAAATATTATGTATATACATTATTGAAGATAGATGTTAGTTTGGAAAGTGATTCGCATGTGTTGGTTGTTATGGGGACGGAATATTTTTCCTGTTAAAGCCGCCACAAACTGGGGGGCCTTGGTTCCGGCCTTCGATAAAGGCTTGTATTATGATGGTTTTACTTAGGGCACTAGTGCTTTTTGTAATTTTTACAGCACTGAGATTTCTTTTGTTTTCATAGCAACCAGATTGCGTGTGGGAATGTCAAGTTACGATCCATGGCAACAATATTCGTAAGTACCACTAATTAGTTACGTCGTGCAAAAAACATTTGCGGGACTCACCTTTACCATGGCATCTCCCATAAAGATGAATTAACATTTTGGGGGATTTTTACGTAAATATATAGTTTATAAGACTATTCCGGCAAAATAATTGTCATAAACCACGGTATAAGCCAATATATCCCGGAGCAATGTTTGATTCTCTTGTAATTTGTTGCTTTTCGTGCTTATTTGCTTGCTTATTTTGTTGTTTTACTTTCCTTATAAAGAACTATTAGGGACACATAATGCTGACGCAACAATTCGCCACGAAATAACATGCGCAGGAGAGCTGCGCGAAATCCAGTACTGTATGTTTTAATTCACACTGTATTTGGAAATGTAATCTTAGCTGAGTGTATTAGCTCTTAATTTGGTTCTTAAAATATGCAAAAACTAGTACATCACCTGATTCTTAGGCAGATACGACTAACATGTCTCAATGAGACAAAAGTGCAGTTTGGTTACATTGTGATAAATCTTAGAACGAACGGTAAAGAGAAAGGTTTTGGAATAAGGACTTTAATTTTATTTAGGCCTACTTCCCTAAGAAACATATAGGCTATTTAGCATAATAGGCCTCCAGTTAATCTACTTCCCAAATCTCATAAATACAAAATTCAAACAAGAAACAGATGTAGCAGACAGTAGAAAAGATTACTAAGCAAGAAATTAGATGTAACTATTCCAAAATACAAAGAATAGGCAGTAAACAGTCTCTAGATGGCTCAGCTCGAAATTTATTTTTTACTGCACACTTTTTGTACTGGTGATTCTAACTAAGTAAAAAAAATAAAGTGCTCCCTATACAGGCCATGGAGGCCCAGAGGGTTCCAGGGGCTCTCAGATTTTAGACATTCGGGACATGAAGGTGGTAAGGTTGTCAGCCTTAAGCACCGACCGCCTTTACCCTCAGGATTGCTCCTGGTACTCATTTCTGTTAGAGGCTGAATCGACCCCAGGGCCGTAGTGCCACCAGAAGGATTAGGCCAATTGAAAATCTCCAACGACCTCATCGGGAATGGAACCCGCGACTTTCTAGTTTGCAGCGCAGCGCTTCAACCCCTACGCTTCGGCGTACTCCGATTCTAACCAAGGCCTAACAGAAATAAGCTTAAAAGACTAACATTTTCACCAAAATCGTGATTATAACATGTGTTCATCATAAGATGTTTTCACACCCATTTGAGAAATATCTAGAATTCCTAGCATGAAATGAGGTTGGAATAAAAAGTGTAATAAACCGGGAGCACCGCGTCAAGTTAACTTGGAGACGTGTTATAAGTGAGAAAAATTTGCTTTGTGGAATGAAGTAGTATATTAGCAGACTCCTCCTCGGTGATTTACGCAGAGTGTGTGTTATGTTTACACACAGGCCACACATTCATCACCACAGACACTCCCGCAAGCCTGGCAGCTTACCAGGACTGTCAATAGTCACACCACTACTGAAGCTCTCCTTCTTCCTCTATCACTACCAGTTTCTGAGTATACCTAGGTACTGTACACAGATTTCGTTTCTCTTCGTATGCCCTTCAGAAGTTTATGACTTTAAAAAGTCAGAAATATGATCTTTAAGCTGGGACTTCCCTGATTAACACCAACATGTTGCAGTTTACATAATCATCAATGGTTTGCCAATTAACAGTCTGTCTCCACTCTCATGTTAAACTTGTTATATGTCATGCCATTCATTTGTCAGCAGTTCAATAATATTATGGATTCTGAGAAGGAAGTGGCAGTAGCCATTGTTATCTCTGAGATTGTTTTGATAAGGAAATAAAATATAATGAATTGAAAGCATGAGTAATAATATGCTTTCTTTCATAAAGGACATTGCAGCAAATGCAAAACCGCTTGGAGTAGTATATTTCATCCACTCTGCTTCCAGATTACCTACTTTTCTGAATTGTTTAAGTTCTCGGCTATACTGTGAACAGAGGGAAGCAGTTTTCTTTCCGATATCTTCTCCCTTAAAATGAAATATTTTGGTCAGTTCCTTTTGAGATTCTGCCTTCTTTACCTTATCGCGCTACTCCTTCGATTTTTATTTTATTTTAATAGTTAAACAAATAAAACAGGAGTAGAACAACTTAAATATGAGCCACTTAAAATTCCCATAGTTAAAAGACTATTATTCTCCTCATTATATAAAAATGTTCCTCACCCATAAACAAAACAAAAAAGTTAAATTAAAGTCGCCACATAAAGTTTAATAAAATAATTGCAATATACAACATACAGTTAAACCATTAGAAAAAATATAAAAAAGCCTATATTTTTATATCCTAAATAAACTATTTACAAAATTATATCCTTTGAATAAAAAAGAGAAGGCCTCACCTTAATTTCGTATGGAAATCTAGTGTTTTTTTTTTCTCTCCATAATTTTCAACTAACCAATAAACATAATACGATTCACACAATAATTCAAAATGGATGTCAGTAGATAAGTGAAAGAGGAAGTTGTCGATTGTTTTTTGTTAACGGAAATTCCCAAACCAAAGTCGATATCGCACGACTAGTCAATATACTTAACATGTCCATTTTTCTGGCAACAAATTAACATCTGAAAATGTTAAGTTCAACATGCTGGGTCTGGGTATCAAGTCAATTAGAACGCGAAGTTGCGGTACATATTATTAAGTTGTTAAATTTGACATCTTGGTGTTAAAAGTTAATCAGTGGAGACCCAGCTTTAAATAGCTATATATGACCCAACAAAGACAAAGTATGATTACATTATTTAAAGAACTACGAAAACTCTATTTTTTTAATACTAAATCATTGTATTTTAACTTCAAAGTAAAGCTTTGTTTTCTATTTAATTCTGCAACATTTCAATATATTATCAGCCTAATCTTCTTCGGTTGTGAGCCAAAATAGTCTCATATTGTGAAAACCTACTTTCATCTCCACAAACGTTATGGGGGCATATTTGAGCAGAGTCAATTTGCTGCACACTGATTGTGGGTCAACTTCATCCAAAACAGCTCTGTTACCGCTTAAAGGCCACTGATCTAGGAGAGGCCTTTTGTCCAACGAAGACAATAATCTGTGGTTCATGAATGCTTATATATCTATTCGTGTATGTACTTACGTAAGTTTCAGTTTATAGGTTGCAGTTTCCGGGTAGTATTAACCATTCTAAATCAATGTGAATATTCGGATAGCATTAGCGGGACCCACGAAAACGGTGTGCAGTTTCCACGCACCCGAATAGTGAAACTGTCTGTTCTGAACAAACGCGGCACTAAAGGCTTACCAGCAACAACTGAAAAATGATTACTAAATATTCCATTTTTCTTTTTAATTTCACTGGAATTAATCAGTAGCCTGCTGTTCACGAATGTAAGTTTATTGTATAACGAGTACAGTAGCACCTTTTTGTCCCCTATTTTGCCTTACCTTGAACACCTTCCTTTTTCGTTGTATAAACTGTATAAAAAAATTCGTAACCCTGATAATCAGTAATAGGCTATAATAAGCTTACAACTTACTGGATCTATTAATAATCTACAATTCCATCAATCTTACAATAAAATAGCTAAGACAAAAGCGGTATTTCCATTGAAAGATATTGAACTACTTAGGCCTAATGTGCTACTCTTTAACAGTATAAAGCCAAACATTAAGTTGAAATGTACTAACAATATCTTCATATGATATTTCTGTCCGAAGTCTGCCCTCTCCAATCAAAATAAAGTCATATGAAACTGGCATGAAAAATGTACGTTGTAAGTAAACGTTGTAAAGAAAGCAATTTTCTTCAGCAGCAGGTTCATATTTTCTTCAGACGTGTAAGACACTTTTGCGTGAAGATTTAAATACTATGTTCATCGGTTGCAAACATTTTAATCGAATGGGGTTATAGTATGTAAGACATTTTCAACAATCGTTAAAAGGATTTGTCATCGCGTAAAAATCAATCGATGTGTTCAAACACAGCAGGAGAAGAAATGTTTCGTGGAGGAAGTAGGAACTGAGAATTAGCCCAATTGAAATAAATAATATTACTTTATAGGGTGTAGGGGAGAAAAGGATAATAAATCGAAAGGGAGTGGAAGAAAATGAGCGTAAAATGAGACAAACAAAGTGTGAAATGTGAGGGAACAGTTATGTCGACAGGATAAAGAATAAGGGGAGCATGAAGGGAATGATCTAAACAGGAAGTAGTAATAAATTATAAGCCCATAAGAATATGTTGGGAGCATTCTCTTCCCTAGTATTTTTATATTAAAGTTTCTGTTAATTATTTATATTAGGCCTATTTAGAATTGTTAACTTTAAAAAAAAAATTTTTTCTTTCTTTTACGTTTCATGTCTAATTTTTTCAAGTATATTTCTCCTACAGTAGGTAACGTACTGCCACACGTTATTCTCTATGTATTCAATTAACACAAACAAAAACAATTAAAAACGCGAAATAAAATAAAATAAATAAGAGCAAAAGAAAGTAAAGTAACAAATTATCCACCATGGAAAAGTGAAGTTGGGAAATTCTAAGCATCTGTGACTTAAGTAAAGTAAAGTTCACAATGATGTCAGAATTGTTGGTACTAAAATAAACTTATTATAAATTACGAGTCACAGTATAAGTAAAATAGAATCTGAGTAGGCAGCGATGATTTAGTTTCCAAATCAGAAAAAAAATATACATATAATTATATAAGCTTACACGTAATATTGAAAATTCAAACTAAATTTTATGGCATTTATATTTTATAAAAATATGTAAATATACTACGGTATGCTCACACACTTCAACGTTGCTTTATATCACGTCTTATGTAGTCCATGTAATAAACTTTATATTTAATTTGCACAAAAACTGCTAGCTTTATTGAAAACCCTCAAAGGGAAATTGGATTCTTTATTTTTTCCTCTGGGGTTATGAAAACTATTAGAGTATACAGATAATACTTAACCAGAAAGGCCCCGTTGATGTTATAGATAGAATGTTTATTTTCTGATAAAAGTACTCACTTGAGATAAATATGGTATCGAATTGTTTATTTATACGGAAAGAATAAGATGCTACAATCTGCATATCTATACTCCTTCCAATCCCTAGCCTATATGAAAATGATTATTCTTAAGAGATGTGCCAAGGTCAGGAGTTCGATCCCGTAAGGTCGATGACGTTTAAGGGTGCATAAATGCAACTTAGCATTTGATTCTTTTATCATATAAGGGCTATTATTCGAATCATCTAGCTTTATATAATTAGCTATTCAATTCTTTATATATATATATATAGGCCTATACTATCTTTTCCTTCATAATGTTCATGTTTTTTTCTTACTTTTATTATATTCATCTCAATTTGTATTCTTATATTACTGAAAATTATATGTGGGCCTACAGAATATCGGCGTAATCGGCGTACTGAAGGTCGAGTTGGTATGTCTATTCTACTTCCCCCATTCCTTGCCTGATAGTACCAAAATCTTTCCCCGCCAAGAGTACCTTCGTTACTTCGCTAGACAGTGTATGTAAATAGTTAGGTATACAAACGAAGCTTGTCTTTTAAACTAGTCTCGGCAGTCTTACTATTGAATAAATAATGTTATTTCCTACTGGTCATATTCAAGTTCATAGTTGCTCATATCACTGGGCGCTAACCTGTATGGAAGGCATCTATTTTGAGCAAACTAGGGTAATTACAACAGATTATACTGCAATTATGATACTTTCGTTCCAGTCAATCCTCCATGGCTGGCATGTGTCTTGTCGCCAAGATCGGGGTATCCAACGCGTCCAAAATGTGCCACCTTACGTCTGAGGGAATGGAATGAATGAGACAAGATGTAGAATTTGTTCATTTACGTTCAAATACACACAAACATACCATGCGTTTCCCTCGTAAAGCTAAGATTAATGTCTCCCATATTTACGACACATCACCTTCTTTGTGTTTCGTGTTAAGAAACCGTGTTAACGTTCTGTTATTATAAATTTACTTAAGTTTATTAGCACTTTCTTCAAATGGAGTGTCGTGATGTTAGAGTTACTATGAAATAGAGTAAATCAACATATGATTTAGATCAGGCAGGTTGAAATGGGCCTACAAAGATAGCTTATTATGACTTTCACTCAGCCTATGCGAAAACGTGTTACTACATCAACATAGCCATTTTTTTGCTTAGCGATTGACATAAATTTCCAAGATAAAGAATTCCGCTCATAACACTTTAAAAAAAAAATTAAATTACATGTAGGCTAAAATTACAGAATATGGTATTGAAATAAACTATGGGCCTAATCATTGTGTTTTGAAATTTATTAATTGTATTTTTGAAGTTTTAAAATCTTGTTTTTATTAAAATATGCTGGACCATTTGGCAATCTACTTGTAGACAGCTGTCAATAAACAGATTTACCCTCCTTGCAGTTCGGCATGGGTTCCTTGCACACTTCCTGTTATGAGAAATAGAATCTCATGCATTTAATTGTTAAGGGTCTAATTTTAATATATACTGTAAGTTACTTTAATTTTTTGTTTAATTTTAGAAATTCAGGTTAAGTTAAGTACGCAGCTGAGAATTTTTATGTGAAATACTGGTACATGGAAAACGTAAAATAAGACTATTTCAAGACTTCCTTAAAAAGATCTTAAAATAAGCGAAGTTTTATATAGAGCCGTCAATTTTACTTTATTTTCATCTCATTGTATAACATTTGTCTAATTTAATTTTTACAAAATTGTGCGGCCC
The DNA here is from genome assembly GCA_964059195.1 of Ectobius pallidus. Lineage (NCBI taxonomy): Eukaryota > Metazoa > Arthropoda > Insecta > Blattodea > Ectobiidae > Ectobius > Ectobius pallidus. Next base: position 104,501,275 of record CAXKWD010000002.1, on the reverse strand, counting down.
CCCAATCAACTAATGGACATAATATGGGCCCTCGGATTTCTTGAACTTGGAAACTCCTGGTCTAAAGCAAACAAATATGGTAGGGGAGCCCAAGAGGGGATTTTGGGATTTACTCGAGCGCGTGAGATTAAGGTAAGGTGGGTTAATTACACGCTGAAAAGTGTGCATTTCAAAATTCTCACGATTTGAGCGTGACATAAGGGAGTGAGAGGGTCACAATCTTGAAGAAAGAAAGAAGAAGAAGAAGAAGAAGAAGAAGAAGAAAAAAATCATCTTGACATTCTCGAGCACGGTCGAATTTTTTTATTTTTTATTTTGTTAATGTTTTTTTAAGGAAATAATGCAAGAATAACGGAAAAAGGAGCATCGTTTCAAAACGTATTAAGTGCACTAAAATAAAGTTGTACATGATACACTTTGAACCGTTAATTCCCGTGCACATAATACAATTTGATCCGATACGTCAACTTTGACAGTGAATTAACACAGGATATAATATGAAATGTTCCATTCTGAATTGATAGCGTTAAAGAGCGCTTAAGAAACAGGGCAAAATTATATCAAACTGTATTTTGACCAAGAGTGCACTTAATACGTTTTGAAACGATGCTCCTCAAATATAACCTGCCGATTTCCACAAGCTTTACTCCAGCTGCACGCACTAAACTTTATTGACGATTTTTGCTACTTCTGCTTGTGGAAATCGGCATGTTATATTTATTTCCGTTATTCTTGCATTATTTCCTTCAAAATAAAATACAATTCGATCGCACTCGAGAATGTCAAAGTAACTCCCACCCCTCCAAGATTGTGACCCTCAAATCGTGAGAATTTTGAAATGCACACTTTTCAGCATGTAACTTATTTAACCCACCTTACCTTAATCTGACGTGCTCGAGAAAATCCCAAAATCCCCTCTTGGGCTCCCCTACCAATAGCCTACTATGTATCAGGAATGCGAGTTTATACTGCAAATATGCCTGTTGCAAAAACATCCACATTCCTGTACTACTGGCAATCAATCCAGATGAATTAGGATTGGCTGTTCTAATCTTATTCGAATGGAATTCGAATGATGCGATTAATATTGTTGTGTAATATCTGATAGTTACTAAAGTACATTGTTCCGTTATGTATTAATTTCTTAGTAGGTCATGCTTTCTATAATTCAACTTATTTCAGGCTTTGCTTGTTATTATGTCTTGTTTATTATAAAGCAATTGAATCTCAATTAATTCTGTTTACTCCTATTGTGATTTTAATTATGTTCATTGTAATTTATATCCAATCAGAGACTGGATTATCTTTTCTCATTGTTCTAATAGTCAATAAGGCTTTGTCTTCAACTCTTCTTCAAACCTTCTTCATTCTATAATTCCATTGGAATTATTCTTTCAATTCTACTCATCAAGATACGAGTTCTAGTATTAATGAATTTCATCTTTTATTTGAGGGTAATTGTATAGTATAAATGTTTGGAAATTTTTAGCCTAAACCCTCAAAAATATATTTACAACCTTGAAGCGAAAAATCAAGAAACCTGTAGATATATATATATATTGGAAGGATATAATATAGACTCAAAGAATTTCTGATATGAAGCGATAAATGTTATAAGTTGTTAATTCCAATAGGAGCGTTAGGTTAGAAGAGTATAAACTTATAATGCGCGTGTGTATAATATTATAATTTTATTCAAGTAAGCAATCGATTATAACCAAATAAGTTTTTCGTACCTTGTTTAGATAATAGAATCTTATATTTATAGAATATATATATTCCAAGTCAATATTAAAAACAGTAGTATTAAATAACTTATTCACAGAATAAAAGTCAAATAATTATAAAAGGTTATGATTATAATATAATGTACAAAAAGTGTTAATAATTGAAATTTATTAAGAATTGGATATAAATAAGCTTATTTAGCTTTTACAAATTGTATTAAAAGTAATACTTATTCAAAATTGCTTACAGGTATACAATTCTGAATAAGGATTCGTAATATATTTCTTTTACATGTATATTTAATGCCCAAAAAATGTGATATAGTCATATATAAAATTAGCGTGGTATAACTACATAAATATAAGTTACCTATAAAAATCTTGTCAAAGTCTAAAAGCTAAGAAAGTTTTTATATCAGAGCGATAAATATTGGAAGTTTCACATCATGTAGTATTTTACCATGTTTTTTATGTAATTAGTAGAAATTATGTGGAGAGTCTGTTCTCTTATATTGTTATTATATATTTCCGAAGATCAGAATAGCTTATCCAGTTTGTAGTTCTATATGAGTGTCAAATATTATTCATATCAAATTATACTGAAGAATATGCGTCCAAGTATTTATATTATATTGGATGGTATTTAACCTAACTTATTTAGGAGCTGAAAGCCAATTGAATTGATAAAATTTCTTCAATAAAGCGTAGACGTTGCACTATATTATTATCTGATATATAAACACTACTTATTTTTAGTAGTAGTATCAATAACTGTTATATGCTACTTCGTTGATGATATTGATGATTGCAGGATTATCAGGAACTTAATTATTCGCTTCTAGTCGTAGGTTGTTTACTTGGAAATGTACATTTCGGCACAAAGATGTACCATCTTCAGTCCATAGTCTTTAAGTAAAAATACAATAAGAAATTAATTAAAACCACGTAAAAAAGTGAATATAAATATTAGGGTCATTGAGTTATTGAGATAGATATAAATCTAAAGTGAATTGAATGATAATTTCAAACACTAACCTTGTAATCAATTGTAGATCTATGTGAGTATAACCATGTTGAGTACTATGTAGATACTAACGGGTAGTGTAATCTAAGCGTAGATCTTAGGCTACTAGAGCGAGTTCGAAAAGGGGGTTGTGTTCAATTAAGTTTTCATTAAGGATATTGTTTTTGTTTTTATATATTTCTAGAGATTCTAATGTGTTTAATTTTCTATCTTTTTTGTGTTTGTGGATAACAGTTAGTGTATTTTCAATTTTGTCATGTTTGTGGTTGTGTGTGATTAAGTGCTTGGCATATGCAGATTTATATCTTCTATGATTGTAGTCAAGCATGTGTTCTTTGTATCTTAATTTGAATTTCCTCCCGGTTTGCCCTATATATAATTTGTTACATTCCAGACATTCTAACTTATATACACCATTGTTATCGTAAATGTCTTCTTTATTGTTATTTATATTGTAGAGTTTATTCTTTAAGTTGTTATTAGTTTTGTATGCAATGCGGAAGTTGTTTCTTTCTAGTATTTTTGTTATTTTGTGTATTTTGTTGTCTGTATAATCAAAAGTAGCAAAATTTAGTTTTTTGTTATCTTTAATAGGAGTCAACTGGCTATTATTGTTACGTATAATCGAGGCTTTTCTTTTAAATTTATTAACTATCTTGTGGACTGTTTGTTTATTGTAACCATTATTTTGAGCTATTTGGATAATAGTTCTATATTCTTTATCATAAGCTTTTTTGCTTAGTGGTAAGTTTATCATTCTATAAACCATACTATTAATGGCTGAAATTTTCTGTTTAAAAGGATGATTAGAATGTTTATTTATCATGGTGTCTGTATATGTAGATTTCCTAAATATATTAAACAAGATTTTATTGTGTTGTCTAGTCATTTCTATGTCTAGAAAAGAAAGTTTATTTTCACATTCTTTTTCTAGTGTGAAAGTTAAGTTTTGGTTCAATCTGACAAAAACTACTTTCAATGAACAAGAAACGAAAATTCTTCAACAAGGATATAAATTTAACTTTGAAATGCCTACCAAAAAGAAAATTGAAACGTTAATTATAGATACTGAAACAGCTATATCCAATGCTCCATTGCAAAAACAGCCACAGCTAAGAAACGATCTTGCTACAGTAATAAAAGAAACATATATAGACAATCCATCTACTTCAAATAAAAAATTTACTAATCTCAAAAACCTAAAAGAAATTAATGAAAAATTAAAAAACAGCAACATCAAACATACGAAGGCTGATAAAGGAAATACCATAGTCTTGATAGATAATGAAGATTATATTGCTAAAACATTAGAGTTCTTTGCAGATAACAACATCTCAGAAATAGAAAAAGACCTTACGGAAAAATTCCAAACACAAATTAAGAACATCATAAAAGCATCTGACCTTATACTCAATGAACACGACATAAGAAATAGCATTAATATGAACCCCAAAATTCCATACTTAAGAGCTCAAATAAAAACTCATAAAAATAACTATCCGATTAGGCCCGTTGTAAACTTCACTAATGCTCCTACCTATAGAATTTCTAAAACTATGTCAAACATTATTAAAGATAAAATCAAACTAACTAATAAATACACAATTAAAAATTCAATAGATTTTGCTAACAAAATAAAAGACATCACACTGAACAAAAATGAAATTCTAATATCGTTAGATATTAAAAACTTATATACAAACATTCCTATAGATAATACACTTAATATACTACACAACAATCTGCTCACAACCAAAGAAAATCCATTAGTAACCGAACAAATAGTTAATATGATTTCGCATATCTTGAAACAAAACTACTTCAAATTTAACAATAAAATTTACCTCCAAAAAGAAGGTCTAGCCATGGGTTCCCCTTTATCTGGTACTGTTTCAGAAATTTTCCTTCAAAATTTAGAAAATACACTTGTAAATAAATTAATTCATAAACATAATATTAAAGCTTATTATCGCTATGTGGATGACATTTTCATTATTTGCAATAAAAACAAACCAGAAGAAATATTACAAGATTTCAATAAATTGAACCAAAACTTAACTTTCATACTAGAAAAAGAATGTGAAAATAAACTTTCTTTTCTAGACATAGAAATGACTAGACAACACAATAAAATCTTGTTTAATATATTTAGGAAATCTACATATACAGACACCATGATAAATAAACATTCTAATCATCCTTTTAAACAGAAAATTTCAGCCATTAATAGTATGGTTTATAGAATGATAAACTTACCACTAAGCAAAAAAGCTTATGATAAAGAATATAGAACTATTATCCAAATAGCTCAAAATAATGGTTACAATAAACAAACAGTCCACAAGATAGTTAATAAATTTAAAAGAAAAGCCTCGATTATACGTAACAATAATAGCCAGTTGACTCCTATTAAAGATAACAAAAAACTAAATTTTGCTACTTTTGATTATACAGACAACAAAATACACAAAATAACAAAAATACTAGAAAGAAACAACTTCCGCATTGCATACAAAACTAATAACAACTTAAAGAATAAACTCTACAATATAAATAACAATAAAGAAGACATTTACGATAACAATGGTGTATATAAGTTAGAATGTCTGGAATGTAACAAATTATATATAGGGCAAACCGGGAGGAAATTCAAATTAAGATACAAAGAACACATGCTTGACTACAATCATAGAAGATATAAATCTGCATATGCCAAGCACTTAATCACACACAACCACAAACATGACAAAATTGAAAATACACTAACTGTTATCCACAAACACAAAAAAGATAGAAAATTAAACACATTAGAATCTCTAGAAATATATAAAAACAAAAACAATATCCTTAATGAAAACTTAATTGAACACAACCCCCTTTTCGAACTCGCTCTAGTAGCCTAAGATCTACGCTTAGATTACACTACCCGTTAGTATCTACATAGTACTCAACATGGTTATACTCACATAGATCTACAATTGATTACAAGGTTAGTGTTTGAAATTATCATTCAATTCACTTTAGATTTATATCTATCTCAATAACTCAATGACCCTAATATTTATATTCACTTTTTTACGTGGTTTTAATTAATTTCTTATTGTATTTTTACTTAAAGACTATGGACTGAAGATGGTACATCTTTGTGCCGAAATGTACATTTCCAAGTAAACAACCTACGACTAGAAGCGAATAATTAAGTTCCTGATAATCCTGCAATCATCAATATCATCAACGAAGTAGCATATAACAGTTATTGATACTACTACTAAAAATAAGTAGTGTTTATATATCAGATAATAATATAGTGCAACGTCTACGCTTTATTGAAGAAATTTTATCAATTCAATTGGCTTTCAGCTCCTAAATAAGTTAGGTTAAATACCATCCAATATAATATAAATACTTGGACGCATATTCTTCAGTATAATTTGATATGAATAATATTTGACACTCATATAGAACTACAAACTGGATAAGCTATTCTGATCTTCGGAAATATATAATAACAATATAAGAGAACAGACTCTCCACATAATTTCTACTAATTACATAAAAAACATGGTAAAATACTACATGATGTGAAACTTCCAATATTTATCGCTCTGATATAAAAACTTTCTTAGCTTTTAGACTTTGACAAGATTTTTATAGGTAACTTATATTTATGTAGTTATACCACGCTAATTTTATATATGACTATATCACATTTTTTGGGCATTAAATATACATGTAAAAGAAATATATTACGAATCCTTATTCAGAATTGTATACCTGTAAGCAATTTTGAATAAGTATTACTTTTAATACAATTTGTAAAAGCTAAATAAGCTTATTTATATCCAATTCTTAATAAATTTCAATTATTAACACTTTTTGTACATTATATTATAATCATAACCTTTTATAATTATTTGACTTTTATTCTGTGAATAAGTTATTTAATACTACTGTTTTTAATATTGACTTGGAATATATATATTCTATAAATATAAGATTCTATTATCTAAACAAGGTACGAAAAACTTATTTGGTTATAATCGATTGCTTACTTGAATAAAATTATAATATTATACACACGCGCATTATAAGTTTATACTCTTCTAACCTAACGCTCCTATTGGAATTAACAACTTATAACATTTATCGCTTCATATCAGAAATTCTTTGAGTCTATATTATATCCTTCCAATATATATATATATCTACAGGTTTCTTGATTTTTCGCTTCAAGGTTGTAAATATATTTTTGAGGGTTTAGGCTAAAAATTTCCAAACATTTATACTATACGAGTTCTAGGCTTATAAATGCCTATATTTTACCCATCAAACAATTTTGATGGCCTCAATTCTCAATTGCTGAAGCAAGCAACTCTTCAAGATATAATTTTAGGTTTTAAATCCTAATTATTTTTGATGACTGAAGGTGGTCTCAAATAATTCCATCATACATCTTGTGATTCAACAAATCTTCCTTTCTGGTTTGACGTCGCAAGAATCTTCGAGCCAGCAGCCTTAAAAACCTATCAGGAAGTGGTAATTATAAATACTTCAAGATAAAGGTACGTCATTCACTATTCAATATAATCTGAGAAACATTCAGATATAAATTCATCATTCAATCAAGTTTCGTGTGGTTATATTAAACTGAATTAGCCATCTCGAAGATAATTCTATTACCCTAACTAAAGGATTTGTGTTCAAGAATTGTGACATTTGTAATTCTAACAGTGCTACTAAATAGCAATCTTCATGTCCAAGTGATCCGGTTCTTCATAAACTGCATATGAATTATGTATTATTTTGGTGGCAATAAATTGTTATATGCCAACTTATTCTATTCGAAAATGTATTGGGCAAGTGAGTTAATCGGTTTTCAGGTTAAGTCTTCGTCATAAGAAGTGTACAAAACACCCTATTGGATATTCGCCTACAGTCTGCTCGAGCACTGCTTGCCCGTACATACATCGTGACGTAGAATTAATCTCTCTGTTTAAGAAAAAGTATTGAAATGTGCCTACTACTGGAAAGACGGCTCAACACACCAGTCAGACACATCTGTAATAAGGCAGGCAGACAGGAAAATGAACATCTTCACGAATGTGTTTACCATAAATGTATTGCATACAAAACTTATGAGTTGTTGACATGTCATTCGTTAAATATTGTTGGCATAAAACAAAGAAAGCTGTAAATCTCACGGATTTACTAATCGTAAGATCTATACTGTTCACAGATGATGTCATGACTGCTATCTTTGTAGCAATGCCAAGCACTGAACATTATTCTTAACGTAATATGTAAAGTACGCTACCTCCTTAATCACGAATAGTGTTGACAGAACCGCTACTTAAAGTGTTTATGAGTTGGTGAGTTCTTCATAGAGATCATGAAAGAATAAAAAGAAGACTGCAGAGTGTAAGTAGAGATAATATTTTTGTTATTATTAGAGGGCGGATTTCTATGACCTAAAAAATAGGATATATGCATGCATTTATGACCTAAAAACATTAAAATATGACCAATAAAATTTAAAATATGACTTTACCACTTACACAATGTGTATATTTTTTAAAATTTCATTACAATTCATGTTATTAAAATATAATGTTAATTATTTAAAATATCTGTAAATTCTCAAAAAGTATTATTATAATGCAAAATTTACAAAATATGATATGAAACTTCAAAATTTCTTTAATATGCATACAAATATGCCAAAAATATGACCTAAATATGCATATTCATACTAAATATGCTACAATAGTTGAACATTTCCTAAATATGCAGTTATATGCACACTAAAAGCCGTTCCATTTTCACCAGGATGCTTGGAATCGGGTTTAAATTAGTCGGAAACCTGAAATAATGCAAAGGGGAAAAATATTACATGTCATAGAAATCCGCCCCCTAGTTATTATAAAGCGCTTGAAATTAGACAAGTATTATTTTTCAAATACATTATGTCGACAGTATCAAATAAACTGGAGAGTAAATACTTAAAAATTAATTGAAACTAAATATTAGAATTCATTGACTTCTCAGTCAATTATTAATTGGATTTGGAATATTAACGTGTAAGATAATGATCTGCTATCCCAGTGGCCCTGGCATTGGGCTGATCACTCAACTGGGGAGGCCTTCCATATCCTTATCTGGTCTAAATAGTATGTCTGCGGTCCAAAGATAATTCCTCTCCCGACAGGTCGCGGTCCTGTAAGGCCCGGGCGGCGTGGCCGCATAAAATTCCTTAACGAGAGAGGCTAAACTAAGGGAAAGGAGAAGAAGAAAATCTAGTCTACTCCTAAGTTAGTCTAGTCGCTGGCAAAGCATGGAATGTATTTTTATCTTATTCGAGGAATATAGCTTACAAATATTAAGGGTCGAGCGCTATAAAATTATATAGCCTAATTGTGATTGTAAAGAATTTCAATTAGATGAATCACTAGATATCTTCAGTAAATGAAATTAATTAAGCTTAAGTCTGCATCTATTCACTAATCGACATTTTATATGTTTAAAGCTAAATTGACGGCTAACAATGCTTATTGTCATGTTTTCATTACATGAGCCACATACAGTACTGCTTTGGACATTTGAATAACATGGTATTCAAAATAATACAAAACAATATATTTCGCTAACGCACAGATTTTCTTAATTATTTTTTCAATTTTATTCATTAAATTTTTTTTTATAAATGTAATAAATTCGTACTGACTTGTATAGGTCTGAAGACATTTTTTAGTCATTGGGTTTCTTTATCTTAATTATTTAAAAATACTTTCCTATATAGCCTATTATGTTTTATACTTTAGGAAAGAAATACGTGCCCATATATTTAGCGTCAAGGGATTACATATTTCAACATTTGTTAAAAGTAAGAACACGAAACAGTAAATTCTAATTCTCTTTCAGGAAAGAACAGTTTGGGATATATGCAAAAACACAAGGGAGAGAGATAAGGGATTGTTAGTAATAGCAAAACTCTTACATATCCATTCAGAAACATGTATACATACACAGGTTAGGTTGTTCGATAAAACAAGCATCCGACATCGGTATTTGCGCGTTAGTTTTAGTAGCAGAGTATCTCACCAGCAGCAGTAGCGGTAATAAGCACAACCCCTGTGAGGATAGCCTTCATCCCTTCTAAATAACCCCATGCACTATAATCCGTTTACTGCAAGCAGAATCTGTAGTAGTGCATTGAGCACTACCGCTGTAAATAAGTTGAAAGGTATCTGTTAATGCTACTATATTAACTTAAGTCCATTCCCTTAACACGGGTTTGATTTATTGGATCAAGTGCGTCTCCTCAGGGAATCGAACCCGGCTTGTATCCTGCTGTCTCCATGCAAGCCAATTAACCCGGGATAGGATAAGCAAGAAACGTATTCCAAAATATACAGGAAGGCGATTGATTGTTCATGAAGGAATCATGAATGTGCTATTATTTGTCTATTTTAAAATTAGGAAAGCTCTTGTCTATAGAAAAAACTGTACTGTTGCCTGTTGCAGTACAAAAAGAATAGGCCTAATCAGAATAAACATTGGCAGGTGTTTGTTTACATTGATTCCATTTAAATAGCGTTTTCTTATAAATACAAAATATTTTATTGACAGTAATAGTGCAAAACTCCTGTGCGATAGAATTCAATTAAATTTTAAATCGAAAAAAAAAAATTACGCTGTGGCGTACGGGATACGTTCGAGCCACTCTCGCAGTGTCTCTTGGTAGTTTTTTCGGGGTTTTCCTCATTTGTGAGACGGATGTCAGGAAACTTTAGGCCCTCGTGGTCTTTGAGTATCATCTGGCCGTTATTATCACCGTCATTTGAACTCCACCCCCCCCCCCCCCAGCGACTTGTTCGGCATGAGACTGTGCGTCTGTGACTGGTGTGTCTCGTCCTGTGTGTTGATAATGTCTCGGAGGTAGTCCGGGTATTGGGCTGATCACTCATCCGAAGAGGCCCTCCATGTCCTTTTCTGTCAAAAGAGTAAGTTATGTGTGTGATCTACAGAAAACTCTCCCGACAGTTCGCGGACGCGGCTAGGCCGCGTAAATATCCTTACAACAGGGGAGGTAAAGCTCAGAGAAAAGAAGAAGAAAAAAAAATTCAGTAAGCTAGTCATCAAGACTACGACTGTAATTTTGGATCAGAGTACCTGCGTAATGTAGGCCTACAGTCGAGTCGGTCAAGAAAAATTCCTTTTTACTCCATGTGTTATAAAAAGAAATGATTCAAGCGTATGAGAAACAATTATGTATTCACATAAAAGGAAGAAGGAGGAGGAGGAGGAGGAGGAGGAGGAGGAGGAGATAGTGTGGGGGTTAGTGGTTTGTCGACAGTTACCCTAAGGTCATTCGCGGACATACCACGAACGTTTATTCGCTATATGAATAGCTTAAGGCACAAAAGTGCAATAAAAGCATATACAGTACTTTAGGATGAACAGAGGGAAGTATGTAAGATTATTTTAAATTAGGATGAACAAAGGGAAGTATGTAAGATTATTTTAAATAATATCTGCCCATATAATATGGATGACTTTTTATTAATGAGTAATTATATATGATTTTATTTTGTATGACGAATCTTATAGCCCTGTAGGCATACTCTACAAGATTGTTTTCCAAATAAATAAATAAATAAATAAGCTCTTAGTGTGAACACATCGCATACAAAATTTGAACAAAACTGTTAAAATCTCCTAATATAAAATCCAAAATATCGGTAGTACATTATGCAACGAGTCTATAATATGATTTATTAAGAGACGAATTTTAAACGAGCAAAGGCGAGTTTCATAATTTACAAACGAGTATCTTAATTTATTACCATTATAGTAAAGTTGCATACGACTTTGTTCGACCATAATTAAATGTTTAAATTTTGAATTGTTAGATTCATATATATACATAAATAAAAAATCGGTTGACCCGCCGCAATCAGCTGTTAGCAAATTCACGTAGTTGTTGGCTTCTGAGAGAAATGGTAGCTGATGGCGTACGGTCAAGTCGAAGCTTTTTCTTGGTCGTTTTCTCGAAACGAACTGATTTAATACGAAACTAAATGAACTCAATTTAGTATAATATTAAAATAAATACGAACACAATTGATTGTATTTTAAATGCAAGTTGTTACTTAGGCGCTGCTCTCAAGGTTTCATTGTGGTTCGATGTTCGATAATAATCGATACCACAGCTGTGTTATAATGAAAATCTGTCCCGGAATGGATATCATTAAGATACCGTTCAGTCACATGTAATAAGCGTACTATAGTTTGGTCGAGGGTTCATCAACTTGCAGATAATAGTATATGGGAGGTGTGGTATTCCTCAGCGCGTTACCTCTACGTATAAAAACATTGCTAGGATTATCTGTAGACTGTGTAGCACTCCAGCACAAAACGTGCAGTAGATCCTTGTTTTCTACACCCCTCCACCCCCAATTATTATTCATAAAGCTGAGGCAAGTGAAGGCTACAGTAGCTGACCCGGCCGGCTGCCTGCCTCACTTCTAAATTAATATACGACCGCCGTGTTACAGCTCCGAGATCTTCCTTGTATTCTGCAAGAGCGGAGTATCTCAAGACCTACCTGCATTTTATTGAATTGTGATCGAAGCTTGGTTACATTCCACCAAAGAAAATCAAGGGCCTTGATACAAGAAATTTAATGACATCTGTTGATGACCCCGACGACAAGAAGACAGAAGATTGGGATAAGCGAGAATATTTTCTTGATACCGATCCAAGTAAACCTGAGGATTGGGACCAGGAGGAGGATGGTGAATGGGAACCACCAATGATCGATAATCCTAAATGAAAGGGAGAACGGAAACCAAAGTAAATTGTCGATGAAAACTAGAAATTATGTACAACATTTTTATATTTATGTAACGAATGCATGCATGTTTTAAAAATAAATGGTGAAAAAAGGGGCCTATGTCAATCCAGGGATTCAAACCGTAGATTGTATGGAGAGGTGTTTAGTATCTTACTCTTCTTTCATTTCAAATATCAGGAATCCTCTCACTTCCAAAGAGCAGATTCTGAGCGATAGTGTTGAGCTGTGCCATCTAATAGAAGATTGGTCGGTATAGGTGTCAATTAGTAGTGAGACATCCATATTGTAAGATAAAGTATTTGGATATCGATTCCCGCTCAGAACATTAACTTTTTCTCCAATTATTTTAACGAAAATCTCCAGTAACCCATACAGAGCTGAATTTATGTGCTGATATAAACAATAATGACGTGAAATGGTCAGTAGTCTCTACGTTTGAAATCGCTGGAGAACAAGTGGTCTTCAGAAATGACAATACCACATGAATAAAAATCCCATTTTACATGAAGCAATACCTAATTAATCTTGTATATGTGCTTATATTAAGTTTTCTGAGGTGACGAGTTTATATGTCACTAGCAGTGAAAATTCCACTAGTAAGACAAAGCTCAAGCTCTAGACAGGTTTAAGGATTCTTACAAGATTCTGAAGTTGGTTTATGAATTGTTGTGGGAACTTTTAATTGTGGTTATATTACGCTATAACAATCTGAGGTGATTTTAAGTATCTACTTTGAAATTCTCTCTACTAAAAAGTAAAGCTTGAGGTTCCTTGCAAATTCAATGCACCTATCCCTAAGAGTGAAAAAAGATACACAATGTTTGTAAATACATACATAAATCTTATATAAATGTAGGGAAAACTGTTTCAAATTAATGGCGTTGCTTTGTATTAGGCGGATAGTGATTCCATTTATTTATTTATTTATTTATTTTTTTGTACTTACATGCTGAATTAACTTAAACATTTTACCTGCCATGCGATCAAATAAAAATTGTAAGAAGATGTAATTATTTTATTTCTACCGTAGTGCTTTTCGCTTTCTCTCTACTTAATCAAGAGGTAATTAAACTTGAATTTGAAAATACGACTTGAGTGGCCTATATCCTCAATTCTAAATATTTCTGACAGCAGAGTTCATTGCTATTAGGCCTATTTTTCAGTGGGTTCATTAACAGTCTAATAGACTATTCAAGATGAGTGACTTTAAAGAAAACGTGGTTAAACCTTGAGTAGCCTATAAACCAAAGACTTGTCGATTCATATGACATGTAGATCCCTTTGGATGTTTTGAGTCTTTCTCTGCGTATAAGGCACGAAAAGTTTTGAAGTACGGATATACATTTTCTTACAATTAAATGAACTGTACTGTATTTAAATATATATATATATATAATGAACCTGTGTCTTCTTGTACTATCAGGCAGATTTAATAACTTTACGTCTCCCTTAATTTTATTGAATAAGCATTGAACTTATGTGTTCAAAGGAACATGCCCAAAAACAATGAAACAGAAAAATATCAACAAGAAAAAATTAAATTTAGCACGTGACCAAACCGTGTGAAAGGCATTTCAATACAAGTACAGTATGTGGCTATGGCTTAAGCGTATCGGCATTAATTCTGATATGAAATTAATGAATTTAAATTATTACTAACGTATAATTAATTACATTATAAATTCTTTTTAGATCTGAGTTCTAATTTAGTATTCTTGTAGCTATTTAAACTGTTGTCATTTAGGCCTGAATTTCAGGAGGGACGGTAAAACCAAAACTACCGAAGAATGATATCAAGAAAAAGAAGAAAAGGGATGAGAAATAAACGATTTCTTGTACTTCTCAGACTCTTGGGTAAAGAATGAAGCTTTGCACCCTTTTGCTATTTCTATTCTAACGTGGACAGAAATTTAGGCGTACTTTAAAACTAGGCCGACATAAATCCCAAAAGAGCTTCTAGAAGCAATAACAGCTCCAAAACTACGTAGAAGGTAAGAAAGTGAGCTGAAGAAGTATCAAGTGAGTAGTATTTTTTTCTTCATACCCGCACCATAAAAGGAAATATTATGCATAATGTGTTTGTATCTGTATCTCGAACAGAATTGTTCGATTATGAAACTCCATTTCAAAACTAAATTTTCATTACAGTTGCCTTTCTTACTTTAAAAAAATTCGTTTCCGTTTTTTTCCTGGATAGGCGTTCAAAGAATTTTGTTTAAATTTTGTATAAAAACTGTTTACATTATCAAATGTTTTACGTGGAAGATTTGCAAAAATTGTATAAAGGGTAGTTAGGCCTATAGAGTAATGATTTCGTCCAAAACACTGAAACGTAAGTCTTGGCCGTAGGTAACCTTGCCTTTCGTAAATGAGGAAACAGCGAAATAGGCTCTTATTTAGCCGAGTACTTGGTAATTAACAGGATGAGAAATACAAGAAATTTGTCTTCGAGGATTCACAATGGAAGCAAAAGAAATAGGCGATGCAGAAAAATACAACTATTTCTATGATTTTTTGGCTCCTGTTAAATCTTTCCCTCGCTATATCCATTTCAATTACTGACACTTATTAGTTAGTGCTTGTATGTGGGATGAGACTTCGTTTTGTTTGCACTGTTTACTTCTAGTTCAGTCTATATGCTTGTTATTAAAACAGTGTTTTGAAATGCTATCGGTTACTTATTAAGAGTTCTTTTTTCAGAACAGTATTTTAATTACCGGTACTGATAGAGTGTTCGTAGAAATTTTCGTTGCGTTAACAGTTAGCCCGTCTCAGAGTTCTGACATCAAAATAGGAAAGATTTAGAGTGGTTAAATTTTTAATGCAAGCTCTTAGACGTATTGTGTCATGTTATTGAAAAGGTGTTCATCTTATATTTGTAAAAAGAAAATAAAAAAGAAAACAAATTGGCAAAAACATTAGATTTACAGAAGATTACATAATGTTGTACGATTTAAGAAATATGCAGTCCGTCATGGTTTTACAAAGAACCTGATCTTGTCAAAGGGCTATAAGTAAGGTTATTTGCTGTTTAAATGAACTAACCAATTTTACAGTGACGTTTTAAACACATTAACAATCACATAAATCATCACTAAACTATTTACAAAAACAAAAATAAAATAATAAATATGTCATAAAATAATATGACAATCAAGAATGTACTACCTACAATTAAACAAAATGGCTACAGAACATGTATTGCATGTACAATGGACCGGCAGGTCATCGAACAATTATCTATTATATTTAATAATATTTAACAACCTAAGGGCATGAGGATAATGGAGCTGTTTTCTGATTAGCTTAGGTTCATTTTTCTCTACTACATTACGCACTTCCTTGATGCTGATGAAAGATAAAAAGAGAGAGGCAAAATTTTTAAATTTATTTTGGAAATTATTTCATGCTAGATTGATTTCAGCCCTTTCCTTAAGTGTGTTTCGTAATACTAAAAATGTAACTACTCATAACGAGTTGAATAAAATCAGGTAAACTGATATAACAAAGTGCCAGTATGCTTTTTTAATCAGTAATAATTGCAGTTATGATATACAGAAAATAAGTTTAGATCTCCGAGTTAAACTCCAGATCGATTCATTAAGCAGGGCTTACGGAAGAACAAAGGTCTAAAGTTTGATTCTTAACCTTAATTCATATTGGTATACACTGATATACTAATTCTTAAAATATGTAAACATTTTACAAAATGCATTGACAATGAAATAGTACAGTAAGCCAATAAGAAGAGGATAGTTCCACCTAGCGGTATGCAGTTTTGTTCTGAGTATAGGCTTATGCAATTTTAACGCAACGCAATAACTTTAAAGCTAGTTTCTGTTCGTGAAATAACATTTATAGGCTTATGTTATTCTTTAGGAATGATGTAGGTCAATGAAAGACAATGAATTCCCAGTTTTTTTAAAAGAAAAATGTAATACTTATTTAAGCACATTGACAAAATAGGACACAAGAATGGAATAGGCTCAATTTAACACAATTGATAATAATAAAAAAAAAAATTTGCTTCAGGGTGGACTCGAATGTGGTATCTCTTGATTACTAGACAAGCATCTTACCCCAAGACCAAACTACACTGCGACTTTTGAGTGTCCAATACCAAAGAATACTATTTCGTCGTAGCTCACAGAAAAGAAAAATCACCGTATTTCGAAATTAGGCTATATTTCGAGCCTTCTAGTTTTCTTATGTTACAATATAGAATAATTTCATTCATTGGTAACATAATATTCGCAATATTCGAGTCATAAATGCGAATTTGGCCCTCACTAAAGCAGAGTACCAACTTAAACAAATTCTCAGAAGTTAATGTTTTTATTTATTAAGAGGTCAGGGATTATAAATCTGACATAGGCTGAAGTAAAATTCAATGCTTTAATCTAATTGTAATCAATTTTAGCAAAATAATTAGTCATTATACAGCAGCATTTCGTCTATAATCGTACATATGGGAACATTTGTTTTTCATGTAGGTGTCAACTGTCCATGGCAACTGAAGGAAGCTTTATAAGCTGTCATTAATTGATGACGCTATAAGAAAGAACCGAGAATTTGATTTTGCATTTGAAGAAGGTGCCTTCTTTTTACCATCCTTTACTAAAGAAGGTTTCGACAGGAATTGAAGGGTTGTTCAAGAATTCCCCTTTATTTACCTTAGTTACGGGACTCGCCCGCTGATTGGTTGGCCGCGAGCCAATCAAAATGCTTCGAAATGAACCAAAATATTATAATTAATTTGACTGATAATTACTCTTTATTTCGGTACTGGACAACCGATTAGGTCCAAATTCAATAGGCTTATTGCCATGATTGCTATAAATAAGTATACGAAGTTTCATGAAAATCCGATAAAGCGTATTTGAGTTACCGCGCCTTTTCTTATATGATACCATAAAAGGGCACTAAATTGGGTATTATTCCGGTACCGGCCAACCGATTTGGTCCAATATCAACAGACATCTTCCCATAGACATTATAAATAGGTATTCCAAGTTTCATGAAAATCCGATAAAGCGTATGTGAGTTTTGGCGCCTTTAAAATATACACTAAATTGGGTTTTACTCCGGTACCGGTGAACCGATTTGGTCCAATTTCAATAGGGTTCTTCCCATGGACATTATAAACGCGTATACCAAGTTTCATTAAAATTCTATAAAGCGTATTTGAGTTAGAGCGCGTACAGACACACGGACGGACGGACGGACGGACGGACAGACATTTTTCGTCCCCCACACAATCTCATAAAGTACCATACTGGCACTTAATAATCTTAAAATTTATCCATAGGTGTCAGAAGTGAATGTATAGACCTAAAGGTCTGGAGTATTCGCTTAGAAACTTTTTTGACATCCTGCACCTAAGTGAGGAAGGGATCCAATTAAACAGAAAAGAAAATCTTTAAACATAAATGGTTTACTGGCATTAAAGCACCAAAATCATAGCAATGAATATCTATGCTGTCAATATTTTAAGGTGTGAGTGTTAAAAATGAAGCAATATGCTCAAAATTACAATGTTATTTTAAGGATAACTAAAAATGACTAACTTCAGTAGAGTTTCCATATAAAAGAATTCCTTTATCTTCGGCGTTAAACAAATTGTACTCGTACGTAAAAATGTTTCCACGGTCCAATTGTCGAAATACCTCAACATGTCCTCATCTCAGGGTATTTCCTCATACAGAGAAAGAAATATAAACCCTGGAGACATTGGAAAAATGAAACGTAGAGACAAGGTAAGATGGCGAAATGAATATTTTCTGGATACATTTCAAATTATGAATGAGGGAAAAAGTCCTCAAACGCTGATATAAGGTACGGTACTTTATCTTTTTTAGATCTGGATATGGACTAATGTTACATCAGATTGATTGCATGAGTATGCCAATATAGGCCTACCGTCAAAACAGAACTCTAGAAAACATAACTGTCAAAAACTGGACAGTCAACTCTGCATGCCAGAAAAAGGATTGTGCTTGCCCCCATTATAAGCCTAGCAAAAGCAAGGTCGGTTCGTAAAATTAGCTGGTTTCGACCCACAGCCCTCAGTCATAGAGCTTCTATCAAGCACTGGTTGCTGCTACTTGTTCTATTTTCGAATGAGTGATAAGCGTAAACTAAAAAGAGCTTAAGAGAAGAAGAGTGTTATACTAGATTACAAATAATTTGTTTTATGCAAATTACAGACAAATGCAACGATGCCATTCTCTATCCAGGACACGTACAGAAAAAAAAGTGTAGCGAAAATTTTTTCCGCGGTTGATCCACTATTCCACGAATGTTAGCAATGTTTTCATCTTTCTCACACATACATACTGCCCCCTCTCCCTCTCGCACAGCAAGTGTAACAACAGACTACAGTGGAATTTGTGAGCTTTTCTCACTCCCCTGTAGGGATTAATATACAATGTGTTTTAATGGCACGTATTTCATGATGCTACTACGCATTTTTTAACCCCCCAAGAGAGTATAGCGTGTTAAACCATGAGACTATGTGGAAGGTGTTATATTTTTGTACAGCGGGCATTGTAATGTTTATATGACATGTTACGGACTCGTGTGTGTTTACATGTTCATTTTTGTTACTTCTGGACATATTTTGAGTTCCCCTTGAGTGTCATAAAATATTTTTTGATATGCTTTACTACCACAATTCTCACTACTGTTCCTCTGTTTCAGATTGCTGTAAGCTGGCCAGAGCTGTCCAGAACAGACATGTTACTTGCGGGCTTAGTTATGATAAACAGTATTTCTACTGTGTTATAGGGTATACAAGGCTTCATGAGTTAACTTCAGATATTACTGTGTAATGGATAATATGTTGGTTGCTGTGCATGTTCTGACTTTTAAATTTACGATTACTGATTTAATTTGCTTTCTTAACTTCTAAATTCATAATGTATCCCGTGGAAAAACATTTGTCTTAAACTTTTAATAAAATGATGGAAAATAATTGGAAAAAATAAATTGTCATGTATAACAATTACAGGATAACATACAAGAAATAAATCACTTGTCCAATCACTGTAGCCTATTAGCGGTTTACTTCGCAGTTATTAATGAGTTTGTACATTGTGTGAGAAATTGAGTCTAACGCAATTAAGGTTAAAACATGTTTAATGTTTGCCTTAATTAATTAACAGACACAAACTTGTATGCTAAAAGGCCTTGAATAATATGCAAAACGTGTACTTTAGGTGGTCTATGTTGGCCTACAGTGTATATTGATATACTTTTAATAAAAAAATATTCAGGACAAAAGAAACAGTGAGTATGAACGTAGAATAATAAAGAAGATAAAGAAGTAGAGCAGTAATTGCTCCAAATTGTGCTCTATAAAAATAACTTGATTTTCAGGGATACTGTTGCTTCTGTAGTAAAATTTAATACATATATTTCTTATATCCAAGCCATTCTTCTCCCCAAAGGTCAATGGCGCTTTTCAAAAATTTTAGTTACGGGTATTTACTAAAATGAAATCACTAGCCACTTAAATAATATTCTTATTTCAGAACGGTAATCAGGTATATCCAAGCAGAATCACAGCTTCAATTAAATGTCAAAGCTTTCAGGAGAGTTAATATTTACTAACAAAACATTATATATGTCGAGTTAAGTTCCACTATTTTAGCAGATGTACAGAAAATTCTTGGTTTTATTAAGAATAACAATTACTAACGGAAAGTTGTCTGAAAAGGTGTTTTAGATTCAAGACAGCGCTCGGTCTCATTCAGTTGCTCGAACACAGGCACAACTACAACGTTTTAAATGGGAATTTTTTGGACATGCTTCTTACAGTCCTGACCTGGCACCCAGCTATTTTCACTTGTTTCTTAAACTAAAGGACTTTTTGTGTGGAAAAGAGTACCCAAAAGATGAAGACCTCAAAGCGGCAGTGACATCCTGGCTCAAGTCTTTGGCTGTAGAAGAATATAATATCGGCACTAAAAATCTGGTACCACATTACAATAAATGCCTTGATAACAATGGCGATTACTTTGAGAAATAGAGTAAGGTACTGTATCTTTGTGAATAAAGTTTTGTGTTGATATCTAATATAATGAATATTCAACTTATTTTGCTTCTAAATTATGGCACATTTCGACATTCTCTGATATGATGGGTCAACAACTTCCAAAGGCGATGGATAGGCCTACACACACTACAAGATGAAGAATAGAATGATATTGTATGACAGGGAATAAGCAGTAGGTTTTGGTTATGCGTTCGACAGATCGTAAGGACATGATTCACTCACAAAAATTAAAATTAAATAGATTTTCTTAGACATCCTCAAACAATGAAGATGAAAAAAATTGAGCCAGAATTTTCAGGCTTATGTATCGTGCAGTTGCTTGCACTTACCTCATTAATTGCGGGTTATAATTATATAATATTAAATTATATATATAAATATATATATTTTTTTTTTTGCTCTACTTCACCATGTCACGTGTGCATCTAGCCTGAATACGGTAGTTCCACTTACAATGAGCTCAGCAAACTTAGCTTGGATGTATCAATTTAATTTGCATGAAGAATGTAAACTATTTGAGAATGTATTTAGTTTAGTGAGGGGTTTCAGTATGATTTACTATTAGACTATTGGGGCTGTTTCATGAGATTCCACAGATGCCACTTTATACTGTTATTAATCTGCAGGACAGTTGGACTTCAAGAACACGCCCTACTCCAAGGGGGACAAATATTGTTATCAACGTTATAATATAATATTAATGACAACAACAACAGACTAATAAGGAATAACATTAATAGGAATGAGAAATTTTACCTACGGAAAATTGGTTGCCATCAAGACGTTCAATAAACGATCCTAATCCTATAGCCAGAATTTTATTTCATATAATTTTAAGTAATATCCCACATAAACTTTTTAACTAAGTATTATATGTAGTAGTTTGTAGAACTGTATAATACAGTATATTACGTAAGACATCATTCTTACAAATGTCGATGATTGAACAATCTCAATAGCAATTATTTAAAAAATCTAAAAGGGCGTTGAAGCATAATTGAAAATATATAGCCTAATACAAAATATGCCAAATCAGAAATGCTGTCTTGGGACTTAACTTTTTTTTTACTATTAACATCTCTAACTTAAATCTGTTTGCATACCTCTCGATTCGTGTTTCCGTCCAGTATTCTGTTTGAAGTGTAACTTCAAATGTGAAGATGAAATTGTGTGGAAATTAATTCTTATGATCGAGATACGGTGTTTTTAAGAAGCAAAAGTTTGAAGTGCCGGTACAAGATCCAGACAATGACTTGATATGTTAATACAAGTATTGTTCATATTTAGCGTTGAATGATTCCAAGTGTAGACAAAGTTTTAAAAAATGGATAAGAAATGCAAAACAAAAGATGGGACAGAGAAATTAAGAGACAAAAGGCGCAAAATGATACAAGCTGCTTCAAAAAGGTGTCAAAAAATTACAGACAGATTCCGTTCTCCTCCCAGCACTTCCGAAACGGAGGGCAATAAAAGCGATATTCTTAATAACATGTACTTAGATGAATAATAAGACGTTTTGCAGAAAAAAAGCAAATTGATATTATTTCATAATATGATAAATTCCTGTTCTTACTTCGTAACTCATCGTTGGATATCACTGGTGAGTTTATTTTGTTTTCTGATTCAATTAATAAGGCTAAACACACTTAACAATTGTGTATATTCCATTAATTATTATTTGTATTATTATTAACATTATAGTAGTTCTGATGTGGGATGAGTTTAATAATAATTCTCGAGTCGATTTTTTTACATTCCCTCCTTGGTGTGAGTGCTTGCTTAACTTAAGTAATATGAAATTTGGCCATTTTTCCTAAAGACAAGAATAAAAGATCCAGATATGAGATTAAAAACCCCATATGCTAAGTAAACTGGAAAACTTGTCACAAACAATAAACACAGAAAGTAATAGCCTAATCTACACACGAGATTTTTTAACTGTATAAGAGTAGGTATAATTTCAAAATAACAGAAACCGCCAGAGCACTGATGTGAATAATTATCCTCCACGGCTGTGGGCGTTCTAACGCGAGGGATTTAAGTACACATAGGTATTATATCCCAGGAAAATTACATAAAAATGTATGAATGCCTAGTTGGAAGTGGGGAGAGACCATGGTTTTTCGTATAGCTATAGCAGTTGCCGTTTAGTTTTAATATTAGCAATTTGCGTACACAAGCTCCGAACAACCTATACCAACTTGTAACGGCCCAGAGACGGAGGTACATATGTGTGTGGGGGGAGGGGGTTCTATAATCTCTGCCTACTCTAGCTATCTGTTGACCAAGTCTCTGTTCCATACTCGTTTTACTCGGCGATTATCCCATAGATGATGACCATGGTCATATCGTGGTGATAAACCGTTGTACTGCATCCCTTGCCCGGGCTGTTATCTGGTTGCGCCGGCCAGTCTGCTTCGCCAGTATTATCTCTGTCAGACCAGCTGCCCCAGCCGGACTCATCTGCCAACACCCCACCCCCTTAGCCAACAACTATACTATCGGTGTTCCACAACCCTAAATCGACTGATTAGCTTGCCAAAATTATTGTTGTCAAGCAAATGGTGTGCTAGAAGGTTATGAAAGTCTGCATGAGGATAATGACTCCAGACTCTCCAGACCTGGCCGGGATTGTTAAAGAACATGTAGGGAAATTTGCTTGTTAATTGAGCTCCTACCAGGGTCACCACATGTTCTGAATGGTGGGATACTGCACGGCTTGCATGGGTTGTTAAAGTACACTGCATCATGTCCCATAAGCTGTGTTTAGAGCATATGACAATTTCTTTATTCTCATTTGTTCAATTATGCTATAATATATCTACTTCAATATTTTCCATTTTAGGGTAGACGGTTTGAGTTTTGACTTACGAGCACACGGTGAAATGCATCTGAACCTAACACTATTTATCACAGTAACAGTGTTAAGCAATGTAAAATTGCACTGTACTAAGGCAAAATTTTACCGATTCAAATAAATTACTTCGAATTGGATTTAGATTTCTCGTTTGCTTATCAGTACCGTAGTACGATATAAACGTTTAAAAATCTATTTAGCACCAAATTACTTCAATAGCACAGTTTGCTTCAGTTCACTGTAGTTCCCTTATAAAAGCAGATTGGAGTTTTGTCAATGGGAGTAGGCCTATGATATCTGATTGGGAGAACCAATAATGAATTACTTTAATTATCTTACTTGTACTTCTAAACAGTTATATATAGTAATACGAATAATACCTTGGGAATTAAAGCAGGCATACAGGCATCCCAAGTGCCTACTGTAGCCTATGTATTATCTTTTTATAAAACCAATTTCAGTTTCATTAAAAATAAAATATTTATCAAGAGCAGGGTCGTATCGTTGCAGAGGTTTCTGGTATGTTTTGTTTAATACAGCAGTGTGATATGAAAGAGAACACCTTTGAAAAGTATAGCTGACTATTCAATAGAAGGTTGAGAAAATGGATACTGATTGTTGGGTCTAAGTAAAGCTGTAGGCCTATTATGTTGATTACACTCCAAGGTAAGTAATTCTAGCCAATGCAAGCCTTAGTTGTTATCTTTATTATTATACGGAACCCTACAGCTCATTACATAATGGGGAAATCTTACATAGTTCTACTGTGCGGGGAGTGGGGGGTTAGACGGAGTTTGTATTGCAAGTTGAGGTAGCGGCGACACAGTGAGTCACGAATCACCTTCTGGCCATCCATGCAGCATGACCGTATATAACCAGGAAAAATTTCAGATATCTAGATTGTGAATTCAGATGCTAGGTTTAACTTAAGCTTAACAAAATGAGTTTGCGGAAAACAGCAGTTACAATTTGTGCTACACTCACCGTGCCTTGTAACTCCATCCAGTATCATATTCTTCTTGCTCATCTTCTCTCTTTTTATACACCAAATCTGATATAGGCTTAATATCTAAACCTAATAATATATATCCACTGTTACTGCCATTTACATTTTATTCATTCACATTAATTTTTCACTGAAGCCCTTTGAGAACACTGAGTCGTTTGTTTTTGTGAGGTTAGGAGTTTCAATCTTGCCAAACGGTGGATTTACACTAAAATTCACTGCACTTTTCTTGTACCTACTGCCTATATGATGTTGTTTTGTATTAAAACGTTTAACTCTTGGCATATAAACTACTTTGAAAGACCACAATTCCTACGAAATAGCCCACAGATACACACAAACTTCCAGAGCACATGTAGGCTACCGAAGGAAAAAACACACTTTCTCTCTCATGCGTAGCCAACTGTCCACGGCGTGCCCGACATACCAACCTTTCAAACCAGCCATCTCTCAAGTTTCTAGTATCAGAAGTGAAATGATTATGAATGATTGACTACAAATGACAGTGATTGCATTAAAAGCAGGGGTTTGGCAAGTATAACGATTCACATTTTCCTAAACGCTTTCGAGAATTCGCATATAGGCTAAAGACATGTTATAGAGTTCGGTATTATATTCGTGCACAGTAAGGCGCGCTTTTCAAAATAAGGGCAAAAGAAACTGACATTTCTGTCCTGGTTTTAACGACAGTCACCTCTTATCGAGATGTAATTCTATTTTACTGAAATTAACCTTTCAGAAAGAGGATCTCATAGTCCAAATTCTACCTAGACCTATCATTGACAAGAAGGAAATATATTTCGATGATATTAAAGATAGCACTTACTTCACAGTTTTTCATTTAATGACGCAGACCTCTAAAGAAATTATAATCATGTGTATGTGTATACATTCACGTACGTTATGCATTTCTAAATGTGTCAATGCACATCACGAGCTTTGCTCATGTGGGAGCAAAAAAATTTTGTTTTTGTATATAGAAATAAAATTTTTGTACATGTACAAATGTATTTCTAATAGTAAATAACAATAATAGTAAAAACAAATTATACTGCAATAATAATAATAATAATAATAATAATAATAATAATAATAATAATAACAATAACAATAATAAAAATAAACATCTGATTTTACCCGTCCATGGGACACAGGTTTTAACCAACTTCATATTAGGCAGTGTACTTTTTAAAAATGTTATTTTTATGACGCTTTAACATGTCATAGAAAAGCGCAGTGAACATATATTTTTATTCTAGTTGACTCTCCTTGTAGCTATTAACAGTAAAAAATCCTAAAATGGCAAATTCAAAGCGTCTAATTTGACTATTATCGATTAGAAAATTAATAACTCTCTCATTTTCTTAGTTTACCCTCTCCCCTTATATGGACGTTTATGTGACCCACGCCATCGAATAACCTGTCCGCAAGTGCAGATGCCACATTCTCCATCGGCATATAACATATTCTGACGTTGCTATTGCCTTATCTTTAAAAAAAAGTTCCCATCCCTCGTGTATAGACTATATAATGGGGATTTATAAGTACATTATTTAAACCTTCATGCATAAGTCTACACTGAAATTTTGATGATCGTATAGATACGCTATTTAAAAAATGCAAAATATATGTGGCGTTGAAATAAGGGTTTGAATTTGAGTGAAAGTAAAATGCTCCCCGTAGATGCTGGTTGAATTCGATAACTCTGAAGTTGTGCATTATGCATAATTAATTTACTTTATTTTTCTTAATATTAAATGTCATTGCTATCATTCAAGATTCCGGCTTAAATTTTTTGATTTTAAGTGTAAGTAGGGGGAAAAATTCTTTGCGTAATGGCTTCCTATAAGATCTCAACTCTATCGACAAAATATCTAAGGGGATTTGAGAATGAAAGAATGTAAGAAAAATATAATATGCCCATCATATAGTGGGCTTCAACTGATCATAAAAACATCGACACAATATTATCGCCAGCAACATCAATATCAGCGGTTGTTTTGATAACCCAGTTTCTATTTTTTATATTAACTCATCTATAGTGATGACTGATAAGAAATCACAGGCTCTTGAAAGTAAAATAAGGTGTTGACATAAATAGCTACTTATGAGAAGTTTCTCATCACTCATTATACCAAGGAGGTTATTTCTAGTGTTAACTATTGGATGTCATCATGTGTTTTATCCACTGAGAAAGAACACAAGCACATTGTAACTTTATTGCCAACTTCAGAAGGTACGGTACCCGAAACATGCTTTTACCGCCTGTTATCATAGCTTTATCTGTCACACTCTCCTAACTGTCGCTAAGGAGATTTCTGCACCGGATGTAGTTAATAAATAAAGTCCAGGGTCAAATCGTATGATTAATCTGAATTTTCCGCTATACCACTATTACCAAATCATTCGCGCATAGGAAATAGACCTATTTCACCAGTCTTCGCACAGTGATGATATTCGCTTAGCATTTTTTTCTGTCATAAGGCACCTTAAAGGAAAGCATGTGGAAAGAAGGTTAAGTACCTATTTTAAAAATTCATTAATCTTGTATATGAATTTTTATCATGTTTACGTCGATCGGCAAAATCATAAACATGGCTTTTTAAATGACTGAGCATGCTTGGGCTCACCCTTACTAAACTTTAAACTAAATTTTCTCCACCTAATTTTGTTTACAATTTCAACGTTCAAAATTCTTCTTGCTAAAGAGATTTTTATATATGGACTTGAAATGTTCAGTACATAGCCTAAAATACCCGCCAAAAAGAAGCTACCTTAAAGTAATTTCATAAAATTTTACGTTTTTATTCTAATTTCTGCTGAAATAATATGAAAGTTCAAATAGACTATTACAAAAACTAAGAGAAATTGTTTTTCTCAGAAATTTCTAGTAGAATAAAACAATATTCTAGATAACTGTTTGTGATTCATAAGTACTCTTACCTAGCGTTTATACTCTTGGATGTTGAATAAAGTATATTAATAATAGCATAATAATAATAATAACAATAATAATAATAATAATAATAATAAGGGGTAACTAGCTTCTAAATTAAAGCTATTTAATCTGCCTGTTCACTTTCGAAACATCAAGTCGCATTTGCAGTGTGTGAGCTAACTTACTTGAAAACCACCTAAGTAACTGCATCTTTATACTATATTCCCGGAACGTTTCATAAATTGGATGATACTTGGATGATGAAATTATTATGCCCTGGCTTTTCTACATATAAACTAGTTCACATTTTGCATGTTATTTTAAAATTATTCTGCATTCTATATTTTTGGGCAAATGCTTTAGTTTTGTTGATATCACAAACAAATTGTTATCTATATTGTTCCTACTAGGTAGGCCTATTTCTGAGGGGGAAACCTTCTCTTAATTTTTTCATAAATTATTTAAACTTTCACATTTTTACAACAGCAATTATATATAAAGATTGAATATTTTATATAATTACTTTGAGATTGGCGATTATTTTAGGCCACATATTGAAAGTTTCAAGTCCATAGGGGAAATCTTTGACATGATGAGCATTTTGAACATTGAAAATGCAGGCAAAATTAAAAAAGAGATCATTCAGTTTTACTGTTAAGGACTCTAAATTGGTCGATAGACAACAAAAATTGAAAAGCTGAATATAGGCCTACAAATATGACCTATAGGCCTAAACGTAATAACATTTCAACCCTTTAGAAGCATGTAGAATTAAATTCAGTGTCATTATTATTATTATTATTATTATTATTATTATTATTATTATTATTATTATTATTATTATGGCTGTGTTATTAATGTCATTATCATTGTCATTATTACCTTAAATATCAGCATCTCTGTTACTATTATACTGCTATTAATACAGAGTACTTTACTTCGCAATGACATAATTACAGTATCAGGTCTACCATTTCCATTAAAAGTTCAAGCACCATCAAACATAATAGTTCAACATCTATCGATAGCAGTGTTACTGCGAAAATAGAAAAATGTGTCTTGTGAACACTGCGACGTGTCGACAGACTTATCCCACAATACAATTCTATACTGCGAAACTAGTCTAGAACTTACTCGTACCTCAATTAGCTGCTGCACATGAACAAGTAGGACTCCAGTTAGCTTTTATGAGCATTTTCTTGCAAGGGTTCTCGCTGACATCATCCCTGCGATATTGTCCAGCCTTTATTTATTTTTTCTTAAACGCATGAAAGCCCGAGGCTATTTGGCCAGCTCCAATGCGCCATCCCTATGTTGCAGGTAGTCTAATCTGTAGGTATTTGAACTTCAAAAAGGACAATGTTAACTTATTGAAATTCATAACCAGAAATTTCACATTGACAGAATTAACTATGACGGAATAAAATATAATTTAAATACGCTTGTGCACTTAATCTTAGATTAGGACTAGCATTGGTTGCCTTGCTTGCCCTAAATATACGCCACTGCATTTCAAATAATCCGATTAATCTTTTACAACGTTAAAATTGAGCTCTGTTAACAATGGAAACGATGCTCCGTTAGGCTACACATAGATCTATCTTGTATCGTTCTAGCATCGAACCCGGAACCCTATCTCACCGCATTGAGAATTAAATTGTTATGTGCCTGTTACCAATACATTATGCTAACTCTAGCATTATAACTTTCTGGGTTTTCCACAGTAGACCTATTAATGTATTTATATTTATTCTATTATTTTCCTTAATTTGTCCCAAGTACAGGAATTTATTAATCCTTTCGGCGTTGTCCCTATCTATTGCGTTTTTAGGAAGTGTTTGTATAACTTAGCCCTAAAGCCAAAAGTGAGATGCGTCCAAAACTATTCATTTTGTTTTTTAAGTCTTGTTTTCATTTCATTTTATTTTTATTAGTTTATTCTTCCTTACAGTTGCTCGCTAAACGGTATAGTCCAATCCTGCGGCCCTTAATTTAATTTAATAAAACTAGGCCTACCTTGACAAGGAATTGTACCTAAATGACAAAATAAATAATATGGGACTGTTTCCAAACGCTGTGTTATATGCACTGTCGTTTCCAGGATTGTATCAAACTGGAATCAAGAAAATGTTCCATTATTCAGTAAATCGGGGTAATGGAAACGCACTACTGACGGCTAAAAATAATGAATCTAGTAGCTGTACAATATGTGATTCAATGTTGTCTATTTGAATAGAGGAAGAAGGAAAAACTCAACTCTCTCCTATAAAACGCCATTATTAATTAAAGTTATCAGTAATTCAAATGTCTAAAACGACAGTTGCCATCGTATGCATGTAGTGGAGAGGAAACATTCTAGTACCACGTCCTTATAGAGGACCCCGCTCGACTAGCGTTCAGTTTGAAAGCCAACCAGAGAGCTTAAACGTAATTTCACTTTCCTGAAAGGTTTAGGCTATGATTCTTTTAACACAGAGCGGAAAGTCAGTCACATTTACCAAATTAATGATACTGAAAAGAGGGAAAGGGCAATGCAAAGAGCTGGTTTTAAAATTCCATGAATATGTCGTTGGCGAAACGTAATGTTTTCCTCTTGGTTCTGTTGGAAGGGGGGATTCATCTAACACACGAGAGAGACAATGTTCCCTACCGCAATACCCAATCAGTAATTGCACTTTCGGTAATCAAACCGATCATTGATCTCTGGGAATAAAAAAGGAAAAAGAGAGATAGGAGTTTTACAAAAAGAGGGGTTTGACTCTTCAGTTTATACAGGGACCAAACTTTGTAGTACTACAGCGAGAGATCCTGCCCTCAGGTTTCACTCTGGAGTCGTAGCTTGTGCTACTCACTGTGTAAAAATCCACGTGTCGATCGCAAGAAGACTGGAATAGATCGAAAGATCCCATCCTAATAACAGTATAGGCTTGCACTACTATTTCTTGAAAGTAGCGAGACACCTACTGCATAATATCATTATTGTAATAACAAAGACGGAGAGAAATAAGGAAACAAATGAGGCTACATCTTAATTAGAAATCGTTCAGTTACGAAGTCAATCAGTTAAAAATCCAATGCGATACAGGCTAATTGAAATAATAACTAAACTAAGTAGAGAGCGATATACGCAATTTGGGATGTGTATGTCATAAGGGCTGAGTCTTGAGAATAATCATCACATAATATCTGTGATTTTTCCTTATATCGAAAAGATTATTTAAAGATGTAATACGTGGATTGTTTCGTCTGAAATTTAGGACACGAATTAAAAATAAATTATAGATACAGAATTTACCTTAAACAAATTAATCCACTTTCAATACGTCTGTTTTCCTTCCAGACGTGTTCCAACGCTTTGTAATAATAATTATTTTATTCCAAGAGGAATAAAACAAACAAAACACCGAGCAATTACTTTATAGTAGCTATGAACAGTCTTGAAGAGAACAAGTCCTTTGTGTGCAGGGTAATAGATTTATAACTCCTTTAAGCTGCTAAGTTAAATAAAGTTAAACAAGCATTAACAAGCATTCATGTAATTCAACAAGGCTGAGTGAAAACCTTTTCACTGATACTGACGGTAAATGCGTTGCCTAAAAAATTGTATAAAAGCAGAGATGTAAGATTAATAGAGTAATGATTTATGTAAAATGTTAGGATTTTTATTCAAGTGTTATGTTTGTCATTTCTAGAAACCAGCTATTCCACTGAATTTTTCTCACGGACTTCATGTTTTTACTTTCCTTTTCACCCTATAACATCAATCTTGGTCCAATCATTTTTATTAAAAGGTATTAACACAATTCAATTCTTATAATTTAAAATGAACACCCTTGTTAGTCCTAGCCATGTAAAAATTCACACACAACACTTCTTTTCCTTATTTCTACGTTGGAGCTACACAGGAAAATACTATTAGGCCTACTTTGTAACAGTGTTAAATATCTGGAAGTATTATTAGACAAATCCTTATCCTTTAAAAAATCACATAGATTATACTCAAACTAAAAGTCTCCAAGCAATTCAACAACTAAGCCCCTATTTAAAATAGACAAATTCCAGACAAGCTTGAAGAATATAATTTACGCTGCAATGATTGGATCAAAATTGACTTATGGTTGTCCGACCTGGTCTCTCACAGTCAAATCCCGTATCAACAAATTATAATTTATAAAAAAAACCTTAAGACTTATAAGTTACTACATTAAAGTAGAAAAACTAGAATTACGCAATTACATGAGCAAATCAACTCAGACATTCTGAAAGACTTCATAGTAAAGACAACACGCAAACTTGCAGAAAAACTCAACAAAATACCTAACCCACTAGTACACTCGATGGGAACCGCACAAGTAGCAAATAGAAATCATATGAGACTGTGTATAATTTTTAACATTCAGGGGCAGCTCAATAACTTGTAAATAATGTAAAAAATATTAATAATTCTTTGTACATAAAGTTTGTAACCAATGAAGCCAGTGTACTCTAACTTTGCCCAAGGGCATAAAACGTTATGACAAAAGTCAATTCTAAGGAACAAACTACAAATGCAAGAGCCCAAACGGGGCTCAAGCCCTCTCGAAACTCCGAGGACAAAAAAATCCTCAATTAAACGGCAGCAAGCAAACAACCAAGCAAGCTCTGAAAGAAATTAAGACGACTCCGATTATAGAAAAGGATTACGTCGTGGCGTAGTTCGTTCAGGCAAGCTTACTGTACTATTACTAGTCTACAGATTCATGGAGAATTCAAATCGATCTGATTACGAGCCCCATTTTCATGCAATTTTCCTTACGGCAATAGTGTCCAATACGATATCAATCCGATCCCAGTTTTAGGTCTATTGACCTTGATACTCAAAATACATTTGAGTCCCCGCTTTTACAGCTTCAATGCGGTTAGCGTATTCAGATCGATTTGATCTCCCCAAGAAACTGTAGTATATAAATCGGAAGGTCAGCAAGATATTTCAATTGGACTAATCCTCCTGGTTTACTCTGTCTCTAACAGAAATGATTGCGAGGCTAGGCTAATCCTGGGGAAGGTAAAGGTGGCTGAAACATAAAGCTGACAACATTAACATTTTCGCGGTCCGATTATGTAAAAATCTGGGAACCTCAAACTTCAGGAAATTTAAGGCCTTCCATGGCCTGTAACAGGGAGCACATCACTTGACTTTACCTTAGAATAGTAATTCTCCGCATATATCTAAGAGAAACTTACATGACGCCAGATTTTCACTAGGTAACTTACAACCGACAATTATATTAGCCTAGTCCAGA
Source organism: Ectobius pallidus (assembly GCA_964059195.1). Lineage (NCBI taxonomy): Eukaryota > Metazoa > Arthropoda > Insecta > Blattodea > Ectobiidae > Ectobius > Ectobius pallidus. The sequence goes on along the minus strand of CAXKWD010000002.1, from coordinate 104,468,532 downwards.
TTTGAATCGTCTGCCTACTGTAGGATCCACATTGAATTTGAGAAATATTAACGAACAATTGGAGGTTCAGGATTACACTGTCTATAAGATAGTAATCACCTTGTTAACATCTGCTTCTGCTGAAGAACTTTATAAGCACCGAGAATTCATACCACAAGCAGTTGATTCATTTACGCAACCCGAATCTACACCTTGTTTATGAATTCTAAAAAAACGGACAATTGCTGAAAATTGACAGCATACTTAAGCTGAAAAAACTCCATGGCGCTACATGCCTGAAGGGAGAAGGCCTACCACCCGACCGCTGAGTCATCTATCATAGGCAGATGGCAGGATTGGGGGCATGTGGTCAGCATGCCGACACCCACGGCCATTAATGGTTGTTTCCATGACCGGAGCCTCTACTTCTACTTAAGCTGAATCGATTGAAATTACCAGTAACCGTTATCAATAACTATTTAGATTGAATGTAGACCGAGAATCGCTTCGTCATATGAAAATCTCGATAGGCCTACTTCACTTAAGAATGCTTTAGTTAATATTTGTTATTTCTTATTGCACAACTCAAAGCACAGTCTGCGCAAGCTGAAAACCGTACAATAGTCAGTGAGCCAGCGTTCGAACTGTGACCACAATACAATTCCCTTAAGGATACACACTATTCCGAGAGAGGAAAAGACCGTGTTAGGCCTAATTGAAATTGACCAATAAATAAACTGAAGAAGTGGACTGAATGCCATGCAATATTGCCCAATATTTTTAACCGTTACCATAAAGTTTCAAAATATGAATAAACATTATTTAGTGCAGTTTCAACTTTCTTTCTTTCTTTATCGTAGTTTCACCTCTCCCTTTTAGGATTTAAGCGACCCAAGCCACCCGGGCCTTACAGGGCCGCAGCCTGTCGGGAGAGGGATTATCTTTGGATCACATACATACTTTTTTGACCAGATAAGGACATGGAGCCTCCCCGGATGAGTGATCAGCCCAATGCCGGGGCCACCTCCGAGACAACACGAACACATAGGACGAGACACACCATTCACACACACACTCACTCCAAACAAGGAGAGGATGGGATGAAGATGATAATGACGGCCAGATGACAACTGGGGACCACAAGGGCCTAAAGTTACCCGACATTTGTCTCAAAGGTGAGGAAAAACCCCAGAAAAAACCCCACCTAGGTAACTTGTCCCCACCAGGAATCGAACCCGGGCCCGCTGCGTGAGAGGATTGAACGCATCCCCTGAGCCACTGTGACGGGCTTTCTTACTTTATGCTATAAAGTTCCCTAACTTCTTGGATTAAATCTTCGCCAAAATTCTTAGCCAAAATCTGTGACGACTAATATGTGATTATTCTTAATCGTAGTATATAAGTTTACTGAACTCCTACAAAACAAGGTCACTCATGCACCTGTCGTGTCATCATAACACTGCCTGCATAGTCCACATTCCAACACTCAGTACAACTACCTCTGTCACCGGGTGATTGCAAATTTCCTACTCTCAGTCTACTTTCTCTTTCTTTTAACAATTTACCCAGTCTTGATAATATTGATGAAAATTTATATTAACGGGCGCCATCATCAATACGCTTCCTCTTTTCTTCTTTTTTTTTATGTATCAGCCCAGTCACAAATTAGATTATAGATACACAGGCTATGTATCTACATGCCTCTCGACTAGCTTTTAAATTAACAGTGGAGACGGGAATTGGGTTCGGATTTATCTTTCTTTTATTATTTTGCTTCTCTCTCTATTTCTCCTTTTTCTCCTTTTTCAGTGCTCACTACCAAAGTATATACTTAGCCCAAAAATCAGCGACTCTCAAACCATTACAAGGATAAGGGTCAAAAATCTGAACTTCACGTTAATTTACTTTGCATAACAATAACCATAATTTATTTAATTTATTATATTTTTTTTTCTTTTCTTTCAACAATAACAATCTTATATACAATAAATTACATTTACACTACATTAACCATTCAACACTTTTATTGGTAGGATAGTACTTAATTTTTCAAGGTTGGTATACCCAATTTTAACTGTATAAGTACGTTCTCTGTTCAACAATAACAAATTCCTAATTAATTATTTTAACCTTCTTTCTTTTTTTTTGTTTCCAGGTATCTACTAGAACGTCTCGTATTATTTACTATTAACTTGTGTAGTCACTTATATTTGCAACTTCAGGATGTTTCAATATATATATTATACCCCCTTTTTTTTTCTTATTTTTTTAGAATAAATAAAGGTTTTCAATTTATAATCCAGTCCTTAACTCTACAGATTACACTCAATAATCCCACCTATGTCTCCTATACGAGTCTACTAGTCATCTTAGTCCATGAAGAATTGTATTTAAAGATAGATAGGAAAGACAGTCTCATGAAGAAAGAAATAGAAGTTTAGGCCTATACCTACAGAGTGACTGTGGCGATAGACCACCGATACAGGAGCGGCGTCTAGATCTTGAGTTACAAACAATCTGACTCCTCTCCTGCAACCGGGAAAATATTAATGGGCCGCAAACAAAAATAAAATTTTGTAAATCGATGTCAGAGGTCCCTGACACTCTCTCCTAGAGGCACGTGGGGCCGTTGTTCGCCTCCAACATCGATGGCTTTCACAATCTCTCATAAATTTCTTTTCTTTATATGTTACTAGTATAGGCCTTGCCTACTACCAGATTTTATTTGTTTGATTCGGGATACTTCCGGCGTTCCCTCACCTCACCCTTACAATCTCTAGTACTGTACATAAACTACTTATCAGTACACTACTCGTAATTACCTTTTCTCCTCTTTCTAACCTGACCAATCCTTAGCTATTATCTTTTAACCCCTTTCTTTCTTTAAGTAGAGTTCCCTTCAGCTTATACCATTGATTTAATTCACTTGGTGGTTATTCTAGTTTTCCTACTTCTTAAGTTACTACTCTTCAGCATGGGCACCCAATCTTCTTTTGTCTCTAAATTCCCTAGAATTCTAACTGAAACTAATTCACGCCCAGATTAGTAAGCTTCTCTATAACCCCTGTAGTGACTTCTACTTCTACCCTAACATGTAAATTTTCCAATGGTACCCACCTACTGCACTACCACTCGTAGGCCTTCTTTTGCCCTTCAATCTTTCCACTTCTTATCCCCCTCTACCCTATTCCATACACCTTCGCTTGTAGATAAATCTCTATAAAAAAAACATAACTTAACACTACAGGCCAGCATGAAATCTATTTATAGATAGTCACCCATCACCTGAAAGAAACCCAAGAGGGAGGGGCCCTCGTAAGAAGTACTAAGCATGCCCCTTAATTACCTTTCTTCCTTACTCCCCTCGCGTCCTGTCTCAAAAATAACAAAGTTTATATGAGCATCACCAATTGCCCCTAGCTATGTATTCATTCGTGGGACAATCACCCAAAAAAACCTAAAGTGAAGAGATCTATCTTTGGCATTCAGTTGTTAGGCTCTTGACTGCTCTTTTATAATTAATTTAGACCAGAAATAGAAAATAGTTGGATTACTGGATTTCATCACCTTACTTCTAGAATTCTCACTTCTATGTTTCTATTCTATTCTTCTATCATACCATACAGTGTCTAATCGCCATACATGACTTAGAAACCATCCTTACAAAAAAAATGGGATATCTCAATTTTCTCGCTCCCCAAACAATAAGAAAAAAAAAAGTCTAGACGATTATACTCAACCAGTGATGTCCAACTTATCCTCCGATCCTGAGTTGTCTTCCATTACTTCCTGATGTCCATATCTGCTCTTATTCAGAGCGAGCAGTCACGACTCACTCTCACAGCTGATGTTCGCTGTAGCGGTGTCTCGTACTGGCCGACTTGGTGTATTCTTCTGATTAATGACTATCTCCATATAGCCGTGTCAAGGAAGTTCACAACCAGAATTTCCTTTAGATGAAAGTCTGACACACCATTATGCCAGAACGCCTCTACCGCTGTCACACATCCCAATCTCGTCTTCTCCCTTCTGCCTTTTCAACTTCTCTCTCTCGTGGTCAGGCACGTACTACTAACCGTCTTTCAGGTTCCGCACGTCTCCCTCGTCGATTCACCGTCGACGCATGCGCACCTCTCCTTTTCTGTAATTCAAATAAAATTCAGGGCAGTATCGATAATCATGAAAATGTTCAATATCGATTAGTTGCGGTCCCCCAACCCTTCCTTTGTTTAGGAATGGTCTCCTATCGTTGATTATGCACGTCGCTATTTGCGTCGTTACATTCTTCCCGCACTCACCATAAAAAAAATAATGTTGACACAGGTCACATTTTTTTTTTTTTTTTTTGTGCGTGTCTCTTTTACCAGCCTTAACGAATGTTTATCCAGGAACAAAGGGTTTCAAGTCTTTGACGTGCCACTTCCCCAACTTTTTACCAAAACGGTTTGTCAGTTCGTAGCTATTTTCACTGAACTTTTTCTTTATAATATAGGGCCCGACAAACTTTGCACTTAAACCTGCTGTATAAGCTTGTGAGGCATCACTTAATTTAAAGTTTCTTCTTAACACTAGATCTCCTGGACGAAATCTCACCTCTCTCCTCCGAAGATTATAATAATGACTCGAATTCTTATAGGCGGTTTCTAAGTTATGTCTAACCATTAAACGTACCGTTTTCAATTTATTGAGTCTCTCCACCCAAAGTTTTGGAATTTCTTTATAAATCGGTTGGTTTTCCACCTTTTCAATCCTACTGATAATTTCAGGCTCCTTCCCATAATTTAGCATATAAGGAGTGCATCCAGTGGAACTATGCTTAGCCGTATTTATAGCAAAATTAAATTCTCTCAAATACACATCCCAAACTGTCTGATCCTTTTGAATATAACTAGAAATCATTGTTTTCAATACTCTATTGACTCTTTCTACTGGATTTCCTTGTGGCGAATATACAGGAAAATAACAAGGAGTTATATTAAAAGCTTTAGCTATCTCTCGCATTAATTTACTAGTGTATTGCGGTCCATTATCCATCAGCAAATATCCCGGAATTCCCCATTTAAGGATAATCAATTCATAAAATGCTTCCGTAACTGCTCTACTGGTTGCTTTCCTTAACGCTTTACACTCTACATATTTGGTAAAGGTGTCCTGAAATACAATCACATATCGGTTTCCCTTTTTTGAACGTGGGTAAGGTCCCAACAAATCAGTAGCTACAGTCATCCAAGGTTTCTCTTTCTGGTAAAAATGCATTGGTCCTGCTTGAGCCGTCTGTAACACTTTCTGTCTCTGACATATTTCACAAGCAGTAACATATTTAGCAACATCTCTAAACATTCCCGGCCAATAATACTTGTTTGCTATCCTAAAGAAAGTTTTAGCTATCCCCATATGCCCTGCAGTCGGTGCATCATGACATTCCTGCAATACTTTAATCCTAAAATCTTGCGGAATAACTAATTTCCACCTATTTACTGTTCCCTCTAAAGTTTGTTCTAACTGATCTAATCTAAGATGGTACAACTTCCCATCAACGACCTTCCAATCTGGCCAAAATTTAGGTTTACTCTGTACTTGCTCTTTCCGCTTAATATACCAAGCATCTTGTGTATTTTCCCATTCCACTACTTCAGAGTTATCAGTCAACAAGAGGCAAAATTCTTCCTCTACCGTTTTCTCTTGAACTTTCCCTTCGTGTATTCTAGATAAAGCATCCGGAACTTTTTGTAATCTACCAGGCCTATGTATTACTTCAAAATCATACTCCTGGAGCAATAAACTCCACCTAGCTAATCGTCCAGTCGGATTCTGTAATGTATTTAACCATTTCAGAGCAAAGTGATCAGTATATACTTTAAAATGATAACCTTCCAAATAAGGACGAAACTTTTGAACTGCCCACAATATAGCTAACAATTCTTTCTCGACTATTGCCCACTTTTGCTCACCTACTGTTAAAGTTCTGCTAGCATAAGCTATTACTTTTTCCTCTCCTTCCTCTCCTGTCTGAATTAATGCTGCTCCTAATCCTGAAAAACTAGCGTCGGTCTGTAGCACTAGGGGTTTAGTATAATCTGGACAAGTTAATATAGGACTACTAGATAATTTCGATTTTAATTCATCAAAAGATTCCTGACATTCCTTAGTCCAACGCCATCTCTGATTCTTTTTCAGAAGTGCAGTGAGGGGCTTTACAACTTCAGAAAAAAATGGAATGAATCGTCGGTACCAAGATGCCAATCCTAAAAATGCTCGTACTTCCTTGACTTTTGTAGGGGCTGGATACTCAAGGATACACGAGATTTTATCTGAATCTACAGCAATTCCTAATGGAGTAATGATATGACCCAAATATTTTAATTCACTTCTGCAAAATTTTGATTTTTCCCTATTAATTTTCAGGTTAGCTTTTCTTAATTTCTCTAAAACTTTTTCTAACAAGGACAAATGTTCTTCAAATGTCTCGCTAATAAGTACTATATCATCCAAATAACAAAAGCATTTCTCTCCTATCTCTTCTCTTAATATAGTATCAACTAATCTTTGAAACGAGGCTGGTGCGTTATGGATTCCAAAAGGCATAACTCGAAACTGATACAATCCTCTACCAGGTACGGTAAATGCTGTTTTTTCTTTACTTGCTTCATCTAATGGAACTTGCCAATACCCATTTTTCAAATCTATTGTACTGATATACCTAGCATGTCGTAATTTACTCAAAACATGTTCAATGTATGGCAAAGGATAACTATCTCTTTTAGTACAATTGTTTACTTTTCTGAAATCTACGCAGAACCTCCATGTTCTATCTGGTTTCTTTACCATAACTACCGGAGACGACCAAGGTGAATTTGAAGGCTCTATAACCTTTTCCAATAACATTTTATCTATTTCCGCGTGTATAACTTTTTCCAAAATGGGTGATACTGGATAATATCTTTGTTTTATAGGTTTTGCATCGCCTGTATCAATAACATGAGAAATCAGATCGGTAAGTCCAGTACACTGATCAAATTTCTGTAACTGATTTTCCAAAAACACATTCAATCTGTCCCTTTCCTGAGGTGTAGGTAAAGTAAGAATATTATGTAGTTGATCTTCTTCTTTCAAATCTATAGCCTTAACGAATTGAAAAATTTTTGCTGGTTCATCTTTGAAATACCAAGTCCCATCTTGCAAATCTACTACTAACCCAATTTGTTTCAAAACGTCCATGCCCAGAATCATATCTACTGCTAAATTTGGCATAATTTTACATTTTATCGGAAAAATCCTGTCCTGCAATTTCATCTCAAAAGTTCTCTCTCCTGTTATAGAACTATAAGTTTTATCTGCTAGTTGCACTACCCTAACTTCAGATTCTTCTACTGCTAAATCTAACATTTTACACAAAAAATCACCTTTCTCTCCCACATAAGTTTTATCTGAACCGGAATCTATTAGAGCAATAAATGTAATATCCTCCAGCAAAATTTCAACAAAACATCTATCTCCATTAACTAAATCTGTAGGATTTATATTTAACATCACACAAGCCTGATTTTTAGTTAATTGTCATAAGGGATTTGTAGGCCTAACTTTTCTTTCTTGGGGCATCCTACAATCAATAGACCTATGTCCAAGCTTATTACAATTATAACATTTAATCGTAGTGCGTGGAGTAACTCTACGAGGTGCCTTACACTCGAACTGCCTATGTCCTATTTTATCACAATTCCAACATCGCTGGTTATTTGAAAAACGTAAAGTGGTGTTTTTACCATTATCCCTCGACTCATCCTGTCTCTCTTTATTTTCTGTTGCTTTAACTATTCTGGAATCATTTACATGACTTGAATTTCGTTCTTTGTCCCACGTCTTTGCAGAAAAACTAACATTGGGTTTCTTTTGTAACTCGGACGATGGAAGTTCCTGTTTTCCCTGAATTCCTAGCGCTGTATGAACTGAAGGTATAACAACTTGTCTCTGAGGTTTATAAGCCGTTTCTTTAATTGTAGCTCTAACCTGCGTTGGAGGAGGAATATATCTCTCAGAATCTAACAATATTTGTTCATACTGTCTACCTACACGTATTAAATCTGTTATAGTTTGAATCTCTGCAGGTCTAATGTACAATTTTACGTCAGGACGCAAATTTTTAATAACATTCTTCATCATTTGTTGAGGACTCATTGGAGTACTCAGCCTCCTCATTAACGTTTGAATAGCATTGACATAATCAAAAATCGATTCTTTAGGACCTTGCGTTCTCTGTCTAATCTCATCCAAAAGCGAGTCTTCCTCATCAATAGGCAAGTAATATTCTCTAAATTCTTTCAAAAAAGCTTCCCATGTAGGCCAATCTGTTAATCTGTTCCTGTACCAAAGTAAAGCTGAATCTTGTAAAATTTCGGGTAATACTGACAATAACTCTGCACCCTGTAACTTAGAACTTTGTTTTAAATCTTCCAATCTCTCCAAAAATAAGTAAATACTATCCCCAGGTTTGAATTTAACGTTCCATTTACGAACCAGATCCAAAGTATTTGGTTTATGCTGCTCTAACTGAATTGTAAACGATGGTATTACTGGTACAGCTTCTTCCGAATCAGCTACCGCCATGGCCTTCCTACGCATTAACTTAACCCATGTATACACTACATCTCCATATGAATCTTGTGGAACCGTTATATTATGTTCAACTAAATCTTCTTCCAAAACTTCCTGACTCAGAGCAAAAGCCGTAATTAACACTTGAAATGACTGAGGGTTCTTGCGGGCATAATCTAACAAGCGTTGTCTTAACTCATCCCTTGTACCTGTGGTCGGTAACTTTACTCTACCACATTCTGCCTCTAAATCCGCCTTCCTCAACTTCCTAATAGCTTGGGTTAACTCAGCTGCTCTTATTTGTGCATATGGATCGACATAAGTAGCCATATTTATATATTAACAATACCACTGGAAAAAAAAGATTAGAACACAATAGTTCAGTCGTCTGTCTTAGTCATCTATAGAAGTCCTTACTTGTCAATAGTCGTTATTCTTTTCCCAAAAATATGTTATTATTATTATTTATTTTTTTTGAGAATAAATTTCAGTTATACTAACCTAACTCCCAAAATTCTTTTAACACTATCTCGCCTCACGTTAGGATATCAAACTTTGTGATTTCAACACAACTCAACCCACGCTATGGGCTCCAAAATATATGATGACTCGTATTTCAAGTTTCCAATTCTAACTGATTAATGTTTATTTTCTTTTCTTATATCAAGCTCCACGCTATGGGCGACAAAATATGTGAAGACTGAACTTCACGATATTTTGGTCATAAATTAACAAACTATCGCCCCACACGTTACAAATTAACAAACTATCGCCCCACGGTATGGGCTATCAAAATATGTGATGTTAACACAACTCGCCCCACGATATGGGCGCCAAAATATGTGACGGGCTTTCTTACTTTATGCTATAAAGTTCCCTAACTTCTTGGATTAAATCTTCGCCAAAATTCTTAGCCAAAATCTGTGACGACTAATATGTGATTATTCTTAATCGTAGTATATAAGTTTACTGAACTCCTACAAAACAAGGTCACTCATGCACCTGTCGTGTCATCATAACACTGCCTGCATAGTCCACATTCCAACACTCAGTACAACTACCTCTGTCACCGGGTGATTGCAAATTTCCTACTCTCAGTCTACTTTCTCTTTCTTTTAACAATTTACCCAGTCTTGATAATATTGATGAAAATTTATATTAACGGGCGCCATCATCAATACGCTTCCTCTTTTCTTCTTTTTTTTTATGTATCAGCCCAGTCACAAATTAGATTATAGATACACAGGCTATGTATCTACATGCCTCTCGACTAGCTTTTAAATTAACAGTGGAGACGGGAATTGGGTTCGGATTTATCTTTCTTTTATTATTTTGCTTCTCTCTCTATTTCTCCTTTTTCTCCTTTTTCAGTGCTCACTACCAAAGTATATACTTAGCCCAAAAATCAGCGACTCTCAAACCATTACAAGGATAAGGGTCAAAAATCTGAACTTCACGTTAATTTACTTTGCATAACAATAACCATAATTTATTTAATTTATTATATTTTTTTTTCTTTTCTTTCAACAATAACAATCTTATATACAATAAATTACATTTACACTACATTAACCATTCAACACTTTTATTGGTAGGATAGTACTTAATTTTTCAAGGTTGGTATACCCAATTTTAACTGTATAAGTACGTTCTCTGTTCAACAATAACAAATTCCTAATTAATTATTTTAACCTTCTTTCTTTTTTTTTGTTTCCAGGTATCTACTAGAACGTCTCGTATTATTTACTATTAACTTGTGTAGTCACTTATATTTGCAACTTCAGGATGTTTCAATATATATATTATACCCCCTTTTTTTTTCTTATTTTTTTAGAATAAATAAAGGTTTTCAATTTATAATCCAGTCCTTAACTCTACAGATTACACTCAATAATCCCACCTATGTCTCCTATACGAGTCTACTAGTCATCTTAGTCCATGAAGAATTGTATTTAAAGATAGATAGGAAAGACAGTCTCATGAAGAAAGAAATAGAAGTTTAGGCCTATACCTACAGAGTGACTGTGGCGATAGACCACCGATACAGGAGCGGCGTCTAGATCTTGAGTTACAAACAATCTGACTCCTCTCCTGCAACCGGGAAAATATTAATGGGCCGCAAACAAAAATAAAATTTTGTAAATCGATGTCAGAGGTCCCTGACACTCTCTCCTAGAGGCACGTGGGGCCGTTGTTCGCCTCCAACATCGATGGCTTTCACAATCTCTCATAAATTTCTTTTCTTTATATGTTACTAGTATAGGCCTTGCCTACTACCAGATTTTATTTGTTTGATTCGGGATACTTCCGGCGTTCCCTCACCTCACCCTTACAATCTCTAGTACTGTACATAAACTACTTATCAGTACACTACTCGTAATTACCTTTTCTCCTCTTTCTAACCTGACCAATCCTTAGCTATTATCTTTTAACCCCTTTCTTTCTTTAAGTAGAGTTCCCTTCAGCTTATACCATTGATTTAATTCACTTGGTGGTTATTCTAGTTTTCCTACTTCTTAAGTTACTACTCTTCAGCATGGGCACCCAATCTTCTTTTGTCTCTAAATTCCCTAGAATTCTAACTGAAACTAATTCACGCCCAGATTAGTAAGCTTCTCTATAACCCCTGTAGTGACTTCTACTTCTACCCTAACATGTAAATTTTCCAATGGTACCCACCTACTGCACTACCACTCGTAGGCCTTCTTTTGCCCTTCAATCTTTCCACTTCTTATCCCCCTCTACCCTATTCCATACACCTTCGCTTGTAGATAAATCTCTATAAAAAAAACATAACTTAACACTACAGGCCAGCATGAAATCTATTTATAGATAGTCACCCGTCACCTGAAAGAAACCCAAGAGGGAGGGGCCCTCGTAAGAAGTACTAAGCATGCCCCTTAATTACCTTTCTTCCTTACTCCCCTCGCGTCCTGTCTCAAAAATAACAAAGTTTATATGAGCATCACCAATTGCCCCTAGCTATGTATTCATTCGTGGGACAATCACCCAAAAAAACCTAAAGTGAAGAGATCTATCTTTGGCATTCAGTTGTTAGGCTCTTGACTGCTCTTTTATAATTAATTTAGACCAGAAATAGAAAATAGTTGGATTACTGGATTTCATCACCTTACTTCTAGAATTCTCACTTCTATGTTTCTATTCTATTCTTCTATCATACCATACAGTGTCTAATCGCCATACATGACTTAGAAACCATCCTTACAAAAAAAATGGGATATCTCAATTTTCTCGCTCCCCAAACAATAAGAAAAAAAAAAGTCTAGACGATTATACTCAACCAGTGATGTCCAACTTATCCTCCGATCCTGAGTTGTCTTCCATTACTTCCTGATGTCCATATCTGCTCTTATTCAGAGCGAGCAGTCACGACTCACTCTCACAGCTGATGTTCGCTGTAGCGGTGTCTCGTACTGGCCGACTTGGTGTATTCTTCTGATTAATGACTATCTCCATATAGCCGTGTCAAGGAAGTTCACAACCAGAATTTCCTTTAGATGAAAGTCTGACACACCATTATGCCAGAACGCCTCTACCGCTGTCACACATCCCAATCTCGTCTTCTCCCTTCTGCCTTTTCAACTTCTCTCTCTCGTGGTCAGGCACGTACTACTAACCGTCTTTCAGGTTCCGCACGTCTCCCTCGTCGATTCACCGTCGACGCATGCGCACCTCTCCTTTTCTGTAATTCAAATAAAATTCAGGGCAGTATCGATAATCATGAAAATGTTCAATATCGATTAGTTGCGGTCCCCCAACCCTTCCTTTGTTTAGGAATGGTCTCCTATCGTTGATTATGCACGTCGCTATTTGCGTCGTTACACCACAGCGGTGGACCAGTTTCAACTTAAGAAAGAAAAATATTTCTGTTGCTTGTGAAATGCTCACAATCTCAGAAACCTATTCTGTAGCCTAACTCATTCTTACCAATTCTGATTAATATTTTTAACGATATTTTATACAGGTTGAACGCATTCTTACCAATTCTTATTAATATTTTTAACGATATTATAGTCTATACAGGTTGCATAGGCCTATAGTTGTAAAATAACGTTTTCCAGGCTTCGCGTTTCTTGTATCAAAAAGACACGAGTAGGGCTTTTCTGCAAGTACCAAAATACAGCCAAATCTTCACTTGACTTTGATGCAGATAATAGAAAATGTTTCATTCCTTTTTGTGCTAGATATTTTTTATATTTATAAAAATGTTCAACGATTTAAATATGCTAAAGGCACTAACGGCAGTGGGGTGGTGAAGTGATTCAAATTTTAATATAAATAATGACTTTAACGATGAACTTTTAGAGACAGAGTAGGCAGCTATGTTCTATGTTCCTTTACCGGTGTGCCATGAGCTGAATGTTTGAGAGCTTTAACATCTAAGGAGTTTTAATGTATTCGAAGATCAGTGTTGAGTGGGCCTACCTGAACTGATAAGATGTAAAAGCCGACAACCCAAAATTACGTACTTTGATTTAATCCTTTCAGAGCTGAATTTATATACTTTAACATGAGATTGAAAGCAATTTAGAAATGTTCAGTAGAATAGCTAATCTCCTTGAATATCAGTCGTTACACGTGTAAAAAAAAATATATATTCATTTAATAAGTTTATAATATAATGTACAACCCCAAAGAGCAAAGCTCATGTGAGGAGTGACATACATACATTGGTTCCAAGAAAAAAAAATACATAGGATGACTGAAATTAAGGCTATGGTAAAAATTTACTGGTAATAAACATAACTGCATACCATAAAAAAACTTGAAATATACTAATCAGTTTTGAAATGTACAGACATTTTTTTACGACTTTACTAAAGCAATACTCTAATAATCTTATATCTCTGTTTTCATGTTAGGCCCTTGTGCAAATACAAAAATTAAACGAGGTGCAAATGGGACGCGGAATGTACGAGTAGGCTATATGGAATAGATGAAACCATTTTATGGGCATTTTCAAGAGATATATAATTGAAAATTCATCAATAAAAGTCTATCTTCAAGATAGATAAATTTGTTCAGTGATTCAAACACTGAAAATACTGGGAATTAAAGTAGGTATAGTGGTCTCGCTATCATCGTCCCCAGAGGTGCTGTCTTTGAAATGTCATTTGTTTAATGCAAGAGGGACACACTCGTTAATAGCCGTGTGTTGAAGTGTTGTCATGTCTCAGCCAGAAACAAGAAACAAATGCCGAAATGTTGTATTATATTACTATTGTTATTAGATTGACTTGGCAAACAGAGTCTGCCACCTGCTTGTATTTGAGATTGCGAACTACTGTTTACCCTCAATAAACAATAATATAAGCCCGTAGACCGCAAAAGGAAATGCCAACGTTTGACTCGCCGAGGGGACGAAGAAAATGAGATCTTTACATAAACGAAGAAATGTCTACTAAGAGGCCTAGGCTATGTAAGAAATGTAAGATTTGGTGTTATCGGGTCGGCCCGGGCCCGGCTCGCGGGTACAGAAGTCTAGTAGACACGGATCGGGCTGCATGTCGAAGTGTGGGAGAGGGTTGGCCGCGGCTTTCCAGCACAATTAGACTGACTGCTGCAGTAGTATTGGGAGGGAGGGAGAATGAACGGGATGGGAAGGTCCCCTAAGGCCACCCCCTCCTTTCCACCCGGCGCTAAGTAGAAAACCGTGTAGTCCGGGTTTGTGATAGCGGGGTGGGGGTGAGTGATGGCCAGCTCTGAGCCCACTGACAGCTGACCACTACACCACACCGATATACGAGCTTGCACTCTGTCGTACTGGTCTTAGCGTCTCTGTGGGTTAAACACCACTACATACTCGATACACACTCTCTATCATATCAGCCTCTGCGTCTTCTCGATATAACGCCAGCTAAAACATTGTTAAAGCACAAGTGTCGTACTGGTTTCAGCTGCTGGGTAGTAGAATCCAGACAGCTGCATAATACGCGAACTGCTGAACTGATCTTACTCAAGGTTTATTTAGGTCTAGTTAAGGGTGGTAGATTCTGGAAGTATGAGAATGACTACTGATTTCTTTGTTCACTTTTATTTCTGTTTGAAAAGGAGTTTATTTTTGGGAGGGGAGAATATAGAGGAAATTTTGGCCCTAATGAATTTTCTTAATTCTTATAAACTAACTATCATACTATCTTATTCGCGTGCCAACAAATTACTTTATGTCCCTATGCAGGCTGAACTACAGTATATTACGTGAGGCAATTTCGAAGAAAGACATCCCATTGCAGTCGTCACACTGGGGCGACTTCCGGAAAATGTCAACACAGTTTTTCGTTTCGTGGGTCTAGTGTATAGTGATGGGCAAAATACAATCCGCGGGTTCAATGCGACAGGAAAGGAGGAGAACATATTACTCGATTGCTTTTCTTACTATTGCATGACTCCATGGCGGATTTTGAAAGGACGTCAAGACATTTAGCATTGAGCAAACCTTGAATATTTTCATTATTCCATTTCCTGTAGCCTGCAAACACCGGGCATTCAGCACACATTAGTTGACTTTCAAAGTAATCCTCAATCGTTGTTTCTTAACGTCTAGAAACTTGAATTCTTCCAGTCCTACGGAAATCAAGTTTCCAAATTGTGATTTCTCGTGCTCAGAAGGTTATCGCATCTTCATTTGTGCATGAGTAGGTGATTTCTTCTTAGAATCTTTGAAAGATTTATCGGAAACAGACTTCTGACTTCACTCCTGAGGCTCATCTCATTCCAGTTGAACCGGACTATGAAAACCTATCGGAAGTACAGCCTCAGTTTCATTCATCTTATAGGCTACTTCTTCATATACACGTTACAGACAAAATATTTACGAAAATTGCACCATTTCAGCATTTCAAAAAAGTATTTCGGCCCACCTTGTGAAATGATTCTGTCATTAGGTCCGATTTCCAAGGAGGTTTGCCCATCATTGGTCCAGAGTGTCTAGACTCCAAAACTATCGTCAACTCAAAAGTTACTTATATTTATATATCACTTTAGCCATTATTATGGGCACGACTTCTGCCTTAATTTAGCAAGATTAATTCCACATTGATACATTAAAAAATATAGCAAATTTAGGTAGAGTTTGTTACTGAGCAAAATAAAATCGACGGAATAGAAACTGGGAAAGTTTTTTTTTTTTTTTTTTTTTAAACTGGAACATCTTTATAATCACCTAATAAAAAAAATTGCATCCATTTAAGTTATTACACAACCCAAGAGCACTGTTTAAAAGATTTTTTGAAAACTCCAACCATTAGGTCTACCTCAAGAGATACAAAAAATAGGAGTTGAAGGACAAGAAAATGCATAATTTTCAGAGTAGGCACAGTATCATAGAAGTTTAAAGTTATTGTAAACATCCCAAATATTATCTAAAACTTAGAAGCATATTTGTTACGACCAACCCTTACAGCAAGAAGTGAATACTGAGGCCGGAGAACAAAGGATTCATTAAAATTATTAGTAGCCATTATATCGAACCCGTTCAGAATTGATTTATTTCTTCTAAATACAGTATTGCGAAAAACATTTTGTCTCAACATACATAAATATCAAGTTCTAAATCTACCTACGCATGTAGCCGAGCCAAAATGGTTTTTATTTTAATTTCTGCATTAAAGCCCAATTTGGGGGCTAAATTCATTTGTCTGCAGTTTCATAAATGGGACCAACTAGATAAGATATTTCCTTGATTAAAGAATGTAGTTTTTACAAATACGCAAGAAAATCCGTACACATTCTCTCGACATTAACTGAATAGTTTCCTGATTCTAATTTTTTTTCTGCAATACTTTTAATAATAATAATAATAATAATAATAATAATAATAATAATAAAGTAATAATAAGCATATATTATAATGTATTCTGTACCAGTAGTTTTTCTTCATATTTTGATGGATGTATATTTTTATAATTTTCCCCTCGAAATTGGAAAATATTTATCTAAATCTTCCCAAGTAAATATTTTCTGGTGGACAGCACATTATTTTTGTAAACAGAAAAAAGTAGGCTACTTTCTACTGAACATCGTTTTATGGGAAATACTTGAAAACTGCTACCTCTCTAGCTGTGTAATTTGACTAACCACGAGCTTTGCTCATCTGGATAATTTCAAGGAAATATGTATGATTTTGTAAAGCACGATAATCTTGTTTGTATGCTTGTTTGTTTGAAAATTTGTTTTCAATAAAATGCAGTTTCAAAAAAGTCAATAACAAATAGCGTTAGAACATGTGTCATAACGCGGTAAGTTTCTAGATTCTTCTGTAAAATTATGAACTTAAGTGATGTTGGGAAACATGCTCTACAATTTGCCTGTTAGCACAAGCGTAATGTACTAAACGTAAAAGAAACCATTAAAAACCGCCGACAAAACTGCGATAAATAATTTTTTTATAAGCAGTAGTTAATATACGATGTAATTGGATGTAATGTAATGTAATTCGCGGATGTAATACGATGTAAAATTACGATGTAATTTTAAAATATCCCCCGGAAGATACCTAACTGGAGTGTAAAGTGTCGCTTCAATATAATTTTCCCATTTCATGTATGATGTTTACGACAGCCACACAGACATTGCAGAAAATAATATTTTGAACTCAACGCCCAAACGCTAATTTAACACTTGAACGAAAATTATTAATCAGTGTTGGTCTTCAAGAAAACAGTTGACAAAATGATTTAGGCTCACAGACTAGTTTATTTTATTGACCCTATTCTGCAAATTTTAAATGAATTTTAAATTTTAGAGTTATTTTCTATCATTTTATGACAAATTTAAGACAAAACTATTGTACTCTTCAGGATACATGAGGCATTTAAGAATTAAGCTGAAAACTACAGATGTTGAATTTAATGGTCGAAGACAACGCTTGCTATTTATAGCTGGCCTATCCATGGTAGTCTACAACATTCTTGGTTGCAGTAAAGCATCAGCGATTTACAATCTACAAACTTAAAAGGAAAACTGTACCTTGTACTGTGAGATATACTGGTACAAAATGAAATTTGTACGAAGTCTGCAGAAGGTACAGTACAGCACTGAAATTTGTCCGTGTTCTTTCAAGGAGCGACATAGAATTGCTACTGCAAACTTGGCGGAATCATATTTTAAATAACACTATGGAAACCTGCATCTTAAGCTGACTGCTTTTAAGTAATCCTGCGCAAGATATCTCAGCTCTAAATCAAAGCAAATAAAATGTCTTACATGTTCTAATCTTACAACACTTGTTTGACCTCCTTACTTAAGAAAAGGAAGAGATTATTATAAGGAAATACACTGTACACAAGTCTGTATTTTGTATAATCGTACATTACAGATACAACTAACGTAGACTATAATGGGTAACTTCTCGCTGTAGATCTTATATAATCATATTATTTAAATATTGAGTTGTACGTTATAGTTATTTGAAGAATTGCAATATTTTACCAGCCAGCAGTAACACCAATTATTTACCGACTTGGTTTTATGGTTATTTAATGGCGGGGTTGTACTGCCTGTGAGAATCGCCGGTGTGTCGGAATTTTTTACCGCATGAGTTCTTTTACATGCTTGTAAATGTACAGACATGGGCCTAACACATTATGCCACATTGGGCACAGAAAGCCAACGCGAAAGTGACTGCTTCACTCAAAATGACATTTATCGAGTTATATGCCTGCTTTAAGTAATGGTTAGTGAGCACAACTATTTATGTTTAAATACATAATAATAATATTTAATGTTATCTGGCAGAGTAAAGGTAAAATTATAAGGTATTATTGCACAATTTATGGAAGTGTTTAGATACAATAATAAATATTTACCGGACGTTGGAAACTGCTCACCTAAATTTTCTACCTCTTTTCTGGTCATATGGAACTGCACACCAAATTTTTCTACCTGGTTTCTGCTCATACACTACTGGTATTACCTCCTTAGATTATGGTCTTATGGAAATGAACATGGAATGGAGAATCGAACTATATAGCTCTTCGCAAATATACCGTATGCAGGTTGTGAAATATGCTTCCCACTTAAGTGATATTGACGAGTACTTAAGTTTTATTTGCTGACAGACATGAATGTGCAAGATTAAAAAAAAATCACTAGCTTATATGTACCAGCATTTTACATTCAACTGCATCATAATGTGGGCGATTATATTCGCTTCTAATAGTCTACAGCTACTGCAAAGTACACCAAGGAAGAAAACAGTGTTTTATATTATACTAACTTACTGCCGTACTACTCCGGCCACATGTTTATAGGTATTCGGTTTTCCAGTGGTGTTATCACTTCTGAATCAGTGTGCAGTATCCGGATAGGATTAGTGGAACCCTCAACCCTTAGTGCAGTTTCCGCCCACCCATATTTGCATACATAAACATCTTAGTAATAATTGAAAACTATGTCTTCTTATAGGTATAATCTTATTAAAAAGTAAATAAATTTTACATTAAGCGGCTCGAGGATATACACTACAGCAGACATTTAAAGTTATGCAGGAAATCTTTTCTTGATATGGAATGTAGGATGTTATAAGTTACAATACAAACTGATATCGCTGTTATAAAGTAGGCCTACAACGAAAAAGAAAGCTAAGCATCTTAAGGATTATGAAATAATTTAGTAATTTATACTTGAACGACGATGTAGTATTACATGTCTTAATGTCATGTGGGAGGCAATGTCATTGTCGAGAGGAGGTATTGGTGAAGGATAAAGTGTGTGTGTGCCCACCCGGAGTGCCCAACAATGAAGTTGATTACCTCCGGTCAAACCAAATTTTGGTAACCATTTGTTTGCTGTGTGTACCTAGGTTCGCCCATTTTCATCCTTATGGGATATGTGGTGTTTATGACATGATAGGGCTGTGTACTTGTTTCAGATTTAAGTGGCGCAGAATTGACTCTCTCGCAGTGATGTCAGTGAAGGATAAAGACTGCAGGCTTGTTCTATTTTGAGGTATTACTAAGTGTAGGCCTACTAAGATGCGAACGAGTGTCGGATGTGTGATGCCCTTGATAATTTGTGATAGAGGGAATCGAGATATGCTGGAGACTAAGGGAATGCAGTTTTCTACGATCATTGAGTTGATCAAAGATAATTTTCAATATAGGGTGAGATGTGGTCAACTTTTTTTTTTATCACAGATAAATCGGATACCTATATTATGAACTCGAATTATTTGAGAAAGGTTGATGTTGAGATCGCTTAATATAGCAGTAATCAAAATGAGGGATTACCAGAGTAGGCTATGTGTTAAAGTTCTCTTTAACGAGAATGGAAGAACAATTTTAAGGCGCTTAACCGAATGAGTGATCATAAAATATTTTTATACATTATTATGTGAGTTATCTGAATGTTCGAGTTGAGATTTTTGTCAAAGAAAATGGACTGAATGGAATTAAGGTTTTGTCAGGGTAAAAGGACAAGTTGTAATAAACCAATGATTAAAATAATATCTGCACTCATAACAATGTATCCTAATTTATTTATAATCTTCAAAATAATGTCTATTTCATAAATAATAAAATCAGGTAAACTGATGTAACAAAGTGCCAGTATGTTTTTGTTTAATCAGTTATGACTGCAATTATGATATGCAGAATATGTTTTTTTTTTTTTTTTTTTAAATTGATTTCCAAGTTAAGCTCCAGATTTATTCATTAAGCAGGGCTTGCGGAAGAAGAAAGGTCTACCATCTCGGCCACCTGGGTCATTTTAACGGTCTAGTTGGATAAGCGCATGTAAAACAATATTGTCATAGCTACCTGTATTTTAATTTCCAAGGCCTTATAAGATCACAGTAAAACAATAGGCTATGTTGTCAAGATAACTGATTTTCATTTTTTTTATAAATTCTTTCGAATACGTATATTGCCATAAAATAGGCACTAAATTGAGCATTACTCCGAAACAGATCAACCGATTTTATCCATTATGAATAGACGTCTTCCCATGGACATTGTAAATGTGTATACCAAGTTTCATAAAAATCCGGTAAAGCGTATTTGAGTTACCGCGTGTTTAAAATATACACTAAATTGGGTTTTACTTCGGTACCGGTTAACAGATTAGGTTCAAATTCAATAGGGCACTTTTCATGGACGTCATAAATGGGTATACCAAGTTTAATGAAAATCCGTTACAGCGTATTTGAGTGATGGCGCCTTTCTCTGAGAAAGGCGCCATAATCTATTAAAATAGGCACTAAATTGGGCATTACTCCGGTACCGGTGAACCGATTTGGTTCAATATCAATAGGGTTCTTCCCATCGACATTATGAATGTTTATACCAAGTTTCATGAAAATCCGAAAAAGCGTACTTGAGTTATGGTGCGTACAGACGCACGGACATACAGACAGACGGACAGACATTGTTTCGTCCCCCACACAATCTCAAAAGTACCATACTGGCACTTAACAAGTCAACAAGCCATATCGTTTTCCTCTATCAGCAGATGTTGCCTTTCGCTTTAGTCCTTTTAACATCGTGTTGACCGATTACTAATTTCTACTACAGCATGAAAATATATACGGTAACAAGCAGAAGTAATTGATACAGTCTAGGTGATTTTGAAAATAACGTGATCTTGAATTAACTTTAAAGAATAACGAAGTGTATACAAAAATATGGAAGTAGCTATAGTTACTAAATAATTATATATATATATATATATATATATATAATAATAATATTAATAATAATAATAATAATAATAATAATAATATAACTTGACGTATGTCCTCCTAAAACTTTTATAATATGAAGATAATTTAATTGTGTATAGAATGCAATCGTTAACATCGGCCACCTGCAAAGTCTGGCACTGATTAGAAGCCCCAGGCTCGATCTCCGGCACTTCGAATTATTCTGAGGTGGAAAGTTCTGGTTGGGAGTGCACTCAGCCACGTGAGGACAACTTGACAATCAAAACAAAGCCAAGTGACGGGCTTGAGGATCGACGGATTGAAGGCATGCCCCCTAGTCTTGCCGTCTGCAAAATATGAAGTCGAAATACGGATTCAAGAGTCCGACAGTAAGCCCTGTCTCTTCCAAGGGACACTACAGAGTTTAGACTTTAGCTTTATTAAACAGGTATAGAAGGCATTTACACATTTTTAAATGTATTTTCAGTAGAGTTTGAAAGGAAAGCAGAACAATTCATACATATTTCGTAGAGATTTACGAGTAGTAACTGCCACCAAACACATTCCTGATTATCCTAAATCCTAGATTTAGCAGCTATAGCCTGACTTTTTGCGTTGTCCTTTTCTGCTGCCTTTTAACTGTCGGAAGATTTGTATCGGTACATAATAGTTTCATCGGAATAAATAATTCTAACTACAGTGTACAAAGCTAAACGTATGACACTGGAACTCGGTTCTGACTTACCCGTCTCAGAGAAACGTGGTCCTCTACTTGACATAATCAACCCCAAACTACAGCCTAACAATGAGATAAAAAAGTAACAACCCCCTGCCTTTAATTTCCATCAGAAACAATTAGCAGTGGTGGAATACGACAGTTGCAGCCTAAAACCATCGTGGCAGCAAGTTTTCCTAACCAAACTTTCCCCCTCTTTCCGTGTTCCTGTGGAAATAGATGCTTTGACTTTCTGATCGACATTCACAATTATTTCTGACTTTCCTTCACCATCGTTATAAAATGTCCGGCCCCAAGTCTGGTGTCGTCAACAGACAAGGTACAATATAGCCCCATGAACTGTGTAGTGAATATTTCATTGATGATGGAGAGTACAATAAGCTAACTTGTCTAGTGTCACTTGTCAGGGGGCCTCGGCCATGCCACGTCTCCCGTTTAGAAAAATTTTACTGCAACACTGATATAATATAAATTCATGTTACTTTATTTATGTGGATTTTTTTCCCCAATGAAGAATGCGTCAGAGTGACGCTCTGTCACTTTTATAACAATATACATGAAAGGTAAAATATTGCTATGTCTAACGTTTCATTAAATATGCCAGTTTTGTCGAGTGGGTTTTAATGTCGTACTGATTTTTTTAGATACGTGGGAAGATGAAAAGAGTTTTTTTTTCTATTTTAAAATATCACCAGTTCCAAAAACTGACAAACGTGACACATACAACTTATTTTGAATGCTGATATAAGGTAAACACGTATTGAAATGTCACTCGGGATTTCGGGATCAGAATGACTAACTTGGATCCTCTTCCCGTATTTATAATTCATTTTGCATGCCTCTAGATTCAAAAATTAAAATTTCAACGTAGATAAATAATTTATTAGCTACCTCATTTCTATTAACACTTTTTAATTAATTGCAGAAATGTGTGATCAAATTATACAATTTAAAGTTCTTGCAAGACTCGTATTGATTTTGCATTTTTCCTAGGCCTATATTTAATTAGTAAGAATACTTGTTAGCCTAATCATGAAAGTAGCCGATGTTGTGATTTTAGTGAATACCTACACGCTTGAAATATTAATTAGGCCTACAACTTTTAGTTCTGCTATAATGGCTATCTGTAATCTCTAGCCTTCACTCTAACCGTTCTAACATCAGTGAGTTGCAGAAGAATTTAAGACTTCTCGAAACAAGAATAGACTCAAGACTGAAGAGAAAGACCATCACTCTTCAAACACGATTTTATTTTTATAAATAAATGGAGAGAGACTGCGTTGTACGAAAACCCTGTAAGAGTTGATTCTATTTTGAAAAATAACTTATATTTAATCTTTTTTTATTTTGATTGGAAGTGCTCCTACGCTCACCCTTCACAAAATAATATTAGCTTTAATAGTAATCATTCCTCTGCATGAATCTGTTAGAATTTTCGGCAAAATATTTACAGTATTTAAAACATGCTTTTACAAAATTAAACTTCTGTTGTCCAAGTCATACAACTCATAATGAAAAATGCCATATTGTATTTCTAGTTTTATCGTGTTTCAATGTCAGTCTTTTCAAATACAGGAGATTCTTTTGTTTGTTAATAAAACTGTATAAATATAGGCTATGTCTACTGTATAAATGTATGTTCTATATAGTTATCAATTTTATTTTTCCAGTGGTATAGATATAAATATTAGAAGTATAGAAATATCCGCCTATATACCACTCAAAAGTAAGCAACAAATGAAGCAAAGCAGGAAAAGATATTAACTTATGTATATTATATATACAACTACCAAATATAACAAGTAACAAATAAAATTTATCAATAAAAGCGTTTAGTTTTAAATTTATCACTTGACAAGCAAACTTAGATTTACCTTTGGTAATCCGGACGGCCGTTTCGCACTACTTTAGTGCATCATCAGCGGTTTTCGAACTGCTACTGGTGGGTGCCTGTGTTGTACGCCTAGGTGGTGTAGCGTGTTTTTTAGTTCTAGTACTGCCTTGTTTTTCCTGCTTTGTTTCATCTGTTGCTTACTTTTGAGTGGTATATAGGCGGGCATTTCTATACTTCTAGTATGTTCTATAGTTCTGCATGTAAATCTTCTATAGTTTTTGTCTATGCTGCACTTCTATAGGCCTAAAGTTTAAAATATTTCAAAGATTAAAATATGTCTGAAGTGTTCTCAACATATCCAATCTCGCTTGCGATGTAGGCTTAAGTTATTGTGATAGTATATACGCTTATTAAGGTGTAAAGATTATTACGTAAGTACAGTAATATGTAGCCTAAGTACAGTAATATGTAATCGTCCAAAGTTTGTATATTAAAAGGCTCAGACAAAGCTGGTAAAAGTGACAGTAGCTGAAAATTCTACTTCAAATGGTAAACGTATTCTGAATAGTATTAATAGCTCAGAAAAAAGAGCTTTTATTTTTAAGTTGAAAACGATTTGAATAAGAAAATCTAAACAAGATATTTTCTTGAACTGTATACACAGGTGAGGCAATTTTTACCACATGAACACATTTCTTTTGTCACTTGTATCGCTTTTTTTTCTGAGCCCTTATTGTACATTCAAACGACAGAAGACGGGCGGACGGATGGATGGACACTGGACATTCAGACAGGAAGATAGATATACAATCAGGTAGACAGATAGACAAAGACAGTAGGCTACAGTGCAGTTTTCATCTATCTGTCCAATGCTTAGGATTACATAATGTACGATGTATAATATCGTTATCTTAGGATACTATTCTTTGGTCTAATAATATGTTCTTGTACCAGCTTACAGTCTATAAGGTACTACTCGTATTTTGCTTCATACACAACCCTTATATTGCACCCTAAAACCGTCGATCACAAGCTTACTTATTACAGTGAGGGAAAACAATCTTACGTCATTAGAAAAATAGTGGCTACGAGATTAGTTTCTGCAGGACTATCACAACAATTACACTAGGAAATGAGGGTCCAGGCAAACAGACAAGAGGGATAGGGATGCAACCCTAGTCTGGTGAGATGAAACAAAAGAGGATGTGAGAGGAAATTGGACGCGCGTGTGCGTTTCGGGAATTACATTGGTGTAGGTTAAGCTGGCCACTTGGACCAATCGTCACGAAGTCGTTGTATTGAATTACAGCAAGCACACAATTTACCCTGGCTTAAATACACGGCCACCACTAACTTCCACGGAACCCACTCCAGATACTATATCTCTGGAGTGCTCGTATATTATAGTTCCGAGAGCCTTTCTACAGAATTACATGGCCTTAATTTCTGTCGATTGTTTAACTGATACAAATGAAAGAGGATGACCAGAGGGATTAACGAAGAATGTCACATTTTCACCATTCTGAGATATTTTAATTTTAAAATTTTAAACGCTAGACCAGGTCTGTTCAAATTTGGAGGAGCTGGGGCCAAATTACTTTAGACAAGTCATCTTGAGAGCAGTACTTAATTTTATTCATAATAATTTCACCAGTTGGCTTATTACTAATAAAGTCTATTATAGGCCTAGTCATCACTAACTCAATGGTAGATGTTATAGACAATCTTAAAATAGTGCGACAAATAAAAAAGAGAAAATGTTGTTTTCGCAAAATATAGATTTTGTCAAACCACTTCAACATTTCAATGAACATAATAGTAAAATAAATTGTAGCGAGAAAAGGCACCTAACCTTCGAGATAAGTACTGTAGTTCCTAATCTCGATAACTGTCCCTGAGTCCTGTGGTTATTTTTTATAAATCTCACAATCGAGATTGCATTTTCACAAAAAGCATGTGCTTGCAAATATAGTCGTGTTCGGAAGATCAAAATCTCTCAGTAGCAAAACTTGTATTCTGAAAGAATTCTGAAAAAGTTGTATTCTGTTCTCTTTTGAAGAAATGGACCGGCTTGAAAATCACGTACTGTAGTTCAATCTGAAACTTTTATAGGTGATCCTCAATGTATCCTCAATGTATGTTGTCCTCTATGTTTTCAAAATCAGATGATGTACATCTCGAAGGAATAATTCTTGAATAATCATTTTAATATCCTCTCAAATTAAAATAATTCACATCATCTATTAATCTATTTCAATGGGCGTCATTTGAAAAACATGGAGAAAATTGTAATTTTTTGTTCCTAAATTTGACCTCAACAGATTCGCAACTTATGCTCATAGTAACGACTGCTGTTTTAATTTATTGCTATATTATTTAAAGGCCAATGTTTTTTTATTTTTATTTTGTATCACAGGCTATAATAATAAATTCCAAGGGCCAAAATGCGGCCCACGATTCGCCTGTTGGACAGCACTGCGCTGACACATGTTGACATAATACTTTGAGAATCTTGTTAAAGTTCTAACAATGCACTCACAATGTTTCAATCGTTTCTGCTCAACAATAATGGAGAAACAACAACAATAACCGTTTATTAACCTTTTTCTAAATTAGTTGACAATTACAGTGTAATTTGGCATATTCCAGAAAGCAAGTATTGTACATCAATGTCGAAGTTGCAAATCCATTACGCCTTTTTCTCATTTCAGGCTAAAAATAATAATTACAAGACACCCCACACCCACGGCCGTTAATTATGATTTTCGTGACCCGAACCGCTACTTGTTTTAATCAAGTAGCTCCTCGGTTTGAATCATGAGGTTAAGTGCACCCCGGTCCAGACCATTACTCAGAAAAATCCGAGGAAGCACCGGGGATCGAAACCCGTGGATCCGTAGCCAGCGACGGTAACCGCGAGATCACGCAAGCCACAGAGGTGGTCATATTTATCATTAAATTAACGTTTTGACAGATAAAAGTGCAAAACCGATCATAGGCTACATTCAATTGAGACTGCAAAAATAAATTTAAAAAAAACAAAACAAGAAAGGTGAACAATTAGTGTCGAAGTGGCACTAAAAGAAGGATATTCACAATTTTATAAAGGTTTCTACGGAATTAGCCTTTTGCCGTGAAAGTATTCCGGATTGCTCGCCACATTACCTAGGTATGCCGTTTACAGAGAACGTGCATGGACGATATTCTTGCCAGAAAGAGGAGAGAGACTGGGCCGAGCGGAATAAAAGCAATCTCATAATGGGCTACAGTTGTGTCCAAGTGGTCATCTGATAATTAGGCGCCCAGTTGCTGCTCCATGTGGTTTGGCGTCGTGGCCATTTCTTTCCCCATTAGCGCAGCCACTATGCAGCTCGACCCTCTGCGTCGTTAAACCACAGGACGCCCCTGAGTCACTCGCACCTCATGGGGAAACCAACTAAAAATTATAATGCTTCCTGCACGGTAATACTACTCTTTATTTTTTGCTGATCTTTTAATAAAGCTAGTGTACACAACTATCTTCCTACATGTAGACTTAGAATGCTACTGAGAAGTTTAGTTACTATAATTACAACACTCGTCTGTTTGGGAATGTTTGTATATTTTGTTAAATAGGCCACGAAAAGAAATTATCTTCAAGTAGCCTAAATGGAGGCCATTTCGATATATTTCCAATAGAGTGCAGAACAATTTTAAGTTTTTTTACTTACTACTTGTCTTTGCTCTTTGGAGCACTACATTTTAATAAAATAAATAAATAATGTAATAATGTTCGATATATTTCCAATAGAGTGCAGAACAATTTTAAGTTGTTTTTACTTACTACTTGTCTTTCCTCTTTGGAGCACTACATTTTAATAAAATAAATAAATAATGTAATAGCGTTGCATTATGTTTATTATAGTCGAAAAATGTTATTGAATTTTTACTCAAAATAAAAATATATTGGAATCGAGCAAGTTTCATAATTTTTTACGAGTGTCTTAATTATCAATATAGGCAAGCTGCATACCACTGTTCTTGTTCGACCATAATTAAATGTTTAGTTTTGAGATTTTAGTTTCATAGAAAGAAAGAAGTCGGCTGACCGCAGCAATCAGTTGTTAGCAAGTTCTCGTATTTCTTGTCTTCTGCGATAGACGTTCAAGTTGAATCTGTTCTTGGCCGTTTTCTTGAAACGAACGGATTTTTACAAGATGAAATGAACTGAATTTAGTATAACTTAGGGTAAGGTGGTACATTTTCGAACATGGTACAATTCTGAACGGACTAAGATTTTTATCCATTTTGGGGTTTCAAATGTTAGCCAACCTCTTTTTAAAAATATAGCGTCCATACTGATTGTTTTGTTGATCTGTATCCGCGAGAATGATGTTCCGAGTTGTCTCATTCGGCCATAAAAAATTATTTTCCAACCGAAGGTAAGAACGCCATGCTTGAAAAATGGCACGTTATAAAATTGCTTATAATTCCACGTTGTGTTACTGGAATATATTTTTGAGGACCAATTTTTAACTCATACCAACAAATAGCGTAGTCTTTAATACGTAAGTCATTGGCACAACAATGGGCATTCGTGAGCGGAATTTCAACAATGTAGTAATTTACAAAAACTAGCTCGAGGTACAAATTCGAACAAATTTTAGGTACAATTTCGAACAGTACTTTAACCCGCGATTGCTTGCTTAAGACTTGCATGGAAAAGCTGTTTTGCTGTCACAGCATTCTGCATGTTTATTATTATTAACTGTGCAAGTCAAATATAAAAGGGTGGTATTCATATATCTCTCAACAGTGGTATTATTTCAACGAAGAGTTATAAACTAAGACTTCCTCTGTAATGTTATTTCATCTCAGCATTTATGCAATACACAATAGCATGCAGCTGTTAAGTATTTTTATTATTGCTCTTGATGTTATAACAGACCGTCTTAATGGTCTAGTGGTTCCTGACTACGGACCCTCAAGTCTGGGTTCGATCACCGGTACCTCCTCGGATTTTTCTGAGGTAGGGTGATCTGGAACGGGGTGCATTCAGCCTCTTGACACCAACAAAAGAGCTAATTCATAAAGAAGTAGCGGCTCCGGTTCAGTAAGCCATCAATAACTGTCGTAGGAGTCGGCATGCTGACCACATGCCCCAATCCGGCCATCTGCCTATTTAAAACGTGACACATCATTATTACGCTCATATTACTGATAAATAATAATAACAGAAAATAATATTTGGAAGAAAGCACTTTGTTCGTTGAAAATGCCACTGTTCGAAATAGTACCCACTGGTGTTTAGAATTGTACCTACTGCGGTACATTTTCGAACGATATTCTGGAAATGAAAGATCGATTGCCATGACCAATATTGCAGCTGTATGACTTTGATATTTTTGTGAAGGGTCAACTACATTGCCAACTTTGTGAATACAATACAGTTGAACTTGTCTTATGTTTATTGTGTTCATAAAATAAGAATAAGTTATTTGTTAAGTGTTCGAAAATGTACCACCTTACCCTAATAAGTTATTAAATTTATCACGAACAGAACTGATTTAATTTTAAATAGGTATAGGCCTATAGGCTCTTTATTATGCAGTTTAATTTGCTGCTCTCGAAGTTTCAAGATCATTCCTTGTTTAACAATAAACAATATCACACCTATTATAATGAAAATCTGTATAGCAATGTATATCATTACGTCACATGTAATAAGAGTATTACACATACGCTAGTACGGTCGAACAAAAATAATAGATTAAGTAGATCAGTGTATCAGTGAGTCCTTTTCTAAACAATAATAATTCTGGTAATAAAAAAATCATTGGCATATTTCACCAAGACTGTTGTCTGAAGACGAGAAATGGGTCTACCCCAGGGTTCCTTTTTAAAAATTAATGTTACGCTATAGCCTGTTTATGTTTTGATCCCTTCAATAAATGTAAATTCTTTCTGATGATCGGTGACTGAAAACGAGAATCAACAACGGTGAACGAATGCCTCTACTAACCTTTCACTGCTAATGACGTATAACTGCGTCATCTCAAACAATTGAATGAAAACAGTTGTATACTATCAATCGAGTTATGCTTTATGTATAATGTAGGATTTTATATATTTGTTACTCTAATTATTTCAGCTATTCCACTGAAACTTTCCTCGTCGATTTCAAACTTAGAACCCATTGACAATTTTATTTAATGATTGCTTATATTAATATATGAATACAAGAATTAGGCCTAACAAGGAAGTTCTAACTTATAGGTTTTTCTTATGAATCTGAAGATGATAACATCAAACAAAATCTTATAACTTCAAATACACCATTTTAGGCTACTTATTGGCATTATGAGACTCCACTTTACACATTTTGTTTCGAATTAAACAAAATTATTTTGAGCTAAAGATTAGGCATATATGTAAGCACTGTTTAGACTATAGTCTATAGGGAAAATAGAAAAGTTCGAATTAAAAACTTTCGAAATATGAGAATTTAATCCATTTTATAGACCTATAAGATAATAAGAAGTATCAGCAGAAAAAGATAACACCCAATTGAAAAATAAAATTTTAATTACTTAATTAAACATTAAATTTAACATTAAAATAAACAAATCACATGTAAGTGGTACATAGACAAGAAATTTCGCTCACCAATTTTAAAAACAAACTTAGGCCTACTTTTAATATACTTTTCATTTTAACCATTGTCCTAGAATACATTTTGTTTAGCAAACAAAAATTGCTTGGAGATGGCCCAAGCCATCGCATCTGATCTTTAAAGAAGACAAAATTAACAGAAGAATAAAAAAATGAAAAGGAATATGAAGATGATTCCAAGCCATTCAATTAGGCAAGTTAATTCGTTTAATAATCAATTAGACAATATTTGACGATACATTGCTTTTCCACGCCTTTTCCAAAGATGTTTCTTTTTTTATTTTCAGAACTACTAATAAAAGGTAGCAATTTCTTCAACGTCCCAAATTATTCTTAAATATGATGAGGCGTCGCGTCGGGACGGCGTGCGCGGTCATGGTGTTGGTCACGAGGGGCGGCCTGAGGGCAGGCGGGGCAGTAGCAGAGGAGGGGCATGATTCCTGTGGAACCGGTACTCGACTCCACCTCTAACAACTTACACCTTCATAAAAACAATACACCTCAGAAAGGCTGCACCAGCGCAATCTGCCAGTGTCTTTAGCAACTCTATGCTGGTGAGAAGCTCTTCTGCATTCAATTTCACGTTCGTATTATAAAAGACAGGAAAGAAGAAAATTCTTCGTATTTCTTAATTTGGACCATTTTGGTATTCTGACGGATTTATTCGGGTATAGGCCTATTCCAAATGCTGTAAAATTTAAATATTTCATCTCTTAATTTGAGACGAGAACCTAACCACGAAATAAATTACGTTAGGCCTATGCATCACTTAGAAACAAAATCAGTAGATTAACGTAAATAGGAATTAAGCTGTCAACTGTCAGGTAGAAAACTACTTTTTAAAACATCCTTAAGAGTACCAGTAAGTGTGGTTGTTTTTACCCTAACAAGTTTCTAATGGAAGAAGCTTATCGTTTATTGTTATGTAAGTAGAAATTTTATTATACCGTTCATGTTAAATTAAATAAAAGATCTATTAGCAGGCATTAATAAAAATAATTAATCAACAAACTGTAACAAAGTCATGAGGTCAACGAAAATCAACGTTTTCATGTCAAGTTAGAAGTTAGTAAGATGAAGAGAAAGTTGTTTGAAAAGCTTAATGTCAAATTCCCCGAAAAGACTTAAGCAAAATGCAAAACATCATAAGAAGCAAGTTTCTCAGCTATGTTGTTTGCAGACACATAGCCTACATAGCCTACTTACTTACTCAATGGCAATAGAAAATTCCTGTAAGAAAGTTAAAGGAATATTATCTATTTTATGGAACCTGCCATTCCCCGCCATTCAACCCTATTCTGTGCTAAGTCCATCAAACCATCCCATGCAAATCTTACTTCCCTTAAGTCTGTTCTAATATTGTCTTCCCACCTACGTCTAGGTCTTCCAAGTGGTCTTTTCCCTTCGGATCTCCCAATACATATTTTTGAGAAAGGTAGGCTTCACTTTTTTCCCCTATGCGCCCATTTCATCCTCCGTGATTTAATTACACACAGGAAAATAAAACAGGTTGATAATAAAGTTGTTATTTTATTGATCGAGCTCAACGGTACAACCCAACATGAATTTAAACACACTGTCCAATTTAGAAGTTTCAGAATTTAAATTTAAGTTTTAATAATAACTATTCGTAAAATTTTAGAAATAGAAACCAAAAAATGTTAGGGTTTGTCAAAAGGTAAACGTAAGACCATGGCTATTTAAATATAACGAACCATTTACGCTCAACAGGCGGACATATAGGCATAAAAATCATTCTGAAAATACTTTTTTTCGGCTCTCAAGCATCATGAAACATGTTCTCTCAGTGTTATCCTAATTTCGATAGGTCTATTTGTCACGATTACTATAATTATACTAAACAACTAAAAGCATAATTGAATATCAGTTTTATGAAAACCTACCATAGAATAGATTACAAGATTCGAGAAGAGTAGAGCAGCGCATTCTGTTTGAATCAGGATTAACTAGGTGGAGATGCAACTTGAAAAATAACGTGGTGCCTCTAGGGAAGCACACTTGACGTATCAATCCTGGTCCAGACAGAAAGGCGTCCAGCATTCCGCTTCTCCTTCAATTTTTTCTCTTCTCTGTCTCTCTCTCTTTCTTTATCCATCTATTCTTCTCTCATTCACTCACTCCCTCTCTCCACTCCATCCTCTCTGTCTCTCTCTTGCATGCTGTCCGTCTATCCATTTATCCAGCCAACCAGTCATTCACCCATCCACCCATCCAATAACTTGATGTAAACTTTTTTAGATCCCTTGGATTAAAAAAAAAATAAAGTATGGGTAGGCCTATGCTTGTATATAGGCCTATGTTTCAATGTGAAGATATATCTATATCTAAATTTATATCTATTTGTCCATGTAGCTGTCAATCTATTCTTCTGTCCGTCTCTACAACTTTCGGCCAATCCGCCTATCCGTCTATGAAGACTAGGCTATCTATCCACTATCATCGATCTATCCGTCTATCCACATCCATCTAACCTGCCTATCCGTCTGTCTATCTAACTATCATTCAATCTCTATCCGTCTGTCTGTCTAACTATCATTCAATCTCTATCCGTCTATTCGTCTAGTCCTTTTTCTTTCTGTCTGTATATCTGCCTGTCTATCTGTCTGTCAGCCATCCATGTTAGAGTATTCACTCGTATATTTTTCTATTCATCTCTCTGCCTGTCTGTTCATCTGCATATCAGTCTATCCAGCTATCCATACCTATATGCATATCTGGCTATCCATTCGTATTTCCGTCTGTCTGTCCATTCATCCATTCATCAATCAATTATCCATCCATCAATCATCCATCTATAGAGTAAAATCGTTGCCTTACATCGTTGTATGATTTATTACTATTTTCAAACTGCTAGATATAGCGACAAGCCTAGAAGAGATTAGACCTATTATGAACATAGCCTACATTAAAATCTACATTACGCCAGGTAACAATATTTTACGTATCTCGCTAGTGTATGCCGCAGTATTTGAGTAATATTGGCCTAGACTGGATCTGATGCGAGGGAAGCCTTCCAACGTGACCAAATATTCCTGGAGATGTCGGGTCTGGTGTAAGCATTCTGGCATGTGATTGTGCTATCACCCGGGGTGCGAGTCTGCAAGGGTGCAGTGCAGTGAACCACAATATCGAGGGGAAGCATTAATTGCTCCTGTGGAAACAGTCTGCTGAAATGTGTACGGCTTTATTGCCTCTGTCTGTTACTATTCAAAAATGTCAATCCAACAAAGTTTTCATCTTGAAAAAGAGTAGTTTGTAATTATTATTCTTGGGTAAGTTCTATACAATTGATTCTTTTCTCTGTTTATTATCTATGGATAATATCTAAGTTCCAGTTTGATCCTCTAGAAACGTGTATCATTTTTCTTGTAAGACACTCCTCACTGTGTAGCCTACTATTTTGAAGACCTGCTTCAAAAAAAGTTAGGTCAAAACTTGAAGATCGGGTACTGTTAATAGTCTAATAAAACTGGTTAACAGAATATGTTCCCTAAAATGTCTAGCATAAAAGAAGAGCAGTTAAACGGATCTATTAGAGAATAATTTTATTACTTTTAAATAACCCTTCTCGAAAGATAATACAGATAAAACTTTATTTTATTTTCGTATTACTTTTTTACAAAGGTTCATGTTCAAGACCAATGAGGTAGAGTGATGAAAGATAGAGTTATGTGAGAAAATTGAAAAAAAAATCTCTTATTATTTGTAAATATCTGGCAAATCACACGAATAAAAACACATATGGATATAAGCTATAACTCCTTGTACAAATACGAATCACCTAAATCACCTACAATGAACATCCATTCGCTCCAAAATTTTCTGAGAATTAAGTATCAACTGCGATAATTAAATTCGCGATATCTGATGGATTTTATTACAAATGTGTTGTAATAGTTTCGCTAACCGGTATAAACCTGCTTAGAGACGAGTAGAAGTTGAAAACGGATCTACACAATTACTGCTTTTATAAAATGTACAGTTATAACTATTTTAAACTTCTGGGTGTAGTGATAAGCCTATAAGAGTTTCTTACGAACTTAGCCTATTATTACCATCTTATTTCACTCGCATGGAAATGAAGTTAGGTAAATAAAACAAAAATAAAAAAAATAAGAAAGGAATTTCCAACCTTTAAAAAGACTGTTGGTGCTTTCGATTCTACGGTAAAGAGATTTTTATGAAAGGAAGTTCCTACCTCCTTCTATCCACTTAGGGTATCGTATGGACTAAATGTTTATCCCAGTTAAACATACTGAAGTTTCAAATGCGTCATGCAGTTTTTACAAGTTCGTCACTTTCATTGAAGAGATAAAAATGGGCTAAACCGATACATGCTAAACACATATTCGAGTTTCTAAAAGAAACCATCACTTAGGCCTAATTTATACCTCGTGGATGCGAAGTAGTGCTTGAGAAGATTCCGTGGAGTCGCCGAATACATTTTAAGGAAGGAAACCTTACGTTGTAAGTTTAAGTAGAACATACGGTAATTGACATAATATCCTATGCATTTAGAAATCTACTGTAATGAACGGAGAACAGAGCATAGAATCAGCATGAACGAGCCCGGGAATTAACCTTTTTTTTACTGCTAGCCTACTGATGTATAAATACGTCACATCAAAACATTGTTTAAGCCAAGATATAGGCCTAAGATTAATACAGTAATTCTTTATGTACAATATGATGATCTTTATGTAGCCTAGTGTCAGAATTATCGGTCATAAAAACCAGCTGTTCCATTGAAGTTGTCCTCAGTAATTTCAAACTTATAGCCCACTGGCGGTTTTACTTGACTAATCCGAAAAAGTGAAGCTTGTGCTCGGGGGTGGTTCAGTATAATACACTGGATTACATTAAAGTATTGATGATAATAATAAAGAAAACGGAATGACAAACATAGAAAGTATGAGTTAATAATACGTACAGCGAATATAGAATATGTAACTTATTACAATAATGAAAATCTAGGAGTTAGTAATACTTACAATAATATATATGATTCTAAGGCAAATTGTGGGAGGAAACTGAGAATAATTATATGTATATTTTAAAATGTAATAGGCCTACTAAAAATATTTTCATGATAATAACAAAAGCTATGGAAAACAATACGCAAGAAATTATATATATTTTATAATTTCAGACTTCATTGTTTATTTTACATATAGGTCTATTGTTAGGCCTATTAATACAACTTTATTTTACTTATTAAATGTCATTGTACGATAATTATTAATACAGATTTCAATATTTGTTGTTGAAGCTTTCTTAAAAATAAGACAGTTAAATGCTGAGAGGGACTTTTAGAAATATAAATAGGCCATATGCAGATATTTCTTTTAATATGCTTTATGGCAACACAGTGATTAATTATTGCACTCAAGACGTCTTTTATTAGATTAAATGTGCGAAAGCAGTATATTTTAAGGCTGGTAATAATTAATTATGTCGTTTGCTGTGCAGTTCAGATCAAGTATTTAAATTAATTATGCTGAAGGATATGATTTTCTTTAAGTAAACGCCATTGCTTGTAAATTTATTGGTGAAATCACAAGACGGTGGTCGTTTTAAAATTTATCTGACGAAGAACAGAACTTAGATATTTTTGGACGCAAAGCCTAACGTTCACAGAACTACTGGAAGCCTAATACATAAAAATAACTTGTATATAATAAGAATCTCACGTATATAGCCTATTTGTTGCAAACGTTTGTATGGAGGGTGGTTTAAAAGGATGTCTGACGTGGATATGACAAATAAACGATGCAGAAGGGTTGGGGAACAGGCAGCCGATATGGAAATGAATGAAAGGGTGAAAATTAATCAATCCTTCTCGCTGTGTGAGAGAGGAGATGTATCTGATACACAGCTGACGAACATCTCCATTGCAAATCCGCATGCCGCATGCCATGTATTAATTAAACCAAACTTCATTTGTTAAGTCGTATGCCATTTCTTCGCATCCGAACAATCTTAATACAAGTCCTGGTAGATACTTCTCTAGTTTTATTATTATTATTATTATTATTATTATTATTATTATTATTATTATTATACCTATTATTACCATTATTATTATTATTATTATTATTATTATTATTATTGTTGTTGTTGTTGTTAGGCCTACTGTTACTATTATTATTACTATTATTATTTATATTCTTACCATTATCATTGTCTTAATCTTTTACCTAGAGTTTGGTCAATGGTGGAGCAAATGTCTCAAAGGTAATAGAAAACTTAAGGTAATGAGGGTAAAGTGAATGCTAGTTCCTGTAATTGGTTGTGGAGGTGAACAGAAGTTTATCCAGAAACGGAACTATGGAGCGCATAGACAATCCTAAACCAACAATAGACTATCATACAGTCATATTTTATAAAAAACGAATATCGGCCTATTTGTTTTATTATTATTATTATTATTATTATTATTATATCTATTACAATTATTATTATTATTATTATTATTATTATTATTATACATACTAGGCCTATTACAATTATATTATTATTGTTATTAGGCCTACTATTATTATTATTACTATAATTATTACTATTATACATTATTGTCAGCAGTCCTTCCTTTGTTCCTTATATTGTGTTCCTTCACAAGATGGAATTACAATGTATAAGGCCAGTTGCGAAAACTAAGTTCGTATCAAAGTCGTTAAGAGTCATCTTTTGGAAAATCAATATTTCTAAAAAGTTTTAATGAAAGATACTTTTAATATTTTAGTTATAGAAACCAAATTCTAAGGTTGGCAAAAAGATTTCAAAAAAGTTCATACCCTAAAAATACATTCAAGTTCAATGCATCTGCAACAGGACTGCATTCGCGTTCAGCCGAAAAAGATATACAGACAGGCATCATTCCGAAACAACTTTCTGGGTTCTAAGCATCCTCATACATGTTTTGCCAGTGTTAACTCGATTTTTGTCAACACCACTATACATCTCTTTACTAAGTAATAGGCTATGCGAAAATCTAAATAGGATGGGACAGGTTCTAAAATGAGACAAAAAAGTGACAGAAAAGGTGCTTTTTCTTTCAACTACCTTACTGTATTTTGTGTAGCCAAAATTAAGTTACCAGATAGGCTACAATACAATACGTTATTGCGGTTTTCTTAACTCCTCACTGTTGAGCCTCATTTCGTAGCAGTTCTATTGGGGTTAAGCTTTATCTGGGCGCCAGCCATGCAATTACATAGCGAATTTATTTGTCTTACCGCTATCCCAAGCTGCCAGCCGGTCATCGAACACAGGACATCCTTCTCTCAGAGCAGACAGACGACACTTGGCTTGGATAAGGTTCTAACATGAATTAATACACAGGTTTTATATTTTACCATAACCAAAATATTCGTGGTTTATTTGTTCACCAGATAAAATTACACTGAGTCACAATACACTGTTAAATCCATCCTGGAAATCGCTCCCATGGTGACCCCAAGTTACGATGTAAATGACGATTAGTTTACTGGATCAGGTATCTAGCTAAACTTAGGCCACATCGAGCCTACCACACTGTATACCTTGTGATATACTTCTATATTCTACATATACTTTACTGGCATGCTACACGGGGCAGTCATATGCTCCCGTTTCCTAGACAACACTTAATTTCTTTACGTTAATA
Source organism: Ectobius pallidus (assembly GCA_964059195.1). Taxonomy (NCBI): domain Eukaryota; kingdom Metazoa; phylum Arthropoda; class Insecta; order Blattodea; family Ectobiidae; genus Ectobius; species Ectobius pallidus. Next base: position 104,430,416 of record CAXKWD010000002.1, on the reverse strand, counting down.
CTATCCTAACCTTTGATCCTTCTCGTGTCGAAATCAAGTAAGCGAGTCTACATCCCTCTCGATCGAAATCGAGTAACAGAGTCTACATCCCTCTCGATCTAAGTCGAGTATCAGAGTGATATCTTCACTCCATGAAAATCAAAACTATCTGAGTATTTTGACATGAAAATACACGCCCTTACTGAACTGTGATTGGTTACTTATATATTAAACGATATTAGTGGCTATTGTCATAATCATGGCTTAGCCAATAATATCGCTGTCCTTTGAACTAGCAAAATACCGACAGTTCACACATAAATTACTTTTCTCTCGCTAAAGCCTTCCTGATGTCATGCTCGTGCATTTAATTCGTAATTTAGAGATTACGTGAAATTACTTCATTGCTTCCTCTCATAACAAGTAAGCGTGCTTTATCTTACATCTATAAGCTTAAACTACACTTTCGCAAACTTAGGTTTTACGACCAAATACTAAAGTATCATTTTATTTTATTGATGCTCTTTTGTGTTCTAAAATCTTCTTTCAAAGAGCTGAGTCCTGTGTTATGACAGGCTCCGAATTTATTAGCCCAGGTACAAGCCTCTTTCCGTGGGAAAGGAGTCTTTACCTGCACCTTGAAAAATCTCCCTACAGTACTATTGCGAATCCAGTTTTGAATAAGCAATGAATGCATATTAATTATATTCGTTACTATATTCTACATAACATATTATTTAAGCCCTAATTAAAAACTACCACAAGTGCCCCGAGGAATACAAATTTAATAGTCTGAGTGTATACTCTGATTACTTAAGATGGTATTTCTCGCATCTCCCGAAACTTACTAGAAAAGTATCAATGACCCTCTTCATTCACAGTTGTAAAAACAGCTGGGTCTACACAGTGTTTACAAAACAAACCCGTGTTTACTCCTGTCATCTGCAACATTCTACCTGCATGTTCACCCTTCTCCTTACCCTTGAAAAAGGTTCATCACCTATTACGTTAACATTATGACAGTAAATACTCTTACACCAATAACATGCAAACATTTCTTCACTCATACAAACACAGCATTTTACTCACGCAAATGTTTCATTTAAACCTCCTTTTTATTTCGTGTACGACACACACGACTCATTTATTCATATATATATTTTTTTTCTTTTCTCACACTCATCACAACGCCGAAGTAGGACGTTACGTCTGTGAGATGCTACATTTATTTACACTTTCCACTAATAAGATAATATGAAAACTTTGCATTGGAATTTGATCGACCAGCTGTCCTGTTTCCATATCACTTATACAACTCACACATATGTTACCATTATTTCAGCAAACATGTTTACCTTACACAAAAATATGACAGTTGCAATAATATCTACAATTTAACTTGGAATGATTGCATTTAGGTTTTTAACAAGACTCACATGGGGTATTCTTATTCTTTATACTTCTTCAAAAGTGAAAGATTGAATCGACCTACAAATCGGTTCTTTTTACGATCGAAAGCCTCTATCGTAATACCATAACCTTCATGAATAATTATTCTATCATGAATACTCTTTTCATAACAATCAATCATCTATTAATTGACCTGGAATCTCCCTCTATCGTAATATCATATTCTGACTATCACTTGAAACTTCCTCTTTTATCGCTTCCTTCTCGACGCATATCTAACCAATTTATTCTTACAAACTTCCTGTAATGTCACGTGTGACCCACTAACCACCATGAAAAAGCATATGCCGTAAATTTATTACTTTAATTCAATATCTTCCTCTAAAACATTTATTTCTCACAAAATATTCTTCCTTCAAACACCGCCGTGCATAACAATCAATACTTCTTATCTTATTCTTCCACAATGACTTGCAGCTTTGTATCTTTGTTTTTATCTCAATTCTATAAAATTCTTCAAAATACTTTATCCTCACGTCTCTTACTGTTTAATACTTTATTTTTTTTTTATATAAGTATGCTAATTATTCATATCTTGAATATACCATCCTGCATTTACTTAATGCATTTCGCGTCTGATTTGTATACTGATTGATGAACCAACTTGCTTATTTAAAAATCTCCTTCTTTGATAACAATCTATATAAATTCCTCTGACCAGCTATTTAATGTAATGTCTGACACGCGATTTCATAAGACTTCCTCAATATTTATTTCCAACTTGTCACATTTATTCCCTCTAAATTCAATATTTCTACGGTACCTTGTTTAATTCAAAGATGCATTCATCTAAAAGTCGCTCATTTGTCTGTTACTTTTTCCTCCATTATCCCCGGGATTATTTATCTCCCCTACTTCTTCAAAAACGACTAGCGAGTTCTATGACTTCACTGTCTAAATAAACTTCATCTTATCTTGGCTAGCGCGTTCACTGACTCCGCTGCCTGAATAAACCTTCGCGTGGGCGCATTCCGCTGCCTCTACGCACTCAATAATAACTTCATCATAACACGGTAACTTCCTTCTTAGAGCTTCTATCATCTTTGACTGCATAATTCTCTTTCACAAACGGTACGCGTATCATAATTCCTTCTTTGTTCAGCAATGTGACATTATTTCTTTAAACTTAATTCTGCTTTCAGACTAGCAAAAATCGTATTCTGGTATCAGATTTTATACTGGAATTTAACTGGTAGAAAACATACATTGACATTTTTTTCTATGTCCATATTTAGCATTCTTTGGTTATCAATCGTATAAAGTACATTTACGCCTTCCTACTTTTGCTTACTATTAATATTATTTTTTTTTAAATATTCTTTGCATTCAAATGTTTAATTTCTTTTCTTTTCTGTTATGCATTTATTTTGTTTAGCATCCTCGTCTCCCTTATTCCTACGGCAAATGTATTCATCTGGCTTTATGTTTTACAGGGTATATTTGTAACATATTTACTGTTATTGGGTTAACTCCTCCTCACCCCTCCTGTACTGACCGCTTTCATCCGTGTTTACGCTCCTCGAGTTGTGTACCGTTGCCTGCGGGTTTAAATCCGCCTCGTCCAACTGGTTATTTTCAGACAATGCGTTTTCTTGGCCATGCTGGCTCGCATTTCTGTTGTTTCCACGAAATCCTCCCCCTCTTCCACGAAAACTTCCATTATTTCTCCTGACATAGGGTACGCCGTCTGAAAACTCAATATTATTCACTTGCCTTTCCCTAGTGTTATTGTTATTGTTTTCATTCTGTCCACGATTCGGCCCCCTGAACTGGTTACCGTGATTCACCCCTCGGTTCCTGTCCATATTTCGTGAAGGGTAATACGGACCATTATTCCTACCGTCTCCATCCGTCCTGTTCCTAGGTCCTGAGTTCGTATCCCTCGGCCTGTTAAATCTATTCTCCCCACTGTCACGCCTTGCACTCGCATCGAAACTAGACAAGACTTCAATGGCACGACTATATGTCGTTAAATTAGCTACAGCGAGGACATTGTGAACCTCCGGCTCAAAATGCCGTTGAATTAACTGTATAATCGATTTCTCGTTTAAACAAGGCTCGAGCAATCTCGCCCGTCCTACCATGGTTACAAAGTAATCTACTAATGAAGTATTCCCCGCATGCTTATAACGTCCATTATACAGTTCAATCCTGACTTCTGCTTTCTTGTTCTCTCCCCAATACCGGTCTAAAAACAATTCCTTGAATCTTTCATACGTGCAGCTGGGGCCTATTGTCAAGTCAAACCAATCTTTCGCCTTGTGACGTAATGCCCGCGAAATCATAAGCATTTTATATTGCTCTGGTACGTGTTTTAGGAAAAAATACTCGTCCAAACTTCTCAAAAAAGCTTGCGGTGTCTGACTAGCATTTTCTGCGTAGAAAGGTAAAGTGACTTCGTTGAACAATACACTATTTACGTGAGTCTTATCAATGCCGCCTGCAACCATCCCTAAACTCTCATTTGGTCCAGCAGTAACCTGCGTGACGTCAGGACTTGGGCCTGCCATAAACATGTTCCCGTTGGTCATATTTTCATTTGACCCTCTCGTGACGTTATTTTCCTCACTCTGAATTACAGCATGATCACCCGATATGACGTCATTCTGGACACTACTTTCCCTTGACCTTACACTACACGCCTCCCTCGATATACATGATATCTCCTTACTTATTCCTGCAACATCCTTATTCAATTTATCCTCAATCTGCTTGACTTTTATCATTACTTCTGCCTGAATTTCTTGTCTAGACCCTTTTATGGCCTTTTCTGCCTCTAGTACCTTTTTAGATAGCTCAGCTGTTTTATCCTTGACCTTCTCGATGCCTGAACCTACCTCACATAATTTATTCATGATCTCTCCCTTAAGGTTATCTACTTTCGTTTCTACATTTTTATTCACCCTGGCCTCAGTTTTATTTATCTCTTCCTCAACTATTTTAATTTCATGTCTGACTCTCTCTTTGCATTTCTTGTCTTGAACGCCTATTTTTTCATCTAATTTCTCTAACATTCTCTGAAATTTCTCATCTGTTTCCCTACTAGCCTGCATAATTTTCTGCTCTGTCTCCCTACTAGCCTGCGTAATTTTCTGCTCTGTTTCCCTACTAGCCTGCGTAATTTTCCGCTCTAGTTTCTCATAATTACTCTTAGCCTGTTCACTACTCGCTTCAATTTTATTATTTGTCTCCTTAGATTGTTGGCTTACAGCTTCGATTTTATTATTTGCATTTTTCATTTCCGTGGACTGAGCCCTCATTTCCCCTAACAGGTGAGCAAACATAGACTTTACATCTGTTGGCATGATATCATTAGTATTTATTACAGGGTCTCCAGAATCTCTTTCTAGGTCATTGCTAGCACTAATCTCGCTTTCAATAACTTCCCCAGCTGTCCTAATTGCCTGTTCAACAAACTCACCCCCGTCAGGTGTCCTACTTTCTGAAGAATCGGTTCCTGGAACCCTATCCATATTTTCAATATTACTATCCAGCTCCTGGCTGAAAGAATTCTGCCCTCTCCCGAGATCTGAATCCTGCTCCATATTCACTTTTATACAATGCCCGCTTCTAAGTTTCATATACCTGTACTTACTCAGCCTTGTTTATAACAAACAACACAACACAAAAAAAAAACCATGCAACACAACATACAGATACAATCTTTACAATTTTCCCTATAATGTTCTCGCCAAATAATTTTGAGTGTTGATATCTACAGAGCTGTCTTAAATTTTCAGCCTGTCTAAATTTATTTTAATTTCAATGTACTTTGATTTTATATTCCAATAATTGATTCTTTATTGAATAACTTTATCTGCAATAAAAAAAAAACTTTCTTCAAAAGACTGTTATTATTATTATTTATTTTATTACTTATTTATTTATTTAAGAGATATCAACACACATATGTATTTAGGATCTTATCTTTGATTTGTGCTGTCCCTCGATGCTTCCGTCATACCACGCTCCTCTTCGTTCATTGTTGATTTTCCTGGTGTCTTCATTCTTCTTAAATTCCCCTGGTATTTTGTTTTTCTCCGCCGTTGCCGCTGTCTTCTGGGTCTTCCTTCTTTGCTGTGAGGATTGTTTCTCAACTGTGGTTCACTTCAAGCATGGTGCTTAAATTTCGTCGATCCTCTCCCATTTTTTTCGTCCCAGTTGGTCAATCAGTTGTAACTGGTTTCTTTATTCCTAGTAGTTTGTCGTCGCCTCACTGTTGAATTATTTTATAGCAAGTCGAGCCCCAGGCCTTGGGAAACCATTTTATATCTGGTGCTCGTATTATCCTCGTTGTCGTGCGATTTTATAGTAGTTATTTCGGCCTCACTGTTGGGCACCATTTTATTGCGGTTTTCTTAACTCCTCACTGTTGAGCCTCATTTCGTAGCAGTTCTATTGGGGTTAAGCTTTATCTGGGCGCCAGCCATGCAATTACATAGCGAATTTATTTGTCTTACCGCTATCCCAAGCTGCCAGCCGGTCATCGAACACAGGACATCCTTCTCTCAGAGCAGACAGACGACACTTGGCTTGGATAAGGTTCTAACATGAATTAATACACAGGTTTTATATTTTACCATAACCAAAATATTCGTGGTTTATTTGTTCACCAGATAAAATTACACTGAGTCACAATACACTGTTAAATCCATCCTGGAAATCGCTCCCATGGTGACCCCAAGTTACGATGTAAATGACGATTAGTTTACTGGATCAGGTATCTAGCTAAACTTAGGCCACATCGAGCCTACCACACTGTATACCTTGTGATATACTTCTATATTCTACATATACTTTACTGGCATGCTACACGGGGCAGTCATATGCTCCCGTTTCCTAGACAACACTTAATTTCTTTACGTTAATACTATCCTAACCTTTGATCCTTCTCGTGTCGAAATCAAGTAAGCGAGTCTACATCCCTCTCGATCGAAATCGAGTAACAGAGTCTACATCCCTCTCGATCTAAGTCGAGTATCAGAGTGATATCTTCACTCCATGAAAATCAAAACTATCTGAGTATTTTGACATGAAAATACACGCCCTTACTGAACTGTGATTGGTTACTTATATATTAAACGATATTAGTGGCTATTGTCATAATCATGGCTTAGCCAATAATATCGCTGTCCTTTGAACTAGCAAAATACCGACAGTTCACACATAAATTACTTTTCTCTCGCTAAAGCCTTCCTGATGTCATGCTCGTGCATTTAATTCGTAATTTAGAGATTACGTGAAATTACTTCATTGCTTCCTCTCATAACAAGTAAGCGTGCTTTATCTTACATCTATAAGCTTAAACTACACTTTCGCAAACTTAGGTTTTACGACCAAATACTAAAGTATCATTTTATTTTATTGATGCTCTTTTGTGTTCTAAAATCTTCTTTCAAAGAGCTGAGTCCTGTGTTATGACAGGCTCCGAATTTATTAGCCCAGGTACAAGCCTCTTTCCGTGGGAAAGGAGTCTTTACCTGCACCTTGAAAAATCTCCCTACAGTACTATTGCGAATCCAGTTTTGAATAAGCAATGAATGCATATTAATTATATTCGTTACTATATTCTACATAACATATTATTTAAGCCCTAATTAAAAACTACCACAACGTTACATAGCAGTGCTGTTCAGCATAGGAAAAGAATACAATAAAAATGTCGTAGGCCTACCTCAAAACATTAAGCATCTCGTAGTTTCATCTTATCTAGGAGTCATTCAAACTTTCATTCGCTATTAGGATACTACTGACTAAATTACTATTTTTTTACTTTGAAGTATCCGTCCTGTACCTCTATTGTTTTTAGTTCGCGTTCACTGAAAGCAGACAAGTGTACTGGTATCATGTACTGAAAGGTGGTCACTTAACGTTCATTCTTGAGCATTCTTTGATAATGGCACTAAGACAATAATTTATAAAATGTGACGAGGAATAGGCTTAAAAAAACAATATAAAGGAAGGAAAGGTAATGATAGGAAAACTAGACTGAAGAGATAATAAAAATAAAAAAGTGTCAGGGAGATTACTTAAAGCATTTCACACATTGGTTTGTTTCAGAATTATCTCTATAAAAATGTTAGGCACCAAAAAATTCTACCGCTAATTTATTATTATTTAAAACACATATAATTCACAAACAAGAACTGTAATCTTAATAGGAACCTCACAAACCTGGTAAGTTTGTTTTGAAACATAAACACGGGATGTCTTCATCCTTTGTCAATAATAAAAACGCCGCTTCAGATAATACGAGCTTGTAAAAACACATGCGTCTTGTAAAATTTGGTTTAGGCTGTATGCCGTGCTCAGGGGCTATCTAGTTATGCGAGCGGTCTAAATAGTCTGGCTAATGTCAACACAGCCGGGCGGACTCTGCGCAAACACTCAAATTATATCCTCATCCCTTGTGACTATGCCGCCACCACTCCTTTCATTTTCTAAATCCATTTCGCATTTGTACTTGGATCTCCTCATTCGTATTTCAGAAGAATCTATGTCAAAATCTAAACTATCAAATTATTATAACTTAAAAAAAAATTGTAAATAATTCTCCTTATCATAGGCGTAACCAGGCCGACCATATGGGGGGGGGGGGTTATAACATTCAGAGAGAGGGGGGTCCGGGGGTCCTCCCCCGGAAAATTTAAAAAACTAAGATGCAAAATAACGAGTTTTAAGCTTCCGGGGGTCCTCCCCCGGAAAATTTTAAAAATCAAGACACAAAGTAACGAGTTTTAAGCTTCCGGGGGTTCCCCGGAAAATTTTAAAAATCAAGACGCAAAATGACGAGTTTTAAGCTTCCCACGCTTTATACTCGTATTAAGTAATTTATGGGCAGACTTTAAAAAATTATACAATTTTCCTTTTTTTAATCAATGGGGGGGGGGGGGTTCAAACCCCCAAAAAACCCCCCTCGGTACGCCTATGCTCCTTATACCCTCATTAATACAGGCCTATACTCCACCTAAGAAGTCTAGGAACTGATAATGTATAAGTAAATAGACTGCCAGGTAGTGAAAGTTATTTCAAGTTTATTTATAAATCGTCTAAATTTTATAAGTTAAACATAATTATGCTGAAAAATGCATCCCCTAAATAGCGCCAACCTTTGAAGCTTCTAGATCTGATTTAAGAGCCAGAGTTAAAACTTAGGAGCCAGAACAGTGAGAACCAGATCACCAGAACAACACTTATAATGAAGTCTCCTAATCACTGTGTTTTAAGATTTTATCATAGATAATTCCACGAGAGATTACGAGTTTATCGATGCAAATTTATCTTATGAAACTCGCAATCTCGGGTAGGATTTATTAAGACTATTCCATGAAGAAAATGTATTGGGTTTTATAAATACTAATTATTTTATTATTTTGTTGGCAATATTCTGTCTCAAAATTGAGTATTTAATCAGTGGACATTTATATTATTTAAATTTCAGACAAGTTTGTTCTATACAATGTATTTTCATTCTGTTCACTGGCAGCACGTGACGTATTAATCACCGCCTATATGACTCTGAAAGAGAACAAAATAGTGATCTATTAAACCTGTATGATCTTAATTTCCTAGAAATATTTTTACTTGCATTAATATTTTTTTCCTAGAAAGAGTTGGTTCCTTTTCAAATCCAAGTAAATTAATACTTTCATTGTCATGATACGTATCTTTCAAACTGAAGCGCATAATTTGAGTTTAAGTCTCATTAAGTAAACATCCATTAACCGAGAAACACTGTTTAGCATTTCGGAGATCTTGAGACATATTTTCCAATAAAATGTCATTTTTATGCCTATTTGTAAGAGCTGTATCATCGGTATCTTATATGGAAGATTCTGCTAGATTGTAGGCCTATAGCTTATACGCCTTCTGTATTTGTTGTGCATTGTTTCATAATTTAATACTTTAAAAGAAGGAAATAATTAAAGGATTGTTAGAGTAAGGTGTCATAGCTTTTGCCAAGATTGCTAAAAAGTTAAATAAAAAAATTAGTGCAGTATGTTCTCAGTAAGTTGTAAGTTCTTATTCAGTAGCAGGCCTAACTATTACTGTATTAATTCAGCAGTGTATATTATTTTATATTTTTAATTGTTAATAATTTATCATCTAGTTTTATGCACCCTTGTGGGGGAATGAAGAAAATATTTTCTTTGGCCCCCAAAGTTGATATAGTGCCCACGACATTCGGATCCAGAGGCGGGCACGAACGCCGACCAGTTTATGTACATCGTTCAATTGTTCAGGTATTGTCAATTTTGGATGTAAAGCTAACAGATGTGCGGAAAAGTACAACATTATTAAAAAAAAAAGTTTTACGTTTATTGAAAGTGAATACTGTTATGTTCTGTTCGTGCACTGTTATAATTTAAAACGAATTTGTAGGGAACTCAGATAACTGATTAGGTTAAACTAAAATCAATTTATACAGAAATACAGTAGGCCTAGTTTTAAACCAAGAGTGACATTAATCTTCAAGAATCTTACCACCAGAATTATGGTATTTTTATAGCAGTAATACCGCATAATAGAACCCCTTAACACGGTGTGGCTATTATCTGAGTAATATATTTTGTTTTAGAACATAACGTTTTATAGCTTTTCTGAATGTTACCAGAACTTAAGACAAAGGAGGGGTTAATGGGAGAAGCAATAAAACTCTAATTCTGAAGAAAAATATTTTAAGTCATCGCTGAATAATTCCTTTTTTAGTACAAGCGACGTATCTGAGGCTTTATTAATGTTCTAAGCATTTACAAATGTGGCATAGCATCGCACTAATTGACAGAACCCGAGATACTCAAAAATGTTTATTACATTCCTTTTGTATGCCGATGTTAGAGCTGCCTTCTAACGACACTGTTTTATCAGTAACATCTGATTTAGTGCTTCAAGTGTTTTCTCTCCTAAAATGGAAAAGGGAATTTCTAAACAAATTACTATCGAGACAAGAGCAGCGCGACCCAGTGTTATTTTGTGAGAGAAATTTTGGGTATTCATGACAAAATACAAATGTTTAATAATACAATTTTATTACTGTTAATACATCATTGACATTCAGTCCCCATTATTCAGAGACACATGCCCTGCTTCACCGACATAGACTAGGAATTAACGGCTGTCAACTATAGACTTAATGCCAGGTAACCCTTTCATTTCGAATGTCTTTTTGTAATTTTTTAACAGTTTTCATCGTGCCAAGAGGTTTGAAATGGACTAAATAACGTAACTTTCAAAGAAATTATTTTTCCGACAATAGCCCTGCAGTTCCACGGGCAGGATCCGGGACGTATGTGTCCTCTCAGGTTTTGTTCCTGGGATGTAAAATGTTCCATCAGGTTTCGTTATTGGGATAGATGTTTCCCACCAGGTTTTTATTGTTTGTGGAAAAGGAAAAAACAGTTTTTAACAATGCTACACTGCATGCTGTGCTGTATGTTTTGGTCCTAGGTTCTATCTTCTTTGGACCAGAAGCATCATGGTGACGTTTTGATGAGTCTTTCGCATGATAGACATGAGGTCCCTCATATTTGTCAATGATTTCAATCGTTTATATGGACGTCCACTTGTACATTTTTTTTTCTTTCTTTTCACTCCCATAGTCTACAAGGTTTTCAGCAGCATCACAAGAACATCAAGGAACGGAGTCTTCTTCTGTCATTATATTCTTATGTATGATCCGAGCATTGGCTGTGGTAATCACTATCAGTAAATCCGAGTCAAGGTCATCATTACTATGATAGAGAATGAGTCATCTTCAGAATCATTTGACTCCTCTACATGACAAGAATATCCTCTTCTCTTAGAGCTTTGCGAAATCCCACCATACAGCTTATGGGATATACAGTTCGAAAAGCTTATATTAATAAATCATGTTTTCGCACTTTTACCACGAAATGCTCAACAATTCATCAACAATAAACATAATTTTCTACATTCTACGATAGAGTGTGAATATGTGTGAATTTTTTAAAACTGTCTCGTCTCGCTTCTTAGCTCCACACTTTTAAAATAATCACTTTAGAAACTCATCTCATAAATAACCGTCGATTCAGTATTTTAATGAATACTTTTATTTATATTCTTATACACTTTTTGCACACTTTAAGATATTGCACCCATATTTTCAAGAGTCATAGGATATTCTCTAACTAATTACAGGATTAATTAGCATTTGGGTTGTATGATGACGCGCAATTCTATTTCTGATCTTTGGCAATTCTACTAAGATATGAATTGCTCTTGATTCAAGAAGTGTTTTTTCCCTTCCTTAGTTGAAGTACGAAAGTTTTGGTACTTTGAGTACACAGTAGGATAAATACGGGAGGGGTACATGCGACTCATTGTTTACTTCAAACAACTACTTGTCGTGACACTGGCAATCCCAGCTTTGGAATGTACACGTGTAGTATTCATCATAGTGAGTGCGTGGTCAGACAGATGTATTCCACTGCTCAACCATTATTGACCAAACTATCTTATCCTCCCTCCCCTACACCCTCTTCCTTTGTCGGTTCCGAGCCGCTAATCATACAGTTTTCATGTAAGAACGGACCACAACTTTCAAATCTATGTTTGTTTTACATTACTGTAATTGCTTAAAACCCACCAGGAGTGGCTACTCTTTGAGGAGTTCTTTGGGTGGACGCATGACGAATGAAACAAGTAATACAAGTGTTTAATGTTCAACCTAGGCAAAATCTTGGGAGTCTTCGCTTTCAACTTTCGCTTGGGAGCCTTTCCCAACACTTCAGATTAAACTCGTGGGATTTATCTCCCTAGCCAATATAGCTTTTTAAGTTGTTCTACTGTACGGGTATCAGCGCAACAAAGAATACAAGATACAAAAATGATCCTGAGAATAAACAATGCTTTTGTTTTCAGAGAACTGGTGCAGTAAGAAAATGCTGCAACTATTTTATTGTAGAAGACAGATAGTTTACATTATCTGATTCAGAAAATTTTTGCGACTATTTACATCAAATGAGGAGTGTCGGTTCAAAACGCGTTAAGTCCACCTCCGATCGTAATGTAGTTTTTTTGCGGATTCGCATTCTCTGAGGTGTTCTGCATGATACTACATAACGTTTTTGTTTCAAATCGCAACCTTTCCCCATTAAAATTGAGCCTGAAATATGGGGTTCGATGCAAAACGCGTTCAGTCCAGAACTTGGTTCGGTGCAAATTACGTTGAGTCCACATTTTAGACGCGATCACGTGCGAAATAGGTGGTGCGTTGAACTTTACGACGTCTATTGTTGCAGGATGTTCTTCTAATGAAAGCGGCATTCACCAGACGCCGAAACAGATGTCATTAGCGGTCAATAATAAAAGAAGAGGAGCATGGATTTTCCATGATTTAACATGCTTAAAAAACAGAAATTGTTTAAATTTTGACAATTTGGTACTTCGGCAATCGTTCACTTTGTATTAGTGCGATCAGATGTGATTGTAATTCTTAAATTTTATAAAATACTAACTTTCATATTTTTAAATGATTATTATTACAGTGTTGGGTCAAAACGTGTTAAGTCCGTTACTTTCGAAACTTTAACTAGCAATAAAAGATGTAAATGAAAATAATGATTTGACACACCCAGTAAATTTAATTATATATTAATTACCGAATCTGATCGGAAAAAAATATTGCAAATTCGTTTTATAGTTTGGCCATAAACACTTTTTCGTCATTCCTGAAAAATCATTTGTGGATTAAACGCGTTTTGAATCGACGCTCCTCAAATATATCAGCTGTTTATATGGACTTATATCCCTTAGTTCTCAGTAATGTCTGAACAGCAGGAATAAATAGAAAGATTTCGGTTAAAATAAATAAATAAATAAAAAATATATATAAAAAAATAAAATAAAAATAAAAATAAATAAAATAAAATAAAATAAAATAAAATAAAATAAAATAAAATAAAACCTTACTCCTGTGTGAAACAAAGTAAGTAACAGCTTTAAATAGAAAGTATGATATATTGTTTGCCTGACCGTTTAACCCTTAAATGTAACTCCTGTATGAAACAAAGTAGCTACAGCTTAAAATATAGTATGGTAACTTTACACCTACTGAGGCCTTTGACCTTCCCCGATGTGCCCCGAAATCCAACAGAAGTTCTTTAGTTGTTGCCTGTACAGCCGATTACAAAAAGGATGAGCAGCATAAACGTTTTAAGTTTCAGATACATAGGCCTAATACTACGCATGCTTGTAGTATAAAACCGAATCAATGAAATTGACTTTATTTTGTTCAAGAGCCCAATATTGGTTATTAAATCGAATGGAAAGTAAATTCTAGATACACTAGGTTATCTGAAAAATTAAATTCGAATATCACTGGGAACATAAAATTCATTGGAAACAATATCAAAATATAATATTATAATCACGTATTACGTCTATTCTATACCAGCAAGCAAAGTGACTACTGCGTTATTAAACAGCTGACATTCGAAACGAGTGAACAATACTGCTGTACATAGGAATCTCAAAAGATCATAAATTATTTTAATTATAAGTTTCTGGTCATACATCTAGCTGACAAACAAGATAATAATGTCAACATCAGGCTTTTTTCTTGTTGTCTGCGAACTTCGGTAGTTTTAGGAGTTAATTTCTATTTAAACACTAATAAGCCTATGATATATTTGTTCATATTATTATGATTAATTTAACTTAACGATGCATGTAACTTATGTGTAGGCCTGATATAGCAATATATTGTAGGCTAAAATCTCAAACTACATGACTTATTTTCACAGACATGAAGCCAACGGCGAAGAAGTACAGGTGACCGTAAGAACGAATTTGATGTTTCATTATCATTACTGTCCGTATCCTTAGCCACGTAGTAGCATTAGGTTCATCATGAAGCTATAAACAACATTATTTGGAAAATTAATCAATGGCCGGCAAAAATTTAAACAGTTACCTTCATAGATTGTAAATATTTAATTTTCTGTTCAAATTATAAGACAGATTTGCAGAAGGCAGAGGTTTAGAAATTCCGCATCTTTCACAGCAAGTGTGTTAAAAATAAAACGAACAAGATTTTTCGGGATATCTTCCCTTAAAACGCTCTTGACATGAGTTTTGATAGCTGTTTTTCTTTATCTGTATACTTAGGACGGTGCTTAGAAACATGCTTGTCGGCGAAACCCCGTGACAGAGAATATTGTCTCGTATGTACACAAGTACAACAGAGCTCACAATTCATGCGTACTCAGCTTTCAGTTACGTAATTAAATCTATATATATTATGACTTCTTAACTGAGCTTAAATAATTATCTCTTCAATATGCAGTTGTTGAAAAATTAAGCATAACTTATATCTGTTCTAAGAGGGGCAAAACAGAACTTTCATGAGAATGATACGAATCTTGTTGACTGCGAAGTGAGTATTCCAATACGAAATTATAAAATTAATGCTATTTAATATGACATATTTATGAAAGTTTTATGCAAATTTAATCTGGCATTCTAATGTCTCCAAATTTGGCCAAAATGTCTTTAAAATGATATGATATGACCTAAAATCCTTCGTTCTTTCAGCTGGTAAAGATTAGATGCTATTCACAGATAGGCTATGTAATTTGGATAAGCTTATTCGCATCTACAGCACAAATGAGGAGTAACATAACTAAAGTACGGATTTCAAGTAATATTATCCACACAGATTTGACAAAACCCAATAAATATATATTAAATATGAATTATTATGTAGGCTATTTCAAAAATATATTTATTTTAAGTAAAATCAGTTAATAGTCCATATTTCAGAAACTATTATTAACTTTCAGACCACGATTTCTTGAGAAAGTTTGATAAGCATATGTGAAGAAATAAGTGGGATAACTAGAATATTAACAGAACGAAATTACAACAAACTTCACACTTCAACCATCATCTGAAGGTGTACACAATATGTACAGGTAGGAAAAAAAAGCGGACCGACTCTTGCAGCTGATTTCAGAGCCTTGTGATACGTAAATAAATGTAAGAGATGTAACGGAAACGTTTGTTTTCACAAGCAATGCAATTTACGTGAAATTATTTATCAATTCAAGCAATTTATCGACACTAGAACAAATTTCAATACATTCCTTGCTATCCTGTGAATGCCGCTAGGCTACGCAATGGCTCATATCGGCAACTTAGATATTTTAGTCGGTCCGCTTTTTTCCCCCTACCTGTACAAATAATGAATATAGACTATATCAGGAGTTCGGGATCTGTGTCTGTACAGTAGGGTAGGCCATGGAACTATTGCTTGTCAATTGTTTCTATTGTCGGTGTATTTTAATGGAGTAAATTTCAACTGATATTAGTTTAAATGGATGAAATGGTAAGGATGATTCATGATATGTAAATATCCAATTCTGTATTTGCCTTTGGGACTGGGGAAACCATGAAAAAACCCATGTCAAATTGGCCGGCCCCGGATTTGAACCTGGGCCCTCCCGACAACTATCTTCTGAGCCAATTTAAACGTTAATTGTATGTATTGTGTATACACGAAACAACCGGCATGGGAAGAGCTTCATAGCAAAATTAAAGAACCAGATTACAAAAGTAGGAAGAATCACGAATACAAAATAAGGGGTAGATCTCAGAGAACAAATATTGCAACTTTTCTTTCTTAAATAGAGGGATTCAGGATCGGAATGATTTACCTGTAGAAATCTTCGAAACGTTTCCTGCTAACACCAAATTTTTTGAAAATATATTGAATAGGGTATTTGATAATGTATAATTTTTTTCTATAATATTCTCAGTATGCAATTTTTATATGCTATAGTTTTAAATGGAAATATATATATATATATTTTTTTAATTATCAGGTATGTGGATAGCTGTTGCGATATTTAATGTGTATGTGTATGTAGGCTATAGTGCGTCATTTTTGTATATATATGTATGGCTGGTATTTATTTAATGTGTACTGTATATGTATTTAATGTGATATTTAATGTGTAGTGTCATTTTTGTATATATGTATGGCTGGTATTTATTGCACCACTGCCACCGGGTTCTTGACCCACTTGCAGTGTAAGAAAATAAATATAAATACATATATATTAATAACATTTCCAACTACGTATTTGCGCGAAAATGGATTTTCAACAATGACCAAAACAAAAACAAAAGAAACAGATTTGAGGTAAACGACGACTTACGCGTGGCTTTGTGTCAACTTTTTCCCAGGTGAAATCATCCCTGTAACCAGGTCCAAGGACACCGGTGTCTCAGTATAACTCAAGTTATGTCTGTAATATGATTATTGTTCATTTATTTTTTTGTGTGGGGCCTTAGAAAATTACTTACAAGTCACATGGGTCGTAAGTGATAAAAGTTGAAAACCATTGATCTAGACTGTCGTAGACCTGCATGACGTCACGGCTATCCGCCAGTTTTTTCAAACATATAGGGCAGTTAGAAATATCAAATTTTGCACGCTTATGGCAGTTGGATGTGTCAATATTCCTAGCTGTCCAATAAGTGTGTCAAAAATTACATAACGCGAGGAAAATATACAAAATTTACTTAAAGTAAAAAAATGTACTTAAGGTATACCGATGGAGATACGACAAAAGAATATATCCGTCAGTTACATACTACTATAAGTACGCCGAATTTCAAGTTTCTCTCTCATCTAAAAGTGGGGAAACTGTTAGGCCTATGTCAATGAGTTAGCCACGTGGCTTTGTAGTATAGTGATGATTTGCTATTTAAACCGTAAAATATTGGTCGTTATTCTGGTACTGGTCAAGGATTTGGTCCAGTGTTCTTCCTATGGGCGTATTAAGTATCTAATAAAGCGTATTGGAGTTATCGCGCGTATAGACACGCAGACGGACAACATTATTCCCATCCACCATGTAATCTTGGAAAGTACCATTGTGGCACTTATAAATACCATTCATAAGGTATCAGCTTGGGGAAAAAGTTCAAGTTATATCTGAGTGATTTCTTCCTGAGTGCACTTTTACGCCAGGAGTATTTTTAGTTCAATTACTTAATTATTATAATTTATTTTAGTAAGATTATCTAAATAGGCAAATAGTAATATATTTTTATAATTTCTTTGTAGTTTATGCTCGAATATTGATAATTCTCTTTATAGGGCGTATAATATTAAGTAAAATATGACATGGATGTTAACTTTATGTAAAAATATTTAATTTCAAAAATATGTAAATTAATGGCCTACTGTGTGAAATATGTAGGATCTGTGGCGGACGCAGGGGGGGATAGGGGGGATATATCCCCCCGAAATTTGAAAAAAAGGCTATATATGCACTTTAAGTGGCCAGTTTTATAAACTAATTATATATGTAAGTTAATTAATTTTGTTTGGTATTGTTTCTACCTATTCAAATCCCCCCCCCGAAAAAAAAATTCTGCGTCCGCCACTGTGTAAGATCATGTGGTGTTAAAATTGAATATCTTAAAAGTCTTAGTAGCCAAATTCAATAACATTTTGAAATAACTTCCATACTAAAGAAAAGATATGAACTTATTTAAAAATCAAAACACAAAATTTGCTAAGATGAGGTAACATGTGTCTGTTTTAATGTGCATGATTGTACTGAGAGGTAGAAAAGTTTACCCTTCCTAAATAAATAGTACTCAGGAATATAAGTTTTCCGGCGGAACCTCGCTTACAAGAGGGTTGTACACATAGAATTAAAGTGTATTTGTTGTGACAAGAGGAAAGCTGATCTATACGTTCAAACACACGAACCAGAAAAGTGCACAAACAAAACTCTTCTGATGTGCCGCAGCTATTGTGTGACTATATTAAAGATAACTTCCAAGTATGCGAAAAACAATGTAGGCCTACGTGTTTTATATGGCGGCTTATCCACTATTTTCAATAATTTAAATAATTTAATACATACGATGAATATGTATTTATATATTTACGCACATGTGTATTATATATAATCTGCATATATATTGAAGTGGATGGGGTGTTTTAAGACATTCAATTCATGGAAAATAAATCCTGAGTAATTTGGAATGCAATATCCTGTTTATCAGTTAATACATCGTAAAATGCAAATAACTTTTTTAACAAATTCAGTACGGTACACTGAAAATACAAATTATGAGTTATGCGGAATATAAGAACATATTTATCTGTTTTCAAATTTAAATTAAAGTTGAATAATTTAATAGGTAGGCCTACATGAAGCAATATCGAAATAATACGAGTTTGCAAGTTTGCGTTCGTGTGCAGAAGCAAGTAATATATATATTTTTAATTATTCTGGAAGAATTAGGGCCATTAAGGCCTTCTCTTTCATTCCGCCAGAAAATAAAAAATACAAATCATTCAAATAAAACAATGAGAATTTAGGCTACAATTTAACAACTAAGAGATAAAGGTGCGTAATTATGCTGAAATAACTTAAAATATAAATGATTAGATTAAATGAATTTAAAATGCTGAGACTAGAATAATAGGCCTACAAAAAAAGATTATGACTTGTCTTAAAATTGAAACTTTCGTTCATTGTGGCACTGCAGAAGTAAGTTATATCAATGTTGTATCAGCCAAATTATTGATAAATTAAAACACATTTGTTAGTTACAGTTAGTTCACAATAAAAATCTTAATAATCCAATATCAAAATCCGACCACTTACTGGTTAAGAAAGTGGGAAATTGCGCCTAAATTAGATGTATCCAGCACTTTTATATTTAGAAAGACAATTCGTTCCAGTTAGATTATCGTTTAGTTTATATAACTTAGCCTATGTTCCAGTTAACTTAGCCTATATTCCTCACACAGTGAAACTAGTTCACATGAGGCTGCAGTAGGCTATTTGAGATTCTTTAATTGTTTGGTTTCTTAATAACATCGATACTTAGTCAGGTAACACACTGTAGGCCAGTATGAATGAATTTAATTAATTATTATTAATCGTCCAAGGTTAAAGAAATAGCGCTTTAGGGAAGCAATTATCTACGGCCTGTGTCATCCATCGGGCTGATATATAATAATTTCAATCTAAAAAACAAGTAAACTTACATAGAGAAATAATATTACTATAATAGCTACGATAAATATAATGTTTACATGAATATAGCTAAATTTTAGCTTGTACGAACTGCTAGTTGTATAAAATTACTGTTTACGTAACAAATTTCAAACATTCACACGGGTCCTCATGGACCGTACATGCTTTTTAAAAAAACACAAGAAAAAAAAAAGAGAGAGAGAGAGAGAGAGAGAGAGAAAGTGAAAGAAAATTAAAATAAAATAAAAAACAAACGCAGTAATCCTATCTCTTACAAGCAGAAACATATATTGCTGATACAGTCAATACTTCGATTGGTTATTTCCGTTCCACATTCCCGCTCCCCTTTTTGCCACTTTCAAACCTGAGCCGTCTCGCCTTTATTAAAAATTTCTTAATCATCACCTCATGCTCTTTGTCTACCAGTAACGCCACACATGCACATTGCTCTCTATTCGAAGCAGTGAAATATATAGGTAGATATTTCTCAGGATATGAAACCAAGATTCTTCCCCATCTTATAAAAGTTATAGCATGAGGATAGGCCTAATACATGGCCGCTAGTACTGATTTGGCTGGAGTATATGATTTTATCTTTATCCTACGAGATAAGAAAACAAATCGTGTACGCTATCGTGGAGGCTATCCAAAGCGATTCCAACCCGATGTCCCAACAGGCAGTGTAGGAACAAAGTAGTCAAATAATATTAATGAACAAAAGTGAAAACCAAAGGAGCGATAGTGCTGTGCGTGGGCTAGGTTATCAAATCTCATATAGATAGGAATACTGCGATGCGAATATATATTAGCATTACACTCCATTCTCCCCACATCCAGGGCCAGTTAAAGCGATCACAATCTCATATGTTACAGGTTGAGTGGTTGCCATCACTGTGAATTATGGGATACTAATGGTTCACCCAGTCACCATGGAGATGCAAACCCGAGACAAAGCAGATTGCACTGCCGTCCATCATTGTGGACTTAGTCATACGTTGATAGGTCGAGCTTTCAAGCAGATAAAGCTCTATTTTTATAATCTTATAAAATCGAACAGAAATCATCCAAGTTTATTCAGTGTTATGCTGTTTGAAGGATTGTTTTTTAATTCGACAACAGTCCTCTCAGAAAAAGACGGAGGGCATATGTTTCTGGTATTAAAGATTAAAGGTTAACTCACCGATGTCCTTATCACGGATAAGTTGTGATATTTCCTATCAACAACTCTATAATATGTTATATCTTATTTTATACTTTATATAAATCTAATGGTTCATGTCTGTCTGTTCCGATTTGAAGCAAAAAATACTAATCTGACAGAGCTTAAATATTGCAGGAAATAATTCTTATGCTCGGAAACGTTATAGGGACTATAACCGTTCACTTACAGAATTAAACATGCAATGCATAATTAAAATTACAAAAATGAATTATCTTAAAACATTCTGTTTTCGCCACGAGAAACAATCACTCTGCGAACGGTAATTATTGACACTTTTCATTATGGAAATCAGCGGTTTTATTTTTAGGTTAAACTCTTCTACTACCTAGAGTCTGAATTTGTACAAACGGTGGCTGGCTTATAACTACTCTTCAACAATTTCTGCGGAAAATATTTCAAATAAATGTTTATATTCTTGGTAGGCTATGTGTAAATAGTGTACAAATATTAATAACCTGTTTCAAACAGTTTTCTATAAAATTGCGAAAAATGTAATTTTTCATTTAAAGCAGTAGTAAAAGTAAGAGAAAGTCGTCGTCGATCTTCGTGCCACATCCGTAGAAGATATCTAACCCACATTTTAAAATGGTGTTTTTATATTATTTTTCGAACTCAAGCTGTCTATAGATATACACACAGATACTATAGATAGCAGAAGTATTGTGTTCGACCCTGAAATTCCATGTCGAGTGTTCAACAAAAGTACTCGTTTCGAGGTTCCTGTATCCAAAAATGAAATATTCAGAAGCTTTTCCGTGTGTATGTGTCTGTCTGTGAACAGCATAGCTCAAGATTGAAAATCTTATAAAAGGAAATGTTATATTTGGTTATAATGGGGGTGTGACAAGAAGTCGGCTTTCTCTTATTTACATGAAAAAAAAATCATTTTCCTTATTTAAAAAAACGGCTCTAATATGTTTGTCTAAATTTCGTACTTTTATTTTTAACATTTTCTCCAGTAAAGTCTCTGGAGGATAGTCATAAGCCATTCATAAGTCGAATTTTGATATTAGTGTCTAATATTGTCACCACTAACGGCCATGGGTGTCGGCATGCTGACCATATGCCCCCCAATCCTGCCATCTGCCTATAGGTAGATGACGCAGCGGTCGGGTGGTAGGCCTTGTCCCTTCGGGGATGTCGGCCACGAAGTTAGTTAGTCTAATATTGTCTACTATTTTTGCTTGTTTCCTCTAAAAGTTCCAAATAAGCTAATCTTTTTACATTTTTTTTAATTCTACAGTTTATTTTCAGTTCATATTGAATTTTTAGCTATGACTGTAAAATACGTCATACTGAATGGTTGCCTATTTTAGACACCTAAATTTCATTTTAGCAACCTAAAAGTCCGAAGTATAGTTATGAGCAATAGATGGCAGTGTTCTGCATAGCCGACATACAGGCGTGGTGAATAATACAAATGGGATTGTGTTGCTTGATGGATAAATGCATGTTTGCATCACATAAACTCAATCATCGGTGTAATCACTCATTCTCATAGTCTTGTAATGTGTCCGACTGGAATTGCACTTCCCAAGCGATGTCTTCATCAGCAATCCGTTTTCCATATCCGTCCTATACCTCATGTTAATTCCACTAACTTAGTTAGCATTAATATGGTCTCTCATGTCCCAGTGTGTTCAATTAGATACCGTATTAGACTCCATAAGATGATACCACTTTCAACTTCCCCACTATCTAAATGAATGAAGTTGTGTGATTTATAAACTTAATAGATTATTCTATTCTATTCTATTTTGTGCCCCTTAAGGCGGGGAGGCGGGGTGGGAACGCCCCTAAGCACCGCAGCCGTTGCCGACTTATTGTACCTACCTCCGGGATGGGATGAGTTGCGTGCCCACAGGCCGCCCCGGATCCGCAAAGCCCCCCGTGGGCCCCCACGGAACTCCCCTACATCCAACATGCCTAGTACCATTCCACGTGTGCGCCACCCCCTGCGGTACCTCCAACCGGGAGCCCCGACAGGTTCGTGACACACACCACCAACAACCTCTTGACCACAAGCAGCGGGGAGAACGGGAGAGGCCCCCAAAGGGCTCTGACTGCCGAAGCAGACCAGATGCCAGAAGTGGAAACGGGATGAGGATGAAAAGGGGGAAAGGTGAGATGAAGTGGAGAGTGTTGGTGGAATGAAAGGGGGAAACGGGAGAACCCCGAGAAAAACCCCCCAAAGCACGGCTTCGTCCACCACGAATGACACACCCGCCGGCCCCGAGATTTGAACTCAGGACCGCAAGCATGCCAGGCTCACGCGCTACAGCATGAGCCACCGCGCCGGCAACTTAATAGATTAAATACAATTTTATAAAAAATTCAAATACATTTGTGTTGTCAGTTAGTTAGGTACCACTCTTGCTTAGTGATTTTATCTATATTGTATTGATACAAATTTATATATTACATTTCCATTACATAACTGAATAACTATTTTATAAACCTTGAGATGTATTCAAATTACGGATAAATATAGACTTCTGAAAATGTGATTTTGCTATTAAACATCGTTAGGCTACATGACACTTATTTGAGTCAGTGAGATACGATTGAAAATATGTTATTAATCGTTTACTAATTATGTCATGATAATTATTTGTCGAGACCCGTTGTAGGGGTCTTTTTTTTAATTTAGTGTTTTTGTATAAAATGAAATTGCTCATGAACGCCAATGTCTCAAAAAATATTCTAAATGACAGGAAAGTTGACAAAAGACCTTCTTTATTTTTATAATTAATTTATAAACACACAATTTATATTGAATTTATTATTTTTACGGAGCTAAGTAGCATTAAACAGCCAAAGGTAAATAATCATAAGAATGAGAACAAGAGACTCGAAAAAAAAAAAATGTGGTATCACATTTAGAAGGAATCAAAAGACGTCAAAAATGTTTTTATGAAATAACTAGCGGGTTACCAGTCCTTCGTAATGGTGGAAAGTATTTAACAGTTAGCACGGTTTGTATCCTTATCCGAGAAACATAAAGAGGAAGTAGGCCTAACCGTACTTCGTTTTTTGGTGTATCTGACGTTCTTCCAGTGTTTCAAACATTTTATTTGTTTGCAACATTACGTCAATAGACCCTATTTAACCTATGTGTATATGATATTGTAAAATATTTTATCAAAAGCCAGAGCAATGTCGTCTGTGCTAGAAAATGAGTCTGATTAAGCCTGGCAACAAGAGATTATACGTAGATGCTTGAAGTCACTTTGCGCAAAGGTCAAGCGAGTCTGAAAAAAGTGGTGGGAATTCATACTAAGTGTAGTTTCTATAAATGTACATTTCGTTAAATATAATATTGAAATAGAATTGATGAAGAATCCAAGGATATTCAAAACCAGAGGACACTATGGTTTGATGGGAGAAACTTATGAATAGCCTATATTGAAAAGTTCCGGCTTGCAGTAAATAAGTTCAATCGGTCACGTACTTCTATTGAACCATTTCTTGAGCCAAAACTTTTAGGAATATAAGGTTCTAGCATCAAATAAGTAATTACAATTGCTTTAGGCCTACATTAGTTAGGAACTGGGGCACCGTATCACACCACAGCTAACACGCATGAGGATTTAAAAGCTAATATAATGTCGGGTAACATAGAACATGCCTTTATATTTGATCAAACAGTATCCCATACACAACTGTAATCTTAATCGTTAAATTATACCTACTGCTACAGTATAATCACGAATTTCTCACATGTTTTCTTCAAATTTTTCGTGATAAAGCTGAAAAGGCTCCAATATTATATTCCTTCTTTCCTGGCCTTCGTATTTTCACACAATACAACCGAGCTATTTACTTATCAATATAGGCTAGATTCAGTGCGAAAAGGGGTCATGGAATTCGACAAAATTTTTTTTTGTGTACGTTACCATGGTCTCTGAATGTCACTACAAACTGGAGTGTTGATATTTCTTCATGAAACAAAACTTATAACCAGGGTTCGGATGTTTATGACCTAAAAATGTGGAAAATATTACTGCAAATATGTCCTTAAAAATTACTAAATATGACCCTAAAATCCTAAATGTGACCTAATAAAATAACGTATTTAAAAAAAGTTCAAATTTAAAACGTTTAAATGCACTAAAGTCTGACATCACACGAATTAAATCGGATAATCAATTTTTAACAGTTCTGGTGATTACAGTTTTACTTGTAATGAACTTCAATTTTTAAAGAATTTTCTCCTGTTTGCTCGCTTTATCAGCTCCAAATACTCGTAATATTTTGCAGACCTGTGTCCCTATAAAATAAGATCAATTTCATTAATTTAAAAATTTAAGTTACTATAAATTTGGCAAAAACATTAAGTTAATGAAATAAATTTCCAATTTAACTCGACCATGTAGTACATAGTCCGCCGGCGTGGTCTTGTGGTTAGCGTCGCTGACTACAGATCCGTCGGCCCGGGTTCGATTCCCGGTACCTCCTTGGATTTTTCTGAGGTAGGGAGGTCTGGTAGGGGTGCACTCAGCCTCGTGATTCGAAATTGAGGAGCTACTTGATAGAGAAGTAGCGGCTCCGGTCATGAAAACCACCAATAACGGCCGTGGGTGTCGGCATGCTGACCACATGCCCCCCAATCCTGCCATCTGCCTACGGGAGATGACGCAGCGGTCGGGTGGTAGGCCAAGTCCCTCCAGGGATGTAGCGCTACGGAGTTTAGTTTTAGTTTAATGTAGTACATAGCCTACACTTTGTAATTGTGCTCCTTTAACGAATTTATATGAATTCGTAGATCTACTATATGCCCAAAAATGTTTAATGAATAAATAAATAAATGTATTTTATAATTAAGGCGCGGACTGCTCTGTCAGAAGAATTAATTACATGCAAATATGCTAAAAATGTGTAAAATATGCTCCGGAATTAGCTCAATTACATTATAACTTACAAAAAATAGTAGGATTTGTATAAATTACATGAAAAAAGAGGTCAATGCGAACATTTTAGAGAATTGAAAACTACCGAAGTGAAACGTCCCTTTAATATTATACAGTGAGTTCCGAAAACAATAGGTCATATAGGCTATCGTCAATTATTGTACAGTCGGTTCTCAAAACATCCACTGTAAATGTTTGAATTATGAATGGAAATATTTAAAATCTGTCAGTAATAAACCATTAAAATTGTGATGACAAATTAATAAAATATGCCCCAATATTTTCATGTAAAGCAAATATGATATTTTACAGTCAAACTAATAATGTAACAATATGAAACATTTTTTGTTTGTTTTGTTTTTTGTTATTTCCTTCATGTTTTGTACATATTTTAACACTAGCATTATAATAAGTTAGAATGCATTAGACCTATTAAAAATATTATTTTTAATAAACTTCGGGGCTCTATTTGCAATATTCTACTAGAATATTCCATGCTATTTAATGAAGTTCCAAACGATGGGAAGTTATGCTACGAGAGTTGCAGGTTTGAACTGTCCTCACCAGGTGTCGTGACTGTCCAGGCATCTGATTGATCTCGGTTACCACCTCGTTAACCTCCCCAGTGGCGGAAACATGCAACTAGCTGCATTGTGTTAATACAAGAGTATACTTAGAAAATAATAATAACAGTTCCTCTCTTTTTCTTGAGAATTATGATTAACAGGACCGGATTAACCCTTGCGCGATCTTCTTTTGGAGGCCCTTATAATATGATTAATTTCTATATTAAAAACACAATTACCCCTTTTACTACATATATATATATATATATATATATATGAAATTGATTACTTTAATTTTATATATACATATATATATATATATATATATATATATATATATATAGGAATCGATTCGGCGGTTCTCAAATTTACAGTTATCAATCAAAAAGGAAGACAAATTATTCAACATTTTGTGTCAGACGCTTCAAAAATATCCAAACCGCTTTCAAATTATAATAGGCTACATTCAATTACAGACCGACATTATCTGTTCCATCGGCAAAGCTTATAGCTCCTTGGGTGAAAATACAAAATTTGTGGTACTAATTTTATATTACTATTGATATAAATTTTTCAAGATTAACTTAGAGAAAACTTTTCTCTGCATTGCACCGCACAAGGAAATCAAGCACAATTTTAGAATCTTATTTCTGAGAGGAAATAGCCTACATTTACTAAAATTAAATCAAGATAGATTTATCTCATGAAATTTTAAGAATAATGATTAAATTTTTAATTCATATATTCCAGAAGACTTTCTCGCTTCATTGAGCTTCAGCATATGTATTATGTGATGTAACATATGAAAGTTCACTTCTCATTCAAAGACCTATAGTAAAGTAGAGTTTTCAATATAGATGTAAAAGCTAAAAGCCTATCCTTATTCTTCCTTTGTTGGCAGCAGCAGAATTTGTAGGGTCGGTGAATATTGTATGAAGAAGTTGTAAAACCATGATCGACAGTTCGTCATTTTGGCTGGCAGAAACCTATACCCCACCACAGACTTTGAATTGCAATGAAGCGAAAGTGTGTTGAAAAGAGCATGTCTATACCTAAGCATAACATTATTTCTCCTTCTATCTATTCATACATGTTTTTGTTATGTAGCATATAGGATCATGTATAGAAATTGATATTTGTGTAACACAGTGTAAATGTTACAACTTGTATGGTTATGTCATAAAAACATGATGGACAGATAGGGAAGAAGCCTTGCTATCTAGCCAACTCCCTATTGGGCGATCCGGTGTTGTGCCGTAAAATGGATCTGTTGTATGCGAAGCCTGCTGCTTTCCTTTTTATTCTCGGGAGTTGTTTCCATAATAAGATATGTACATATCTACTCACATTTTCATTTTAGGGTAGATCCTAATACAAAACAGAAAGTTTCCGCTGGAACGATGCAAGTATAATTAATTTATACCCAATATTATGCCCATGTCCAGTTTCATCGATATTATGTTTGTATAATTATCACATAAAATTCTACAACAAGTAAGTTAGTAACTTTCAGAATGCAAAATGAGATAGCAGTCAATTATATAGCACAATGTGAATACTAATTATCTAGGTATATAGACAAAATTAATATAAGATCACAATTAAATTAACAAATTAAATTACAATTAAATTAAATCAAATCGTGCATGTAAATATACAGAGTAAATCAGCACTCTACCGACAAACTATCACAAGTTTTCAGGGATGTTTACTGAGTGTTTTTCAGATAAGGAACCCATGGTTTCCAGTGGCTCAGTACCGAGTATTTACATTTATTTCATTTCTAACCAAACTACCTTCGTACAACCCAAATTACAAGATGTTTAAAGTAATTGTTCAAAATGTCGACCCCTATGATCACGACAAATTCCACAGCTACACCTCATGGACTGCTGCACATACTCTAGCATTTCAGGAAATTGGTGCACATCATCAGCGGCTGTTACAATCCTAGCAACCAGGCCCATATTAGTTTCGACAGAAGTCACGTAGTCTACACTAAGTTCTTCATGTGACCTCAGAAAAAAAAAATCAGATGAATTCGTTATGGAATGATTTATTACTAATGCGATATTTAAAAAGTCAGCTAGTGTTCTACACATTATATTGGCTTATTGCCGTGACGCGACAGTCGCTCTTCTACATCTCAAGTGCTAGGTTCTCACCTTAGCATTCACCACCTTGCCGCAGCCAGCAAAGCCTTGTGGTCTTAGTAGAAGTCCGGATATTTTGAATTTATTCTCCCGTTGTTTGGGATTTTTTTTTTTCTTTTCATGCAACAAAACAAAATCCTCAAGATGTAGAGTGAAGCGTAGTTCTCCCCAACAAACAAAAGTGCACAGAATACAAAACATGTTGCCCCACAAATTCACAGCTTACAAATTCTCACTTACAACATCACGAAAAATGAACTTACCGACAACCTGAAATTGGATAACCTACTTTGAAATATTGAACTCCAGCTGTGGTCAATGTCGGGAGTATGATGTTAAGTTTAAAATGGATTATAGAAAGGCTGCATTTTAAAATTTGAAGAATAATGTTGTCCACAGGGGATCTCATCTCACACAGCGGGCCCGGGTTCGAATCCTGGTCGATTCAAGTTACCTAGGTGGGCTATTTCCGGGGTGTTTCCTCACCTGTAAAACAAATGTTGGGTAAATTTAGGACCTTTGGTCCCCGGATATCATATGGCCGTCATTATCATCTTCATCTCATCCTCGCCTTGTTCAGAGGGAATGTGTGTGTGAATGGTATTTCTCGTCCTATGTGTTTGTATTGTCTCGGAGATGGCCCCGGGGAGGCCCTCCATGTCCTTGTGTGGTCAAAACATTATGTATATACTCCATTAGATAACCTCTTTCCCGACAGGTCGCGCTCTGTAAGGCCCAGGCGGCGTGGGTCGTTTAAACGTCCCTAAAAGGGAGGGGTAAAACTAAGTAAAAGAAAAAGAAGAATGTTAAATTAAGGGTCATAATTTGTTTTCCTACAAATATTGACAGCAATTTATTAGGAAAATTTTCTTAAATTATTATTTCAATAAATCAAGTAACATAAGACTTAAGAACTCGATTATAAAAGCAAAACTTTTCTGGGAGACTGTTAGACGCAGTATTTTTCTAAATCAGTGAAATTCATTTAAAGTCCACGTCACAATATAGCAGTTTCCAACGAAAAATTTGAATACTTACTTACTCATAGGCAATAGAGAATTCCTAAGCAAGTTCAAGGAATATTATCTTTTTATGAAACCCGGAGGTTTATTGCCGCGATTACAGGAGCAGCAGTACTTAATTTTACCATCGCTTCATTAAACCTATTGCTGTAAAATCGATATAATAGAGAACGATTTATTCCTAACCACACACAATTCAATCAAATGTAGATAGATGAAAAATGTAGGCTTACATACTTTCTTACTTTCTGAACAACTCGTCTAATATTAACAGGTCCACATTGTAAGCATAAATAATAATTTTGAGCATCCATGTCCTTTTTTGTGAAACTTTAAAGCACATTGTATCAAGACATTTTAAATATATATTTTGGTACACCAACAACATAGCATCAGCTGTAATACCCTATAACAACATATTATAAGTCATACTGTTGAAATGAATTGTCGGAATAAGAAAAGAAAAACAACTTGAAGCGAAGAATAGCGAGAGACAAATCATATAATTATAAAATGAGCACTTTAGATTATGATTAATTAGCACTAGATCAATAATGTAACAGAGTGTCAAAACTTCAGACATTTCAAATTAAAACTGTGTTAATACCTAACTTTCTCAGGCTCATCGCTTTGTACAGAAAAAAAAGTATTAGCCTAGCTCTAATTGGGCAAGGATGTAAATAATCTAAAAATGTCATAACTGCTAGATATAATTTTTATTATTGTACAGTGCTTATTGTGATGGTTATTATTATTATTATTATTATTATTATTATTATAATTATTATTGCAATATAATTAATTACTGTAATATCAAATAAATTTAATTTTTTCTTGTAATTTGTTTTATTAAAATTGTAGTTTTTGGAATCCTGGTAGAGGGGAAAAGAAGAACTGATGATCTCATCTCTACCAGGCTAAATAAATGAATAAATCTTAAAATATTCAGTTTATGTAACGATAATTTGAACTACAAACAAACTTATTAGCTTAATATTTCTAACTGTATTTGAAATAGATATTGAGATTATGTACAACATCTGTAGTGTCAAACTAATTCAAGGAGTAAATTATTCATCTTAAATAGAAAATTAGGTTCAAGTGTTTCTTAAGCAGTGTATACTTGTATCACACCTACCAGGAAGCCATTATTCGTAATTCAGAGAGCTAACCAGAATTTTTAACTTCCATCTTATTAAGAAAATTGTTTCTCACGTGTTGAACAATGGTTGTAATTATTTGGGTGTGCATGTCATTTTTGCTCGGGCTGTGGTTACAGTTTGCCACAGAGACGCTTCTGCTAAGTGGATAAGACACTGCCCTCGGGTCGTAACAAAGAGTAACGCCTTTTATAAAAGTCAGATCTTCAGTCATACAAAAACGGCGTAAGTGAAACATTTCTTGGAGCAGTTTCTAGAAGAGGCAACATACAAGCAAGCATAAGCTAAAAGAACGAAAACAAGTGCAACTTTTTCGGTATTACCTTCTTCATCTCGTCCTTTTATTAAGGGCTGGTGTAGTATTTTTCAATACAAATAATCCAATATTCAAGAGCGAAAGAAACCTACTATTGCATATGACACGGGAAATCAGATATGGCTTGATTCAATTTTTGTTTGTTCAAGTTTACAAATTTATTTTTATCAAAATTATCAAACTAAATTATCAAACATTACAAAATCTTAATACGTACTTTTTTTAAAGCACCAAGATGCGAAAAATCTTATTCAGAGGCTGAAATTAGTCTATGATATCTATTATTGTGAGAGAACAGAGAAATTTATAAATATATACAAAATTGAAATGCTACCTCGCTCGGTTTTCCTGGATTTGTACTATTTCTATTCTATGCGAAATGTAAACTCGTTTTAAGGGATTCATTCATTAAAATCTGCCATGTAGTGTCGTCTGCATTTGCAAATAGTGTCGTGTCATGAAAATATAAACTAGTTTGAATTTGCAAATAGTGTTGAATCATAAACATGTAAATTCGTCTGGATGCATTATATTGCATAATGAATATTTTCCTTCCCATTTTACTCAGGCAATAAAAGCAATTTTAATAAGTTGTATCATGGATAAATTTCCAGCTTTATAATCTTCGAAGGCTTAGCAAATATTGAATTAAAAACGTTTGCTCATGCTGTAATTTTAAAAGCCTCACTTAAATTTAAATAAGAAATTTTAACAAATTTCCAGCTTTATGATCTTCAAGGGCGTTGCAAATATAAGTTAAAAATGTTTCTTCATGTTGTAATTTTACAGACCTCACTTATTGTAAAGTAAAATGGTAAGGAGTAAAATTAATCATTCAGGCCTACATGTTAGTTTAAAGCATTTGACTTCAAGAATCAATGTATGGGCTAAAGCGGTATGACAAATGTCTCAATATACTTGGTGGAAAAATAAAGGTACGTCTTATCTTTAATGTCTCATTATATTTTTTGTCTTTCATCCACACCTCTGTACTCAGTCGCCAGAGGAAACTTATTTTCGGACTCACCCTCGTATTTTAACGACGAACCTGACTCTGATGTCTATATAAAGATAACTAAAGGATGTTAATGCGAACATTATTATAACAGTTATATCTAAAATTTATTAACACGGATCCAGAGTACATAGAAAATGGTTAAACACTACAATTAAATTTATATTTTTTGTTTTAACAATACTTCAATTGACAATAAATTAGCCTAGTTCCCGTATTTTTCTTCAGGTATCTGTAAGAAATAATTTTAATTTCATGTATTTTCCCAGATGTTTTTGGTACAGCTGGGAACGGTTCCTATTGCCCCAAACAGAAGATTTCTGACAATCCATTTATCTATTGGGATACTGAACTTCACAGACAGGAATGGGATGCATGGCTCATAAATTGCTTGTTTTTTTCTAATCAGCAAGAGCTAATATCATCGCAACCAGAGGCGCCGACTTCAGCAACCCAACACATGACCAGGTGTTTGCCTATTTGACGTATAAATTCGTCATCTCAAGTAATTGTATTAAAGCAAAGGTATAAAATTAATAGAGTAATGCATTATACAAAACGTGAGGATTATTACGTAGGCTAGGCTATGTGTTACGATTGTCATTTATAGAAACCAGTCATTCCATTTAAATTTTTCTCGCCGATTACGATTACCTGTGCATTCATTTAAGCTTTTATTGTCTTCTAACAAAATACTACGATAATTTCATTTGCAAGAACATTTGAAAATTACCAAACAGTTTTGCTCCACATTTTATCTTGATGGCCTTTTGTTATCTAGGCGTTTGTATATGTTATGCTGCACATATTCAGCAGTATCGTGTCTAACTGCTTTTTAAATAATTTATCAGTTCATGTTTTCTGAAACTTTTAATACAGCCACTAAATTTATCTCATTTATTCTTTCATTCGCTCTATACCATAACGATGTCTTGACAAATTAATATTGTTATAATATTATAACAACTAAAATTTTATTTCTGAAGAGGTAGTTGATAAAAGAGAAAATAGGGAGAGATAAAGAGAATTTTAATTGAATTGATTTTATTTTAAGGTTGTAAGCGTAGAACTTAAAAGTTCCTTTTAGCCATACAATTCGCTCACAATGACAGAAAAAAAATTACAATACAAATGTAATAATAATTACAGACCCATTGTTAATACAAATAAAACATAAACCTTAACCAAACATCATCAAGCAATAGTCAATATAGTAATATAGAGTATATGATAAGAGTAAACTTTTGTAGAACATATTGGGAATTCAGGATTCATAAGCGCTTATGAGGTAATTAACTAAAGTTTTTTTCCCCTTTTTTTCCCTTTCTTTCTTTCTTTCTTTCTTTCTTTCTTTCTTTCTTTCTTTCGAACTAAGAGAATAATTTTGATAATGATACAGATGGAGTTTATTGTAAAATCGAGAGGCAGTGCATATAAATTTATTAAATTTAGACCAAATATTTCGGATGGAATCCTTTTATCAGTACATAGCACGATTAACGCGGCAGTTCGAGATGTCTCTTCAAGATCATCCTAACCCACTCATCGCTAGACTAGATAAATTTTATAGTGGCAGTTTCATATAACTAATAATTACAACTTATTTATATCTCAGTCCACTTTAATTCCTCGCTACCCTACTGTTATAATTTTCAAGTGATCATGGAGTATAGTTATGCTTCCAGTTCTTCCTAACAGATCATATAGAAGGAAAATTCTACTTATAAAATTATACTTCTACATGTATTCATTGAAAAAAAAATTAAATTTAGTGGTGCGGTGTCTAGAAATTTGGAGTGTGCTTGCAGTAAATCTATTGGAACGATCATGTATGCTTTGCATGGGTATGAAAGGTTTCATCAGATAAACGGGACTTTTACATTTAATAATTTTAAGAGTTAGAAAGAGAGAGACAGACAGACAGAGAGAGAGAGAGAGAGAGGGGAGAGAGAGAGAGAGAGAGAGAGGGAGAGAGAGAGAGGGAGAGAGAGAGAGGGAGAGAGAGAGAGGGAGAGAGAGAGAGGAACTTACAAAAAATAAAATCAGGTAAACTGATATAACAAAGTGCCAGATTGAGTTAGTGGGTCACATTTCAGAAACTATTGAGCTTTAGACCACAGTTTCTTGAAGTTTGATAGGCATATGTGAAGAAATAAGTGGGATAAATAGAATATTCCACAGAACGAATTTACAACAAGATCTTCACGTCAACAATATACCTATATTTTTGTCAAAACATCTGAAGGCGTACAAATACTTAGTCAAAACCTTTCAAAGATTTTTTTCTTTTGAAGGGTAAAAAATTAGAAAACTAGAATATTTTGGAATTTTTCCATAGGCTATAGGCTAAAAACTATAAGTTGCCAAATTTCAAGATCCCAGTTTATGTGGAAATAGGTAAACTTCAATGTCAATGAGTGGATGACCTAGATTCCCGTAGGTGTGAATGACGTCACGGCTACCCAGCCAGTTTTTCCATACTTATGGAGCCGCTAGAAACATCAAATTTTCCACACTTATGGCAGTTGTATGTGCCAATAATCAAGTGTGTCAATAATTATAAAACGCGAGAAAAATGTATCAAATTTAATTGAAATAAAGAAGTAACTATCTAAGGTATAACTGATGGAGATACGACAAAAAGCTAAAAGGACAAACATGTAGGTCTCTCAAAATCCGTTACTACTGGTGCTGGTACTACTGGTACTGGTTTTACGGGAGTAAAACATTAAAAATCGGATAGTTTTGGAATATTTCCGTCGGTTGCAAGCTATAAGCTATAAGCATGTCAAATTTCAAGCTTCTGGTTCATCTGGAAGTGGGAAAACAATAAAATTATGTAAATGAATGATTAGCCACGCGGTTTTTGTACTATAGTGTCGATTTGCTATTAGGTAGATTTCGAAGAAAAATGTACCTATTGTAATCAAAACCATGTCATGACTTTCGAAAAATTATTTCTTATCTTTACGTTTCATGCCTCCCTAAGTACGAAACCACCGCCCGTTCAAAACTAATTTTTGTGATATTTATATATATCTTTACAAGCTAGCGGCCGTAATTTTGAAGATATTTGAACCAAATAGTATTATGTTATTTCTAGGCCCAATAGTTCGGACAAGTTCATTAATGAGCAAAATTGGCCCAAAGGGAAGTCGGGGGAGGGGGTTGAAATTTTGAAAAAATTATATCTCGGCCCCTATGAAGCATAGAGAGAAACTTTGTTTGAATAAATTAGAGTCCTCCCTATGGAGTTCACAGCGACACCAACGATTCGGGGGTTTTGGGGGTACGAGTGGGGGTGGGGGTTAGGGAATGGAAATTTGAAAGTTTGAAACCACGTTTTGTTGGGTATCTTTGAAGAGTTCTTGATGAGTACTCTACAAATCAATAACTAGTTTCTCGATAGTTCTCATATAAGGCGAGATTTGAATGTTTGAAAACGTGCTCTTTCCTCTTTTTTGCAGTTATTATTGCGGGTTTGTCATGCCAAGGCTAAAGAAGAAGAGTGCTGCGGCAGCGACAATAAATTAAACCAAAAGCACTTCGAAATCTACCTCAGCATGTAGGCTTGCCTAAAGGGATTTTTTAAAACCGTTATTTGGACGTTACTCCGATACCGGTCAACCGATTTGATCCAAAATCAATAGCGTTCGTCCTATGGACGTTGTAAATGTGTTTGCCAAGTTTCATGAAAATACGATAAAGCGTATTCGAGTTATAGCGCGTACAGACACACACACGGACGGACAGACATTTTGCCAGTCCGCCATATAATGTTAGAAAGTACCATTCTGGCACTTGAATGCATTTTTTATGTGTTAATTAAAAAATATGAAACAGGAAGATATAGGTTAAGTGGCTGGATCGGGATGAATACAATTATCCGAAGGATGGCATAGTAAGTGAAACAAATCTTATAGCAAATAGAATATGAAAATTCAGCAAGAAACTTTTTATTGAGCTAGGTATATTATATTACATCTCGCAAAGACTTCACGAAGAAAGTTAAATCACTTTTGAATTGACAGAGGATGAGCCCAGTAGGATGGTGCTAGGCGCAATATCTGGATAAAACATTTTTTGTCAGTTTTATGTTGATCATAAAATGAGAGCAATAATCCAAGGGGACCACACTGCTAGGCGTGACAAGGAAATGAAGTACCGCACTACACACCTTACCATGTTGCATCAGTACTGGCTCATGTAGCAAAATAAACACAAAAACTTCATGTTAATTTTTCCTTAATTGGTAACGTGAACTTCATGTCGTTGTAGCATTTTTCAAAGGTTGTTACTTGAAGACAATCAGCATTCCGGAATCAAATCTCTCCTATTACTAAAACCCACATTTTAACGTTGTGATAAGCAGTAATTAAATGTTATATATACAAGATTTTTGTCAAGCATTTCTTATAACCTGACACCGTCCAAATAGTATGTTATTATTATTATTATTATTATTATTAATTTATTATTATAAAAAGTATAAAATTACATGTAATAATACGATACAAAATATTAGAATAGCAGATAAAGCATTCAAACAAGTGCAGAAATTCAAATATCTGGGAGGAATAAGGCTTACAGATACAAATAATATTAAGGCAGAAGTTAACTTTGACTACAATCAGAAAATGCTTGATTTTTTGCAATTCAGAAACTTTTGTCTTGTCTTTTGTCCAGAAATCTAAAAAAAATAATTCACAAGACAATTATCCTGCCAGTTGTTTTATATGGATGTGAGACATGGTCTCTTACTCTTCGGGAAGAACATAATCTGAGTGTGTTTGAAAACAGAGTGCTTAGGAAAATATTTGGACTTAAGAGAGATGAAGTCCACCGTTGTGGCTCAGGGGATGCGTTCAATCCTCTCACGCAGCGGGCCCGGGTTCGATTCCTGGTCGGGACAAGTGACCTAGGTGGGGTTTTCTGGGGTTTTTCCTCACCTTTGAGACAAATGTCGGGTAACTTTAGGCCCTTGTGGTCCCCAGCCAGATATCATCTGGCCGTCATTATCATCTTCATCCCATCCTCGCCTTGTTTGGAGTGAGTGTGTGTGTGTGTGAATGGTGTGTCTCGTCCTATGTGTTCGTGCTGTCTCGGAAGTGGCCCCGGCATTGGGCTGATCACTCATCCGGGGAGGCCCTCCATGTCCTTGTCTGGTCAAAAAAGTATGAATGTGATCCAAAGATAGTCCCTCTCCCGAAAGGTTGCGGCCCTGTAAGGCCCGGGCGGCTTGAGTCGCTAAAATTCTAAAAGGGAGAGGTGAAACTAAGGAAAAGAAAGAAAGAAATATTAAACAGGGATTGGAGAAAACTGCATAAAGACGAGCTTCAGAACGTGTACTCTTCACCGGATATAATAAAGGTAATTAAATCAGGAGGATGAAACGGGCTGGACATTTTGCACCCATGGGGGAGGAAAGGCATATCTCAAAAATATTGACTGGGAGACCCGAAGGGAAGAGACCACTTGGCAGGCGTAGACATAGGTGGGAGGACAATATTAGAATAGATTTAAGGGAAGTAGGATTTGCGAGGGATATTGGAGTTAGCACACAATAGGGTGAATGGCGGGCTCATGTAAGCGGTTCAATGAACCTCCGGGTTCCATAAAATAGATAAAATTCCTTTAGCTTGCTTAGGAATTATCTATTGCCATTGAATAAGTAAGTAAACGTGTAAGCAAGAATGTAATTGCACGACATTCCCGAATAGACTACGGTAACTGAAATGTACCTTTACATCAATACATTCACAATACAGTAGAGTCTCAGTATTTCGGGTCTCGAGAGGTCGAGATCCCCAGAAATCCGAGCTGAGAAATTTGAATTAACAATATTAATAAATAAATTAACAGATCGTCAGTTTTTAGTGCGAAAACAGTGCGTAATGACCGAAATTGGTCACTTATATGTTATGGTTGTGAAATATTAAGGGAAAAACAACTCTTTGTTTACGCTGAAGCCTCGTATAAGAACAACGATCTATTTTGGCGCTATAATAGATTCTAGTGTGTACTCTGAAGTCGAAAATTATCGAAAGAAATGATTATTGTGAGATTATTTAGTTTCAATTTTTCAAAAATGAAATGAAAGTGTTTTCTTTTAACGCTACCTGAGCAGGCTTCACGTTGTCTAATTTAAGATTTATTAGGTAGATTTCGAAGAAAAATCTACCTATTGTAATCGATACCATGTCATGACTTTCGAAAAATTCTTTCATATCTTTACGTTTCATAATTCCCTAAGTACGAAACCACCGCACATTTAAAAAATATATATATATATATTGTGATATTTATAATATATATATATATATCTTTCTTTACACGCTAGCGGTCGTAATTTTGAAGATATTTGAACCAAATTTTACTATGTTATTTTTAGGCCAATGGTTCAGACAAGTTCGTTAATGAGCAAAATTGGCCCAAAAGGGGTCGGGGGAGGGGGTTAAAATTTTGAAAAATTAATATATCGGCCCCTATGAAGTATAGAGGGAAACTTTGTTTGAATAAATTAGAGTACTTCCTATGGAGTTCACAGTGACACCAACGATTCGGGGGCTTTGGGGGTACGAGTGGGGGTGGGGATGAAAATTCGAAGTTTTTTAAACCACGTTTTGTGGGGTATCGTTGAAAAGCTCTTGATGAGTACTCTACAAATCAATAACTAGTCTCTCGATAGCTCTCATATAAGGCGAGATTTGAATGTTTGAAAAAGTGATCTTTCCTCTTTTTTGCAGTTATTATTGTGGGTTTGTCGTGCAAGGCTAAAGAAGAAGAGTGTTGCGCCGCGACAATAAATTATACGAAAAGCACTTCGAAATCTACCTCAGCCAGTAGGCCTGCCTAAAGGGATTTTATTTTTTATTTTTAAAAGACACTTGACAATTTATTTTAGTCTAAGGCAATCCGTATGTTTTTGTTTTATAAATGCTCTAATATTTAACACATAAGTAATTTGTTTTCGTGTACAAAGACTTTTTCGTGTAAATTCATAAGTTTTTTATAACAAGTTTTGAAAATTCTCTTTTCATCATTTTCGAGTTTCAAATAGTTCGTAGTCGTTTCGGTGTTTTTTTTTCGGGGGAGGGGGTAAATGTACACAGGACTGGAAATTGCTCAGACCTAGCACACAGTATAAATATTGTTTTATAATTTCCTTTCCAATTTGACAATTTTGATGGTGGTAATAATATCGTGAAATCAGTAATAATAAATGACATAGGCCTAAACGATTAAACAAAGTGGAAATAGTGTAACTGTGCATATTTTAACAGCTTGTTCCTTGGGTAGAAAAAAAATTAAATATTTTCCTCCAAGTGACTTCTCTCAGAAAAATAATTGTCATTAAACTTTAAGCGTGCTTCACAAGTATTGTTTTTACTGTATGTGTGTGTGTTTTTTTTTTTTTTTTTTTCATTTCACACCAGCAGAGGGAAGAATACAGCATAAAATTTCCCGTTGAGTGTTTTCAACAATGTTGTTAGTATTTTTTCACATTAATTAAACACTGAAATTATTACGTGAACCACATACTCCAAGAAATATGACAAAGTGTAGGTAAGTGTCTTTCGTCACATGGTGTGTTTGTTTTGTACGAATGACAGAGGGGTCTGCGATCTGGCTAGTGCAATTCTGCGGAGACTAATATTTTAATTAGCTCTTCAACCATAGAGTTAATCACAAAACACTTATTTAGCGTTATCTATAGCCCTCTTATATCTACACAGTTATATTACTGCCGCCATGTATAGCATAGCCTATTGATTTTATAATTGATCAAAATGACATATCGATATGTGCTTGAAGACGAACACCTGCCTCTGGCATGAGGTGAAATGGGTTTCCTAACACAAATTACAGAGACAAAGCCTGTGTTTATGTAGATGTAACATTAGCAGCTCAAAACATCCAGCTATTACCAGCACGCATACTTCGCTCTCCAACGATTACAGACTCCCAATAATTGAGATGTTTTGTTTACAAAGAGTAGAGTTATTATCGTCTTAATTCTATATCTAATCTATGAAAAACAAGAGCTATGCAAACTGACAAGGGTAATTATTACTACAAATCTTACCAGAGACTGACATTGTCTCAAGCTGCAGTAGAATTGCCTTTTCTGTTAAACAACAAATCAATCAAACTGCAATGAAAGTTTATATTTAAATTCAAGCTGTAATTATGCATTCTTATAAGCATCCAAGATGTATCTTATGTATCGTACAAAACTGGATTCTAAATAAACACAAGAGTTGGCTTATCTGTCATGACAAGTATGGCTATTTGGTTAAAGCGACGTTAATACCAATAATTTTTTTTAAAAATTTGTCTATGGAAATTCGAAGAAGTTAGAGATGGGTCTATTTTCTAAACTTCAAACTGTCCTACAGATTTATAATTAGTCTATTATGGTAGAGAGTATCTAAAATAAGAATGTATTTATTTACCAGGCGTGAAATATGCTAAATTAAGAAGCATCTCACTGATAGTATATTTGTACCACATAAGAAAAAGCAATAGTAATAGTCCCTAAAATGATTTGGTACGAATTCGGAAAAAGTAAGTGAAAACAGGATATGAATTAATACTCATGACATTCTCTATCCTAATCGTGGATTTTGTAATTTTCTCGCTTATTATTCTGACAGAATAAGTGACCACAGAGCTGGAATGCACTTTTGGTTCTTTCACTTCAAAGCTAAAGAATAATTAGGCCTATTCCCCATTCCAGTCAAATATGGCTAGTTTCAATGAATTTTTACGAAAATTGGTTTCAAGTGAAACTTTTAGATCTTAGCTCGAACGGCTAGTAGAACTGGGAAGGCGAGACAAGAAGCTTGGTTTGAAGATGCGAAGATGCGTGATAGAAATATGAGCTTGTGGAGTAGCTTCGAAGCAACATTCTCGTGCAGGTCATGATTCATAGAATGTAATTGAAAGGTTATTCCTTATACCCCAGTATAAGATAAGACAAGAAAACTAACCTT
The DNA here is from genome assembly GCA_964059195.1 of Ectobius pallidus. Taxonomy (NCBI): domain Eukaryota; kingdom Metazoa; phylum Arthropoda; class Insecta; order Blattodea; family Ectobiidae; genus Ectobius; species Ectobius pallidus. The sequence continues at coordinate 104,389,578 of CAXKWD010000002.1, read as the reverse complement.
ATGCAACAAACCGGGAGACTTGTGAAAACAGTAGGCCTACGAGATTTATGTGTAAGCAACGTTATTACCAACAACAGCAAGAAATAGTAGGCAAGAACAAATATTTATAAGCATATGAGAATTAGAAAACAGTGTGAAAATTGGAAATAAGATACTGTTTAAATTATGTAGGTCCAAATAATGTTTAAAGTACGAGTACAATCATGTGATCTTAGGTGTAAAAATATATAGGCCTCGAACCTGAGTACACATAGAATTAAAAATAAAATATACAAATAAAAGTCAGTATAAACATTAAAACATAGAATAAGCAGCATAAATTAATTACAATAGGCTATTCCTTGTCACACGTAAATTCAATAGGCCTAAACAAGAACATGCCAGATGTGCGTAGGTCTAAATTTACTGATAGTAATTACCAAATGTCACTGTAACGATAAAATTGTGTAGTGTCTTACTTGGAAAGTTGATTAGGCCTACGAAGAGATCACATTATTCATGTCCTATCTGATCAGACATACACCAAATTTAAACAAAACCGCGTCGTTTTTGAGAAAAGTGAAAAGAAAATTCCTTGTGTATCTAGGCCTACTGTACGATGGCAGTGAGAGCAACAGAAAATCGGCAAATACTAACTCATATACAGAGAAATAATGTTTGCAAGTTATTTTGGTCAGTTTTAAACAGGCAAACAGACATTTTATGAAAATACAATTTTGAAGTCTACTGCTGTGTAAGGTAAACTTACTCAAGTTGCAGGTGGTAGGTCCATCGATACGGCAGCCCTCTAGGTGAACTCTATGATGTTATTAGGGCATGAAATGTATGATAAATTCTATCCTAAACTAAAACTAAACTCCGTGGCGTTACATCCCTGGAGGGACTTGGCCTACCACCCGACCGCTGCGTCATCTACCTCACGCAGATGGCAGGGGCATCTGGTCAACATGCCGACATCCACGACCGTTAATGGTGGTTTTCATGACCGGAGCCGCTACTTCTCTATCAAGTAGCTCCTCAATTTGAATCACGAGGCTGAGTGCACCCCGCCAGACCTCCCTACCTCAGAAAAATCCGAGGAGGTACCGGGGATTGAACCCGGGCCAACAGATCTGTAGTCAGCGACGTTAACCACAAGACCACGCCGGCGGTCATGAATTCTATCCGGAGGGTCTAATTTCAGCTTGGAGTTCTTTAACAAGCCGTACATCTACGTAGGCTAACTAGGCCGTTCCCGGAGAATTTCGTGATCAGAATTTTTACGTAGGCCTACTGAAAAATCCTTTGATCAACGCAGAGTTTAACCTACGAATCTAAATCCAGAGGCGGGCAAGCTACCTCTGCACTAGGGAGGTCGACATATTGGCGTATCACTAAAAACATACAGATCAAACATGAACCTACTTTTCAGCTCAGTTACCAACTTTCAGGAATTGTTTAGTTTCATCCTAGTTCAGCCGTACTAAATTATTCAGGGAAACCTAAATTCTCTACTATCTTCATGTCTGATTTATCGCAATTATCAGGAATTTAGAGCAGTGTAGGAATGGAGAAACATATGGAATTCGACAATTACGCGAGTTGTTGATGCTGAAAGGCGCTAAAATGCGAGGCAGCGTTGTGGTGCGGCGCACGCGAGAACTAACAGACAGCACGCAAGTCTAGTTCTTGTTGTCAGAACTAAATAATTACTACCTTCACTACTATCATTAAAACTTAGCTCTATATCAGCGAGTGGGTGAGGTTTGTATGTGTTATTACAGGGGTAGTAAACATTCATCAACGCAACACTTCACTCCTGACATCTAGTGCCTGGAATTCATATCATTATGCAAACACGGTCCTAAAGGTTTGGCGTTACAGTGTTACCTAGAATACTTCTCCAAGCTCTGCAGTCTGAGTGCTGCTGTTTCCCGGTAGAGCTTTTTATGGTAAATTACTTCCATGTTGCTACTTTCATATCTACATAGCTAATAATAATCTGTAGCCCTAAATTAAAATGTGTAGGCCTAGGAATTTTCAGTTTTAGCTGAAAGATCGCAATGTTAAGTTAATCTCTAAGATGTAGGGAAACAATGCATAATTTGTCAGTACTCCTAATTTCGAATTATCTGATTATTATATTAATTGAAAAGTCGGGAACAGTAGTGGGAAAAGAATTAAAAAAATATATAAGATAAAGGAGAAGATATCCTCTCTGATCAATAAGATTAACTATTCCATGATTGTTCTCAATTTTGAATAAATAAACCCAATAACATACTGCGAAATTAGGAATGTTTATTATACAGACGTGGAAACATTCTATTAACCGTTACACTGCTCACTGTACAACACATTAAAATCCCTACGGTAACAATTAGTTTGGAGCCATGTGATTCTAAGTACAGTAGCTGTGTGTTCATAATAATTTATAGTGAAGTTACTGGATCTAGAGGAAGATCTATCGGAGTACGAATAGTACCTGACCATATCTTGCAGATAAAGTAGAAACGACTGGGTTCAATTTCTAGCTCTGGCAAACTTATCTTCCAAAAATTAAGAATAACCTGAAAACAATAAAACTGACATAAACAAATAGTCATAAAAATTAGTATTGAAAGTAATTCTTGGGAAATTTCTGAATATGACTGTGTCATTAACTTGTGCTCCAAACGACGGTATTTCCTCGATATTTTGAAAGTAGGTTCCATTTCGTAACTGGCTCTACCTCCCACTTCGAAAGGCTTACCTATCGAAAGCTGTAAGGGAGGGCAGCGGGAAAGAAGGGACTCCCTGTTGAGGAAACAGCTTGATGTAAATTAGGGCCTCTTCTTAGTCAACAAAACTAATAGGAAACAGTCTGGAACATTCGGAGTCGATCGACAGTAAACTTCAGTTTGACTTTGAAGGTGAAAAGGTTTGTAACGTGTGCTCTTACTGGGCAATTTGTTTACCCTGAAAACGTAACTTATGGAGTAGTTAAGCAATGATAACCGCGAAGCGCATATTACAAGTGGTCTAAAATTGCAGGAGTTTTATACTGTAATAATGTAAAACTGTTCAGAAATTATCTGGTACTAGTAGTTAAATATGTGATCTACCGTATTTTTCGTAAAATAAGACGCCCCTTTTTACTTTAAAACAGAGCCTTGAAAGTTGAGTGCGTCTAATGGTCTGAAGTAAACTAAAAAAATAATAAAATTGCGGTAAATTGGTCTATGGCCCGTAATACCATAATCACAAACAAGGTATTATATAATAATAAGTTAGTTGCAAATTGTAACACAGACTTTACATCTGTGTATTTGTGACAAACATAAAATGAGAGTAGTCAGAAGCCAGGTACACAACGCGAAAAGAAAAAAATATTGGGCTCTTTCATACAAAAGGATGTCTCCATGGGGTGGTAGTGACCTCTAAACAGTCTTGTTCCCTTACATTTATCGTGTGCTGTGTTGATTGTGAGAGGGTGTAAAATATTTTCAGTCTATCACGGATTTTCGTTTAGAATCAAATTAATTGTTTTCTCTCAAATTCCATCCTAAAATCAAGATGCGTCTTATGGTCTGGAGCGTCTTATAGTCCGAAAAATACGGTAATTATATTATATTTATGTAAATACTTTTTAACGGATCTTTCAGATCAGATAAAGGACTATAAAATGTAATTTCTGAAGAAAAAAATCAAATTTGGGGGTAGATGAGAAGCGTAAAAGGTAGATGTTATTTTGGATGCCAAGACCAGTAAATCCGCATTCTTGCGGAATTTTGTTTTAACGTCATAATATTGTTGTTAATTAAATATAAACGAGACAAGGCAACTTTAACCGGCAGTGTTACCATCCTATAGGCTACCGCATGACTAGAAGATAGTTTTGAATCATATTGTAGCTAAGACTGCATTAAGGCATATTTGGCATGCCCTAACGTGAGGAAAATTAACACTGTAAAGCATGGCAGAGGTAACTGTTACAATAAATCCAACCGCTGCTAAATCTGGAGGCAAGCAAGCCACATGAAGAAACATGGCGGTCCTGTCCGACACTTCCTGAGAGAGGTAATAATACCTTAGCCATCACGCTATGCATCCGATTCCCCCAGCTGCTCTTGCATTCAGGCTGTCGAACTCCCTCTTAAAGGAAAATCTGTAAAATATCCTGAGTCTTCCTCTTCCAATTTCAGTAGTTATTAGTAACTGCAAATTTAATTTTATCTAACTTATACCTTAGAGGGCATGGATGGTTCGAATGTTCTGTAGGCTACTAAGAATGGATATAGATATGTGTAAAAACACCCGCGGGAGAAAAACAATAGCATGTAGCCTAGAGCAAAAAAAGGATTTCTAAAGAGTTAATAAATTCCTTATTTTATCAATGAGGCAGCAATAAATTTAGATGGCAGTTTTATTTAACAATATCTAGTTTACATTAAAAGACATTATGAATAACATTTAAAAATAATAAAATGTGTGCAGAAAATCCTAGAGAAAACAAAAGGGGATTGTTGCATGAATCGTCAAACTGTTCAAATTTAAATCCATTGAGTATGTTCAAATTCCGTTCATTGGGAAAGTTCAACTGTCCAAATAGGATTTTAAAGATACCAAACTGTATTAATGCCAAAGAAAGTTATCGCGTTCCATGGAGAGCAAGAAAAGAAAGACAAGGCAAAATTTGAACCAGGCAATATTTTGACTGGCAATTAAGTCAAGTAATTTTATACTGATTTAACCTAACGAAATGGACCAAGCATGCAGAAATATTACTATTAATATGTAAAGATATCTAACGAGGATGCACTAAAGAAAAACACGAAAACAAACAAAAATTTCAGTATAAAGTTACTTCTTATAATAATTTAGTCATATGCGGTATACATTATAGAATTTTAAAAAATCACTATTTTTCTCCTTGTCATCGATCGCAAACAATAGTTGACAGGTTTATATAGGCTAGTGAAATTTAGTATCTTTTCTGGATTTATGTATTTCCCTCTCATTGATAAGGTTTCTTTATTTTTATGTCTTTTTTGGTTGGTTCTTACTAGGGAAAGGCATTTGATGATTTTGCATATTTTTTTATATGAAGGTTGAAAGATAGCACGATACATACACATGTGTTTCATGAATTAATTGATTAAATAAAGGCAATTTCTTTTTGAATTTTTCGTCATTTTCAGGACATATTACATTTTTATGGGAATTTTTAGCTCATTTTCGGCATTTTTTATGGTTTTTAAAATAAATTATTACATTACGCTATATTTTGAAGTTTTCGTAATTATTTATGTTTTAATACTTGTCTATTATAACTTTATAAGCAGATAAGAGTTGAGTGAGGTATTTGCTAGGAGCAATTTGATGGGCATGCCAGTTCAGAATTTTTTCGCAAAGAGTGTCGTTAGTAACAAAATAAGACTGTTTTGTATTGCAAATTTAAATGTAACCCTAGTTCTTACCCTCATGGTATTATTTTAGCATAATAAAATTGAATGAATGTTCATTTTCATAATAAAATGCATCGTTGTAAACGTTTATCTTACGTTTTCGAACGTCATTGTAGTCTAATGGATAAATCGTATTTTACTGTAAGAAATTACAGATTTCTCCACTCCATCTGAAATTATATATTTCAGTAGCAATGTTTTTCCGTTAAGCAATTAATTTAAGATTTTTCAGTTTTATACAATCATTTTTCAATAATAGGTAAAGCTTATGACAATTTACATGAACAGTGTAACCTATTGCCAAAAGTCAGAAAAAGTAACATAAGTTAACCAGTAATGGAGTTTTATGTTTCTCTATGAGAATTCATATCAGTAAATGTATTATTACCAATGTAACTCGTATCTAGTCGTAAAAGGATTTCACCAACAGACAAGTTTGGTTTAGTACAAGTTTTTGTTGTTGTTGTTGTTATGGCTATACATTGTAATACAATGTACAATGCTTAAACCATCCATTACTTGTATGTACGAACTAACGCAAGAATACAATGCAATTAATTTAATTTACACAGATTAACCAAGTAAAATATAAGGGAATGTGTAATGATTCAATTTATTCGTTAGTCATACCCTCCTACAAACGAATATATTCTTAATCCTATAAAAAGACCAAAACTCTGCAGGATGTTGGTTAGATTTACACCGGCTAAAAGCTATAACTGTTGACTATATTAAATTCATAATTAACAGTAGGAATTCAAAGTTATAAATACTTTTTCTTTCAAATATCTAAATTTGATACATTTTTTCGATACTAGCAGCTGATTTGATGCAAGAAAATCTATTTTTATTCTTATCCATTCACAAGTTAAATTAATAACACACTATTCAACATAATTGTGTGATATAAATTGGTCGAACAACAGTCTCATTGTACCAGCAATACTTAGTTGTAAAACAAAGGATAACTAAAAAAAAAATGTACGCCTAATAAAGATAATTATACATCATTATAGCTGGCGAAGGAATGGTAATTTTGGCTAATCCTGTATTCATATTCTAAGAATTCAGAATACAGTACGAAAGTTAGCAAGTAGATACCAATAGAATATTTACTCGGGCTTCTAACCAGGTGGTTACTTGGGTAAATTTAGCATTGTCATTCTCCTTGACAACGCTACTTGAATAAATTTATCCTTGTCATTCTCCTTGACAATGGATAAATGGAATAGGAATAGGAATAGGATTAATACACCTACCGATCATGTGTGGATAAATTTATATGATCCGTAGTATATTCCTCGTCCAATTTATCCAATAAATTCCATTTATCCATTTATCCTGGTTAGAAGCCTGAGAATGACCCGCACAAGGAAAAATTCAAAGTACATTTCAAGTAGATACATATTTGAAAAATTTAGAAATTTCAAATTAAAGAAGTCAATGAAAAATTCGTTCTGAATCCCTAATATGATTACAATTTATACTATACATGTTTTCCTTGGGTTATTTGTTGAAAGCTTTGATTGGGGATGTTCCCAGAAATAGCAACATTGAATCCCCTTGCACTGTTTTTAAACTGAAGCTTTTGGTCTGATGTAGACACAGACAGTACAACGTTACAGGCCATTAACGCGCTGAAACGTTGAGTGTATAGCTTATTCCTCATCCTTTGTGTGGAGCAAGAAGCAAAATGCGGACCTGGCCAGAGCGGCCCGGATATTTCGTGTTGCGGAACTTGGCTGGCGATGTAATTCAAAATGTTAACAAGACGTCCGACTCGTGTCTTACGAACGCCTGACACGAATATTGCTTCCTCCCGCAATTATCCATCACTAGCCTCAAAATTATGTAGATCAGGCCCCCGGCAAGCAACTGCATGATCGTGTACTGCATGTGAACCTCACAGCAAGAAATAGTGTCCCTGAAATGTTGATGGAAATTCAAAAAATTGAACAAAGAAAAATAAGTACATAATAATAATGAACTCAGTCTTTACTGGAATAAATAATGAGAAGTCTCTCTCTCTCTCTCTCTCTCTCTCTCTCTCTCTCTCTCTCTCTCAGATGAAACCTGTAAACAAATTAGAATCTCTGAGCGTTAGGGTTCTAAAGGTATAAGCCATGTTTCCTATAAGTGAAAAGAGGTGAAATTGCAAACAAACTATAGGCTAACACTGATTTGGAATTAGTTTTATTGAAATTTAGAAACGAATTAGATGGAGACGCATATAGATGATATAGAGAATGAAAATTATAATTATTAATTAATTAATACCTTCCTGAAGTAAAGAACTAAACAAAAATATCAAAACTTTTCAAGGGGTGACAAAACATTTCGTTGTGTCATTCAGGAGTGTGCAGTTACACAATTTGGTTTCTCCGTATCGTACTTGTAAGATTAATCCTGTGGGTGGCACTGGTAGATACAGCAATATTCATAGGAAACTCTTGCTCGGGGAAATTGCTTTGACAAATTTAAATTAATAGAGTAATTTAGTTAAAATTTTCTATTCTCACTGGTTGTAATAACAATAAAATTGTCCATCAAACGATTTTAAAAGCAACTGAGTTGACTTCAACATATCACAGTATGAAACATCATCATTCATACAGTTCACAAGATTGTGGTAACTACTCTCGTGGTTTTAATTACTCTTCAGTAGTAGCAGTACTAGAGAAAGCTAAATTTTTTTTATTAAAATTAAATTGAATGTAAACTGTAAGGAATTCTACAAATCAGCTATAGAAAACAAGGGACTTCTAGAATCTGCAAGGAACTCAAGAAATACAAATTTTAAGGGACATTTATTCTTAATACAGTAAAAAAAATACATTATTCCTCCATACTAGAAATTAGAACCGATCGTTTTCTAAAATATAAAATAAATAATAATCATTTCATTATTATTAGCAATGGTAATAATAATGATAATGATAATAATAATAATGATAATGATAATAATAATAATAATCAAAGAAAGAAAGAAAGAAAGATAGGCCTATTAAGGAAAATCCTAGGCCCTAAGATTCATAACAACAAACTCATCCATATCAGAAACGAAACACTACCAAAAGACTGAAAAACTCTCAGGCACAATGAGGAAAAGAAGAATTGATTTTTTTGGACACATCCTCAGGATGAACCTAAATAGACTGACCAAACCAAATTGGTTTTAGGAAACAGAGAAGGGCTTAAAAGAACTCAAAATCACAGAAAAAATGCTCATAGATAAGAATGCAAATAAAAATAAAAATAACCAAAGTCAAGAAAGAGAGCTTCCAAGTCAAAATCAAAACCAAACAAATGATCCAGATCAGTGAAGACGAAAGAAAATCAAGATGAGAAAGAATAAAGCAATCCCGGGCTAAAATTAAAACACAAAACACTAAGGAGTGATTGATTCAACGTACCCCAAAGTTGGGTGAAACGGAGAAAAATAATAATAATAATAATAATAATAATAATAATAATAAACGGACCGAACAATTGCTGCAAACAAGCCAGACATAGTAATACGAAACTCTAAGAATAGGACCTGCCAATTAATTGATGTTGCAATCCCGAACTGCCAGAATGTGGTTTCAAAGGAAGCTGGAAAAAAGGTTGAAATATAGAGACCTTCAGATAGAAATTAGTCGAACGTGGAACGTGAAAACTGAAGTCATACCTATTATAGTTGGGGCACTGGGTACGATACCAAAAAACCTGGAAAACAATTTATCACAGATAATGGGAGAGGCACAGATTTCCAAAATTCAAGAGATCGCCCTGCTCGGAACTGCTCACATTTTGAGGAAGGTGCTATAAGGACCAGACCCGTGAAGAATCTGCTCCTGAGGGGGCTGGAGGCAACCTGGAGCAGAATCTTAAATCCAGCCTCAACGCTGTGAATCTAAAAAATTTGAAAATAATAATAATAATAATAATAATAATAATAATAATACTATGTATCTTAATAAATCTCTAGTCCTGGGGCGTTGCTATCTGGCAACCCTATTTGCTAATAACATATGTTGTAAAGTACACTCCTACTACTTCTGGATGGACAACAGTAGGAGGTTAGAATAAAATGGTTTGATATGCATTGAAACGGGTAGGTAATAATATCGATTAATAGCATGGAGGTGAGCTTGTTACGGGGCAGGTGAGAACCGCCCCCGGAGAGAGTCTGGTCTTGATGATAAAATACTAATGTGCTGTACTCAGCGCCACTAAAAGTCTTGCACAATGGAGATTAATACTGCCACCTTTTAAAATTACTGGCCGTGCAATGTGCTACTCTTCTCCACGGCCTCTACAATACTTTTATCAGATGCTCTCGCTATCAAAGCTGTAGCCCCGGTCCCTGTATGTTCTCGCATAAAGCAAGTCGTTAAAACTTTTCCCTGTCATCCAACAAAAAAAACTCTGGCGAGAATCATTTTCTCCTACCCTTGTAAAAATTACACATAAATTAATTAGTCAGTCAGGCATGTTTGAGCCAATTTAAAGTAAACCAAGTTGCTGGATAATGTTCTTTAATAAATAGTTGTATTCAACAGTTACTTTACCAGATTGGCAATAGTCCTGTTTAAGTACCTATATATTATTATATGACCGCTGAATGGTCTATGGCAGCGGTTGCCAACCGGTGGGTCACGGAAGAGTTACAGGTGGGTCGCGACTCGATCCTAAAACTATCAGAAACCATCGAATCAACCATCAGAAAAGATCAGAAAAATCGAAACAAATCAAATTGTGTTTTGATTGTTTATCAATAATCAATCTGTATCTTTAAAATAGCATATATAACCTTATGTATATTTGCAATATTTGATGGTAACTTATATATACATAAGGAAGGGATACGATACAAATAAGGCTTTTTACTCCACCATGGACCGATGGACCCTGGAGGTATTCCGATAAGGAAAGGTGGATTGCCAGCTGAAAATTTTGGGAACCATTGGTCTATGGTGATCATTCTATAAAAAATTGTAATTTATTTTATTAATTAAAAATATGTTAGGCAATAGACAATTTCTTACGACACAATTTATATAGGTTACGGTTGGTGATAGGCCTATAGAAAGTCATAGATATAGCAGATTCGTGTGCCATGCTATTGCTGTTTCGTCTTAGGAAGTTTTAAGGTTAAATGTAAATTATCATTAGCCTATCTGAAAGAATTGTTAAGATTTTACTAAGTAAGATACTACCTGTTTACCCTATTCCGCAGGTATTTGGTGGTGATGTCGTTCAAGTCATTATAAGGTTTTTTACAAACTCATTTGTGGAAAATATCAGTGGCAGCAGCCTTAAGACTGAATGAAAGCAATAGCATGCTAAAAATAACTTTTTAAATTAACAGACCGCCTAACACATGTAGATCTTATTAAATAACCATCCTGTGGAAATTACGCAAAGAATAACTCTTAACATACGATAAATACTAATCTAAGTAACCTTTACCATTTATCGTTTTATTAAAATCAGTATTAAGCGACATAATTTAATTTTCAATGAGTCCAACATTCATTATAATCCAGCATAATAACTGCTACACAAACGACTTATAGTGTAAAACATTCATAAACAATTAATCGATAATTTCACGCAGTTGTTTGGGCTTTAGCGAGATCTTGACTGATTGAATGACTGACTAATAGGCAGGCAAAAAACAGAAATTATGATAATTTCCTGAAAAGATTATTTATTATTTTACTACACAAAATCATTACTACCAAAACAAAATTAAGCCTAAAAAAAATGGTCTATTTTTGTTGAATTAAATAGAATAAATACATATTTTAGATAGGGTGCGTGATATTGTGAAAATAAATTTATGCAATTAGGGTGGAAATATGTGTAGACTATTACCTAGCTATTTTGAGAAATACAACTCTACAGTGAATAATTTATTATTATTATTGAATATACAATTTAACGAAACCCTATTTGACCCGTAGGTATATTAGGGTTATAGTTGTTACAAAATTACAGTGTTTTCTTAATTATCCTTGTCATTTAACCTAAGATATACCATCTGCTCTATACTAGCAAAGCCTGTGTATCATTGATCACATAATGCCTTTAACCTATAATTGATTATATACATGAGAAAGAAAATAGTAAAATTGTCTAGAACAGCATTTTTTAAACAAAATATGAAATAATGGTTTGGTGTAAGTAAGTTTACAATAGTCTAAGTGTCCTATTAAAATATATCTTTCTCTTTCAAATACTGGGCAATGAAATAAAAGGTGATCCACAGTTTGTTGTTCACCACATTTGCATAGGTATCCACTTTCCCTTATCACTTTGAACCTTTCAAAGTAGGAGCCAAAGTTACCATGTCCAGAAAGAAATTGGGTCACTATAAAGTCTGGTTTAACAACACATCTGAGACGAGCTTCAACCGTCGGAAAGAAAGTCTCCCTGGTGACTAATCCTTTTGTGGTACTGAGCCAGTTATTGTTCCATTTAACACGAATATGTTCTTTAATACGCTTTTTAACATATGAGAGAGGACACAGACTGTAGTTGAAATCTAGATCAGAGGCAGCAGCACTTTTGGCTAATTCGTCAGCTCTTTCATTACCATATTGACCACTGTGTCCTTTAACCCAGGTCAGACAAATATGTTTTTGATATATTCGAAGATTTGTTCTGATTGTTTCCGCTATAGGGTTTAAATTAAATTTATTATTGATAGATTTAAGGGCTGTCTGTGAGTCACTGTGGATGATGCCACTGTTCAAAGTGTTAGTCGTTATCCAAGCCATTGCTTCTTTAATGCCCAGTAATTCAGCCTGCACTATAGAGCATTCCGGTGATAATCTGAACATTTGATAATGAATTTCGACATCATTGCGAAAAACCACAAAGGCACATCCTACCTGATTTGCACTACCTTCTTTAATGATTTTTGAACCGTCTGTGTAAATCTAAACTTCATGAAATTCATCGCAGATGTTTGTGTCACCTAATTCTTGATAGAAGGCCGGGTGTCCAGTCCCACTGAAATGCACAGGCTTTTCCACTTGCAATTCTGTGAAATTTCCCTCCTGTTGGTCTCCTCTCTTTATTAAAGTAAGTTCGGCTTTAGCTATTGCAGTAAGGAACAAAGGTTCGATGCCCGCAATAATCAGTGCGGCATCCGTTGATATAGTCCGATATGCCTTTATTATTCTAAGAATAAAACCTCTTTGTATTTGAGTTAGCTTAATTTGATACCATATCTTATTGAAACAGTGAGCAAAGACAGGGGCACAGTACAGTATGAGAGGTACAACAGCCCCTCTGTATATAATTTTCAATGCATCTGAATTTATCCCCCAAGTTGGCCTCGATGCCGATGTCAAGCCGGCAAGGAGTTTGTTGCATTTAGCTGCTATATGATCAAAGTGCAGTCTAAATGTCATGTGATTATCCAAAATGACGCCCAAGTACGAAAAATTTTTAACTAATTTGACTTTCTCTTTATTCATTCGAATGTTTGGTTCTGCGAGATTCCGTTTTCTTGACACTATCATTGCAGTTGTTTTACTAGGATTGAATTGTAGTTTATTACTCCTGCCCCATTGATATATCTTTTCCAATGCTGAATTAGCATTGCTATTGAGAATAGGTACAGTTTTAGCAGTACACATCAATAATGCATCATCTGCGTAGGCTATTATTTTACTTCCTTCTGAGAGTGGTAGTTCCAGCATATCATTATATAATATATTCCAAAAAAGTGGGCTAATGGCTGATCCTTGAGGACAACCCACGCTCACTTCCTTAACAACAGTTGCATTACCAATCTGTAAATGAACTTTGCGTTCCTTAAAATAGCTTTGTATTAAGACATAAAGATTACGAGGACACTGCATCTTCTTTAATTGGTATAAGATACCAGGCCACCAAGCATGGTCAAAGGCACCTGTAATGTCCAATGATATAAGTATGCCTATTTCTTTATTATTAAACACCTCTTGTGCCCATTGTGTAACGAAAAATACAGCATCTTCAGTGGACTTACCGGGCGTGAAACCGAACTGGTTGCTGTTAAGAAGGTGATTATTATATAAATGAAATTTTAATCTGTCATTAAGTAGTTTTTCCAGTATCTTCCCCATAACTGGTAGTAGAGATATTGGTCTAAATGCCTTCACGCTCGTTTTATCCACACTATTTGGCTTGGGTATAAGTTTTACCATAGCCACTTTCCAAACTGTAGGAACGGTCGCTAGTTCCAGACATTTGTTATACATATTCAAAAGGATCGTGGAGGCACACTTATAAACATTTTTAACAATGTTCGCCGAAATGGCATCCATTCCCGGTGCCCTGTTGTCATTTTGTGCTGTGATAACATTTTCAAGTTCCTCTTTAGAAAATTTCACATCCTCGTCACTATATGGGGGAAAAATGACATCTCTTCGTGTTTGCATTTGAAGTTCGTCATCCTGCAACTCATTAGGAAAGAAGTTCTCTGTAAAGACGGTGGCGGTTTCCAGCGCCGTTCTTGTATGTCCATTTATAGTACTGATTGAAGTGATAATTTTATTAAAGTTTTGATGATTGCGACAAATTTTATATACTATGCCCCATGGGTTTCTGCTAGATTCCAGTGCGCAAAACTTTTTCCAACACTCCAGCTTGGCTTCCTTCATCTTTGTTTTATATTCTTTTAAAAGAGTTGTGTAGACATGTTCATATCTTGCAGCAAGAACTTGACACTTACATCTATTGAATCGTCTTTGTGATGCCAAGACTCTTTTCCGTAATAGATCAATGTCCTTATTCCACCAGTAGTTCTTAGTTGGTTTTGGTGATAGTTTAGGTAGATGTCGATCGCAGATATTGAGTATACTATCCATAACTAGAGAAACATAATTATTTAACATATAACTGTTTCTAACTTCTGTAATATCTTGGAACTTTGAAAATTCTCTTCTAATAGCGTTATGGAAGTGAGCCCATTTAATGTTGCGCGTTTTATATTTACGCGTTAGATAGTTTTCTGCTGTTAAGTTAGTATTCCTAGTGTCATTTTTTAGTGTAATAGTTATTAATGCATGATCCGAAAACGTGGGTTCATCACTAGCCTGCCACTGTTCAAAGTACATCAACAAAGAGGGACTACAAACACTAACATCCAGGAAACTTTCAGCATTGCGGCGTCTATACGTTGGGTGTATACCGTCATTTAAAATAAATAAGTTATTTGAGCAAAAGAAGTCATGAAATTTTTCCCCTCGAGCATCATTTCTGGGGCTACCCCAGGCACTGTGTTTCGAATTAAGATCTCCAGTTATAAGTAACGGCTTGCCTTTTAAGTCCTCACATATATTTTGTAGGGCAACAAGCTCCTCGGTCAAATCGTAAGCTGAGTCACAGTAAATGCTGCAAATAAATATTTCCAAATCAAGCCACTGAACACAGACCACTGACCTATCTGGTGAACTGTACTGCAATAAGAACACCACATTAGAATGCTTAGTAACTATAGCTGCCCTAGGTCTCAAGGCTTCATTTTCATTCCCTATGTGAGTGTGAACATAAATGTTGCATCCATGTCCAAACCCAGTAATACCATATTGAGTTACATTGGGTTCCTGTAAACACATAATTTTCATATCATTAACATTAGGGGCTGCATGGAAGTTGGACGACATTATTAATTCCTGAACTGGAAGTAACGACCTGTGTACATTTTGATTGTATATAGTCAGTCTAGCCATAATTTATTTTAGATGTTATGATTTCAAGAATTTTCTTATACGCCGGGCATTTAACATCAGTAGCTGCATGGTGTACATCACATGGTTTGTAATGATTTCTACTGGCCATTCTATTATTAAACTTAACACAGTTGCTGCAGGTCACCTCATTCTGTGTGCACTCCTCAGGGTTGTGATCATGCGAGCATCTTGGACAACATCGTCCATACGTGCAGTCTTTGCTTATATGTCCATATCCCTGACAATTATAACAGCGTGTAACAGGAATATGTGTTTTCACTGGGCATCTGTTATATCCGATATACAGCTTTTCTCCACGCAGCATGGCATGATAGATCATCGGCGTGACTCGGAGCACCGCGAATTGGGTGACATGATCCTTGGAAACTTTCATGAATCTGACCTCCATTTGTTGACTAGAATCCTGGAGGCAGTGCCTCACAAGGGGATTTTGATCTGCAATGTATTGAATTAGATCCTCCCTGTTAATGTCTTGTTCAATTCCATGAATGAGTACTTCAGGATTTCGCTTAATAGGGATTTTAGCCATTAAGTCAGGATTTTTATCATGTACAGCTTTGACGAAAAGTTCACATTCCTCTTTGTTACGAAGCTCGATCACTGCACCTTTGTTTCTCACCTTTTTTATGCCTTTTATTCCCACTTTCAACTTTTGGTCTGGGGTGGCCTTTAATAACCGGATAGTTTGTTCTGAGTCTTTTACTGTGTCCATATGTTTAGGGGAAACAATAACCACATTTCTAGTTCTTTGCTCTAACTTACTTGAGGTTGTGGTCAAGGCCTGGGCGTATGAAGATGGCGGGATAGACCGCGCCATTCCAGCTGTAGCCTCCAAACGCATAAATTCATCTTTATATGTAGTTAACACATCTTTGATTGTATTCACAGAGTTTATAATCACTTCTCGCCAGTTACGGTCAGTTCTTTTGTCCTTATTTAGTTCTTCAAACACCTTCTTGATTTCATTTTCAGCTGTGCTAAACAGAGCTGGCACATCTATACTCACGGCCATCTATAATTTATAATGAAAACAGATAGGCTTATAATCTTTTGTATTGAGTATTCAGCACGATGCAAAAAAGTTTTGTTATTCTTGAAAATAAATAATTTTTTCATCTTAATCTTGTTATTTCATGCAGTTTTGATGAAGTACATCTTTGAGAATATTTTTAATATCAAAAGTGTTCAACAAATTTAATGTATGACCTAAACTGTTTTTCGTTATTTGAGTGGCACAGATTCGCATACGAAAAGCTTGTAGGCCTACTCAATAAGCGATCCTACAATAGGATTATGAGAGTAAGAAAGTTGAAGAATATGAAACAAAAACAAAAAACAAAAACAAAAATAACAGAGTTTGTCACATGTAATTCTTATACACAACTAATATGATTCGATACACATTGACTGCATTTATTCTCGATCTTTCAGTGCTTAGCCATTGCTAAAGGGGCGTGATGTAGAAAATGGAAAAGAAATAAAGACTCCTAGGACCGTGCCAAAACATACCTTGCATTGGAAGTGGTATAATTTCTAACCGCCTTTTCATACACACACTCACACAAATGACAGAGACTCCCGCTGGGTGGGAAAACACTTTATTTTAAAATCTGCTTCAGACGGCCCAACAATGAATTAAGTTCTGCTCGATTAGTTCCATTTTTTTATTCTCTCCCTCTACTTCCATCCCTTACATCTCTTACCCTCTCCTCACTCTCTATATCTGTATATGCGAGTGTTTGGTATCTCAAAAGACTGCAAATGACACAGGCAAGGCTATATAATGGGACATGATGTGCTTTGCAGAACAAAAAAAAATATTCCTAATGTCTAGAAACACAGCCTAATGACTGAGGCACTATAGAACCTGATGTCTGAACCGTATCTATGGAATCATTAAATTATAGTACTCATTCCATTCTGCGGAAAAGAGAGAATAATAAAAAAAGAGCTGGTTCGGATGTATGCAAAGTGAGAAGATTCTCACGACTAAATAAGTTCTTCTCTTGTAGATGTATAATCAAAATGATGATTTCAACTTTTTTTCCCTTCGTTTTTAAACCCCAGAACTCATGGAAACGATTTCCTTTAAAGAGACCTACAGAGAGTTTTCTGATTCTACTTCTGTGACTCTTCCGCGTCATTAATAACTGCAGTTGAACAAAAGATGAAAGTCATTATTTACAAAGTGAATTTATCTTGGATACATTCTATCACACGATTTTGTTCATACAAAGAAATAGAATCTCTTTTCTCATTTTCAAGCTATGCTCTAGCTGAATAATGCTATTTCAATACATCTTGCTTATAGAAACTTGTAATATTTAGATCATTGCTTGTTCGTAAGACCTGTTTTCATAAAGCTGAACACCTTTTGTCTTTATCATTATGTTTATTATGTTCGTTTATTATATTTTTATTTGCTGATTATATGTTTATTTGTTGTTTATTTTTATTCCTTTTATCGGAGTTAAGATTCATCCTCGATATATTCTAAATATTACACATCCGTAGCAAAGTTATTAGGCGTCTGGAGGAATACGGTACTGGGTACGTCCTAAGGGAGTCGACGTTGGCGCCATAGTAACCTGAAACCCCAGCTTGTAACTAGGCCTAAAAGCTTTAATTAAGAAAATTGTATGCTTCAAGTCAAGTAAGCAATCAATTATAAAAATTGTAATCAAAACCGTTCATACAGTATTCATTTTAAGAAATTGAAAAAAAAAAAAACCTCTTAACTTTTAAAGTGTCAGGTGACAAGTGAAAGTGAAGTGGCAAGTGACAGTCGTCAGCATGTTTCATGATTCATCCTAGGAATTTGTCTAGGCCAACAGTTGCGTCTCCATTGATATACATTTAACACCAACATGTTGCAGTTAACATATGTTAAATGTTTATCATCAACTTGTTGATGTATACAAGTCAAGTGGTTTGCGAATTAACAACTGTCCCCACTATAGGTTAACATGTGTTGGCGCGGTTACGAACAGAAATGAATAACATTCACAAAGAAAACGCCTCTGAAGAGGGCAGCCAACATTACAAAATGAGAGTAGTTTTATATACTCGTTATTATCTTCTTGGCTTTCTTAAATACTAATTTTGTACAGATGTCTTGATCTTTTCAGAATAACTATCACATTTTTCAACAATGGAGTATACCATAAAAAATAATTTTAAAAGTAGATGCAATACTATTGAGAACACTGATATACCAAATACTCACATAGGCCTAATACAAAATGGATGCCGGGAATATTGAGGAAGCTGTCGACTGCTCTTTGTTCACCCGGAAATTCCCGAACCAAAGCCGATTAAGCTGCGATCGCTTTTCGTTTCCCGGAAATTCCCGAAACAAAGCCGATATTGACCGAATAGTCAATTGACTTGACATGTTGTCCATTTTCTCCGGAAAACAAATTAACATCTGAATATGTTAAGTGCAACACGCTGGGTTTGCATGTCAAGTCAATTGGAACGCGAAATTGCAATATAGGCTACATGTCAATATCAACTTGTTAATATTGACATGTTGGTGTTAAATGTATATCAATGGAGACGCAGCTTAAATTTATGAACTTTTTTCATTTTCAACAGAATTACAAACGCACAAACACACAGACACCTAAAGACACACATTTCTGAAAATTACCTTTTTTAAAAATCCCAGGTTAAAAACTCGATACAAAAATAAAATAAATATACAGCATTATTTGGCATACTTTTAACTGTGTAAAAATTGCATAAAATGGTAAAATATAACAAAATTAATTATAAAAACAAATACTTCTGTGATGAAGAGAAATGCTTATCAGTTTTCAGAATACCTTTTGGACGCGTCTGAATCCAAAAAAGTTCGGATTCTGTACTACATAGGTCTATAAAATATCCCCACTTAAAATGTAGCAATAATTAAAGTAGGCCTATTATTATATTGAACATTCGGTATAATTTATTTTCTTGACCTTGGGAATCTCAATAGATAGCTTGACGAAATATTATTCAGTTACTATGTGTGATACTGTAAGGAGAAAATATTAATTTGGTAAGATCCCTAATTTTATTTAAACCTGGAGGTTGTATATAATTTTCAATGGCACATACCGGTTTATTTCGACAACCTAAAAAGCTGAATAAATCCTAAAACGTGTATGTGAAACATGTTTTTGCACATTTAGGCCATTTAATACTACTCCGCAGGTCCTAATCCTCAACGTGAGAACATAATACTTCAATAGGAACCTTTAAGATACTTAACTTATTATAATTTTTATTTAGGATATTTTCATTACACTGCGTTATCCGCCGGAAGAATAAATTGATATGATGGATTACGCCCTATGAAACAAATGTAACATTCTTATCAATAATTATTCAAGTAACAATTAGCCTACCTTATACCAGTAATGTAAAGAGCCGGGGAAAAATTTACTAATAATCCCTACGTAAACGACTGAATGTGTGCAAGATGTTATTGACAAGATGCACACATTTTACAGGGTCCGACAACCTTCTTTAAACTAGACGTAAATAATAAAGATGGAAATAGCCTGTCGCGTGGCAGGTGACTGCGACTGAATTTTGAGGCAGCATCTATTTAGAGTAAATTTGTTAGCTGCTTTTACGATATTGTTCCTTGTTTGAGAATATTTCTTAATTTTACCCATGAATGCAGCTTTCTGAAATCAATTTAATGAAATATTGAAACTAGATTATTTCACGACAGACTACATACCTTAAACACGCGGATTTGGGGGAGTGCAGTCACATGTCTTCCGGCAATGTCGCGGGCGAAAAACTTCTTCCCTAGTAAGACGTTTTTATGACTTCATTTATGACCGTTTTATACTAAAAGCTGGTGTAACGAGCTTTATCAGGTAAAGCTGGTTTATCAAAGCTGGTGTAACGAGCTGGTTTATCAGGTAAACGAGGATTATTAGTGCAGAATTTGGACACAGCTTATGATGAACTTGCATGGTGACCAACTAATTAACAGTCATCGCACCGTATAAGCAACTTATTACAAAGCTGTTATTGTTTACAAATAAAGTGTTGAGATTATAAATTATTACCTACGTTTTTAGACCTGATTAATTATCGTAACAATAAACCCATATCAATGATTGTAGAAAACTTTTTCTGTTACATAATTCAATATGTTAGTTAATTCCAGTATCATGTCAGTATTGCGGGTTCAAACGAATTTAGATTGCAAGCGGCTTCGCAATGATCTGAAGTGCTTGCTTAGTATTCTCATTCAAGGGCATAATTTATGGCGAAAACAAACTGTGCAGAATTAAAATCGTGGAGTAGATAACATGATGTTTAATCATAGAACAGGATTCACAGCGAGACAGAAGACACAGTACAATACAGTTCAGTGTGTATAGGCCAGACCTTCCTCCTGGGAAATCTTGGGAAGCAACGAGAGACGTGACATCTAGCGGACACGTCCAGATATTAGCTGTCGCACACGTGGTCAGTACACAAGGGGAATCATGCAGTTTGATGGGGGAAGCCATGTTGTTCATCGGGGGCCTTGTACTGTTTCATATAATGTTCCAGGGACCTCTGAAAAGTTGTAGGTTAACCGCATACATCAAGAGATTACTCTATATTTCAGCTCCTTTTTTATGTCAACTGTTCCATCTGTTCCATCTGTGAAAAGAACCTAGGTCATATATATTTTCAGAGCTGAATTTCCGTACTAATTTAAGCAATCGTCAAGTGAAATTATCATTGAGCTCTAAGTTTGAAATCAATAAGGAAAATTTTAGTGAAATAGCTGGTTTCCATAAATGACAGTCCTATTTGTGGATAAAAGACCCTCAAGTTTTGTATAAAGAAATATCCCATCAATTTTATTTATCTGCTTTTATAAAATTTTTATGAAGACGAATTCATACGTCAGGTTAAGGAATTAGTCAGTGTGTTTACTCAGAATTATATCCGAATTATATATTTTGGTTATTTTCATAGCATTCTTACTTACAGTGTTATGATCTGCGGTAACTTCACTCATGCTAGACGAGTTTCATTCTTTAGAAGAGGGCCATTAGAATTTTAACAAATTCTTCTAATGCAGAACCTTGTAAAACTTTATTTGATCGTGAAACAATTATTTATGTGCAACATATGTGTAGGCCTATTTATGAATCATTCTGCCACGTGTATCTTACACTATTTTTTAGACAGCCGTTAATATTTGTGAAATAATAATAATAAAAAATATTACACTCCTTTTAATAAACACCATGTATTATCCTCTAGCTGTGCTCTTGGTGCTGTCATATCGTATGCACGAACACAAACAGAGGTTATTTATTTTCTAGACGCTGCTGCCTAACGTACGAGTTTTCATAGAACCTCAAGTAAGTAAATTTTTACGACCACCGTAAGAAATTTAACATTCAAAATGGTATAATTAATTTTAACATATTTTTTATCAAACTGAGACTATTTAATAATCACATGCCAATATTTGGAGTAGCATAAAGATTTTATAGTACAAGTGCGATAATGTGCTACTTTTCCTTCGTGTGTCCTGTGTCAGAAGTTCTACTTTTAATTCAAGCTGTCTAAAATAATAATAATAATAATAATAATAATAATATGACTGTCACGTCACTGTATATCCTGGAACTGTTACTACTTAACTACTTAAAGGCAACCTACGAGTATATTTGTATAAAATATATGTAAAAAAAATTTTAAAATTTTAAAATAATAATTAATAAATTTTGCTCCATGTCATTTTCTTTACTTGAATCTTTCTGACATGTATATTTTCCTCCAAAACTATTATATAATTATTTGTTTTTTTCATATTATGTTCCCTTGTGTAATTGTCATATTGTTTTGTATTTGTGTTTTTCTTTTCTGTGTGTTTTTTTTCTTCTTATTGTTGTAGCATTAGCTTAATTATTTTGAATGTCACTTGAATTTTTGAAACTGGTGTATTACGTAAGCGAGAATATTGTAATTGGGCATTAGCCTGTAATATTCTTAGTATAATAAATAAATAAATAAATAAACATGGAATTACCCTGCATTCTTATGTCAGTAGACAAATAGATTATTTTAACATTCCGACTTGTTTAACATGACAGCTAAGTAATTAAATTAAATTAAATTATTGCAGAGAATTCCTAAATTATGACTGTATATTTTTATATTTGCATTGTAGACTTGTCAATAGGCCAAATTGAATAAATTAGTTTTGCTAATCATGTGTGCTGAAACAGTGTCGTAATGACATCTATTAAATTACAGATTTTCACTAAAACACTGGTGTGGTTATTATTAGATTATTATCGAACACTGAACTATCTTGAAACTTTGAGAGCAGCAAATGAAATTGCGTAATAAACAACCTGTATTTAAAGTAAAATCAATTCTGTTCGTGTTAATTTTAATGTTATACTAAATTGGGTTCAAATCGTGTTGTACAGTCCGACGGTTTCAAGAAAGTGACTTAGAAGAAGCTAAACTTCGACTAGACCCCACGCAATCAGCTGCCATCTATTGCAGAAGACAAGAACTTTGTAAACTTATTAACTACTGATTGCCGATGTAAGTCGTTTTCATTTGTTTTATGATTATATAATCTCAAAACTTAAACAGTTAATTATGGTCGAACAAAAAGAGTCGTATGCAACCTGCCTATAATGGTAGTTAAGACACTTTTATGAAAATTTTAAAACGAATGAACTCATAAACATATTTGTATCTTAATAAATGCCACTATAGGCTCGTCGCATAGACAAAATTACTTTAGTATGTAAGAACTCTGTAAGTGACCGACATACTTAGCCTCCTTCAACCTTTCTACTACCGGGTCATTTCTGTTACACTGAGTATCACTGAGATACTCAGCACTTGGGGTCTTTATGACCACAAGTAATTTACATGGGATAGACATGGGAATATAATCTTATTTCATACAGTATAATTTATTTCACTCTGTAACTAGAAGATATTTAAGAAACCATATGATTAGTTATACAGCAGGAATTCAATATTGTTCTTCCCATTTTTCTTTTTTTCCCCTTTTAGGTATTGGACTTTAAGTTAGATTTACATTTTCTTTTATGTAACTGTACTTAATTGTGTATTGTGTAATATAAATAACTGAAGTAAACTCGAACACGAGCACTTGCTCATTCGGGTAATCATCTGATGTATCTCTCATACAATAAATAAGTAAAATGCAATACACAAAACACAATACAATGCTTTATATTGGTAGAATTGCAATTGTATTTTATAAACTGGCATAAATCTTATATTTTTACCTTGGAGACAGGACAAGTATGACTATATAAACATTTCTACATAATATTATATTCAAACAAAAAGCCATTTTGAATAGGATCGTATAGACCCTAATGGTACTCAGTGAAAAATAATGAATATAAATTAATGTGTTCAAAATATAAAAACTAATAAAACATCATTGCATACAGTTCATTCAGCTGGATAGGGTCATAAATTTTGAAAATTATAGGCCTAGTTTTAAAACCAGCGGAGCTATTTATTTCAAACGTGCTTTTGGGATCATATTGACCCTATGGTAGTAGGAAGGTTAAGGCAGGTGTAGTGTACAGTAACTTTGTGAAGTTTACCTTATATTTGAATGTGTATCGTGAGGACATGGAATCATATTCAAGGTCTTAAAACCATAGAGGTAGGGCCTTCATAATGCAGGCCTATAAGATATAGATTTTAAGAGAGTAATATCTTCAAGGTGCCTCATGCAACATAAAGAAAGCAGTATGCCCTATACTGGTGAAACTACGGAAGCAAATGGTAAAATGACATTGTGAGTACTCACCGACCACCCAGGCAATGCGACAGACACTCTGTCTTCAGCACAACTGATGGACCGGTTCGAACCCTGTCACGAGAAAAACAAATGTCATAAATAAAAAGCTTTCTGACATACACAGAACTTATATAAACGAAAACGTACAGGAAACAAAGAACCTACTGTCTTACAGATGAACGAAATAAAAGCTAATTACGGGAAATGAGGATTAGAAGTTGCAGAATTAAGTGTTTTTCTTTATTTAGAATCAATTAAGGTTTGGAAGTTGATTGATACACTTCAGTTTCCGTGAAAAAAGCATCACCTGCTCCACATTTTAACAGTTCAATGAACTAAATCTTGCGTCCCTTTGTATTACAAAATAATTTGTTTTAATAATATCAGAATTAATTTTACTAGTATAATTTGTAATCGGACTCAATATAGGGAGATACGGGTTCGAATCCCTTGGCCGGACAAACTGAGCATGGGATTTTTTGAGGGCTTCTTTTACTCGTAAAGGCGAATGCTGGATTTGACTTTCACCTATCCCGAATGTTCCAAGTTCATAATACTTGCAAGTTTGTGTTATTTAGGAGTAGGCCCTGCAGAGTGCTGATAACACACTAGGGAGTCCCTCTATGTCCTGCAAGAATATAATTATGGGAGCCAAAGTTTTGTCACCTACGGGCATAGGAGTATAAGACTCATGAAAGGGGAAGTAAAATCACTTAAAGAAAATACAAAAAAAATCCTTTCCCTTGTGCCATGGTACAACCAGTCATGTTAAGTCACATTCACGGATATAAAGTCAAACAAAATGACTACCGAAGCCAGAATTTTCCCCTTTTGCATGGAAATTGGAAATATGTAATTATTGTGACTAATTTTAATCGTAGTAGATAAACTAAATCGTAGTAGATAAACTTAACTACTAAATCTACTTGCTATCCTATACGCTGTTTTCAGAATTCCTTGACTGTTGATCACAAAAAATTTAGGTACAATATCAGTATGAGTGATTTTCTTCCGAAAAATATTAAAACATTCCTTTAAATTCTCGGTATTTTCTTATGACTGAGTAATTAATCTAGATACCGTAGGCCTATATGAGAGTAATAAAATATTAATACAGCTGTTATAGCTTACCTAGGCTATCAATAACTTCTGACCTCTTAGCAACTCTAGCAACTCAAGATGAGTTCTTCGAATGTAGTACTAAATCAATTATCCTCTGATAATTATCATTTAACTCTTAGTTGTTTGTAAATTATTTTGTTTATAGTACTATTGTGTAAATATTTTTTAACTTTTATTATATCTAAAATTGATTTTGTCTATTGCTTCTTTTGTAAGCTTAATGACAATAAATTATTATTATTATTAATACAAAAATAAAACTGCAAGGTTCTTTCAATGAACGCCTTTAATTATAGCCAACATAATTATAAAACAATAAGATAACAATCTGATATACTTGATTGGAAGACCTTAAGTTTTTAGCGGATTTCTCTATATTAGGCCGTGTCTAACTGATACATTTTCAGCTGAAGTAAACTAGATATATGACTATGTACCGGAAGTGACTCAGAAGTCATGTTTGAAAGATACATAGTTCATAGCAGTCATGTCTTGATCAGCAATAAATTGGTTATTCTTGCTTCGTTGTTGACTAAACTGCAGCATCTTTTCTAATTTACAGACAAATGTAGGCAACGATTGAAGCACACGTGTCGAAAACTCGTAAAATGTAGTTCCTAGCCATCAAGGTGCTGGTCACTTACCCATAGCACATAGAGATCAGCTTTCGGACGGCATGTCTTAAGAACAAAGGACAATTACTTTCACAACATTTATGATAATAAACTTTTACCTTAAAAAAATAGAGTAAGCCTTAGGAGACTGTCTTCGCTCTTCACAACACTGCCGTTATTTCCAGCCAATCAATAAGGATGCATCAAACATAAGTCAGAAAATGAGAAAGCAGCCATGGGTACATTAAAAAGTAGTATGTGTATTATTAGTAATATGATGAAAATAAGGAACCGTCTACATAACAAAAGTTATATAATAAAAATGTAGAACAAGGAAAAATGTCGTAGCAAATAAAGAATTGTCTGATTGAACTATTTTGTATTTATTATGAACACAAAGCTGAAAGGTTGTGGTGACCTATCCAATTAGGCACAAAAAAATACTCCAATGAAAACTTTTTTTTATGAAGGCCCGGAATATCATTCTTGAAGAAATGCAGTTGGGTGTAATGATTTGAAGTTGGTTTTGGCATTGGATTTTAATTATATAGCGTTAATGTTTCCTAACTAGGCCTACATAGCTCTTTAAAAGAAAAAATATATAAAAACGGTCAGGTTCATTACCCGAAGTATCATTACACAAACCGACTAGACTGATGTACAGCCTACAATCAGTTTTTATCAAATGCATTAATTTCATGAATTCTCTTGAACATGCGGGGACTAGGGACAAACCACTACTCTATTTTGTTGTCCGCAATATGCGGGCCCATCAGCACTGCATCAAGTCTATTAAAGTAAACAGCGTAATTTCTCTCACCGCTGCGATATTGCACATTTATCAGCTGCATTAAAAACTGTAATTGCACTATTCAATAGTACATAACACTAACTGATATCGAATAAAAAAGTTTAAAAAAATAAGATTTTATGAGTGAGCTTAGCTATTGTAGTTACCTAAGTGCCTTTTCCAATTTTCAAAGAAAAGGCCTTTGGAATTATGGGAACCTGCATGCATGCCTTCTATAGGCTTATTTACAAAACATGGGAGATATTTCTACGTTTACAGCCCATTCAAAACATGATATAACTTATTCAAAACAAAACTTAAAATTCCAAGTATAGATATAATTACTGACTTACTTTAAAATTCTCTTATATGCTTGTCTTTCATACTTAAAATAAGGGTAATAGAGTCTTAGTAATATCAATGTAACTTTCTGAATTATAAGTAATAAATAATAATAATGATAATAATAATAACAATGCATTAATACTTTCTCAAAATGAATGTTTTAAAAATATAAATTATAAATACAGCATTTAATTTTCCAAACATTATATTTTAAAACAAAATGTCTTCATTATACCAGTAACAAAATCTATAAAATATATAAAATGTGTAATTATTCCATTTCAACCCTTAATATATCTTCTTTTAAAATTAACTGCAACACAAAAAATATTTGAGTAAAGAAAATGTCAATCAGAACCCTACGTCTACCTCTTTAGAACAAATGCTTAACATTGCAGATATATTGTATAAAACTTTGTATGCGAAACATCCTGAATCAACATTTCTATATTAGAAAACATATTTTTCTCAAGTTTTTCTATGATT
Source organism: Ectobius pallidus (assembly GCA_964059195.1). Classification (NCBI taxonomy): domain Eukaryota; kingdom Metazoa; phylum Arthropoda; class Insecta; order Blattodea; family Ectobiidae; genus Ectobius; species Ectobius pallidus. The sequence continues at coordinate 104,362,237 of CAXKWD010000002.1, read as the reverse complement.
GAATGGCCATTTTAAAGTAGTTTTAAAGATATAGTGCCAAAATATTTTAAAATTAAACTGGTTGATGGATATAATGGTTCGACAACTGATATCGAATGAAAAAAAGTTTTTAAAAATAAGATTTTATAAAATTTCAGTCGTGTATTCCTTTCACATAAAAAATTATACAGTATCGTATTAATAAAGTAGGCCTATAATATAAATGTTGAAACAGCTATGGTCGTAACAAGCCCATGACACAGAAATTAGTAACTAGATCATTATTTCATATTTAAATTAGCATATTCTCGATCATTGATATCAAAATGCCAATTTAAAAAAATAGAGGAATATATACGAAAATACGGAATAATTAACCAAATTCATAGCCAGCAGTGTAATCCACGATTATGGCCGACTTGAGTTATGTCATATAATTTTGTAATTTTAAAGTGTGCACAGTTAATATGTTATTCATTTTAAAACATTCTTTGCAAGGTTAATTTAATTTTAGTTTATAGGCTTAATTTTTGCTTATACATATTTTTTTCCAGCATACGGATTTTATGTAATTTTGTTACCCCTCCAAATTTCAATCCCATATTCATTATGGATAAACCGTTTGGTATAAAGGGTTTACATGGTCGAAGGAAGACAGTATACCATTTATTATGATCAATTGTTATTTTAAAGCCACGTGGAAACGAAAAATGTTGGAAGAATTGTATTAGAGCGTGCAACAAAAACCAGTCGTTATGAAGCGTATAATCCTTGTCAGTTGTTTACATACAGGGCCTGATTATCATTGCTTTATTTCTTTTCAACTTTTATGGAGGTCTGTGGCATGCATGGAAATGATAAATTGGGGCAAAACAATAGTATCAACGCAAAGCAATATTCCAGTTTCGCGTGTATGTACAGTCACGCTAGTCACATGTATCGAATTTATGTCCAATACACTACCGTATCAAAACACTACGCATGTTCTCAAAGTACGACATGACATACCAACTTTTCAACATCAATAGAAAAGTTGAATAAGTTCATAAATTATAACATTCATTTATGCCTTTTAAAGGATTTATTTTAGGGCACTAGATTGTATTGTCTCATTGAAACCGACAGTATCACATCGATTTCATACAAACGAACAGTTTACAAGACACTTTACAAGTTCTCTATGTAGATGGTTTGAGTTGGATCATTAGAAACAGTAAATTAAATATATGTACAGAAATAAATTACATCAGATTTTAAATTAAAGGAAACTACTTAAAGTAGACCTTGAACATTGTATACTAGATATATAAGCATTCATGAACCACAGATAATTGTCTCTGTTGGACATTACATTAGAGCAATTAGGGCAATTAGTTACAGGAGAGAGGTTCCATCTGGTGCTGTGAATTGAACTCCGGCTTAGCTCAGTTGGTAGACCATTGGCGCGAATATCCAAAGGTCCTGGGTTCAAGTCACAGTGCCGGAGGAATTTTTTCCTATAATATTCCTACTGTATACTAATTTTTTGTTAGGTAAGTATATGACTGCATACACTATATCAAATGTATTTTTCTAGATGTTGTGTTATGAATTCTATTGTGGTAATAAGTTAAAATACATTATGACCCTCAGTCTTAAAACAACTGGCTCAATATATACCGCATGTCAGTTTACTAATTTAGGCCTATCAGTATAGAAGGCAAATAAAGGGTTAATATTTTCGTCTCTCGAGAAACGACGCGACGATTCATTACAGCTGTTCAATCTGATGGATTCCGATTATCACAGGTAATATAAAGAGAGCTCCGGAATTATCTCGAAAGAATCCGGGCCTTGAGTTATATTTGACTATTTAGCGAGTATTTACAGAATTTAGCATATAATAAATAATTAAAACCACGAAAATTAATAATAAAAGAGATAGCTTTTTGTAAGCGAGATAGCCTATGACGAGACAATTATATATTATAATACAGTATATCGATCATCTCTCCATTTGTAGTCTTTCTTCGTGCAAATTTTCATCAGCTGTTTTATTTTTTTTATTTTTTTTTTTTTTTTAGATACCTCTTTGCCATAACAATATCGTGCCATTAATACTGTATGTACTTTCATAAGAGATTTAAAATACTTCACCATACATCTATATATATAAAAATGAATGTATGTGTGTGTGTGTGTGTTCTTTATGCATTACTACACCATTCATCCGATCGCCATGAAACTTTGGGAAGTTGTTGAGTGCATTCCCGGGAAGGTTTCTGGCATATTACATTTTTAATTTTTCCTTTCGTTCCTGAGTTATGAGTGAAAAACGGGCAAAAAACGTGTATTTTTTGCGTTTTCGAAGCATCGTTTTCAGTAATACCATTCAATGTCAAATCAATTACAGTAGGCTTTGGCTATTTTTGTCATTCCTTGGACATAAAACTATCGCGATCGCTTGAATGTTGTAGCTCACGCTGGTCGATTCATTTGTTTATAATGTCAAGGCACGCAGACATATGAAATTTTCAACCTACGCCGAAGAGGATTATTATTATTATTATTATTATTATTATTATTATTATAAAAGGGATAATCAATATAGGCCTCAATATGGTCAAACGTTGTTCGATTTGGACGAAACTCACTATACAGGGGTTTTCTGGGCCAAGGACCTCGAATCTGAGGTAGCTTTTACCAGTCGACGCTATCTAATCGTGGTATGTAATTCACGTGATTTAGGTGTTAATAAATATAATGATTTAACTGTTATGCTCTTGATTTTTAATTTTTGAAATAATTATCGCGGGCAATCGCTTGATTTTGTAAGTCCATCCTTGACGATTCATTTGTTTAGAATATCAAGGCCCGCAGACGTATGAAATTTTCAACCTACACGGAAGAGGGATATTCAATATAGGCCTAAATATGGTCAAACATTGTTCGACTTGGACGAAACTCACTATGCAGGGGTTTTCTGGGCCAGGGAACTCTAATCTGAGGTCGCTTTTAACAGGCGACACTATCTAATCGTGGTATGTAGTCCACGTGATTTAGGTGTTAATAAATATAATGATTTAACTATTATGCTCTTAATTTTTAATTTTTGAAATAATTATCGCGTGCGAAGCCGCGGGCACACGCTAGTATAAAATAATGATTACGGTCTACATTATTGTCATATTTCCTTCATATTCAGCTTGTGTAGCCTACCCAATCGCTGTTCAATAAATAAATGTATTTATAAAAGAAGTTACAGGTATGAAGATGTTTCAATGCCCAGTCCATGTAATTTTACATAAAAAAAAAAACATGTTCACGATAAAATTATGACGATAGAGATTTGTGACTGGTTGAATTTCCACTTATTCTTATAGTGGATTCGTCACTGATTCATGAGCTAAATAGAAATGACTACAACTAAAGCATAACACTAGAAAATACCTAAGTCAGCCGTATGGAGCATTCGGTAAGGCACTGGCTTCATTATCTTAAATTCGCGAGTTCTGTCGCAGCCCAGGTCGATGATGTTTAGGTATGCGTAAATGCGACCGTCTCATGTCTGTAGTTTTAGAAGCAGCAAAACAGTAACTGAACTTCTACGGGACAAAAATCCGGAACATTGGCGATGGAATCCTACTTGTAGATCCCTTGCCCATTAAGTACGTATTCACCACTCAATGGACACCAATGGTATTGGCCTGAGTTATACGGAATTTCTAAATGAAACAGATCAATGATTGCAGGAATAATTATTATCGGTTTGACTGAGGAATGCAAGGCAATACTTCAACGCATCAGTCTGCATATGGGATCGAACCCGAGGCTCTAAGTGAAAGTCGCTCATGTCCTAGTACTTACGTTCGTTGGGCTACTCGTTAAAATCGAATGTTAGAATGTCTTTAACGCATTTATTCCTCAAATCAGATCCATTTTATTTATACAACAAAATCGCCCCTGACCTTATTCCCTCAATCGTATAATATTATAGGAAGTATAACCTGAGCCTAACTTCATATTTGTAAACTATCCCCTCATCGGAAAAATGAAATACATAGACAATACATTAGCCTACATTCTACATTGATAATTCATCACATTAGTTCTCTTTTTATAGAATCATGCATTTACAAAGTGTTATAACATACCGGCAAATACTATTTCTCATATGAATTCTGTGAGAAAATTATTTGCCTTAGGCCTAATTGATTCATATGATGTATCCAAGCTTTATTTAATTCTGGAACAGAAACATTAAATCATGATGGTCCTAATATGTCCCTTATCACCGCTTTCGTCCCCAATTCTTCTCCTTTCCTGTATATTTATTATAACTATTTCTAGCTTACCCTCTAAAAAGTCTTAATTGTTCCATCTGCTTATTGTGAACCTTGTTAACATTAGTAACGTTATTTGCTTCACAAAAATTAATGATACAAGCCTTATATATTTTCCAATCATCAGTATCGTGCGAAAATTCCATCGGTCTTCCAACAAATCCACAATGATCGATACATGTGTCAGTCTCCTTTTTTATACTTTTAGGAATTTTATACTGTATTTGTACCAAATTATCCTCGAGGGCAATGTTATGTTTATAATATTCCACAAATTAGATTTAGTTTACTGATACAACAAAATCACCTCTGACAACCAACAATACATTACGTTCTACATTGAGTAGACGTTAGCCTGCAGCTAGGTGGCTAAAATTGATAATACGTACATATCATACCTTCAGTGATCACCTCAGAACCGCTTACATATAAAACACTCTCAGCGAGTTCAGAACACAGTGCACAGTGTAATAAAAATAAAGATGTTATCTCGGGAAATACCAGTGCTGACATTACCGTTTGCTTAATACTATCACCTGTGTATCATAATATCTATATTAATAAAAATGAATTACCAAATGTATGTTTCCGCATCACTTGAGAACGGCTCGACATTGTCAGAACAAGGTTTGTATGAAAAAAAATGTTTGGAAAATCCACGAAAAAAGTCGGAAATGTGAAATGAGGCACAGTTAGAGAGTTATGCTGTCACATGTTTACTTAACAAATCAAAAACAAACAAAAATTTAAAAAATTGAAGTTTGACAAAAGAAGTGTGACATATTCACAGTTTGAGAATTCGGCTGTCACATGTTAAAAAAAAGTGTGAGTCTTGCAACCAAGTCTTGCTTAATACCATCACCTGTGTATCACAATATAGTGTAATAAAAATAAAAATTTCTTCGGGAAATACCAGTGCTGACATTGCTGTCTGTTTAATATCATCACCCATATAACATAATATAGTGTAATAAAAATAAAGACGTTTCCTCGAAAAAAACCAATGCAGACATGTTTGATTAATACCATCATCGATATACCATAATATAGTGTGATAAAAATAAAGACGTTTCCTCGTGAAATACCAGTGCTGACATTTCTGTTTGTTTAATACCATCACCGGTATATCATTATTTACTCCAAACTATGGATTAAGCATGTTTCACATGCACGGAGGTTAATACCATTGTTCAGTGCATGTAATAATTTAAAACATTTTACATTGTATTGAGCTATGTTAATGGTCACAATGAGTCGCTCATGTTTCGAATCTGTGTGTAAGGCGACATGCATACGCTATGTCACGCTACCTCCTAGTTCTCACGTCATCACGGTCCATCTCAAACAAATAATTGTGGGGGTGTAGCAGCCGTATTGTACCATCAGGACAAAAAAGAAAACCTGCCACATGTACACAGTAATAGAATAAACTTAACTGTTTCCTGATTTTGATCACTTGCTACGAATTATGAGGTTTCAGAGAGAACGGAGGCCTGATACGAATAATTACTAATGGTAAAACCTTTCGACCTCTATTGTAGAATAAACCGGTAAATAATAAATTATTCTCTGATGCAGTAAATATGTAACGGGTACATCAGTAAGATAGATATAAAATTAATGATGACATGCAAAATACTTCGGCGATTTGATTAGAGCCCCAGCGTGTTAATAAATCAAAGCTCCGTTAATTTCACCGTTTTCATTCTTCTTTTCCCATTAGACAACACTGACTTTATAAAGTAAATACAGATACAGTAATTAAAGGTAAAGTTGTGATCGGGATCATTTGGAATTTCATAATTTTAATACATTAATTAAGCTTAACTTAATCATAATATTACTTCTTTGAGTACATAATATTTTAATTTAGTTACAGCATTGCTAACTTAGCGGACTTAACATTAGATTTGATGGATTCAATTGCCCGGTGGGAGATGTTTAGTTTCAGCGGCTAGAGGGAATCTGGGGAAATTCGAAATCCACTCAAATTATTATTAGGGAAGTCTAGAAAATAGAGCAATATTTATTGGGAAATAAAGCATCAACTTCTTAATTTATTTCCTTTAATAATGCATCATTTCTTAGTACTTTAAAATCTGGCGTTGTCCCTCCTGGTTTAATGACATGGTATCACATTACAATCTGTGAGCATAAAGTGCACTTGTCACACGAAATTTTAATATATAACAAATGCAGTCGATTTCCCGAAAACCCTTGACAGTGCAACATCGTTCTTGCCGGCGCGGTGGCTCATGCTGTAGCGCGTGAGCCTATCATGTTAGCGGTCCTGAGTTCAAATCTCGGGGCCGGCGGGTGTGTCATTCGTGGTGGACGAAGCCGTGCCTTGGGGGTTTTTCTCGGGGTTCTCCCGTTTCCCCCTCTCATTCCACCAACACTCTCCACTTCATCTCACCTTTCCCCCTTGTCCTCATCTTCCCGTTTCCACTTCTGGTATCGGGTCTGCTTTGGCAGTCAGCGCCCTCTGGGGGCCTCTCCCGTTCTCCCCGCTGCTGTGGTCAAGAGGTTGTTGGTGGTGTGTGCCGCGGACCTGTCGGGGCTCCGGTTGGAGGGACCGAAGGGGGTGGCGTGTGTCGCGGACCTGTCGGGGCTCCGGTTGGAGGGACCGAAGGGGGTGGCGCATACGTGGCATGGTTATAAGGCTTGCTGGATGTAGGGGAGTTCCGTGGGGGCCTGCGGGGGGATCTGCAGTCCTGGGCGGCCTATGGGCACGCAACTCATTCCATCCTGGAGGTAGGTACAATAAGCCTGCGGCTTCGGTGCTTAGGGGCGTTCCCACCCCGCCTCCCCCCTAAAGGGCACTTATTCAATTCAATTCAACATCGTTCTTTGAGTATATCAAGACAGCACGATCGCACTTCATTTGGAAGATCCCCAGCGGATGTAGAAGATTTGTTGTTATTGATTCCCCTCGAGCATCCAAGAACTGAGGCACAAATCGTCGAAGCCTATTATACTTTTTCCATACTAGTATAAAAGACTGAAATATATTCCTTGATTTCAAATATTTATCATCGTAGCATTTTGTCAATAGTTACTAATATACTACAGTTAGCCCTTCACAAGATTTAGAAAGCAAAGTTAGTCTAATCGAAATTGAAACATTCAATCTATTGAAAGGCGAAGTCAGAAATGAAATTAATGCGTAGGACTATCGCCACATTGTTCAATTATTGTACAAAATTAATCCGAACGAAAATCGAACTCTTAGCATATTTAATAAAGATTAATACGCTTGTTTTCTCATCTTGTTTGTTACATGAAACGTCTTCAACAAGCCCTAAGTCAGTCGATCAACAAATTGAGCTGTTTTAAAAGGAGATCCTTTGTTTTCAAACAACCGAACGAGACAACTCCGAATCCGTATTCAGTACCCAGGTCGCCACACTTTATGATTCAGAATGTGTTCAGAAACAAGACTTACAATTATAATCACATCATTAGTGTAACTTCAGAAACTTTACCAATTTATAGAAATTTGTCCTTGCTATATAGGCATAAAGGCAGGTGATCTCCTATGAGAAGGGGTCCTGTTCGTTAAAAAATATAGGAAATACTGCGAGTAAAAAAGAAGTATATTACGTAAGTATCTGTCCAATTTGGAAAGATCATTTGACGACGGCATAAATATGGAGTGGATGTCCACAAACACTTCTTTACTTCTGTAGGCTGGCAGCTTATCCATCAAAACCACCCAGTCAGGCCGATCCATTTCCATCGGCAAGCAGAACACGGGACGAATACAAACCAGCTATTGCCTTATTGAGTGAACTGCTAGGGTAAATCCTATAGGATAAGATCCTTTTGTAAAAACATGTAGAGGCGACATGGTTCAACTTTTATGCTGGCAGATTTGCATTGCTGTAAGGTACCGTGTTTCGTAGCTTGTTACACGGGAAAGGGTGTCCAATTTTACGATGCATATTCTACTTTTATTATAAAAGCAATGTGCCCGGACAGAATTATCCCTACTTCACTACTTGAATTAAGAAAGAAAATTACTTATTCAAATTATTTAAATTTAAAGCCGTCTTGGTATTTCTTTAACGCTTATTAGAAAAATAATTCTGTTAAAACCCCAGGTTGTAACTTTTTTCTGAAGTATTAGCTGTTGTTCGCACATTGCTTTCAGTATATTCCATGAAATCTACTCATAGGGTACAAATTAATTTCTAACAGTCTAACTTTGTAAGCGCAAAATAATAACTGATTTCGGTACAATTCATGTGTATTGTACCATTTTACATAAAAATCGTTAAAAATACTAACGATAAAATAAGAAATAACGGGAAAATGAAGTAAGTAATCTAGAGGCGATTCTGGTCTGCAGGTATTACCGTGCACTTTTTTTATACTCCTTTATCTGTTATCTTCTTTTTGAAATTATGAAGTGAATTATGTTCAGGTTAAGCTTAACTTTCGAAAATCACATTTCCAGACCTGAAGTTTCCTATTAGGCCTACATAAGTGTAAAGTTTAATTTAGGTTTTTAAAAGTAATACGTCATCCTGAGGTTGTTACTATCTATGTTGCACTGTCTTGGTTGGATTTACGATTATATTTAAGAAATGGATGTAATTGGATGTAGGCCTACTACAACGTAAGCTTCTAATCTGGCAGATTTTACGGAATTTTTCCTGTAAATATGCACACACGAGCCTGTAACATTTATGCAGTGACCTGGGCCGAAATGGAATCCATGAACCTTAGGTACAGAAAGTCAGTTTATGAACTTAGTGGAGTCACTGTCATTCATTATTTAAGGAATTCTTAATTCTATCAATCTAGAGCTTATTGTGGGTTTTACATACCACCACCATAAGGATATGGAGGCATAGATTTGGTTTACAGTAGCATACTTCTACGGAATTTTATGAAATAGAATCAGGACTCATATTAGGGTGGACACATATAGTGAACGTGAATATTACTATAGGGTAATCGATGAGAAAATGGTTACTAGGGTAAATAATAACTATCTTCGGGACAAAAAAGAACTAACTGACAAAGAAACAGAAAATCCGGCCAACAAAATCATCAAGCCGGCATGGTGAAGAAATTTAAAGAAGTAGGTAGGCCTATTGACGCTGTCGGACGCTAGGTCCTGTCTCCCCCCCCAATGGGATTATAACCACGGAGTTTAGTTTAGCTGAGTTTTATACTAAAGTGTATCCAAATGTCACTTCATAAACTAAGAGCATTATCAGATACTGTAGGGTTAAAAAAAAAAAAAGATTTTATTTTGCGAGTAGGTATGTTTGCGGAACGAGCCCGGAAGGACGAATGAAGCAAGCCATCTTCAATTTATATCAAAACATATTTTGGTCAAGAGCTTCAATTATTTATATGAAAACAAATATGTTGCATAAACCTAACATTTTACAAATATTAGAGAATCATCTAAGATTATACAAAATTAGAAAATAACGTAAGATTCTATCAATTAAAAAACCTAAAATTATACAATTCTTTTTTAAATCAAATAGAAATTTGCTTAATAGAATTTGAGGAGACAAACTGTATAAACATGACATAATAAGATGGATACATGTAAGTATTCATGAACCACAGATTATTGTCTCTGTTGGACATTACATGAGAATATCATAGGAGAAAAATTCCTCCTACGTTGGGACTTGAACCCAGGACCTTCGGCTATTCACGCCATTGCTCTACCAACTGAGCTAAGCCGGAGTTCAATTCACAACGCCAGATGGAACCTTCCTCCTATGATTGAATGCCCTTATATTCTCATGTAATGTCCAACAGAGACAATAATCTGTGGTTCATGAATACATCTTGAATGTTAACTGTACAATAACAGTGGGAGCCCGGTCACAAAAATCACTAATTAGTGTGCCTCACAGTACTGCATATGACATAACTTGTCTGTCAGTGAGGTAGACCATTAAGGGCATTCAGTCATAGGAGGAAGGTTCCATCTGCCGCTGTGAATTGAATTCCGGCTTAGCTCAGTTGGTAGAGCATTGGCGCGAATAGCCAAAGGTCCTGGGTTCAAGTTCCAGTATCGGAGGAATTTTTCTCCTATAATATTCTCATGACATAATAAGTCCACGTATTCCAGAAAATAAGTTTATAAGTAAGTAGTGGCGAGACAAGATATCACTTTCTCTCACTTCAGATTTTTGTACAGCCCCGTACGAAGCAATAAACGAGGAAGGAAAAACTCTCCTTCTAAATTCGAATGGCGTCCAGCAAATGGAAAAGTTTGAAACATAGACTGAAAGTGATTATCCTTCTCGTTTTTATGCTTTTGACGTTTTGCTTGCAATAGCGCACGGCATTTCTGTATTCATTAGTAGCACAAATTGTCTTTCCTCCAGAGTGTTTTTAGTTTCAAAGCTCGTTCGTTATATTTGAGGCTAAGGTTGCTTTGCACTATATGCGCTTCATTTACAGTAATTATGTCACATTATCACACATAAACCAATCTTAAAATACCTGTAGTTAATTTTCTTACATTCCTTGGGATTAAAGAAAGACTATTGTTTATGCTCTAAGAAATCCAGCTGTCAATCTCTTCGGTCTATTAACATAGCATCAGGTCGATCTCTTTAATAGGTTTTCTTTTTTTGTGAATTACTTAAACTAACTGCAGGCAATATTGTGGGCAATTAAGAACCAAGAAAATATATTAAAGGGCTGATTATTCCAACAAAAATCGGAAATAATATTTTTATTCATTCCACGCCCCTCATGCCACATACAAAGTACGAGAAAACAACGCACCCAGAAACTAATAGGCCTATCTATCTTAGAAACTTACAAAGATACTAAAAAAAAGGTCTACAGATCTTCAGTGCGCAATACCACTGGTAGCTATTGAACTTTCAAACATTCCTAAATTTAGATTTTTGGCCTGCCACAAAAATAGTTAAACATGAAATTTTCATCAAATGGATGTTCTCTCACATAGGCTACAATAAACGAATAACTAACTGAAAATGTACTCATTTGGTCTCATGAAATTAACATACACTTAATATGTTTTCATTCCGTGTCAATATTTCATATCATAAAGACTGCATCCCAGTTCATGGATAAAGCATAATTCTTTTTTTTTCGACTATACTATAATGTATAGTATCGTAATGGTATCATAATGATACTCATTCAGGGCCGTCGCGTGGGGGCTCCGCGACCAGGGGGGCGCCGTGGCAACGGCAAAAATAAAACAAAATTTGAAAAAATAAGTTAGATGTACATAACGTATTTGTTAAAGTTAGGTATAACTGAATTTTGAATATTACGTTGTATGTATTTATTCAACAAATAAATATTTGACACCAATAACTTTATATTTGCTAAGTTATCCAAAAATAAATATTTGCTCAAAATTGAGCAGCTGGATTTGCTTGTAGGCTATACTGTTAATAATAATACCCTAATAATGAACTCTACTGTGGGCCTTAAATCCTTGAATCCTACAGATAGGTGGAATGCTGGGTGGGTGCACGTGGGATTGAGTTTGGGGGGGGGGCGCCTGACGAAATCTTGCCCCGGGCGCCAAAAAACCACGCGACGGCCCTGTACTCATTTCGAAACTGATTAACTTCGGTGCGATAATGATTATTATCGAACACGGAACGATCTTGAAACCTTGAGAGTAGCAACTGAAAACTGCTTAATAAACAACCTGTATTTAAAATAAAATAAATTCTATTCGTGTTAATTTTGATATCATACTAAAATGAATTAATTTCGTGTTGTCAGAATCCGCTGGTTTCAAGAAAACGAGCAGAAAGAAGCTTCGATTTGTTTGGACGCCTTCTGTCGCAGAAGACAAGTACTACGAGAACCAGCTGATGCGAAGGGCAGCGTGGCCGTTTGTTTTGAGTGAATCTAAGATCTCAAAACTAAAACATTTAGACTAAATTATGATCAAACAAATCGAGTCGTATGCAACTTGCCTATCATGGTAATTAGGATACTTTGTAACTCTTTGTAGGGTTAATAGTAGGAAGGACGGTTAATGGTTGATGCTTTAGGATTCAAATTACTATAAGGTATCAAAAATAATTACACGGTAAAGGGAGAGGTTCACAGCTCTAAAATTACCGTAGGCCTAGTTTATATCCATTTGCAGCATCCTAAAGAGTATCTAGATCGCTAAAGTAAAATTTTCCAATAAAAATTGTTTATTAGCGTTAACTGGTACTGTTACAAAGTCATCAATTATACAATTATAAACTCAGTACGGTACACATATGTCATTCCATAGAATTTTATTAACATTTTCATCGTTCTTATCTATAGGCTAAATATCTATGCGTTACTGGGTCTGTTTTTTGAAACGGTATTTGAAAAATATTGTTAAATAACTACCTATTTTGGAGAGAATGATGGCCATTCCTGGCGTAGACCTATTTCAGATTTTAATATTATCTGTCCTTTGAGGGCTCAATCACGCCGAAACAACTGCAAGTAAATTAAATTTGAATTTGTACACTCGATTAAGGTTTTAGGCCTTAATTAGTTTGAACGGCAGTAAATAATAGGGGAGGGTTTATAAGGGGCACGGAAAGTAAAATAATATAATAAATTCCTTGGTATTAATTTTATGAACGAATGGCGGTCAGCCTACGAATAATTTAACGTAGGCCTATTGGTAATGATAACAGAAAATAAAAATTCTTAGAATAATATTGTGCACAAGTTTCTATTCTTCAGCAAATTTTGATAGAGTAAAAAATAACCTGATATAAGCCTACGTACTGTGACGATCTATTAAAGATTATATTTTTGCATTCACCGCAAGCTGTAAGTTGGTATTTACTACCTTTAATAACTAGTGTAGACCTATTGCTATTTTTAAAAAGTATCCACAAACACCTTCCTAATTACGCAAATATTATTTATTTTAAGTGTATGTGATACAAACAGCTGAGACTTTTCTTGTTGTTATCTAAAGCAGTATGAAGAGCCATGCAAAGAACATAGTCCTATTATACAGACCGAGGAAGCCCTTAGGTTTTCTGGTGATTCAGGCAAGCAGATTTTTTTAGGAATCTCGACACGAGAAAACTGTAAGGTTGTTAGACATATGCACAGGCTGCCTTCTCACAAGAATAAATATCCCAACTACCTCGTCGAGGGTCAAACCCAATGACCTACCAATTTTAGCTCAGTGCCTTAACCAACTGTACCACATCGGTACCTCCTTATAAATAAATATATGCTTAATTTTAAAATAAGCATAATCATTACTGATTGATCATACTTTTCTTTGGTTGTCAAGTGTAAATCCGAATCACTATGACATTGACGCATTAAATAAAAAACACGTCAAGATATAGGCTATGTTTTACACGGTCATTAGCAACTGTCACACTCTATGTTCACATAATTCATATAGCCAGTTTTTGCAGTAAAAATGTTGCTCAGCGGTACATATTAAAGAGTTCTTGACAGCAGGGCTCTAAAACAGAAAGTGGTCATAATTCTATCAACGCAACAAGCTTGTGTATTGTGCACTTTGTTCCACACAATACGCATATCGGACTGAAGACAATAGCGCAGATTTTGCTCCCTTGTCCTATGTCCATATACATGAGAGATAATTTTATTGTGGACCCCCCATCCTCCTTGTCGGCTTTGGGTGGTCCTGTGTGTGTGCTACTTCCTATGTATGGCATCGAATTGACTTCACTTTTCAACAAGATTGATGTCCAAGACAAGCCTTTGAATGGAGAAGAAATGAAAACAAAACAATACTATGAATTCTTGTGGTTAAAAAATGGACGGAATATAAGACTTAATATGTGTAAATACTGCGTAAACCGTCCGGCTTAGATTAACATTAATAGCGCTTATCTGTAAAAGAAATATAAACTCATAGCCTATTTCCAAAAGACATCATGTTTTTTCTTGGTATAGGCCTAACACAATCATATTCATTATTGCGGAAATTTGACCAGCTGACCAACATAGAGCTTATTTAAGCTATATGAAACTAAATATAGTTAGATACAGATAGGAGCTTCAATTTTTGGTAAAATAAAACGGTTGCTTCTATTTTGGAGAATATTTCATGAAATATTTTATTTTATACTGCATTTTACATCGATCAATCTTCCACCTTCATTTACATTCATACTCAAATATAAGAGTGAGGAAAACAACAACAAATTATTATATAATATTTTTTGACATTCTGGTTTCTGGCAATAAAAGACAAACCATAAACATATTAATTACCGAATTCTTATGGAAGGATTTATAAAATTCCTGGAGCACTTTATCTGCGATAGACTACTTCAACTATTGTATTTCTTAAGTACTATTGTTTGTATCGATTCATTTATTGGAATATTTCTCAATTTACGTCCTAGTGGAGGTGAATTTCGCACTTATTTAGGCTATAGCCTACATTTCGTGCACTCCAACAAATATTATAGTGTTTCGTGGATTTAATGTGCTTCAGTTATATTTTAAGCACCTATTAAGCTAAACACAGCTAAGGAAAGTAGATTTGTAAAATTTCGCACTTAGCCTATCGCTGCTACACTTTCACGGATGTGAGCATTGGCTATGGCTATTTAGAACTTCCTTGTTCGCTGTTGAACTGAAAAGATGAGCTATTTCTAAACCCTACATTTGGCATTAAATAACTTATCTTTCATGCAAAACGAAATTTATCTTTGCTTCCCTCATTTAGCAAGGCATTCAGCAAAAATTAGAAAAGGTTTCCTCTTATAACGCTGAAAATTTACATAATATAGATGTCTTCCCTGTCCGCCATGGGTGAATTGGTAGTGCATTTGCCTTCCACTCTGGCGGACCGGATTCTATTCCCGACCGGGTTGGGAATTTCTCAGAAGGGGAAAAGTTTGTAAATTCTAGTAGAATATTATAGGCCTCCAACATTTTATAAAATGGAATAATAATTTCTTTTATATATGACATTCATTAGTTGTGTAAGGAATATGTAAGTTAATAATAAATAAGAATTATAAATATATAATAATAATAATAATAATAATAATAATAATAATAATAAATGGCACACTCTGGAAGACTATAATATTTCAGATTCCCATAATTTGATAACCTAGCTACAGGTGTATGTAAGGTACATTATCTTTGACAGCTGTCCATAAAAATGTCTCGTTAAAATAAGGCATAGTGAAGCACTGGTTATTGTATGTGGATGTTCTAAAGATAGGGTAGACTCCTACGAATTTCTTACAAATTGCTTTTCTTCTTTTAGCTTTGATTTTCCGCTTTGACTTGATTTATAGCATTTCAGAAACCACTAATTAGATCTGGAGGCAGTGTATCGACCTCAGATCCCCTACTAATCTGAATACCAAGTGGGGAATTGTACGTATGTGACAGGCGCAGATTGCAAACGGCGTAAGTCCATCTGAAATTCCTCGTAAGGATTTAGTTTATTTTTGGGTAAATAGCTTATAAATAAGATCAATGAAGAGAAAACTGAACGATATTTATTTAATCGATTATCTTCGAAAGATACATACCAACGTTAAGTTTTATTTAGTTTATGATATGATTTTAATAATAAATCTATGCTGTTCACATGTGAACTGGAGTTAAGTCATTTTAACTCTAGTTTCTCCTTGTAAGAGTGAAACTAAATGCTCATACCGCGATCTTCTTAGATAAGATTTTTTGGGTGGCCGTCTCCAATACGCATGCCCTGTCACAATGAAATGAATGTTGCTGTCTAAAAGCACTAAATGTCCCACTAATTAACTTCTTCAGAAAAGAGAAATAATCAGTGGGGTATATTAGTAGTACGAATACTACCAGATAAAACTATTAATGTTAGTTCTGTTACAGTGCGTAAGATAATAACAACGTACGTTACTGTCGATACTAGAGCTAGAAGTTTGGACAAGGAGTTAACTGGATTAAGTCTATACTGTCCAGAAAAAAGGATGTTTACAATAACAGAGAGGAGTATGAAGAGGTTATTACAACTAAATAAATCATTACTCGTTATTTTTAATGAATAAAGCAAGGAGATTACAATCCATTCAGAATGCAATTACCAATAACATGCTCAGATTCCGATCGACGATCTCAATGTTTTTCAAACATGTACAGGTAGGGGGGGAAGCGGACCGACTAAAATATCTAAGTTGCCAATATGAGCCACTGAGCATGCCTAGCGGCATTCACAGGATAGCAGGGAATGTATTGAAATTTGTTCTACAGCCGATAAATTGCTTGATTTGAGAAATAATTTCACGTAATTTTCGTTGCTTGTGAAAACAAACGTTTTTACATCCTTACATTTATTTACGTATCACAAGACTCTGAAATGAGCTACAAGAGTCGGTCCGCTTTCCCCCCCCCCCTTCCTGTACATGAGTTGCGGATTACGTTGTTCTGTAGTCAGGGTGCAGAGTATCTTATTTTCCTCTATGCGACCTTTTCAATCTTCTGGTATTTTTACTCAGACTTTTATTTATTAATTTGTCTTTTTTACTAACAATAATGTTGAGGTTTACTGATTGGTGTCTATCACAAGTTTCAATTATTTAATTATAAACATAAAAGACAATAGATATGACTCATCCAGCTGAAAGTAGAAGGATTTTTAAAATGTAATTATTTATTAACTTCGGAAATAAAATGATACATCAGTGAAATTCTAAATTTCGAGCAATGCTCTCTTGTGACTTCAGGTAGTTAAATAGGGTAGAATTTTTTAAGACTTGTGTTGCTCTTTTTATGTTATATAGGAATACTTTTGACACGGACCACTTTCGTATCGGATGTTCACGGGCATGGATGAATCGAACAACACGGAGTTCATCAATTGAGCGCAAGAGAAAGTTTTACCAGAACTGAATGCATCAATTGAGCGCGGCGGTCAATTTTGAAATGCATCGATTGAGCGCAACGCTCACTTTTGCACCAGCCGCAGCAATTTCCCTTCCCATTTTGTAGAGACTTAGGACTCTCTGTACATTGACCGGTATGGTTAAAAATGCTGTATCTTATCTATTTCGGATACTTGCGTACCGTTAAGTTGGTACTTGTCATAATTTATCTAGGTCACTTTCTTAGATAATAGTAGGATACTCTCTTTAGGAAACAAATTCTAGTAATATTTCCACCTCGATATTTATCAAGTAATTCTTTTATATACTGCTTCCTCCTTTTATATGTGGGACTGGCTCTAACACACTTTGCACATAACATTTCTCACGCCTAGGGAATACTGTTAGAGCCAATCCTACATATAGAAGAATTACTTTATAATCGCGCTCAATTGATGCATTCCAAAACTAACCACCGCGTTCAATTGATGTACACCCAAAACTGACTCCGCGCTCAATTGATGCATTTTTAATCAGTTCGCGCTCAATTGAGGTACACCCCGAACAACATAACGAACGGCTCGCCAGAGAAGCAGGAAGACAAGCAGCCAGAAAGCAAAATAGCCCTAAAGAGACAGATGAATAAATTCGTACATAAATATTTTGTGATAGTGTTTTAAATCATATTTAAACCCACTGGGAATTTTAAAAAAAGGTGATAATGTTTCCAATAGTGAAAGTCGTGGAAATAGGAATTACGAAAATAATGCTGGCTTCCAATAGGAATGTACTGGAATGCCCTATTCCATTGTGCTGCAAAACCTAAATAATGAACAGATTATTAAAAATATAAATAGGTAAATAAACAATAGATAAAAATAAAAAAGCATATGACCATGATCTACAGTTTTAAATTAATCAATCTTAAGATTCATTTGGTGAATAAACTTAATACCTAATCATTCTCTAAGTTTAAAAAAAATATATATTTATGAAATATGTTGCAAAGTATCGACATAATGATCTCTCGCGTGCGAACACAAAAAGAGGTAGCAGAGTTCTGATATGCGGATCGCGTAACTTATAAGAGCATCAGATTGATGGATGCCGGGCGACTACAAAAACATATGTTCTGCCGCCCGTCCGTACATCAAGGTCGCCATGGCTCCAGACAGACTTATTTATCATCAATCAGATATTTATTCCACTCATGATAACTCCACCACTAATTAATTGCTGCTCAACTTTTCAGGCAAGTAGTTGTGCTGAAATTTCAATTTTGAGAATTTTCAAACTCATCCACTTTTGGTCACCATATTTCCGATGGAAGTGATAATACTGGTGTAATTATATTATATATTACCTCTTTTTTCCACATAAAAATATGTACCCATAGCTCAGTCAAGTGAGAATAATTTGTACTTAACCATGCTTTTACATTACCGTATTTTTAAGATGCAATTAAATTCCTGAAACATAAGGAAGCTTGATGAGTATGAAACAGGTCACTTAGAAAATTAATTTGAAGCTTCCGAAAAAGAATAGGAGGTATAATTTAATATCGCAATTCGATAGCTATAGCCTATGTATCTCAGTCACTGGCAACATGAAAATTTTTCCAGACCAAGTTCATTAGTGCATTCTCGTAATAAGAAATAATTAAAGAGACTAATTTTTGTAAGTCTGTGTCCATCAGCCCTCATAAGAAAACAATCATGTTTGCTAAGGTGACAGAGACGCGGCACACCATTTATGACTAATGCTAATTTTTATTATTATTAGTATTATTATTATTGGTGTAGGCTAGTTGTATTTTTAAATAATGTTTTAATATTAAGGATTAATTAATGTATCTGTAACTACTGTACACCGACGCAAAAGAAAATAAAATACGTGAAAATTATGACTAATTTTTTCCACTGTATCCTACGTCACACATTTTCAGAAGACTGTATCTTTCTTTCTTTCTTTCTTTCTTTCTTTCTTTCTTTCTTTCTTCTTCTTGTTCTTCTAAGACAGGAATTTCTTTCGAAGTGCTTCATTAAACGTTTCGGCATAGGCCTATTCCGTTCCAATTCAGAGTCCATCACTAAATGAAACAGATTAGAAAAACACTACATTTTGACGTTTGTACTTTGTTGTCTACAAGCTAACAGACTGCGGGGCAACCGCCAACAGGTTTTCTTTGAAAGAATTTCGAAACTTACAGTTTAATCGATTTTTTTTTTTCATTCAGCTAAAAATAAGAATAAAGGCAATCTCTTTGCTTAGAAAAACCTGAAATTATTTTTCATTCGTTCTTTCATAAGGTAATGTAAGTTGCTATCACTAACTGAACGTAACTTAATTTCATTTACAGTCAACTCCCGATTATCCGGGTGCGGATCAACCGGTTTGCGGATTAACCGTTGAGCTATTCCTTAAAAAATCTTTAAAAATTATTCACTTAGTTCACTTAGTGATAAGTTAGTTCCGATATTCGCAAGAAGGAAAATGCGGTCAAAAAACAAAAAGTGTTAAACTATTTCACCAAAAGTGTAAAAATTCCTTGAAAGTTCCAAAACAAAATTGTTAATACAGCAGTCTTAGTGTTTTGTTGTTGTGCTGAAACACCTTTGATGGTGACCTTTGATGGTGAATGATTCTAGCACTGCAAGACGTTTCCAAATAGGTCTATGTAAGTTTTAAATAAATTTTCAACTACAGTATGTTTAGGTATAATTTTGTTTAACCGTGTTTTCGTTTATCCGTGAGGTGGCTACCACCCATTATCCCGGATAATCGGGAGTTGACTGTACTAGAATAAGTAGGGTTAGCAGATGGTTATGGAATGAAAGGACATGTGAGATTAAGAAGACAGGACAAAAACAGGATACATTACAATTTCTGAACGACTCTGTTTTTGTGGCCTACATGTATCTGGTAATTTTAATATTTAATGCATCTGATTTTGTAGGTACATTCTTATCCACTACTAGCTATCATAAAATTGTGAACAAGTTAATTGTTTAATTGAACTTCACAGACACCACGGTTAGCAGTAGAGACCTATGTCCTAGTTTTGAAAAATAAATACCCGGCTTCTTCATCAGAACGGCCCTTTTTTATTCATTTGTGTCTCATCTCCAATTCAGCTATAAACCATTTCCCATTTAGACCTATGAACTGGATCCATTAAATAAACTCACAGCATAATACGGTACTTAATATTCCATTCTTGTCTTTATTACTAACATCAGCCTTAAAATTCTAAATTTCCTCCAAAATGATTACAACAAAATGGTTAATACCGGTAATAATAAACGTGAAATGTGCAAAAGTGTGAAAAGAGATTACGATTTCAATAGAAAATGGATTGTGACACGATGCTCAGAGACACCTTTTGGTAAAATATGGAAAAAATAATCGTTTTACAGTTGTTAAAAACATCAATAAAAAATACGGACATATTTCAGGTTTTGAAAAATAAATATGGACGCCAGGACATCCTAAAAATGTATGGACATGTCCTGCTAAATACGGACATCTTGTAACCCTAAGTTATAAATAGTTTTCTTTCGTTAGAATTCCACTAATTGTTTTCTAGAATGTTTCTCACATTCTTACTGTACTTATAATCCATTGGGTTTGGATTATATTACAGATTTATTTTTAGAGCGTCAAAATGCTTGCTGAATATACAATATCAGTGCTTTCATCACACCATTCCAAAAGAATGATTATTGTCAATTGATTTGAAATTTGTGACCCGCAGACGTCAACGACCTAGGTACAAAAGTCAGAAGGAAGTCAACAGTATTGTAGCGACATATCACTGTTGTTGACATGTTCAAATGATGTAACACCACTGTGCTTTAACAATGGACGTCCACCGACAAGGGGCCGGAGTGGCAGCGAATATTACGCGTCACTTGTTTCAGGGGTTAACAAAGTTCCATCTTAATTTAGTCTCGGAGAGTACTTGATTATCGACTCATCTAAAGGGACTAACGTTAGGTACCGTATTTTACGGACCATAAGACGCACTTTTTCCTTTGAAAATAGAGCCTTGAAAGTTGACTGCGTCTAATTGACTTAGAAGTGATTTACACGGATTCCATTGTACAAGGTTATAATTTTTTTATAAAATGAAGTATATTATTATTACTTTAAAAATTGTCGTTTAGAATCACATTAAATTTATTTTCCTTTAAATTTCCATTCTAAAATCAAGGTGCGTCTTATGGTCCGGAGCATCTTATAGTCCGTAAAGTACGGTAATGTAAAACAATGTGTTCCATTATTATATTAATAGAATTTTCATTAAATGCATCTATTTGTATGATTTATTAAGAGTAAATACTACTTACATTGTTATTTTAGTTTCAAGAAAATGTGGTATTGCAGTGGCGAAGCGAGGGAACTTTTATAGGGTAGGTTAAGGATAATAACCCTAAAACATAAAAAAAAAACGGTGCCTTTCTTCTTGACCAACTTCTTTACTTACGAGGACCAATATAATTATGGGATTATGTGTTGACGTCACGAACCGCACATATTTTTAATGCAGTAACATTATTATTTGTTAAAATTGCTTCACATTAATGAGACATTCATAGGAAGTATACCTAACAAGGTCACCAAAGGCAATTATCCCCAAGAATGTAAGATTAATTATTAACCCTTTCAGAGCCAAATTTTTATATTGATATAAGAAATCATCAACTGAATTCATCGGTGGTTTTTAAGTTTAGAATCGATGAGGACAATTTAATTTGAAAACCCGGTATCCATTAATAACAATCATAACAACAAAAAATCCTCACAGCGGGCCCGGTTTCGATTCCTGTTCGGGACAAGTTATTTATGTGTGACTTTTCCGGGGATTTCCCTCACCTTTGGGATGAAAGTCGAGTAACTTCAGGCCCTTGTGTTCTCCGGATTTCATCTGGCCGTCATTATCATCTTCATTTCACCCTCGACTTGTTCGGAATGAGTGTGTGTCTGTGACTCTTGTGTCTCGTTCTGTGTGTTAATATTGTCTCGGAGGCGTCACCGGCATTGGGCTGATCTCTCATCCGGGAAAGTCCTTCATGTCCTTGTCTGGTCAAAAAACTACGTATGTGATTCATAGAAACTCCCTCCCCCCAAAGGTCGCGATTCAGTATGGTCCGGGCGGAGTGGGCCGCGTAAATTCCCCTATAAGGGGGGAGGTAAAACTCAGGGAAATAAGAATATGAAGGAAGAATTTTAAATTTGGACCATTAATATTCACTTTGTTAATTCCAAAGGCAAATTCATTAACTTACCTAATTATTTATTACCTGACACTCTAAAACTAAAAGAATAGCCTATTATCAATCCGATAAAAATGGAATTTAAATTCAGTTCACATTGAGACATATTCGACTAGGGCATGGGACATAGATAACCCGCGGCATTATGTACCTTCCGAAAAAGTATGCTGCATGTTTCTGTCTTTTGTCTGGTGCGGATCTGTAAATTTGGGTCTCCATGATAAGCAGGGCAGTCCAAAATCATAATACGCATAAAAAGCATAACATGACTTTAGACATGTGGTGCTACCCAGAGCATGATTTTGAGGAGTAAGGGTCTGGAGAAAATAAGTTTTAAAAGCACAATAAAGCATGATTTTAAAAATAAAGCATTAAAAGCACAATATGTAATATAAAGCACAATTCTTGGAAGATTAACTGCCTGTTTAAAATCTTACAATTGATTCAATGCAAAAATTTAAAACATTTCCATCTTGTACGTAAAGTTTAACGGTTTTATGGCCAGTGCACAATCTGAATCAGATCAGTTCTCATCTATTGAACACCAGCATGCCAAAAATAGCTGTAAATGCAATTCAAAGGGTTCATGAGTTTCCCACAGATTATTTTGGGGTTGATAAAGGGAAACTTTTATATACTTTATGTTCAGAGTGCATTAATTTTTAAAAGAAGTCCATTGTGCAAAAGCATTTTGGAAGTTTTAAACACAGGTCTCGGAAACAGAGTGAAGGACATGATTCAACTTCAGCAGCATACATACCAGTACTATACCTCAAGTTATGGCAGCGTATGGAAGGTTCTAAGCATAATATGACAGTAGTGATCAAAATATTTACTTAAAGCTTGCAATTAGGCCTAATGAACCTCAAAAGTATGGTACAGAGACTGAGAATAAAATAGATGACTAGATTTTCATTATTTAGCATTGTTCTCTTATTGCAGTGTGTTCTTGTATAACTTAATATTACTTTTGTAAGACAAACTTACTTTACTGTTGCAAAAAAATAATTTAAGATAGTGAAGTTTCTTTGAACGAAAGAAATAAGCATAATGTGGGTTGCTCTGATGATAAGCATTCCAGTAAGTTCACCAATGAGGACTGAACATAATATCTGCCGCCACGACCAAGCCCTGGTACAGATCTTAACAATAGAGGGGGTAACATTCACTTAACACAGCAAAAGGGATGAGAGAGCCCACGCATCACTTGTCACGTTGTAAGTGAAAAACATGTCCCCCTGAGTGACAGGCGAGCGATCCCTTAAGTGGTCTTGGTGACTGACGCATTCACTCTTTTTTTTTAATCTATTGATTGAGGTCAGTGACCATTTGACTTTACAATGTTTCCCCACATGCTCTTATGTTACAACTATGAATATAACATTCAGTCACATGTGATATGTTGGAAGCATCGGACCACCACGACTGTAGGGGAACATTTTTCTTCTCTGTGGAATTTCCATTCTATGAGCTATTATACATTTTTATAGTGGGCATGTAGCTTTTATTTCTAATCCAATAGAAGGTATTAGCAATCTCGAAGGATTGAAATGTCCTCAACTGAGTATGTCAAGTTTATTAAATTATTACACTAGAAGTCTCATGTATAGCATAATTATCTATTGCTTTAATTTTATAAATAAATAATATCATAAATTGATCCCATGAAATTCAGTAAGTTGAAAAGTTTGGCACGATGGATTCTGCGAATTCTATAGTGCACGGTGAATGTCCTGCATATGACCGATTGGTCGAATGAAAGACGTGAGATGTTGAACAAATAATGGCGAGACGACCTCCCGCTATGTACAAATACATTTTGGCATTTGGATATACTGTTTTTAAATTCTGTTCTAGTTAAGGATAAAAAAAAATGTAGTCATAAGTACCTCAAAAAGTATAATTTTATCGTAATTATTTTTTCGTTCAGTCCTATTCCTAGCTATACTTAACCAGTGTTTACTCCTTATTTCGGTTAATAAAAATAACTAACAACTTCTAGATAGTCCCATGTTCCTCGTCCCGCAGGGTCTCACATCTAGTTAGGACTACTGCATTGAGTCCAGCATGAATAATGAATTATTGAAAGGCTACATGAATATTATCAAGTGCCATATGTTCTCTTCTCTGCTTACCATCTCCTGTCCTGACCTCTTTCCTGATATCTTCGGTCCTGAAGTTTGCAGATATACCCTTAATTTTATTTCAATTTTCCTCCGATGTTTTCTTTAGCAGGCCTAATGAAAGACCACACTGGCAGGTGAGTTTAATAAAATTGTGTTGATAATAAAGTTGGAAGGACCCAGTTATAAATCAGGGTGCGTCAAGTTAAACCAACTATTAGAATTCATAAAATGTGTGACATAAGTATAGGCTTTCCTGGTTTCTTCAGGCTTGCTGCCGTCACATTAAGGACTATTAAATAACCATGTAATTGGCTGTTCAGAGGAGCAGTCAGAGAGGCACTGGTGTTCTTTTAGCAAATTAATTAATTCGATCCCGGTCTTAGTCGAGGACTTATGTGCACGTAAGTGTGTGCATACGCTTATAGGCATGTAGGACTAAAATAATGTATACAGGAAAAATATAAAATATACCAAATCGTACACACGACATAGCTATCTTAGGTGTCTTCATTGAATTGTGTTTCAAGAAGCTTCCTATAGGATTTTATAAATTTGACTTGCAGGGAACAATAATAGGCTAATCTTCACATAGAGTAGGCTACTTTCGCCTACTGTAATACAACCGTGACGTCTTTTTTATCTGCAGAATCAAACACACTTTGAGGAAGTCGTCTAGGCACAACAGCGAGTGAAATTAAATTGATTATTTTATTTATTTTTTAATTTAAATTCATATCATGAACATCTTGAATGATGCTGTAGACTAAAGTATAACCCAAAGAAACACAAACTATAAGATCACGTAGATAAATAATAAATTAACATTATATGCAGTATTTTCCATAAAACATCAGAACGGTGTAATAGACCGATATATGTTACTACAGGTAACTCAAGAAAGTCACTAATACTATAAAATGATGTTTGGAGGGGCCACTTACATAAAACACTTTTAAATCTATTTATAGGAACATAATGAAACTTCTATGGTAATTTGTTAAACTTTATAATGGCTTGCGGTGGGCGTACTAAGTTAAATATAAAATATAGGCCTAAATTATAGACCCTGAGCTTTATAGCCTATATGACAACCGAAACGGAAAACAGCGATGGCCTAGATAGCTCCAATTAGAAACTTGGTCTTAGACTAACATCGGTTCTTTAGGTTAGGCATCTCTTCTACAATCAAGTTACAATAATCGAAAGATACGTCCATAAATCTGCTGAAATAAATCAATCGGATTTTATCTCTCCATAATACTACAAAAATGTTCAAACTTTGCGAATAATAGAACTATTTACATCACACAAGGTTTCACAACAAAAGTTCATCCTACATAATGATAAATTTACGGATAAGGTTACGCAGGACGGTGTATACTAAAAATTCTACTACATTCTATTAGACACATGGATGCTTGAAGGTTCTCGGCAGTGCATTGTTCTGGATACATGACAGCCGCCCTATCGACTTTTTCATAGTTTTATACGAACTGATTTTTTAGTTCCCTAAATGTAACACAACAGCATAGGGTGAGTTGAGCGGTTATACATGCAGCTCTAGTCAATACTGTCGTACACTTGTTTAATATTTTCGTAGCTTTAAAACATCGCAATTTCATTTTTTAAAAAGTAACTAAAATTTAGTTGCTATTTTACTATACCAGAATATGTTCGAAAACAGTGATACATCTTAAAACAAATAAAAAATAATATAATAATTTATTGAAGTATTTTACTTGTGTGTGAAAATTATACGCCATGAATTTTTCTTAAGGCACATTGTACTACATTGTAACGATGTATGCAAAAAGACGAATCCGGAACCTATTTACCCTTTCAACGAAACCAGTTTTCATGGGTAATACTGGCAAGTACATAATGATCACCCACACTACAACCAAAAATAACATCCCCTTTTCCATCCACCCTTACCACTCTGCCTTTAATTTTAAAACAAACTCTCTATACAATGTCCACTACTATTACAGAATAAATCCTTAACAGCCTACTAAAAAAAGTTTCATGCTAGCTGTATTATAATGGAAACAGTCTTAAACAATGAGGTTTTTTTTAAGTAGTTGGTACATTCTGAATAATACAGAAAATTGAAAAGAAAAGGATTTCATTAGGAAACAGAGGGAGGTTTTGTGTTAATTACTATAGACTACATAAGCAATTGTACTGTTTGGATTCTAGCCTCTTTCAAACTTCAAACAATAGCTGGATTCTTTTCATCAGTGCAAAGTGGAAAGAACAAAAGAATCGCTGTTGGTATAGAAAGCATTTGTATGCACTTGAATCCTACTGTGTCTTTAGAATCTCAAAATGTTTATGAATTTTATTCCTAAGAACGCAATTTTCATTATCAATAGAAACAACAAGCTTTTTCTCTTGTTTACCTTTTTCACAGCACAAAAGAATTGGAAATTGTAATTTCAGTTTAATTAGACATTTAATGCTGTAGAATACCTTTGTACTCGGTAAATTCCAACAAAGAATAAAACTGTTTATACAAATGTAGCTGCATATTATATGTACGTTGAATGTGTAACAGCATTGTTTGTTCTTCTAATGTGCTGATAATAAAATAACCTTGGCCTCACATACGGTGTAAAACTTAACAAACTTTACTACAGTGTTTGCACAGAATATATCGAAATGAGTGGCATAGCTCGGAGGTTGGTGCAAATATTCCCATAACAATCTAAGCATATTAACGTAACAATTATTAGAGATTTTCCCAAAAATTATATTTTCAATGAAATACTCAGAGAATTATCCGTTTTAACTAAAACTGATTACATATATATATATATATATATATATATATATATATATATATATATATATATATATAGTGCGATATCCGCGCCCCGAACCATTTTGATTGGCTCTAGAGGACGCCATCAGCAGCCGAGCCGCCTCAGACATTAGTATTAGTAACTAAGGTAAACAATGATAATATTATAGAAGAAAAATTCCTCCGACACTGGGATTCTAACCTAGGATCTTCGGTTATCCGTGCCACCGCTCTACCAACTGAGATAGCCGTAGTTCGATTCACAGGACCAGATGGAACCCTTAATGGTCTACCTCACTGACAGACAAGTTATGTCATATGAAGTACTCCCAGGCACACTAATTAGTGATTTTTGTGACCGGGCTTCCACTGTTATTGTACAGTAACATTCATGATGATATATTCATTCATGTATCACAGATTATTGTCTCTGTTGGACATTTCATGAGAATAATATTCTCAGAGATAGACCAAAATATACCATTATCTCATAGATGGTTTAAAAAGTTTGCATTTCTTTACAACACAGCTAACGCTTGTGAAGTATGTCTGACCAATGAGAATGAAATGGGAATTTGTAAGACTCAGGGCAACAATTGCAAGCCGATATGCAAATTGTGTCGAGATAGAAACAACTAGAGTTTGTGTCGTTCCAAGACAACTCCCCTGACATGCAGACGACACGCATTTCTCCTCTGAGACCGCAACGTAGTCTCTTTTACTTTCAGATGTCTCTCTCTTCCTCTTTTGGAAACACGTCTTGTTAATGTAGCATCTTTCTGGTTCTCGATACACCATGCTTTCATTCAACACTCTCGCCGTTGATATTAATAGCAATACTTTCAAATTCAAATTCACATGTAATGCATGTGAATGGAAGGTAGACTATTACTACTTTATACGTTTACGGCTTTATAAGTTTGAAGTCAATGAAGGGAAATTTAATGGAACAGTTGGTTTTCATAAACTACAATCCAAACAAGTAAATAAAATTCCTCACATTTTGACATAAAGTTCCATACACAAACTGCTATGGATTGTAGAGGAGACCAAAACAAACTTGTTTTGTTACATAACCATAGGCCGGAAACCAATAGGTAGGCCCTACGTCAGTAGTCACCTTCAAAGACAAACATCGTTGAGTAGAAACAAACATCTCTGCGCATGACAAACACGTGACAGGTTGCAGATTGTACACAGTTTAGGTAGCCTTTAGGTAGTTTAGTGTATGGAACACCAGTTGTGTCAGAGGAGGATCTCTTCCCTCGGATTCTTGTAGCTATCGACCAATACAACATAACCCTGGAGTATTTCACCGTATGAGAGAAGCAGTATCACGTCGTTGCAGATCATGTATTGAAGCAGGAGGCCGCACGTTTGAACAATATATGTAAATAAACCTCACCACAAACTATTGGTTTCCGGCCTATGGTTATATAACAAAACAACTTTGTTTTGGTCTCATCTACAATCCATAGTTTGTGTATGTAATTTTGCAACACTCTGTATAATTTGTTGCATATATACGTCAGTAGCACTCTTCAAAGAATCACTGCTCCCGTAAATGATGCAAAGAATAAATTAATACTCCTAAAGTGGAGACTCTGACACAGGTTCATACGGTAGTTGAATAAGATCTGTTCTTGAGGAAGACTTCATCCTTTGATCGTAAGTAGTCCATTTTATGGGTTGGCTAGTTATGTTCAATTTCCAAGATGATCACACGGTTAAAAAATGCTAGCGCTGAATTTGGACGGCTGATGGCTGACTTCACCTCTATTAACTCAAATAAGCGAAGGATAAGGAAGGTCTACCGCGGTTCGGATTCCTCGATAAATTATAAGTACCAGAGCCCGGAAGTTTATGAAAAGTCCTAGTATTTTTAATAATGGACTCTATTACATGGTAGTGTTAAAATGTGCTCAAGACATGAAAGAAATAACGGAAAATTTATGGTTCCATTTTGCAGATTGTTGCATATTTCGATGGTATGATTGATATTAAAACATTTGTGCATATTTTATTAATTTGTCTCATATTTAACGGCATAGTTCTGACAAAATTTAAATAATGTAGGCTACACATCTCCGTTAATTCAAACGTTTACAACATAATTTTTCTAAGTGAATGTTTTGAGAACCGACTTTACAACAACTGATAGTAACATACATAGCCTAACTTTTGGAACTGATTGTATAACATAGAAGCGATGTTAAATTTTCTGCATTGACCTTGTTTTTTAAAGTTTTGTAATGTAATTAATACAACTTCTGTATTTTTATTTATAATCTAATTCACCTATAAGAGAACGTACAGGATTAAAATTAATTAAACTATAGAGCATATTTTATAAGTTTCAGAGCATATTTTCATGCATATTTCATCTTCTGATTGATTATTAACTTCCGGGCTTAGTAATAACATTAGTAATCATCCTGCATTAAGAATGCAGACACTAACCACGATCATTGGTGAAAATAAAGGGAATATAGCTCGCCACTTAAAAAATGGCTAAATAGATTTTAGGCCTATTAGAGAAGGAGGAGACTCTCTCATGCAGACAAAGAAGAGACAAATAAGTTTATAGAGCTAGATAGGTAAATGGGGAACACAGCTGATACTCTTATGCGAAAGAGCTTTTTTCCAACCCAACGTTCCTCAATATACCATTGCTGAATTTTGATATCCTATATTAGATAAGGTCAAGGATCACAAGTTTTAAAACATAAATAAAAGTTTTAAGACATGTAGGAAGCACTGGAAATATCAGTGAGTATGAATTATTAAAACGTGTTAAATGTTGTACCGCCGGCGTGGTCTTGTGGTTAGCGTCGCTGACTACAGATCTGTCGGCCCGGGTTCGATTCCCGGTACCTCCTCGGATTTTCCTGAGGTAGGGAGGTCTGGTAGGGGTGCACTCAGCCTCGTGATTCAAAATTGAGGAGCTACTTGATAGAGAAGTAGCGGCTCCGGTCAAGAAAACTACCATTAACGGCCGTGGGTGTCGGCATGCTGACCACATGACCCCCAATCCTGCCATCTGCCTACGGGAGATGACGCAGCGGTCGCGTGGTAGGCCAAGTCCCTCCAGGGATGTAGTGCCACGGAGTTTAGTTTAGTTTTTAGTTAAATGTTGTTGTTGTTATTATTATTATTAATATTATTATTATTATTTTCATTTATGTAAATTATTTTCGAAACAGTGAAATTCAACTGGAGTAAAAAGTCGGAATGTAAAAAAATCTTTTTCGTAATTACAACATAAGTTAGATAATTTAACTGCAGTATTTTGAAATTCCTTCCTCTGTACATCTTAATTTTCGTAAGTTAATTACTATTTTGTTACCCTTTGATGTCTTTTATAATCTAATCTATTGCGAGCTTTATTCATTGCCGGGAATTAGAACTTAAATACTTTTAAATCAAAAGCTCTGACTAATCCAGTAGAATCTGTATGCTGATATTCTTACTAATGTTATTATTACTATTGTTATTAATAGTATTATTAAGTTGTTGATTACGTTGACCACCTCTATGATTCTACTTCTGGGAATCATGGATTAAATCGTTATCTTCCACCTTGAATTTATGGTTTGCGAATTTTTGATTGACAAAGTACTATCAAAGAAGAATTTTCAAGGTACACAATAAATAATAATTATTGCTGAATTAATTATTACGAATAGTTGTGCATAAGCTGTAACTGTTCCTGCACTTGGAGACGGGACTGTCTCATTTGCAACACTCCCAACAGAGGGAGCAGAGTTGGTTTCCACTGCAGTTAATTACGGCAGAGACCCGAGTACTGTGGTCTCTAAACTCTGAGAGGTGATTTACTAAATTGTAGGCGAGGAAGCGGCCGCAATTGTGTGCGATCAGCGACCATTACCGTCCATCAAGTCCGGCCCAGCTCGGCCATTTGTTCCAGCGGAAGACAGCGGTACAGCTCCCACCGTGTTAGGAGACTCCTCTTTTATATCGGAAAACACGCGGAGAATTTCAAGTACATTCATTGTCCGATTTATTGTCTTTTAATTAAGAGAACTCGCAGATAAGGAGACCGTTTTACAGTGACCCGCTAGAATTAGTAGAATATTGTAAATGCACTGAAGGGAAAATAGTTAAGTGAGTTTTATCCAGCAAATGTCACGGTAGTAGCAATGATTTTATCACGATACATAAAACACATAGTCTACTGTAAAATGTTCACTGTTATTGCTAATAAGACATGCACCGGTACAAAAATGTGTAGAGCCTGCAAGAAATTGATAAAAACTCACAAAGTTATGCGTAAAATGTTATTAAAAAGTAATATTGCACAAAATACATGCAAATTAAGTTGTATTCGCCTGAAATATAGCCTTAGATTTTTCCCATTTCACTGGCTAATTATGCGCATTTTAAGCTAATTTTTGTCCCCCCCTCTAAAAAAAAAAGAGCTAATTTTGTTGTCACCGCAGTTAATTACAGAAAAAAATACCAGACAGTTCCCTAGAAAAAATACCTGCACTGACTATATAATACTTTAATAATACTTTGTTTGGTCTAGGTTTATGAATATTCGAGGGTACATTCAGCGTATGTGATACATAGTGGTGGCTCCATGAACTAAAGGTATTAGAGGTGTCATTTTGAAAGTATTATCAAGTCATTGGCAATACAGCGTAACTTATATAGCCTACAACGGTTGCAGTAAAGAAATAAAAACCATTTCCCTTATATTGAAACTTATAAGTTTCTGCATTTCCATGATTAGGCATTTTATTATACTATAGTATAAAGTATATAGACCAGATGCGGCCCTCGGACAAGTTCAATGCGGCCCGCGATAGGGAAGGAGTAAAATATATTTCTTACTCGATTGCGTTTCCTTTTATTGCGTGACTCCATGGTGCGTTTAAACAGAAATCCAAGAATTTTAGCAATGATCAAGCCTTGGAAAGTTTCATTATTCTATTTAAATTTAAACAGTAAAACTGGGCATTCAGCAGAAATTAGTTGAGTTGCAAAGTAACATTAAATTGTTGTTTCGTACGTCTCAAAGTTTGAATTCTACAAGTCCTTACCGAAATTAAGTTTCAAAATTTGAATGTCTCTTGCCCAGAAGGTTATCACCATATTTTCATCCTCACAGGTGCGTGAGCAAGTGTTCAATATATTCTTCGAAGCTTCGAAAAAAATGTGACAGAAAACTACTGATTGACAGACATTTGACTTCGCTCCTGAGGCTATCTTGTTCCAGTTGCAACCGGACTAAGAAGATCTATTGGACACAGTTCCACTCATCTTATAGGCTACTTATGCATATATAAATAACAGAAAAAATAGTTATGAAAATTGCACTATTTCTGAACTTCAATAAGTATTATTCTGCCCGCCTTACGAAATTGTTCTATCACTTAGCTCGCTCCCATAGAAGTTTTCCCATCACTGGTTTATTTGCTCATAGAATCGACGATAAAGTAAACAAAAAACAGTATAGTAAAGCTTTTCATTACACCCCCAGGCGGCTTCAAAGGAATAAACCATCGACGTTCCTTTATGTTAATTGATCTGACCAAGTCGGTATTGATTTCCACTTTTCAAAACAAAAGCAACGTTGCAATATTTTATCATTATTATCACTGACCTCAGTTCTTCCCTAGCTTTAATGAATTCACATGTGTTATTGTTTACTTAACTAGAACTTGCAACCCCGCTTTTCGCTCCTCGCGGAGTAGACGAATAGCTGTCACAGCCGTCCCAGGACATTCTTAGATTTTTATTGGCTGTGGTAACTAGCTGATTGGTGCGGCAAAAATAAAGAGCATTGGTTGAGCTGTTGGCAAACTTTTCTTCCTAACAAAAGGAAGCCGCCTGGGTATGCAAGGAATAAATAACTGGACTTATACGTCTGTTCACTCTATCACATTTTTCTGAATAAGACTGTGAGACAAACGTCCTGGTGTTCGTTTATTTAAGCTTCGGTTCTTAGGGTGTTCATTTTAGCTTCGGTTCTTAGGATGTCTATTTTAGTTTTGGTTCTTAGGATGTCTATTTTATCTTCGGTTCTTAGGTTGCAAAGACTTACAGTAGCTTTCTTTTCTCAGAATCGGTTTAGAAGAAAAACCAATAATAGATTTTACCGAGGAAGTTTAAACGCGCCTTGCTAACAGTTGCGGGCTGGTTATC
This sequence comes from Ectobius pallidus, assembly GCA_964059195.1. Taxonomy (NCBI): domain Eukaryota; kingdom Metazoa; phylum Arthropoda; class Insecta; order Blattodea; family Ectobiidae; genus Ectobius; species Ectobius pallidus. The sequence goes on along the minus strand of CAXKWD010000002.1, from coordinate 104,328,727 downwards.
ACCATGGTGACATGTGATAATCAAGCTGGTGAACTCATTTCACAGATCATCGGACCGGCACCACCCACTCGCTGCGCCACCCTGCAAATTTCCCCACAGCCATGCAAGGGTGAGAGTCAAACAAACGTCACTCGTCTAACACTCCCAACTTCCCATCACAGCGACTGTCCGAACTGACAGATTAGTCAGGCTGCACATGTTTCTTTCTTTACACTCTGAAGTCATCCTATCAAATACTAGCCATATAGGCCTATTTTTATCTTCTGTACTATCTCACACTCTCCTTTTTCTTCCTTAATTTCCTCATATATTTACGTTAGTCTTTTTAAAAAACTCTCTAATTAGAAGATAATATTTTATTCTAAGCCTCTTCCTCTCTCTTTCTTGTTTAACCTCCCCCATATGTGGCCCACGGCGATCGGACCTTACAGGACCGCGACCTGTCGGGAGGGGGATTACGTCTGGGTTACATACATACTTTTTGACCAGACAAGGACATGGATGTCCTCCAAGAATGGACGGTCAGCCCACTGTCGGGGCCACCTCCGAGACAACACGAACACATAGGACGATACACACCAGTCACAAACACCCATGCCGAACAGAGCACGGATGGGTTGAAGATGATATATGACAGCGAGATAATTTCCGGGGATCACAAGTGCCCAAATCTGCTGACATTCGTCTCATAGGCGAGGAAAACCTGAAGAAAAAATCATCTAGGAAACTTGTCCCGATCAAGAATAGAACCCAGGTCCGCTGCATGAGAGGAACGAACGCATTCTCTACGCCATAGCGTAGTCAATTATACTAAATCAACTAACAGAAATAATTTAAAGTTTTAAATGTTACTTTCAGTTTATGGAAAATGGCCGATACTAAGTTATTCATTTGGCAGTTGAAAACATTAATTAATGTAAAAGTGGTATCAACGAAAACAAAAGGCCAAAACAATAATAAGAAATTACTTTAATTTGTCACATCAGGGAAACGTATACATTATCAGGTCGCGGTTAGCTCATAGAAACTAAAGATGATTCATTTTTATTCAGCCTGACTGTACGTAGAAGAAAAGATAAAAAATGTTTATAAAATTATTGTTGAATTTAGACTTTAATATCGTAATAGCATGTGAAATATCGTGACCATTTTTCTAACACATTCCTTTCTCCACGCATGCTAACCTAACTGAATTCCAAAATAAAAAGAACAAATGTATAAAACATTGTTTAGAAGTATACTTTCATACCTGTGCAATTTAAACACATTTTCTCTTCCTTTTCCTGAATACTTTCGTCTGGAAACTGTATTTATGATTTCATGACTGCCATGTTACAATCACGCAATATTTTCAAAACATGGTAATAAATTATCTTGACAAACTGAAAGTTAAGGGAGTAAGGAATATTTACAACTTTACAGGCTAGATCTTAGTAGGCCTAACACGGGTTTTATGAACTACAGTAATCAGATACTTTTTAAACAATAGTGAAAATAGATCTATATAATTCACTCAAATACAGCTGCAAATTTCGGGCAGGCCTACCAATTTACTCACTAAAACCGCAAGTTGGGAAAGAAAGTTTTTGCATAGAAAAGATTCGTATGCAAAAATATAAAACCGATTTTGCGATTGCGTTTATTGTTAGTAAGGTAATAATTAAATTAAAAGGGTTCTGCAGAATGGCAGCAGTGCACTGCAAGATAGCTTTTCCTGGTGGCAATGACTTATATCAAGCACATAAAATAAATACGCTACGGTGCCAAGAATCTCTCGCTTCGACGTTGTCTTATGTCGCGGATTATGTGGTCCACGTAATAATCTTTGTATTTAATTTGGATGGAAACTGCCAACTTTATTGGAAAAAAGCAAAGGGAAAATTTATTCCTTATTGTTCCTCTCCTGATGTGAAGACAAATTTGGAACAGTATGGATAATAATTACTGAGTAAAATACAGTTAAAGTTTAGGATGACTTTTTTTCCTGAGAAAAGTACTCACTTGGGAGAAATATGGTAACTTATTCGATTTTTAAAATTCATCTTTGCTAATAACTCGTTTGAACAACGAGATCATATCACGGGTGAGATTCTGGCCATTAACTATTGATGTGCATCAGTCTTGTTGTTGAGGAATGCTGAGAAATGTTACGGCTTCTGTTAATTTTCAACTGATATTTAATTCAATTATGGTACAGGATGAAATAGCAGCGATGCGTTATGATAAATAAATAGGCCTATTCGATTCGGCGTATACCTTTTCAATTGAAGAAACCATGAGAAAACCCAAGTCAAACTTGCTGGCTAGGGAATTAAAATGTTTTGTTCTTTTCTACCTAAGGAATAAATTGTTAAAATCTGTACATTTATACCCCTTCCACCTTGCACAGACCAATTTTTACTTCTCCCCATTCAGGCTGTAAACCAGACCTGACCAATTCGTGCTCCTTTGAGTTCCCACCCTTTCCATTATATGTATAGATTGCATTCACTAATTGCGATTGCGCTAATCGGGATTTTCATTTTAGAGTACACACTGCAGAAGGACAATCCTGTTCTAAATGTAGGTGACGTTGCACTTAAAGTACTGTGGTTATTATTTAATATCAATTAGGCCTACAATTACAATACTGCCTCTGTATAATAATAAAAAATATGATAATTTATGTACACAGTAGGCCTATACTTAATTGTCACACAGAGCATATCACTGGAACATTGCCTTACGTAAAATGTAAGGTTTTAGAGGTGGAATAAGACAGCTCGTATGTGTTACTCTCTCTCTCTCCCCTATCAAATTCAGTTTTGATGTATTTTTCAGGCCATTGTGTATTTTTAAAAATATTTATTTATTAACTTTGTCGTACATTTTATGTATCTTATTCACGGATCTATAGATTATAAATCATAATATCAGTGGCAGGGTTGCCAGATCAGAAACGTAGAACAGTCGTCCAATATTCGAAAATAGTCGTATGTAGTTAAAACAGTATTATACTTTATGATTTTTCAGTGTAATGAACGTACTGCGTTAATAATAATAATAATAATAATAATAATAATAATAATAATGATAATAATAATAATAATAATAATAATAATAATAATAATAATAATAATGGCAATAATAATAAATAATGGCATAATAATAATTATCGGCACCTTTCATATATCATGCAATTGTTACTAAATCATCTTATTAACTAAATTGCTAAATTGCATAAAAATACTATAAAATTAAATAAACAGTAGTTGCCACAGTGTTTTAATTTGTAATTATTGCAAAAGTAACAGGACTGCTTTCTAATCACATTGATTTTAGCAACATGCTTACAACAAAAAGACGAGAAAAGAAAAAGCTGGATATATCAAAATTTAAAATTCAAAAGTAGATTGATTAAAAAAAATATAAAACGCTATGTTAGAAATAGTCGTAGGGCCTACTAATAGGCATACGACTCACGGTTGCGTCGTATGTCGTACAAATCTATGAAATAGTCGTATGTGTACGACTACAGTCTACGTATGGCAACCCTGATCAGTGGATAGCGTATTACAATGCAGCAGTTACAAACAAACTCTTTCCCTAATATCGATAATACTAATCTCGTTTAGGGAACTGAAAGTCGCGATCAGTATAATCCAGTTGAGTAGCCCTACATACTATGAACATAATCTAGATTAGTGCGATTATTTTTGGGCTTATACCTCCAAAGGTCACACAATGTAAACACTTAATCCCATGATCGCTAGCTTCTTACACAGTGCATCGGAATATGTCATAGCCTAACTTAAACTTACGCACAATATGAAGCTCATTATTTTATCCGTTTTAAAATCATTAGGCCTATATTAAAAGGCTTTTGTAATGGCTTTGGTAAATTGTTCGGTCCGCCATTTCGCGGCCCCATAGTAAATGCAGTTTCTCTATATGGGACTATATATACAAACTTTTATTAATATAGACCTAGGACTAGTGCATAGGCAAGTCAAGAAAAAATATAGACGCGAATGCTTTGTGCGTCAAGACGATGAAATGTATTACATAATGCTTGAATTCGCACGGAATCTAATATGCTGGAACCTGGAATTTCATTTAAATAAATTTGGAAGTCATTTGACTGGTGTTGATACATTTAAACAGAAAGTATCCATGTATATGAACTAGGGCTGTACCGATTAATCGATTAATCAGTTCGATTAATCGATGAAACATTTAATCGTCGATCAATTACATTTTACGATTAATCGGTTTAGTCGAATCATGAAAAACGTTTTTCGAGAAATGGTTCAAATGACCAAACTCCTTTCTCTCGCTTCTCCGGCCTTGGCACATCATGTGTCATTCAACCCATTGTATCCAAAAATTCCCGTTATTCAGAAACCTGAAGGGTAGTTTAGTTAACAAACTCGTCTGTCTCAAGTCTTGGCTGAAAAAGTAACCGGACATGTAAGTTCTGTATATATTTTTTCACTACTTTAATAATGGTATTAATTAATTCAGGATTTCTGATTATATGCAGTGAAGTAGTTATTAAACGTGTAAAAAATATTAAATGTACACTTTGGTTTCGTTTAAAATACCGACCTGATTGTCGATTAATCAGTCGATTAATCGATTAAAGTGAAACGTTAACTCGATTAGAATTTTTAATCGATTTTCAGCCCTAATAAGAACCAAATCAAGATAAATTGAATGAAACTTATATATAATAATTTCTTCTACTAAACATGTTCGGCAGGCCTGCTATATAAATTTGTCCATATGACATATGTGTCGTTTTTGAACACGGGAGTAGCGAAAAGTACAAACTTGCAAAAACGCTCATCCTTGATAAGTTGTGCCGAGCAGCCTTAATTGCGGCCATTTTACTTGTAGTCGATAAGCCTAATGTGCAGTGCATGGTATGTTTGTTTTTCCCACACACTTTGGATGTAAGAGACTTTTATCGGAATATATTTCTCACCCTCTGTCGTCCGCAGGAACAACTGTAGCTCCAGCACGCAATACTCCCCCGCGAGTGTGCAACAATAGCATATGTTCAGTGTGTTAGGTTTCAGAGTACGAATTTTAGCACGGCAGATAATAGACTATATTATTAACAGGGTTAGCATATGCATTTGCATATAATTTTCAAAGCATGTTATTGATATGCTGACAGATTATGCTCATGGATTACAATTGATTTTCTAGTGCTCTGAATACATTTTATTGGGAATATTTATTATGCTTTAAGTAAATGCATAATATATTAGTAAATTTTATGTTTATTTGGCATATTTTAACGACTCAAACGTGAAAAAATTCATGAATCATTCAGTGATTCAAGATTAGAAATTTACAAAATAAATTTTCTTGCGAAAAAATCTTCACCATGCAATAGTGGTAAATTGTAATTCATCCCATATTTTGGGTCTGCATCACTTCCCAGCAGTCGCACCATGTGCGTTTGTATGGATAAGTTGTATGTGAAAATTTTGCTTATTCCGGAATAGACCAATCACAGCACTTGAGTGCGTGACGTCACAAGTTTCCAACTCTAGCTCTGGAAGGTTTGTACTCAGTCTAGAAAATGCTCACACTGCATGATTAACTCGTAACCTTTAATTAACCCCTGGTCGGATTCCTGTGAAATTTGTGCAGCAATAATAAGCACACAATAGTGATAGTCTACTGGTGGTTGAAACACAACCTTAATAAGCTGACAGAAATGTTTTTTATTTCATTTTATAAACATCACCCATTAGACAAAATTCATGGAGGAATAAGCGAATTTGACTACGCGACAATTTTATTTTATTGTTTGTCCCGAAAAATCTTCAAGCGAGAGTTTTAGTGAAATAATTGCGTTTTATTATAAATGAATATAATATAAATTATATCTCGAATGGTTTACGAGTAATTGAGTGATAATTATTCCGGGCGCTACAGCTGTTGGGATGATTGTGACGATCGTGAAATGTTGAGGATGAAGCAAACTAGACTATGAGACTTTTTTTGTGACCAGAAAAAGAATCAAGCGTGTCAGTTTTAGTGATAAGTTATTTTTTAATTTTATTATAAATCAAGTACTACCTTTATATCTTAAATGGTTTAAGAGTAAAGGCGTGGTAATTACTCCAGGCGCTAAAACTATCGGAACGGTACTGAGGCATTAACAAGTCTTTATTCTATAAAATGGGCCTACTAGCAACAACGTAAAAATCCTTAAATAATTCAATCGTGGGCTCAATAATAAAGCGATATTGACTGGCTACTTGTATCCATACTTGAAAGATTGACCCGCTGGGGAAATTGAATGAATCAAACTTTTTCCTGACTTCGCAAATCTGCACTACTTTTATTTAGACAATTGTTGGATCATTTACTTTACATTCTGTTCCTTTATGCTAGTAACTTTTATGTCTAATTAGTTTAGCAAATGTCTTATTAGTTTAATACCTCATTACGCCCTCTTCATATTTTAATATAATTTAACAGCATAAAAACGTACACCAGTTAAAGCGAGCGGCGAATTGCCGAGGATTTATGAGCATACTAGGCTATAGGGTTGTAGTTAAGGCAAGATTATGGTACTCTTTAATGAAATATTATGGAAAAATGCTTTGAAATACTGTGTAATATACGTATGTAGAATGCATTGCAAAGCAATTTGTGCGTATGTGTCCTTATCGAATGTTGAGACTCCAATTTTAAAGATCCTGCGCCTTCCTTTTTGAAGTGCTGCTTATGAAAGTTTCCATGCTGTGCAATTCACAAACACTCTCTTAGTTTTTTTTATATTATCTTTTATATCTGTCACACAATTTGTATACAGATCTACACTTTCGGCTGTGTTTCACCAATCATTACCAATATAACTTACCCCATATAACCAGGAGAAAGTTATTAACATAAATAAATAAACTATCAATGCAATATTAATACTGTGACAAAGCCAGAAAAGCCTAGAAGCTGATAGAAGAAGGACTCCGGCCGAAAGAACTAGAATTAGATAAATCCAGAAAGGGACGGCCCTCTTATTGCTGATTGGAGCCGCGCGCCGACGGGTGCGGCCTACTCCCTAGCACGGCGCGGTGAGTGACGGTGCGCGCTCGTGGGAGGGGCCAGAGGTGGAGCCACGCGCTAAGGGCTGCGACGGCGCCCCGCGCGGACATTCTAGACCATGCGCGGGCGGAGCTTTCCAGATCTCGACTCGGGAACATTCGACGGGCCTATATATAGGGCGGCGAGCGAGCAGAGTCAGTCAGAGACGGCAACGAGGAGTGATGAGCCAGTCAGTCAGTGAAGGAGCGGCAGTCAGTGGATCAGAGTTGTGAAGAGTCAGAGTGAAGAGCCCGTGAAGAGTCAGAGTCAGCGAGAGGCAGTCCGTAAGTAGCGGCGAGCGTCAGCGTCAGAGGGCGAATTGTACAGCGGCAGCGAGGACTGTGGAGTTGACCGACGCGACGTGGAATTATCTCGACTGGGAGTCCGCACAGTGTGTGCGAGTGGAACAGTGCTGTAATTAGGACTTAGCACAGTGAGAGTGAGCGCTGAACAGGACAGTAACCTGGTGAATAGTCTGGAGTTTTCTGACTGTATTGACAATTGTTGTAGGAAATAAAGAAACCTCCATCCTTCAATTATAAACTCGGTGTTCTCATTTTGAACCCCGACGAGCCCTTGTTACACTGGTGTCAGAAGTGGGATATAATTGAAGGAAGACAAGATGGAGGACATGTTCAAATCATTTCTTCAGCAGATGACAGAGAAAATGGACCAGCTGAACGACCAACTGACAGAGAGAATGGATCAGCAGAATGGCCGACTGAACGATCTGACAGAAAAAATGGACCAGCAGAACGATCGGCTGACAGAAAAAATGGACCAGCAGAACGATCGGCTGACAGAAAAAATGGACCAGCAGAACGATCGGCTTACAGAAAAAATGGACCAGCAGAACGATCGGCTGACAGAAAAGATGGACCAGCAGAACACCAAGACGAGAGATGCCCTGGCCGAAACGAGAGAGGCCCTGAGCAAGGAAATGAGAAGTGAAGTGATGAACCTGCAGTTAAGCCTTAAGAAAGATCTCGAGCAGGAATTGACGCCGGTTAAGGAAAGGTTGAGTGAACTAGACGGAGAATTAGTGGCTGTGAAAAGCGAACTAGACAGGCAGACCAAGGAGTGCCACGCCCTAATCAAACTAGAAGTACAGCAGGCACTCGGAGGAAGAGTGGGGCAAGAAGATCAACCCCAAACCGAAAACTGGACTCAGAGGTCGTCAGTGAAGGCCCCAAAATTTGACGGCACGACATCCTGGGTTGTCTTCAGGCGCCAGTTTGAAGCTACGGCCGAACACAACAGATGGACGCCGAGGGAGACAACCACGCAGTTAATCGCGGCGCTACGGGGGCAGGCCGCGGAGATTCTGCGCAGCGTTCCGACGGAGGCGACGGCGCATGACATCTTTGACGCCTTGGATGGCCGGTACGGGGATCACCAGCTGGCTGGGGCCTACCGGGCACAGCTGAGGACGAGGGTACAGGGACAAGAAGAGACCCTCCAGGAGTTCGCCATGGCGGTAGAACAACTCGCCAATCAAGCCCTGGTAGGCCTACCAAGGGAATTTGTTTCTGGAGAAGCGGCAAATACTTTCATGTGCGGGGTCCGCGACCGAGAGCTAAAACAACACCTACTGCTCTCGGAGCACAGGACCATCAACGATGCCTTGGCAGCTGCGCTGAGGATGCAGGCCGCGAAAGCTACGGCCAGTGCGGCAGCTTCGGGGAGTATAAGGAGTGTCTCCATGGATCCCAAGGAGGATCGTCGCCCAGCAACGCCCCACCGAGACCGACGTCGTGAAGTGACCTGCTGGAACTGCGGGAAACCGGGACATCTGAGGTGGGACTGCAGAGTTGGATCATCGGAGCGGCTGGAAAACTACTAGAGGCCGCCGTGGAGAGGGGCACGCCGGCGTCGTCATCCTCATCCCCTCGCCTGATCTTAAAAACAGTGAGTAGGCGGAGTGACGACGGACTGTTCGCCACAGGCTGGATACGAGGACGTCCCTGCAGAGTCCTGGTGGACACTGGAGCGTCGCTGACTATCGCCAGACCTGACGTGGCGCGAGGCTTACCCGAGAGAGCACCATTAAGACCCTACAGCCTAAGTACAGCGTCGGGCGAAGAGCTCCCCATCTTGAGAGAGGTCTACTTGGAGCTGACGCTGGGGAACGAGACACTCCAGCTGTGGGTGTTCGTGGCCAACATTATCGAAGACGTCATATTGGGTTTAGACGCCCTGCGACAGTTCGATGCGACAGTCGACATCAGGCGTCGCATACTGAAGTTTGGCCAGGAGGAAGTAACGCTCAGTGACAACCGGAGCGACGCGAGGGCCTGCAGGCTCGTCTTGACAGAGCACCAGGTGATCCCAGCCGGAAGCGAGATGGTGGTGACGGCGCGGGTAGATGGCAGGCCCGAACAGAACATGCTGCTGGACCCGGGGGAAGCCCCATCGGAGGGACTGTACATCGCGAGGGCCCTACTTCCCTCTCGTCGACTGGTGCCAGTGAGAGTGATTAACGTGTCGAATCAAGACAGGGAGATGCAGGACGGGACGGTATTGGGTACCTGCGAACCTGCCAGCTCAATAACAATCCTGGATGAGCATGGAGAGCGTGAACCTACAACCGGAGCCTTGGACAAGACGCTGTTGGACCTCGTGAAGGAAGCAGGAGAGCATCTCAGTGACCGCGAGCGATCGAAGGTCCGCAGTTTAGTCTGCGAATACCAGGACGTATTCAGCCTATCCGAGGATGACTACGGCCGCACAGAGAGAGTACTCCATCGCATCGACACCGGAGACGCCCGACCCATTCGACAGCACCCCCGACGGGTCCCGCTCGCCAAGGAGAAAGAGATAAACGACCGATTGGAGGAGATGAAGGCACGGGGCATTATCGAGGAATCCGAGAGTCCCTGGTCGTCGCCGGTAGTGCTGGTGAAGAAGAAGAACGGAGATCTCCGGTTCTGCGTGGACTACCGACGGCTGAATGACGTCACAAAGAAAGACTGTTTTCCTCTACCCAGAATAGACGACACCTTGGACACCTTGGCAGGCGCCCAGTGGTTCACAACCCTAGACCTGAAGTCAGGATACTGGCAAGTGGCCCTCCACCCCGAAGACAAGGAGAAGACTGCATTTTCGGCAGGCCAAGGGCTGTGGCAGTTTACAGTTATGCCCTTTGGCCTCTGCAACGCGCCGGCCACGTTTCAGCGCTTGATGGAAGCAGTAATGAGAGGCCTGACTTATGACGCCTGCCTCCTCTACCTCGACGACATCATAGACATCGGGAGGACATTTGAGGAAGAACTCGAAAACCTGAGGAAGGTGTTCACCCGACTGCGACAGGCACGGCTCAAACTCAACCCTAAGAAGTGCCGGCTATTCCACAAGGAGGTTTGTTACTTGGGACACATCGTGAGTACTGATGGGGTGGCCACCGATCCTGAGAAGGTCCACGCTGTCAGGGAATGGCCTCGGCCTAGAGACAAACATGAACTGAGGAGATTCCTAGGCCTATGCACGTACTACCGGAGGTTCGTGGCCGGCTACGCCAATATCGCCAAGCCACTCACCCAGCTTACTGAGGAGAAGAGAAACTTCGAGTGGTCCGAGGAGACGGAAGAGGCATTCAGAAGGCTGAAGGACGCCTTGTGCACGGCTCCCATCCTCGGGTACCCCATTCCTGGGGCAAAGTTCATCGTGGACACGGACGCGAGTAACGTGGGGATTGGGGCAGTCCTGTCGCAGGAGCAAGACGGACAGGAGAAGGTGATAGCGTACTTCAGCAGGACTTTATCGAAGCCCGAACGGAACTACTGTGTGACACGTCGAGAACTGCTAGCCGTCGTGGAAGCACTGAGACACTTTCACAAATACCTGTACGGCCAAGAGTTTCATCTGAGGACCGACCACTCAGCCCTGACTTGGCTCCTGAGTTTCCAGAACCTGGAAGGCCAGACCGCCCGGTGGGTCCAGAGGCTGCAGGAATACAACTTTACATCGGAACACCGACAGGGGAAGAGGCATTCCAACGCCGACGCCCTTTCACGGCGTCCCTGCCCGGAGAGCTGCAGGCATTGCACCAGGGTGGAAGAAAAGGAAGGGCAGGAAGCGGTCAGAGCCATCACCGTACAACCAGCCCCCGAATGGGAAGATCACGTCCTAAGTGCGCAACAGCAGGACGACGTGGATGTGGGACAGATACTGCGGGACGTCATGTCAGGCACAAGGCCAACGTGGGACGAAGTAGCCAGTCGCAGCGCCATCTACAAAAGCTACTGGGCTCAGTGGGACTCCCTAGTGGTCAGAAACGGGGTCCTGAAGAGAATCTGGGAGTCTGCGGATGGGAAGAAGTCTGTGGAGCAACTAGTCCTTCCGAGAGCCAGAGTCAAGGAGGTCTTGGAAGAAGTCCACGCAGGAGCGACAGGTGGTCACTTAGGAGCGAACCGGACCCTCGACAAACTACGAAAAAGGTTCTACTGGTTACACCAACGCAGTGACGTTGAGAGGTGGTGCCAACAATGCGACACCTGCGCTGCCAGCAGAGGGCCTAGAACGCGCAGTCGTGGGGCCATGAAGCAGTACAACGTGGGGGCTCCATTTGAAAGAATCGCCATCGACGTGGCAGGCCCATTCCCTGTTACTGATGATGGAAATCGGTACCTGTTGTTGGCCATGGATTATTTCACCAAGTGGCCAGAAGTCTACGCCATCCCGAACCAGGAAGCGGCAACTGTGGCGAAGGTACTGGTGGACAACCTATCTGTCGATATGGAGTGCCGATGGAGTTACACAGCGACCAGGGGAGGAACTTCAAGTCGAACATTATGAAAGAGTTGCTCCAACGGCTGGGGGTACATAAGACACGCACAACCCCCCTTCACCCGCAATCAGATGGAATGGTGGAGCGCTACATCAAGACCTTGGAGGAGCACCTACGGAAGGTAGTCTCAAGCCACCAACGAGACTGGGACGTCAGGGTGCCACCCTTCCTCCTGGCATATAGATCCTCGATCCATGACACCACCGGAATGACACCAGCCAACATGGTCTTCGGGAGGGAGCTCCGTCTACCGTGCGACCTACTGTTTGGCACCCCACCTGATGAGAAACAGCCAGCTACCGACTATGTGTGGAACCTGACCGAGAGGCTGAGGGAAACCCACCAACTCGCCCGAGAGAATCTCCAGTTGGCTAGTGACCGGATGAAGGCGAGGTACGACAGGCTCGCCAACACAGCTGGGTTCCATGAGGGAGACCGAGTGTGGTTGTACCGCCCTACCAGGACTAGAGGGAAGTCGCCGAAGCTGCAGCAGTCCTGGAATGGCCCCTACCGGGTCATCAAGCGAATTAATGACGTAGTCTACCGCATCCAACGACAGCCAAGAGGGAAGATGCTGGTAGTTCATCTTGACCGTCTGGCGGCATATCATGGGGCACTTCGGGACGAAGGCCCTTAAGGAGGGGGCAATGTGACAAAGCCAGAAAAGCCTAGAAGCTGGTAGAAGAAGGACTCCGGCCGAAAGAACTAGAATTAGATAAATCCAGAAAGGGACGGCCCTCTTATTGCTGATTGGAGCCGCGCGCCGACGGGTGCGGCCTACTCCCTAGCACGGCGCGGTGAGTGACGGTGCGCGCTCGTGGGAGGGGCCAGAGGTGGAGCCACGCGCTAAGGGCTGCGACGGCGCCCCGCGCGGACATTCTAGACCATGCGCGGGCGGAGCTTTCCAGATCTCGACTCTGGAACTTTCGTTAAGGCTATATAAGGAGTGCGAGCAGCCGAGCCAGTCAGTCAGTGAAGGAGCGGCAGTCAGTGGATCAGAGTTGTGAAGAGTCAGAGTGAAGAGCCCGTGAAGAGTCAGAGTCAGCGAGAGGCAGTCCGTGAGTAGCGGCGAGCGTCAGCGTCAGAGGGCGAATTGTACAGCGGCAGCGAGGACTGTGGAGTTGACCGACGCGACGTGGAATTATCTCGACTGGGAGTCCGCACAGTGTGTGCGAGTGGAACAGTGCTGTAATTAGGACTTAGCACAGTGAGAGTGAGCGCTGAACAGGACAGTAACCTGGTGAATAGTCTGGAGTTTTCTGACTGTATTGACAATTGTTGTAGGAAATAAAGAAACCTCCATCCTTCAATTATAAACTCGGTGTTCTCATTTTGAACCCCGACGAGCCCTTGTTACAATACAAATTAATACTCTACAATATTTTACACAATGTTCTCTCTCTCTCTCTCTCTCTCTCTCTTTCGTAGTTTTACCTCTCCCTTGTAGGGACCTTTATGCGGCCCGCGCCGCCCGGGCCTTACCGGGCCGCGACCTGTCGGGAGAGGAATGAACTATGGATCACAACACAGACAGACATACTTTTTTGACCAGACAAGGACATGGAGGGCCTCCCCGGATGAGTGATCAGCCCAATGCCGGGGCCACCTCCGAGACAACACGAACACATAGGACGATACACACCATTCACACACACACACTCATTCAGAACAAGGCGAGGATGGGGATGAAGATGATAATGACGGCCAGATGATATTCGGGGACCACAAGGGCCTAAAGTTACCTGACATTTGTCTCACGGGTGAGGGAAAACCCCGGAAAAAACCTCACCTAGGTATCTTGTCCCGACCAGGAATCGAACCCGGGCCCGCTGCGTGAGAGGATTGGACGTATCCCCTGAGTCACAGCGGTGGACCTACACAATGTTATGTATTAATATTAGTAGCCTATTGTATATATTAATATTAATATATAAAATATCCCTTAGTTGTTTCCTACCCTTATTATAAGGTGTAATTTCTATACAAATATACATTCTTTAACAAATTTTCATCAGATTATACTAACATACCCTCTTTAGCTGTTTTATACCTACATCATATAATCTCTATTCAAATCTAGATACTGTGACAGATTTTTACAAGATTTTAAAGACAAATCTTGTAGAATCAGACGAACATTTTAGATATCTTGAATGACAGAACAATCTACATCTTAGCTGTTTTCTACCCATATGTTGTGATCTCTGTACAAATCTACATTCTTCGAAACGTTTTACAAACCGATTCTGTAGAACAGTTTTCTACCCCTATTACATAATCTGTATACAAATCTACATAATTTAACAGATTTGTAACAGACTTTTAAAATTGATCCTGCAGAATCAGGAGACAATTCAAGGCAGCATTAATAGTAGAATAGGATCACACCTTAGCTGTTCTCTACCCCTATTTTCCGATCCCTATACAAATCTAAATTTTTTGAAAGATTATACAAATCAGATCCTATAGAATCAGGTGAAAATTCTATTCAACAATAATATTCAAATAAATCATCCCTTAGCTGTTTTATGCTGCTAATATCTCTACACGATCTACATTCTTTGATCGGTTTTTACGAAATCTTAAACATAGATCCTTCGGAAACAGAGGACTTATGACACAACATTAATATCCGTAATAAGAACAATATTATATAAAAATTTCTTACTAGAAATACGAATTATAACACAGGTATACGCGGGATTATTTCAAACAAGTGGATATCATACTATTTTTGAGACTCTACTGAGAGACACCTAATACAAACACAAACGTACTGTTTTGTTATTATGAATGTCCCATGTAGGCCTATACCGAGAATTCGATTGCGTCAGAGTTCTAATTCTTAAATTAAGCATATGCACTGCAGAACCTGTTGTATCTTATTAAGATTTACTTACGTAGCAGTTACTTTCTACTACTATATACTGGAAAGCGATACTCGATACTACTTTAGTAAAAATGGTATTGTGGTTATTTAGAAGGCTGTGGGAGTATTGGTAATTTTTAAATGTTACATGGAAGTAAAACTAAAATTGCGTTAATTTATGCACTTTAGAAATCGTTTAACTACCATTGACGAAAGTTCCAAATGGAAAATAAGCCAATGGTTTCATCATTTTACAAGTAATTTTCTCGATATTCTTCGTCATGAAATTTATTGAGGTCTTAAAGTCATTATACCAATTTATGTTTCTTAGCAGGGACCAAGATTATGACTTTATTTTATACTAAAATGCTTCACTGCAAGTTTCATTATAGTGGTATACTTTACCAATCTTGAGCTAGTTTGCCCTAATTGTATGCCTCACTCTAATGTTGATTCATTGTTGCATGGAACTAATATTGCAAGAAGAGGCTGCGATACAAGACTAATCCAACACATAACCGCGTTATCTGCTCATTGCTATGGTAAGCCTTCATTAAACAAGCCTACTCTGACTCCAATATGGCTATAAATCATACATTTCAATCCTCATCTTATATATGTTACTTCCCCTTGTGCTAAGTGCAAATAGTATCATCGGATGCATGACGTTTCAGTTTTCTCCTGATTGGCTTTCAAACCACAGGACGCTTCCCCACAGATCCGGTTATAAGGATGGTAAATAGTGAAACCTATAGCATATTACGGAATTCTTGCAATAAATTCTCCGTGAAGAAATTACTGTTAGTATTACACTACTGCATTACTATGAACGTATACTTCGCCATGAGTTGTGCATATGCTCGCCTATTCCTCCAAGACCCTTTGACATGGAGGTCTGAAATTTTCACTGCTTCAAAAATAGGCAATTCTCATTAAAAGAATAATATAAAAATTCGGTTAACTTTTCTTTTGTCGCTTTTTCTTAAATTATTGAGTGGCATGTACTCTATTCTTTTGTGTGGCTTTTATCCTTAAGCAGTAAATATTTAATTGTACTCCTTTTATAAGTATGCAAGGTTGATATCGTAAGCATACAAACAAATATCCTTTATATGATTTTGCCCATTTTATTTAAAATAATTACTCCATATTTTGGGAAATTTTAGCCCATATCTATGCATTATTTAGTCATTTTTGTCACACATAAAAAAGGCAATGGTTTCATCATTTTCCAAGTAACTTTCTCGATATTCTTCGTCATGAAATTTATTCAGGTCTTAAAGACATTATACCAACTCTGGTAATTATAATAGTCTATGGCTTTCTTTCAAATTTGTATTTATATAACCAATCTTAGGAGTAATATGGGGAATTTATGATGGCCTAAACTTACACATGGCAGCATTTGCTACAATATCAGATCTTAAGCTGTTTCTCCCACGCTGTGCAGGAGAAGGGTCATCTCTGTAACTCTTCTGTCACAACGTGTTTATGCGATTCGTTATGTCAATTCAGCGGAAAACTAGTTGCAGATAAATGGTTTTGTGGAGTCCCTGATTCAAGTGTTTATACAGTAGTAAGTGAATTTGGCATTCAGCAGAAATGAGATTGGTAATTCTAATGAAATAGATAAACATCGTTATTATCTCGGTTCCCACATGCATATTGCACTATGGGAGGACAACAGATGGTTATTATGTCTGGGAGGGGAAGGGCGCAGTGGACACTTTTGCAGATATTGAAATCTATTCAGTACAATGTCACTGTGCTCCCTATGAGGTCTGATGATCTTTATCAATAATTATTGCAGACCAGATGGCGCTCTTCGAGCAAGAAGAGCAGCTATCTCTCTTTCCAAATGAGCATCAGCATTAAATTTAAACGATTTATTCATGTTATGGTGAACCTTGACTATTCGATATTAGGGGCATACTATCAATCTAAGTAAAAACAGTAGAATTTATCATCGTATACGTAAACGATTCCATGCTTTCAATATATTATGTATGTGTGTATATAGGCTATATCGCCGTAGTGGTTGAGGCGCTGCGCTACAAACCGGGAAGTCGCGGGTTCGATCCCCGATGAGGTCATTGGAGTTTTTCAATTGCCCTAATCCTTCTGATGGCACGATGGCCCTGGGGTCGACTAACAGAAATGAGTACCAGGAGTAATCCTGGGGGTAAAGGCGGCCGGTGCGTAAGACTGACAACCTGACCACCTTCACGTGCCGAATGTCCAAAATCTGGGAGTCTCAACCTCTTGGAACCCTCTGGGCTTTCATAGCCTATATAGGGAACACTTTACTTACTATGTAAGCTATATACATGAGGCATTGTCCCTTACTCTTCGGCAAGAACATAATCTGTGTTCGCAAACAGGGTGCTTAGGAAAATATTGGGACCTGAGAGAGATGAAAATGGAACTGGAGAAAACTGCACAATGACGAACTCTTCACCGAATATAGTAAAGGTAAATAAATCATAAAGTATGAAATTGCCTGGACATGCTGCACGCATGGGGAGGAAAGACAATTTAAAAAATATATTAACTGGGAGACCCGAAGGGAAAATACCACTTGGAAATGTTAGGCTTAGGTGGGAGGACAATATTAGAATAGACTTAAGGGAAGTAGGATTCGCGAGGGTTGGTTGGATGAAGTTAGCACAGAATAGGGTTAAATGGCGAACTCATGTAAGCGCGGCATATTGTCTATTGCTATTTAGATCTGCTATTATTGTTATAGAAGATCAAAAATAAAACACACATTACGAAAGAAAAAAAATTGAGTAGCTAAGTAAGCCTACACATAAACGATAAAACGAATGCTTCTTATTTCACGAAGTGAAGTCTTAAGACTAATGATATGAATGAGAAGTTCAGATGAGTTTGTTTCCTTGTTCCGATTCTAGATATGGAGCCTCACATCGTAGGTATCTTGACTATGAGATGGGCCAGTGTAGAATGGTCATGGTGGAACCAGAATGAAGACAATGGTGAAGGGGAGGGAGGATTTGGGATGATTGGACATCCATTTCCTAAATCAAGATAAACTGCCAGAATTTTTTGGAAGGTATTAATGAAACCGTGAAAAAACAAAGTTAAGATTTCTTGTCTCGAGAATCGAATCCTAGTCTTCCCGCAAGGAAATCAATTCCCTGGTACGTGAGGATTAGCTCCTAAGACGTGACGAAGATATGTACACTATATTGATACAGTACATAAATTAACCGATTAAATTCTGAAATATCTTCACTTCAAGCATATAAGTTTAGTCCTGCAGGAAGTTTGGTTATAAAAAGAAATGGTTTATTTTTAACAATGAACTTTACAATAGATTATGTAGGCCTACATGATCTGCTCTGCGCTATATATATATTCTATTCTAGCTACAAAAAATATTAATAATCTGGAACGTGTTTGAAGAGAACAGTACCATAACCTCGACAAGAAACCTACACTGTAGTGTGGTTTATATCTCGACTTTCTGAATAAGTATTAATTTAAACCATTTTTATTGTGATATAGGCCTAGGCTAAGTCAACTATCACTAAAAAAAACATTTTAACTTTATGATCATGAGAGTTCTATTTGACTCTATAGTAAAAAAAAAATAGGTTGAAAGTAAAGGTATATTGTACACATGAATTAATTTTTTTTTGTGAAGTCCTAAAGAGATGGGATGTTATTTTATTATGCGAATTGAAACCATATTCATCTTTCCATAACTTTAATAATCACAATTTGTTTGGGATTTGGAATAGAGAAACTAGTGCTGTATACAGCTCAAAATATATATCATACAGTTTTCTGACCTCGTTTCCGTATCAAAACTGATAGATATAACACGCAATACAAGCTTAACTTCTTTAAATTACTGGTAGAATGTACAATTTTTACCCAGTGAAGAAAAAGTGCGCTTTTAACTCTTAACAAGAAGTCAGTGTATAATGCTAAATTAATCTTTACTTCATATCCAATTCAATTTGTACATAAAGCACCCCATTCAGCCTCTGTTCCATATAGATGAAGAAAACTAAATAAGTTGAGACGAATTCCAGAAACCGTGACAATATGCTGCAAACATCTCCACCATGTTCATTTTGATGGAAAACTTAAATCCCATTTTTCTTCACCAAAGAAGTAGTAGGAACCGAAATTTACTCCTGGTGAAGATGATGGGAAGATTCGGAGAATGGGGTAGGGAGTTACAAGAGAACTCGAACACGTCTGGTAGCCTCCCCATTTGCAAAACTTCAATAATGCCAGAAACAAGGAAGTTGTAGCTACTTATAGTTAGTACTCTTCAAACTTCTGTATAAATAGTTGCGTGGAGTTTCGCTCACTCATAACCATTTGGTGGGGCTCACAACAATATTTAGCCCCCACACCACTGCACCAAGACACAGTATGCGTTTCAGAACATAAGTGTCTTAAATGCACATATCTTCAGCGTATTTATGGTATATTCAACTAGTCACCAGTGAGACCCTTTTTCATGTTTACATATTCCAATACAAAATAACATACACTTAACCATCTCTAGAAATATCAGGCCTAATCTGTAATGCAGTTCTGTGTAGGAAAAATGTTAAACGCTAGAATGTTGATTGTAAGCTTATTGATTACATGTCTCTAGCTGAATGGGTATTCTTTATTTTAAAAGGTCAGATTATTGTAACTTAATTTTTAATGTGTCCACCTCTGTGGTGCAGCGATGCTTATTTCACGCAGCGAGCCCGAGTTCGATTCTTGGTCGGGACAAGTTACCTACGTGGGGTTTTCCCTCAGCTGTGAGACGATTGTCGGGTATCATCAGGCTGTCGTCCCATCCGCGCCTTGTTCGGAATGAGTGTTTGTGCGACTGGTGTGTGCATTGGGCTAATCATCCATCCGAGGAGGCCTTCCATGCATTTAATTGGTGAAAAAAATGAATGTGATCCTAAGGTAATCCCTCTCCTGAAAGTTCGAACTCTTGTAAGATGCGGGCGGCATGAACAGCATACACATCCCTACAGCGGGAGAACTTAACCTAAGAAAAAAAGAGCATTTTCAATGTGCATTAATTATAAACGGATAAACAAAATGTTGAAATAACATGTCTTGGGATGGGGAGGCCGTGAGTATGGATTCCTTGGCCCCTATCTATCTGTCGGTTTTTTCTGGGGTTTCCCTACTTGAAAAGGTGAATATCGGATTTTAATTTACTTAACACCAATCCCGAATTCTTGCTGTAAGTTTTCTTTATGATATATCAGGAGAAGACCCTGACTCGTACTGATCCCAAGTCAAGGAATTATTACTGTCTCAATATTACATAACACTATGAATATATTTCTCAAGTCTTCTACGTATGTCGCATTGTAAAACGCTCTAAGAGCGAGGTAAAGTATTTCGAACTGGGGAATACTAAAATTGTGTTTCGCATTGTGTTCAACAGGCCTTTGTAAATAAAAAGTAAATTCAAAGAGGCCTTTTATAGAAGTGAAATAATATGTATCTTCAGACTTTTTAGTAAAGCATTATTTTTTATTGTTATGTTCCTTCAATATCCATGTACCACATATAAAATGTTTTATAACATATACTGCGATAAAGTGCGAAGATTGAAAAGTTATATTAATGGTTACTTATGAATGGTTAATGAAGTAAGCCTGATTGAATCTAATTGCTGTAAATTCAGACAACAGAACATGAGTTGACAAAAGAAAAAAGGATGACACGCTATTTTTTTTACGAAGAACATGTGCATGTTATGCCCGGTTTCTACAAACTTGTGAATTACCTATGGGTAAATTATCCATGGACAAATTAGTTCCATTTAACCTACAATGATATAATGAGCAAGGCCTTGGAGTTGTACAGTTAATTTAATTCAGAAGGCTTTGATTCTCATTGTTTAAATATTACTATTGATCCTATGAAAGGTTAAATTTTATCCAGCCATCCATGAAAGGATAAATTAACCCTTGGAAAGATCTAGCCCGAGTTTGTAAGAACATTTTTTCTGTCATTTTCATATTTACCCAGAGGACATTTATCTAGAAACTCGCCACAAGTGTATGTGATTGCTATCTTTAAATTATTTGTGTTTGTGTGGTGTTATTTTTGTGTAAATTCTGTCCATTGGATAATTTACCCATAGGTAATTCGCGAGTTTATAGAAACCGGCCATCAGTCTGATAAACTTTACAGCAGGGCTAATTTGCGCAGCGAATATTATTGACGATGATGCAAATCGCGTGAAACCACTTTAAACAGTCCAAATCAAATTTATAGAAAAATTAGTATGTTATCGTATGATGTCATAAACCCAAAACTGTTTATTAAATTCAATATATCTCAGGACAAATATCTCCGCCGGTGTCGTCTTTACTAACTATCTTCCTCTACGGTGACGTCATCGTACTGTGCAGTACTCTGAGCACGAAATATCAGTCGCTTAGGCCTATAACCTGATGAGTGGTCATTGTGTCGTGCTGCGGACAGCATCATTAAGTGTTAGTATACATAACTCATAGGATCAGTAGCTCTAATTCAGGATTAAAAGGTGGGCCAAAACTGCAACTATTTCTAAAACACGGCAAACTACTGCGAACGACATTCTGTCACAGTTGATGCTTAGTTCTTTCCTCCTCTCAATCCCTGCAAGGACCTATATGCGGACGTAAACATAGACAGCCTCGCTCTTTGCCCAGCGGCATTTCCTGGTTATAGAACTCCTAACTTGTTTTCAATCCGATATTACAATATAGGCTACTTCCAAATGAACTATGTTTATATGATACAAATAGAAAAAAGTGAAAAATGAACGAATTTATCTTTATTTTTAAAACTTCTTCATTCTCTAGATCTTTCCCATTGTGACTCCATTCCACCTAGTTCTATGGAATGTTCATGGAGCAAGAGATCTCAGGAACAGAGTTTACACTTAATTCATTCTGGCCCTGAGACAGTCAAAAACTTGCAGGTTGTTCTGATTCATTTGCTAATGCAAAAGAGAAGGCGAAGGAATTCCTCTCGGCAGCAGCTAAGTTCATCTTTCAACTTCACAGCTCTAGTACCAGAAGTTGTACTTTTGGTTGGAAATCAAATATTATCAGAAGTTTCTCTACTACCAGCACTCATCTCTCATATTTATGTATTTCCTCTTCTCTCGATGCTTTTCTTTTCACTGCATGAATTCACTTCAGCTTGGAATTGTTCTCTTCTTACTTTACACCTGCAGGTAAAATCTACTTCCATTTCTCAGAAAATAAGATCTAAACTTCTTCGTTTTAGTCTAGACCGGTTCCCACGAAGTCTTTATAAACTTATTCCACACTTCTGAATTGAATTTATAAATTAACGGGTTTGCCGTAGAACTTACCATACAGCCATTTTAATGTTATTTAATCGCATTAATATATGCAGCACATCTTAATTTTGTTCAAAGGAAGATCTGAAAACGAGAGCAGGCTATAAGCAGAGAACTTTGTGGTAATTGGGCTGGGCTAATCGCACACTGAAAGCACCATTGTTCACTTTCTGCGCCAACAGAATAACACAAATTTTGAAACCTTGCACGTGGCAGTACTACTGTCTACAACTACCATCAATATCACTAAAGCTCGGAAGATAATGCTTTAAGATATCAGAAGACAAAATCTGCATGCAAATATGCTCTAAAACTTGGAAAATATGCTCCATCAGTTTTCTGTTATTTCTTTCTTCTTTAGTGGTTTGCACACATTTTTAAACACTAGCATGTAATACAGTGAAAACGAAATAATTATGATTTTAAATAAATTCCGAGCCCTTGATATCACAATTCAGGATCTGCCTGCAACGTAGCGTTAATGTCTAACGCTATTACTGCATAGACCTACCAGTAAGCCCGTGGAGGGCCGTACGTTACTCATATACTAAAGGATAAATCAGTAGCAAAGACTCGCTAAATTATTTGAATTACCCAGGTCAGGAACTAGCGGACCCCTTCTTCACTTAAATTCCTTTTAAGAACGACCGAGGAGCATTGCTATTGAGTTACCGTGATTTCGTAATCATTTATTGTCCTTTTATACACTTCGTAATTATTTTTCATTATCAGTCATCCGTGAAAACAATGTATTAGTCATGGATGTGTATGTTGGTGTAGTGTGAATCCAGTAACTATGGCCTCCATAGTTATATTCCATATTGCATAATATTACTGAACGAATAGGGCCTTTTACTATAGGCCAATTTGCTGTTGAGTAAAGAGTACTTCGGCTCTACTAGATTACAGTTATGTATTTGCGGACCGACTTTCACAGCTATCGTAATGGTATAATACGAGAATCTCAGGCGACAATAGTATAGAGACTGTCTGCTCTTTGTACAATCTAATCAATGGATTATGGCATATATCGGAACAGCTCTCTTACTGTTTAAATCGTCCCTGGTATTACGTTCTAAGCATGATAAACCATTTTAAAATGTGTGTTCTTTGTACCACACAGACCAGTATTTCTATTTACTTGATGGATTATGGAAAATAAAAATTCAGGTGTTCTACTACGAAAAAAATTTCCACTTTAAACATTTATTTCTTGGATTTAAGTAAAGGCCGAATAGTCAATTATCTGAATTGGTTGTACTGACGTTTTAAGTATGGAATGCACAATGAGTAATAACTGACATAGGCCCACTCCTTGATTGCACAGTAGGCCTACATCCCATTACTCAAACCCGCTGCGTGTTTCTTTCGAGTGTTGAAGAATACACTACGTGGTCCTATCCATTTCTGTTCATATTATGAGTCAAAACCGAACATTTTTTTTATGTTTGATTTTTGAAGAAGCAAATAAAATATATATATTGAGAAATGAACTGAATAAATTGACATGAATTGTGAATGCCCTAATTATAACAAGTGATAAGATAGCTATGCAGCCGAAAGACTTGGTGGAGTTTATTTCTAAACACATATTTTAAAATGTAATGATAATTTTTGTAAACTTTTCTAGCTTAATTCAAATGGTTAAATAAGCACTCATCAAGTGAAACCATCTGTGGGCTCTAAGTCGGAAATCAATTAATAAGAAAAAAATTCAGTGGAATAGTTGGCTTCCATAAATAATAAATGTAGGCATAATATGCAAATAAAAATTCTTACATTTCGCATAAATCATTTCTGTATTTATATAGGCTAAGAAGACAGGCAACATAATCATATTATCCCACACTTCGTCACCTGAGTATTGCAGTGTACTGTGTCCATGAAAACGAACACTGAGACACTTAGAACATAGAACAATATTTTAATTCAGCATTTAGAGGTGGAAGATCAGTTTCCCAGTATAAGCATATGATGCCACCTAAACTAATAGTACGAAATATCTCATTTTCGGCAAAAACAGGATTTGGTACACTCGAATAATCAGGTGACAATTTATTATAGCCGTGACCTCACGAAAAACAAGACTCTGCTCAGAATTTGAGACGTCTCTCGCTTTAGCTCGCTTCTCCTCTAAGGAGAAATAGAATATGTGTAAGATTTGTTATTTCATTAAGACTCGCAACACGTGGTCCTGTCGCCGCAACACAATCACAGCATCAATTCCCCAGAGCATCTTAATACGAATGCCGCGCGGTTATTACAACCAGAAACTATAACATTCTTACATATAAGCATTTTCGCTACCGCTGTTGTTCTTGCTTTTCTTGTTAACCCATCTGACTGTTTTTGTTATTATTATTCCTTTATTGCTATTATTACTTCCTGGTATTGTCATTGCCATAATTACTGTATTACTACTTTTTAATATTAGTCAAACTTCAATCATCATCAAAGTGGTGACAACAGTGATCGTCATAAGGACATCATTGACCAAATTAATGTTATAATTTTAAAATTTTTAAAGTTTTTTCCCTTTTTAATATATAAATATTTATATAAAGTCTTTCTGCTAATTAATTTGGAAATGAATTAAGAAGTCCAAAAATGATGCAATGTGGAGAACCTGCATCATACACACACACTTAAGCTTACCCACACACAGACACACAACCGTTCATGAACTTTGGTTTTCATGACATTTTTTATTACTTCTGTCAATATACAAATATTTCACTTAACTTATAGCATATGCTCCGTCAGGCTCAAGTTACAATACATAAATCAGAGAAAATATATGTTAATCTACTTCGATGGCACTTATTATCGTCTATGACCAGGGCCCGGATTTTGATGGCCTAAAATATTTTATAAAAAGAGTTATTAAATCACTTCAAAAATTACCCGAAAACTAAGAAAAGATTACAAAAAATTTGTATGAAAATACTAGTTTGTTCAAAAGATTTGTGTCTATTCTACATTTATGTTGTTACCAATTGCAGACTTGTAATTAGTTAATTACTTACTTTTAAATGCACTCAGCAAACATTGCTTTTGTATAACCAAATTAAAATTAGAACAAGATTTATTTATTTATTTATGCTTATTTAGAGTCCCGATAATATTCAATGTAGTAAATGCACAAACCTCCTTATAGTGAAAAAAAACACAAAATGAGAAAACAATGATTTAAAATTTAAAACAACCTAAAAATATGAATTTGGGAGAAAAGAACATATAATGGTAAAGAATTACCAAATGATTACATTAAATTTCAGAAATAATTTAAATACAAAATGTATGGAAAATGACAAAAAATACCCTAAAATTGTAATTTTTATAGCCTAAGAGTCATGATCAGAATAACTGCACTAGTGGGCAACCAGTTAATAGACACCATGTCATCAAATTCAGGGCCCTGGTTATGACATACTTGAAAGTTTAATAATAAAGTAATGTTTAACATTTTAAGAGAATGCTATGTGAAATAGCATAAATATTTTATATTTTGGATTATGTTGTTTTATTGATGGCATCACTACAGCGTGTAGAGCTGTAACTGAAGAGCAAAAGTAATAACATACGAAAGTACGTCGTTTAATAGTAGAAACTTTAAAAAAATTATTTGAATGGTTATGGCTTCGACCCCTGACTAAACCATCTGTACGATAATTTGTACCAGGGTGCATTATTAATGCATTCATACCCATCACATCGTTAGGGTTGGAACTTTAAACTAAAAAATAATCAAACATGAACGAATAATTATACTCCCGCAATTATACAACTGGCTCAATGTTATAGAAATTTAAAAATTAGCATGAATTTTAAATCTGCCCGTGAAAACATTTATAGTTGGGATTGTTCGTCTGTACATCCAATGAATTGATTCCACATGTTGAGTGGTGTGGGTAGGTGTATTAATTGATTGATTTCCCCCCTTTATGTTCCATTTGTCTGAAAAGAAAAAATATCGAATTTGTATTGAACACCGAAAACATAATAGTCCTACTGCCAAATAACAGGGAATACCTATCATATTTCATATCATCAGTCACACATTTTGAAGCCTCAAACAGTGGTGGTGCCAGTCAATTCGGACATAATGATAGTCGTGTTTGTACGAACTACGAGCCATGGTAAAGTGCCTGTATTATCAAGAGGAGGAGGGGTACATCGAGAGTAAGGAGGGGAGGGAGGTTTACAAAATAATTTATGTCTGGTGTAGAATCATAGCTTCATTACAAAACTGAGCTTTCAAACGACTAGATTTGATTTATGTCATAATGATTTATACAAATATAGGGGCATAGCTGATTAACTACAGGGGCATGAGATCGTAAACCAGGCGGGCAGGCGCTATGGGTATTTGCAATATTGTGGTGTGTGTACGTGATAATGTTCGGGACTCTCGCCGGCGAGTGTTTTGTCACCAGTCAAACTAATGATGCAGTGAACTAGGGAAATTCTACTGGGAATGGTTAGAGGTGATTGTAAACAATCAGGAGAACAATTTATGATCACTGAACAATGCCATTTCGTATGTGTACAGGACTGTATTGGGCGCAATAATAAAACAACTATGCAATCGAATCATTGATTCAAAAATTATATTGCCCCACTTCCCATACAACCAAAACCATTCTTCCTATTATACGCAGATGATGCAGCAAATTTATTGCGTGTGTGCTATTTCAAACGCAAAGGTATATTATAAAAATGCATTTTTAATCACCCTTATGACATATGAAGCATGGGATCATTTTTATTTTAATCCGTCTCTACTTCAACATGTTGGGAATTTTAAAACATTTAATTTAAAATGAAGTTCTATATTACATGGCATATTAATTGATGACAGAAATTTAAACGAATTTTTATAAAAAAAATTCATTATCTAATATATATACCGCTCACATTACTCCGGAAAGATTTTATGTTAAGTTACCTATTCGATCATAATATTATATTCCTAATATTTTAAAATATCTATATAGTTGATAGTGACGTGAGTTTCCAGCAAGGTTGGGACTTGACGTGTAGAAAAAGGTTTTCATGACGTGTAAAATATGCGTAAAACGAGTAAAACGTAATAAGCATAAAATACGTAAAAAGATCTTGCAGCTTCCAAGTAATGTTCCGTTTTTTTTAATATATTTTTTTAATATTAATTTTACATACATTTGAAGAAGAAGAATTGGAACCAGATGGTGCCAGTTGAACATTTGGAATTTTCACATCGGTAATAGGCTAAATAAGTTTGCCAAATTTCAAGATTCTAGCTCATCTGGGAGTGAGTAAACATCAATGTTAATAAGTGAATTATTAGACTGTCGTAGATGTGAATGATGTCATGACTATCCAGGCAGTTTTCCATACTTATAGGAAGCTAGAAACAACAAGTTTTGCACGCTTATGGCTGTTGTATGTGCTAATATGCCTGTAAAACTTTACTGTTCTATCTGTCCTATAAGTGTATAAAACAATTATATAATGTGAGGAAATTATACGAAATTTTCTTTTAAAAAAACTAACTCAATCTAAGGTATAACCTATGTAGATTAGGGTGGCCCATATTATATAGTCAATATTTCAAAATAAGTCTACATATCTAGGTACCCCCTAGTTTTTTTACTAGTAATAAAACAAGCATTCTGGCAAAATTTGGAGATGATATTCCAATTGGAAGACAGTGCTCAACAGCTTATTGTTTTAAGAATAAATCCCAAAAATCGGGATTTTGGAGGGTAGTTTAAATTAAGTACAACTAGTTGGGAATAAGCAAACTGTGTGTATTTCCTATTAGAATATTAATGAATAGTACAAAAATATTATATGTGAATGTATTATAAGAAATAAACATGGATTAATCCTTTGAAGATGATGGCTTCAAACTGTCGACAACTGCTTGTTTTGTCGTCTGGGTTGGAACCCACTTTCTATTATCTTCTACTACTTGTAGGAGCAACTGCTTTTCTACTTCATCATTTGTCAAAAGCTTATTGAACTCTTCAAATAATTTGACTCCACGCTCAGCTATGTCATTTACAACTTTGAGGTTTTGTACGATCTTTACCCCTCTAATGTAATGTGGGTTGCTGCCCTATTCATTCGGATGTGCGGTCAAAAAACTTGCATTTATTTTCAACTTAGTAAACAACTGGAGTGATCTTTTTGAGGCAAAATCAGCCAAAACAGCTTGGTTAGTTAAAAGTGTTGAGTCTCCTCTTACCTTTCGGTCTGCAAGTTCACACTTCATCTTACTGACAATTTCCGTCTTGTCCTCACTGGATACTTTCTTTGAGAATAAACTCAAACCAACTAGTTCATCCGAAAGATACGACAGATGAGGTTTTAAGGCATTTTTCACAATCTCACTTATTTCAGGATCAATGTCTTGGTATTTTGTCATGTCATGCCACAGGGAAAGATCTGACCAAGGAGCATTTGTAGCCATAGGGGCTTCAATCCAGTATTTTATGTACACAAGAGCTCCAAATTTTACAAAGCGTTCTAACTGAGAGTTTTCCTTTTGTGTGGTTTTGAAACCATCTTCATCACGAAACAAATTAATTTTGATTCCATATAACAGCTTCGCCATCCAACGAGCATGGTGTACTGCACCAGGAGCTCTCCAATGAACCTTGACTGGAGTATTGCCAAGAGCAAGTAAAGAGAGCTCTATTAACTCCATATAGTCATCTCTGGGTTGGTTCTTGCTACCTAAGGCAGCTAATAAAACATTGACTGCAGAGAGTTTAAAATCTTCACTGCCAGGAATATCTCCCAAAGGCTGATAATTGTCTTGGTTTATATAATGCCATACTGCCTTGAATCTTTTGAATAATGGTATATCAGGAGAACTGGTAGGTCCAAAGCAGAAAGTAAATACCTTACTCAGAACAATTTCTAAGATGTGGTGTCTGCATGCTAGCCATAATAATTCTTCTTCAACTTTGTGTTCCAGCAAAACACAAGCTCCATTTTTCAATCCTGTGTTAACTGAAGTAGTGTCAAAACACATGCCCACTATCTTGTTACCCAAATCCCATTCCGTTAGCACATTATAAACTGCATTCGCTGCATTTGCACCAGTACCACTTACAAGTTTTGGCACACCAAGCAATATATCTTTACCACCTGCAGATACTAAGACGGGCAAATGATCTACTTTATCAGTGCCTAAAATATCAGGAAGAATTTTACCATCCCAATGAACAATGACTGGATCATCAAAAGAAACGGATTCCTTTATTTCTTCAAACAGAGTTTTTCTTGCTTCTTTCCTTTTGCGTTGAATAGTGCTTCGTGATAATGGCAATGAATTAGGGTCATGACCCAGTGCTGTAACAATGGGTACCATTAATCTTAAGGCTTCCCTACCAGAAACTTTATTGCGATCTAATTCACTAGTGACATGTGTAGAAAATAAATATTTCTTTGCAATTGGTTCAGAGTGCAAATCTGTGCATGATTCCCCTTTTATTATAGATGATGGCCTATTTATGTTTGACCAGATCAGAATTTTCTGATGATTCGTCTTCTGAATTTGAAATAGTCACAGTTGGGGATGCCAGTGATGAGGAACTTAGCTCTTTACCCTTTTCAAGTCTCTTTTGTTCTTTAAATCTTCTTTTAAGAATCCTTTCTTGTTTTTTGCTGTATTTCTTGTCTTCTGATGAAATACCCATATTTCTTTCTATCCTTTGATCAGTTAAAAACTCACTGTCTTCATCTACTTTGCACAAAGTAAGTGCTTCATTATGAGCAATATCAAATAGCTTATCAAGCTGCTCTTGAAATGATGTTTCACATTTCTTTTGGGCATCAGACATTCTTCCTTATTTTTTTTTTTAACAAGAGCCATTCAGAGTGTACTTGTTCAAGTTTATCAACACAATGTTTCTTAAGTCTAATTGGTATAGCAGCCTTTTGCCAAACTGAAATTAATTCATCTATGGTGCTGTGACTTGAATTTCTAACAGATTTCTTTTCATGTAGGAAAAAATGGAATCTGAGAAGAACTTGCCTTAAGGTCGGTAACTGATTAAATCTAGATATTGGTTCTAGGTCTCTGATACCTAACAAAAATACAGTGTCCGCTTGACATGTTGAAGTTGATGGCAAAGCCATTTTTTAACAAAAAGTCCAAACAATCACTTGTAACAAAAGAGTCCTTACGAACAACTATTTACAGTTCTAATATTTTCACTTTTTTACACAGTTTTCTTGTTATTTAAACTTTAACAGAACAGTCCTCACAAACAACTTTTGACAGTTCTAATTTTTCTACTTTTTATTTAGTTATCTGGATATTTCTTTCACAAAAACAGCATCTGGAAACGCCAAAAAATTAGAAATTATATATTTAAAAAAAGAAGAAAAGAACGAAATTTTCAAAACTTGTAAGACGTTGAGCACTGCCTTCTACTGTACCTAGGGCATTGAAATTTTGGCAATTTACTACTACCAGCTGAAGTTAAAAAAATAGTGGGTGCCCAGGGGTGTAGGATAAATTTGAAACTTTTTGGCCACCCAAATGTAGATACTACAAAAAGTCAAACGAACAAACTTGTAGATCTCTCAAAATCAGCAGTCAAGTTTTCCGGCATTCGTCTCACAGGTGAGGAAAAATTCCGGTAAAACCCTCCCAGGAAACCTGCTCCGACCGGGAATCGAATCCTGGCCAGGGCCCGAACCTGCTATGTGAGGAGAGTGAACTCTTCCCCTATCAAAGCGGTGGACCATTTATCTTAAGGTATTTAATATTTTACAATTACTACCACAACTACACTACTGTTACTGCTACTGCTACTGCTACTACTACTACTACTACTACTGCTACTACTACTACTACTGCTACTACTACTACTACTACTACTACTACTACTACTACTACTACTACTACTACTACTACTACTACTACTACTACTACTACTACTACTACTACTACTACTACTACTACTACTACTAATAATAATAATAATAATAATAGTAATAATAATAGGCCTAATGCAAAAGTCCCATAAGAATAAAATCGAGCCCTAGTTCTGTATGCTGACAGGTGAGGTTTATTTGTTGACACAAAAGGAAGTAAAGTAAAACGAATGGTTTGGTGCTGTGTGTATATCTCCTGCAGGCAGTAAGGAAGCAAAGGCAAACCAACCTTTTCCAAACAAATTGCAATATTATGCAAGCCATGAGCTTGGAAAACGAAACGGATACAGATTCAATTCGATAAAATGCATTATCCAGTCAATTTATCGCCGATAAATGAGCCTATGGTTTGGGTTGAGTAGTGCCTACTGCAGTATTTGCGAGGGGAGAGAGTGGGTGAAATGCGTGAATTGTGTGTTGGGAAAAGGGAAAGATGGAGGAAGAGGAAGTTGCGGCCTGGAGGAAATCACCCCTTTGCAGCATCCCCTAGATCTATATATTATCCATCTTCCAGCAAGCGTGTTAGACTACACTGCAACGCGTACACACAACTCTCCTCTGAGAGTCTTTGCAGCGTCTTCAAGTTGTGGGCGATTGTGGATTCGTTAATTCAGTTTGTTGGCCACCATAGGGTTCAAAAAGCAATTCAGAGTGTATTCTATTATTTTGGATTCTGAATCAAATACTGAGTCGAGTAAATCTCAGTCGAGTAAGGTATAATTAGATAAATCAGTTATCGTTTTCTTGCTCGCTCGCTAGGGATATGACAGAATTTTGTAATTAAAATAATTAAGGGGCGCTTGAGATTTGAATGAAGAGCCAATAATGCCCACTCATTTCGCAGGTCAGCTATTTAACGAATGTAGCCAAATACGTATAATGCATGACTATATAATTCAAAATTGGCTAACTTATAATGTATTTTATGTTTCCCTATGATATTCTTATTTAGTTCTTCAAAAACCTAGTGTATCCAGAAATGACTCACCATTCGATTTAATAACAGGCTCTTAAACAAAATAAAGTCAATTTCAAGTCGGCCTGGGTGGCGCGGTCAGTATCGTGCTGGCTTTCTGTTGCCTAAGGGTACGCGCAAGACGGAACCGGGATGGTCGCATGGCGCAGGCAGCAGGAAGAATGAAGTCATGTCTTCTTACGAGGGTGAACAAGACGCCGCTTGGATGGTCTCTTGCCAGCCATCTGGTCAGGCCGCAGTTTGCTGGTAGAATGCTAGCCCTCTTTTTTCATGCGACCGGCCGCTAGCGTGTAGTCTAGATTCAGGCGTTCCACGTGTGCATTTTGCAATCGCTCCACAAACAATGGACTGTTCATAAGATACATCCGTTGTAATAAGCTCAGAGCACCAAAATAAATACTGTTACTACTCAATGAAGGGGTTGTAGAGATCAGTCATGGCTACAGTTACTCACTTGTTTATATTCAGTATTGTTGTATAATTTATAGTAACCTAAGAATTTTATATTATGTTAATTTTCGTATTGCGGGGTTAAGTGTGTTCGTTTTATTGTCTTCTTGTGCTCTGAAGATTGAATACAACGGTCGCACCAACTCAAGAAAACAACAACAACAACAACAACAATAATAATAATAATAATAATAATAATAATAATAATAATGTTTCTAACCATACATTGGTTCTCCATCTCAAACCGATTAAAAAAATATTCCCGGCCACAAAAACTATTTTTTTGCCGAAAAACGTTTTTACTCCATTTTTTTGGCGAACTTTCTGTCCTAGCACCTAAAGTATTGGGTTTACAACAAAAACTTTTAGAACAAAAGCTGTGGAGCATTAAATTTACTATAAAATACATATTCAATTTAGAAACTCTGTGAGACAGTGAAATACTCTTGTGACATATTTAACTAATGTGACATATGTGATTTAGCTTCCTGTAATGATTTTGAATTCATAAACTCATTCCCATTGTCTTCTGTGTCTTCAAAACCTTATGAATGAGAATATAATAACAAAGAAATAAAAATAAAATGGAGATAATTCCGAAACTTAATCCATAACATGCGACCTGCCAGCTAGCGACCACGCTGCGTCTTGCGCACACACACTTCTTGCCCGGCGCCTGGCTCAACAGCGTAGCGACCAGGAAGGGGACCAACCAAGCTGCGTCTTGTTCGTACCCTAAGGGTTCGAACAAGACGCAGCTTGGTTGGTCCCCTTCCTGGTCGCTATGCTGTTGAGCCAGGAGCCGAGCATGAAGTGTGTGCGCGCAAGACGCAGCCTGGTCGCTCACCGGCAGGTCGCCCATGTGTATATTCAGTGTGTAGCCAGTGAAATGTTATGGATTAAATTTTTGAATTATCTCGATTTATGTTTTTATTTCTTTGTATTATCTTCTCATTCATAAGGTTTTGAAGACTCAGAAGACAATGGGAATGAGTTTATGAATTCAAACTCATTACAGGAAGCTTCATCAAAATTAGTTACATGTAAAATATGTCACAAGAGTATTTCACTGTTTCACAGAGCTACTAAATTGAATGTGTATTTTATAGTAAATTTAATGCTCTACAGCTTTTCTTCTAAAAGTATTCGTTGTAAACCTAATACTTTAGGTGCTAGGATACAAAGTTCGCCGAAAAAGTGGCGTAAAAACTTTTTTCGGCAAGAAAAGTAGATTAGATATATATATTTTTTCAACGGTTTGAGATGGAGAACCAATGTATGGATAGAAACTTATTATTATTATTATTATTATTATTACTATTATCATTATTATTATTATTGTTTTCTTGAGTTGGTGCGACCATTGTATTCATTCTTCAGAGCACAAGAAGACGTTGATACGAACACACTTAACCCCGCAACACGAAAATTAACATAATATAAAATTATTAGGTTACTATAAATTATACAAAAATACTGAATATAAACAAGTCAGTAACTGTAGCCATGATCTCTAAAACCCCTTCATTGAGTAGTAACAATATTTATTTTGGTAGTCTGAGCTGATTACAGAGGATGTATTTTATAAACAGTCCTTTGTTTGTGGAGCGATTGCAAAATGCACAAGTGGAACGCCTGAATCTAGACTATACGCTAGCGGCCGGTCGCATGAAAAAAGAGGGCTAGCATTCTACCAGCAAACTGCGGCCTGACCAGATAGCTGGCAAGAGACCATCCAAGCGGCGTCTTGTTCACTCTCGTAAGAAGACATGACATCATTCTTCATGCGGCCTGCGGCATGCGACCATCCCGGTTCCGTCTTGCGCGTACCCTAAGGTTGCGGGTTTGATCCCGGCCCAGGTCGATGGCATTTATGTCTGCATAAATGTGATAAATCCATGTCGGCAGATTTATTGGCATGTAAAGGAACTCCTGCGGGACAAAATTTTGGCACACCGGCGACGGTCAAAGGCCTAAGTAGCAGTGCATCCCCGTTCTCAAATAACCATACACTAACCAACAACCCAACAGCCAATTTCAATGGTTCCGTTATATGCTATATTGTGCATGCAGGCGATATGAAACGAGAATGCTGAATGTTATGTATCTGGAACTTATAACTTTTAGGCAGCCCATTCTTGTAGCATCCGGCCATACATACATACCCTGTCTAAGCATATAGGCCTAACTGATATTGTGCAACACATGAACCAACATGAACTAAACTATGTGTAAAATGACCAAACGATGCAATAATAGCTATTTATGTATCAAGTACGCAAAATAACGCTTTAGCGGACGAATCTGGTATAGCGGCCGAGGCGAAAGCCGAGGCTGAAATACTGGATGGGTCCGCTAAAGATTTTGCGTACGTGGCGCATACAATATTTTTAGTAAAAGATTGGTCTGTTTTCAGAATATGACCAGAGTGAAATAAGAACATGCATTTCTGAATAAAATTTTATGAAGAATATGATGGTAGACACGAAAATCTCATATTGTCTTTGATTTTTGTTTAAATAATAAAAATGGGATTATTTCATTAAACGAAAGTTTTAACATATTTTTCTTTCCGAACATTTAAATGTACAAAAAAAAAATTGAAACAATTCCGACCAAAAAATCTCAGTAATTCGTTTGTCCTTATCGATAATGGTGATTAAAAACATTCACCAATATTTTAAAAAGGTTTATAAAAAAATAAAATAGTATTAACCCAGTTCTTGCTCCCCCAATAATATTATAAAGTGGGCGCCTCTATTAAACTACTGAACTACTGAACGGGAAGAAGAGTTTATGACAGTTAACGTGCTAATACAATAATTTCTGTTTTATCATATAGTGTATTCATCCTCTTTAGGTTTGGTGGCTATACTTAACTTGAATACTAAACTGCATGTTCAATTAATACAATATTCAAGGATATATTATTTTTATTCTGAATTCCCGTTGAAAAATGTAAGAGATTACTGTGTTCTTAGGAAACAGTACAGATGATTACCGGAGTATTTTGCAGCACGTATCTCTTGGTTTACATAGCTTCATATCCGGCATGGAAAAGACTGTTAAACTCATGAATATTTTGACTTGCCTCTAGAGAACTCCACTTGTCCCTCTCATCTCCTGCCAACGATTCTTTTTTCCTCTTACGTCCTCGAATTCTTTTTATCTGCGAGCCATCCTTTTCCAACCCCCAGTGGACCTCCCTCGACTCCCACAGCCCACCCTCCGATTTACCAACTAAAAGGTCTAATTCCGTCGGAATTTAATTAAGTCTGCCCCCTTCTCCATATCAAATTCACACTACAGACGATGAATTTTATATTACCCGCTATGTCCTTAGATCCAGAATTTAGAACTATGAACCAAATTATTGTGCAAGCCATCTTCAGCATATCTACTCGCTGAAGATCCATCCATTCCATTTGACGAACAGTAAATTTTCATATGGCATAATAGCTATGAAAAACGCTATTTGTAGTCTGCATTATTTAAAAAATTATCCGTGGTAGAAAGGTACAAGAGATCAACGCTGGAACTAAAACATGTTCATCACAATATCTTATGAAAGCGTTTTGCCACCACGTCGAAGATGATTTGATTAGTAGGCTTATACTGTAACTGGCATTCCTTACCCAATAATCAATATTTTTAATAAATGAAGCAAATCCTTTTACTATACCTTAAATATGGTACGGACTTACTGCATTCTGCAGGAGAAAATATTAGAAAATTCACATTGACTTACTCTGGTCTGTTTCTTAAAGATCGCATTCTTCTAATTACGGTGCTATCAAAATATCAAAATTGATAATTTTGGACTTACTTTCTTCTTCTCCTCCTGAGGTACAGTAGGCCTACGACTATATGTTGTTTATCGTTATATTATAGGAGGAATGTTAATGAAAATAAAATCATTAGAAAACAGAAGTAATTGTTTTAAACATTAATCAAAATCAATTTGGTTCTAATATAGTTATAATGTTGTTGTAAGAAATAGGCATAATATTAAAACGAATTTTTATCCTGAATATTAATATACCGGTACTATAAATTCTAAACTCTTCGCTTAGTAACTGGAACTTCTTCAGCACAGTGCAGTGTTATGAAGTGCAGGCAAACGCTGTGAAGCACTTATACAATAGGCTAACGATATCCCGCGCCTTTTGTGCAATTTTATTGTAGACTGAAATAATTTCACCTCCATTGCTTCAGCCTACCACTTCATATCAAAAATCTTTTCCAGATGTAAAAATACAGAGCTACTTTATCATCAACCCTTTTTAATCAAATACTGCACTTTATAACGTGCGTGAAAGTAAGATATGTTATGAAGCAATCAATGTGTAAAAATACACAGTTTTGTGGACATCGTTTGCAGGGGGCTTTGGCCAGATAGACGTGTCCCTCTTGAACACAGCAGCCAACTCGCAGGTCGCGCCTCACTTGTCTGCACCCTCCCCTCCCCCTAACAGTCACATATCCACCCCCAATGGAGACTTCTATTCTCTCTCATTAAGACTTTTATCTGTAGGAATAGCTTTCAGCGCTTTAGAAGGGTGTTCATTCACTTGCTAGCTGTCTCTTATACTGTCCTTTCTTTAACTCCACTCACATTTTACTTTTTACCTTTGGATTTGCACCAATTATTTTAAACACACCAACAAAATAATTAAAAATCATCCTTCATAGTAGTCCTTTAAGTGATAGCTTGCCCCCTTTTAGTGATAGCACTTCTTAAAATGTAATTAAGTCTTCAGTTAAATACGAGAAATAAATCTGAGTTTTCTATGTAAAGTTAGTCTCATAACTGGAGTTTAAAGCTGCTTACATTTAACCATAATTTAATTATCTTGTATATTCCTTGCCTGAATTCATCCATGTAAATGTCCAAAATATCAGAGGTCTTATGTGACTTGAGACATCAGAGGTCTTGTTTTAACATTTATTAAACGCTTGAGCAAAATGATTTATACCTTTTTATTACAAACACTTTTGCAAATTTCTCCAAAAAAATAAATTCCAAAAATCTTCTAAGAAATCTCAGAACACCTACAAGTTAAATATCAAGTATTCGGGTACATTTACTACAAAATTAAAAGAAATTAAGGCTATATTAAGTAATTTTCTTTTAAACAATATTTTGTACAGTAGCAACAACAGCAGAATTTGAATGTCCAGTAGCAGGAGGAGGCGAAGGGGAAGGAGGAGAGGCAAGAGAAGGAATAGTAGCACGAGGAGCAACAGCATTAGTGACAGAAGTCACGATCTTCAGCAACAGTACAAATATGAATTGGAATTGATCTATCATTCATCCCAGTAAAAAAAGTAATTTGAACACGTTTTGCAAAACAATAGATTAGTGGAAGGAGGATATATAGCCCCATTGGAGTAGGTTGTCTAGTTGCCATTTTGGAATTTCGAATATAGCTACTATATTCGAGAGATAAAGGGTGGCGTGCACCATCCAAGAGTAAATCTTACTAAAGTAGTAAATTTAAGACGGATACCTGAAGTAAATAAGAACCAGTACATCTGTCTCACTCTTAAGTCATACTAATGTATGTGCTAGAGTGAGACAGACAAACCGGTTTTTGTTACGTAAGGTTCCCTTCCTAAATTTACTACTTTAGTGCTACTCTTTTAGTAACTTACTCTTTTAGTTGGTGTTGGAGAGCTCAATTGATAGTTACTTCTTTAGTTATAACTAAAGTAGTAAGCGATTTTTACTAAAGAAGTAGTCGAATTCTGCGCAGAACAGAGCAGAAACGTTAGTGCAGCGCAGCAGAACACGTGCATTTCAATTGCCAGTATTATTCAAGTGCCAGATAATGAAAAGGAAAGGTTCGCTGAAACAATGAATATGAATTTGGGTTGTTCCAAATATTACTAATGACAATCTTCATGTTTTAAAATAGGTGTAATAGTAATGTTTTATTCATTACTAATTTTAATTCCTTCAATTGAATATTTTCAGTTTAGTAGCCTACGTATGGGTACTGTGATTACAATTTTTGTGCAAACTATTTCTGTATTATAATGCAAACAATTGGAATTTCCAGTTGATTTTCATAATTGATTCACTGTCAATATTATAATTATTTCTCTCATAATAATAATAAAGTTCTAAAATATATTAAAATATTTATACTTCCTAAAGTTACATATTCTTCCCAAAAACGATAAATCAATTATTCTACAGTTGTTTATCATAAATCTCACTATAATTAATTATTAATACTTATTGACTGTTTAACAATATTAATAAGAAGTATTACGCAAAATCATGAAAAAGGGGTGATAAAAAGGATAACAAAACTAATAAGGGGCATTATGTTTCTGTCCTTTTTCAAATGCACAGAACATTTACTTAAAAAATATTACCTTATAAAAATAATAATATTACAACTGAGAAATGTAATATTTAAAAAAAAAATGGTGGTACAATATTTCGGAAGATATGAACTCCAATAATAATTATGTAGATGGTTGTGTGTTTAAAAATAATTTCAGTGACTACTTCTCTAGATCCTGTGCAGCTTCAACCTCCGGGCCCCTCCTTAAAATTTTCTTTCGGCACTCATGTTGGCATTTTTTTTCTATATAGTTTATAATGCTTCTCACTTTCCTGTCCACAGGGTTAATTAAATAGTTAGCAGCATACTATAGACCTGCAGCATCTGTTATAGTTTATTCCCAAACATGAAAGTCTCGTCTCACTCCACCATTCGAGACTTGGGGAGTCTTTAAGGAATGGTTTTACAATGTGTCCCCTTCTCAATGTACGCTAATCCCAGAGTCAGTCAAATTTTCTTCCGATGTGGCCTGTTTGGACATTTTTTACACCTGGGTCAGAAAAAAGGACATATTATTCATTAACACTGCGGGTGCAACTATTGAACTTTTAGCTCTTATAATTATTATTATAATCTGGCATTCGCAATGTTGTGCTTTAAGTTAAGCTATAGAAGTATAATGTAATAAAATCAATTTACAATAATTACATTAAATCGTTTAACAGTGAATATCACCTATTGTTCAGTAATTCTATGGTTAAGTAGCAGGGGGAAGTGTTTTCTGGGTAGCACCAAGACCGGAGGCTTTCATTTATTGGAATATACTATACCTCGCCGATATCTGTATCCATATGATTAGCTTGAAATACATCGTCGTTTTCTGACCCAAAGTTCAAGATCAAACTACTTGACCACTTGATCACCAACCATTAATATTCATATCACATATTGTTTACATGTTCAAATATTTATCTTTCTCTATTGTTTCAGTTATTTTTCATTATTTTCATTCCATCTACTTATCATGTTGGATTTCATTATTGTAGTTTAAAATAGTCTTAATTACACTTTTATTTAACACAATTTAATTAATATATAATCGTATGTAATATGTATCGCTTATCTGTTCTTAAATTGGATTAGTTTGAATGCATCCATCTCTGGCTAGTAAAAGAGAAGACCTTAAGCCCAAACTACACCAGAGGGAAATAAATAAATCCTTGCAACACGTAGTTTATCTTTAATGGCTGCTGCAGCCAATCAACTGAAGTGAACTTTTAAACTGACTTTTGTTTCTAATATACTACAAACATTGCACAAGAATGAACGCCTTCCAAGATAAATTCCTAATAGAAAGGATGTTTCTACATTTCATTCCTTATATTCATTTTATAACGACATTTACGATCAGTCTAGTCCCATTAAAAATTGCTAACATGGCAGAGGAATTGGATATCGGCAAATGTAAAGCAAATATGAGGATGTAGGTGCAGCATGCACATTGTATTGGAATGCATCTCGATATTATTACAGATCAATAAGTGGCTACTGTGCAGATGATTTATATCAGCAAGTTGGAATGTGGCGAACTCGGCGATAAAAGGCATGGGAAACAATAAATCAAGAGGCGGCTAGAGAAATAGCCAGCTATTGGCAACAGGAAGAAGAATAGATGTAGCAAAAAACAGACAGAGATGAAACAGGAAGACAAGGGAATGACCTAATCTGAACCACTATATAGAAATTCCTTGCAGTGTAACAGAGTACAGCAATGCACAAATAGTAAATTTTTAAACATGAAGGTTTTAATTTTTGGTAAGCTTACATCGAGGAAAGTAGGAAATTAATGGCGCTGAATAATAATGTTTTTTTTTTAAATAATATATTATAGTTAAGAACTTATCTTGAAAAAATCCAGATTTCAAATTATATTTATTGTGACCATTTAGCAAATTAAAAGGCAGAATCACTAACTTACTTCTCCTATTCACACTGAATATTCTTTTTATGCCTCTCCAAAACGTTAAAAATTGCCTGTCATGATAGTTTGTTGATTTCCAGTGCACAGGATCTTAACTAATTCAATTGTTTCTCATAAAAAAAATTACTGAGCACAGTACTTCCACAGGAAAATATATTGTTTTCTTCGTTTCTATTACACAACCCAATGTAATTAATACTGTAGACAAATATATTATTAAACGAAATTTTTAATGCTTCACCACACATAAAGTTGTACATTATTTTCATATCATCTCTTGCTCATATGCAGCTACCCAATCTATTTGATCAGTAATTTAGTCTATTATTTTTTTACCAAAGAAACTATGAAAATGTTTCAGTTTTCAGTCCTTATGAATTTACATAAAAACAAGTGCACCTAGGTGCGAGAAAATGAAAGCTATAAAAAGATAATAAGTATGACGATAGATACTTGCGACTACCTGAAATTTCACATATGCTTATAATGACTCTTAAGCTAAATAGTCATTGTAAACCTGTATTTATACCAACAACAACTTCTGAATTCAATGCGTTCTTAAGTAGTCTCTAATGTATACAAAAACCAGCATGTCTTCTATCCAACCAACAAATGAATAGTTCTTGCTGGAGCAAAGTTGTGATCGTCCTTACATTCTGCTACAAAGCGGTGTAAGGTGGGACAAGGAGGTTATAGCACAATAACTATCATGCAATCCATTAAGTAAAAATTCACCCTTATCTGTTTTTATCTGTTTCAGTGAGCAGATTATGGTGATGACTTTATATTGAAGACCTACCTCTCGACTCATTAAGTCCATAATTCGTTTATGACTGTTCATGTAATATTGGGACTGTTTACTTCGAAACCTACTGACACATGACTTACTACATGACATGACAAACTACTTTTCCTTTAATTGAACCTGAAGATAAAAATGGTCAAATCAACACCCGTATGGTGGATATTGGAACTACATGAAGCTACGTCAAACGTCTTACATATGGGACAGTCTGCGTTGAATCAGTGCAACCGATAGTTGCAGGTATAAAATGTAAATTATTTGTGCTGTAAATATTGTATTCTAATG
Organism: Ectobius pallidus; assembly: GCA_964059195.1. NCBI lineage: Eukaryota > Metazoa > Arthropoda > Insecta > Blattodea > Ectobiidae > Ectobius > Ectobius pallidus. The sequence continues at coordinate 104,286,899 of CAXKWD010000002.1, read as the reverse complement.
ATTAATGGCCTGTTTTAGGTATAATCAAGTTATTTTCATGGTATTCAATATTTTTCAAAATCCCCGATGTCCTAAAATGTAGCAGGTTATTGAAGAAGACTATATCGCTTTGTTGTCGACTGCTTTTAACACAGAGAATCTTCAACAACACTATTGGAATACGAATGTTAGCTACGTCGACCAGTATTTCTTCCTTCCTTTCCTGATTTTTTTCCTTAGGAGAGAAATAACTTTCTGGATTAAACCCCTTGATGGAAGATTTCCGAAGTTTGTAGTGATAAGACAAAATATACAAATAAATTATGTCAGAAAAAAAAATTAAGAATGGGTATCGCAGAATCAAGGTTCCAAATTTTCGTCTATTTAACACCTTCCTACTTTCTATTTCTTATTTGCTTAGCAATATCGATTACTTCCTTCTATTATGCGTATTCAACTGTGTATTAATCTAGTTGAATGCAAGGAAAACTTGTTCTACAGACCTTTACTCGTTAACTGAAGCCTTTCAGTAACAATATAGCTGGAAAAGGCCGAGGGAAAATTGATCAAAGAGAAGACCATGGGAACATTGATAACTACCGTCGAGATGATAACAAGGATGGTTATGATGATAATATGGTGATAGTGTTGGTGATTGTGTTTGTTTACATGATGAGGTTATAATGGTTGCCATAATACAAGGCTAATATTATAATGTGATACAGTTATTGCAGATGATAATTGCATTACTCCTAGCGACGATAATGATTTTGTTGACCTCTCTATCTCTTGTATTCATATACTGCATCATGCATTAGGACAATGCCTAAAGAACAGAAAGATGTGCGAAATGGATAACAGATATCTACATATTGGGATTGTATTGTGTGAGAACTCAAAGAAGACGCCGCCAAACATGGAGGTATTCAATGCAGATACGAGTGAAACCAGATTCCGAGCCAGAACTTCAACATCCGTTTCTGATCGCATTGTGATAAATGTACAGACTGACCCTTAATGTGTCACCCTTCATAGCCAGCATTCATCCATCAGTACTCAAGTAACTTTTAGTACTGTATCTCCAGATGTTTGTGGCTGCTAATGACTTTAACTTCAACCAGAACATCCTATAGTGACAAAATATCTATTATCAGCATTGAAGCACTTACTCCTGACAAGCATGATACAGATTAGATGTCTACGAAGAATGTGGCCTAAGAAAAAAAGTAGCCTATATACTGGGTTTGGAATCCGGAAAAGTGTAAATACGAAACATAGTAGGCCTAGTAAAGTGCTCATAGAGGGCTATGTACTCTGAAATTTTGTCGGTGGAGTTCTGATTCACTCTGTATAAATTACTTTAGGGTAGTAATTTCAGTTATTGAATCTAATAGACGTATTAAGTGATGCGTATTTTAATTGTTAAAATCTCAGTAGGACTTGATGTCTCTGCTATGTGGAAATCTATAGGCTAGTTCTAGAAGTAAACTTAATTCTAATTAAACCAAAACTGTTTTACTCAGTGCATAAAAAGGGCAACATAGTTGTCGTATTCATATAATATATATATTTATTTAATGACAGGTTTGTCGTATTTAATGACAGGTTTGAAAAACGACAGAAAATAAATGAAGACAATTGGCAAACATTTCTTCTACAAACGTTTTCTGATTCGATGGTCGCTAAAATTCTTTTCTTCAATGTTGCAGACGTTGTCTATGAAGACAGACGCTTGATAAAGCAGAATACCATCCCCCAAAAGTACTGTAAATTCCTATAATATTTTACTTCTCTGTCCATTATGTCTTCCTACCTTTTGGACTCAACTTTAATCATATACGGGCCAAGTAAGAGCAAATATTAGGCTTAGGTGTCCTTTATCTAAAAAATAGTCTGACGATTTTTGATATCTGCAATTTAAAAAAGTTAAGAGTAGCGCTTATTTAATTGGAGTTAAAGAAAATCTTGTTACACAACGTTATTTATTTTGTAGGCCCCAGTAGCTTTATGTTATGTCTGTTAATATGATTGTTCGCCTATAGTCCATTTCTAAGGTATCTAAGTAAAAAACATTTGCCTCCTATCAGCTACTATGCTATTCTGCTATTATGACTCACATAAGAAAGTGAAAGAATAATTATTTAAGACTAAATATGCACAGCAGGAATCCCTGAATGTCTATCAGATTTTGAGTTCAAAATATATATACTAAAGTCCTAAAAATTACCTAAAATAAATAGAAATAGGAGAAACTCAAAGGTATTATAGGTTATTTGAAATATTTGTATAATAATCTCCGACAAAGTGATGACTTAATGTAATTTAAGTTAAATGTTATTAATAAAAGAATCTGAAATAAATTACGACATGCTCCGGGATGAGGGAAAAGTGGGCATTATCATAGTCCAAAAGAACTGAAATTAAATAAACCGCTACAGCATACTTGCAATAAAAGTATTGACGAGCATTGTCGTATTATAAATCTTCGTTATTACTTTGTTAGAGCAGAGAACGATTTCGTTACTTGGCATGGAAACAAAGAAACTGCATCACCAGAAAGAAGGAAGGGGAATCGATTTGGGCAAAAACATGTCAATCACAAGACAGGGCTCAATTGGCAGGAGCTGTCAACATCTGTCCAATAACGAAGAGCACCCTCTCCCTTCCTAGACGTCATCTGTACTTTGCCGGCTGCTTCTTCTTCCCAGACTGTTGTGCAAAAATAGACTACTCGTCCATGAATTTCAATTTGCATAAATGTATTGATCACAACAATGTCACGGATTATTCAAATATATCAGTACGTAGCATACATAATATTATTGTTAGTCATATTACTTACTTAACTCGACACAAGTACGTATAAATAATTATTATTTGACCGGGCATTAAGTTATCTTTAATACTGTATGTTATTATTAATTTTAATGCAAAAGGTCACGAAAAAAATTGTTAATCAAATTATTGCTTATAAAAATGATGATTTTAAATTTTATTTACTTTAAAGTTATTGTACACAACGCAGTAATTATCATAATGCCCAGGAAGGATTCCAAGAAAAAGAACAACATTAAAACTTTTCTTTACCAATAATTGAAGAATTCCAGGACCTGACATCCGTGAGATCGTGTGATAATGTCTATCTGTAATTATTATTGATTAATGGAATGGGAATGATTCTTACTATTGCTTTTTATATGTCTTTATTCACCATGCTGTTGGTAACTTTTTTTCACTGCGAGATACAGTAGAGTTCCATAAACTCGACCTAATATGAACCGAAAGAGCGTCGAGTTTCCGAAATACCGAGTTATCGGAAATAAGGGATTAAAAATTAAAATTGTTATTGCGAAAATTAAAAATGGGTTCATTTGCCTCAAATAGAGCAATCGCCGTAAAAAAATGTTCATAAAACATTAATACGGATATAATTACTCTTCTTTGATTAAAAAATTATGTAGGCCTTTAGTTCACCTCATTTCTTTCCAAAACATTATTTGATGGTTGCCGAGTAATCCGAACTGCCGGATTATGGAGGGTCAAAGATCACAGTTGATGAAATTGATGATGAGGTTGATCGCTATAACATACTTATGTATGTTTATTTAACTACAAATAGGTCGCAGTCTGATGGAAGTTTTACAATCTCATACAACAGAATGCAATCAGAATAATGATATAATAATACATAAACAAAAACATAATATAATTAAGGAATCGCGCACAATGTGCATTATCTTAACCTACACAGTCCTGAACCCGGGGAGGGGATCTTTCACTACTGAAAAATCCCCCACCCGGCCGGGAATCGAACCCGGGCCGCCGGAGTGGAAGGCATTATAGTTCATAAACAGAATAAAAAACCCAATAATAATACATAAACAGAAACACGATGAAATTACATAAACAGAGACACAATAATAATAATACATGAACAGAAGTAGTAAATGCATAAACATAAACTCAAATGAATCATTAAAGCGTTTGGATGTGAGAGGATGGCCATCGATATAGCTGGTAAATGATTCCATTCATTTATACCCCTGTTAAGAAATGAATATTTACCTACATTCGTTCTGTTTACAACTCTTTATTTTGAAAGCATGAGGATTCATCCCCTAATAATATGATGGTTTCTCTAATCGTAATCCGATATCACACTATACAGCAAGTCCCGTGTAAGATAATAAAAGTGCAGTTAGTCTACCTTTTTCCTCCTGATTTCTAGTGGTCTCCGTCCAATTTCTGTCACTTTTTTGTCCCCGTCTTTCCAACCCCTACGACAATGATGATAATGATGAGGGTGATAATATTGACTGAGCAATGGTAAAATGAAGCAGGGCTAAAATGATTTAGATTTTCGTATAAAAAAACTTCGAACAACTTAAGAAATTTGTACACTATCTACTTTAGCTACCTATAGCCAGTTATAAGCTAGTCAACCTTTCCTCTAATATAAGCTCTAACTCCTGCCTCATCAACAGCACGATTATGAATGAATAATATGAGATAAGTAGATGCGTACTCCCGCAATATGGCCATTTTTTATGTCATATCGTGAAGGGAGAATATCTCAAAATCCAATCACAATGTCTAAGGAATCATGTCGGTAGTTTTCGTCAGGGATTTCTATTTTCTATTCATTATTATTATTATTATTATTATTATTATTATTATTATTATTATTAATATTAATATTATTATTATTATTATTATTCGTTATTAGTTTAATCAAGTAGATTTTAAATCTGATTGGAGTGATTAAATTTGGGCTTATGGGAGTAAGACATAAATAACAATTATTATTGTACCTATCACATATTATGAAATGATGAGCATCTCAGTCATTATCAGTTGGCCAAATTAGGCTACGATTCTGACAGGACAAAAATCTTTAAAGACACTTTGCTTTTATAAATACAATACAAAGGTACTAAACTCCAAACACAATATAAGAGTGATTGGAAAATGTTACGGCTAATATTATTATGAACAACTTCTCGGCCCTGGATCAGAGGTATTTCGTCTAAGCTTTCGGCAACACACCCCGTTGCCATTATCAGGGGGAATTCTTTACGGAATATCGGCTTATTGCTTAAGTGAAATACCTCTGACCCGGCTGCAGACCCAAGTAGATAGGCCTATTACTAAAAATAACAATTCTTTGCAACAAATGTGGTCTACTTGGCAGGAACAACCTAGCCAACCTGGAAGCAAAACACAGGCCTTTTTTCTAATGACATTGCAGATATCTGCGTCAACTTTGAGAAGTGTAAACTAGAAACATATGTATAAAACATCTATTAAAAATTATCGCGACATGGCATGTACTTTATAAATTCCTCATGAATAACTTTGAATTTTCAATAAAGGGTAAATGAGTTTTACACTCATAGTAATAATTTAATAACAATAAAATAAAATAGGCTTACTAAGAGTAAATAGCAATAATAATACTGATAAATGATAATGTTAATTGGAGTTTCAGTAGAGAACTAATTAGGAGATCGTTTCGGCAGTGGCGTAGCAAGCTTAGGTGGTACCCGGTGCGGAAAAATTTTTGTCACCCCCCCATTTAAAGTATGAAAAGATGGAACAGTTCCGAGATTTATTTTTTGGACAGTCAAAGACAATCCCACAAGAGTTTAAGAGTTTATCAATAGATGCAGCTGCAACGAATTTATCTGATGTAACTCGTAAACTCAACGGATTATGCAAAATTAGTAATAATTATTTTGTTACATAAAAAAACTAAGCTCCGAAATCATGGCATACTATGAATCAACCATCCATAAAGCGATTCGAGTTACCATGTTGTCGCCATGTTGTAACCAGTGCTACCAATGGTGCATATAAGATATAGTTAATCTAATTCAGCCAAATTTTAGGATTAAGGAAAGACATACATTTCAAGCACATTATGCTGTACATTGTACATTGTACTGTTAAACGACAATAAGTGATATTAACATTATTAGTATTATTATTATTATTAATCTAAAGTACGTTATAGACAGGCAGATGTACGTTGTTTTCGTGAGCGAAAGATTCACGAAATGGGGGTGATATCAATGATAAAGCGAACATCCTTTATTTCACACATTTCTAGGCCAAAAGACACTCTCGAAATTGTGCAAAGTCTTATTTTTGGAGTGATTTTTTTATATTTTGTTTTCCAAGCGAAGTCTCGAATTTTGGAAAGATCAATTTTGATAAAAGGATAGATACCTTTCAAGAGGAGGTTTATCTCAAAATTATTGACTGGGAGACCCAAAGGGAAAAGACCACGCGGAAGACCTAGACGTAGGTGGGAGGACAATCTTAAAATGGATTTAAGGGAAGTAGGATTTGCTAGGGATGATTGGATGGAGAATAGGGTTGAATGGCGGACTCATTTAAGCGCGGCAATGAACCTTCAGGTTCCATAAAATAGATAATATTCCTTTAGCTTGCTGAGGAATTGTCTATTGCCATTGAGTAAGCAAGTAAACCTTTCAAGACGTGAACCGAAGATTGGAGACAAGTTTTCCTTATTTTTACATAAAGAAACTTTTCTCGAAAACGGCTCTAACGATTTTCTTTAAATTTTGTACGTGGGTTGCTTATGCTAAGAGCTAAAACACTTGAAACACTTTTTCGAACAAATTTTCTGAAGGGTAGTTAGGCTATAAGCCACCCACTCTGAGTACGCACTCTTTGCAATACGGCCTCTTGCAACGGAAAATCGTACAAAAACAAAATGTTGTATTTGAATAGGTACCTTTTGGGGATGTGACACGAAGATTGGCGACGACTTTCTCTTATTTTTAGGGAGATGCTAACTTTTATTTGGGCAGAGGAAGTTATGCGAATTATACATCAGATTTTTTTATAGGTTGATTCTAATAACTTTCATAAACAAGTAATGTAAGTATGTTACGGAACTGTATTACTAATATATAATCTATTCTTAAATATGCGCACATACCAGTTCAAAATTTAGATTGCCGGAGACTTCGGAGTCAACTCACATTCGGAGTGACTGCCGCAGCGGGTAGAATTGGTTGCGGGTTGAGTTATGTAAAATATCACCGATTGTTGAAGTCTCATCTAAATTAATAAAACTGCAGACAAGCATCGGCAGAAATAAACACCCCTCCCCCTAACCATAATATTATTGTTCGTGTCAACACAGCGGCCAGTTCAGCCGCGCTTTATTACCTTTGTTGACTGAAATTAAAACTAAAATAAGTTTCAATACGCATGTTGACTTGTAGAAAGGTGTTAAGCTTATTTAATTGTTTTAAATAATATTATTATTTTCTTTAAATTCCCTTAAGCGATCTTTTACTTACAAAGAGACATTTTTATTTTGTCACCCCTCCGGGTGATGGCACCCGGGGCGGCCCGCACCCCCCGCACCCCCCTTCCTACGCCACTGCGTTTCGGTTTTTGTTTTTAACAGAGATGTCTCTCAGCACAAGAAACATTTCGATTGCTTTTAGGTTTGTCCCAAAACTTGGTGAAGATGGGTGAAAGTCTAGGTAGGACCTAAAGGTCAAACTACCCAGAAACTTTTATACGCCATTACTTGTGGGCTCTAAACATGGGGCGGGGGCAGTCATAGTCACTTAGGTCACCTGACACTTAGGTTCTGACCCCTCGCATGGGATGAGATGATATAAAGATACCCTGCGGTGTCATGAGGATATATACACTATTCCTCCTCATCAAGTTTCTTAGCAAGAGAGCCGTTTGCTCCCTGAAGCCTGACGGTTCTGCGCAACTCAACCGCCTCCCACCGAAAAAAGTCCGATGCAAAAGTCAAAGGACCCCACGAGGAAGGCAGATTTTGGAATTCCATGCAGCCCTATCAGTCACATCAAGCTGCATAGTATAGCTCTCGAAAATAATGATTTACCGAAGTTAAAGCGTAGGCCCACTTACGTCACTTGTATGGCAGGAGCGTTGCTCCTTAGCCGATAAGGCCCTCTTTAAACCCGATGTGGATCAGACTATGGCAAATATACGCGTGGGAGAAAAAGTGCGTTTGCGCAGATATTTATACCTTTGGAGGACTATAGTTGTCGGCAGAACGACTTTTGAATGAATGGTAAGCCTAAATTATGAATCATATTCACAAAGGAAGTGGTGAGCAGGAGGTAAAAAGTATTAATAGAATGAAATTCAGGAATGAGAGAAAGAAAGAGAGCGAGAGAGAGAGAGAACGGTTTAGACTTGCAGATTTGGCATTATTTATGACGCGTCTCACATGAACAGATGAAATGTGTAATATAAAATAATAGAGATCACCAGGGCCCGGATTCTGATGACCTAAAATTATTTGAAAAATGACCTATAAAAGACCCTAAATTTTAAAGAAAATGACTTAATAATTATAAAAAAATGAACAAAAAACTGATATTTTATTTATAAAAAAATTGTATTGTACACACAAAGTTATAGACTAGTTTGTACACAATTTTAAAAACTGTAAATAACTGTAAGGTTGTGTATGTTCTTTTTTCACGGAAATTTATACTGGCACTGAGGCACTGGCGAGTCAAAATTCGGCATTTCCTTTTGTGGTCTGCCGGATTATATTGTTGTTTATTGAGGGTAAACAGTAGTTTGCACTCTCAAACCCAATCAGATGGCAAGTCAATCTAATAACAATAATAATAAATGCAAAATGTTGACTTTTCTTTCATTCTCATTTCCGACTGAGACATGACAACACTTTAACAAAGAATTTTTCCTTCTTGCATTAAACAAAAAACACTTCAAAGACAGCACCGCTAGCGGCGAAAAAAGTTTATCCACTCAATGTAAATACATGAAAATAACTAAGTAAGGAAGCAAATGACACAAAAATGACAAAATAATGACCTAAAATTGAAATAAATGCTCTAAAAATATAAAAATGCATAAAATGACAAAAAAATGACAAAAAAATGACCTAATAAAACTGTATTTCTATAATCTAGAGGACATGATTAGGATTTTTCTACAAGTTGGCATGTCTATGCAGCATCAATATAAAGATGACATGTCATTAGAATCCGGGCCCTGGAGATCACTGTTCACAGAAATAGGGACAGTCATTACTAGTCTCTTATATTTATTTAATTAACAGGCTTGTGTTGTGGATTTATCTCAAACCAAGCTGAAATATTTCCTATAATCCTTCGAAGGGATTTTATTTTCTAGGAATCCAGAGACGCTGGTTTAAGAAATACTTCACATTTGTAAAACATTGTGTTTTGATTCTCCACAAGCTCCGAATTTATTCATAGTTACAGCGAAGTGTGAAGATCTTTTATGCTTTCATTGAATAACTCCTATAACTCAAGAAGCATTGTCAACAGAAACCTAAGAAGGCTACTGATTGTTCGCTGTGACGGTTGCAGAGTAGCAAACTGACCAGGTGGAATAACAAGGTCATCTGCCTGTCAAACTGCCCTTATAAAAGCTCTATTCTATTTCAATTACACACAAACGTATATTCTTACACTTGAAAACCCCCTCCCCGTTCTTTGTCGAATATTCAGGAAATTGGATTCTTTTCTATCAGCTTACCCAATTCCAGCAACACTGTAGATTCTTTAAGCCATAAAATAGAATTTCTCAAAATGTACAAAGTGATAAGTATTTTAATCCAAAATGTTCCTTTGTTTATACATAATAACAATTTTACGTACCGTGTTAAGTTCTGTGTATAGGAACCCACGAACACCAAATTCACAAGTTACAAATTCTCGGCGTGTTTTAGATAAGCAACACAATCAATGCAAAATATGTAGGCCTAAATGTCTAAATCAGTTTATAAAATTCAGAATTAACGATCATAGGAATAATCAACAGAAATGAAGAATGAAACAAAAATGAAGACAAATGTAATAATAACAAAGAAAGAAATCTATTAAGAAAAATTACACAAAACAACCGTTAAATTAATAACAAAATGTTAAGAAGTAGAGAAACAAATATACAGAAAGTAAAATGTGAAGTCAATTTAACGAGAAATAGAGGTAGAAAGAATTCAAACAACAGAGGCACGTTTAAATAAATAAATGTTTAAAGCAAAGCAGGATAATTGCATCTGGTTAGAAAGAGTATTTGAAAAGCTATAAAAAGAAACTAAATAGTAAGAAAAAATCAACAACAATACAGCAAAGAGCAAGAGATGGAAAGAAAGAAAATAATAAAATAAATAAGGATGGAAGAAAAGGAAATAAAAATAATGTTGAATGAGAGAATTAAGAAAAGAATACGAAGAGTAAAATAGCGATAAGAAGAGAATATAAAAAAAGTCGAAGCAGAACAGAAATAATTTAAGATAAAGTGTGTGCAATGACCACTAGATTAGAAATCGTTGGTCTTCAGTTCATTAACTGTGTGCAATCAAGAAAATATATCTATTAAATACGTACTGTAAAATATAACTTAGGCAATGAGACAGGGATTTTGGCGGGCCTGTTTAACGAGTGGAAAAACAGAACCATTTTGTATCTCTCGAACCCATACTGTGCCAGGCTCTAATCTTGCTCACAATCCTATGTCTTATGTCGTTAAAAATAAAATCTTTCTCCATCACCGAGAGGGGAATTTCCTTCCCAATACGTGCTAAAATATTTAAGTAAAGCGCACTTTTCCTCAAATAGAAAAGATACCACATTTCAGAAAAGTCAAATGCGAAGTGCTAAAAAAATGAAAGAAAAACACTAGAAACAAATATCCTTAGATTAGGGGGACATTGGCCAGCAGACAAAGAGAACTAGTGAATAAATACTTAAAATATTTTCAGAAATTTGTAAACAGCATAGATTTTGACACACAAAATTGCAATCTAGGCTAAGTATTTACTACATAGATAGGATTTAACACACCACACATGTAATATTGCGCTATGCAATGGAGCATGTAGCAAATAAAGGATTAAAAAATGTACGAGCTGTACTCTAATCTGTCAAATTAAATCATAAAATTATCAGTGACTGCACTATCAATTCTGTATTATCTATTTTTAAGCGATCTGATTACAATTTCGAAACGAGAGGCACGAAAGTTTGAGTCAGTATTTCCAATTTAATCTAATCCACTATACAGTAGAAAAACATGCTACCGAGATGAAACTCCGTGTGTTTTGAGATTTAGTTCCAGCATTAAAGTTAATAAAAAAATAAAATAAAAAGCATCTATATCTCGCACTACAAAGAATCTCTTGTACAGAATTTATAACCTGTAACAAGAATTTATTACTAGAATATTCCTGCAAACATTGTTTTTTCCATCATCTTATTTGGGAGTCTGAAATATTGAAAGCTAAACTTTTAAACTTCTAAACTTTTAACACCCACCCGCGAGCAACATTTAAGGAGATGACAGCAGCAGATGTTTTAAATAAAACTATTGACTTTTTCTCTGAAAGTTCTTTTATATCTGTATACCCAATTTTTACTTCCTCTGCCCGTACCATAGGTACTATAGGTAGAGGAAGTATTGTTTTCGACCCCAAAATTCGAAGTTGAGTTTTTAGCATATATACACGTTTCAAGGCCCCCTGAATCCAAAAATACTATTTTTGGAAACATGTCTGTGTGTCTGTGTGTCTGTGTGTCTGTGTGTCTGTGTGGAAAATATCTGTGAACAAGCTAGCTCCAAAACGGAAAATCGTATGAAAACAAAATTTCGTATTTGGGTCAGGTACCTTCTGAAGATGTGAGGATAAGATTGGCGACTATTTTCTCTTATTTTTAAGGGGACTTTACATGAAGAAATTTTCGTTTTTCGCGATTTTCTCAAAAACGGCTCTAACGATTTTCTTTAAATTTTGCACATAGATTGCTTATACTAAGAGCTAAAACTTTTATTTGAAACATTTTTTCGAGAAAATTCTCTGAGGGTAGTTACAAGCCACCCACTGTTCACCCACTGTTTGTAGAAAGTTTGTCTTACGTGATGAACAACTGAATTCGCTCTCTTTTACGGCCTCTTATTTTATATAAGAATGTGAAGTGAGAAAGATGTATTGTTGGCCATGCATAGAGTAAAGATGTATCTGAGGGAAATATTCGATAAATTTCGGAAATTATATTTTACGGCAGAAAGTTCAATAAACGTCTGCAGTCATTTGTTTTTTTTTTTTAAAGTTTGTTATATAGACTGCGCTTTTAGTCGCATCATTGAAAGAAGAGGTATTTATAGGATAATTAGCGTAAAATTGTGTCTTTCGATTCTGTACAAGGATATGTGAATACTGCTAACTTTTATTTGGGCAGAGGAAGTTATGTGACTTTCACATCAGATTTTTTTTATGTATATTGCAGTGGCCATGGTTTCTGAAAGTTTCAAAATAATGTAGTATGATTATGATTATTTTAATCAGTTGTATACTGCTACATTGGCCTATAATATCCCGGAAATCTGTCCCATAAATACTACATACCTGGGGTGAAATCGAACCTTTGGATTTGGAAATCGTAGTGATTTTCCAGCATTGTGAAATTAAAGAAACATGGGAAAATGATTGGGATTCCAAATTTATATCAACAATAACTTCTCTATCTTTCCAGAATTGATATTTAAACGAAACGGAGGCTATAGAAATTTCTCTGTATCTTTAATATTTCATGTCTTGTTTCCTCTCTTATTCCTTTGCAACTGGAAACTATCTTTACACAATGAAAACGACATAAAATAGAGCAAAGTGTACAATTGCAAGAGGAAATGGCATTTGAGGACAATGATATATTCACACTTTGAGACAAAAGCAAAGCTGTGTTTGTAAAATTTGTCTGCAACCAGCCTGTTTTCTTTGTACTTTGTTTTACATTGTTGAACCCAACATTTTACTGTTTTACAGTGAGATTAATGCTACGAGTATTGAGCATATGTTGCTCTGTGTGTGTATTCAATAGTTCTAAGCATTTATAAAGGAATCTTCACAATGAAAAGGTTTCTCCCTTGTTTCCCCAAAATTGTTTCTTCTATCTGGAAAGCAAATCTATTAGTTTGTTTTCTGTGCTCTGTTATGTTTAATGTGATGTGCTACAACCTGCACCCTAATATTATTTGAATTTTCTCGTCCTTTCACTTAAATTGTGCGAATTCGAGGACTAGGGTAAGGTGGTACATTTTCGAACATGGTACAATTCTGAACGGACTAAGATTTTTATCCATTTTGGGGTTTCAAATGTTAGCCAACCTCTTTTTAAAAATATAGCGTCCATACTGATTGTTTTGTTGATCTGTATCCGCGAGAATGATGTTCCGAGTTGTCTCATTCGGCCATAAAAAATTATTTTCCAACCGAAGGTAAGAACGCCATGCTTGAAAAATGGCACGTTATAAAATTGCTTATAATTCCACGTTGTGTTACTGGAATATATTTTTGAGGACCAATTTTTAACTCATACCAACAAATAGCGTAGTCTTTAATACGTAAGTCATTGGCACAACAATGGGCATTCGTGAGCGGAATTTCAACAATGTAGTAATTTACAAAAACTAGCTCGAGGTACAAATTCGAACAAATTTTAGGTACTATTTCGAACAGTACTTTAACCCGCGATTGCTTGCTTAAGACTTGCATGGAAAAGCTGTTTTGCTGTCACAGCATTCTGCATGTTTATTATTATTAACTGTGCAAGTCAAATATAAAAGGGTGGTATTCATATATCTCTCAACAGTGGTATTATTTCAACGAAGAGTTATAAATTAAGACTTCCTGTGTAATGTTATTTCATCTCAGCATTTATGCAATACACAATAGCATGCAGCTGTTAAGTATTTTTATTATTGCTCTTGATGTTATAACAGACCGTCTTAATGGTCTAGTGGTTCCTGACTACGGACCCTCAAGTCTGGGTTCGATCACCGGTACCTCCTCGGATTTTTCTGAGGTAGGGTGATCTGGAACGGGGTGCATTCAGCCTCTTGACACCAACAAAAGAGCTAATTCATAAAGAAGTAGCGGCTCCGGTTCAATAAGCCATCAATAACTGTCGTAGGAGTCGGCATGCTGACCACATGCCCCAATCCGGCCATCTGCCTATTTAAAACGTGACACATCATTATTACGCTCATATTACTGATAAATAATAATAACAGAAAATAATATTTGGAAGAAAGCACTTTGTTCGTTGAAAATGCCACTGTTCGAAATAGTACCCACTGGTGTTTAGAATTGTACCTACTGCGGTACATTTTCGAACGATATTCTGGAAATGAAAGATCGATTGCCATGACCAATATTGCAGCTGTATGACTTTGATATTTTTGTGAAGGGTCAACTACATTGCCAACTTTGTGAATACAATACAGTTGAACTTGTCTTATGTTTATTGTGTTCATAAAATAAGAATATTTGTTAAGTGTTCGAAAATGTACCACCTTACCCTATTTCAATGCTCACATTTTTTTTTTAACCGCAACAATATCAATAACCAGATATTTTTAAAAATAGAATTTTATCATTACGCATCTTATCTTATATCTGATCCCTGCAAAATTGTAAATTACCTTTATTTTAGGGCTGTACCGATTAATCTATTAAACATTTAATCGTCGATCAATTACATTTTCCGATTAATCGGTTTAGTCGAATTCTGAAAAACGTTTTTCGAGAAATGGGTCAAATGACCAAATTCCTTTCTTTTGCTTCTCCGGCCTTGGCACATCATCGTCTCTTGAACATTCAAATGTCAAAATTCAAGTCTAGGCTGAAAAAGTAACCGGAAATGTAAGTTTTGTATATAGGCCTATTTTTTTCACTAGTTAACCAATAATGGTATTCATTAATTCAGGATTTTTTCTGATTATGTTTAGTGTAGTAGTTATTAAACTGTAAAACAATATTTAAATGTACACTTTGGTTTCGTTTAAAATACCGACCTGTTTGTCGATTAATCAGTCGATTAATCGGTCGATTAATCAATTAAAGTTAAGCGTTAACTCGATTACAAATTTTAATCAATTTTCAGCCCTACTTTATTTGTTGTTACTTTAGTGGGGTTAAACTTTCTTCAAATGCCATAACAAAGATTATCTTAAAATTTAATCTACCAATGAGCTTGTTCATTTTTTAACCTAAGTGAATTTATGTTTATAACATCTCAAAGATTTTGTATCCACTTAAGCTAATTTTTTTTTACGATACAATTAGGCGTACTTGAAGTATTATTTTGAAAATACCATTGTTAATTTATTTAGGCGTACTTACTATTTAATAAATCCCAGTTTAACTTTTTTTTTAGCGCTAGTACTTCAAACTAGCGTTTGATGAAAATTTTCCCTACATAATTTAAGTAAGCCACTAGCATTTTGAAATCAGCCAACTCGCTATATGTTTTATCTTGCTAGTTGTTTGATTCAGCCGAAACAGAAGAATAGCAAAACCGAATAACGGTGTTTCTAAAGTAGTCTACAGGCTTAGTTAACTTCGGACATTCAGTGTTGAAACTTCTGGCGATAGCAAATGGTTACCACATACGACTTTCTTTATACAGGGTGTTAATGAAAAACACCGAAATATTTTACCAGTGTATAGAGGGGACATAGACAAGCAACTTTTATTAGGAGATTTTTGCTCTATGGATTCAATTTTTCCTGTTACAGCATGAAATCTCCCAGGGCATGGCCGCCACTGACTTCTAACATTAGAAAAAAAATACAAAACAAAGGAACTTCGTCGTTAATATTGTAGTGAGTAGTTATGAATAAAAAAGGACTAATGCAGTGGCGACCAGTCATGTGATTAGTCTGTAAATTTTACAGATTATGTAAACACTAAATGATGATATAGCTGTTGACAATTGATTAAGAGTCAGGTTTTTATCGATCACTAGGAAGGCATGAAGTCAATTTAATGAACATTTTAACCCTATTTTGCGTAATTATTGATTTATGAGCACAAAATTATAATGACTTTAATGCCCTGCAGCATACACATTTTACGTCATAGCGCAAAAATCTCCTAATAAAAGTTGCTTGCCTAAGTCCCCTCTATATACAGGTAGAATATTTCGGTGTAATTTATTAACACCCTGTATAATAACTTGATGAGCAGCGTTTTCGATACAATGTAATGATCTCTACAGACTCTACTTTGTTATTGTAAACAGCGATATGTCTGTGATACGGGCTTAGTTAGCTTCCGATGTTCCTTATCCAAATTTCTATCCTTAGCTTAATTCCTTATGACGAAAATTTGTTAATCTGTTTTTAAATAATTGTAAAAAAATAATATGGCTCTTAATTCAGCTATTAAATTTTACTCCAGTATTTTCTTTAACCTGTTATGACAAAGAATGATTAAGTTAGTCTGGAACATTAGACCAGACACTTTAATATGCCTGTTGATGAGATGAAATTGGAGAAACATGTATAACTACAGGTTTTAAGACGTTTTCTTTCAAATAATTGTAATTAGAAACGAATGCCAGGTGCCGTGCTTCCACACTTAACACCTGCATACTAATAACAGCTTACTGAATTAACGATCTCACCCTAGAGCAACTAATCGCTTCCAAGGAGAAATTCTTCAAATGACAGTTCATTCAAATGAAGTGAGTTATTAAGTTCGTCTACCACGTTGGGTACCTGCCTAAGTGTTAGTCGTACAGCCTAGTCTATACCAAAACGCGAATCTTCTTTGAGAGATTGGCCTAATTCGAGACATAGGATAGGGTTGCCAGGTGTCCCTTATTATATGGGATTTCCCACATTTGAAGGCCTGAAGTACTGCCCCGTTTCAATAGACTCCCCCCCCCCCGCATTTAAACAACTCAGTTTTGCCATGGATAAGATCTTCTACTTACATTTTATGGTTTGGAAGAAATTATTAATTCTTTAAAATTCACTGAAATTTGTTTAGCTTTTAATTTGGATAGCTTGTATGAAGCATTCCCCCCCCCCCATAAATTGAATTATGTGATGCTGGAGCTATAATATTCCTGTACTGATAGGCCTACTGATAGTTATCAGAGTTGTAATGTAAACTCAAAACTTGTGAATTTTTAAAATCTAAAGTTAATATACATGCTATTCTAAATATAGGTATTTCAAGTTCTAAGTATACCGTTTGAATACATACATATGAGTACTAGCACATTTATTGAGAAGTGTGTATTTTTAATTGCTACGATGAGCTATGCTCAATCGGTGCGGAAGTAGTTCAGTTCAGCTGCCGTGTGAGTGTGATATATTTCTGTCTGTGTATGCGATATACAGTTTAAATAAAAATGCAAAGCATAAAATTATGTTATGTAGAAAGATTAAATAAAAAATAACCTTATTCAAAAGTGTTTATAATTAGTAGAGAATTTAAAATCAAATGCCATATAGTTTGAAACGGTTTCATAGCACTTTTACAGGACAATTTTAAATAAATTGGTAGGTCTATTATACGAAAATTTTTAGCGTTCACTCACTGGAAAATTTTCCATTACACCACTGCTCAAGACGAAATGTTTTTACATATTTCTTAGAGAAGTCAGTAAAAAAGAACAGGCTCTAAAAGAAAACAGCCTGATTGTAGTAGCCTATTTAGTCTAAAGCAACGAGCGAATAAAATAAAAAGTGTTTATTATGAAATCACTTGAAGCTAAAGTGTTCAAATTTTATATGTCATTTCTGTTTTCGCAATGAATATATCTTTAAAAAGTTCTTTAATTTCAAGAGCTATATAGTGCTCACAAAATTTTAAACAAAAAATTGCATACGTTACCCGAAATATAAGTTATACATATGTGTGTGTAGTGAATGAAAGTATTTGAAGTTCATTGTATCGGCAAACACCTACGAGATATGGATTGCTGCAGTCGAAATATGAAGATAAGCAATACTTTATGGAAAGTCCTCATAAAAAAAATATTATATAATATTAATAGCACAACTTTAATTTTGTTTTGTTTCTAATGTTTCAATCCAATTTATTTCTATAATTTTTTTCTGTTTTTTGTAATTTCTACATAAACCACTGGTTAATGATGCAAAATTATTTTATATATATTGTTCTCATACATTTATAATTTTCGTTTGTAGTACTGTGCATTGATATATAATTAGATTTATAGTAATCTATTATACCCCTAAACACGAGATTTGCTCATCTAGGTGCATACCTTACATTTTTTATACTAAATTAGAAATAGTATTTTCTGTTGGTTTCTGTTTTTACCTGTACTAATGTTGAAATAATGTAAATAATGAAATGTAATAATGTATGAAACAATAAACTTCAAACATTACAAACTGAATGTAACAAAATAAAAAATGGTCTAATTAAAAATTAGAAAGACTAAATATCCGAACAGATTTTGTTCTCGCAATCTTTTTCTTATACAAAGACCCTCGAAGTATGAAGGGATTAAGTGCTTGGTCTTTTATATATATCGATTGTTTTAGGACAATACACGAATATACCTACATTTAATACTGTAATAAATATCCGTTTTCCTTCTCCGTTATGGTTGGAGAGGGACTAGGGGAGAATGGAGGGCGCTAGTTTGTCATGTGCCCGCGAGGTGGCAGCACCAACAAGAAATGCATCGCTTCAGTCGAGAGGTGACGATGGCTGGTGTGTGGCAGGCGCTGAAAAAGCATTACCGTTCCAATACAGGCTACTATAGCTTAAACTATATACAAAACAAATAGTTATTCGCAGCCTAGAACACTAAACGACGACACGACATTCTTTACTTAATCCAATAGTACTCTATTTTATTGTTCCAGTGAAGTATTTTGGGTTGAGAAATTTGGTGCCGGTCTTAGTTTTATATTTCGATGAACGTTTGTCTTACACGAATGATTTTCAAGTGTTAGGTTTAATGTGAATAAATTCGCTATAATTATCTACATTATATTACACATGCCACAATGAAGCCGTAATCCTAATTTTGATCAGGTAACGTGTGTTGTAGTTAGCTCCCAACCTGCATTGTCGATCTATATTATAAATGAGCTTATTTCTCAAAGTGAGAAGTGTTAAAAAATTGCGCTCTTCAATTCCTCCATAATATCTTTAAACATATGTCCTGTGGCAAGCCTGTATAAGCCGGGAACTATCTTTAAAGGTTCATTAAAACCGTGTGCATTTTATTATTATCAAATTAAAAGACTAACTGGTTTTGACGACTAGTTATATGCCAATTTGCAATAACCATGTTTTAAAAAAGAGGCCTAATTATAGGGTAATAAGGAAGTTAAATTTTAATTGACTATCATACTAACATATTTTTTTATTCAGTTTTTAAAATACAGTTATATTAATCTGTTAGGTCTACCAAGACTATTGATTTAAAAATTAAGCCTCCAAATGGGCCTAAAACACCCATTAGTTTAATAAGCCTATTATATTTTTTATGAATAGTTAACTGTTCATTTACCATAATATATTTTGCCAAAAAATCTACAGTAGGTGTAGGCCCCTTACATAAATATTTATTTCAACTAAATAATTATAATATGTGTGAGCCAATTTACAATATTGGCAACGGCTTCTTAGTAATATAAAGAAATGTTAATAAAATGTAGGCCTATGTCGTAAAATTATCGAGCTTTTTTATCTCCGAATACAGACGTTAGAAATTTAATCGTAGGCTTACAAATGACAATTGCGTGAAATAAGCACTTTCTCCTTATTCTGTTCATTTTGAGAGCAATGACTTAGGTTTATTTATATAGTGTCTTGTGAACTAATACGACATCGTTGACACTTTTGGTTAAATGCTGTGATAATAATAATTATCCTATAAGATACTGTTACGAAATTTCTTGATTATAATATATAGGCCTATATAATGAATAGGCCTATAATTCATTTTATGATTTAATATTTTCATTTTAGAAGTGTAATAAAATTTATTTCAGTATCAGCGTTATATTTTTCTCACTTTACTTCTCGGCTTCTCTTGCGCATTTAAATTAGTAGTATTGCGATACCAGTCGAAGGGCGATTTGCCCGTTGCGGGAGAAGAAAGATTAGTCATTTTATATTAATTTTCGTGACAACTACATATTATAGGCGTAATCTATTGTAACTTGTACCTCCAGAATTATACCGAAGCCTTGAAACCTAGATAGCAAACTGTACACAAATATTGTCTATGTATTCTCCCCAGTAGTGTAGCCTCCGGCTGTGGGACTCTGGGTCAACTATGGTCAAAAATAAAATAAAATAAAGAATTCAACATTAACATATGTTAGTTAAAAGCAATTGTTTAAGGAGTTATATTTGTTATAAATACGCCTACACCCCATTAATTAATAATGGAAATAAGTCAATTTTCAATATAGCAACTATCCTTATCCTTAGGAAAAATCTTTAACAACATAATAGTTTTAATAGTAGTAGACCTAATAATAGTAATAACAAAAATAATACCTATCCCATAATCTCTCTAACTTATAGCCTATGTAATAGAGTGTGAAAGATATAGTCATTTAGCTTACAACTTTGCAAAAGAAAAAATACTAAAGTTGAAGTGATAATTTTAAAAACTTAGTGCCCGTATGAATATTTGTGTACATTTTCATTTACTGATGAAGTAGATAGTATTTTCTTTATATTAAGACAGTAGTCCTACATTTAACTTTCAATCAAAAAGATTGTTAATACCGGTACTAAGTAATAATTCTACATTTCTATGCAATTGTTAAGCAGACTTTCGAACATTTCTGTACTTATTTTAATTTATTTAACTACTTCTGAGCATAGGTTACATAAAATTAAGTATAGGCCTATGCAATCCAATATTTCAGGCATATGACAGAACTCACATTCTAGGATAGCCTATGGATTAAAAAAGACCAGGAAGTCGGGACCGGGGAAGGTCGAAGCGCTGATATTATCGTGGTTACAAAGGTTAATACAAGATACTGATATTGCATGCAATTATTTATTAATGTAATTTATTATTATTAACGTATATTATTACTATATTATTATTATTATTATTATTATTATTATAGCCTATTACGCAAGCTGTAATGTACCCTGTATTAATTTTGAGTCTATTCGTAAATTAATTGTAGCCTATACCATTTGCACAGTAGTAACATGGAAAATCGATCTAGGTAATTAAAAAAGAGCAATTACGATACTTTCAATCTTAATGACGGTTCCACCATGTAATTTGAAATATACTCAATTGTATCTTATTTTATGCGTGTTGTCTGTTGAAAACGCATACCACTAAGTTAGATGGCTTGATTTAAATATTTGAGAAGACAATGTAACAAAGTGCAGAGAAGTAATAAAACTGCGGAACATTCCACCCATACAGAACCCACGATTGTAATTTGGTAAAGCTTAAGAAAATGGGACAAGCAAACCTAGTTACTTAGAAATACGAGGGCCATGTCGTTTTTATCACCACTCGGAACGCTCTCTTGTTATATGGCCTTTATTTACCGTGTATACTACAATAAACTTTATCTACAGACATTTAAAACTACCACTCGCTTTACCGTTACTCTGATACCCCCCTCGTCCGCTGTGGTGTAGCTGATAATTTTCAGTTATATTTCTTTCTTCTGTTATCTGCTACTGTATGGGTTTCAATCACGTTTATTTGCTCCTTTATTTGTGTTTTAATTATTGATCGACGAAAATACTCCAACAAGTAACTAATAGTTACGCGTGTAGGGTTTAGAAAGTAATAGATGTAAGATTATTGGAAAAGGCATCTTATAGGATCGCAATTTTAATTCCAATTTTTATTTCATAGAAGTCAGATTTATATGAATTTATATATTTTTTATCATACTGTAATACGTTTACTATATGTGACAGAACATTATCATAATGATATCCATTAAAGTACAGCCTTTATCCTCGGTGGAGAACGTATTATTCCCAGGAAGATTAAGATTAGGCCTAAGCCAGTTTATTGACAAATCCCAAAGACCTCAATGGGGATCGAATCAAAGACATTCCGGTTGTAGAAGAGTGACTCAACCAACTGCGCCAACTCGTACTCCTTCTTTAAACTGGCACACGACGTCAAATCTGTATTACGATGAATAAATTAGGAATCCCAGTCATAAGTTTATGGACACACATACATTATTACCAGGGCCCGGATTCTGATGACCTAAAATTGTTTGAAAAATGACCTACAAAATGACCCTAAATTTTAAAGAAAATGACTTAATAATTATAAAAAATGACCTAAAAATTGATATTTTATTTATAAAAAAAGTTATAGACTAGTTTGTACATAATTGTAAAAACTGTAAATAACTGTAATAGGCCTATTATGAATGTTCTTTTCTCACGGAAATTTATACTGGCACTGAGTCACTGGCGAGTCAAAATTCGGCACTTCCTTTTGTGGTCTGCCGGATGATACTATTGTTTATTGAGGGTAAACAGTAGTTTGCACTCTCAAATCCAAGCAGGTAGCAGACTCTGGTGCCAAGTCAATCTAATAACAATAGTAATATAATACGAAAGTTTGGCGTTTCTTTGATTCTCATTTCCGACTGAGACATGACAACACTTTAACGCCGAATTTTTCCTTCTTGCATTAAACAAACAACACTTCAAAGACAGCACCGCTAGCTACGGAAAAAGTTAATGCACTCAATGTAAATACATGAAAATGATTAAATAAGGAAGCAAATGACAAAATAATGACCTAAAAATGAAATAAATGCCCTAAAAATATAAAATCGCATAAAATGACAAAAAATGACCTAATAAAAATGTATTTCTATAATCTAGAGGCCATGATTAGGATTTATCTACAAGTTGGCAATGTCTATTTAGCTTCAATAAAAAGATGACATGTCATTAGAATCCGGGCCCTGATTATTACCATCAAAAGGACCAGACATTGCAGAATATTCTAAAAAATAAAAAAATAAAAGTATTCTGGATGTCATTAAACTAATATTCAACTTAAATGTAATCATTAGTGGAAATTACTTCAGATCATTAGTTGAAATGATAAGGATAACTTACTATAATTAAAAGTAATTCGGAGGGCCTGCAGGGCACTGGATGGGGGTTTATAATGCAACCATTGTGGTAGACCTCACTCCAATTTCGCCGAAGTGCGACCCAGCCGTTATAAAGGCACGTGTCATTACTACTGTGGACCCTTATTAAGTTATTAGTGGCCTGCATTTTGCTCAAGCTCTCAAATTACTAGTCATATTAAGTTCCCACAAGTGTGGAACTGCCCATTCTCGAATTGGAAACATAGGCCTATAGTTTATTTATCTTACGGTTTTAATATTGTTTTTCATATCAACAACAGCATTAATATTAATAAAAATAATAGTAATAATAACTCTAATAATAAACTAAACTCCGTGGTGTTACATCATTGAAGGGACAAGGCCTACCACCCGACCGCTGCGTCATCTACCATAGGCAGATGGCAGGATTGGGGGCATGTGGTCAGCATGCCGAAACCCACGGCCGTTAACGGTTGTTTCCATGACCGAAGCCGCTACTTTTCTATCATGAGACTGAGCGCACTCCGTTCCAGACCTCCCTAACTCAGAAAAATCCGAGAAGGTACAGGGGATCGAACCCGGGCCGACGGATCTGTAGTCAGCGACGCTAACTACGAGACCACGCCGGCGATCACACTAATAATAACAATAATGATTATTATCATTATCGTCATCATAACAACTAAGGTCCGGAAGTTAATGATCGATCAGAAGATTAAATAATATGCATGCAAATATGATCTAACACTTGTAAAATACGTTCCAGCCCTATTGAAGTATGCTCTATCGTTTGAGTAATTTTTGTACTTGACGTTCTTTTGTTAGCTGAATTACGCTACATTAGAAATAAAAAAAATATTGGACGCTATAAAAATTAGGCCTACATTAAAAAATACTTTTTATAAACAAGGTAAATGCAACAAATTTTAGTGAATTGAAAACTAATGAAGTGAAACGTCGCTTTAATATAATATTTTAGAATCAGTTCCGAATAAGTTAGGCTTTGTACTGCCAATTATTGTACAGTCGATTCTCAAAACATTCACTTAGACTGTAAATGTTTGAATTAACTGAGATATGCACAATATTCAATACCTGTAAGAAATACGCCATTAAAAATATAACAAATTAATAAAATGAGCATAAATATTTTATAGACAAGCAAATATGATGCATTATAGCAAAACTAACAAAATATGCAACAACATGCAAAATGATACCATCAATTTTCTGTTATTTTTTCCATGTCTTGTATACATTTTAACATAAGCAAGTAATAGAGTGCATTATTAAATAATATATGATTTTGCATAAACTTCCAGGCCCTAGTCATTAATATCTTACTAAACATATGGTAAATAAAATATAGAATTAGGGATCATCTGAATGAGTATTGTTCGTGTGTGGGTGTTAGTCAATCGTTATTAAAACATTTAAAATATCAATAATAGTCGTTCTCGGGGAAAATCAAATGGGAAAATCAAAATATAGATGTAGGATTTTTAATGTTTCAATTCTAAACAAACGAAAAAAAAAAACATTACAATAAGATAATGTTCGAATCACATACCACTATGGCCTATTAGCTTTTCACTGCACGTCTTCACTTTTAACTATAACTGGCATAGCCTACGGTATTATAGCTACGCCAATTCCGTTTACTTACTCAAAATAGAATGGAATCAACCGGATACATGATTTGATGTTCCAGGCTATATGCGATCTGAAAACTCCACTTACCTGAAATGGGGAAGAAAAGGTACAGATTAGCAAATTGTATTGTAATGTTACCACGACTGAAATCCAACAAATATTGTGAGCATGCGATAAAATGGTTTTATACTATATTATATTATATTATATTATATTTATTAAATTATATTACATTATATTTTATATATATGTGTGTGTGTGTGTGTGTGTGTGTGTGTGTATGTTCGAGTGAGAGAATTCAGGCATCCAAGAAGTAGGACTATTGTTATAAACATATTTTCTTGCTAAAGGAAATGTCTCGTTTTCATAGAGAGTGACTGGAAAGAACGCCATTGGTGTTGCTAGCTATGAACAATTGGGGGTGGACATATTAAATATCAAGTATATTTTTTAACGAATCTCAATATAGGCCTATCACAGGCGTAATTATCACTTGTCCGATTTGACATCACCCGAAAACACCTAAAACAAGTAAAAAAATAAAATTCTGATTCCCATCGCAACTCTAAGAGCAGAATTAAATTGCCAAAGAATTCCAATTCCGAGCAGTAGGTTGGTTTCAATGGAATAATATTTACGTGAACTATCTCTTTGTTTTCATACTACTTTGTGATGCAGTCATTAATGACATCAAAAAATCCTCGCATCGGGTATGTTACACTCAGCATTAGTAAGAATACATACATAATACGAATTTAGAATATTAGAATATGCCTAGGCATGGCAGCAACATCTATGGTGTTTGTTTCATTACAAGATTTATTATTGTAAATTATCCAAAATATACTTAGCCCTGGGGAGGAAATAAAATACATAGGATGGGTTATGTTACAGAAAATTATTTGGGGGAGGGGTGTCCCGTGATTTTATAGCAGTTCCATATATCTCTGATAACAAATTGGACGGGTCTAAGACAGAATTCAGAATCCAAGAATATAACTTAATATTTTCTAATTTTATAGGATCTACCGAAAAATTAGCAATGTAATGATTTGTGCTGCATTCAGTGACTTCAGGTAAATTTCTACCGTTGGGTTGAGTTCGTCACGGCGTCTAAAAACGGATTATCCGAGTAGGCTATAATAATAATTTCCCCATGAATTTAACTCCTGAGTGGCTATAAGGACTAATGTTTTGAAAAGGATGCAGTGAAGGCCTAAGACGAATGCACAACTTTTACCCTTTCAGTTTGTATATTAATACAAGCAATCATAAAATTAATTCGTCACTGATCTTTAAGTACAGAACTGATGAGAAAAATTTAAGTAAAATAGCTGATTTCTGGGAATGATAGTTAACACGAGGATAAAAATCATCGTATTTTACATGAAGAATGTCTTCATTGATTTTGGGGTAACGAATTTATTCGTCAGTAGCAGTGAAACTGTTAAATGGATATTTTCATACTGTGGAATGAATTTCTTAATCAATTCTCCATTCTTTCATCTGAATGTGGAATTTAAAAAATATATTATAGGAAAGCTTGAAACAAACAATATTCAAGCCTCAAAGGAACCTTGAGACAGACCTGTGGTAGGTTCGAAACACGAATATAAAAATGAGAAAACCGTATTGCATTTTATGGCGTCAAGTGGTGCAAAGTTAAATACAATTTTGAAATCCTAAATCTTAAATTAGCGCACATCTCTGAAGTAGTAAATCATTATGCTTCAGCTGATTGTAAACCTCCCACCATTTCTTTTCAGATTTGCTTCTTAAAAGAACGTCATATCAATGCTGGTTAGAAATTTTTTCTGGGAAGAACCCATAAATGTATATTCACGTATTTACACTATATTTATTTTTTATTTTATGATACCAAAATTGCATTACAATAACAACCAAAGCAACCAACTTCGCCACGTACGCATTGGATGTACGGCAACAGCGCAGGCAAGGCAACTGTCACGACAAGAACAGGAGATCATGACCCTAATAATGGCTCTTTATTTTAAAAAGTGTTGCCAAAATATACGCTGATTTCATATGTACTTTTTTCCTCACTGCGTTTATGCCGGAGCGACGAAGAGTAGATTTTTACTTCCGGTTCATTCCGGCCCAACTTCAGCAGTGGTCTTGTCTGTAAGAACGAGTGAAATAGTTTCACATCTAGAGAAGTAGAGAACTAGAAGCAACAGATGCCTCCACTGCTTTAGCCGGTATGAGTTTGCCGTTCATCTCTTCTTTTTCCAGTTATCGTCTGCTCGTAACGTTCTTTCAAATAGCGTTTCACCTTCCCAGATTGTAAAATATGTTCGTACTTTTTATTTTGGAGCGGATAAGATAAAATTTACTTTTCATACCGGTATTTTAAATCACATTTTTTACTTTGCACTTCTCACTTTAAGAGAAACCCCAATGAAACTACATCAGAACACTCTGGTTTTATGGACTTTTGAAACTGTTGGAACAGGCTTTTCAACATGCAACATTTAGACGAGATACAAATAATCTTCCTTTCTACCCTACAGTAAACGGATTATTCCTTATGTAAGAAGAAAAACAAGATCTTATAAAGTATTTAAGTTATGTGATGTAAGTTAAATATCTCAAAGCTTTGGCACTAACCAAGCAACGATGAGCACTGCTGTCTCTTCTTATTATTCACATAATTTTTTATAAATAATAGTGTACCATGGCATTATCTACATAATATGCCTATATAAAAGGTATTACGAAACCTCAGCTGAGAAGCCAAAATAGTTAGTCTCAAACCAGATTCGAACCGGCTCATGTTGCTAAGAGGGACTCTACACAAAGAACATTACACTCACAATAGTGTTG
The DNA here is from genome assembly GCA_964059195.1 of Ectobius pallidus. Taxonomy (NCBI): domain Eukaryota; kingdom Metazoa; phylum Arthropoda; class Insecta; order Blattodea; family Ectobiidae; genus Ectobius; species Ectobius pallidus. The sequence continues at coordinate 104,259,476 of CAXKWD010000002.1, read as the reverse complement.
CATTTTTTGGCCATCTGCACTTTATTGTTATTCTAATTAGTCACTTTAAGCATAACCATGTCTATCCTTTCATCACAGTGGCGAGTTTAGCTTCTTATTAATAAAGAAAACCAGATGCCCAAAGCAAACAATAATCGGCAGAAAAGAAAAATCATGGAATCTCAACACGGTATGCGTCGAGTGTAAACTACATTTTTACGACTATATACACCTGCATACACATGACATCTGCGAACCGTAGCAAGAGGACCACTACATTGCAATTCCAGAATTCCATCAAGGTGATGGCCCGAAGCTAATCGTAAAATAATTTCCTTCCTGCTTTAAAAGAAATTTACAATTTATTCGTTTCCAAATTCCCTATTTGTGTAATATAATCCCTTGTTGAAGCAGTAAACTGATGCCCTGGGGGACGTGATAAACCATGTGTTTGCTTATGGTAAGCTGGAAACTAGGATAAAGCTCAGGAGTCACTTTTTCCTTATTTGTAAACGATCCTTTGATCACGCTAGTTTCAAAATAAACTTCTTTCTAATTCATTTCATTTGCTTTTCTCTCATGGGGATTAACGGATAGAAATACTTATACAACAAAGGAAATGCTGTAGAAGGTATCATGTTCATAAATAATTAAAGCAATCTTTTTACATTAAACACATGCATTAGATGAAAGAATGCCTCTATAGAATTCATTTCAGGTAGAATTATGATTTTCTACCATAGATTTAAGTTACCATCAACCGCTAATTTGTAAGAAACAGCCAACATTCCTATTAGCTACTTTCACATTGATCTGATAAAAACTGGTTTAGAAATAATCGCTTTTTGATACCGAAAAATGTTCAACCATGATATAAACTAAGCTACTTGATAGCTAGAGCCTATGCCAAAAAAGGTAGCAGCAAGAAACGGGAGAGTTTCTGCAATGTCCATCTGATTGCACTTTCTTCAACTTCTGTGGCTGTTTTTTTCCCAGATAAGTCACTGACGGAACAATTGCAATCAGAACATGGGGTAGTGCGACAGAAACAGAACTGAAACTTTCTACGCTGGAAATAGCAAAACACAAACTTTCAAGAAAACTCTTCTTTATGATTCATCATCTTAACTGATTCTGTCTCTACAGGCGACTAGGGTCGTACTCCTGCGCAACAACCTAAAAAACTAAATTCCGTGGCGCTACATCCCTGAATAGACAAGGCCTACCTCCCGACCGGTGCATCATCTATGATAAGCATATGGCAGGAGGCTGTTAATGGAGATTTCCATGACCGGAGCCGCTACTTCTCTATCAAGTAGTTCCTCAATTTGATTCACGAGGCTGAGTGCACTCCGTTCCAGACCTCCCTGCCTCAGAAAAATCCGAGGAGGTACCGGTGATTGAACCCGGGCCGACGGATCTGAAGTCAGCGACGCTAACCACAAGACCACGCCGACAGTCTGCGCAACAACATATAGCCTACCGACCAAAAATATGAGGCATTTGATAATATATTTAAACGATCTGAGGATCGTATCTTTTAATTTTTTTCTAATTTGGAAAGAAAGCAAGGCTAGGGCCTTACGGTTAGTTGGTCTCGGTAATTTTTGACCTAGCTCGGTTCCAGCAATTACCAAGCACATAAATTATTTTGGTCACAGTAATAATTAACACACATCTCTTGTAGATGTGGAGTGCCTCACGAGTGTTAACATTTTAGATCAAATACTACCAGTAGAAATAATTAGTAGCCTATACCGTCTAATAGGTGGTCTAGAGGTAGCGTGCCCGCCTCTAGATCCGCAGGGCGCGGGATCAAACCCGGCCGCGGTCGATGGATTTTTCAGGACGTAAAAAGAGGGACTTTACGCTGGGGGTCCCGTGTCGTAGATTTACGGTACGTAAAAGAACTCCAAGCCTAAATTAGAGCCTCTGGACAAAATTTCTCGGCCCTTTCACGTCCAAGAAATACTTAGTTTCCAGAGGGGGGTTGCGAGGCGATGGGCTTACCACCTGTCTCTCTACCCTCTCTCGGAAAATAAGCATATCAAAATTAGTATAGGTAATGAAACCTCCATTGGAGGCCCCTTCGCCCCACCTGGGGATCATAGGGTACCAGATACAGATACAGACCGTCTAATAAAAAAAATCCAGTTTGATCCACCAAGCGAGAGCCTACTCAAGAATATTCGTAGTTTACATAACTTTGATGTTTGATAGGCTATAGCACCCTTGCTGAATACTTTCTTGTGTGCAACTAGTGTCCAAACCGCTCACTATCTGTCATAATGGAAAGGGAACGCAGGACAGAGACAGTCATCTATTATTCTTTTGACCAACCCAGGAACCGAGGACTGGCATATCAGGTCTGTATTATACATTATTAATTATTCTACATAATAAATACTAAGCCCGACACGTTTCTTTACATTCAGTGACACTTAGTTCACAGCTAATCATTTTACCATCCCTTTACAGACTCACTCAGAGTGAACTGCTTCTCCTAACTAAATAATATTTTCCCTGACATGGTTTAAATAATGGAGCGAAGGTATACAGGACTATAAGTGAACCTCTCCCACAAATGTTATCAGAGTGGATTTACAGAATCTAATAAGTTCCTTTCTTTCATTTATTGATTACTACTTTATGTCAAAACTCTTTAAAAGACAGTTTGTAATAAGTTAAATACCATTAACCTATTTTTTGTGACACACATTATGGTTGTAGAAGTGACGTAATCACAAAGCAGACACTAAAATTATGTGACCATGGACTTTAGTATTCATCTTCGTCAATGGTGAAATTTCAAATATTTCCAACTATAATAATGGTCACTCCGAAACTTGCGTTGGGAACCATTATCGGAAACATGGCAGGGTACAGAGCTCGCCCTCAAACTGAAAGCATGGACGACGTCACAGACAGAGGCGGCGGGAATTTGAATGCAAGCGAAACGTGCTGATATGAAAACATTGACGGTATCACGCTAGTATCCATGTGATTAAATAAAGCGCGTGGAGTCGTGGTCTATAGTTTCACTGTGGACTTTAGCACTCCACGCATGCGCACTGCCAACGGCATGTTCGAATTTTAACGGTCGCGAAGCTTTCAGATTCCAGGCGATCTCTGTAATGTCGCGGAGGTTTACCGTTGCTTTCCTCGGAAAGTGGAGGTCTCCACCGGAATTTGAACCAAGGACCGCTTGTATCATAGGCACAAGCGCTAGAGACCTCAATGGTCACTAGCCATGTCAAACAGAGAAGAAAGATCAGCTGTTTTTATTTTTTAAAAGAGTCTTCATAATCACAATGCTCTTTTAATGATACCAGCTCCTTTGGTATAACTATGTGCTGGAAAAGTTCTTTATTAAGCTCACATGAGCATTTCTAGAATCCAAAATGCTCGAAGTCTGACAAAACATAATTAATGAAGTGAACTGAAGAACTGAGCAGTATCATTCGTGGAAATTACTACTCAAGTAACAAAATAAGCTAAAATTAATAATGATTTTGCCAGTTAAGTCTTCTTATGGATGCAAAGAGTTCTATGAACGAAAACGTCGCGTTTTGAAAGGCAGATAAGAAACATTGAACGAACTTCCATACTTAGGCATGGCTACAGAATTCTCTGGGGACCAAACCTCAATAATAAGAAAGAGGAGGCCAGTTTTAATTATGATTTTGTCTCCGTTTCCTTTCTCGTCACATCGGAGGAGTAAGACTTTGGGAAAACATCCATCAGCCTCCCCATCTTACTCACCCCCTTCAACAGCAACATTATTAGCTCAACTTGAGTGTTTTAACTGTCACTACAGTCGAGTCTCATGACGTCACATATCTCAGAGGGTTCCAAGTAAACCCTAAGCTTTGCTTTCTAACCCCTCCTCGCTCACCCTTTCTATCCCAAGCGAATAACGCTCATAGCAGCATTATCCAATTATGATTAAAAGGTTACTAAAAGTGTATTAATTAGTAAGGGGGATGAAGGGTAGCTGCTGCTGTTGCCCTAATGTGCGAGTGATGTGATTTTCACCATTAAAAGCTTCTTTTTTCACCCCCACTACCTCAGTTTCAGTGTTTCCATCATCTAACACCCCCACCCTCTCCCATCCTCATCTGTAATTCTGCATCTCCTTTATTCCTCTACGTAGTCACCCCCACCCCCACTACAGACTCAATATCTCGGTTCCAATAAATCACATCACAAGGGATGGGGTGAAGGAATGAAGGCGTGAGGGGGGGCAGTATAGATTCTCATCTCACCCCTCTTGCTCAACATTTTCTGTCTACACAGTCTTTTGCCAGTTTCAAACAATTATAACTTATTCTCTTGCAATTTTCATATCATAAGGAAATCATAGATGTTGATTATTGTTCAGTATTTCTGAAGGATGTATGTTATAATCCACAGCTGTATTAGCAAACTACAGATCTAGACTATTTCAATAATTGAATTCTGCCGTTAACTAACATATATTTGAGTCATAACGTCTTTGGAGTTTTTATTGATACCGAACGAACTGACTAAGGTGGTAATGTCGCGACCTGCATCCAAAAATTCCCCGGTTCAAAACCTGAGTAGCTATTTCAGGGGTTTCCCCACTCGCAGAAACGTATGCCGGATTGCAAATTACTTACACTTGATTGTGTAATGTGTAATGAAAAGCCCAAATGACTATTGCTCGTTGAGTGACCTGTAAACAGTAATAAGGAAGTAGGTCTTAATTAGCATAATTCTTATGATAGCCTCTAGGGTAACTCAACTCCTAACAATAAGATTGTTAAGTGCAATCCTGGATATAGATTTTTGAACTGTAGGGCCAACACACCTATCAGCATCATGGAGTTACTGGTTCAAAATCCCTTGAATTTTGACTTCCATGAAATTATGCCGTTTTTACTCATCAAATATTTCATACAATACTTAATTTTTTTATTATTTTATCTTATTTCTGTGATAAGTAATAACTAATCTCACTATCTCACTCTAGTAATGTATTATCTGTAAAAGTTATCTTGAACACAATATATTATACACACCTTTCTCAAAAGCAGCCATGCGAAAATTTTGTTCTAATTTTATAAAGAACAAGAGCTGGAATATACAGAGTGGAAGTAATATAACTGAAGATATTAACAGCCTGTTCCTTCGATAGAATCAAACAAAAAGTTGAAATACCATTTTTGTCCGAAGTGAGCACATTTTTGCAGCAGAAAATTATGTTGAACCCTAAAGTTTAAACGTGCTTTACTTGATAAGAATTATAAATTTTTTAATAATTTTTCGCATAAATGGGGAAAACCTTAAGGATTGAATTTTCTCCCTATGGTTTTTCAATAAAGTTGTCAGTTTAAGTGCAAATTAAATACAATGATTCATACGTGGACCACATACTCCATGAAATAAGACGTCGAGACAAGTGTATTTCATCTTTTGCCTTGCATTCTTTTATGCTTCAATTTCTTCAGTGAACGTAATTTTTGGAATTATGACAAAGAAATGCACGAAATAGTGAGAGTAGTATAACTATGCAGATTAAAGGGGGCAATGCTGAAGTATTACATTTTCCCTCAGGGAACCCATAAATTCATATGCAGATATTTATTTAGGCTTTTTTCATTTTATGATACCAAAAAAATTATAGTCAAATTACTTTTTTAAATGAATCTCATAGAAATTACATTACAATAACCAATGCAACCAACTCCGTCATGTACGCATTGAATCTACGTCAATCACGCAGGCAAAACAACTGTCGCGACAAGAACAGGAGAATATGGCCCTAATAATGGTTCTTTATTTCAAAATGTTGCCAAAATATACGCCGATTTCATATGTACTTTTCTCCTCCCTCCGTTTATGCCGAAGCGATGAAGAGTGGATTTTTACTTTGCCGGAGAGTTGTTCCAGTCCGTTCCGGCCCAACTTCAGCACTGATTATACTAAAATAAAATGTAAAACCTATTTTCCGTTTTGTGATTAAATGTATGGTTAATAGATAATTAGATTAGATTAGAGATAATAATATAATGGAAAATGCATTGTGACTTGCCATACATTGAAAAGAACAAAAATGTTCTCTGTAGTACAGAGTTTTATAGAAAATAATAAAATAGCAGTATAAAAATGAATTGTTGTACAGTAACCCTCTTTAGCCTTCCTCGTCACACATCGTGTATAACAACGGAGTAGAAAGAGAACCTCCCCCCCCCCCCATCTTGCACAATGCTGCGAGAAAATCGATGTCCAACCGATCTCCTTCTCCTCCTCCTCCCACAGCACATTGTATGAGAAGTAGACACATTGAAATTCATACAGTCACTTAATGTTTTTCTCACATCACCTCTTATGGGGATTTTCTTGAAAAAAGAAATGGTAGAGTGGTAAGGGGTGATTTGAGGGAATTCGCAAAGTAGCTCCAGCACTCTTGTTTTCTAATGGACAGCAAGCTACTGACATGGGGGGAGATGTCAGCATGTGTCCCCGAGGTCATAGTTAACACATCAACTTCCTCTTTCACTGCTCTTAAAACTTTCAATGCCTGCCAGAGTGTTTCTACATCTCACTGGATTTCAGAAAGTTTTTGCTGTGTAATTATCTGAAGACCCACCCCTCGTGTTTCCCATTAAATGTGTAGACTTGGGATTTTGACACATATAGGCATATAAATAATTCCCTATATATAGACAAGTATGTTTAAATCACATTCTAGGTCTATATATGTATATAGGCCTACATACAGAGTGTTCCGGAATCGTCGTCCACTTCTTGAAGTTATACCACGTAAACGCGCATGGCACAACGGTATTGTTGGTTGCATGTTACAAGGGATTCAGGGATGATAAAAATTTACTGTATTCGGTTACGAGTTGTGACTTTTTAAGAGTAGTCGTGTGTAGTCAGAATAAGTTGTGATGATCCTTGAAGGACTAATGAATGCTGAAAAGAATCCTCTATGCCATCAGTCATCAGTCATCAGTCATCACGTCACCAATCCGAATGGTTGGTAGGCCTACTCGTATATGCCATAAAGATGATTGCGCTATTCATACGATTTTGGTAATAAGGAAATTCCCTGGTTCGGCTGCTGTTCAGTAATGACCTAAAACCAAGTATAACATATTTTGTAAGTCTGGATAATGTTGTTAGAATTGCTCTGTGTCGTTAGAGACAAATCGACTAGATTTCTGGGAATACTGCTACCGTTACCTCTTCTGCTACAGGTATCTACAGTGGTATCTGGAGGAAACACATAGACGTCAGGTTGAAGTACTTCTACAGAGAAGGCAGCACAATGTGATGACCAGGGCCCGGATTGTGACGACCTAAAGTTGTTTGAAAAATGACCTATAAAATGACCCTAAATTTTAAAGAAAATGACTTAATAATCACAAAGAATGACCTAAAAACTGATATTTTATTTATAAAAATTATTACTGTGCACACAAAGATATAGACTAATTTTAACATAATTGTAAAAAAACTGTAAATGTAGGAAGGATGTTCTAGGTCTAAAAACTTTATTCTTGATTGGAACTTTTGAGAAGAAAAGTAAGAAAATTGTTTTTCAAGTTGATTCTACAAAAAGTTGCATTATAGTAACCTAGTCATTTATTTAAAGTAAATGCATGAAAATGACAAAATAAGGGAGCCAATGACAAGAAAATGACAAAATAATGACGTAAAATTGAAATAAATGCCCTAAAAAAACTAAAATTGCATAAAATGACAAAAAATGACCTAATAAAAATGCATTTCTATAATCTAGAGGCCATGATTAGGATTTATCTACAAGTTGGCAATGTCTAGGCAGCATCAATGAAAAGATGACATGTCATCAGAATCCGGGCCCTGGTGATGACCCTACGTGCATTCAAGATGAGACCTCAGGCCACGCAGCGATAACACAATAACACCCACGCGTTGTTAAAATTGAAGCCGGTCCAAGTGATTTTTTTCATAGTTTTATTTCGGACGTTTTCTACCTCTCTTTTAAAGAAAATTGTGGTTAATTCTAGATATTTTTGCTCCGTTTCATTTCGCCATTACCCTTCCAAATTCAGTGGCTACCCGATTCCGATCATCATGTTGCGAGATATGCTAATTGACACCAATGTACAGCAGTCTTGGAGGCAATTAAGATAAAAAATATAGTAAGAAAAACAGTTTCAGTAATTTATTGTTCAGTTCTAGCGGGAATACCTATCGACGTGGGGGTTAGAACAAAGTCAAATTTAGTCGCATTGGCACAGACTATCCAAGGACTGCCTATGTCAATCATATAATACAAAGTCTTCATGTGCCATGAGAGAGGAACTTCATAATAAATTGTTGAGATTAAGGAATTACGAGACAAACTGAAAGGTCACAGCTTTCACTGAAATTTATCGTAAGCATGTAAAACGAAGTAAAGTTATTGGGAAATGTTAGTCCTATGTGCGAAGTAAATTATTGTGTCACGGGTTTGGGGGGGGGGTGAAATGTGAAAGTGATAATGATTTTACTTTTCCCCTTTGATGCCAGACTCTAAACGCTTGTACGGGTACAAGAGAGTGGAAATCAATGACTCCCCCAATCATAGTAATATTTTATGTTAGAGGAATTTTTCTTACCTCAATCCCCACAATGCATAGACTGTAGAATCAGTGGGGGAGCAAAATCCAAGTCCTCTAAAATCCCTTTAAAAAAATAAAAAATACAAAAATAAAACAAATAATAATAATAATAATAAAATCAAGCGTTCTTTGAGTGTGACGATGAATAATCCTCATTTGAACTCCTATTGGACTCGTTGACTCCTCTTGGACTCCTACATAAGGACTTAGATTTTTAACATCGAAAGATCCGTAGTTTTACTTCGTAGTAGAAGAAAAATACAAATCCCGGGCATTGTCGGGTCTTCTAGGCTAATTAGGCTACTGTTTGGATGTGAAACTAAGTCAAGATACTTCAACTGTATCACATTTTAAGATAAAGCATAATTCTATTAATTTTATATATCTGCTGTTATATAAATTTTGTGGTGATGCATATATGCACAGTAGCAATAAAACCCCTTCATTCGATTTAACATTAACACAGTAACAAAGAAGCAACTCTCTGATTGGAGTTTCCATATAAAATTAACATACTTTCACGCCAGATTTGTCCCTTTCTCTCCTTAGGGGTTTCCTAACTTAATAAGCATATAATAAAACCGCTAATATTAATATTGTTTCGTTAAGGGCTTGCGGGTAAACTCTCGTCCTCACTCAAAGATGACAAAAATTGAACATACAAGAAATACAACAGATGGAGCGACTTAGCGAAATGTATACTTTATTTTCCTACTGGGCAATGTGCCTACAATTTCAGTCATTAATGTACCTATAAATATCCACGTAAACTTCTATAAAAAGAAGTGGGGTGGAAAAAACCCCACCCATATCACAAATGCATGGAAATTGTAGCCTTAACACATATGCCTGGAGGCGAAAGCTTCTCAGACAGCCTGAAGGGAAATATCTTGAGAGAAGAACGTAGTAATAATCTTGGCACGGGTTACCATTTCCACATTTATCATGTCTTGCCGGTGTGTGTAACCACTATAATTATCAGGCTAGTTTATTCCTATATTACAACACCGTTGATGGAGAGGAAAGAGGTCGGGATTATTAATGTGTTGTGGTGCATGGAAGTGAGTGTCAAGGGGAAGTCTTGAAACCATTCATAACACTACAGTCCAGCACCGTAGTTTATATGTGGCCTTGTGGCTTACAACCACCCCCAGCGCCAGTTTGATTTGTTACCTTAAATTTCTCACTTGCGATTCAATTGCAATCAAAACACTGTGTACCGTTTTTCTGTACAGTTCTGAGAGGTATTAATGAAATAACTGGTTTCATTCGTTCCTCAAGTGCTCTAAATTCCCATTGATTGGTTGATTGGTATATGGTTATTTAACGACGGGATGTACTGCAACTTAGGCCTGTGGCCGTCGCCGCAGGAGTTATTTTACATGTTAGTAGATTTACTGGCATGTAAAAGAACTCCTGCGGGACAAAATTCCGGGATGGAACCCGCAACCTTGGGCACAGAAAGCCAGCGCGATACTAACTGCGCCAACCAGGCCGACAAATTCCCAGTGAAATGCAATTATAGAAGTATAGTGGGTTAAGGACTGTTGTGATTGGGCATTTCATCAGGAAACTGGCAATTCATGGACTTTTTACTCAATAAAATATTTTAAATTGAATATAAATTAAAATCGTAAATATTTAAAATATTAAATTCAACGCATATATAGCTAGGAGTTTAGAGAAGGTAAGGTTCCTAATGACCAGAGCACCAAAAATCATGATAATAATTAAAAGTAAGCATATAATGCCACTTCAGACACGAGATTGTTACATTGTACAAGATTCTGGTACTCTATAAGGGTCTATAATTAACAATTTCTAAAATCATAACAAAATATAGGCTAATTTCTTAAAATAAAACATAACCCTCAATGTAAGAAGCTAAAACATAAAAAACATAGCTATGGATGTTTATGGGTGTCTGTTTTCTTCACTATCCTACATTTAGTAGCCATAATCTGCATTAAATTATACATCCATTCCATGCCCTTCCCTTTCATTTGTATATTTCAAAATTTTAAATGGCCCCACATTTTCTAAAGAAAAAATAGTTGCCATGACATATGCTCTACTCCTAGTGTGTGTGTGTGTGTGTGTGTGTGTGTATATATATATATATATATATATAATATAGCCTACACGTACGTACACACACACACAGAAAATTTATTATAGCTCTTAACTGAGTTTTATTTATGCTTGCTAACATTGTAATGAACCAGGTGACTTAGAAATATATGGTCCTGACTTTGTTCTACAAACTTACATTGACTACTATTGTTAACATACTGAAGGCTTATAGCACGTGCGGGACAGTACCACAATCCAGTTACTACCAATATAATAAAAATGTCTCCATAAGAACGAAGAAGGGGAAGTAGTGTATTTCACAATATTTTATAGCCCCACTTGTTAGTTAACACTTAACTGCATCACTTGCATTTAACTAGTATGGTACCACAAGAAGAGAATTGAAATAGATAACGAGTAATTGCATTCATACAATTTGTAACTTTGCAAGCTGCATACAATAACGAGACATTTATGATCGTTGTTAATTAAATGTTATATTTAAAGTACGACATAGTTCACTTTATTCTAACTTGTCCGACGACTTTAAGAATGTGTTTAGTTGAGTTCTTTGAGTAACATAATGGTTCTCTTGGTAACATGTATGAGGGAAAAAGGACAATAAGTGCTTTATAACAAAAAGGTGATGCAAGTACGGTAAATGATATTGATAACTACTTAAGAAAAGGAAATACAGAGATGATGTTCTCCTGTGGACTAGTTGTCATACCACCTCCAAGATGAACAAAAATTAAACTTCACTAATTCTGGTTGTAACTTGCATGGGTGACCGAAACCTTCGCTTTGACAAGTTATGTTAAGTGAATCGTAGGGGAGACCCACCGTCGTTCGGATTCCAGAGTAAGTTGTACCAGCTATTATTAAAATAGGTTCTCAATAGCGGGAAAATGTGGTCCTAGCTTTAACAGAAACGAGAAGAAGGAGAAGAAGCAGAGGAAGGGAAAGAAGTAATATAAAAAATCTCTAGGGATAAGAGTTTGTCGAAATTAAATATTAAGTTCAGAAATAATATAATGTAATGATGGAGGAAAAGGATTCGAATAACGTGGTCAGCCAATCTGAGTGGGGGTTAGTTAGAAGTTTTCTTCAGTGGAATAGGCGTGTACCGAATTGGACAACACTATTCACAAACGTTCCCTGTCCATTGTCTAATAGTTTTTGTGTTGTTCTGGGAGGAGGATTTGGATCGTGTTGATCCCACATCAAGACATGTTCCAAATTCTGTTGTATATATGTGTGATTAAAGTTTTGTCATCTCCCCTACGAGCATTGGGGTGTAAGACCTTTAAAAAGGGAGCAAATTGGTTAAGGGGGGAAGTTTTGCAGTCTTATCTCACTGAACAGATTTCCGCGGCCCAGAACAAATCTTCACGTACAGAATACATCATATCTTTTTTATTGTTTGTAATCCCAAGTGGCAGCCGATAGGTGCTACATGCACCTACGATTCTCTTTTAAATGAAACATTTTATACTCGAGGTAGCCTAAGAATGAAGGTCGCCTGCGGTGGTCTAGAGGTAGCGTGCCCGCCTCTAGATCCGAAGGTCGCGGGATCAAACCCCGTTCGCAGTCGATGGATTTTTCAGGGCGTAAAAATTCTGGGCACGGAATCCTCTGGGAGGGACTTTAAGCTGATAGGCCTATACGACACGTAAAAGAACTCCAAGCCTAAATTAGAGCCTCTGGACAAAATTTCTCGGCTCTTTCACGGCCAAGTAATAGCCTACCTTAGTTTCCGGAGGGTGGTTAAGAGGCGATGGGCTTACCACCTGTCCCTCTGCCCTCTCTAGGAAAATAAGTGTGACAAAATTCACACAGGTAAACAGAAACCTCCACTTGGAGGCCCTTCGCCCCAACATGGGGGCATAGAATTCGAGAGAGAGAGAGAGAGAGAGAGAGAGAGAGAGAGAGAGAGAGAGAGAGAGAGAGAGAGAGAGAGAGAGAGAGAGAGAGAAGAATGAAGATTATATAAAACCTTCTCACTAACGGAACTCTTCAACATTTGTTTTAAATATACCTCATTTTACTCTTTGATTTTAGCACACATCTCACTCCTCAGCGATAGAACGCTGCAACAACCCGTAATCCATTAAGAATCGCGTGTGAAGGCATCACATGGTTGTAAAATGCTCTTAAGTTCTCAATGATAAACTTTGCAACTTGGAACAAATTAAATCGCCAAATGATCAAAAGTGTGGTTTTTGTTAATAAATATATGACTTAGAAAAGGAATGAATCCGGCTATCGGCTAGATGTTAAACAATTAAATTATAGGAATTAATGAAACCATGAAATGCAACAATAATATCCCGTACTGCAAAAACAATAGTATACCGTACTGCCAAATATATATGGTAAGAACATCAGTCGACATGGTATCTTTGAAAGCTTATATTTTCATCTAAGAAATCTGTACATATACAAAAGATAATAGGCTACTGTAGAAAAGATTCGGCGAAAACATATATGGTTGAAGGTTTGTCAATCATGATAGGCTTAAAGTTAGAACACCTGAACCTATATTTCTTCCCATTCAGAAATTAAATAGTAAATAAACAATGTATCAATACGCCTAATTTTCACTAGTTTAACTCTGCTATGAAAATCCTGTTAAATTATAGGAACTCAAATAATTTTCTAAGCATTATTTGAAAACGTAAAACTGTCATTTAAGGAATCTTATTAACAGCAAAATTACTTCTGTCTGTCCTTGAAAATAGTTTAAGGTAGAAATTCAATACATTATTCAATATATATTATTTTCAATTTTGCATTATTCCCATTTCTTTCCTTCCCTCTTATCCTAGTTATTCTCTCTGCGTATTAATTTCTGCTTTGTTATACTTCAGGACATTAATAGGTAAATCTATTCTTAGTCCACTTCCCACTCTATCCCATAATAACGGAGTTCCAAAATCTTCCTACGTTTACACTGAAAAATAAAAGGGTTTTTAAAACCAACGAATTCAGTGAGCTAGAATAATCTCATTATTCCGTTTAAAAAGTTCGCCAAGTTAGGGGCAATAAATGTAATATCGACATCTCATAGCGCATAAAAACCCTGCCATGCTTGTCAATTGTCGCGCGAGAAGGCACCTGTCCTCATTACCTTAGAAAACTGGCAATTTGTAGAGCATAAGAGACAGAACAGTCTTAGGCCTAATTGTTTTGCATATCCTTTGCCACCATGAACTAACGAGTCTTTCAAGGAGTAATATCTGGTGGAAAACACCTGGAAAGGAAATCACCTTTATTTTCCTAACTTTTACTGGTCACTTAAAACCTGAAACTAAAGAAGAACTGCAGTTAATGGCTATGATATTTGTTTTTATTATTATTGTTTCTCGTACACAACCTTAAGAGGGTATAAGTTAGTGTAAAAAAGACAATAATATTACAACCCTCTCCTATAATGAAGTTAATTAATGTTGTTTTTATTAGTTCTGCTTCTTCAAGACTTATTTGATATCGCGAAAATAATAGGATACTTTTCAAATTCACTGCTGCATCTACACATTTAGAGCCAATATATAATCTATAAAATATTATATGATTCTCGATTTTATGTATAGGGCATTCCAGAATTGCAGCTGGATTCTGTAGTTATATTTCGATAGCAATTATATAATTCCTTGCTTAAAAATGGTGATAGGCTGATCAGAATAGAAATATATGCCATGCTGGAGTGCCGTAAAAATAGTCATACAGATGAAATGGTCAGCGTAGCAAAGTATTGGTATGTAATTCTTTAAATTAAGAAAAACGAAATAGTCAAAATATGTTACAAATTTAATTCTTCAAAATCTCACGTTAAAAATTGAGCAAATATTGGCTACTCTGAAAAGCGAATTGGAGAATGTCGGCCTAAGATATCTGTGGGAGACAGAATACATGAAAATCGAGGGAAGGAAGAAAAAAGTAAGGACCAGATGTAATCATACAGAGAAACAGAACATGTTTAGTTGTACGAAAAACAAGATTTATCTGGAGAATTATAAATAAATATAAATAACAGCCGAAACGAATTTAGCGACCTGTGACATAGAATTTTATTTTGCGTCTTTCCATCTGGCGAAATCCATGTGTAGCCTATTCATGAATATCAAAAAATGGGAATTTATTACTTTTATGATTGATTTTTTACCGGTGGATAAATTCACTAATCTATCCCCATTGTCGTTGCTCTGCGAGTGGAGACTCTTTCTTAATCATAAGCTTGAACATATCCTCCCTTCCTTCCTACTTTCATACTGAAATCTCCTAGTACAATTTTCATGTGATATGCCGGAAATTGATCAAATGTTCGTTCTATTTCCTCATAAAAACTGTCCTAGTCATAATCGTCTTAATCCTCTGTTGGTGCACGGACATTTGTAACTGTGATGTCACACCAACGTCCTCTTAGAATAACATAAGAAAGCCTACCATTAATAAACTCTTCTTCATTAATGGCTGAATTGATTCTCCTACGTATTAAAAACCCAGTCCGTAATTGGTGATTATCACTCCCTTTCCCATGGATATATGTGTCTGTCTGTATTGAACCTTTACCCTCCCATCTAACTTCCTGTACTGCTACAACATCTACTCGGTATTATTGTATAATTTTCTAGCTCTAATTTAAGAACCCCAGGCCTATATAAGCTCCTAACATTCCAAATCTATAGTTCCTACGATTTTTAAACTAATATATATATATATATATTACTTTGAGAGGTTGTTAACCTCACGCCAAATCCCCAAATTGGAGGATCACCTCATGCCGTCCGTCGGCGACTGCTTATTCAATATATTCGCAGCTACCCTTCATATCTGGAGGCCGTATCCTCTATCCGCAACTTGAGGACATGCCATGCTTTGGTGATAGAGACCCACCCCTTTATATATATTGAGAAAATAACATTGATTATAGCTGCTCTGTCCGAGGTTACCATAAGATACTGCCTACCAAGATCACCCTGTTAAAGACAATTTTATGTATACATTATTTTACAGTTTTTAAATAAAAATAAATTGCATAATTATATGCATAACAATTGAGAAAATCAAATTAACTGGAAATTAAAAAGACAATATAAATAAAAAATAAAAACAAGCTTATATAAGTTAGATGTATACACCGATACACATACATAATATATATCGCATTTGCCGGTCTCCTTAGCCGGCGGGATCGTGGTGAAGGAGGCTGTGGGTTCGAATCCCACCTCGAGCATGGGTGTTTGTATTTGATAAGAAAAACAAGATCAACAAACGGTAAAAGAAGGTAAAAAACAGTAAAACAAGACAAACAGTTCAGGAAAATTAGTCTATGGCCGCCTAAATTATTAAATTAAAAAAGGTACATCTTTTAATCATTAAAAGTAATGATGCACAAGCAAAGCCATACAAGGTAACAATCTAACCTCAATTTTTCATAGTCTCCCCTCCCCCACTAGTCCCCTTCCCTAAGATAGGCTATGAGCCAACAAATTAATGTTATGTACAGTACAATACAAGCAAGAAAACCGACGACTCCCGGAAGTTATGAATACGCAATCCAATATTGCTACAACTTTTACGCCAGCTAGAATACCTATGGAAGGATCTATTCCTTCCATAATTTTAGAATAGTTCTGTGCCATAACACGAAATGAAAGTTGATGTACTATTTTTGTTGTTGTTCGTAATATTGTATTTAATGATAATAACGACATTGTCAATACCACTACTATTAGATTTACTATTTTGCTCAAGGAATAGAGCAAAGATATCTCTTAAGTATCGTACTGTATGGAAAACAACAAGCTTAATCTTTCTGTCCTTCGCTACAAATTAAACGGCATCATTTATTCTCAACACTCAGGTGAAAACGCCGAATATGCTAACAAAGATAAAAATTCATAACACTATACTTCATTAAAAGGAATTGTTCTATTAAATTTTTGGAAAAGACTTTTAAATATAGAAAGATGTTCAATATTGGTATTGTTACAAATATTTTATTTTTTAAATTCGATGTTACAAAAACAGGCCTAGGTAATAATAGAACCTATAAGGTAAAAGTTTCTTCCGGTGGATATTATTTCATTAATGACTGAATAAAAATTAATTATAGGTATACGTGTTTAATTTAGTATGTTAAACAAATTAAAAAAATAGTATCAGATAGCAAGCCGCTTCAGATATATCGGGACACAATAAGGACGAAAAATTCTACAAACCGTAAATTAAAATAATATGAATAGGCCCAAATATTGTAGTGTGTTGAATGTCAGAATTTGCAAATCCGATATGTTTTCGCGTGGTGTAGTGGTTAGAGCTTCTACCTACTATACTAAAATCGTGAGGTTCTAGATTCGTTTCCAGGTCAGGCTAAGAGGAATCGCATCTTTCATAGATTATTCTCTTTGCCGACATGGTGTAGATAGAAATAATTTAGGTTTAAAGACCCTCCTGGCATTCATATGACCACCCTCATCAGCCTGAAAGGTGTCCCAAATAAAGAAATGGAGCTACACTTCCGCCAAGCTAGATGGAATACTATCACGGTAGGGGTGGTGTTATACTTAAAAAAAATCTTACAGAGGCCATACACAAAAGTGTTTAGTGGGTGGAATATCAGCATTTTAACATTTTAGAATATGGTAACCTCTCGTTTTAGAAGCCTTGTGAGCTTCACTAAAGGCTCTCAGAGGTATGTGTTTGTAACACCGCCGTCTCGAGAATTACACTGCCTGTCCTATGCTTTATTTTAACATGGAGTTCAGAGTATTGTTAAATTGCCTAATTTATCCAGTAGAGGCGACACAGTTCACACCCAGATTGCACCAATCACTAATCAAAATAAGCATTAAACAGACACAGATACTTGTGTTATTTGTTTAGAACGTAATATTATTCCAGTATATGACACTCACCTTGAAATGGAATTTTGGAGCAATAATTAAAATAAATGTAAATTAATTAGACGCATTGATAGACTATATTATGAGCACCGCCGTCTCGAGGAGTAATACAGTTTAGAAGGCAGTGATTATGAGACGGCGGTGACAGCACTACATAATCAACAATGTCGTAGCAAAAAACAAGAAGCAGTCTGGGTGTGAAAGGTGCTGCCATCTGTAATGTCGCCGAGTACGCAAAATTAGCCGTATAGGACAGGCAGTGGTTTGTAATAACGTGATATCCGCTATTATGTAGACCACTATCAAATTTGTTTAAATTTTATAATAAAGTAATCTGTTAAGGTCATTGTAGTGTATTTATACCGACCAAGAATATCATCAATACGAACATGAGAATCAGAATGCTGATCACATAACTCCAATCCTGCCATCTACCAATTAAGTTGAAAGACGGAATGAGATAAAGTTGCCTATCTGAAGATAGACAAATCCTCTCATGGGAAGTCGTTCCACGGATTTGGTACTGATTTACAAACACAATCGTATGTAAATCAGTAGTTGTGAATTTAATATTAATAGACAAGTGCACAAACTTGGTACATAGAATTATATAGTTCGACGTGCCTGTACAAATTTAACCAATTAATTTCAAATAGTTTTTAATTTTTGCATTTAACTTGAACTCCCAATTATATTAATGTAATTAATTAACTAATTGTAAGTACGGTATAAACTATTTTAATGTGATAGCCTATTCGCTATTTTATAGGCTACCATCAAATGTATTTAAATTGTATATTAAAGTAAAATGTTACAGTAATTGTCTTGCAATAATACCGTTCAAGAAAATTATCAGTATATATATAGAACTGGGGTTACAGTAGGCTGTTTTGAACATGAAGGCTATTTTTAGAGAATACGGAAAAACTGACGTGTCCGTTCCATTCATGGATTCACAATATTCCAAGTTGAAGTGAATAAGACAACTCAAAATGAAATTTACTATCCTGAGAACGTGGAAATGATGAAAATATAAAATGTTCCGAGTCCGACGTACGAGAGGAGCGTTTCTCGGGACACGGCTGCCTGCCTGCCGATAACAGATTGGGGCCGACGCCTCTGCTAAAAATCTCACAGCATTCCTCAAAAAGTTTAGTGAAATTCTCCAATGGAATCAAGGGAGCCCCTTATTCTTATCATACTGTCAAATTTTATACTATTAGGTGCAGATTTAATACAGAGAAGACCAAATTAATATTCTAAAAAACATAATGAAAAAATAGACGTAATTAGGCATAATAATAATAATAATAATAATAATAATAATAATAATAATAATAATAATAATAATAATAATAATAATAAAAAGCTCGCTGCAGTTATTTCATTTGAACTCTTAGAAACCCTAACTCATGAATCGTTTAATGCAAAGTAAAAGATCCAGATCGCATGTATAGAGGTCGAAAGACAAAATGAAAACGAAAGAAAATAAATTGGCAAATAATAGAAAGCATGAACGTTTACGATCAAGAGACTTATACTGACGTAACTTTTTTAAAGATTTCTGCAGACTGTATTCTGCAGAACTGTAAAATCTTCGCAATAATTATCTTTAAAACAACCTATTCCAGCTGCATTAAATATATAGGTCTACGCGGATGATGGACTTCCTGTAATCTATAAGACCACTTGTTTAAAACTAATTTTGGCCTACTTCAAAAGAGAATCATGAAATTTTTTTTAAAGAAGCCTATCGATTACCCTACAAACCTATTACATTCTGAATTCAAGGTTATGAAAATCGAACAACTTATTCATTTAGCCGAGCATCCTGATTTCATAAAATGAGTGTCAACCAATTTAAGATAAAAATTAACAAATATAATTAATATTAATAATTTCTTCCACCTACTTCTATTTATAGATGTAATCATAATTCTAAAATTGAATTCTACTTTTATAATTTTTAATTTTCTACTTAATTTTCCCTGTCTTTAAAAATCGTTAACTGATTTTAGTTTAAGTATTTAATTTGCGAGTATATTTTTAAATTTACATGTTTCTCTCTTATTAAATTTATATGGCAATTTCAGCCCCTAAACACGAACTTTGCTCATCTGGGGGTTTATGATTTTGTAATGCATGATAATTTTGTTTGATTTGTAACTACGTTTAAAATAAAAATTCTGGTTTCTATTGAAACAGGCTTCGAATAGGGAAAGTACTTAGTGGTGGGCAAGCAGTTAATATGTGTCGAAGACTATTAAAGTATAAAGTACGCTTCAATATAATATATTCATTTTGTGTCCTAATTTAAATTAAAATACTGAAATATTGTATGTAAGCCTTTTCTCAAATTAATTAAAATGAGGCACACAAGAAGTTCAAGACGAGTAAGATGTCACAACAGTAAGGTCTATAGCGTAATGATCTTGGAAAGAATATAGTAATTAACAGCTCCTTTTTTGGGTGTTTCCTTTTTTGTTTAAACGAAGCTAGGAGATCTGACAGTTGGTTCAAAAGAAAATAACAGGTTTTCATATTCACAGAATTATGTAGCCTAACTAATACAAGCAGGTTCAGATGTACAACAGATACTGTGCACCTAATTACAAGACTCACACAAACTACCAGGCTGCTAATTAGTTGGCATAGCATAGCTTGCTCATTGCATTGCCATTTCAATTCCTTAACAAACGGCATGTTGACATGAGAAAAAGCTAGTTCCTTTCATACTCGAGCTGATGGTTTGCAACCATTTTCATTTACATTACTTCAAGCAAGGAATATGAATTAAGAGTCAAAGGGTATATTTAATAGACTGTCATTTTGAACAATGCTATACAAGGAAAAATAAACAAATGCTGTTCCGACGACTGGGGAAACGTCCGCAGACAGGAGATCGATTTAAATTGTGCGAACATATAAGCTAAGACTTGTAAACGAATAGTACATTATGCAACGAGCCCATAATAGCATTTGTTAAGACACGAGTATATTTATGAAACGAGCAAAGCTAGTATCTTAAGGTAATTACCATTATGGACAACTTTCATATGACTGTTTTTGTTCGATCATAATGAAATGTTTAAGTTTTAAGATTTCAGATTCACACAAATGCTCACGCTCCCCTTCACAATAAGCCTTTCTTAGAGTTCGCCTTCTGCGACAGATGGCAGCTCATGGCGTCATGGTGTAATTTCATTGATCGAGCTCACAGGTATTATCATGTATTTTAATAACTTTGAAGAGAAGGGCGCGTTTTATGCATTCCAAAACACAAAAATCAAATTACATAAGACAATAGCTAACATATGGTTTAACACGCAATGCCTGAAAAACAACTTACATATTTTACAGGTAAACGTACTCATAAATACTATAAGATCAAAACATTGTAATTTCAGATGGCCTGAAGATGGTGTAAAGGCACCGAAAGACTTAGGCAGCAATCACAAAATTATATAATAGTTGAGCACCTGGTATGATATTTATTTTATTTCATTGATCTAGCTCACCGGTATTAAACATGTATTTTAATAACAAGAACTGAATTTATTTTAGTATGATATTAAAATTAACAAAAAAACAGAATTGAGTTTATTTTAAACGGAGGTTGTTTATTACGCAGTTTTCAGTTTCTACTCTCAAGATCATTCCGTGTTCGATAGTAATCGATGTCACACCAATGTTATAACGAAATTATATCATTATGATACCGTTACATCACACGTAAAAAGCGCATTATAGTATGAACGAACAAAAATATAAATTATGTATTACCTTAAAGTAACTTATTTGCATTGTATAAAACATAATCACAAATTTTAAATTAACTTGCAACCATAAGAATAAGCATGCATATTACAATGCATGAAGTCTGTAGATATTACTATGTAAGTACAAAGAATTGTTACGCCATCCAATTAATTATCTACCCCGATCTTGAGTAGATGAGGCTGAATAAAAGAATTATTTTATTCACCCGTATACCCTTCCTTGGACACCTATTGACATCGATATCATTTGGGTCTATTTCTTTTCATATATTTTCTAAGGTTAAGTTCGATTCGTAATTTGTCAGCGAAAATTCGATTAAGATTGCCTGGATCAGGGATTTGTTCCCGCGAATTCTCGAATGCGAGTCCGAGACGCACTATATCTTCCATTCCAACACATATAAAATAGTATGTAGTAAGGAGTATTTTAGCGAATTAGAGCAACTCATCTAACGTTTCTTGTGATAAACCCAGCAAAAACGTAATACAAATATAAAATTACGTTTTGATATGGTTGGTTCTATGGTTATTTAGGGGTACGCCGTAGCGTAGTGGTTGAGGCGCTGCGCTACAAACCGGAAGGTCGCGGGTTCGATTCCCGATGAGGTCGTTGAGATTTTTCAATTGGCCTAATCCTTCTGGTGGCACTATGGCCCTGGGGTCGACTCAGCCTCTAACAGAAATGAGTACCAGGAGCAATCCTGGGGGTAAAGGCGGCCGGTGCGTAAGGCTGACAACCTTACCACCTTCATGTGCCGAATGTCCAAAATCTGGGAGCCTCAACCTCCTGGAACCCTCTGGGCCTCCATGGCCTGTATAGGGATCACTTTACTTTACTTTACTATGGTTATTTAACGACGAGGGTGTACTACATCTTAGGTATGTGACCGTCGCCGATGTCCCGGAATTTTGGTTCTTTTACATGCTTGTAAATCTACAGATATGGGACTCTACAAACCGGAAGGTCGCGGGTTCGATCCCCGATGAGGTCGTCTGAGTTTTTCAATTGGCCTAATCCTTCTGGTGGCACTATGGCCCATGGGTCGACTCAGCCCCTAATAGAAATGATTACTAGGAGCAATCCTGAGGGTAAAGGCTGACAACCTTACCACCTTCACGGGCCGAATGTCTACAATCTGGGAGCCTCAACCTCCTGGAACCCTCTGGGCCTTCATGGTCTGTATAGGGAACACTTTACTGTATAAGCAAATAAACGAGTGTGTTTGGAAATTAAAAATTGTCAGAGAAATATATAAAACTGAGCAATAAGTTAGGATAATTGTTACTGAGTTTCAATGAATAATCTAAATCCCACACATTGCTTTCTTGCTTGTCTGGAAGCCTGGAAGTCTCCAGTCTGTAATTTTTTATCTGTCTGCATAACAAGGAAGAGTGTACGGATGGGTTTAGTGTTTTTGGATGAAAAAAGACTTGTTTCTGATTCCCCCATTCTCTAATTAGTGGTTCTAGCCTTTGGGGCAGGTCTGCGGTGGCAGAAGGGACAGTACTACCGCTCTCGTGTGCATAGGTTCCCGCAAAGAATGAGAGCTTTATTTCTTACGTTATTTTTTAGAATCCGACAAACAGAAGCATACTACTTATTAGGCCTATTACTCCCTTAATTGAATATGTTTGTTATGCTGAAGATGTGCGTGGATTAATATATACATGAATCCCATTTCAAATTTAATACAACCCCAGAAGTAGAAATATTAATTTAATTTAATTACAAGCTCCTAACACTGCCGAATTTAGATTAAAAGTAATTTTTACAGTTGCAAAAGAATATAACTGTTTATCACAAACTATAAAGTTTCCAAATAAATTGTAAATGTTTAAAAAGGAAGTTAAAGAATATGTAGGTAAAAGTTTAGAAATTAATAGAATGTAGTGATAATACTCACCAGAAAATGGTCATAGGTTTAAAAATTAAAACTTAATCAATTATATGCCAACTATTAACCATACATTCTGTAAATTTAATAAAGTAAATAGACAAATTCGCGGACAGGTTTTGAAATGTGATTAATATGTATTTTTTAAAATTCTTTACACATGATGTGAAGGTTATTACCTAAGATGAGCAGTAGTTCACAGGGTCTCTATTACATAACAATTAAAATTGAAAAAATATTATATTATATATTTTTAGAGGAAGAAATGTTTCGTATTATTCGCTTTAATAGGACTTATAAGGCAATGCCAGTAGGGAGGTTTCAGTATGGATTGTTTATATGGGCCCATACGGATGAACAGAAGGAAATCCTCTTGGTAAGATATTAGCGAAATATAAGCGTCCTCCTAATATAACATGAACATTCGAGGTAGATGGAAAGTTAATTTTAATAAGGAATTTGCCTTTGCGATTGTGGGGGAAAAAAATGAAAATGAAAAACCATTTCCTAGATCTGAAGCCGACACCTCCAGAATATGAGTCCCGACTTTATAGCCATAACAAACCCATAAGATTAATTTATGCTGTCGATGAGTGTATTGTTATTACTTCCTCTTCCCGTACCATAGGCACTATAGGTAGAAGAAGTAAGTGTTCGGCGCCGAAATTCGAAATTTAGTTTTTAACATAGGCTTAAATACACGTTTTGAGGACCCCTGAATCCAAAAATACTATTTTCAGGACAGGTCTGTTGGAGTGCCTATTTTTCTGTAAACAGCCGAACTCCAGAACGAAAAATCGTATGAAAACAACATTTTATATTTGGGTTAGGCACCTTCTGAAGATGTGACACGAAGATTGGCGACGACTTTATCTTAATTTTAATGCCACTTTACATTAAGAAAATTTCGTTTTTTCGTGATTTTCTCGAAATGCATCTAACGATTGTTTTTTTTTTAATTTGTACATGAGGTGCTTATACTAAGAACTAAAACTTTTATTTGAAACATTTTTTCGAAAACATTTCTGAAGAGAGTTATAAGCCAACCACTATTTGTAGAAACGCAGTCTTGCCTGGGGAACAATAAAGCTATGCTTCAGGTTGAAACATATGATTACACATAATACGTCTTGTATTCAAAAGTGCATATATTTTTTTTAAATTTATTATAGGCCTACATAATCTTCAGACGATAAAATGTTGTCACAAGCCTCTTATAGGCCTACGTTGTCTGATAACGAGTCTCATACACTGGATCAATAATGAACGAGATATAACTATGGAGTAATTCGAACATTTTTAAGCAGTTTGGTATAATTGGATACTTCAGATCTTTAGTTAGAGTTATCAACTCACGTGACCTTGTAGCTTACTTAATTTTGATATTAATGTAAGTTATGTGCTTTATAGAAGAAAGTATTCGTAGGCCTGTGAGCCATGTCGTTCTGGCAGGGCCGCCACATCTCGGGGTCGGGCCCGGGATCATTTACTGGTCACGGGCCCCTCATCGATCGCCGACCACTTTGTTGTCTGATTTAAGTAAATAAAAAAGGATAGTTTACTCTGACCAAATTAATTGACGTAAACACTGTAAACTTGTGTTACATTGGTTGTTAGTTATCAAATGATACCAGAAACGATATTTCCAACATTTTTTATTACTTACTTACTCACTCACTCACTTACTTACTTACTTACTTACTTACTTACTTACTTACTTACTTACTTACTTACTTACTCAATGGCAATAGACAATTCCTTTAGCAAGCTAAAGGAATAATATCTATTTCATGGAACCCGAAGGTTCATTGCCGCGTTTACCTGAGCCCGCCATTCAACCCGTTTCTGTGGTAACTCCATCCAATCATCCCTCGCAAATCCTACTTCCCTTAAATCTAACCTAACCTTGTCCTCCCACCTACGTCTAGGTCTTCCAGGTGGTCTTTTCCCTCCGGGTCTCCCAGTCAATATTTCTGAGATGTGACTTTCCTCTCCCATGCGAGCAACATGTCCAGCCCATTTCATCCTCCGTGAATTAATTACCCTTACTATATCCGGTGACGAGTACAGGTCATGAAGCTCGTCGTTATGAAGTTTTCTCCAGTCCCCATTTTCATCCCTCTTGGGCCCAAACATTTTCCTAAGCACCCTGTTTTCGAACACTCTTATGGCCGAGTGCACCATTCTCCGGTTTTCTCAGCCGTTTCGTTACCGCGGTAAACGTAATACCGGGGTATTCTCAAAATCTCTGTATACCATTGCTAAAATACCGCGGTTTGCTAATGCTTGGAAGTATTGCGGTTACTCTGCTCCGACTCCATTCTCGTTGATGGTTTCTTCCATGGCCGCTAGGCTCTCTCTCTCTCTCTCTCTCTCTGCACGTCTGCCAGTCACGGTGGCTCGCCTAGGCCTTTGGTTTTCCAAATTCAATTTATTTGTTGCCTTATTATTCAATAAAAAGATGTTCATAATAATAAAAGGGAATATTATATTGCGTATATATGTCGTCTGAATTCATGCTTTGAATTCAAGCACCATAGATACTGTACCAATCGTGAAATCAGTTGGTTTCGCCTGCTACTGGTTTGGTTGAGGTGAGAAAGGAAGGTAATTTCAATCGTTGTTACAGCACAGTATTTGCAAAGATATGTACCATCGTTCATTCTTCAAATAGATCCCACCTGTCTGTACATTTCAATAAAATAACATTGATGTTTTAAATAATAATTCTCACACGTGTGCAATCCAAGGCAAAGCAACACCACGAAATCTCTGCTCTGAGTTCGAAATAGCCTCGCTTTTATTCCCGTACGACTAGTAGAAATTTTAGGTGCAAAATCATGTGCATAGCCATGAAAGGGCTGTTATAATTATGTTCGTGTACGTGCAGGTATGATAAATTGATTACATGCCCTATATACCGATACACAGGCTATATCGTGATGCATACAGCCATTCACTTAAATTTGGCATAGGACCACTGGTTTTCCATATTTCATTTATTTGTTGCCTTATTGTTCAGTAATAAATGTTCATAAGGATAAAATGGAATATTATATTGCGTATATATGTCGTCTGAATTCAAACACCATAAATACTGTACTAACCGTACTAATCGTGGTTACACCCACTAGCCTACTCGATGGACCTGGTTTGGTTGAGGTAAGAAAGGAAGGTCATTTCAATCGATGTTACAGCACAGTATTTGCAAAGATATGCACCATCGTTCATTCTTCAAATAGACCCCACCTGTCTCTCATTATTCTTTATATTCAATTAGCTTTTGGCCTAGATATCGTAAATATGATACATTACACTGATCTCCATCTTGGAAAGAAAACCGCTGTTTTCTCACTTTAACAGCTCCTTCATGGCCGGTTTGCATCTTACCGCGGTAAAAGTTGAAACCGAGCACGGTGCAACGAAAGTATGACTTTACCGGGGTAAACTAAGTAACTTTACCGCGGTATTCTGAATACCGAGGTTGGTGCACTCGGCCATTAGATTATGTTCTTCCCGACCAGTAAGCGGCCATGTCTCACTTCCATATAATACAAACGGCAGGATAATAATCTCATATATCCTTATTTTTAGATTTCTGGATAGAAGACGAGAAGATAAGAGTTTTTGAACTGCATAATAACAAGCTTTTCCTTTTGAGTTTACACTTAACTTCTACCTTAATATTATTTGTGTCTGTCAATACTGCTTCCAGATATTTGAATTTCTCCACTTGTTGGAACGATTTACCGGCTATTCTAATATTTCGTAGAGTATTATTTTGACGTTTCATGACCATATACTTAGTTTTTTTTAAATTTATTAAGTTATTAATTTCCAATCCGACATTCCTGCAGGCATCGAAAAGACTTTCTGCATTTCTCTCGATTGTGTTTATGTCATCGCCCAACAGGCAAACGTCATCTGCGTAAGCTAAAATCGGGTGACTGCCATTTAATTCTAGGTCTACCATGTTTTCCTGAACTTTCCTAATGGCATATTCCAAATGAAAAAGTAAAGGCAATAGTGCACCTCCTTGCTTCAATCTGCTTCTAATGGCATACCTATCTGATATAAATTTCCCTACACTGACTCTGCTATAGGTTTCATTTAGACACATTTTGATCAGCCTAACTAACTTCTTTGGTATCCCAAACTCAATGAGGATTGAGGATATTGTACAATTTGTCTCGCCTATCTGAATCATATGCTATTTTTAAATCTATGTATAGCTGGTGAAGAGACTTATTATATTCCCACTTTTTCTCCAAGATTTGGCGAATACAAAATATACGAGTATAATATCAGTATTTTTTTTTTTATTACTAGGCCTTATAATAGTATTTGTTTTTTGTTCTAAATTGTGTTTATCCTGATTATTAAATCATTGCGTTGAAACGTCTAAACACAAAATTCGACACTACTTTAAAATGAATATATGTTTTTATTACAATCAAAACAATTTCAAGAACCAAGCATAAACAAAATAAGGAGTGTAAATATTCAAAAAGCAAAAACTTAAACATTACAGTGGTATTATATTCTACCAATAGTTGACAAATGAAAATAAAAGTGGGACTATTTGCTAAAATATGTTACAAACATAATACCAACATAAACACCTGATTAATTTAGCACAAACTAAATCGGCATTTTGAATAAACGTAGTGCATGTTTCCACCAATTAAGAAGCTTAGCCTAACTGCGGGCATGCGGATGTCAACTTCACTCTTAAAGATTGCCGCAAAGTGAAGGGTCATGTTGAATACTCAATAACTAAACACAAGGAATGAAAGCAATCCTCATTAACGCGATCACCCGGCGTGCAATGCGAAATACTCAGAATATATTATTTGTAAAGTGCATGAAATCAAACAGTAATTGCACTGGAATTTTAAAATGAAGTTTATAAAACGTATCCCTGGCAAGCAATAAATTTTATTTCATGAGCCAGGGAAAATTTTTGACGAGAGGGGGAAATCCCCCATCCCCTAATTAATTCAAGCCCTGGCTTAGACTCTTCACTTCTCCGTGGAACTTCCTTCTCGTTACTCATGTAACAGAACATTTTATCAAACTTTTCCAGTTTTCCATAAAATTATATTACATCACCGGGACCGAGACGGGCCCCTTTGGGGCCCGGGCCCGGGTCCATTGGACCCGGCAGCCCTCCCCATGTGGCGGCCCTGCGTTCTGGATGACTTTATAGAGTTAGGAGAAGTATGTTGGTCCCATATTACAATTTACTGTTTGTAGTAGATTTTTATGCTTTAAAATACCTTAAGCCCCCTAAGGCTAATCTTTAACAACTTTACATGTTTGATGCTGTTTATTGTAATATTTATAAAAATGTGAGAGCCTTATTACACGAGTCTTGCTTATAATGGCGTGACCCCAGGCTAACAAACTGGCTCAACTAGCTCTCTGTCGTCCTATCTTTTGAACAGGAAGAGAATATATCCACACATCTTCTTATGACAGAACCGTTGAGTCGAATGTGCGATTAACCACAGCTCACGAACGCATTTCACTCTTTCCAATGTGATTTTTAACAATATTTAGGTTATGCTCATGAGAAGCAACAAAATTATTTATTTATTTTATTTAATACCACATGCAAATACGAAAGAGATCGTAAAGAAATAATTTCAAGAGGAACTTGAATTTTAAAACATAAATTAATAACACTTATCAACATCAAAACCTTAAAATCCATACAGGCCTACCACATACTATAAATTATACATACTACTGTCTGACTGTGAGCTGAAGGCCGAGCTGGTGGCATAGTGGGGGAAAGACATAGACAGTAAATGCAAGCGCATGGTTAAGTAGTGGGGGAACGCTAGCTCGGCCTTCAGCTCGCAGCCAGACAGTACTAAGAAGCGTATTCAGCAATTTTAGATAGTTTTTAGATATTTAGCACAATTATTAAATACTAATATGTTTACGTTAACTCACTAAACAATACCGACAGATATTTATTATAATCATCAGTGGCGGACGCAGAGGGGGGATTGGGGGGATAGATCCCCCCAGAAATTTGAAAAAAAGGCTATATATGCACTCTAAGCGGCCAGTTTTATAAACAAATTATATATGTAAGTTAATTAATTTTTTTAGTATTCTTTCTACCTATTCAAATCCCCCCCCGAAAAAATTCTGCGTCTGCCACTGATAATCATATATCATAATTTTATTGTTTCAATCAATTACATTTTTTATCAGTAGCCTATGCGTTATGTATATTAGGGCTTACTTTTTGGAGAATCAATAAATAAATAAACAATACCTGTACGTTTGAATTACTTCTTTCTGTTATATGGTGAACATAGTTGAATGTAGTAAATTTATTGTTGTAAGTTAAATTGTGTTATGTAATATTGTATGGAACCAATGCCTGAAAACTTATTCATCCCTTGAATGAGCTGTGCGCTTAGGAGTTTTATATTAGATGAAAATAAAATCGAAAACTAAAATGAATACTACAATAAGGCATTCGAATTATGAACACAGATGACAACGAATTTATGTCAGGTTTGTTTTTATTCCTTATTTTGTACTTTTTGGTTCCTTACGATTCTTTTTACATGTTTTGTGTCCCCTGAACGATCTTCTTTTTCAATTTTTGCTTTTACTGTTTTAATATTTTTTTGTAGAATTTATAGGGTCGAGAAATTATTTAACCCTATCAGAGCTGAATTTGTTATGGGTATATAAGCGATCATCAAGTAAAACCATCAAGTGGACTCTAATTTTGTCATAAAATACGTGGATAAAAATCCTAACATTTAACACAAAGCCCTATTACAAGGGCGCCCATATGATATTTTCTGGGGGGGCATTTTTTAATCAATTAATTTTTTGTCTCTTTAACTTCTTGGGTTAGTTTGTAACATTATATTAATAATATATAATGTAAGTGCAACAATGAAGTAGCCAGAAAATAATTTCGGGGAGGATCGGAAGTGACGGGGGGTTTGGGGATATGGAATACCCCCAAGAACATTCGGAGTCCACCCCCAGAAAATGTTTAACTATTGAACTAATTAAAATAATATTTTACGCTATTTTAGCACTGAAAAACTAGTTAGGAAATTTGTTTACCTTACTCTAAGACATGCAAATGTAAACAAGAAATCGTTACCTAAGTCGGGGGTCCATCCCCGGAAAAATTTTAGAAATTGAACTAATTAAAATCACATTTTACGCTATTTTAGCTCTGAAAAACTAGTTAGAAAATTTGTTTACCATACTCTAAGATATGGATTATTAGACAGTGACTTTCCTCTGGTGGAGTGGCTATACGATTACCTCATGATGGTTTGCGAAGATTATCATACTTAGAAACAAAATGTGTTGAAATGAACAGGTTCCAGGAGTATAATAAAAGAAGAAATGGAATAAGTGGCTGGTTCACTGTATTATTCGCTATAGGCCTACATATTTACATGATGGCCTTTTATTTCAACCATTATGTTTTTCTTGTAAGGTCTACATTCAAAATTACTTCTGATGAAATACGAAAAAATATATATGAGTTCCGTAACAAATATATTATTATCAAATTATCGGTAAATATTTACTTATAATAGAATTTCATGTAATCAAGTCTCGACTTTTTGTGGATCGTGATTACTTAATACCTAACTAATTGAAAGTTGCCTAAACAAGTGAATAGCATATATTATCACACCCTTAGCACAAATGGGAAACACTTTTGCATTCCTTCAGCACAGACTACAGTATTTGTTCGCATACTGACATAAAACACAGCCACGTAACTGGTAAAGTAAGAACATTCCTATTTGATTCTGGAATTCTTAATGGTGATGCACAGGACACGAACTTGGTTAAGTAATGGAGAGGCTGACAGACAGCAAAGCGCTTGTGATCATATCACGTACAGTGGCGAACTGGAATATCGTGCAAAGTTAACCATTTAAAAACAGAAGCTTTATGACTATGTTCGCAGACTGTTTATAAGTGTGTCATAAATTAAATCTGAACATTGTATGCACAATGTGAATAACCTCAGTGATCTTCTGAACCTGGCAGCCTAGATGCGATCCCTGGTGTCTCGCTGATTTTTCTGGATTAGTCTGCAACTGGGTGCACTCAGTCTCGTGAGGATAACGAGTAGCTCCATGAATAAAGGGGATGCTTCTACGGATAACAAAACTACCATTAACGGTCAAGGGAGTCGGCAATCTGACATCATGCTT
This sequence comes from Ectobius pallidus, assembly GCA_964059195.1. Taxonomy (NCBI): domain Eukaryota; kingdom Metazoa; phylum Arthropoda; class Insecta; order Blattodea; family Ectobiidae; genus Ectobius; species Ectobius pallidus. Next base: position 104,227,999 of record CAXKWD010000002.1, on the reverse strand, counting down.
CTAATCCTGCAATCTGGCAACGAAATCGAACGACAGAATTAGTTAGGGCGATTTAGGCCCTGTACCTGCTATAGATGTAGTGCCATAAATGTAGTATATGCATAAACCAAGTAGACTGAGTAAATTCTGATTCAATTCACCGAATGAAATAAATCTTTTTAAGAAAGTAATATAATGCAAACGGACAACCCTCAGAAAATTCACTTCACATCAACTTACTTTGTCCAATATTCATTTTAAAAAAAGAGCCACATTGACTTATTTCAATTAAAAAATGCAGTAATTCAGCCTTGTCAATATCAAAGTTGTTTTAATCAAATATATTTCGACCAACGTGTGATCATCCCCAGTGAATAATAATAATAATAATAATAATAATAATAATATATCATCACATAATATATAATAATATATGATTATGTATCACTGAGGATGACCACAAGTCGGTCGAAATATATTTGATTAAAATACTTTAATATTGACAAGGCTCAATTACTGCATTTTTTAACTTAGGCCTACTTTGTAATGAGAGAAGCCTTCGAAATCATAGGCTTGTACTTATTCATAGCGCTTTTTAGCACTCGATAGCTATGAAGAAAAAAAATCATGTGTTTAATATAAGATTGAACTAAATTTAACGCCAAGTCACAAATGGATTAAAGAATAATTGTAAAACCCTTCAAGCTGTAATGTAACCTAGGCAAAAATGAGTGAATTAGATAAACATAGGCCTACAGTAATAGCGAATCGATATTTAGTGAAAATGTTAAAAATACTCCCATATATATGTTTGTTACTTTAATTTCGAACACAATAGTTTATATTAGATAATATTTCAATAAAATGTTTGACAAGGTAAACATGTAATTGGAGTCATGTGAATTACGATATACAGGAGTCAATTATTCAGAACGTATACAGACTTTATTTTGAAAGTATAAATTATGATTTCTGCCATAAAAATACTTTTAATATATGAAATTTATAATTCTGAACTAGAAGAAGCAATTTCTCACAAACCCAAAATACAATTAGTAGTCTGAAATGCAATAATTTTTTCCGAAGTCGGATCAGCCAAGATGTACTGCTTTTCTTCTATTTTCACGTTTTGAATTAATAAAAATGTTTTTGTTGTTCACAGGAAGATAAGGATTAGGGATATAAACTATGGCATTGTCTTGACCTTGCTGGAACGGTGGAAATAAAATTTTAATCACGTACCATTGAGGAATCTTTGAAGGGGGAAAGAAGAAAAATTCCTTGGAACAGGATTTCTAAAATAAAGGCAATTAGAAGGATTGAGGGGCCAGTCCGCCCCTGGTTGATCCCCTATTAACATTCCGGCCAGAGCAGGATCCGGTCTGATCTTGAAGAGGTCTGGAACATCAGACCAACATGCTGGCTGCCTGACTTGCTCGCGGGCTTCAAACCTCGGATTAAACTCCAGTGTGTAACAGCGTGCCAGCATCCCAACATGTGCTCACCTACTCAGGTATGTTCATCCCATCATTTGCATTTTCACCCCGTACTTCCATTACATTTCCATTTCGCACTCAAGTATGCTCGTTTAACATCTGCATCATTGATGTTGTTTTTCCGCATATGCAAATTATTTTGAAGCCCGTGCTGACCTCCTTGGTTGCAGGTCGAAATTTGGTAGTAGGGTCACCTTTTATTGCTCACTTTTAAGTGTCTGTCAAATATTTTAAGTCAAGGAAGTTGAACAGATGCAAACGTTGACCTTAGTCTCAGATATTGTTTACTTCTGCTATTGCAATGTCGAAGCTTTCATTATAACTCAACCCAATTGATATGTTATTTTTATCAAGCATTCAACATTATAAATTGATATTTTAATAACTAGAACAAAGGCTACAAGACTTTCAAATAAATACCAAGACTCAAAATTAATGTCATCTAATATTTTAAGAAGAATTCCAACTACCATAGTAGCAAAATAAGACTAAAGGACTAAGATTGCATTGTTTATCTCAATCCATTGCATGCATTCATAATACGCAAAGACCTATGTAATATCTTGAAGATTTCTTCGTGAGGATAAATCATTTATTGATTAGCGAGTTTTTGTTATTTCTTCATAAATTTACTTTATATACAATTTGTATTCATATAATTTTAGTATATTTTAATGGTGTGTAAATCGTAATCCATATATTTGCGAAGGGATAACCGTAAGTTTCAAATCATATTGTGATAACTTTTAATTTTATTTACTCCCATGAATAGAGTTACTTTTCTCATCATTTTATTTTCGTAATTATTTAATTTAATATAAGTTCACGTAATATGGTATGAGTATCTACTTCTTATTTCTTACAACTGCATAGGCCTACTATAATCATTACTTCTTACATATGCCAACATTTCATACGAAAAGGTTTTAGGGTTTAGCTTTTGATACTAGACAGCCCTAAAGGGTTTAGCCTTTGATACTAGGCAGCCCTAAGTTTCCATCGCTTGACGTGTTATATATTGTAAAATTTCAAAAGTTGGCACGGTCATCACGTCTTCTCGCAACCTTCATTCTTTTCTGCCATGCATACAGCGAAAATCACCTGGGACTGGACAAGTAAGTAGGAATTAATTGTAGTGTTGTGTTTTGACATTTGAGTAGAAAATCAAGTTCAATGAACGGATAAATCGTTAATTTTGTATAACATTTGTTTATAAAACTACCCATAATATATCATCGCTTTTCTCACCCATTCATTAATAATAATTAATTCACTTTAAGTGATAGCTTTCTATTCGTCTATCAATTTTAAATTCGCTCCATGTTAAATCACTCAATATAACAATACATCAATCGGTCGATCAAATAATCAAGTAACAAGCAGTTAATTAGTGACTAAAATATATATTATTTATTTAATAATATCATACGTTAATCCGTCATAAGTTTCTATACAATTTAGTTTTTTTTTTTTTCGATAAATATAGTGAACCAAAACTTCATGTACTTCGGTCTTTTAAGCTGTAAATTACAAAAAATATATATCATTTCCTTATTAATTACAATTTTACTAATTTTCTTGTTAGATATTTATAGGTTCAGTAAAACGTATGCTAATGCTGGTCATAAGCGTTAAACTTTTTCGTTTTTGTGAGTCTCCATCGGACTGGGTGAATTAGCACGGAATGGATGAATATCAAGAGCGGGGAACGAATTGCAACTACACTAAACTGTTTCCAGTGTTCTTGCTCTAGTCATTTATTTAGTATTTTTAGTTAAGATTTAGTCTTAGACTTGGGATTTATTTCAAATTTCTATCATTTTTAAAAGATTTATTGCTTATTTTGGCCTAGTGCTTAATAAATTTAAACATTATTCAGTTAAAAGTCTCCTCCGAAAAATACTGAGGTGGAATATTTTGCGAACGATTCTTCAGATTGCAGAATATAAACACTATATAAATAATAAAGGCAGATTAATCACAAGTAATATAATGAGAAATCATAAAATCTAGACTTCGAGTTATATTAGTTGTGACTATTTAGCGAATAAACAGCCGGAATAACTAACACCCTACTTACTTATATTCTTTCGTTCTTACTGAATATTCTTTATGTTCCTCTTCAGAACAGTTAGAATCTTTTTTTTAAATCCCAGTGCACATGGATCCTATAAATTCAATTGTTTCCGGTAAAAATTTACAGAGCACAAAACTGGAAACAAGAAACTATACTGATTTAATTTCTTTCTTTAAATGCTTTAGTAATGCACAATTTAGTGTTGCTAATATTGTAGGCCTACTTACTATTATACAAGATTTATAATGCTTCACCACACATAAAATTTCGTATTATTTTCATATCTCATTTTGTTCATGTGCAGTTTATGATTATATACCCAGTCGCTGTGTTCGATTATTGTATTTGATAAAAGAAGCTATCAAGATGACGATGGTTTGAAATTCCACCTTTTTCACCTATCCTTATACGAGATTGGTTACTGATTCATGAGCTAAATAAATAGACTGTGTAATTCATGTAAGATATGCATCATCGTGGGGTTTCATCTTCATCTCTATAAAGCCAACTTCTTAACAACACGTCAATTTAATCAAACTTACCTCCCATCGTAATCATTATCACCAAAACTATCATCACCACACTTGTCAACCTCGTAGTAAACTCTCTTTTATTATAATGATGGTGATTTTGTTGATGGTATGTTGGAATATTTGAAATCGAATGGGATAAACATTAACGTTATATGCAATGTATTGTTATTATAAATAAATAATTTAATATTCCAAAATTAGTTAAAATGCAATCACCCTTAACATTTCTACATAGATCCGTAAGACCTATAAGTGAAAAATATCGCGATTAGTATTCAAGTTGAAATAATGAAACTGGATCTCAAGTAACGTTTTTTTTTTTTTTTTTTGACTATTCCATTAATACGCCGCGTGTTTGATATTGATCAATTACGATTAGCAATTCCTCGGACTAATCAACCAATCACGATCGTTTATCTTATAATATGCTTCTCTGGCCGCAAGGATGCATATTTATCTGATAAAACGTCACCTCGTTACTGAACCCGTAAGGCATCAATGTGCCGTGATTAATTCGTCACATGCTGCCAATGAACAGAATGTAAACGCATTGTTTTATTCAACATAACTTGTTTGGAAATTGAAATAATGTAAATGTATATTTATTAAAAACACTATTTCGATCCGATGCAAGCCAGTTCGTGTGCTTTTATAGCGTTCTGATGCTGACACACTCCGTCTTGTGGTAACGCACTATTGGTAGCATTGGGATTGGGAACTTGAATCGAATCGAATCGAATCGATGCATGGACTTTTCATTCATTTAGTATGCCATGATCTCACAGCCTGCAGAATATTGACAACAAAGTAAGAAAATAATTATTATTTACAAAATCCTTTTTACTTCGTTCTCGCAAATATATAAATAACTCGTAATCTCTCGTGGGATTACCTATAAGAAAATTGACAGAGTGAATATCCGACCACTTATGGCTCAAGGTGGGCTGTGCAGAACATTCTACTCTTTGGGATGTCAAACTTCACGGTACAAAAGTAGTTATGATGTTCGACAACATAATTGTTCCTTTCCTTTCTCAAACAAGACAATCGCCTGGATCCATTCAGATTGAACTGGAGTAAAGGTTCAGTGAATCGTGACTGAGAACTTGCATACTCACATCTTTGAAATCCAAAATATATTGCCATTATTTCGTAACTATTAAATGTGGCAATTTAATTAAATAACGTGAAAACACTAATAACATTTAAGAACTTCTATCAAAATAGTACAACTAAGAGGGGCTTTAATGGAAAAGTGCAACAAGAATCCCATTCTGAACATGCCAAGTAGTGATCCTTCATTCTTTCTTTTGTTTCTTTCATTTTATATTCTTTCTTTTTACCGTTCTGTCCCTTTATGTATTTTTATGCCTATCTTTCTTTATATTTGTGTGTCTTTATTACTTCCTCTGCCCGTACCATAGGTACTATAGGTAAAGGAAGTATTGTTTTCGACCCTAAAATTCGAAGTTGAGTTTTTTGTGTGTCTGTGTGTCTGTCTGTGTGGAAGTTTGTGAACAGGCTAGCTCCGAAACGGAGAATCGTATGAAAACAAAATTTCGTATTTGGGTCAGGTACATTCTGAAGATGTGATTCGAAGATTGGCGACAAATTTCTCTTATTTTTAAGGGGACTTTACATGAAGAAATTTTCGTTTTTCGCGATTTTCTCGAAAACGGCTCTAACGATTTTCTTTAAAATTTGCACATGTGTTCCTTTTACTGAGAGCTAAAACTTTTATTTGAAACTTTTTTTCGAAAAAATTCTCTGAGGGTAGTTACAAGCCACCCACTGTTCACCCACTGATTGTAGAAATTTTGTCTTGCGTGATGAACAACAGAATACGCGCTCTTTCACGGCCTCTTATTCTATATAAGAATGTGAAGTGAGAAAGATGTATTGTTGGCCAGGTATAGAGTAAAGAAGTATCTGAGGGAAATATTCGATAAATTTCGGAAATTATTCTTTACGGCGGAAAGTTCAATAAACGTCTGCAGTCACTTGTTCTTTTTTTAAGTTTGTTATATAGGCCCTAGCCTGCGCTTTTAGTAGCATCATTGAAAGAAGAGGTATTTATAGGATAATTAGCGTAAAATTGTGTCTTGCGATTCTGTAAAAGGATATGTGAATACTGCTAACTTTTATTTGGGCAGAGGAAGTTATGTGACTTTCACATCAGATTTTTTTTCTTAGTTAATCCTCCTTTCCGTTCATTTCTTCTCAATTTCTTTCATCTTTCATTTAATTTATTTTTCTTTTCTCTTATCCTTTCTTTTCTTCCATGTTCTTACTGTACTCTATTGCTACTCTTTCTCTTATTTCTATTTTTATTCTTTTCCATAATTATCACTATTATCCTACACTATTCCGGCCCTTTCACATCATTATCACAATCACCATGAATAATAATTTAAGAATAAAAAGTAGATATGCATTTTTTCTATTCTGTGAGATTCGTCACAAAATATCAAACAGTAGGCCGAGGAGGGCTTTTGCGAATGAAACCTTTTTCAACAGCGCGGAATTGCTTAATAAATATACTCTCAAAATATTATCAACGTTTGCCAATGAAAAGAATCTCCCTCTTTTAAAAATGTTCTTAAAATCCACATAATATTTGCATATTTATTATAATACGTTCATAATTTTATTTTAATTATTAATTTCAGAGGATTAAAAGCATTCAAACACATTCAGTTGCGAATTAATATTTAGACCTAATATAACTTATCTAGGCCACTGGTTAACGTGATAAATGAGAAACCTTAGTAGCCTATTACTTGACAGGTTAAAGTTATGTCGCGGTGAAGTTGACTTTATTGACACCGAGAGTTTAAGAAGCTGCGGTCACGTGTTTAATGTCCAGCTCAACAAAGAAAGCTGGCATAAATGAAATTCAAATGACTATTTCTAAACCAGCAGTCTTTAAATCACTCGATGCTGGCATTTTAAAGACTTTGCTGTTTTACCTCCCTCTTGAATTACAAATAGTCTATAAGTACGTTTCCCAGAAAAAAAATAATTTAGAAAGCATTGTGGTTATTCATGAACCCAGCATATTTAGGATGTAAGAAAAAGCCCTTCGGATTGGGTTTTCAAATAGATTCATAATATCGACTTTTCTGAATACAATTTTTTATAAAATTAGAGTAACATAATAAAAATACAGTTCATAATGTTTGTACACATTTTATTGGATCGCTTCTTAATTAAGTGTTTTTGGGCGGGTTCTAACCTATTAAAATTATTAATTAACCGCGAGTGAAAGTACAATTTTCGAAACCACCTTTTCCCAGAAATCGTTGTTATAAGAAAGTAAGTATATTAGCAACGTATAAATATATTTGTAACGTGTATACAAAGATTACATATCCACATCAATTAGACATTAGCAATTGGAGAGTAGGGAGAGCAGAGAACAAAGAGTACTCGAGTATAGTGTATGCTTTCTAAAACGGGCTATAAAAAAAAAATAATAATAATAACAAAAATAAAAAATAAAAAAAACTGTTATTTGTTATAAGAGGGCCGAAACAATCGTCCTCATGTACACAACAAAAACACGTTAGTCAACAGAGAAAGAAGAGAGGAGAAGAAAGAGGAGAAGAGTGAGGCGTAAAGAGGAATGGAGAGAGGACAAAGCAAAGTTCAGACCACTGAATCATTTTCATAGTTAACATACCTGAATCGTGTATTAGGTAAACCTGAATTGGCAAATAGAATTGCTGCCCATACGTTAAATTAGGCCTATATGTATTCGTATTTAATTTTATTCTTTCCTACAACTTACAACGCGTAAAAACTCTTTCACACGATTTTCACAAAGTGCATTGTCCGTCCCTTGTGGTCATGGTGTCTAGACACAATGTTATATTTTTTAAAAGTTTAGTTTAACAAAACAGAAGGTGGGCGTGTCTACCCTTGTAATAATGGCGTAAAGTAATAAAGAAACAGGATGTTATACATGACTCCTCCAGCCTTGGTATCCGTTAAATACAACAAACCTGCCATTTTGTTACAAAACATAACTTATCGCACAATACTTTGTAAGACGCAAGCATATGCACTATCAAAGTTGTTCGTGCATGGAGCGAAAAAGGACTATATTGACTATTCCATTCATAAGCCGCGTGTTTGATAATGACCAATAAGTTTTAGCAATTCCTCGAATATAGATTAATCACAATAGTTTATCTTATAATATGCTTCCTCGGATCACAAGGATGCAATTTTATCTGATAAAACGTCAGCTCGTTACTGGATAGGTAACACATCAACGTGCGGTGATTAATGTGCCATATGCTGCCAGTGAACAGAATAAAAACACATCATTTTGTACAACATAACTTGTTTGAAAATTGAAATAATATAAATGTCCATTGATTAAAAACACAATTTCGATTCGGTGCAAGCCAGTTCGTGTGATTTTATAGCGTTTTGATGTAAGGAACTGCGACGACCATCTTCATGTTGTGGTACGCACTATTGATAACGCGGAAACCTGGGAACTCTGATCGATTCATCAAATCGATTCATGAAGTGTTCATTCATTTAGTATGCCGTGATCTTACGGCTGGCAGAATATTGTCAACAAAGTAAGAAAATAATTATTATTTACAAGATCCGTTACATTTTATTCGTGGAATAGTCTTAATTTTCTCGTAAACTCTCGTGGGATTACCTGTGACAAATGCAATTGACATAATAGTAGCACAAGCATGTAAAATCTAATTATCGTGACTATTCCATTTATTCGATGCATGTTTGATATTGACCAATAACATTTATTCAATCGATAAATTTTATAATATACTTGCTCGGAACAAAAGGATGCAATTTTATCTGATAAAACGCCAGCTCATACTAGAAATTTAAGTTTTAATGTGCAATGATTAATACGCCAAACGCTGACAGTGAATGGAATAAAAACACATTATTCTATACATCGTAACTTGATTGGAAAACGAAATAATATAAATATACATTGATTAAATTCACAATTTCGATTAGGTGAAAGCCAGTTCGTAGTTTTTACTCTATTCTGATGTTACCTTACCTGAATTTTGTTAACTACTTCTCATATGCATTATTGGTAGGGCTGAAAGTCGATTAAAATTTCTAATCGAGTTAACGCTTGACTTTAATCGATTAATCGACAAACAGGTCGGTATTTTAAACGAAGCCAAAGTTTATATTTAATATTGTTTTACACGTTTAATAACTACTACACTACAGATTATCAGAAGAAATCCTGAATTAATGAATATCATTATTAGTTAACTAATGAAAAAATATATACAAAACTTACATTTCCGGTTACTTTTTCAGCCAAGACTTGAGACACATGAGTTTGTTGACTAAACTACCCTTCAGGTTTCTGAATAACGGAAATTGTTTGGACACAATAGGCTGAATGACACATGATGTGCCAAGGCCGGAGAAGCGAGAGAAAGGAGTTTGGTCATTTGACCCATTTATCGAAAAACGTTTTTCAGAATTCGATCAAACCGATTAATCGAAAAATGTAATTGATCGACGATTAAATGTTTAATCGAGCCGATTAATCGATTAATCGGTGCAGCCCTAATTATTGGTAGCATTGGTTCCATCTGGTAACTCGAATCGATTCATCGATTGTTGATTCAAAGCAGGCCGTGATCTCGCAGCTGACAGATTTGCTTTTATGTTACAAAGTAAGAAAGTAATTATTATTTATATAATCCATTACACTTTAAGTTATTCATGGAGTAGTCTTCATAAATCCAACTCGAGATTATGAGTTTCGTCAACCAAATTCTCTCCTAATGCGTAGTTGCGAATCTATTGATAAATTCGTTATCTCGTAGGATTACTACTGCTCCAGTTTTTTTTTTGGCTACATCTTATAAATATGGCGACAATAGTGTAGCTAAAACTAATATTATGAATAGTGTGAATTATTGTGGTTAATAATTATTATTTTAGACTGTTGTGAACTGTCACTTAGACTGCAACCGTATCTTCTGTGCCGGAATTTTTTCCTGGAAATGCCTGGAAATCTGCAGTCTTTTGACTGTCACATTTACGCACACATAAATGCCATCGACCGAGGCCGGTACCACCAGTGGCTTACTGACTCTTCCACCAAGCCGACATAAGATTAATTACCTAAATCTGAGTCCCAAATGCCAGAAAATTATGCGTCATCCCTCGTAACGGCTGACCAAAAAGTTCAGAAGAAATTCTCAAGTAAGAATTCAATTTGTACTCATCTAGGTGAAGATTACAAGGATAGACCTCTTATGATATGTTCAAAATAGTATATATTATGTTTTTCTGTATGGTTTATTGTACGATTATGTCTTCATTAATACATATTATATTCTTTAATTACTTTATAAAACATAGGCTTCAATTATAAATAAAATTGATAATAGTTCTTCAAAGAGACATAATGACCTTAGGCTATATTTGTATTCATGCCGAGAGCCATATACGTCTACCTTTTATTACCAATAAATATAATTATATAATCGTTTGGTTCAAGTGGAGTAATTGAATTTATTAACAGTATAATACTAGATGCTTTTTGAATATTCATACGGCGATGTAGCGACAATTTTATCAACAGATCAAGGAGTGGCAAAGACGGAACGTTTCGAGTAGGGAGGGCCAAGATTTAAACTGAAGCACTTCTGGATTTAAAAGATTTACCACTCAAAGCTTACTTGTAGTTTGTTTTGAAGCGTAAATTTACCAATGATCTACAGTCTCGTCCTGTTCCTTTATTTTCTGTAATGAATATCGCAATGTAATGGTTGCTTATATTAAATGGTGAATAAATAAGTTGATTGCTTGTATTAACAGGTGAATGAATGAATAAAGAAATAAACACCTTAAATTAATTTGAGCAAATTTGAAATAATGCTCAGACCAGATATTAGACTAAAGCAAACAGAAAACATATTAGATAATCGAACATAGACCTACTTGATAACTGATAAATGATAGATCATACTCTAAAAAATGATGAGAGATTACAGCTAAATATAGTCTTTAAATTTGTATATACGTGGAAGTAGAACTAGGCTCTATGTTTGTAGAACTATATGTTTGTTAAGTTACCATATATTTGAAGAGATTCTACAGTCTACTCAATAAAAATCCGATCACTTTCTATGTGTAGATCATACTCTAAAAAATTACGAAAGATTATAGCTAACTATAGAATACTCTTTAAATTTGTATATACGTGCGAGAAGAACTAGGCTCTATGGTTGTAGAACAAAAAATGTTTGTTAAGTTACTATATATTTGAAGAGATTGTACAGTCTACTCAATAAAAATCCGAACACTTTCTATGTGAGTTTAAGTTTAAACCCAGATGGGAAACATTCTAGTAAGTCCATAAGTGCGTTCATACATGCGACCATTCTAATTCAAAAGCTATTGTTTTTTAACAGATAGTTCCATTTTGCTAGTAAAATAATAATTGAAATTGAATTGAATAATATAGAAGTAGTTTAATAGCATATGCCTATCATACAAAATTTAAAAATAAATAGTATTTTTTAAAACAAATAATATTTAAAATTTTAATTACACTCCCGGTTACATGCAATGCCGGTAGGAGTTCCCAGTTAATGCTCTAAATATAAACGTAAAATTATTGTAAATATAAGATGCTTCATTTCGATGAATTCAGTGAAGAAAAATTTGAATTTTAAATTTCAAAACTACGTATTTGAAAATTTAAAATTTGTAGCTATTACAAAGACAACTTTGAATAATTATTATTATGCTGGGAATAATATTTCTATGAATTAAGTTTCTTTTGTCTGGTATTTTAAAACCAACGCTCGAGCTTAGCAAGTACGGACAGGTTCCACTAAATATTTACGTGGTTCAACAGTCATCATTAAATATTAATATTATACAGAACCTTATTTAACCATTAAAGACTAAGTTCGAAACTCCGTTGGATATGTTTTAATATTACATAATGTTAGGAATAGGTACTTTATTTTTATATTCTTAAGTTAAGATTATCATGGGATAATCTTAACTTTGTAGACCAACGACTTATTTCGAAACCTTGGCATAGGCTACCCTTTCATCACATTCATCCAGGACAATTACTCGTCACTAAGACACTAGCGTAATAACATACACATTGAATATAATGAATAATGATATACCTACATTCAGGGACATAATTGTTATTCGTAGATTAAAATATTCTACTTCAAACATATTCACTATTGTTTGAAGATTGGCCTACTGGGTAGCTTATGCCACTGCTCTGTTATCTGAATACTACTGCAAGTTGTTAAGCAAGGTAATAACACGCGCCAGAGATTGCTGAATACAATAACTGGCCACACAAAATAAAATATGACCGGTATATTAAAATACAGAATTGATGGAAGGTAAAGGGTCAAATGGAAGCGTTACAAAACGTGTCGAGCAGCAGTTAAACTAGCAAGGTGGCTGGCTGTCTACTATTTTCGATAATTTAGTGGTGTTAAACGCTGTGAAATTACAAGCGATCAGAAATATAGGACCTATAACTCGAAACCCGATCTATAAAGATAACTAGCAGATTCTGGAAAATAACAATTTTCACAGGTTTCGGGTTTATTGCTTTATATAATATACTTTAACGTACCCACCATATTATTTATTATCATTAAGTAGCCTACGACTGGAATGGGGAAGTCAAATAAATGGGTTCATTATTTCATATAATTTTATTTAAAGAATTACAAAATATATTTTATTTAATCGTAATTTAACTTATATCTGCTGATGGTAGTAAATACATGAAATCTAACGTGCAAAGGAGATGCTCTGCATATATAATGAGGCGTTTGAACTCTCCAACTAGATTGGTAAATTTATCTGTTATATAAAAGATTGGGTCATCTCTTCGGATTGCATGGTCTAGAACTCTACAAAACTATAAATTAGTTATTTTCAAGCATAGTACAGATACAGAAACACTGAAACTATCTATCTATTTTATTGTTTCGAATAGAATTTCATTATTGACAGAAGGTACTGCTATACAGAAAATTACTGGTAGAATGGGGCGTATAGCCGAAAAGAACCAGACCTTTAAAATATCTGAGAAATTCTTATTAATTTATTTGAAAATATTTTATTTACATATAATGTATTCAGGCTTGTCAATGCCTCATATTCGGGAGTATTGGGATTCGAATCCCGTAAGGCGAATCTCATTTTTTTTCGTGGTTTTCCCCACTCACAAAAGTGAATACCTAATTGGATTTTACTACTTCTATCGTCCCCTGTATATTGTCTTAAATGTTTGTAGGAGGCACCTCTTTGTCCTGATCAAGCACTTAGGAAAGTGCTTCGAGGAAGTCCTGTGTTATACATTTTGTCCCTAAGTTGTAGGTACCTGTCAGGGAAAGTGTTCTACGATAAGTATGAAAAACGAAATTTATTCGTTTATTATTTATTGCCCATTTAAATTTATTTCCTTAATAGAAATTTCTAAATTCAGAATCTGAGGTGGGTAATAAAAGTACGAAATACACATAGAAATTGTAAACCCTCTCCTGCGCCAGGTAATTTAAGTAGTAATATATGAGTATTAAGCATTCTGCTATTAATAACTTACGAAATGTACAGGAGTTTGTGTGTGTGTGCTTAGTGAATTATTCCTTTTCTAGTATTTTTTAATCGTAATGCACTCGACCAAACAGTAATTTACAAAAGTCTGCATAAAAATACAGCTGTAGTCCTACTCTCTTTGAAGTTTATAGCTACTAGTTTTTACTGTTTGAATTAGCAATTTTCCACAACCAATTTAATGGTTATGTTATTAAAATCTTTTCCTTTTAAATTATTATAAAGTTTTGTACTTTTGTAATTAACATCATTTTAACATCATCCAAGGCGTAACTACAAAAATTAAATAAGTGGGTAGCTAGAAAGATTACTACAGTTAAGAGAAAAAACTGTGAGCTAGAGTAAATGGTGGCATAACTACCTTAATCATTACCCTATAGAAGAGAATTGTTCCAGGTTGAGGTAATGGGATAATACGTTGTAGAGGTGTGATCAAATAATGGACTATGATAGTGTTTAATAGCGGCTATTACCCGACACTTCATGGCAAACAAGCTTCTGTTCCACAACCTTTAAGAAAACATGCTAATTCTCCAGATTAACATGGCTACGGAAAATTACTTTATAAACATACAGCTCTCTTAAAGGTTATTTGGGTTAGTTCATACTTTGAAAATAATTGGAAAAGAGCTTTAAAAGAAAGCGGGCTGAATGAACACATATAACCTATCTAGATTTATTTAAGCAAGTTTTCAACTAATAAAATTTACGCTGGAAGCATAGTTTTGTGGACAATGAAGCCAGTTTCTCGCATAAGTTTTAATTACTGTAAGTAAGATACTGTAAGTAAGATAGTGTAAGTATCTATTTAATTTGTTTCTCACTTTTTCCTTTACACATAAAGTGCAAAGGTTTCCTGTTCAAAAGTAAAGCCATTTTACATGGGAAGTGCCAACGTTTAGATGCGTAGAGATACATTGAAATTTAGGAGATAGAACCAATAAGCTATAACAAAACCACATGAAAAAATGATGCCTATTTTCATCTTAAGCCGAAGGATTTGTGAAGAGGAGTTTCCAGTCACACCTTCTTATTGTCATGTCGTTTAGGGCTCCTATTTAAATTTCACGGCCTTACAATAGAATAGGCAGGTAATTTTTACATATGGGCTTGTTATGGTACATCGGTTCTGTCTCCAAAATGTCAAGGTCAATTTCGGAATGACACTTTGCTTGTTAGACATTTCTGTTAGGATTGGGGCTGATTCAAATTTGCTGAGTGATTCTTCCGCGTAGTTCTATTAAATAGACCTATTGGAAGTGTAATATGATTTATTTTCAGGATGAAAATATATCTTGGAAGAGAAAATTTAACATTGTAGTTACGTACAAGTTCTTTTATCTCAGAGAAGAACTGAAAACTGTCACCAACCATACATTTCTTGCATAAACTCTAAATGGTTTTCATATGAAGGCAGTTCAGTTTTTGGAATTACCGAACATCAGATCTCAGTTTTATATTTTTGTTATCATCACTACCCCTACCTCCTGTAAGAGTTTGTTGTTTCCCCCGACTTGATGGAAGTGTAATTCCATTTCTCCAGTTAAGACTCTTAATAGACAGGGCTATGTTACCATGATGAGATGAAAGGATATGAGGTGGTGATATAAGCGGCCTGTCACACTGAGCTTCGATCGATCAAGACCAGCCGACTGCCATCTTGCGCTCTCGACTAAATTTCTGTTCCTTGTCACACTGCATCGAGCGTCATCGATCAACGAAAATATTATAGGTTATGTACCTATATGATTTTACTAGGTCTACTCATCACTGTATATTAGAGGTAAAGTATATTACCTTATTAGGAATACGAATGCCTATTTCCTGCACATTATCATACTACATGTGTTGGGATGTAAGGTTTAATATTATGCCTACTATATCAGGCTACATCTGTTTACTTCAAGCTTCCATCAGTCGGCCGAGCGAAGAGGTTTGTTGTTTGTTGTAGTTCGATCGCCCACCGCTAGGTGCTTACAACTCGATCTATTTTGGTGTTTTTAAAATTAAACGACATAAGAAGATATCGTTTTAAATGCCTTAAATGATTCGTGCAATTATATTTCATTCAAATATAAGTTTAAAACGACATTATTGTATAAGTTAAATCTTCTTCTTCTTCTTTCTCGTAGTTTAACCTCTCCCTTTTTAGGATTTAAGCGACCCAAACCGCCCGGGCATAAGTTAAATCTTCCAGCATCAATTCTGAACTTCAGGTGGGTACGAAGTTTGCCATCGACTGGCGATTGAAAAACGGACAGGTTTGATTTCACAGACCAGATGATCTCTCACCCTCGTTGTTGATCGCTGGCGATCGATGCTATGTGACTGATACCACTGCTGTCTATAGGTTCGTTATATCTGTCGGTCGGACGCTGTCCCTCGATCAATCCAGTGTGACAGCCCCCTAAGAATTTAATAGCCAGAGGGTCTTTAAACCTAAATCCCTATTAACCTGACCATTTTGACCATTTTGACCTGATCCATATAAGGAATATAAAATTCCCCTTGGCCTGACCGGGAACAGAACCTAGAAGCTCATTATTAGCAGTTAGACACACTGCTCATTAGACCATGAGGCCGGTCAGTCTCAACTTTAGTATGGTTAACTGCTTTGAAAACTACCGAAATGAAGATATAAATTTTAGTGTTCTATATACGGAAACCCACTGCTCTTGGTTAGTCGTTCGTCCTCCCATCAGCAGACTATCCGTCCACGAACCCACATATCCGTTAGAGCTGGGATTATCCGGATAAAAGTGATTGATTAAGTGAGCAAAGAATTGATAAAATGACCAGCACGTTTTATCCAATTACAAGGATAGCAGTTAAACAGATAACTGGATAATGACTTCATTTTCCCAATATTACAATAATAACTGTAGTTATCCAATTACTTGTTAAGAGAGAGTGTAGTTGGTGGGTAGTCACCAGTTTCAGTGCAAGAAGGCATTAGAAAATATTTCGTCATGTTTTAGAGTGGATGGATAAGCATGTGTCTGTTTCTAGCGCCTATGTATGTGCTATTGTCCACTATGAAAACGCATAACATTACAGAAAAACATACAGTACTTAGACTCAGATAGGAGAATTAACTATAACTAATTGTCCATACATGATTAAATTATATAAAAATCCAGATCCCTACAAACAATAAATAACAGTTATCTGATGTGGGACTATCTCCTTTACCGTTAAATGTCTGTTTGTTCCATTTCTACTATCAGTAAGTCAATAAGCAGCGACTAGAGGGAGGCAACGGACATTGAGTTGAATCGTATGGGACATTGCCCCATAAGAAGTACCGATATTAATCAGAATTATTATTATTATTATTATTATTATTATTATTATTATTATTATTATTATTATTATTATTAGCCTTATTCTAATTATTATTATTATTATTATTGTTATGATTCAACAATAAATGCTATAGTTCTGATAGCTGCATACATTAAGTAAATTGGTGGAACTTACTCTATGGTGATGTATTGAAAAAATGGACATAGGCTAATGTCATTTTAACTGATACATAATAAGATGTTGTAACAGTGTACGCATTTCTAAATTAAACCAAGTTTTGAGAAAAATAATACAGAAAAAACTCCTTAGGCGTAATATAAAAAAACACGTCTCATTAGGATAGCCTATATCAAACACCATTTTTAAAAGTAATAATAATTTTAGGATTCTAATATGATTGTTTATTGTGAAATGTGAGCTTCTGAGGGGTGTCTGCGACAGTGTTCCAATTTTGATCCCCATTTAGAAGAAATTTTTCCTAGAGAACTTTTAACAATGAGAAACATTGCCTACAATACAGACAAAATAAATCTTAAGTTAATCTTAACAGTTTATAAAAATATGTTTAAATTTGCTATTTAGTGTCATTAACCAGAATCATGCTTGACTACAAGTCCTAAGCGAACATCCTCAGGCAAGTATGACTTACGTCCGTCGTATTATTATCCCACCCACTTGTTAATATTGCGTAGGCATGCATTAACTAATAAATTTGTTTATCAGAGAAGTTATTCAAAATTCATGTTGTATGGTACCGGTAATACGAGGGGGTGGGGACTTGAAGGGCGGGAGAGCAGGTGTGTGAGCTCCGAGGCCTTCGAGGCATCTGAAGAGGGCAGCTGGCCACAACCTTAATGTGTAAAATTATTTATGTCCGAAGATATGCCCAAGAATTCAAATAAATGGTTCAAATGCATATTTACTGTTCCAAAAACACTATTTCTAACGCTTTAAAGGAAGTGCGCTAGTTTTTACTAAAGATAAAACCTAAAAAATCCGTGACGATTCCGTAGAAAATTAATGTTCATGCTGAAATTCTAACTGTCTATGTCCAACACCATATCTAAGTGATGAGAAAGTAGAGTAGGCCCTATGTTCCTATAAAGAGCGAAAAGCTAAGATGAACTTCTATATAGGCCTACATGAATAGTTTTACTTCTAGTATTCATGTATAATAAATAATTATATTGGCGATTTTTTACTATGATCAAATAGTCCTCATAAAAATCTGATGTGAAACACATATCTTCCTCTGTACTTAACATATTCCAGCGTAGAGTAGGCCTACACGGCTTTATTGCAGTAGTTCCACATTCAGATATCTCAGCCTCATTCAAAAGTCGCATTATTCGCGAGGCAAGACCTACAACCTCAGTGTCTGTATTAAATGAATGGCTTAGATAATTTAGTGGAAGAAATAAGTTATTTCGAATAAAAGTTTTAGCTCTTTGCATAATATATTACAATACACTATATATGTATTTTGGCCTTGCACTACTCCCGGAGTCCTCGACCATAGGCCATACTCTGGTCCCTAAACTTTCGGCGAATTTGTTCTACTGCTCCATTTTCTGTTCTTTATGTCCTAAATCAATAGGGAAATGGTTATTGGGCTAGCTGCTTGCTTCAGCGCTCAATATATTTTCTCTATGATTAGTCACCTGTCTCTTGGGATCGTGTCTCCGATCCGGTATTCATCTGGTAGAGTGAGGGATACCCCGAGAAAACCTCACTTGGATCGGCTGCAATATACAATGTACCATACATTTTAAATGCCGAAATTATGCAATTATTGTACAAAAATTAAATAAAATCGTTAGAAAATGAAATTATCTTCATATAAAGTGGTTATGAAAGTAAACGAAAAGTCGTTGACACTTTTTGTGTTGCATCTCCGAAGATACACAAGCTAAAAAAAAAATTAGTCCTTTACTATTGAGTTGTCTTCCCACAATATTTGGGTTGCCGAAGTCCCATAAAGAATTTTTGTGAAATAGTGTAAAATAATAATAAAAAACTAATATTTAATCATAAACCAAGTACAATACGCTACTTCCGATAAAGGAGATTCTATATCAACATCATCAACATTATATAGTATCATAAAATAATTCTTCTAGATAACTTATTAACTGGGTAAATTCTATATTGGAAAATTAAGGGGAATATAATTATTAACTTGATATTTATTCACACCAAACATTCACTCTCTACGGTATTAATACTATTGGATCAAATTGATTTTATATTTTGGAAACATTAAATAAAACTTTTACTCGCATCATAAGGAACACTAATAACTGGTTTCATTTAAGCATTCAAAATACGTGACGAAATAGGCTAGTAGTATCAGAACCAACTTAAGATACAATGCCCCCTGAAACTATAGCTAATTGGTCTAACTCTACCGGTCCGGTATCTAAATGGATGTTCATTTTTTACTTTTTTCAGTTGGTTGAAAAACATGAACCCTACTCAAGAAGCAGTCAGCAATCATCTGCAGTTACCTGGAAACCAAATCTGAATCGATCTAAACTGTTCTCAGCATTCCAGGTAATTTCGTACACTCTTCGGTTGAACAAATTAATTGGTATCAAAATTTATTTAAAAAAAAATAATATTATGAAAGGATGTAAACTTAGAAAAGTCCTTCTGCAAAAATTAGGAAAGCGTATTCCAAAACGAATACCACTGTTCTTGGCGTTATCATTAATGACTTAATAACATCTAAGACAAAAAAAAACTCCGTGGCGCTACATCCCTGGAGGGAATAGGCCTACTCTCCAACCGCTTCGTAATCTACCATAGGTAGTGGCAGAATTGGGGGCATGTGGTGAGCATGCAGACACCCACGGCCGTTAACGATGGTTTCCGTAACCGCAGCCGCTACTTTTCTATCAAGTAACATAACATCTAAACTGATGGCGTAAATATAATATATACATATATATGCGTATAATGTATACAAGGTGGAATTAGTACAACTGTACATTAAAGGGGACAGTAGATAACATTAAACAAATACAAAATCTACTTTCTTTTTGAGATTATGACCGTGGTTTATGAGATAATTAGGTTAGTTCTCAGCAGAATAGCAACAGCGCACAGCCAGATCGTTCTATCGGCAGCAATGAAGTGTATGTCACTAGTATTAAAATTAACTATTGCGTGACGAATACGTCTTTCAAGTTTATTGGACAATATCATCCACGCATTAATTTTTTTATTTAATTTGCAATAAGTTAAAGCTGCCAACTTTATAGAAAAACAGCAAAGGGAAAATGTATTCCTTATTCTTCCACAACCACATTTTATATTGTATTTATATCACGGAAATCTTATTTGTACCGGATGATTCAGGAGAACATATAAATCAAGATTACCAACAATCTAATTTGACAAATTTGTCACACATGTCACATCAGGCGAGTTTTATGAAATAGGGTCCTGGCAAGGTCCGATAGTTTTAATACTAAGAACGCCATCTTGTGACGGAACTGCCTACTAGGCTGTCATTTCCTTCTCAGATCCGGATGTGAAACTGTGCTTTATTTCCAGTCCTACAAGCCTCCAAGGCGTCTGCATCCCCCTCTCTCATTAGCTACATGCTCGTCAAGGAAAACTTTAATTACTAACATATCCTAGATATACAGCGAAAGAGAGAGAACGAGAGAGAGAGCATAGCAAGAGCGCAAGAGCAAGCTAAAGAGGAGGGCTTCAATTCTGAAGTATCCTCTCAAGAGTCTATGTTCCACTCCTCGGTTTAGCCTGCAGGTCGAACTAATTAAAACAAGTACATGGCTCCTGAACAATGCCTCATACTTGTAAAAAAAATATGATAACAACCAAGATGAGGCTGCTGTATTTTATACAAACATCTTGCAGGTCTTCATAAGGTTAGGCTGAGGTTTGAAACATCAAAGAGAGCCTCTGTACTGCAACGGATGTGTGCAACATACCCTGTGACAAGTTTATGAGAGCCAGGGGAGCCCGCAGGGGTAGCTGTTAGCATTGCTGCTTTTCTTGTCATTTCTACGCGTTAACAACGGCCAAGCCAAGATCTTGGAGTTGTTAACTAGCTAATATACAAGTTAAATACCATACAGCTGAGACTCAAAGACTATTAAGATAAAGTCTCGTTATTACTGCAAAATTAAATTTTATGGCTGGAAATATAAACCTATCTGCATGGGATAAATTTTTTTAAATTATGACAGCATATACAGGTTAAAGTGAAAATTCCTATGCAACCTTTCATTTACACAATACGAAGAAAAGTTAATTTTTTAAAGTAGGTCTGACTACAGTTTTATGATAATGCCTTAATACTGAACAACATTTCATAAGAGAAGGCTATGATCGTAGGTATGTAACGGATTAAGAGGAAAGTATAATCCTTTAGTACATGTTACCTTCCGGTTATTACACGGTGATATTTTTTCTAACTCTCTCTTGCTTCAGGTATTTATATTAAGACTGGAACTGCAAAGTAACTTACAATTTATTTACGTAGCTACGTAAATTACATTTTAAAATAATGGGAAAACCACACTGACTATTTGTCCAAAATACTCAATAAACTGTTTTGCAAATAAGTTAGTTAAACCCAGAGTAAGCACACACATATCCAGAATTATGTAAGTTACCAGCCCACTTACTATGGGGGAATGCAAACAACGTACAGATAATCTTCAAATTACAGAAAAAACAGTGAGATGAATTATTAACATATCTAATACCACAAGTTGCAGAGAATACTTTAAACTTCTTAGTGTTTTGCCACTACCTTGGATATACATCTATGAAGTGATAGTCCAGATCAAGAAGTCATTAAGCGCAATGAAAACATATTCTCATCTTCACTAGGAACAAATCAAATCTCTTCATTTCACTTCATAATACTTCACTTTATGAACAAAGTTTCAAACATAATGGACCCATTCTATACAAAAAATTGCCGAAAGATGTGAAAAATATAAATTCAGTCATGGAATTCAAAACAACTGTTCGTAAATACATAATAGAACATACCTTCTATTCAGTTGAAGAATACATGAATCACCAAGAAAGGTGACCTTAATTGCTGTAAATATTGACCTTAATATAATTTTCACCTTTAATCTTGTAGCCTGCCTATAAATCTTATTTAGATTAAGTGTAAACTTAAGGAAACTTGACGAGTCACCAGTTTATGACAAATGTAAACGTTATGTGACAATAAAGCATTATTATTATTATTATTATTATTATTATTATTATTATTATTATTATTATTATCATCATCATTATATCATAATCATTGCGCGGATATCAAGTAATTAATATACGTAGTAATATTGGAATTTTTAAATAAAAAAATAAGATTAAATAATAAGTTTAGGCTACATTTACTCAAATGAAATATCTACTCGCCATAGATGAAAATATTAGTCCATAGGTCTACATATATTTATACATAGCCTTTAGAATTAACGTAACAGTTTAAATAAATTTATTCTTGTCATATGGAACCACTAATAAATTTAGATAATCACTATACATTATAAATGAATCATAAGTTTATTGTATGTTATTAATTATTATTATTTCCTATTTCAATAGCATTTTTTATGATATTTTCAACTTGTTTATTTCCGATTCTCACTTTTTTTTAGCCATGCAGTGCAGTGTATTCTCTCTACTGCAGAATTCAAAATATGGCAGCTATTGTGATTCCGGTAGCAATGTGACCAATCCCGCCCAATTCCGTATCATAGGTTAAGCACGAACAAGTTAACAAATGACCCAATCATTTCGATGTGCTCCAAGATTCTGGTATCATATCCAATAGAGTCACAGCCTATTGAACAAAATTTGGGATGCATTCAGTATTCATCTATATCGATACTTGATCACATGTTCCTTTCAATTAATAGATATTTGAAATCAACAAAGGCATTTCACGTTATTGTAACAATAATACATGCACATGTGGTTTACGTATTATCATAAGCGAAAATTCTAAACAGTATCTACTCACCCTATGTTTCACTGCCTGTGTCTCCACTCATCTGAAACACAGAAACAGATATTTTTAATAATAAATATTTTGCATTCTATTATAAGATAATATTTTAGGACAAATATTCCTCTGGCACAAGTATCCGAACCCATGACCACCGAATTTCCTTGCTGGTGCTTTACCTACTGAGATAGCCAGAGTTCGATTCACCTTGCCAGATGGATTCTCTCTTCTATGGTTACTCTAATAGTCGACCTCACTGAAAAAATTTACCCCATATACAGTAGTCTAATGGGACATGTAGGGGTTTTCAAAATGACCGATTCATTTTGAAAATCTCATATAGCCTACCCATTTCTTCACTTTTGTCAAGAGGAACAAAAAACTGAATAATGAAAATATTGTTTCATCAAATGAAAATATTTGTCCTATATATTAACTTATGTACTTCAACTTTTGTCTGAAACTGGATACTTTACTTTGTGCCTTTTTGAAAAACAGTTATTAAATTTTTAGTTTGTGGATTTATGGTGTTTATGAATCTCAGAATTAGAGATTTTCAATCACCTATAAGAACTATTAATACTCCATGGACATGTGGAATTTATACAGAAATGAAGAGTAAGGTTCTGTATAACTTACTTTTTATATAATATTCAATTTTCACGAAAAGTGGACATGTAAGGTTTACAAAATGACTCATTGAATTGTAAAAATTACACTTCTACCATACCTTTTGTACAATTGCTACCATGTATGAAAAGTAAAATAGCCATTAATGAAATTAATGTTCCGTATATATAAAAAAAAATTCTCTCTATTTTGCTAATGTTCCTCTTTCAAGTTATTACTGTTATTAATAAAGAGAGAATATGAAGGATGAATCAATCAGACAAGCGAGAAGACGTGTCGAGTGAAGAGGAATCACCTGCAGGGGGCGCTAAACTATCGTATAATTGTGACTGCGCTACGTTCACAGTTTTGATTAACGACTTGTCTACCTGTCACGGGAGGAAAGCTCCTCTGAGATGCTGTGCTACCTGTATCAGGCGCTGTTTACACGGCACAGCATGCCTCATAAGATCCTGCACCTGTCATAACATTTGAATTTAAGTGAAATAAAAACCAGAAGAAGGGGAAAGGGGTAACAGTCACTTTTAATTGCTTATATAGATTTTTTATTTTGATTGAAACTTACTTTTACTCAATGGTAATAGAAAATTACTAAGCAAGCTAAAGGAACATTATTTATTTTATGGAACCTGGAGGTTCATTACCGCGCTTATATGTACCCACCCTTCAACCCTATTCTGCGCTAACTCCATCCAACCATCCCTCGCAAATCCTACTTCTTTTAAATCTATTCTGGTATTGCCCTCCCACTTACAACTAAATATTCCAAGTGGTCTATTCCCTTCGGGTCTCACAGTCAATATTTTTTTAGATATGTCTTTTCTCCTCCATGCGCGTAACATGTCCAGCCCATTTCATACTCCGTGATTTAATTATCCTTATTATATTCCGTGAAGAGTACAAGGTATGAATCTCGTCACTATGCACTTTTCTCCAGTCCCCGTTTTCATCTCTCTTAAGTCCGAATATTTTCCTAACCATCCTGTTTTCGAACACTCTCAGATTATTTTGACTGCAATGGTACTTTATTCAAGACAAGAAATAATTGTGTCTTTTATGAAATATTCTGATACAGTTGAATTCGCTTATGATTTCAAAGTGCTTAGTTTAAAGGGCGGTTAAAACTGATGGAGGTTGCTCAGGATAAACAGTGCGTTTTGATTGTGCAACTGGCGAGTGGCAACTGATAATTTTATATGCATTCTTGCTATACTAGGCCTATATTAGGTATCTTAGGTAAATTCTGAATTAGGCATTGACACTTTTCTTGTTAGAACCAAGATACGCAGTTTGCCGTTGATCCCATATTTATTAAAGAAAGAATATTAACAGTAATAAATATGTATATTTTTACTTGTTTGTTACACACCAAAAAAATCTACATTATGTTACGGTACTCTTAGAACACATATACATAATTATCACACTAGGAATAACCATCTTATAAACAAATCATATATTACATTGACAAAATAAATATTAAAACTGGCTATACACTTTAGACATTACAGTATTTAATAAAGTACCATATGAGTCCCAATATGTTTCACTAAATAGATTTAAAAGAGTTTTATATAACTGACTTTCGGAATATCCTTTTTATAATGACCTTATTCAAATACCTGTAAATGATAAGAGCATTCCCATCTTTTACGCTTTATATATGTTTATTATTTATCTACACTAAACTTGTTATTTGTATTAGTGTTGAGTTATACTTTAATCTATAGCATTATTCACGATGCTCAAGACATGAATGTAATTAAATAAATAAATATAATAGCTCATTAAAGAATCCCTACCCTTCAAGAGTTAAAGCCGAGAAGAAACGAAAGCATTCCTTCTATTCTAGGATAGAACGGTCGACTCCTCATTGCTTCTGTCTTTAAAGAGAGTAAATGATTTTAGAATCATCGTCATATAGTGAAGGAGCTTTGGTGGAATATCGGTGAAAACAGTGTTAATCTGTAAGCTCGCCGATTGTATCTATAACTGTTAATATTTCTGCTTTTCTGTTTTACCTACTCATGATGTTGATACTTAAAATGAATGAGTCATGTGAGTACTAAGGGTTATGGTGTTTTCCACAGTTATTATCATGCTGAAATCTTTATCCTTTAAAACTCTGCATATTTATTTACTTATTTATTTCATTTTAGTTAATAAGTCTCCCTAAGAATTGTGAAATTAAACTTTTAGTCGATAAAGTCTAAAATAGTAAACAGGTTTACACAAAACTAATACAAAATATTTATTTTAAAGAATTACAAAAACTCAAATTCATGGGTGTACAAATTACACAGATTATCACATATGTTTGACAAAACATTACCAGTGAATTAAGTTTTAATGAAGCTGCAGAAGCTTCTCTGACAATAGATAAAGATAAATGTAATTTTAACTGAAAGCCTTAAATTAAAATGGATATGATACAGGATGAAATGGTGAGGACGATTCGTGGTATGTAAATAACCAATTCGACACTTGCCTTTACGACTGGGGAAACCATGAAAAATACCCATGTCAAATTGGCCGCCCACGGGATTTGAACCTGCGACCTCCCGAACGAGAGACCAAGATGTTACCATCTATACCACCTCGCTCGCTAATACATTCGTTGTCGTTTTATTTAAAAAATATATTAGAAAGAGAAACACGAGATAGTTATTAATACATGGCAGTAAATTAGAGACTGGCGGTAGGAGGTGGGACAGGGATTACCCATAAGTAAGTCGATTCGACTGCGGTGTACCGCACACCTCCGGATGATGATAGGGTCCTATGGCTGCAACTAATTTGCCCAAAACCATATATAGCAAACTAAGGCAGCTTCTTCAACATGTTAGATAGTTCTGTACGAATCAGCTCACAGTAAAGGTGACAAATGCAAGGTTACCAATTCAACCACCTCATTCGTTAAGAATGATGAAGATCAAAATCAGTTGTGTGTAGGCCTGAGAAATTAATTTGTTAAAAATCTTTCGGGAAATGATCGTGATAACAGTTTGGAGGATATTTATGTAGAAATGTCAGCGTTATGTAGGCTACATTGTGAACTATGTATTCATTCATTCGTGTACTGGTAAAACAATGATTTATAGCTGATGAATATTTTAATCATTCATTTACGTTTTTCTTATACCCATTGATATCATTCATGGTTTCCATAAGCTAAGGGGGACCCATGGGGGCTCCTAACATCGACACTTCTATAGTGGTTATCTCATGCCGTAGCAACCCCAAGAGATTTCCAATTGCAACCCTCGTCTATGGCCTGCACAAAGATAAACACCTCTCACAATAGAGGGCTGTAGGGTCCTCATGACTGGGGATAGGCCTCCTACTGCCTTCTTACTGTTGATGCACATGGCTATGATAAAGAAAAGATTGCTCACATGAAGCTCGTTTAGGGTGAGCGTAATTATTATTTATATCACGTGTATGAACCTTACGTTGAATAGAAGCTACACAGAATTTCAATGTTGTTGTAGCTGTTGGACTAACAGAGAAAGAAGTTACTATTGTCTTAAATAGCAATGTGTTTTACACTTCAACGATGAACAACGTTATTCTATGAATATCAATTTAGACGAAAAATTAGTGTTAAAAATTATTTTCGCTTTTCAGCAAATATACCAAATATACCACAAGAAAATATGTTGCCCGGAATCATTCCCAATTTCCCCCCAGACTTTCTCCAAAGTAAAATACAATTAATTGTGTCCGAATTGGTTGATTATATCGTTACTTGATGTCTTCATTGACTATATTGTTACCATCGTATCCTGTTCTTCAGTTTCTGTCAAAATATTTTATTCCAGCTGTCTAGCAATTGGCGTGGGTCATTTTGTTAAAACTGAATCCTCATTTTTACCACTCATGAGAATAACAGTAATTTTATTGTAGTACCGGTACTAATTTGTAACCTTTCTTTCTTCCTTTCTTTCTTTACCTTAGTTTTTTCTATCCATTTTAGGGACATATAAGCGACCTGTCGAAAGAAAGATGATCTATGGATCACATATATACCTTCTTGACCAGACAAAGACGTGGAGAGCAACCCCGGATGAGTGATCAAGCCAATGCCAGGGCTACCTCCAAGACAACACGAACACACAGGACGAGACACACCATTCACACACACACACATTCACTCTGAACAAGCCGAAAATAATAATGACGGCCAGATGATATCCGGGGACCACAAGGGCCTAAAGTTACCCGACATTTGTCTCACAGGCGAGGAAAAACCCGGAAAACTCTCATCAAGGTAACTTGTCCTGACCAGGATTCGAACCCGGGCCCGCTGAGTGAGAGGAACGATCACATCCCCTACGTCACAGCAGACATAATGTGTAGCTTAATATAAATTAGATTTACGTAGAACTGAAAGCAAATAACAATATAGAAACAAAAGCACGAAAGAAAGTTTCTTTTTAAAATGTTGTGAAGAATACGAGAGAGATGTTACAATATGAAGTTTGTACAAATTAGATTAATACATTTACAAAACACATAAAAAAAGCATTAATTTAGAGATGAACTGATAAGATGTCGGGGGTATTCAATTGAACTACTTTTTAAATAATTCAAATTCTTCATAAGTCAACAAGTTATCGCAAAGATCAATAACATCTTGTACAGGTAGCGTAAATAGTAGCATAACCACAACAAAATAAATAGGCTACATAAATACAAAACCAAAATAATGGATGGAAGCTGTTTATCTTGAACTAAGATGTGCTTTTACCACAGCTCACAATCGTGGTAGATTACATGGCAATTTAAAAGTAGAGAGTTCAAATTTGTTCAATTTTAGGGAATAGAAAGTTTTAAAAAAGGCTATAATTGAGCGTCTTAAAATGAAACACTTTTTAAATAAAAATCAGTAATATTAATTACTTTTTTTTTTTACTGAAAAGTTTGTCACAATAAGACAACTGCTTCTGAAAGGGATGTAGAGCCACGGATTTAGTTTAGATGATACTGCATCATTGTTTTATACCTTTACTTTTAAGCCGACTTCCTGAATTTAACCTCCTTTTTAGCATCTATTTTTATAAATTCGTATATCTAAAAAATTTCTCTATCATTTGAATGAATGAATAATACAGTACTAGTGATTTACGTGTTTGTCATGACATATGAATGACTAAATGGCCAAAAAAAGTCCATAGTTCGGTAGGATTGTGCAGGAAAATTAATATGTCTAAAACAAGATGTTTTAATTTCTGTGATAATTGTAAGCATATATTTGCGCTTATAAAATTAATTTTTAAGCAAAATGTTTTAATTTAAAGATACACATGTACATATTCCTAGATCTATTGTTCGTATGCCTTATTCTCTGAAGAATACTGCTCATTATTTTAATTTTGCTGTTTATCTAATCACTTATGTTGTAAATATTTTTAATCCTTATTATGTTATAAATCTGGTCATAAAATGTTTCAACTGGTAAACACTTTCATAATTATTTTATAATTTAATGACTGAATTTAAAGCTTTTTAAACTGATTAAATTTATCACTGACCTACTCTCTCCTCTAGATATTACAGTAATTATGTACCCCAGCACAAGGGTGTTTCTCATACGGAGATTAATATCTATTTCTCCATTTTTCGTGTACATTATGGATTTCTCTCATAATATTTTCTCTGTTGTATTTTACCATTGTAAACTTTTTTCTTGTATTCGTATTTTTGTATCGTTTGTAGACGTTTGTGTAAATATGTTTTATTGTGCAATTTTTCTTGAGTTACGAGAAAAATTATTGTAATAACTTCCAAGTATCTATCTTTTATTATATAATATGCGAAACATTTTGATTGGCTCTTGTAAACAGTCAATCAGCAGCCGAGCCGCCGTAAAAGAAAACTATAACATCTTAAAAATAGAACACAAAAACTTTTGGAATTCTCTATAACAGCATTTTTTCCTAAAAATATCAAAGAGTGGTTTATCTAATTTCTTTTTACAATAATCTAAGTGTGTGTCCAATATTCTTCTTTTATGCTCTAGGACTGGGCAATGAAAAATTAAACGTTCAACAGTTTGTTGTTCAGTACATATACATTGATAACCGTTCTGTCTTTGGATCATGAAACGTTGAAAGTAAAAACCAAATTTGCCATGCCCAGACAGAAACTGAGTGAATATGAAGTCCGGTTTTACACTCGTACAGCGTAGGCGACACTCAACTGTTGGAAAGAAGATTTCTCTCGTAGTGGTCCCTTTGGAGCTGGACACCCAATGCTCATTCCAAGCAGTCCTAATATAATCTCTAAGTTTATTCTTAACATAAGATAGGGGACACAATTTGTAGCTAAAATCTAAATTCGAGGTCGCAGCATTTTTTGCCAATTCATCAATAATAATAATTAAATATTAAGTAATACTTATTATAATGGGCATAACATGATTATGGTGCTACAATAACATTGCATGGCCCACTCTATCCAAAGCATAACTCATAACGTATAACCAATTGTCGATCGCTTTGATAAATGCTCTGTTTGATCTATTTCTTTATAAGGATGTCAGTGTTAATAAACATAAATAACGCAGCTGCTATTTATATAATGTCGTGCATTCTATTGAAATATACGGCAAGTAATAGGCCTAATGCACTAATTCCTGAGAGATTGTTTTCAGATTGAATTTAATTCCTTCATAATCTATACAGCTGCTTTAAGCCTATAACCAACATGTCAGTGAATCTTAGTCCTATTAGTCAATATTAGCCTATTGCCAGTGCATTTTATGAAATCTTTACATACTTTAAGAATTTCTTGGGCTCTATCAGTTTATACGAGTATTAATTAAGATTAAGGAGGAGCACAGCTATATTAACTATTTGGGTAAGCATTGGGCTTATATGTACTAATTTCAGTCTAAAAACAAGTTTATATACAGAAATAACCTTCCTATTAAAGTTACTATCAATATGATTTGTAGGTGTAATTTAAATAAAATAATTTATGCCAGAAAAATGCAATATCATTCGTGTTATAGTTTTGTGTCTGAGTAGATGCATGAAAAATCATTAATAAAGTCAAATTTTAGCTAGCACGAATTGCTAGTAATGTAATAATATGCATGGGGAATTACTTTAAGCTAACATTACTTATGATCTAATTCGCTTCAGACCCTCTAAAAGTAAATTGAACTTATTTGAAGTTGTAAACCTTTAAATCAGATTTTCAAAAGTAATATAATTCAGAATTTATACAAAAGCGTTGAAGTGTTTCCATAACAATTTCAATGCACTCTGTGCCTAAGTGTAGAACATAACCAGTGATGGGAAAAATACAAAAAGAAAGTAATTGGGCTGAATTACAATTACCTGAGAGACATTTCACTTAATTACAATTACAAATTACTTTTTCAATAAGTAATCAGTAAAATTACAATTACATTTACAATTACTTTACAAATTGGCAGTACCTAAAAGTTCCTTGTTTTTGGTTTGTTTTCGGCGCAAGCACAAAATATTAATGAACAAACAAAAAACACATCAATGAGAATATTTTCGGTAACATTGAGTAACTTTTTGTTAATATTAACTCTAATTTGGATATTAATTGCGAAAACAGTAATTATAACGATATAGAATGATACTAATACTAACGACTACTAAATTGTAACAATTACAATTTTATTTCCAGAAGTAAATTACAAGTAGAAATTACATTTTAAAAAAGTATTGATTACAAGTAAATGGGACCAAAAAAGGTATTGTTACTGTAATCCGATTACTTTTACTCAATTACTTCCAATCACTGAACGTAACTTACATAACCAGAACATTTTGAGCATCAAAATAAGCTGTTGCTTGCTCTATCAATGTTAACAGCATGTGGCTAATATTACACTAGTATCTCCCACCATATTAACATACATGGTAACATGGAATTAAAGGCAATATGGCTGACAGTACTATGCAACTATAATGTACTGGAGTCAGTGGCAGATTTCCTCGATACCGGCAAGCAAGGGAGTACCCATGTAAGGGAGGTGGAGCCTTTTCCACATCCTACTTCCGCTATCAGCCCCCCACTCTATATATTTAGGCTCTCTAACGTAGAAGCGCGGGCCGCATCAGGCTATATAAGGTGTTGATTCTATTCAAACCAAAGTATTCAGAAAATATCACTACAGAAAGTAAGACATAGACCACTACTCTAGGTTTTGCAAGTTGCTTTGTCGTAACTATAATAACCTAAATTGCAGCACGTAGCAATTCATTTATATATATATATATATATATATATATATATATATATATTTTAATACCTCGGATTTCATTGAATCTGTAATCCATATGGTTTGAATGTGCAATGCTCATAATGAGGGACTTGAGCGTTGTGAATCAGATCAAATTGCAATATTTGATGCTTTACACAATTCCTTGTGTTATACTATCCGGATACTGAATCACTTAAGTACCGATACATGTAAACATATAAGTAAAAATAATAAGAATTAAATGATTTAATGATTATCCGTTGCTGTAACACAAGGAAAAGAAAGAGTTTCCATGGAGATATACAACAATTACACCAGCATATTTAAGTGGTAAAAGTGAAATGAAGTTTCAAATGATTACACTTGAAAAATAATAATTGTTCTTTGTTTTTAGCTAGTCCACTTATTATGTCCCTAATAATTTTAAAAAAATCCATAATATGAATTAAGTCCAGAAGGTCTTTAGTGTTAGACTTGCAGTACGCTATTATTAACGACTTCCATTGACAGAGATTGAGTTTTAGATCGTCCAACATAGATTATCGGATCAGCATTTACAGATCTTAAGTTTTACCAAGACTTGATTGGAATATAGTTACTGGCAAATTTATTTCAAATAATTATTTAATTTTAATTATAGCAATATATGTAATTTTAAATATTAATATATTTCTTCCTCTCTCCCTACCTACCTATACAATATTTAGTCCTTATTTTCTGTGCAGTCCATTAGCTTTAAAAAACTTAATAATCCATCATTTTTTTCGAACGTGACTTGGTCGTAGACGTATTTATGTGTAAATGTTCTACTCATGAAGTAATCACACATGCGTTTCACGAGCTGGAAGTTTCATGTTAACCCCAGTAGAGTTTCCTTAATCTGAAACAACAATTTTATTCCTGGTTTCTTTCATTTGTTACTACAAAGAAATCTCGTGAGTTGCAGTGCCTCCATCTCACCTCTGTTTTTTTTCCTTCCTACTTGCACAAGAGTCTTTGTGTAGCTCAAGGTACATAGCTATCAGATATGTTGAGGGCGAGTTGTGTAGAAGGGCCTTGGCAAAGTACAACACATTTACAAGAGAAGCGGACAATAGTGAAGTAATAGCAACCCGGTTCTCTTGTATATTGGATTTGTTGGCGTCTATGTCGAACAAATGACTGCGTGTGTATACCCTTCTACCGGAGCTCTGAAAAGTTAATCAAACTCCTTGAAAAGGCAAGAACACCCCCCTCCAAACTCCTCTACACCTCTCAACTCTATAGCAGTTTCAGGTTGATTCCCTAGAGGGACGTCATCAGCAGCTAAGTCGAGAATGCTTTTCAAAAGACTTCAATTTCGATCCCTAGATTTATCTTGTATACGGTTCTCTCCCACTCGCTCTTTACTTCTTTACTTCTTAACTTCAGTGAAAAGAGCATGCGAATTTCTGAGTATCAACATCGTCTCTATTCTGTTCAGTGGGTCAAGAGGGTATGAGTATTAGACAGGATGGATGGAGTCTGTCATTGATAAAATTTCTCAATTTATAAATTAATTCCAATAATATTTAGAAGTAAATTATCAGAACATACTGAAAGATTTCATCGATGAAGTTCATACTCAATATAAGTGCGTTGTATTTATTGAATAATTGTAGGGTTATATAAACATTGTTTAAAGTTCTTGTTTTTATACTTAGGATAGATATGATGCTAGTATGATAGTAATTAAATTAATTGGTTGATTATATAATTTAGTTATGTATAGAAATATGCTATGAAGTTCATAAACATGAAAGATGTAGAATTAGTTTTCAAAATATCCAGCAGTTTTAATGCATTCATTTTTCAATTCGCGGGTGCGCGGGCAAAAAGGAGTTAAGTTCACCATCCTCGAAAATTGAGATATGTCCATAGAGTTATAGATAAAAATGTTCTTTACATTTTGTTTTAAGTTCAGTAAGTCATATTAAAACACGTAGGCCTACGATAGTTATGGATGTGTGCCTCATGGGTTTGTCCATCTCTAAAGCTATGTTGGGCTGGTATAGTGTGTTCAGTCACTTTAATTCTCAGTAACAAGAAAGTGGACTTAACTCTTTATGCCCGCGCACCCCCGAATTAGATTTATACTAGCTACTCAAGGGTAACAATTCTAAAGAGGAATGAGAAATTCTTTTTACAGTACCGTACTTAACCCGTAATACTGAAAATAATATTTTATTATGCTCTGAAAGCCTTTTGTTTTACTCAAGCGGTCATGTCTGTTTTTCATACAGACCCATATGTAGTCATATATATATACATACGCACATATACTTATGTATATGGATATTGTAAATTTAAAATATTGAACATCACTAAGTCACTGTCATGTTATGTAATTTCAATATGGTTAAGAAATTTAATACTAGGCTTTGAAGAAGCGTGTTCTAGTATGACGTTTAGCATCGTAAAATATAATTTTCATAAACACTTAATTACCCGCTAACAACATAATTTTTTTAATTATTTTCGGAAATATAATAAATAACTAGTATGGGTCATGAGATAAAACCAATATTGTTTTAGCATGAGACGTTGTTAGAGTTTGAGTGTAAGGAACTGGTTTTACATGTCAGCAATATTTTTTTTTAATTGCCAGATATTTGAATTAACGGAGAAAATCTCTGAAAGTAAATTCACCTTATGGGTACCGGTAAAGAAAATATCATATGACACTTTATAAAACAAATTTATACCAACATTAAATACCTATTCGCTGTCGGTGGAGTTGGATAAACACTTCCTTCTCTTTAGTACACTCCTGCAGCATCAGCTGAAGTATTCACATAGTATGCAAATAATATCAGTATTGGACAAAGACATGTCGTGCATCTACAGGAGTTAGAAACGCCCAGAGCAAAATATAATTATAAAAAGTTTTCATTAACATCAAACTTAGATCTAGGTAATTAAAAAGCAATCAACAAGAGGATTATTTTTTATTACAGGGAATTTTTTCTGGCCTGCATATAATTTGTATAGATCCGAGAGTTACACAATCCAAAAAACAGAATTTATAATGCACCTAAGCAAAAATAGGCCTATTACTCAGGCGATCCATTATATTTTATATTTTAGTATTATATATCTAAAACTAACAGAACGTTAATTTTTTTGTTACAGAAAAAAGTTGCTTTGTGCTCAAGGTTGCTGAAGACATGAACAATTGATCGTGCCATCTAATTCCCAGATAAGACCACGATATATATATAGTATATAATTGTTTTCATAAATTCCTCCAATGTTTTATAGTAGTATGCATATACTCAGAATATCCCGACAATTTGGTGACAAAATCGATGTCCTATAAGAATGGCAGACCACAGAAAAACAACAAGATTTGTATGTTTTAACAACATTAATGAAAAGTTCCATCTGGTAACTATGAATGTCCATTCTAACTAAGAATTCTACAAGAATAGCTTTTTAACATTCTAACAGATGACTAATTACGATATTAACTTATATTATAAAATAGAACAAGCAAGTCCAAAACTAGATGAAGTAAGAGAGTAGTGTAGGTCTATGACGAAGCGGAAATTGTTATTTTACTATAAAGATTTATATAGGCTTGGATTGAATATATATCCAATTACTCTTCTGTGAACTCTGAAATGTACAAAGCTGATTTGTTAATAAAATCTCTGCCAGAGTTTATATATTTAGTACAATTACATTTGAGTTCTATTTTGCTGATATATTTCGCTTAGTGCTATACCAATTTGGATTCAATTTTAATGTTTTTATGAATATCAATCAGCAAATAATATTTATACACTCGTAGGAGGTCAAAAGGTTAAACTCGCAAAAATACTAAATTAGTTGGATAAGAAAGTGGTTTCATTAAAACATGTTTTGATTATACGTTTATGAAGGGATATCAATGGATAAAGTACATTTTTAGAAATACAACCTCATAGGAGAATGCCAAATTGAATGACTGATTGTACCGAAGTCAGATATATTATGCTAATATAGTTAGGGGGATATATGAACCTAATTTGCACAAATTAGTAAATAATTTTTCCTAATCCGATAAACTATGTGTATTTCGTGTCAATTTCAGTTTGTGTTTGTCAATAATTACACCTAATAGAAAAAATAATTTGAAAATAGCGTATTTAATATATTCTTTAAGAAAGGATTTAATGATTATTTCTTGGCAACAAACAAACAATGAATCAAAAATGAATCAAATTAGATATCGGCACATCAAAATTATTGTAAAATGTTATATGAAAAGAATGTGTACTACTGTGATTTCCAACAGAATGAACGACTAGCCTGGCAATGTTCTCAGCTGCTAGAGGGAAGTTGTTATGGCAACGCGGGGCAGGAATGGCTGACAACGGCTATGCAAATTAATAGTGTACTATGTTCACTCACGCAGACCTTTATTGCCAGTTCAGATGGAAATGGAAAAGGTGAAAAGTATACATTTCTACTTATATCACACAATCATATGTAACTTTACCTACTGTATGTTAGAAATGCGGATACCATACTTTCCTTTTCCTTCTTTCGTGCTTATATACAATCAAATGGAAATAGCATACTTGAACATGCATTTAACTAACTTCGGCGAAGGCTAGATTGGAAGGAGTGAATTACAACAGAATCCTTAAATTAATTTTAACTTGCCACGATAACTTAAAGGTATCACCCATGTGGCCGGAAACCCTCCACAGAATTGAAATAATTGCGATAAACAGGAACAAGGACGAAGGAGTTATCATTAACCCTACGATTCGTTTTGAGGATTCTATTTCGCAACCGTCTGATTTGGATGTAAAAAATAGGATATTTACATGCCAACACCCTTTTTTTCCAAACCAAATACAAGATTAAGATCATTATCGTTCATACCAGCAAGAGAGGCTATTCCACGACCTTTTGTAAAGTTGAGAGAAATATAAACCTTCTAAGGAGTGCAAGATGAAATTATAATATCTGTAATTAATTTCTCTGTTTCATTTATTCGGAATCATCTACAGTAGTGTTTAAGTCCGTCAGAAATCAATACTAGTCTTTGAAAATTATTTAGACCTACCTGTAACATTTTGCTATAAAAAACAATATATACAGGAACGAACAACTTAAAAATTATTTTTGAACACATAGTTGTCTTCATATATAACCAATAAAAAATAGAATAAACGTCTACTTTAATCAATCCAGAGTAAGCAGGCCTATGGATTGTTGGAAAACTAAGGTAAGGTAAACCCAGTCAAACCGAATTAACCTACGATAAGGCAGCACAAGAAATATACTACAAAATTAGAAATGAGACGATCTAATCCAAAAAAATTAAACTAATAAAATTAAACTCATCCCCGATCAAATCAAATGAAGAAATATATTTATTTGAGACTGCAAAAAAGAAGTTACTGTATCAGATGTTTTAACGTCTATCTTCATACAAAAAAAAATATAGTTCTGAAACAATTTATTACAATGCTCGCGTGTACATATCAGTTAATAAATTGCATTCCTAGATCGGAGTGATTTAGGTTACTTTTTGTATGTGGGATACCTGTCACTGTTATCTTCAATACTAACTGTCGACGATGTGATGAAAAAAAATGATTTTCCATATTAACATTCCATGTTAGGCTGCAAGTCAGCCAAGCCAAATAAGGCAGACTGAATGAATAAACAAAAAAAACGAAAGAAAGGACGAACAAAAGATAGAAAAAGAAAGTATGGAATAAAGATGCATAAAAACTCAGGAAAAAAGAAAAGAAAGAAATTTCATGGACATTTCTCCCGATCTCAGATGGTTGGGATATCCTTTAAAACAGTGTCAGCATCCTGACGGTGAGACAGAGAGATGATTTTGAAGACGGGAAGTGCACTCACAGTATTTCTTAATGCCAAGCATATAATAAAAAATCTGATGGTCTAGTTCTAATCCACTTACGTTTTGAGCTATGTAGCATTTTAACACGCATCGTGTAGCCCGCACGCGACCCTTGTATTACAAAACATGTCGTCATTTACGCCCTCTTATAATGATAATTACAGGCAACGCTCATTTCCCAAAAGATAATGTTCAATAATACAGAGTAAAGAAACTAGCTGTTATTTTCCTTCCAGCTATTTCGTGAACTTTTTATTTTTTGCAGGTCTAGCTTTTGTGTTAGCGAGAATAACATGCTTTATTTTCCGTGAGTACATAATTTTCTCGAACAGATGCACCTTACGATAAGGTAATACACCTAGAATGTATAATGTCGTTCAAACTAAGTTTGCTATTATTTCCTTACGTGTCATGATAAGTGGCCATTGATTATATATATAAAAAAAACGATATGCTCTTAAGGAGATTAAACGGAACACCTAAATAAAATATGAATTCAACGGTAATGATGAATTTTAAATTACATAGATTTTCTTCAATTGAGTGACTATTCAGTACGACAGAAAATCTCGGTGAGATGAATTCATTCCACGAAGACAATACCTGTATTATTATATACGTCTTTACATTTTGATTAGCCCAATCTTCATCGTATAAATGATAGAAAATTAAAATCTTCGGAATAACTGTTTCGTCCCTAACAGTATAAAATCATGCCTTTGTTTAAATAATCTTTTGCGAAGATGACAGAATATGTGTGATGCAGTGACTGGAAGAAGTAGGCTATTTATTGTCTGGGGTATTCTGTATACGTGTATTGGGTCATTCCAGACAAAATTTAAAAGGTTATGACCGTAGGTCTCAGAATTTTTGCACAATTTTTGCACAATTTTTCATAAGTTGTGGAAATTGAGATATTCATGTGTGAAATGAATTGATGGTTTAGCTATAATGATGGATTAAATATTAGGGGTGTTAAATTGCAGTAAAATAAAATGCATATCATTGTAAAAAGAGATTTGCATATTTTAAAACAAATTATTTTTTAGGTATATTCGTCTAGCTCTAGAATAACTATGAAAACTGGCAAGGAATTAAATAAATATTTATATTGGGAAAACGGATCTTTCTTTGTCTACAATACTTTGTTTACCACAAGATAAATAGTTGTTTAAACTGTCATTTAAATTTCACGAGAGTTTTGAAAAAAAGATTAGATTCCATTATGAAACTTTTACAGAATGTATAATATACACTACTTGTAATCCCTTAAAAGTTTCAAGCTAATTAAGAGGTCCGTTTTGTTATTATCATTGTTTTAAAATTACTTAATGCATTTTCTGATTGAATATATTTTTTCTTGTTAACTTTGTACTGAAGAATTAATTTTTTCTTTACCTTGATCTCTTTGAAAACGTAATTTGAACTATGAGGAAGTCAGGAAAAATAAATACATAAAGGGGTGAATGCAAATGGTCAAATATTTCGAATCCCATGTCATGAAAACTATTTCTTCTAAGGCTCTAACAATTTGTTTATAATACATAGACCCCTTTAGGATTCAAATATATATTTTTAAAATTGTGAACATGAGGGTTTTTGACATATAGTTTTGCGTGGAATGATTATTACTTAATACATTATTTTTATTGATGTAGTATTAATGTGATAGCATTTAATAATAAATAACATAGTTATGCAAACGATTGAATGAACAAACTATGGTCACAATTGGAAGTCCGAACTGGCAGCTTATCATTGCTTACTAATCTTATACATTCTCATTCATATAGTTCTTTAAGTGACGCGTTTATACGTCAGCAGCAGTGAAGAGATTAATAATGTACAAATGGTTTTAATTTTGCCTCAGCTACATGGAGAATTTTCTCTTCCCTCTTCCCACCCTCTACGAGATTGAAATTTTTTGTATATGCCTAGGTTCAAAGCTCTTGATCCGTGATGTTAAACCACTCTTGTTAATAGTAATTTTTCACTTTGCGGGTGTAAAGTAGGTAAGGTCACAACTCAATCTAGGTCATTAAGTTTAGAAACAGAATTACCGACCTTTTAATTATTTGGAATTGTCTTTATTTTTAGCTTTTCATGTAATCCTGCTTTTTTAATTACACAGTATTGTGCATGCATTTCCTTATAAAAGGCAATTAGAATTCTGTCTGACTCACATAATCTAGCTCACTGTAAGACTTTATTTGTGAATCAAAAAATTATGACAGTCGTTAATCTTTACATATATACAGTTCTAATTTATATAAAAAATAATTTAGATAATTTTCAGCACAGACATGATATCCACTCCTACAACACTAGAAGCAGTTTATGCATAAACATGCCCCACTATCGATTATCGAAATCTGCAAATAGCTATAACATTTTAGGTTTAAAATTATATAATAAACTACCATTAACTTTAACAAATAAACCGTTAAATTCTTTTAAAAAGCATTATATAACTTGCTGATTACAACACCTTTTTATTCGTTGCAAGATTTTCTTGACACAACATTGACAGTAGACTAAAGTTCTAATTTCCTATTACATATAAAGTTCTAGTTTCCTATCACATATATCTCTATCCTTATTTCCCAAAATGTGATGTCACACTTTCTGTATTGTAAACTTGCTTATGTTAAATTAATATCAGTACATTATAAACTACTGTTCATTAATGTTATTTTCTTTGTAGATATTTTTGTAAATTTCTATTGATATTATAATAGCATGTGTTGGTATGTTTGGTCTTGTTTACATGTTTAGGGCATTTCTAATGTAAATCTTTTATAATTTCTCATGATTTCTTCACTTAGTGCATTTGTTGTATATTCTTGTACTTTGACTTTGTCTATTGCTCCTGGCTTAACGTCAATAAAATATTTATTATTATTATTATTATTATTATTATTATTATGTAATACCTTAGTTTCCTCTAGGGTCCTAAATTTATTAAATTTCTCAACTATTTTTATCCTCATGCAACGAGACAAAGCATGCCAATAGTATTACCATACTTTAAAAATATGTTAGCAGAAATCAACCTCACTTTCGCTGCCAACAAGTTCTGGGTCAATAACACGCGTAGCCAGCATACAACATTAATTGCCCTAATATACTAAAACCACGAATTTTGTTCTTGTATACAGAGATGCTTGCATGTTGAATCTATAAAAATAAAATATCTTCTGATATGGTTAGTAACTTTCCGTATTATTACAAAGTCGTTTATATTTTTACAGTCCTGAACTGTTGC
Source organism: Ectobius pallidus (assembly GCA_964059195.1). Lineage (NCBI taxonomy): Eukaryota > Metazoa > Arthropoda > Insecta > Blattodea > Ectobiidae > Ectobius > Ectobius pallidus. Next base: position 104,186,938 of record CAXKWD010000002.1, on the reverse strand, counting down.
ATTATAGCTACGATATAGTAGTAGGAACAATATAACTGATAGCTATCTACAGAAACAATAAAATCGTATGGCCCCACACACACGGTACCATATTGGGGCCTAGTGAATGGACATAATAATACATAATTGCCTGTGTAGCTGATGTTTTAAGATAACTCAATGAGCCAAACTGCTTGGTACTCCCCTTCCCTTCCCACACGCGCTATAGCTCTAATTAGTTTATAATTCTGGAACATAATTAACTACTAACCAATAAATTATTAGTGCCTACAAGCTTACGACTTATAATAATCGATGTAAGTATTTAAAAATAAGTGATATTTATAACGTTTAGCTATATGTAATTTTACTGATACCGGTATGAATTGTTGTCAATATCGACAAAGTATTAACAAGTTAGAAAAATTACAATTTATTTGGCCTAGAGTTCATGGAATGAGATATTAAGATTTTCTGAAATATTAACATAACAGGAATATCGAGAAATTTTCATAGTTATAATAAGTAAGTTTAATCACTATTCATGTCGCAGGTGATAGTAGACAACATGAGTATATATAAACCATAAAGTGTGAACTTTTGAACTGGGGGAGGATATCTTCCCTAGTCCACTGGCCGACAACTAACCTGTAACTTTCAAGGGTACATTGCTTTCACGAGTCAACAGGCTTTTCTTCATTTTTTGAATTAACTTTTACAGTGTTTTCCGTAAATAATGAAAATGTTACAGTTTATTGACGTTACATATGCAACATTTGAAAAAAGTGAAACTCAATCTGCACAATTATTTGTATTTTATATACCTGGCTAACTAGGCTTACAGAAAAACCTCATATAGGCCTACTTTGTTTTCTCCTTAACTCTCTTATTAACCCCTCCTATAAAAACGTTCATATTTGTTCGACTAGTTCAACCAGCAATGAAATGATTAGGCCTGTCCATTAATCAGTTACCTCCAAAATTCCCAGACAGCGAAGAAAGATTAGCATAATTTGGACGGGATGATAGCAACTTACATGGCACAGTTTTTCTGTGATTATTTCTCAACGATACATCTGATTCTGATAGTGTAACTTTATTAGTATTCGATGTCCCTAAGTCATAGTGCAAAATTTGGCAGATATCTGTTAATATCTTCAAACGCGATGTTGTCTCGGAAGATTTATAGTGTTTATAACTCTTTTGAGAATCTTTCCTGTGCAAGGTCATCCCAAATTACCCTTTTCTTTATTTCTTCAGAAAGTTTTTTCTATCTGATCTTATAGAGCTTTGATGTTCGAATAACGTACAACATGCCGAATCTATTCACAGAAGGAGAAAATGTAATAAAATGACCGAAACATAATTAGATTGCGAATGGATAGGAGAAGAGGTAGGACATTATAGAAAAGATATCTGAACAGGGGTGCAATTTAATCTCAAGTTTTTACAGAAGCTGATACTTAATTCTTATTTTCTTCTTACAGGAGAAAACAAATGACCCCCGATCCAAAACAGTAGAAGTATTATAATTTTAAATATTATTTTAATGAACGGATAAATATGCCTAACCACTAAATTATAAAGCAAAATTATATTTTAGGAATGACAATAGAAGTTAATACTGCTAAGGGAGTATATAACAGCTATTCAAGTCTACAGTATTAGTGTATTTACTGCTATAGAACGAAATCATTGCAGAGGTCAGTGAAACTAGACAACTCAATTGAGCTTTGAGAATTAGAGGAGGCCAGCCAGACGTCCCAATGTGTGGAGTGGACAAGCAGACGTTATGTTCGGGAAGCCAGAGACCATGTTTTGCGGGGTCCAAAGTGGGTGGACTCAAACGTTTGTACTGCATTGTATATTTAATGACAATCGATACGCTAAACGGGATCCGAGATTGAAGCGAAAGCCTCCTGATTATCTAATCAAGTCACGAATTAAGAGCAGTGGCAGCGTCCTACATTTTTAATGCAGCTCTTCATTTTCACGTTGCCATCACTTGGAGGCAAACAAGTTTTATTTAAAAGAGGAGGGAGGATCACTCACGTAGTGACAATTACGAGTCCTCACTAATCCACATCTCAATGTTATTTATGTAATTTTAATGTTAGTTGGAAAGAAGAGAATTCTGCTTTGTAAAAGGCTGCACATACATACACTTTTTACACAGCACTTTCAAGTTCGGGCCAGGCTATGAAATGCGAGAGCTGTTAATTATTAATTTTTTCCACTTACCTTTTGTTTGGTTTAGTTCAGTTTGGTATCGTTTGTTTCTATGGTTATTTAGCTTAGGCCTGTGACTGTCGCCGGTGTGCCGGAATTCAGTCCCGCATTACATGTCTGTAAATGTTCAGACATGGACAAGTAAATGCCATCGGTCTAGGCCGAAATCGAGCCCGAGATCTTGGTCATATATATCCAGCGCCATACAGACTGCGCCACCTTGTGGCGAAAGAATTTTTAATTTATAATAGATCAGTGGGGTTGTATTTGACCAAGAAGTTTATAATCGGGTTCTTCATAGATATATTCATTTCGAGTTCTGTAAGTCTAAGAAATGCTTTTATTAAAATACATAATGTAGTCCGTGTGTCTGCATGTCTCGTAATATAAGATCACAGGAACTTGTCTGTCAGTGAGGTTGACCATTAAAGGCAATCAGTCATAGGAGAGAGGTTCCATCTGACACTGTGAAGTGAGCTCTTGGTTAGCTCAATTGGTAGAGCATTGGCGCGAATAGCCAAAGGTCCTGGGTTCAAGTCCCAGTGTTGGAAGAATTTTTCTCCTATAATATTCTCATGTAATGTCCAACAGAGACAATAATCTGTGGTTCATGAAAGCTTATATATCTATCAAAATCTTATTTGTTGTCAGTAAACTTTAGTTTTTATGGCAATTTTGGGAGACCTAAATAAACCAAAATAAGGATATTATAGGAGAAAAATTCCTCTAACACTGGGACACCCAGGACCTTTGGCTATCCGTGCCACTGCTCTACCAACTGAGCTATCCCAGAGTTCATTTCACAGTGCCAGATGGAACCTCTCTCCTATGACTGATTTCCCTTAATGGCCAACCTCACTGTCAGACATATATGTCATATTCAGTACTGTGAGGCACACTAATTAGTGATTTTTGTGACCAGGCCTCCACTGTTATTGTACAGTTAACATTCAAGATGGATATATATGAATTCATGAACCACATATTATTGTCTCTGTTGGACATTACATGAGAGTATTTACTCTATCTCGGAAGCTGAACTTATGTGCGTGAAAGAAAATTTCCTTTAAAAGGTGCCAGTGTTGCGTGGATGCAAGAGGAGGTCATTTCCATCTCTTGTGATGAGATACGTGGTTATTTTCCATGTAATTTTAACTATAACTGTGAGAATCTGAATCAATTCACCGTTAGCGGCTTTATTTGCGTAGATATTTCACCCTATCACTCGGGGGTTAGAGCTGTGGCCGCCGCGATGCAGAAACCTGCATGATTGGCCAACTCGTAAGTGAAACACTTTGCATAATACCGGGTATTTAAAAAGCTCCTAGCCGTTGCATTAATAAACGCGGGAGAAGCCGCTGGCACCTGCTAGAAAGGAATAAAATGTAACAAGATATGATATTGTCTTTAAAACACGGCGTTTATGCATGCAAAGAGACCGTTTTGCTAGCCTATATAGTGACACAGAATAATTCCCTTTCAATACCCTAGCACTCAGCGTCAAAAGGTTTTCTGACATCCTCCTGGGGGCGCAAGTTTTACAGTAACGCAAGTTTATAGCGTTGGATATAGGAGCTCTACCATGCAGAAATGGCATTGTGTGAAATGTTATGCATGCGTACTACCATCCCGGTGACATCCATTATTTATCAATAAAGAGGACTTTTAGTAGAATACAGTGCCCCTTCCTTTCCCACTGGTAAACATGTAACATGGCTCTTTACAAGAACGTGCTAATGCATGAAAAGCCTCACTCTAGGGTGATGGGTTTCCACATTTTCTGTAATGCATTCTACACTAAAATGCCGTAATGTCTCATTTTACCTGATTTTTGTGTCACCAGTCCTTGCCCTCTACATCTGCCAACAAATAGTGAAGTCGTTATGGTACGTACTTGCAACTGTTCTGTAGGAGAAGATGAAACTTTATTTTTCCTGGTTAAGAATCTAAGAGCTTCAAGCTGGGGTGTAATAATGGTACGGTACAGATACTGTGCAAAATGAAGCACTATAGTATTTTCTTGAATACTTTTTAAACTGGATATTTAAATATTTTTTTTTTACAATACTTATCCCACTTAGAGGTGTACATATTCTGATTTTAGCTTGCCTGTCCCTTCGAAATTCTGCAACCAGTCACAGCTTTTAACTTGCTTGACTTGAAAGCAAGCCAGATTACAACGATGATAAGAAATACTGTCGCTATGAGTCATAAGCTCTTCATAACTTGGTGGGTTGCTCAGGACCTAAGGAAACTGCAAGGCCTGGCGGAAAGAATATGAAACTGGGTATAGCAGTGCACTGGTAAGTCGTGCAGTTACGTAGTTGAGGAACTTCAGATGTATTTAGAGAATTTTACCCTGAAGGAAGCCGAGGAGAAGCTAAAATATGGACAGTTTTAATTAATTATCAATGAACAAAAGTACTAGTCCGGCATGGGAAAAATTTTCAAACATTTTCGAGAAAACATCATAAAATCATTAATAACAATAACAAAAATCCCTTTAGGCAAGCCTACAAGCTGAGGTAGATTTCGAAGTGCTTTTGTTTTAATTTACTGTCGCTGCGTAGCACTCTTCTTCTTTAGCCTTAGCATGACAAACCCGCAATAATAACTGCAAAAAAGAGGAAAGAGAACTTTTTAAAACATTCAAATCTCGCCTTATATGAGAACTATCAAGAAACTAGTTATTGATTTGTAGAGTACTCATCAAGAGCTTTTCAACGATACTCCACAAGACGTAGTTTCGAAAATTTCGAATTTCCATCCCCATACCCCCACCCCCACTCGTACTCCCAAAACCCCCGAATCGTTGGTGTCACTGTGAACTCCATAAGGAGTACTCTAATTTATTCAATCAAAGTTTCCCTCTATACTTCATAGGGGCCGAGATATAAATGTTTTAAAATTTCAACCCCCTCCCCCGACCACCCCCTTAGGCCAATTTTGCTCATTAACGAACTTGTCTGAACTATTGGGCCTAGAAATAACATAATAAAATTTGATTCAAATATCTTGAAAATTACGGCCGCTAGCATGTAAAGATATATATGCATATATAAATATATATATATATATATATATTTATATATATATACATATACATATACTGTATATAAATATAAATATCACAATTTTTTAACAGGCGGTGGTTTCGTACTTAGGGAGGCATGAAACGTAACAATATGAACGATTTTTTTGAAAGTCATTAGGTAGATTTTTCTTCGAAATCTACCTAATAATAAAAATAATAATTGTGTTAAGACGCTAAAACGATTTTTAATACTTTATCCACCTTTTATTTATCTGCATGGTGAATTTCTTCTACCAGCATGTAGAAAAGCAAGAAAGTATTACCTACACTCAGCAACTTCAGTTGTTTAGCTGATAGGAATGTCGCAAGCTTATTCTGACTTGCCTAGGCTGGGTTTGACCTGACCCACCGGGCTTAAAGAAACCTGCCTGCTTCCTAGCTATGACGCTGGCAACTTGCTTGCCTGGCGTTCAAGCGGGTTTGGGCAAGCTAAAATCGAGATTTGTACACCTCTGATCCCACTACAAATTAGGCAGTGGCCTTTCTTACTTTGGTTCAGAGCTGTCGATTTTTTTATTTTAGCCAATCTTTCCTGAAATAATTTTTCTTGTTATTTTTTTTTTACATTTTACATTTCTGATTGGCAATTTCTAACATACACAATACAGATATTAAGCACTTGTGAAATGAAGGTGCTAAGAACAATTCAGGGGAAAACTTTATTAGACAAGATACACAATACAGAAAGACCTGCTGGAAAGACAGTACACACGACTCATCTGAGGAATAACGGGGAAATAACCAGGATGTAATCCTACATTACAAGAGGAATAATAATAATAATAATAATAATAATAATAATAATAATAATAATAATCATCATAATCATAATCATAATACAATACTTATGCCCGAGGTGGGACTCAAACCCGCAGCCTCCTTCACCACGGCTCAGAAGAGCTTAACTGCAGCTACCGCGGCTTGCTAAGACCGTCCCATTGAGCGATTTCCTTCTCATAACGCCCGTCATTCGATGTGATTAGTACCGTAATAAATACAATTTGAATTCAAGTATCATTCCCAACTAAAGTCCACTTTCCCTAGCCTGTTCTGTGCAATCCTTGAAAACTATCGTATTTTATTTTTCGTGGCTAAGATAGATTTGGGGTAAATAAATCAGTAATTGCTTTATTATTAAGTTGACATCTTAACAGCATTAAACATTACTTACCATACTATAATTAATATTATTAATACAAATAATTAGTCAACTAATTATGTAATAAATTGTTAAAGTAGGTAAGTTCAAACTTAGGAAGCTTGTTGTTCATATCAGCGACAATCATACCATTTCTTTAAAAAAATGTTGCGTGGCTTCATTTCTTTGTGCATGCAAGCATGTATACACACATATACATAGAATAAATATGCACATCAGATCAAAAGCGAAATACATGTAGATTCTTCTTCTAAATGTGAAGGAATTTGTAGATGTTATTAATTATTATTTCTCCCGGACAAACATAGGTTTACAAAGGGCACTGTACTAGCAGCCAGTTAATAGGCAGAGGCAGAGCCTATTTCTGCAAATCGAGAATATTATAAATATTAGCTCCACTATGCTATATCATGAAAAACTCTTGAAATCATCTTACGCGTTCTTCAGATAAGGTTTAATACTGTAAGAAATTATCTCAGGTAAAAAATTAAACTAAATTGAACTCCTTGATGCTATATCCCTTTTGAGAGGCTAGGCCTGCCATCCGACCGCTGCGTTATGTACCCCAGGCAGATGGCATATTAGGGGGGATGTGGTCAGCATGCCAACTGCCATGGCCGTTAATGGTGATTTACTCAGTTGGAGCCGCTACTTCTTTATCAAGTAGCTCCTCAGTTTGGGTCATGAGGTTAAGTACACCCCGTTCCAGATCTCGCTACCTCAGTAAACTCCGAGCAGGTACCGGGAATCGAGCCCAGGCCTGCGGATCTGTAGTCACGGATCTTCCCACTAGACCACACAGGCGGCCATCACAGTTAAAATATAAGCCAATTATTTTTAATTGAGTTGTCCCCTACATGCTGGGTCTCAGGACATACAAATTATTGTTATAGTTGTTGGATTTGTAAACACTTTAATTTGCTAAAATGAACATGAATTATTAGTTACACTGATTAAGGAAATTATTATATCAAGTAAACTATTGGGTACATTCTTTGAGTACTTATTAAAGAGTTATTTCATAGGACATAAGAATGCTTGAAAATCATAACTTTTGAAAACATTCTTCAAAATCTTCTCCCGACAAAAAAAAAATGCTTATGATTGCTTTAGTCCTTTTTATGCCGAACAGTGGCTTGGTGAGATTTCGAATTGAGGGGTAATCAGTAAGGCATCAGTGTCCGCCTTCCTTATTGCTTTTATCTCCAGTGCTTGCCTTTGACCTAATATTAATATTTCACTTGTTTCTCCTTAAATGAAGATGAGATAACATTTTTCATTAAGTGCTAAGTTCTATTTATCAGTGCTGAAAACAGGCGAAATAAAAAGTGCAGTTAATTACTCACGATAATTAACCTTTTACTTCTCATATACAGATCAACGTTCTTCGATTTTACAGGAAGGAAGCATAATAGCCACCAGACCTGCAGATAAGGTCTTATAGTGTTCTTGTTCCCATACTCCGTCATATTGTCCAGCTGATAGAATCATGATTAAAGTATGATAAAACAGTTTCATGTTTTATTAAATTTATCGGTAACGCCATGTCAAATTTATTAAAACATTTTCCTATGTATCCATTACATCATAATCCATCACCCTTTGTTCTTGAAATGTGTTGTAAGATAATTTTTGTAACAATTACTTTGCCTGCATGATTAAACTGTTTTTAGTGCATTGCTTGCTTTGATCTTGCAAGAGTTGTTATATGCTCTTGAATTTTCTGATCCTGATCAGTATTTTAAGGCAAGGGTTTTTTTAATCAGAAAGTGCGTAATAAACATTATTCTGAATACAAAAGAAACTGAAAAACCACAAAATTTAAAGGAGAATAATAGGATAGTACGCAATTATTTTTCTATTTTTACAGAAAATGTATGTTATGGACTTTCTTTGCTATCGAGATCGTAAAACCACAACATGTAGTTACATGTTGTTACATAGACCCTATAACCAAATTCCTGATAAAATCTAATGCGAAACACTCAAATAACTTTCGCTAATTTTTTCAACATAGAGTAATCGGCCGCATTGAAGGAGTGCACATTCAGTTTTCTATGTCTCATTTACGCAGGTGGAATAAATATTTTTAGAAAAGTATAATTCGCTAGGGTAAATGTTAAAATAATTAAATGTTAACGAGATGGATTGTTTATGACTACTTCAGGTACTTATAAGAAAAGTGTTTTAGTTAAAATTAAGCAATTCAGTTTGTGTAAAATTTCAAAAAAATCGAAAAAAAAGAGATTTTCTCAATGCAAAGTGGTAACAAAAGTGCTTTGTGTCACATTCTCCGAAGAAACCCGAATTATACATACGTTTTTAAACGAACTTCCGTTTTTGAGCCATGCTATTCAAAGGTAAATGGAAATACAAAACACAGAAGTCTATTTTTGGAGTCGGTGTGCTTCAAAATGCGCATAAATTCCAAAACCTCGACATCGAATTTCTTGGTCGAATACAGTGGTCTTTCCCCCCCCCCCCCCACCCCCAATACTAGTTTCTTTTATTTCGCCCAGCTTTTCGCTTTTCAACCACCTAGGAAGCTTCTTATGGGGCTTGGCCTACTTAATCTCATAACGATACCAGTCTGTTTAATACGTATATCTCGATTTATTATTCATTTCAATGTTAGATTTAACGAAAAATCTTAATTTCTTTACGTTTAAATTTTCACATGGTTCATCACTGTTTCAGAAGTGTAAAGTACCGGTATCTTTTCTTGTTTCAAACGCTTTTAGTTTGAATGACAATTTAAAACTTCTATCTCATTAAAGAGATTTTCATCACTCTCTGAAAGGAAACACTTGGAAAGCGAATGGTCACTAATCTAAACGCCCAGTTTCGATTCCCGTCGAATACAAATTTTTCTCAATTGAATGTAACGTTAAGCTTGTAATATTTTGTGTGCAGGTTTTACCTGCTTAATTGATAACTACTGGTGACAGAGTATTTTAAGTTTCTATCTTAGTATTACTGGAATTAGTTCTGTTTTCATTATCTTAGAGGGTAAAATGCGTTTTGTTATGTTTGGAGTACTGATTTTAATTTCACAGTCGGAGTTAAATTAACAACGATTAGAAATTTTATATAGGACTAGGAGGTTCATTTCCTTCATATACAGCTATTTCAAGCAGGGCTCGGAAGATAATGCACCATCATAAGATTAAATATGCAACCAAATATGCTCTAGAGTTTGTGAAATATGCTCCAGAACCAACTAAATATGGTCTATCAATTAAAACAGTTTTAAAACTTTACATTCTCTAGTCATCTAAATTACATTTTAAAGTGCATTGTAAAATTACATTATAGACTTTTTTTAAAAAATAAGCCCAATGCAACAAATTTTAGTAAACTGAAAATTGAAGTAAACATCGCTTTAATATTACAAACTACTATCAGCTCCGAAAACATTAGGCTATGTCAATTATAGTACGTCTGTCATCAAAACATACCCAAATATGATATAAATGTTAGAATTAACAGAGACAAGCATACTATTTTCAAATCTCAAAGAAACATGCCGTTTAAAATTAATAAAATATGGTACGCATTATCGCAAAATTAACTAAATATGCAACAATATTCAAAATAAAACTTTATGTCCTTTCTTTCTCATCTTGTACACATTTCAAGATTAGCGTGAAACAGAGTGCATTATTAAAAATGCTATTTTTCATTAACTTCCAGGTCTATGTGGATTACAGATACGGTAAATCTATTTCGCAATGTAAGCCTATATATTATTATACTAAATGATACTACTAAATAAATTCTGTGTGCACAATTAAAAATCGTTTCAGACTAAACCAGTCCATCGAATACGAATGTACGAAAGTAGTTCTGAACGCATTACATGCTAGGCTTTTGGGTATCTTTGAGAGTGAAGCAGAGACTATACTACTCCATTCCTTACCTATCCGTAATTATGAATTACGACTTGAGGCTGTTTTGGTAGAGGACGGAGACGTCCCGGTGGACCGCATATAAATTCCAGTAGCCCGGACCACTCGGGCAAATGGCCTCCCTACACGTGTACTGGTTTGTGCAGCGATACATTTCTCACAACCCCATTACGTCAATACGAAACATTACCCTTCAATGCTTCTCTCTTTCCAAAGGATTGGAAGATATTGTATACCCTTTTATCACAACTAATCCTTGTTCTAAATTCCATAGCATCACTGACTGTACTTACTACCCATTTTTCGAGCGTTTTACATAAAGCTACTATTTTACATAAAGCTATGAGTCTATTATAAAATAGACTAAACAAAGTTATCTTAAAAAATTCGTTGCGCATGCCACAACAGAACGATTTCTTTACAGACTGAAATTGATGCTGTTTTGCAATGTTCATGATATGCTGTCTGTAGTCACCTGGTTCGAAGGCGGAGTTCATCAATTGAGCGCAAGAGAAAATTTTACCAGAACCGAATGAACGTACTGTTCGAATTACAAGTAATTAACGGTAACCGTTAAAAGACACAAGAGGAGATGTGAAACAAAGACAAGTGACTAGTACCCGGTGTTATCATACACTAATTACATTAAAACAAAAATTCTCTAGGATCAGCGTTGCCACACTTTGCACACAACATTTCTCACGCTTAGGGAATATTGATAGAGCCAATCCTACATATAGAAAGAAGAAACAGTATAATATAGAAGAATTACTTTATAATCGCGCTCAATTGATGCATTCCAAAACTAACCACCGCGCTCAATTGATGTACACCTAAAACTGACCTCGTGCTCATTTGATGTACACCCGTTCAAAAGAATGAGTAGCAGAATCTACATATACCAGTTACGTAAATTAAAGAACGGAAATTTTTATTTATAATCTTTCTAGCAGCGTATTTCTACTATCTAAAAGCGTTCGCAAGCATCTAGGGTGATATGGGTAACCACTTTACATCCAAGGTGATTAATTACACCTAAACCCTAAAATAGTACATTATGCAACGAGCTAATTTTGAAATTTATTAATACACGAGTATACAAGTATCTTAATTACCTTTATAGGCAAGTTGCATTCTACGATTTTTGTTCGAACAAAGTCTAAGTTTTGAGCTTATATAACACCTTTAATTAATGAAACAAACGACTCGGCAGAACTCGGTGATCAGCTGTCAGCTACTTCCTGTCTTTTGGATAGATGACAGGTAACGGCGTGCAAGGATCTCAGGACTTCTTTTTTATGTTTTAGCCACAAAAGAACGCACGATAGAACAAGCGGAACAAACTCAATTTAATATATTAAAATTAACACGAACGGAACTGATTTTATATTAAATACAGATTGTTTATTGTGCATTTTGAATTGCTGCTTGCAGCCCTTCAAGATTGTTCCGTGTATGATATTAATCGATACCACAACAGTTATAATGAAATTCTGTATCATAAAGGTTACACTATAACACTGTTACGTCACATGTAATACGTGTGTTGAAGTATGGCAGGGAAAAATAGGTCCTATTCAAAGTATTCCAAATTCGAAAATTTCGGTCTAAAAGCTGCTAAAATTTTCAGCCAACATCATTTGAGCCCTGAAATATGAAACAGTAATAAACTAATGCTTATAATTTAATCAGGAACAATTTCAGTGGCGTAAATACTCCTCAAAACCAAGATTCATATACAAGAAGTAAAATCCACTAACGGTGATAAACGCACTAGAGAAAATAAATTAAAACAAAAATAGCATTACAAACTTCAAAGTGAATTTCTAGGCATTTCAGTAGCTGCATCAAAGCCCTAGAACATCATTGTGTTCTCTACCAAATTTTCATTTTTAGTGCCGATTACCACACCCCAATCAAAACAATCGATATTTGAAGATTAATATGACTTCAACAAGTCAGTTGTCTTCAAAGCACGAGGAACTATTTGTTTCGGTTAAGACTTGAACCAGTCTTTAAAAAGTGTGATTGTACAGTAACAGGGCTGCCACAATGAAATAGCCGCTAAAAATCACCATTGGCAATTTAATATAACGATCCTGTTTATAGTAGATCTTGCAATGAAACTGATATTCCAAATCATTTTCTTGTCCTTAATTTTGATAACGTTCTAATTTTTACTTTTCCTGATTATTATTATTATTATATACAAGGTGCTTCAAAAATACTTTTACAAACTTCGGGCATGGGTTCCTTACACCAAAAGAAGGAAAAACGTTCATATGAACATATGTCCCATGGAGCAGACATCCCGGATGAAGACACTTTTCAACGACGTGTCATGGAAGCCTGCGAAACCATTCGACACCATCCCGGAGTTTTTTAAAGGGTAGCGACAGTCCATGATTTGACGAGTGCATGCATGTCTAGAAGCAAGAGGAGGACATTTGTTATGAGTTTTGTGTGTTGACGTGTTATGAGTGTACCAATGTGTTGCGAGAAAACAAGGTTTATGGGACATATGTTCATATGAACTTTTTTTCCTTCTTTTGGTATAAGGAACCCATGCCAGAAGTTTGTAAAAGTATTTTTGAAACACTCTGTATATATACTTAGAATTTAATATGTTTTAAGTAAGTACGGTTAACTTTACTAAATTAGACTATATAGTAAAATATATGGGTATAGGTATGATTTTAACTGCAATGTAACTGTTATAAAGTTATCCCCTTTAAGAATAGTCTAGAGTCAAACAGTCCCTTATAATGGTAATGAATGATGATGAAAAAACATAATTATCCACGCTTATGAAAATCTATCGCTTAAAGTGCCGGTATTCAACGAAATTGCGAAAAAATTTGTAAAGGTTTAGCGAGAAAAAAATTGTAAAGTATATTAAATATTGCATTACAAATGACTCTTTTATATTATTCCATCAATTGTCTCATGTTACAGTTCCATTTTAACCCATTTCCTGTTAAAAATTCTATTTGTGCTTTGAATTAACGAAGTCAAAACGTGTACAACAAAATTCTAACCATTCATAAGCAACAAAAAACTGTGTGAAACACAATTTTTGAAATGTTGAAAGCAATTGTGAAATTTAACTCTATCTGGAACGGATGTTTCGAATTAAACAATCAAAGTTCCCTTGTGAAAGCATCCATTACAGTCTGTACGCCTCTCATTGTGTTCTATTAGTATTCCTCCAAACTGAATTGAAGTGAAAATATTACTGAGGAAGAGCTTAGAGAAATATCTGATGACTCCTTTAAAGTAAAAGGAAGCAACCAAGTGGGAATTTAGCTCCATTAATTATGAAAATAATTGCAGGGATTCGAAAAATAATCACTAACAAAGTGCAGTTGAAAATTTAGTGACGTGAAAAACAAAAACCGGTTGTATTTTAAAGGCAGAATAAACTTCTAACAGACAAAGGCTTGGATTGCGTAGCTCTCTAAAAGCATCTCCCCATTATATTTGTGAAAAGACTGAAAACTGTTTGTTCTACAGCTTGTTAAAATGCCATTGATACGGAAGTTGTAATACAAAAAAATCCACAACTTCTATTATACACAACAGTATGAAATATATCAAATGCCTTTTACTTCATATTTCTTTTGTACTTTCAGTTAACAAAAGATTATGAAGTAAAAATAGGAATTCCCTACTTTTTGTATGCAAGTGGCTTATAGTCTTTATTAACTAAAAATAATTGCACATTATTTTGCGGTAACGACTGCAAATAAATAAGTAACTGGTTTTAATTAGGAGTGAATAGTGAGAGCACCAAGACCTGGCGAAACACATTATTTACACCATCGAATTAATGAGAACACATTTATGTCTATGGAAAGACTACAGCTTCTCACTTCAGTCACAGCTTAATGTAATTAGTGACTTATTTATGTAACATTGTATTTTAATGTCAGTCAGGGATATACAAAATTAGACTAATAGACTACAAACGTAAAGCTGTACGATTTTTAAACCCCAAACAAAACAAGCGTTACCCTACGGACTGAGTTTTGAAAATTCCCCCTTTTTACTTAACTACATTCATGTTTATAATATTGATTAACCCCACCGAGAGTAATAAGTATTATACAGTATATTTCAATATTGGCGAAGTGTTAAGGCCTCAAAGTGGAGGAGGTTACAGTTCCTTATTTGAATTTTGTTACGCTAATTTCCCGATAGAGGGAAACTAAGGTATTGCTTGGGCATGAAAGGGCCGAAAAATTTTGTCCAGAGGCTCTAATTTAGGCTTGGAGTTGTTTTACGTGCCGAAAATCTATGATACAGGCCCCCCAGCTTAAAGTTTCTCCCGGAGGACTCCGTGCCCAGGATTTTTAGTCTGGGTCGGGTTTGATACCACGACCTTCAGATCTAGAGCCTGGCACGTTACCTCTAGACCACTGCTCCCGACAGAGGTAAGTATCCCTATGAAATTTCAAAACGATTGGACTATTACTTCTTAAATTATTTTTAATATGCAAATAAATGTATGACAAAATCAAAATGCTCCATGCGCATTTTTTAGAAAACTTTGTTTTGAGAATTTTAATATTTTAATTCTTTGAATTATATTGGCTTAAAGTTTAATTTAGTAATGATGTATTTTTCTCTTATTAAAAAATGTAAACTGATGTTTTAATTAAAATGATACATTTTACAGCTTCTTATATTAGTTATTGATCATGTGAGGAACTTGTTAAAATCGCATATGCATGGAATGTTTTGAAGATTTAAAAACGTAATTAATTTTAGAAAACAGCATTTAAAAGAAAGTCAAATTTTAAATGTGAATTAGTCTCAATACTTAAACATGGCTGCCACGCCTAACGAAGTGGTGGGGCATAAATATGGCAGTCACCCTCTTTATTAATCTTCATTAACAATTTTTCATGAAGTATATGGTAGGCCTACATTTCTAGTAACTTATGCTATGATAACTTCATATATTAAATTACTGTGCTGTTATAAAACTGTTTTATAAATATTAATAGTATTTTTCAGTCCTTTTAATGTTATTATAGTGCTTACGTTACCAATGGGTAATAACCAGGGCCCGGATTCTAATGACATGTCATCTTTTTTATTGATGCTGCCTAGACATTGCCAGCTTGTAGATAAATCTTAATTATGGCCTCTAGGTTACAGAAATGCATTTTTATTAGGTAATTTTTGTCATTTTATGCAATTTTATATTTTTAGGACATTATTTCAATTTTACGTCATTATTTTGTTATTTTCGTTTCATTTTCTTCCTTATTTTGTCATTTTTTCTGCATTTTCTTTAAATAAATGAGTAGGTTACTATAATGCAACATTTTTGTGGAATCTACTTTAAAAACAATTTTATTACTTTTCTTCTCAAATATTTCAATGAAGAACAAAGTATTTAGACCTACAACTTCCTTTCTACATTTACAGTTTTTAGAATTATGTACAAATTAGTCTATATCTTTGTGTGCACAATAATAATTTTAATAAATAAAATATCAGTTTTTAGGTCATTATTTGTAATTATTAAGTCATTTTCTTTAAAATTTAGGGTCATTTTATAGGTCATTTTTAGGTCATCAGAATCTGGGTAATAACGTTCTTGAATTTAAATTTAATTTCTGGTGTACCTCCTCAGACGCAGTGTCCCCTTGTCTTGCAGCTGAAAATTACTTTCGGTAAGGTTGACTGTCCTGTAAATAAATTGAAATTGAGCAGAATTTTTAACAAATATGTTGATAGTATTTGAGAGTGCTTATGGTTCACCAGAGTGTTCGAATTTCTTGCGACAAACGCGAAGCTACTCGAAACACGTGCAGGGTAGTAGGGATAGTATTGGATAACATTATTACAGCTTTCATACTCACAGTATTAGTGTCTGTTTCACGAGAACCTAAAAGTGAAGAGAACATGTTCTATCCAATCAATCTTTATAATAGTCTCATAAAGACAGTAACATATTATGTTCTTAGGTCCATAAGCTACGAAATGTAAGTAGAATATAATTATATGACTGGTAACAATTAGCTTGTCATGTATTTTCATTATCATGTTAATATTATTTTTAATCATTTGGGGACATAGAATTTAAAAACGGAGAAATAATTATAAAATACATAGAGCCAGCAACTATTGATTCTTTAAATCAAGCCATAGAGTAAATTTTATTACTTTTTAGTTCAAAAGCTATAAATATTCAAAGTAACGGAACCTTCCGGACAATTCCCACCAAAGCTGTATTTCAGAGCCTTCTCTTCTACTTGACATTTTCCTTTAGATACGGTTTACATCACCAGGGTTAGCTCGAGCTGTTGAATGAATATTTTTAACTACAATATGGCATCCACTCGGTTGTAGTTACATAGCCAAAGCTCATTAACTATACACTAAATACTACTTACTAAATCTAATATTAAACTACATTAATACTACTTAAATCTAAACATTTACATAATTATATAACATGCCTACAACCTAACCGTCTCTCTCACTGTCACTATGTCACTTCCGTATCATTGCCCTCTGTTAACTGTCATTTAAATACTATTGTGGAGCGATTTCCGTCTATACTTAAACGTCTTATCGCTTCTTGGGAAAGCCTCTAGTATGTTTGCAGGTAAAACATTTAGAAAAGAAAATTTTCCTACGTCTGTTCTCTTATTTCTTTTACTTATTTTATATGAATTATTTTTTTTTTATAAATATGTGGGTGGCTGTGTTTTACTTTTTATTTCTTTCCAGTCAGGCTCACCTCTGTACGCTTTGAACAATGCACACAAAGTTAGATCAAGTATGTACGTATGTATGGAAGGATGCATTTAATGTATGTATTTTTTTTTTAATTTTTAATTTTATTATGTTGAGAATATAACAGTTTATACACCATCCATAAAGCCTATAAATAATGGGTTCTAACCATTGGTCAAATGAAAGTTATCCTTATGACAAATATAGTAGAGGCGTGACAGGTATGTGCATTAATGTTGTTAGCACCGAATTAATGGGCCTTAAGCTAAAACGACAAATAAGACAGGTGTCACACGTTGATCAAGTTTTGTCCCTCCGAGCAGCTGGATCCGTGGTAACTAGATGTCTTATTAGTGGGGGATCACATAATACCCCACCTGCTATGAAAACTATTAATGTCATTTTGGTTTAGCATACATAACTTTCTGTTCAGCTCTCTCACACGTTTGCCTGGAGATCATAAAACTTCCTGTTTACATTCCGAGCTGACATCGATACCACGTAAAATGTGTCTAGAAACAAAGTCAAGAGGACAATAATTCGGTTCATGGCGTATATTGCTAAGACCACATTGGTGATGTTAAACAACGCATTTTTCTTGGCAGCCTTTCTCTTATTTATAACTAGCATGTGCCCGCGGCTTCGCCCGCGATAATTATTTCAAGAATTAAAAATACAAAATTAAGAGCATAATAGTTAAATCATTATATTTAATAACACCTAAATCACGTGGAATGCATTCCACGATTAGGTAGCGTCGCCTGGTAAAAGCGACCTCAGATTCGAGTTCCTTGGCCCAGAAAATCTCTGTATAGTGAGTTTCGTCCAAATCGAACAATGTTTGACCATATTTAGGCCTATGTTGATTATCCCTCTTCCGTGTAGGTTGAAAATTTCATATGTCTACGGGCCTTGACATTCTAAACAAATGAATCGTCCAGGATGGACTTACAAAATCAAGCGATCGCGATGCTTTTATTTCCAAGATATGACGAAAATAGCCAAAGCCAACTGACTTGATTTGACATTGAAATGTATTACTGAAAACTAATGCTTCGAAAACGCAAAAAATGAATGTTTTCTGCCGTTTTTCACTCATAACTCATGAACGAAAGCGGAAATTAAAATTCCGACTTTGAGGTGCATTTTCCGACCCTTCAGTCCACCTACGTTTAAAATTTCAGATCTCTGCGTTCAGTAGATTTCGATGGGCATCGCGGACGGACAGACAGACAGACGGACAGACAGACAGACAGACAGAAAGACAGACACAGTAATAGAATAATACATGTTTTGATTTGCGACTTAGGCAGCAAACGATGATTCATTTGATGAATGATCATGAAAGGTGTTAGATAGCCTTATCCTTAGAGGGGAGGATAGTGAAGATTTCTGTAATGTGTTCTGACGACCACTGGTGTTGTGACTGCTGAAGCAGTTATTACAATAGCCGGGACTAGCAACTTAACACAGTACACGAACCACAGTACACTCACATAATAGGCTGAGTTGTCGGAGTTTAAGGTTGTTATTACTCTCTAAGTTTTCTCTGGAATTAGAACCGGACATGAGTTTGAAAGTGGTATTACCACTGATCCATAGGAGGTTCCCAAATTATTTTGTATATATTGCAAGTAAATGTACACTATATCTCCTCTATTATCTCCTAAACTACTAACGCAAGATCTATTGGGAAATGAGATTCGGGAATACAGAGTGTATCCAACTGTCCAACACATTATTCCCGAATATTAGCTTCTGCCCAATTGATTTTACCTTACTTTAACGAACAGTTTCAGGATTCGCTCAAACAAAACTTTTGATTTTGTAGTAAGTTGAAGAAAATTTATTAGATGTTTACTTCTCGTTTACCCCGGATTTGTTTATGATCCCGTTTACTTCATTCTAAATACAATTTATCTAGGCCTATTATAATCATAACTGAGTTGTAAATCCTTAACTTTTTCCAACGTATTTGGCTATGGGAGAATTTATACGTTTATAATAAATGGTAAAAGCTTTGTGAAAACTATACAAAGTGGCCTAAATCCCAAGGTTATGCAATCTAATAATACAAATCGGTCTTTGATGTCTCGCAAACATAACAAGATGCCTACAAAACCTATAAAAATAATACGATCACAATTAGTTTCACATGACTTAAAAGACTTTCAGTGAGGCCAAACATTACGGGAAGTTACAAAGAATGATTACTTTGGCCACCATGTCACTTGCAGTGGTTACCTAAGTTAGTAAGAGCGTCAGTACAAATAGATGAAGGTCTCCGTTTCAAGTCCCAATGTCAGATAAATTTTTCAAACATTCTCATGAAATACCAACAGATATAATATTCTGTGGAAAAGTGAATATATTAAGCCTATCTCCAAATCAATCTCAACCGGTATTCACCTCAAGAGATATTTCGGGTTCGCCAGTCACAGGATTCGAACCCGCAAACTCCCGAATGTGATTCTGCAGCTTTAGAGCCTCAGCTAATCAACTTAGGTAAGAACAAGAATATATATATACATATATATACATATACATATATACTGCATATATACATACACACACATGAAACGAGGAATCAGGTACTGGAGTGAGATAGATGTACTGGTTTTTGTTTACTTCCATAACCCAAAATAACAAATACAACAGTTAAACCGAGTGCCGGGAAGAAGGGGCGGAGGTAGAGAGAGAATAAGAAAGAGAGAGAGAGAGAGAGGTTGTTAATGAGAACACTATGTAACATAAGGAGTAAATAAAAGGCGTAAGGGTGAAGAAAATGAAACTAGTTGGGCCTATAAGGATATGTAGACAAAAGATATGTTCCCTACTGTATAACAATATGCATACCCTCGTGAGTTTGTTAAACCGAATTCAGAATAAGCCTATGTTGTTCTTTCCAGGATGACAAATTCTTTCTGTCCTATATCTCCCGCAAGAATTTCTTGTTGCAGAATGATCTTGAATTCAATGAGGTTAGAACTTATAAGACAATCAGAGAAAGTCTTCGAACTGACCCTCTTCAGTTTTCAGCATTATTTTCTATACTCTACGATTAGGTAAATTTATTAATTGAGAATTATAACACGTTCAATATATTGTTAGTGACTACTATTAGGATTAATAGTAACTCATCAGCAATTCATATGCCTCTGTCATTACAGCAAGAAATTACAGTATTCAATGTAGTCATAATTACCATGTTTCATGAAATCAATGCGATGGAGTCTGCATATTTTGAAAATGTTAGTAATATTTTGCATTGCCATTATTTCAAAATGCTTCTTGAGTATTATTTTTTAGCCTTATAGAAACGCCTGCCTCTTTCATATTGATCTGTAGGCCTACCGCTTCTCAGTTACAGCAAGCTCGTATAGGCCTATGCGTTAGGCCTACAATTAAATTAATATAATTTTATTATTAATACTAATACAATCGTATCGCAATTATATTTGTGTGCATTTTTAATTTACCTAAGCTTTTTATATATTCTTAGCCAACACGTTTTGAAGATATTATTGACTTTGTTCTGATATCTGAAAGTGGGTTATATTGTTCATTACGTATTAAAAATTAATCCACCGCATTTAATTTAATACATGGGCTGAATTTAGTGCAACAAATTTCCTCACAGTTAAATCCCAGATTCCGATGCTATTTTAATGCACTTTCCTCTATAACAGATAGAATCGTATATATAATAACTTATATATATAATAACTTATATATTATGTATATATGTAGTAAATAATAATATCACTAGTTTAGTTTTATAATTACTTAATTATAAATTTAAATATTCCCATAATCTGAAATAGTTTTAAGAACACAAGGAAGTGTCTTAAAGGATGACATAAAGTGGCTACAAAGAGGTACCAATTCATTCAAGGAAATTAATGCATTTTCCCTTCGAAATAACAAAGCGCCATCGTATAGGTGGAAAAGAAATACATTAGTGTCAGAACCACAATATTAATGAGAGCAGAAGGGTGTGGAGGAATATTGACCATTATAGACCATGGGCTACCAATATGAAACCCTCCCCCCCCCCCCGTGGGAATTTCCGACACATATATTTTTTGGTTGGTATTGTCATCTAGTTTAAGATTTTAGTAGTTTGCCCCTTATCAATTACAGAATTTAGCCGGAAACCCCGGAAAACCCCGGAAATCCGGAGAAAATGAATAAGTTATGTTTTAATTTTTCATTGTTCTTTGCTCCAAATATTCCCAGGGAATTTCTGACTCACACATTTTTGTTGGTATTGGCATCTAGTTTAATGTTTCAGTTGTTTTCCCCTTACAAATTACAACATATCCCCGGAAAACCCGGAAAACCACGTATATACGGAGAAAATTACTATGTTTTATTTTTTAAATCTTTGTTCTTTGCACCTAATATTCAAAGGGAATTTCTGACTTATATGTTTTTTGTTGGCATTACCATCTAGTTTAAGGTTTCAGTTGTTTGCCCCTTATCAATTACAGCATATCCCCGGAAAACACCGAAAACCACGGAAATCCGGAGAAAGGGACTTCGTTTAAATTTTTTAAAAATCTTTGTTCTTTGCTCCTAGTATTCAAAGGGAATTGGTGAATCATATGTTTTTGTGTTGGTATTCCCATATAGATTAAGGTTCCAGTTGTTTGCCCCTTACCAATTACAGCATATCCCCGGAACCCCCGGAAAACCACTTATATACGGAGAAAATTACTATGTATTATTTTTTAAATCTTTGTTCTTTGCTCCTAATATTCAAAGGGAATTTCTGATTCGTATGTTTTTTGTTGGTATTGCCATCTAGATTATGGTTTCAGTTGTTTGCCCCATATGAATTATAGCATATCTCCAGAAAACTCCAAAAACCACGGAAATCCGGAGGAATTGACTTTTTAAAAATTCCTTTAAAATCTTTGTTCTTTGCTCCTAATATTCCCAGGGAATTTCTGGCTCATATGTTTTTTTGTTGGTATTGCCTTCTAGTTTAAGGTTTCAGTTGTTTTCCCCTTATCAATTACAGCATATCCACGTAAACCCTGAAAACCACGAAAATCCGCAGGAAATGAGGTTGTTTTAATTTTTTTTAAATCTTTGCTCTTTGATACTAATATTCCCAGGGAATTTCTCAATCACATAACTTTTGTTGCTATTGCCATATAGTTTAAGCTTTCAGTTGTTTTCCCCTTGCCAATTACATCATGACAAAGAATACTGGAAAAAATCCTGATGCTGAAGGGATGAAGACGATTGAAAACCTAGCAGAACACACGTCATTTTCTAATTTGACATCTGTGAATGATAATTTATCTTACCAAACCTTCCACAGTCACTACCAAACTTTCTTGACTTAAGTTAGAGAAGGGGGACATTCGGTAAAACAGCACAATTTTGGAATGGTAATAAGGACAAAGTGTCATTGATTTTGAGATTTCAGCGAGCAACTAAAGAAAACAACTTTGACTTACACTTGGCATGTTTAGAAGATATGATTCCCCTTTTCTTTGCATGTGACCATCACAATTATGGCAGATATCTCGTAGTCCATATACTCACCCTTTTGAACCTGCAAGGGACACACTTGAAGCAGAAGAATTACTTCGCAATAACGGTTTCAGTGACCGTAGATCACAAGTTCCGAGTTCTAGAAATTCTGTGGATTTCCGTGGTTTTCCGGGTTTTACGGGGATATGCTGTAATTGATAATGGGCAAACAGCTGAAACCTTAATTTAGATTACACTGCCAACAAAAAAAAATATGCAAGTCAGAAGTTCCCTGGGAATATTAGGATTAAAGAACAAAGGTTTTTAAAAAATTAAAACGAACTCATTTTCTTCGGATTTTTTAGGTTTTCGGAATTTTCCGGGGATATGCTGTAATTGATAAGGGGCAAACAACTGAAACCTTAATCTACATGGCAATACCAACACAAAACCATATGAGTCGCCAATTCCCTTTGAATACTAGGAGCAAAGAACTAAGATTTAAAAAATTAAAACAAAGTCATTTTCTCCGGGCTTCCGTGGTTTTCGGAGTTTTCTGGGGATTTGCTATAATTGATAAGGGGCAAACAACTGAAACCTTAATCTACATGGCAATACCAACACAAAACCATATTAGTCACCAATTCCCTTTGAATACCAGCAGCAAAGAACAAAGATTTAAAAAATTAAAACAAAGTCATTTTCTCCGGGCTTCCGTAGTTTTCACAGTTTTCTGGGGATTTGCTGTAATTGATAAGGGGCAAACAACTGAAACCTTAATCTACATGGCAATACCAACACAAAACCATATGAGTCACCAATTCCCTTTGAATACGAGAAGTAAAGAACTAAAATTTAAAAAATTAAAACAAAGTAATTTTCTCCGGGTTTCCGTGATTTCGGAGTTTTCTGGGGATTTGCTGTAATTGATAAGGGGCAAACAACTGAAACCTTAATCTGGATGGCAATACCAACAAAAGAACATATGATTCAGAAATTTCCGAATATTAGAAGCAAAGAACAAAGATTTAAAAAATAAAACATTGTCATTTTCTCCGTATAAAAGTGGGTTTTCGGGTTTTCCGGGGATATGTTGTAATTTGTAAGGGGCAAACAACTGAAAACTTAAACTAGATGACAATACCAATAAAAATATGTGAGTCAGAAATTCCCTGGGCATATTAGGAGCAAAGAACAAAGAAAAATTAAATCAAACTCATTTTCTCCAGATTTCCGTAGTTTTCCGGGGTTTCCGAGTAAATGCTGTAATTGATAAGGGGCAAACAACTAAAGACTTAAACTAGATTGTAATACCAACAAAAAATATGTGAGCCAGAAATTCCCTGGGCATATTAGGAGCAAAGAACAAAGAAAAATTAAAACAAACTCATTTTCTCCGGATTTCCGGGGTTTCCGGGTAAATGCTGTAATTGATAAGGGGCAAACAACTGAAAACTGAAACTAGATGGCAATACCAACAAAAAAATATATGTGTCGGAAATTCCCACGGGGGGGGGATGGGGGGTATACAGTAGCCTACGCTCTATTAATGTGGTAACATCTATGTGCTGGAGAACGAAATATGTACAAAACTTTTAAGCACTCTAGTAAAAATTAATTAAATTTACTTTCTTTAATATTTGGGTAATCACTGTCTTCTATTCTCATACACGAAATGTCTCTATCATGGTCTAGAATTCTCGAAAGAAGTATGGAGTGTGCAACACAGAATATTTAGCAAACCCTGGGAGCATACACATGACTTCTGAATTTTAAAAAAGATACATGGAAATGTACATGGAAACGTACAGAAGGGAAGACAACAAAATAATGCTGTAAGGGATACTTTCATGAAAGTCGCTTGTCTTTCTTTTACATACCTTCGTGGTTTAAAATATATATATATATATCCTAATTAAAATTAATACATTTTCAAGTTCTGTAGCCTATATAAAAAATGTATCTGAATTAAAGAAGTTAAGCAACCCTGGTTCTTGAAATGAAATTGCGATTCAAACTTGCATCTGCGAAACATACAGTGATCATGTTACATATAATGCAATATATATACGAGGGTCGCTCAGAAAGTAATGCACCACATTTTTTAAACAATTATTTATTGAACACAGTGAAACTTCCATACAAGAAAGAATTATGTTTCTTCTACACTCCCTATTTTTCCACGTATTCTCCGTCCCGTTCTATGGCCTTCCTCCAGCGAGACACAAGGGCGTGTCTGTCGGTACCACTCCTTGTTCTGGTCACGAAGCCATTTCTGCACATTTCTGTCACAATCCTGGACAAGAACGCTTCCCCCTCAGCTGAAGCTGTCAATCAGCAAAGGAAGTGTGAATACAATCATCCGTGCTCTTGATTACTCAAAAGTGTGTGCACGATGGATTCCGCGCTGTCTTACGGTGGATCACAAATCTCTCAGAAAAAACATTTATTCTGAGTTGTTGAAACGTTTTGAAGCTGAGGGGGAAGCGTTCTTGTCCAGGATTGTTACAGAAATGTGCAGAAATGGCTCCGTGACCAGAACAAGGATTGGTACCGACAGACACGCCCTTGTGTCTCGCTGGAGGAAGGCCATAGAACGGGACGGAGAATACGTGGAAAAATAGGGAGTGTAGAAGAAACATCATTCTTTCTTGTGTGTAAGTTTTATTGTCTTCAATAAATAATTGTTGAGGAAAAAAATGTGGTGCGTTACTTTCTGGGCCACCCTCGTACATGATCAAATAAGTATATTTCTATCATTTATATGACCTAACACTTTATTCTCTAAAGATTGTATTATTTTCTCTATAGAGTTAAACCACATATTGACTTTCAATAACATAAAATCATCATTGCTACTATCGAGAACGTTAGCTGAATACTTATGTAGAGCATACAATATCTTGCAACAGCACATGCACCAAAATTATTACATTCTAGTTAGGCACAGTTATACAACAACAACAATAATAATAGTAATAATAATAATAATAATAATAATAATAATAATAATAATAATGAAAAAGTATCAGACGTAGATTTTAAATAAAAAATGAATTTGGTTCTAAAGTTAAGAATAACAAAGTAAACGTAATGTATGCAATATAAAACATGTAAACCCAAGATAGGATATTGGAAAGCCAAACAGAAATGAAGACTGAGAGCAAAAAACTTTCAAAATTTACGTCAGTAAAGAAAGAAGGCTGGTAGCAATAAAGAAACAAGGTTATGATAACTAATAAATAACTGTTTATACTAATAAAACGTACAATAAAATACAGAACTCAGAAAGTTAAAGCGGAAAATTAGAAAAGCGGAAAGGAAGAATGAAAGACAGAAAAAGAAAGAAGAAAGAAAAATATTAAGAAATCAAGGCAATAAGAAACGATTGAGTGAATGAAAGGATATCTGGGGGAGAGGAAGAAAAAAAGTACTTAACAAGAAGCAAGTACATTAAATTTTAAAATTCGTTCTTTAAGTTATACTGCATTTCAAATTAATTTTAAAAATCTGTTCACAATTCTTATTTAAAGCACTGCATTATATTATTCGTATAGGTAGGCTTATGTATCATACGAAGTCGCACTTTTATTAGCGAGAACATTAGATCTGCCTATAGGCGCATGTGCGTCATGTAATTTCTATCAGTTTACACCGATCATCATCTTATTCATCCTCATTCTTTGTGTCAGTTGTTTGCCTCTGGAATTCCATCCCTCGCGAACTCAGAAGCTGATGAACGCTAGGTGAATTTCAGACAGAAATCAGTAAGTTAATTCGAGATTAAGTAATTGAGTTGTTCTTTTTTCTCATCGTAATAACTAGCCATCTTCACTTCTTTACTTATTCAGTAACTTGAAACCTTTAACTGAAATCTACTGTAACTCTACTGTAAAGTATAATTTTTAACACTTTCAGCAATTTTATGATTCCCAATGTTTTTATAACAAGTTTGAAATGGCTAAATGGCATCACCTCTGCCAGAATAAATAAAGAGAATAAATAAATTGTTAGAGTCCAAGTACGTTATATTAAATAAGTAAATAAGCATTAATATACGTGAGTCAGTTGGAGAATTTAGTTAATGTACCGGCATGTTGCCATGGTAGCTCAATTGGTAGAGCAGCGGCACGGAGAGCTGAAGATCCTTGTTCAAATCCCGGCTATGCCATTACATTTTTCAGACTGACTCTACCTTTCCACCTTAGCCTACACATCGCTAGTATGAAATAATTATTCTTCCACTGTGATATACTAGTCCTAGTGATATACTGGAAGCCCAGGCCTAAAAGTACTTACGAGTCTGTAAGTCGCCACTGAGTTGTTATCTCATATTGAGAAGAACGCCTGGTGGTTTACCGGGATATGTGAGTCAATTGGAGAATTTAACGTTGTAGCAGAGATGGTAGAGCAGCGGCAAGGAGGGCCGAACATCCAGATATGGAATTGAATTTTTCAGTCTGGCTCCACCTTTCCAAATAAATATCAAGTTACTGGCCGTTCAAGCTCACCAGATAAACAACGAACAATTGACGATCACAGTACCAACCATAAAATTAAAATCTGTGTAGCGTTGTCAGTCAAAATCTACATGGGCAGCCCTGTTAGTTTCTGTGATCTGTCTTCTTTTGTAACACTTGCACTGGTGTGTTTACGTCAATTAAAGTTTCAACTTGGAGCCAAAAGGAGTGCACCCCCTGAAGACTACTTCTCAAATATAGTAACATTTTTTTATCAAACCTGCTACATCCAAATGCCCGTAGGCCTACAACTTTAATAAAATTCTGGTGAATGTAATTAATTTAATTTAAACAATTTTAGAAGAAAATGAATTAAAATAAGCAACTTAAAAGATAACACAACTCTTAAAACAAGTTTATTTTTAAAAAAAACAGACATGCTAATAACAATACAATATAATTACCCCTGTCTATAATCCTATTACACTTTACAGAGCTACTAAATACCAACCATACAGCTTTTATCTTATATCAGTATTGTATATCCAAGCTTGTGAATGTATACAGATGGATTTATGGATAAAAGTCTAGTGATGACAATTCTGCTGGATTAATTGCTATACTTTGAACACTTGTATAAGTATACTTATGCGGGAACTTCTCCATATTCCCTACCAATCAACGTTTCCTGCTTCATGGAAAGAAAAGAAACAAAAACACCAGAATGCAGGTGATGGTTTATATTCTTTAAGAAGGTTTTTATCGACCTTTTTCTGTAAAAACAGGTGAGCGACGAACACTTCTATTGAAGCAGTGGGTGATTATGCAGAGAAACCAATAGTTAAGATAACCCCTCCATTGTATTATGCTGATACCACCGGTAATGCTAGTTTTGCATATGGACTGCTTCCTTGATACTAAAAGCTACTTGTACCAACGTGTACGTTAACTTGTCTTCTTGCAAAGGCTGGCCCAAAGAAATAAATAAATTGCGCAGTTTATAGATAGGCCTATAGATAATAACGTCCAAGTAAAGGCAATAAGAAGATAGATATCAAAGATCGCCTGTCGTGAACAAAACAAAACATCCATATCTGAATAGTAATACTGAACAGCTCAACAATATCCACTTCCAATAACCCGTTCATTTTTGGGGTTTAGTATGTCCTTCTTGTCTAACTGTATTAGTAATTTAAGGAAATAGCGTTCCTATAAATCTATAAAATGAAAAATAATACATGAGCAGTTTCCCAAGATCTAAAATATATAAAAGTGCTATCAGAAACGACAAAAATAGGTGACTCAAGCTAAGTAATAATTTAAACTATCACATCTAGTACTTGAAGGAAAGACAGTATGGTTAGCCAAACCAATGTTGACTTGTCGAATCGCATTTATAGAATAGCATAGGATAGCTCACTAAAAGATGTAAATATTTACAGAAATATAAATATTTCAGATACGAATTGAGTTATAATGCTTACTATACTTAACACACGTTGTAAAGATAAATAATCAACATATTCCCCAAATATTTATAGAATTTCCGTCATCTACATCTTTAATTAACCCTTTTATTGCTTCTTTTTAAGGGGATTAGCATATGACGAATATAAAAAAAGACACTGTACATGTATTCGTGGACAATATGCTTAATATTACTGACGAAGATAATAATATGGCGGATGAATCCAAAGTCTCAGTCCCAAATAAATAATCCTACATTCGTGTCAACGGTTGAGAAAAATACACTAGCAAAAAATCTTCAACATATTTTTCTCTCCTAGCGAATTTCAAACTCGGCTGTATTCTGCGTTTGCGAGTCTGTCTTTCTAGGTCTGTTGCGTGATACATTATTGCCTTGCTTGTATAATTTTCAGTTTTTCTAAAGAGTTAACTGGAAAGTACATTTTTAGATACAGCTTCGACATAATATACGAGTACATAATATACATCATTTTAATTTATGATAGATATCGTAATAATTGTAAAGGAAATGCGAAAGAGAGTAAATTATTTGATGGTACTGGTGAAATATATATTTCCATATTTGGTTCTTAGAATCGGAAAATCTGTTTCATGTTAAGTGAACATATCTCACCACGTATGTATTATTGTATGGATCACATATTCTCTGATTTATTATTTGAGTTTGTAATATTTCTTTGTAAATTAAATCCCGTGCGAGTATATATTTTTTAAAAATACTCCCTCCGAGAACAAAAATGAGAATGTATGGTAGATTATCTGTCAATTTTATTTTGAAGTCCATGGCCTGCGTAAATAAAACGTACGCAGCAGGGGATGTGCTCACCCCCAATTATCTGACGCAATGAGCAATTTTACTGCGATATATGAGAATCTATACCGTCTATCTAACCACTCGTATGCTTCACGTGTTAATATTATTTTCATACTTGTCAACAGATGTAATGGAAATATACCATTAACTCAGTTTATGAGGAGTACACTACAGAGTTATTTTTACACTATTCATTGTTATCCATCTAGGATGGTTTTTGGTATGTACTGATAATAGTAATTGTATTAAGATGAAAATAATAGCATCCTACGATACACCTAGAAAATTACAAATGTATGTTTCTTCATGTATTAACAACCCCCAATCGTCTCTAGGAATTAAATATGAAACTCATTTAGCTTATAAAAATAAACATATGAATATCCTTGTTTAAACTGTGATTCCCGCAATAGCCTATCGAAAACATGGCCTTTAATGATTTGAATTGATAACCATCTCATGGTGCAGCCAATAAGTTGATCAAACTTGTATTACCGATAATGAGTGTTTTCATAATCTGATCAAATGTCTCTTTATTAAAGTAGTTCCACAATTGTATTCATGAAGCTGAGTGCCCCCCATACCAAATGGCCATAATTATTTCTTTTATCCGAGAAGCTACCAAGCTTTGAACCTGGGGCTTCAAATCCATACCAGCAAATCCATTCCTTACGTTCAATGCACATTACATAATAAATCTACAAAACTCATTAAAAGCTTCGAATGCTAATAATTATTTATAGTATCCCAACCCATCTCTGAAAGTTAAAATGATATCTAGCTTTAGATGTAAAAGATCATTTTAACAACAATAATATTGGCAAGAACAACTAGAAAACAACTCTCTAAGGCAAATTAAACTTATAAAATAAAAAGCATTACCAACAGCATTGCAAAACACTTATAAGCATGGTAGAGAGGTATGAACATGATCTACAATTCATCGTTGTAGGACTAAGTTAATTTTGTACCAATGGGAGCCAGCTAAGAAATTTCTACAAACATTGCTTTTCAGCTAAACTATTTATAGTATCAGTTGTGTGTTTCTCTAGTATTTATAGGATTATTAAAATGTGACCAATTAAAAATAACAATAATATATCTTCATAACTTTTCTATATCACTAACATCTATTTTAATTCTCGGAAGACACTTATTAGTTGATACATTTGTTTAAAAAGTATGAAAATGAGAGACAAGGAGAAGAAAACATGACATTTTTTTACATTTAAATTTTACATACAAAACGCTTTATCTCATTCCAACTTCCTTGATTTAGAATCATAGTATTCGAGCTGTGAGTTATCACCGAGTACAATGTGTTGCATACACTCCAGGATGACAGTAGCTAATACGTCAGCCACAACAGTTGGGTGAGAGATTTAAGAGCTTAGCGTTTGTTTACGATATTTTAAGCACATAAAAAGAGTAAGGCTACCGGTTTAAACAGGTCCATGATATTGTGCAATATGTCATTATATAATATGACAGCTCGCATGATATACAAGAAAACCCTCAATCAAACTTGCAATATATATATTTTTTTAGTCCCTCTTTGCATACATTGAATGGTGACAACCGATGTTTTACAACTACCAACTGGAACAGATGTCAAAAAGCATATGTATGCCTAACCCATCAACACACATATCTCTCAGTGAAGTTTAATTGCTATCAAAATATTAGGGTCCCCATATCCATGTTTACAATAGAAATGCACACTTCCCATCGAAGGTGTTAGAAAAAGAGACTGATACTACAATCCAAAAGTGACAGCGAACAGATGGATGGATAAAACTACTCTTTTTTATGTATTTTTAAAACAAAGAGATGGGTTATGAGCATCATAAATTTGTTAGTACATTTAGCTTCGGTTTTCAAATACACATTTTTATGGACGTTGACCAGAAACATATGACAATTTTTTAGCCATAAATATAACACTGCAAGTTTCATGGAGAGGTGTATATGTTGGAAATACAACCGGCTACTTTTTTCTACAGAATATGTAAGCAACAAAAACTACTGGTTTAAAATTTGTTTTGCTTTCGATACGGAATTATATTATATTGTCACTAGTTGTACTGAAAAGCTGTACATGTTACGCTGTACTCAATTTATAATGTTTTTACCTTCGAATATAATCTGCCATGTTCCTGTATTTTTGCAACTGGTAATTTAGCCTCAGTGATTTTTGTAAAATAAATAATCACAAACATATATAAAATCACACACGTATATATGGATTAGTACGAAAACACGAATAGTAAGTAGTCAAAGTTAAGCAGAAGAAGTTAGTGTATCTACAAAACCTAGGTAATCTGTTAAAAATATTTTAAAATTAATCTCTTGAAAATTGTTATTTTATAATGTTTTACACATCGTCATTTTAACATAATAGATTTAATACCACCCTCTCTGTATACACCCAAGTTGTACCCGTTTCCTTTCATTGGATATTAAAAGAATACATTTCATTACGTTATAGATTACTATACGAGAAGAAGTAAAATAACTCTTTTACTTATACAAATGTTACTATTATAAGCTAACCAAATGAAAAATCTAAAACTTCAGATTTTTAAATTAATATATAATTCATGTACGTAAGCTACATTTGTGTTTCCTGTGATTTTCGCACTCTTACATTTTATTTTTATATCAGTTAGTAGTGAGTGTAATGTGTCATTTGGGCTGCTCCCAATGGGAGGCAGATTAATTTAGATAGTTGTTTTAGGAAATTGTATTATTATAGAAAATTTGATATATACCTACACATTTCTACAAATCTTTGGACAAAAAATGAGGATTCAACAAACAAAATATCTGGAGATGTAAATCTCAAAATAATCATATCATTCTTACCTGAACAGGGAGGGAAAAGAACACATGTTAAAATACACGTGAAAAGCATGAGACACATGTAATATGAAACGTGTTATGTATTAATAAATAAACACATTTTTATGAAATTGAACGTCATTGGGAGTCTTCCAATTTATTTTATAAAAGACCAAAACCTAGCCAAAGCGACCAGTTTAGTGTACTTTCCCCTGAAATGTGGTGAAACCATGGGTGACTGCTGAGTACATAGAATGATACAGCAATAGGAAGACTGGTGTTAATGAGAGGAGTGGCCGATAGTAGGTCCATTAATCTGAAACAAGCTACCAGGTTAAGATGACACGGGCGCTGAAGCACACAATACACAGTATGCCCCCTTAAGCCGGCGCGGTGGCTCATGCTGTAGCGCGTGAGCCTGGCATGCTAGCGGTCCTGAGTTCAAATCTCGGGGCCGGCGGGTGTGTCATTCGTGGTGGACGAAGCCGTGCCTTGGGGGTTTTTCTCGGGGTTCTCCCGTTTCCCCCTCTCATTCCACCAACACTCTCCACTTCATCTCACCTTTCCCCCTTTTCATCATCATCCCGTTTCCACTTCCGGTATCGGGCCTGCTTTGGCAGTCAGCCTCTCCCGTCCTCCCCGCTGCTTGTGGTCAAGAGGTTGTTGGTGGTGTGTGTCGCGGACTTGTCGGGGCTCCGGTTGGAGGGACCGAAGGGGGTGGCGTGTGTCGCGGACCTGTCGGGGCTCCGGTTGGAGGGACCGAAGGGGGTGGCGCATACGTGGCATGGTAATAAGGCTTGCTGGATGTAGGGGAGCTCCGTGGGGGCCTGCGGGGGGATCTGCAGTCCTGGGCGGCCTATGGGCACGCAACTCATTCCATCCCGGAGGTAGGTACAATAAGCCTGCGGCTTCGGTGCTTAGGGGCGTTCCCACCCCGCCTCCCGCCTAAAGGGCACTTATTCAATTCAATGCCCCCTTAAACAAACCACATCTGCTGCTCACTAAGATGGATCGCCTTGTCCCAACACCTATGGACAAATCCTCCCCCCCTTTGCTCAATTTCACGCGGATTATGAGCCAAATAAACACCATAACATCTTATTGTGATTAAGCAAGAATTATGACTCATACATGGTGGCATTTTATGGCAAGTTGAGTGGTGATACTTAATGTCTGACCAGCAGTAATAACTCTTCACAAAATAATAAGTTACAGACCAGAAATTCCAGTTTATATAAATTGTTCTACTACCTCTGAAGATTAAGATATGTCCATAAATAAAACAAGTAGGCCTACCTGTAAAGCAGCTGATTCCAGACTCAAACTCCGTAGTACATTAATGTCATTCTTTCTCACAACATTAAGCTCGATCAACCAAGTTATACTAAAAATACCATTTTCTCTCTCAAATTTATGTTTATGTCATCCTAGGTGTTTCGGTAATAATTTATGTTCAGTGTAATCTTTAAATTTACCTTCGTGTTTGTCATCATTTTACATGTTGCGTACGCTTTTCACGTATATTTTCACTAAAAGAACTGGCATATTAATTATTATTAAAACATTTCACTCTTCTACACTTATAAATCATTATTCCTTTATAAAGAATAAGATAAACCATAACTAGAATATAGAGAAATAAGCGTTGCACGTGGTAGAGTGAAATAGTAATTTTAACTGAAATATTTAGGATTATATATATATGATATTAACCAGAAAATATAAATACGATTTATTTTATTTATTTGCGTGTCCTTAAGTATATTCCTAACCATGCAAAATGTCACACAACCGGAATACAAAAACAAGTTTGACGTCTTCAGAGTAAATAAAAAACGGAAAGAAATATTTCTCAAACTTCTTGTGCATGAAAGACAGCAGGGCAGCCTAGCTAAAACAGAATGAATTATTTTTGTTTTAACTTGGTTTCATATAAATTTGCGTGCGGTCTATTACAATATCGTGTCTTGACTTCAATTAGTTCTTAAGGTTTACTTGCAGGGATTTTTAATTCAGAAATTAAAAAGTGTTATTATTTCAATTCTTTATTCATTAATTATCATTCTTAATATCTATAACCCCTCCCAAAATGCCTATTTAGATCACAAGTTCACCGTTCGCTGTTCGCTGCAAACAAATAACAATGCTACAAGAGAATAAGGAAACTTTGGTTACCATAAAAAAAATTAATTATTTTTGTTACAAAAACGGAAATTCATGCCAAGAAAACAGCTGAAACTAAACAAACTGCGTACAAATTACATGAGAAAATTTGTGAGGGGTTGTGATGGAGGCGTGAGGCCTGGTAACATAATAAAATGCTGATGAGTCGGTTTGCTACTAAGATGGTTACGTTTGTACGTACAGAGAGCAGCGAGAGTAGGTTTTTTATGGTATCAAATTATACGTTGAGTAGGTATGATGGGAGGAATTAAAATATTCCGCCTCCAGCGCGGCCGCACGCAAACTC
This sequence comes from Ectobius pallidus, assembly GCA_964059195.1. Classification (NCBI taxonomy): domain Eukaryota; kingdom Metazoa; phylum Arthropoda; class Insecta; order Blattodea; family Ectobiidae; genus Ectobius; species Ectobius pallidus. Next base: position 104,152,256 of record CAXKWD010000002.1, on the reverse strand, counting down.
TCAATCTTGAGAACCATGACCGATAGCAACGTGTACACTCCAGAAACCCCTCTTTTCGCGATATGTTCTTGTTAGGAATCATGTGCAGATTCCAATGACACATATTTCTAGGTGCTGACCGGCGAGCCTGATTATATGTAGTTTTAAATTCAAAACAGAACAAATTTTTGCACTATATAATATGTAGTTTTAAATTATAAGTAGACTCAATTTCTATCTAGAAGGATTTAAGAATGCAAATAATACAATCATTATCTACAATAATCTACAGCTATGGTTGCAAATAATGTATCTTAATGCTGTACTTCTATATTTCAAGCATTGAGTTGAGCATTATATTAGGATATCGTGTGTTTTCCTAAAGCTCTTGGGACTGCATTCCCTACATTGAGCCTACATTTAATCAACCTATAATAGTCTCTGGAAGAATTGCACTTCTCCAGCTATTTCTACTGGTGAGTTTTCCTTTGCTATTCCAGAAAATAATAAAATCAGGTAAACTGATGAATAATAAAGTGCCAGATGGAGTTAATAGGCCATATTTCAGAAACTATTGAGTTTTAGACCACTGTTTCTTGAGAAAGTTTCATAAGCATTTGTGAAGGAATAATGGGCGAACAACATAACGGAATTACAACAAATGCCTCACATCTAAAGCAAGGCGTGATATAATAAATTGAAAAACATCTGACTGCTTTGTATTCAAGGCCGTCAGTGATTAGCAACGTGGCTTTGTAGTATAGTGATGGTCTGCCATTTAAAAAGCAAAGGACCATTAATTAGTCATTACTCCGGTACCGGTCAACCGAGTTGGTCCAAAATCAATAGACTTCTTTCCATGGACGTTATAAATGTGTATACCAAGTTTCATGAAAATCTGATAAATCGTATTTGAGTTATCGCGCGTACAGGTAGGCCTACATGGACAGACAGACCGATAGACATTTTCCCGTCCACCACACAATCTCAGAAAGTACCATTCTGGCACTTAATAAAAGGAGTAAAAGGAGTAATAATACAAGTATGTAAACTTTTGGGGTTTATGCTATATGGATCAAATTCCGGTATGCAACTAGTGAGTTAGACCTGTTTTAGCATAAGCATTTCAAATTAAATTCCAATTTCACCATTATCCTAATAGTAATGGTTGTATTATTAACCTGTTCACAGCTACTGACGTGTATTTGCGACACCTCAGAAGATTGTATAGAAGCGAGTATATAATTTGATAGTATATCCTAATATTTTACTTAAAATGTGCATATGTTTACCCAAATGTTAGAATTGCCATTTATAGGTACTATCTGACTTGCTAAAATGTTCCTAATACATTTAAAATTTAAAATCCACTGATGATTTTACTCTATGATTGCTTATATAAATACAATATATAAAATTCAGCTCTTTATTTTTCAGAGAAAATGTGGTTTTGTGATCATAAATAATATTGAAAAACTATAAAAAGTAGATTACTTAATTTCAAAATAATTATAATATTACACCATATAATTAATTAATATTAATCTTCGTAATGAAAACATGTCTCTTCGGATAGAGACAGTAATAATCTAGAAACTTAACTATTATCTATGTTTGTATGGATTACACGAACGAAGGATGAAAAGGACTAAAGTTTCAAGGGTGTAGGAAAACAGAAGGGGAGTAGAGGTGTCTTTCGACAAACTTTGAAGAGCAACATCTCCGTCTTAGTTGTAAGTTTACGCTAGGCAGGTCAGGAACAAAGTGTCTTTAGATTTCAAACAGTTAGTACGGGTTTCTTCTAAGTCACCGATATTCTACGGTATTGTTTCATATTCTATCTCTACCCAAGTCCGTTAATGAGCACCCCCAAAAAGTTAGTACGGTGATACAATGGAACTTGGCGTCTTCTATACGCCATATATGAGATAATGGAGCTCAACCCCTTTGTTAACTGCCAGAACAGAGAAATTCAATCTGTGAATAAAAATAGTATATGGAATCGAGAGGTTTGCTTAAGTTGAAGAATATCATTGGTGAATTTTGTATATCTAATCCTTTTGGCACTAAAAATCTTCAGAATCCGTAGTACCTGAGGAATTTAGAAGAAAAAAAGTACCCCAACTTATTTTCTACGCTATGGTAATTAATTAGACACACATTTTTGTAGTTTGATTGTTATTTGCTTAGGTGTGGATATTGTACAGTGCATTCGGTCTTTTAGTTCGAGAAAACTGTACAATGCGTCTTTCGATTTCGCACTATCTGTGTCCGTGTTCTTCAAGTATCTTCAAGAAATATTCCAACTCACTTTTTACCTGGTACATTGGGTTTCTGTAATTTGAAACAAAATTTTATTGCCGTCTTATTGATGACTGAAAGATTGCTGATCACATGTTTCAAATTAATTTATCATAGCCAGGATATCTAAGCTTGCAAATGGAAAGGATATGACTACTTTCATATGGCTTACTTTTAAATAAATTAGGCCTATCTCCTTTTATTATGACAAAACTTATTAAGGAATATTACATTTCAGTGGTGTCTAAACTTGTAAATAAAGCAAAAATAATTCCATGAAACTATGTACGTTCTTCAAGCATGCATCACGAAGTTCTGCACAATAGACTAATAAAGATTTCTCTGCAAACAAAATTTTAAAATATTTTCACAAAAATATCCACTTCAATTAGTGCCCATTGAGGTCTTGACTGTGTGTTATTTTCGGTCAATTAATAAATAAATGACAAAACGGAATATATTAAATACACCGAAGGTTAAACCACTGTAGTATCAGTCGTTCGAAACGACATGGCACATGAACTGCGCTGAACCAATGCTTAAGGGGTGACAGGAAGAGAGGAAGGGTACAAAAGCAATCTGGCAACTCCAACATTTTGTCTACTGCGCATCATAAATCCATGTGCCATGTTGTTCCGAACGACTAGTACAAACCGGAAGGTCACAAGTACAATCCCCGATGTGGCCATTTGATCCTTTTAATTTAGTGAACCCCTTTAAGATAGTCTACATTATGAGATTTACGCCGAGGCCAATGAGGCACAAGCTTCGAACAGCCGACGTCGTACGATGAAACAATGTAACCTAACCGAGAACACCAAATCATAATAGGTTTCGAACATTTATGCAGGAATTGAAGACTCAAGTTTTGTTTTACATGTACCAGCATGACGTTTAATGTGTATGGCCAGTCACTCCACAGCATAAACAGTGTAGGCCTATCGACTACATCTGCTACAGTCTACATCAGTGTCCGGCAGATGCTGCAGTTGTGACGTAAGAGCCAGTCATCTCGCAAGAGCTTCGGAGAGAGAGCAGTTGAGTTGTATTGCTGTCAATACGCATCAGCGCAGTGGCGTTCACTGCAGCAGTAGAATTGTATGGTAAATTTAGTGCATTCAAAGTAAAACTAGACTTATGAAAACGTCACCTCACTCTCGGAGACACGTCACATTTTCCAAAGTTGTCTACAGTATGTCATCGAATTACAGACCTAAATAATTATGTGCAAATATTAGAAGAACTGGATCAGGAATTTGATTGCCGATTTCAAGATTTTGCAAACCTCCAATCCGATATTTGCATATTTGCGACACCATTTTCTGTGGATATTTACAGTGTTTCAACGTCATTGCAACTAGAAGTCATTGATTTGCAAAGTGATATTAAAATGCAAGACCGATTTCAAACAAAAAGGATTTATCTATATTTTATAGAAGATTTCCCCAGGCAAGATTCCATTTAAGAACGATTCTGTTCAAAACAAAGAGGCGTGGCTGTCATAGCCCGCACGTGAGAACGCACGTGTTCACCATGTTTAATGCTAGTTTGTTTATTCTCAGTACAACTCATCCGCAGGGTCGTCGTGAACAATGAATCCTTTATGTTTTGTTTGCTAATTGATATACTATAATGATGAGAGATGCCAGTGAGAGTTTGTTATTTCACGTGTAAATATTGATATTATTATTGCATGAACTTACGAACACTCGTTAGCCACGCTCTGGTAATGGCGCATGCTAATGACATTAACCAATCACGTTTTGTCACATGATGCGAATTTTCCGCGAACTCTCTGTGAGTTCACCTCCCCTTTGTTTTGACTAGGATCAAACTAGAATGGGATCAATAATAGAATGTTGAGTATATTTGGATCGACGTAGGCCTATGTATGTGAACAGTTCTTTTCGTGTATGAAGGTCTACAAACCACAACATAGGAATCACCTATCTGATCAGAACTTAAAAAATGTTCTTCGTTTGTGTGTTAGCCAGACTATGACGCCAAATATTGCAAAATCAGTGGACGAGAAAAGAGGGGAAAAAATCTCGACAATGCCTTCAGCTTGGGCACGATAGTGACACAAAGTAAGGGTGTGTATCACAAGTCTGAATAGGCCTATAGGCTACTTTTCTCACAAAGGTGTATAGTTTAATTTGTATATTTTGTGTAGTTTGTATATTTGGTGTATTCTGTATATTTTGTATACTTTAACATTTTTCAGTTTCCGAGTAGACAAAGTTTTGCAGTACTGCTTAAAGTATTCTCATGTTTTATGTATTTGTAGTTTATAGCAGTTTCGGAGCCTCATTTAAGTATGCGGAGGCTTCCGCACCTGGATGTATTATGCATTTCAGATTATTGTAAGTAGGGCCTATATTAAATTTCATTACAAACAAAACTGTTCTGTTACATTGATTTATCACAGTTGTACTCTTTTGTTTTCGTATAAATGTATTGTAATTGTGCTATTACCATACTATCAACGAAAACGGAGCGCACTCTGTCAGTGCATAGACGTCGTACCGCCACTGGCCAGGAGAACCATTTCTCCACGCTGCGCTTTGCTCAGTACGGAGATATTGCCGAGCGAAGAGCGTTGCTGCTCTGTAGTATGACGTCACGGAGCACGGATCATGCCGGTCACTGGTCTACATGAAGATGATAAAGGGACAATTTGTTTACATTCATAAACATCACTGGTCACCAATTATCATCATTATCATCATCATCACTACACGGTTTAGGCAACTGCCCGTTCTGAATTCACAAAACATCAGCTCAACGCTTCCTAGGTCTTTCAACATCTCGTCGTCCTCCAGCTTGGTAATTCTTTGCAAGTAGTGGCTACCTTTCCTCACTCATCGATTCATGTGCTCAATCCATTTTTGTCTGTAAGTCATTACTTTATCATTTAAAGGTTCTAATTTTAGTTCCTCCCTTATTTTTCATTGTTAAACTTGTGAAGTTTGGTGCAACCCTCTACTTGTCTAAGGAACCTCATCTCTGCCGTCTGAATTCGATCTTTTTTGTTTTTTCGTTGGAACACAAGTTCCGCAGCCGTACAGCATTGAGCAGATATCACACCCTAGATATCTGAAATTTGATACTTGTTCTAGATTTTGACCCTCCATAACAATTTTAGTTCACACTGGATTTTTACTTTTAAATACCATAATCTTTGTTTTTGTTCATGATATCTTAAAATCATATAATTTACTCAATTTGTTTAACTCATACAAAAAGTTTCTCCATTTATGTGTGGAACATAAATCGGATATAATTTATTTATAATTTGATAGTTCCTTCGTTATAAAAGCAATATGGAACTTGTTCGCTTTTTATCTCTTCCTGATTATACCTGAGCTCAATCTTATTTAATTGTCATCCCGTGATACACTCTCCCACCTCTTCTTATAAGAAATGCTTAGTGAACCTAACCGATCCTTATATATACATTCGAAACCTATTCATAAATAATTTCAGTCCGAGCACAACACTGAATGCTTATCTCTAATTCATAGCCAGACAATGACAAGAAACTAAAATGACCAAATAACTGACAGTGACATGAAAAAAATCAATAAGCATAGACTGAAGAACTTAATAGACGTTTTCAAAGCTTTAGATAGTTAAAATACTAATTTAATTCACTTTTACACAACAGAGAACATTGCATGACCAGCATGAAGAATGATAAAAATCCTACGAAAATTTCACGCAAGACGTTCCCCCATTTGGGGTTATCAAATATTTTAGTCAAAAGCTTTATAAAATATTCTTTATGATAATATGATACTTGTGTCTTGCAAAAGCCTGCAGCGCTCTTTTACTTGTGAGAACATGGTTATTGAATGTAAATGAAAACAATGAAATTACTGCAATGATGGAAACCTTTTTAATGAGGCAGGAAGTCAAGACCAGGTAACAAAAAAATCTAACGTTCTTACTCACGAATATATCTGCATATGTCGTCAGCGAACCAAGAAAAAATTATAGTCTTCAGCGGTGGTTCTACAATGATTCCTATGCATAGAGAGCATATAGGGGTTTTGTTATTTAAGAATATCAACACATCTGAAAACTCCTTTCGTTAATGAAGTCATGATCAGATGAGTAGCCTAAGTCAAAATCGACTGCAAATACGGTTCACACATGTATTGGTGCACGTAGCACTGTTGAAATCAGCCTTCTCTACCGCGTAATATAGCCTACTAGTGTTCAGAATTAAAGCAACAAACTGATATTTCTCCTTCCTGTGTCTACTGTACGAGATATTCATATAAATTGTAAAGCTATATCCGTACAGTCGTGTTCTGAACTGAAGATGGCATTCCTGTCATCTTACAAATATGCAAACGATGGCGTCAGTGCACCAATCAAAAGGGCAGTGCACTTATCAAAAGGGGCACTGCAGCTTAGTGTTTGCTGCTTAGTCCAATATCATCGTTTGCTGTGTAAACATTTACTACAGGTGGTGGATGTTTTCCTGGAATCTGAAGATATTGCATGCATGGATTGGCCTGCTCGCTCTCCCGATTTGAATCCTGTATAGAGTATGTCTGGGATGCACTGGGGAGACGACTTGCTTCACGTGAACATCCACCAACCATTCTCCAGGCCTTGCGAGCTGCTCTGCAGGAAGAATGTGCGTTATTGCCTCAAAATGAGATTGATGAATAAATGTAATATATTGGTCTTGTATAATAAAGTTATCTAACACTAAATGAAAATAAGAAAATTTGAAGCCTGTTAAGTGTAAGTATGGAGGACAAACACAATATATATATATATATATATATATATATATATATATATATGTATGTTCTATTTCTCATTCTGGATTCCACAGTTCATATCTTTATGTGTTTAGTATTTCAAATACTTTTTTCAACTTATTACGGTAGACTGATCTTGTGTTAATTTAGAGTTTAATTCCAAACAGATCTGTTATGTTAATATTATCCATCGATATTAATTTATCATTAATAGCGTCTTTATTTTAAAATATCACATAATGAAATCAGTAAGAACAATAATATCTGAACACTCATATTAGAATATCCGAGTCTGCAAAACAAACGTCCCTTTCCCTCTTTATACATTTTCACACATGGTTTCGCTCCTTGAATGAAATACATATTTTTGTAATGATCTCCTTGGAATAAAATAAAATAGTATTGAAGTAAATTAACGTGTGAACAGATCATGCGCGAACAACCGTAAGCTATTCCGATATTAAACTCTCAGCAACGGTCAAATTCTGTGTCAGGTAGGGGAAGAAAAGCGGACCGACTAAAATATCTAAGTTGCCGATTTGAACCACTGCGCATGCCTAGCGGCATTGACAGGATAGCAGGGAATGTATTGAAATTTGTCTTAGTGTCGACTGTTGGCTTAGCCCATTTCGAAATCCAATCAGCTACAAGAATCGGTTCGCTTTTTTTTTCTCCTAGCAGAGTCGGCCCGTTTTTTTCCCCCTACCTGTACATCAACTACAGAGCTCTATAACGACTCGTCCAAGTCGTAATAATGAATACATAATTACTGAGCTTATAATGATGCCGGTGGAAAGCGGTCTGTCTCTACCGCTTAAAACTGAATGGAGCTAAAATGCACTGTACTTCGTATTTAATACTGTTAGGGTAAGGATCGTTTAGCAAGTCACTTCCATAATATCGACAATTCACTAACGTAATTCATATCCATCAATACTTCCATGTCCATCATATTATTGTTTCGCATACAAGCCGCCACTGGTACAATGCAAATTGTGTACAAAAATACATGATATAAAAATGTTGTCAATAGGAGTTTATATGTTTGTTTGTTCGGATATTTGATAGCCTCAAGATAGAGAACCGGATGTTTCAGTAGCCGTAAAACACTTAGTAGCTTGCATATTTAAATAGGTCTACATGCCTCGAAGTAAAACAAAGAAAATTAATATAGATACTCTAATTACAAGGAATACATTGCGTAACATGTATTTTAAAGTCTTATTTCCACAGAAGCTGAAAGAAGCATGAGTAACGACAAACTGTCCGCGGAGTATTTGACCAGGATAGAAATAATACATATATATATATAAGTTTATATATATATATATATATCTTTTCCCGTTCCATTACAGGTTACAATAAAACTATTTCAGAACATTAAAAAAATTAAAACTGAAGAAAATCTTATTTAATTATTATCTTCGCGGTCACATCTTTTCTTTCTTCAATAATTTAAGTTTTCGTTCACTCCAACCAATGTCAAATATTGCTAATAAAAGAGACATTCATTCGCAAGATATAAAAGTTAGTAGCAAATCAGTCCCTCAGTAAGTTGTTGATTACTTCCACGCACTTTTGTTAACATACTTCAGAACTTATAAAATTATTCAAAGTGCCCTTATTGCTCATTAGCTAACCTGATCTAGGTAGAAATTGTTTGCACTAACAGTTTCCTTCATAAAGTACAACGCACATAGTAGAATAGTATGGGTACTATAACTGATTTTATAACCCACAAACATGATATTCTCTGATAGCAGACATAAAAATTGACATTAAATATTTTCATTGGAACACAATATCCACCAGCATCTTGGTTTTAAAATAAATATGTCAAATAAATATGTAGGTCTAAAATAATAGCCTATAAGCAATTGATCCGCGGAATTTAAACTAAATAGTTAGAACCACTTTAGAGAAAATACTAAAATCTGTGTGTGTTTTTTTTTTTTTTTTTTTTTTTTTTTTTTTTACGTCAAGAATCATGTGCTTAACCTCACATCCTGGAAAGATGCTTAATGCATTGGCTTACACTTTCATTTTAATATATATTTCCGTTATTGAACTCTGGTATTCACAAACTGGCTCACAAACATTTTTAAATTGAAAAATGGTACTTTTGAGCACAGTGTACCAACAAAATGTATTTCTGAAGAAAAAAACTCATCATCTAATTTCTAGGTGGAATATAACAACATAACCCTTCCCAGTTATAACGATATGATATGGTCACAGAAAATAAAAAATGCAAAACAAAAATAAATATGATAGGAATTATTAGAATTGCATACCAAAAACAAAACACTTAAAAAATCACTGAACTTGAACTCTGTTTTAGGCAGCGATTGTAATCTATTAATCAGTAAACGTCCCCTCTGCAACAGTAGATGTCAAGCAATGACGTTCCATTTAAGCTACCTGATATAACAAAATGTATCAAATAGTATGTATACAGTCATTCAACTTCGCAGCTCCATCTGTGAGAGAGCTTATGACAGAACACATGTCAAGAATGTTGGCATATTTATCAGCGATGTTTGCCAAGTTATATTATGGGCATTTAGTTAAAAGCTGTTTCAATAAAATCAGCAAGAAGCATCCAGAAGCGAAAAGGCATTTAAAGAAATCTCCAGCATTAATTGAATCCCGGTATAGAATGGAATTAGTTTAGAATAATGAAATGAAAACAAGCTATGCAAATACTGAAATATAACGTATTTATGCGTTAAAATTACAGATTTACAAAGTAATAAAAATTATTTTTATGAGGACATATAATGTTCGTAAAGGCTATATATAAGAGAATAAAACCAGTGTTGTTACAGCATCTTTGTCGTTTTTGGCAATTTCACTTAATTTGCATTGCTTGTGAAAACAAACGTTTCCGTTGCATCTCTTACATTTATTTACGTATCATAAGGCTCTGAAATCAGCTGCAAGAGTCGCTCCGCTTTTTTTCCCCCTACCTGTACATAACACGAGAGGATTTTGTTACGCTATTTTCTTTTCGGGTTTGCAGTCAGGAAAATGATTTGGAATTCTCCAACGTTTCAGAGGGCGACATTGTCTCCATTCTCAGTGATTAGCTGAGCTTCTCTCAAACCTTTTCAATAGTAATCTACCTCTTATTATCTTTAGGTTTTGGATGCATTTGTTCCTACTTCGGCATGTGGTGACATAATCTACTATTCCGAATCCACCAGGATGGAGGCAGAGCCGGCCTCTGAAATTTTAGACAATGGGTAATTACTCATCTGGCTGCAAACTCGAAAAGAAAATATCCATACCGTTAGTGATTGGCAGAATCGATTGATTTTAAGAATCGAGTAATTTGTTCTCGATTAATATAAGGAATGAGGTTATCACTCGAATGTAAACGTTCTCGGATGAACGCAAGGATCCGAGAACTCGCGGTGCGAGATATGAGAACTGGAGTCAGTATCCGAGTACTGAAGACTGACTCGACTGATAACTTCGCATCATTCGGATGTTCAGCTCGGCAATTTAGTCATGTTACAAGATCTACTGCTATACGTTCCCGAAATGGGTGTGGCCCTCGCATACAGTGAACCATAGTGCAATAGGAGATAGTTTCACGCAGCGCTGTCAGATATTGCGTTAATGGCATTCTCCTACAAGCGTTCACAGAGTAAAGATCCATAAGATAACGCTGTCTCGTCTGCCGTGCGAAGGTATGTTAAAAGTCGGCAGTTTGGCAACACCGAATTGCTCTGTATGCGTAGTAGCTTTACGTTCTTATATGCCTTTTTTTCCCTGCAACTCTTATATCCCGTTAACGAACTAAACCGAAGTAATACGAATGCGCGATCACTCGAGAACCCTTCCTTACATTACATTTCTCGTAGCATTAAATAAATCGAATACGATTCTTGATTTCTCGAGAACTTTCAAGAATCGAATAATTAGATTATTTCGTTCGAGACCAGTGGCATAGCCAGAAAATAGTTTCAGAGAGGGTCGAAAATGCCGGGTGGTTTGGGGGCTATAGCCCCAAGAAAGGGGGCTTCACTCCCCGGAAGATTTTTAAATGTTGAACTGATGAAAAACACATTTTACGCTATTTTAGCACTGAAAAACTAGTTAGATGATTTGTTATATCATATTTGACACGCTATCAGAACTTGTTATAAATTAATAAATATGAAAAAATAATACAAGACTAGAATTTTAGGATTTGATTTCGAAGGGTCCGGACCCCCTGGACCCCCCTTCTCTTTGCCACTGTTCGAGAACTCCCATCACTATATACAGTACTTTATAGTACAGTACTTTCAAGTCATACGAGAGAATTCGTTAATGAACTCACTCTAATCTCCCAGGAGTCAGTTACAGCCATTATGTGGATTAATGACTGCATGTCACAGGAAGTTTAAGACATCCTGTAAAAATACGTAGCAGATTTTTCACTGTTAAAATTCGAAGTCAAGAGTCTGAAGCTAACAAAAATCATGATTATCATTAATAATTATAACCCTTTAGGCTTAGATAGCTTTAAATAGAAACAGTATTAACAGAACTTCAGACATATCCTAAGAAGTTACAGTTAAAAAAACCTACATCTTTACAGACAATTAAGGAGCTGGTAAAGAATTGCGTTTGCTAATTAATGTGAGTTCAAGCAATATATCTGAGTAATACGTCACCGCAAAGGAACCTAAGGCCATTCCTGCCCCACAAGCGGCTATTACCTCTGTATACCACTTATACTAATTGCTAAGTGTCCTGCAGAATTCCACTGCGTATTCACAACAACAAATAAAAATACTGCAGGAATGTAATTGGTTGCAGTGAGGAAGTACCACAAATACAAAGAGTAGCTGCTATAAACTGGTAGCATTCCACACTTGCAACTAAGTACATAATGATTACTTACATTCTGAGCTTGGTGATTAGAAGTGTTCTCTTTTTTTATTAAAATTTAATACTTTTAATTTCTTTGAATATCTCTCTCTATCTCTTTCTCTTAGTTTAACCTCACACATTGTAGGAACGTTTATGCGACCCACGCCGCCAGGGCCTTACTGGACCTTGTCCCGCATGATGTTGCATCTTGATAATAAATGTTTAATAGATTTATTTATTAGCCTACTTATACTGGCCTAACTATTTATGAATAATTGCACTGAAATAACCAAATCCTATTACGTGACTTAATTAGTTCTATTGGCGAATGCTTACTTCTACTGGTTAAACATAGGAAATATAACGAGAAGTTTTGAAACTATCGATACATGTACCAGCGACTCATTCTCTAGGCAATTTCGATAGTACGAGTTGCATTTAGGCTATAATGATTATTTTACGAATAAAATGGAAGAAATAATTAATAAACCTATTTATTAGCGAATATTTGGACGTGTATTTTCTGAATAACTTGCGTAAGACTTCCTGTTCAAGTGCGATTGCATTAGGTCTAAACTGTACGTAGCTGTTGTTTGTGAATAAAATACGGTCGCAGGCATTTTGCCAAATGTATAATATAATTGCTGTAAAAATATAGTTTACTCGTGAGACGCTGATTCGTCAACAGAAGTACGCCTAATTCACTTTATTTGTAGAATATATCTTGAAATATCACTACAACTCCTTAATTATTCTATTACGCGAAAGATAACCAAATTTACAGAGGTAAGAATGTTTCATTTACCTTGTGGGGATCATTGGTCTATACTCAGTGGCGTAACTAGAACACTTGGGGCCCGGGGCGGATTTATTTTCGAGGCCCCCTCCCCCCAACAAAAGCTAGAAACACGGCTATTTTTAACTTCTTTTTCTATGGTTAGCCTTTTTTGTTGTCGTCTTCATGGCCTAATATATACGGTAAATAATAGACAGAATAAGGGAGCAGTATTTATTGTATTTATTTATTAAATACAAACAGGCGTTAGTCAAATAATATTAACAAAATACAAATGTGTGCATAATTAAAAAAAATATGAAATGAGGAAAGCGTTATGGCAAAATAAGAAACTTAAACAAATGAAATTTTATGGTAACAAACAACAGTTTTAATTTTAGTGGGAGAGTCAGTTAATAAATTAGCAAAACTTTGAATTCTATTAATTCAGAATATGTAATAGGCTCGAGTCCCCTTTAAAAATTGTCTTTTTCTAGCATTTATGTCAGAAAATTGTCTAATTGTCTTATGTAAGTTATTTTCATAGCCAAATTGTTCTCGATGGATAACATCATTTGGTCTGATTTGGCTCAATTCATTCACTATTATATTAGGGTGGAGCATCAATCGGAGGCCCCCATGGTAAGTGGGCCCCGGGATGAACCGCCCCCACCGACCCCCGCTAGGAAAGCCACTGTCTATACTTAGAGGCAGTAGAGTACAGTCGTATTAACTTATAATTTCTATATTGCCCGCATAACTGTTTCTTCTATTTCTCGTTTGAAGCTCAACCAACCTAACATTAGTCATCTTATTAAGAATGGTGCTTGCTACTAAAATATAACACTATGATTGGCTGATTTCAGATCCGTTCTTATACGTTATTGGTATGTGGCCTGCGTAAGTGTCAAACATGTTATAGAAATTTGAGTGAAGCTACAATTTAATGTATTCAAATCAAATCAACGCATCTGTCGTCTGAAGTAATGTCCCATGAATATAATATAAATTATTAATTAAAATTATATAGCCTAATTGAGTGCTCAAAGTAAAGATGCAACACTGTACAGTACGAGAGACCGTAAACTCAATTAAGTGTAGAAACAATGTAGGCGTATTTAAAATTACATAGTTTCATGGGAAATGAAAATTACTCCCTTCGAGTTTGTAAGGAATGGAACTAAAGTTTGTATGCACGAATATAACGGCTATATAATTAACCGTCCAAGTAGTTTGATGTCTTCTAGAAGTCTGAGTTAACTGCATATAGTAAATTAATGTCTTGACGCAATAAGAGAAATTACATTTATGTCGTTATTCTTTGTGTTGGTGCATAAACATGTATGTAAACAGCTACCTTAATGAAGATTGATAGCTACATGTATGTAGTGCCGCGAGATAATATCTTTAACTTCATGTCAATTCGCACGAACTCTTTTACAAATGGCGACATAGTCTAGTTTCTTATTAAAGATATTCTAGATCATTAAGGCATGCTTTGAGCTAATTTACCAGTTTTTAATCAATTCTCCGGGATAAAGTTGTTTTGATATTAATAGCCTAGATCTCGTAAATAGTTTTTATTTGGCTTATTTTTTTACCAAATACGCCAAAACAATCCTTTAAGTACAGGTTATTAGACCAAAATAAAAACAAAATAAGATAGTCAGAGATAAGCTACCCTTGAACGAAATACGCTTGTATATCGTGTGCATGGGGGTAATGTCGTGGCGCACTTGGTTAATGGGAGTAGGCCTATGTAGTGGTGCACTTGGTCAATGGGGGTATGTAGAGGCGCACTAAATTAATGGGATTATTTCATGGAGCACTTAGTTAATGGGGTTATGTCTTGGCGCACTTGGTTAATTGGGTTATGTCGTGGCGCATTTGGTAAATGGATTTATCGTGGTGCACTTGGTTAATTGGTATTTCGTGGCGTACTTGGTTAATGGGGGTATGTCATGGCGCATTTGGGTAATGGGGTGTGTCGTGACGCACTTTGTTAATGGGAGTATGTCGTGGCGCAGTTGGTTCATGGGGTGTGTCGTGGCGCAGTTTGTTATTGGATGTATGTCGTGGCGCACTTTGTTAATGGGAGTATGTCGTGGGGCACTTGATTAAGGCACTGAATTATAAACCGGAAGGTCGCGGATTCGATTCCCGATCAGCTCAATGTGATTTTTCAATTGAGGTCAGCGCAACAGTGAGATCAAGAGTGGTCTAATCAAGAAAAGAATGTTCCAGGTTCTCATAAAAATAATATCTCTGAAACATCTTAACAGTAGACTATGTTAACATTGTAGTAAAGTTGACCAAGCACCACAGAAACCCCCACTACCAACAAAACTGTAATTTTTTCAAATTCTATCAAAAAAGCTAGTGTAGAACTTTCACTTGCTTTTTCTCTAAACTTCTCACTGTTGCGCTGACCCCCTCAATTGACCTAATCATTCTGATGGCAAGTTGATTCGGCCTCTAATAGAAATGAGTACCAGGAGCAATTATGGGGGAAATGCGGCCAGTGTGTAAGGCTGACAACCTTACCACCTTCATGTTCGCAAGTCTCCAAATCTGGAAGCCTCAACCTCCTGGAACCCTAAGGCCCTTCAGGGCCTGTATACTTCATTTTTGTATGGTGTGGATGTGATCTTGGGTGTTTGGCACTGCTTTACTGAAGTGAGTTTGTTTATTTTCTTGTCAAGATCAAATACAAATGCTTCTATATTTCTTTAAAAACTTACTCTTATATCCCAAATAAGCTATAACTTTTAGCGCCAGAGGTGACCGATGATCATGTGCTACTGTGCTATAGCACAATGTAAAAACTGCATTAAAATTACTCCTATTCTCTTTGAATGCGAGCCGTTAGACAAACAAAACGAACGAATATATATTTTGTAGCGTTCTCTCCGGGATAACTATAGTGCGACAAGTTAAATAACAAGCGCATGAATATTCGGGCTGCGCATTGACCATGCCTTTAGCTCTAGTTCCTGCGCCACTTCCTTCTGCTTGTGCTTCTGCACATATTGTTATTTTACTTGTTTCGCTATGATGGATAGGAAAGTCCTGCCATGGCTTGTATTTCACATAGGTTCCAGTTGATATAGGAGCGTTGTCAGTAGTCGTCCACCCTCAATAGTTGGATCTCATCATCTTGGCCGCTAGGGAAATGGCTAGCTGCCACCTCTTTTTGTTACTTGAAGTGGCTCTGATTCCATCACATAAATGTGGCGAAGTAAACAGATCCTTAGGCAAGAGTAAGAAAATGATCATGAAGAAGAAGAAAAGAAGCAATGGATGAAGAAAGATAATGGTTAGGGAATATACAGGAATGGTTAATGTCCACATCTACTTTTTGGTTCTCCGTCTCTTCATGTCACGGGAATATCCCCCCCCCCCAATTAAATTTGGATTAAAAATGTGATATAGATATAGGCTAATAAAACTTTGACTATGATTTTGGTTAAAATGAGAGAGTCGCAGAAATCCAATTACAATCTAATTTTAAAACGTCCGTAAAGAAACAACATTATTAGTTATAAACAGTCCAAGAAACAGCTTATTATTATATTGTGGGCCTGTTCGCTTCTATATGTTTTGATTAAACTAGTCTATTAAATAACGCACTTTTTATGACACTTTCGTAGTCCCACTAAAAACTAATTTTTAGTACTATTACAGTGCTTCTTTAGGAGGTTTTGATTATTCTTCACGCTTGGAAAGCGATGAGAACTAAGCAGTAAATTAGAACACACCATTTAAAACCCATATCCTCCACATTAATGTCAAAGTTTGTTTCTTAAATGACATTTTATAATCACCCAGTGTAGATGGTGGTGGATGAATGTATGTAACTTCTTATAAAACGTAATAAATTCTCACCTATATCCTATTAATTCCGTCAGGAAGACATGGAAGGAGATTGATTTTTTTTTGTTACTTCGCTCCCCTGCTCTTTATAACCATGCATATGGATGTCTTAGTTTCATGTTGATTGCAATTTATAACTCGCTGCTGTGGAAATTATAATGGTAGTGAGTACATAATTTATCATAGCCTACATTAAAGACTTCTTTCCAGTGTTAGTTCATTCGCTGTGTTCTGTTTTATCGCAAATCTGCTGCCAACATTTCTCATTCAGTAATTATAAGCGCTTCGCTACTTCCGTGCTCCTCCTCGGAAATATGAAATGAGTACGAGCGGATCATAAGCGCTTGTGTTATGCTTATGTTAAAGAACATGGAAATATCGCAAGAGCATGTGTTTTTAGCCCTTTTTATAACGATGTTTTGAAATACCATCTTAAGATTTAGACGGGTATTCGTTTTATTTTTTATTTTTCGTTTTAAGTACCGGTATGTAGATTGAAGTATTCGATGCAAAAAGAAGAGGAATAGAGGAAAAAAAGAGCAATTTTTTTAATCTACCTGGGATAAACATAAAATTGAGGATAGTCACAATTTTTGTGCGTTGTTCTTACGGCTTCTCTTTGTTTTGTTTTTTTGTTTGTTTCTGTTGTTTTGTCTCTCTATCCCTCCTTCTGTCTCTCTTTCACTATTCCTTCACACTGTGTGCATGGTGTATGTGTGTGTATGTGCCCAATGCTCGTGCTCATGCATGGACATATAAAACAACATGAAAAAGAAAACGGGATCTTTATAGTAGGAATGTTATTTCTAAGGCCTGTACGTTTTGGGTTTTGCTTAATTTTAGCCAGTAGACAAAACGTCCTATTCAAATTATGAGGAAGCGTGTTATGGTCCTAAACGAGGGTGTGCTGCATATATCATTTCATAGGTCTAAATTAAAAATACAGATAATATTTTTAATCCTACTTCTGATCTTCCAAAAAAACACAACCTCTTTTTTCTCTCCGCACGACACATCAGCCTACAAGCAATTTTACTCACAGTGGCTTCCCGCCCTATTGCACAATCAGAACTGAGAAGCAGAAACCCCCAGTAGAGCATGCGCAGTGGAAGTTTCACAATAACCGTGAATGAGATCGTCGCGGCTGAAGCTAAGTCAGCACTCAACACTGCAGTCTCTTTACATAAATTGTCAGAGTTGAAGCAGTCATCCATCAAAGTTATATCCCAAACAGCACAGCTTAACACGGTGATTATCTTAAATTTAGTCTAATCGTTAGTCCATAAGAGATCCTACCATATTCTTGTATTGCTTACACTAATTACTGTACAAAGTAATAACTGAGGTTCCAGAACCCTCTCAGTACTATCGCTGTATACTTGGTGACGAGCGTCTGGAATGTGAATCACTCCATAAACTGGTAAAATGATGGAGTGATGAAAATAGACATACAGTACTTTAGGAGTCAGTTGGGGAAAGAATAGGGATGTCGAAACTAGTGTTCACCGGATATCTCATGCCGCTGCTTCTATGAATTTCCACAGTAACTAACCTCTAAGAGAAAACATCAAGCAAATTCATCAGTGGGATCTAAGCTTGAGATATATGAGAAAATTTTTAATGAAATAACTGGTTAAGATTAATGTCAATCTTAACAATAAATAAAATTCCTTACATTTTAACATACAGCATGACTAAAATTATCTTGCATTGCTGATTATATACAGTTTTTGAAGTGATTACATTATATGTTAATAGCAGTGAAAAAGCTAAATACAAAGCCAGTAGGCCTAATATCTCAGTAATGATAATAAAAAGAAGAAAGTAATAATTATTTTCCAAAAACAAACAGTAAAATACATAAAAAAGTAAGTATAAAAAGTAGAAAAGTAAGTAGAAAAAGTAATAAATTTTTTCATATTAAGACCAAGCAAAAACAATAAGCCTATGTCAAAATGTGAGAAATTTTGATTGGAGAATATGGATTGGAATAGGCCTATGCGTATATGCTTACGAAAACATGCTTTGGACATAACGGATAAGAAATTCAATAAAACGGCATTAGGAATAATTTATTTGGGGGAAAAAATTGCATAGTATTTAATTTCTAAGATGCAGCCTAAGGTTTTTTTAGATATAATCTACGATAGAATCATGGAACAAGCAATTAATTTTAATAAATTCAAGATCACCATTAACTGGAGTAATTAGAGTGCACATTTTATCAAGTGAGAAATTATTGAGTTGTAAAAAGACCAGGGGAATATGTTTATTTTTCAGGAAGTTATTCACTTTAACTTGGGGGTACGCCGTAGCGTAGTGGTCGAGGCGCTGCGCTACAGACCGGAAGGTCGCGGGTTCGATTCCCGATGAGGTCGTTGGAGTTTTTCAATTGGCCTAATCCTTCTGGTGGCACTATGGCCCTGGGGTCGACTCAGCCTCTAACAGAAATGAGTACCAGGAGCAATCCTGGGGGTAAAGGCGGCCGGTGCGTAAGGCTGACAACCTTACCACCTTCAAGTGCCGAATGTCCAAAATCTAGGAGCCTCAACCTCCTGGAACCCTCTGGGCCTCCATGGCCTGTATAGGGATCACTTTACCTTTTTATTCACTTTAACTTACATTATTTTCAGCAATAGATTCATGAATAAGGACAAGGAATGGTGTAATATGAAAAAGAACAATGAACTTTGCAAGTAATGGAAGCAATGGTGTAATGTGAAAATGGATTCACGGTTTAAACAGTGCAGGGTGTTTCTTATATTCACTACTGAGTAGGGAATCTTTATTAATACTTCAACTTTTATTAGAACCTTTTAACTTTAAAATTGAAGTAGCGAGATTCCTTTATAGGCCTACCTAACATTGTATTTTCTCATCTTTCCAGGATTGGAATTGCTGGAAACAGCAGGCTGTGGACACTTAGGCGACACTAGTGAATAATGCTTTCATCCGTCGTCCATTATGTGAAGACAGGAAACCCATGTGCTATAATTCATGGAGGTTCCGGAAATGCGAAATAGTCATCTTGGCTTTTTATATCGTCCGCCCGCAGCCCCGGAGCAAAGTAAGCACTTCACTTGATTCTAGGTACGGGTTCTCAGGAGATGTAAGTGTAGCAAGCAAGGAATTCATGCAGAGGAGGCTCCGCCATCCATTTCTTTTATTTCATAATTCTTAAACTCTTATTCATTATTTCTGTAACTTTCATCTTTCATTTAATTGTCTCTATTTTTCCCCTGTAATCGTTTCATTCTTTTTGTTTTGTTTTGTTTCTGTAATTAATTCCTTCTTTATAATAGCCTATTATATTCTTTTAAATTTTATTTACTATATTTCTCTTTCGTCACCTTCCTTTGTCTTCCTATTTGTTATTTATTTATTTTCATGTTCTATCTTCTCCTTTTATTTCATTTTAAATTTATAATGATTAGCGTTTTCTTCGTTTGAATCCGCCATGCAGGACGGATATGACAAGAAGTGAACAGCATGCTTACGTCAAAATTGTCACTATTCGAGGAAGAAATGCCAGAGAATACCACAAGGAGCTGGTGGAAGCTTTGGGGAATAATTCCCTGCCGTACTAAGCTTTAAGGTATCATGAAGTGGGTACTACCTATTACATTAAAGTGGCACGAAGCAGTCGCATATGGATGATTATGGGTGTCTTTTTCCTTCCTACCCATAATTAATCTGCATACCTTTCTCTTTCATTTGTATATTTCAACATTTTAAAATGGTCCCACATTTTCAAAAGAAAAAATTGTTGCCACGACTTATGCCCTATCTCTCGTAATGATTATAATTATGTAGCCTATACATTTAAGTACTAAGTAGGCCTACTGTTTGAGTACCTACTTTCCATCTTACTGATCCTGAAAAATATTTAATAAGTATCTTCTATTATCCTAGTAATATACAAATAGTGCAGTAGGACATGTCTTCCTTTGGTATGATGCACCGTACTAGGATACATCCTACTAGCACGTCCGAACTGGGGAAAGATACGGGGGTTGCCTTCCGCGAGGCAAATGAATAATCGAACCCTTTCCCCGAAAAAAATGTATCTGACATCCTAACAGTTGTGAGAAACCATTTTAAAAGCGTGAATATCACGTATCACAATTTTTTTTTAAATGAAATCGAATATTTGCAGGCATTCCATTATTGTATATGTATACGAATTTGACACTAGATAGCAAAGGCATTCACAGTGGTACACACACACTGTTATTCCGTCAAAATGCCAGTTTCCAATTTGTTTGTCAGGTACACTGTTTTTCAGAGCAAGGGTTAAGGCTAATTTATAAAGGCGGTGGCGAATGTATAGTCCAAGAATACCCCCCATCCCAGATAAAGTATCTTAACGGTTTATGAGAAGACATCGGTAGAAAATCCAACTAGGTAATCTAGCGAGGAAACGTTTCGCCCCAATAGAGAACTCACCACCTTCTATCTAAGAAAGCCGCCTCTGAGCTTGAGTAGCAGGAAGGGAATGCTACTGGATTTTCCGCTTTCTACAGCCTTCTCCAAGATGTATCATGTACACGCCAACATGCACTAGCACATGCACACGGGATTGAAAACATGCATATTTTGTAAGTTCTCTTTCTCTATATAATAGAATTCCTCCCATCCCCTTAATCCAGTAGTGCCAACAACTGAAAAAAAAAACTTTTAAGTATTGCAAACAGCGTCTGAGTTCACTATCCCATGCTCGTAGTTCAAAACTCTCCCCTTTCAAGAATCCCTCATACTCAACCAATCTTTTTTTTTTCTTGTCATTCTTTCACCATTATCCCCATCCTCTTTCTCTCTCATGTATCCACCATCTTCTATTTTCCTCCCACCTCCACTTTCTACGCCAATCTCTCCCCCAAGGCAAAAGCATGCAGCATCAGCTTCGTAATGTGTTTTCCGTGTTCGGTTGCCAGCCACAACATATGTACACACTACGTTGAACAAGGATACCGCCTCCTCCCGCCGCCTCCAAACGTCGTCACATCTACCTTCTACTAGCTTAGGCGACAACCACTACGACGATAGTCCTCCAAGGTAAATGGACCGTTGGGTACGAGAAGAAGAAGTAGACTGAAAAGATGACTAGACTGTTGGAGTAGGAATCTGAGGTTTCTTCCTTTATTTTTTCTCGTGACATCCTTTGTTCTTCAAGTAAGAGAACAAGACTCCACCACGTTCAGCTAAAGTTGTGATAGAAAGGTTTTAATCCCTTTGTAGTATTTTGGACAGTTCTAGGTATTTTAGGTAGAAGCTTATTTTAAATAACATTTAGTAATTAGTAATACCAGTAGCAACAGCATAAATATTAAGTTATAAAAATAAATATCATAAGATAATAATAATACTATCAATCGTAGTTTTTATGAAATTATTTTCTGTCAATATAAGCTTATAATAGGAAAGCAGAAGAGAAAATATCCGAGTATATTCAAGAAGAAGTGACGTGTCATACCTTTGAAGTATGATGGTACTTAGTTTTGGAAGTTATAGGGAATCGGTTAAGATTAATTTGTAGCAATCCAGAAAACCTAGAAGAATATTGGCAACCGAAGATTTCTTATAGCCTATTTTAAAAAAGGTTGAATTTAAACCATAATATCAATCATTATTGAGATCTAAGTTTGAAGTTAATGGGGAAAATTTTAGTAGGATAGATGGTTTGTATAAATGGCAATACTAACACAAGGATACAAATCTTCATATTTTTTTGTACAGCAGTACATTGTAAATCTTATATCACTGATACTTTTACAGTTTTTGAAGTGGCGAATTTATACGTCAGTAGCAGCGAAAAGGTTAGTCGTAATAACCACAGACAAAATATAGGTTTCAGTGTATTTGAAACTGATGTTCTTCATTTAAAGCTACTGGTCCGTAAATTTCACGATCACAGGATAATTAATGTCTAGTCAAACGATAATCACGTGGTGACAATGGCAAAGATGATGGTGATGAAAATGGTCATGATTAAGTTGTAATTATGGACCTGTATATAATATTCAAAATACGTAAAAAATAATATTAACTTACATAGATTTTTTTTTCATTTTCAACCGTACGAAGACCTCAGAAGTAGGCCATGTTATTTGACGATAAAATGCAAGATCAGTAATCAACAGCTGAATCATTACGTCTACTTTACACTATCATACTATAAGTTCGTACTGTATGCTTATCTCCATTTTAAAACATTTCACAGTGAAGAATTTCACCAAACTAACACATTATCACTACATACAGACTACTTTTAAATTGCTATCATTACCTTGGGTTTTCATGTATTAAACATTAAACAGTCACTTCCAAAGAAAATTTATGACATGTAATAATATAGCTTCTGTGTATCAATAATACGTACAGTAGAACTCCAATTACCCGCACTGCACTATCCGGATCGCTTTGAGGGCGTATTCAAGTGGTTTTTGCAGCAGTGAGAATTGGGAAACCCTCTTTCAGGGCCGATTGTATGCGAAAAAGGTAAATTTTTAACCGATAGAATCGACAGTATGTCAGCAAAACGACTGAATCTGATTTGATATGTTCAAGATTTAACACTTGTACAGTACTTTACAACTTATTTTATATAGAGAAATTATCTTTTTTTTTTCCATGATTTATCCAATCATCGGATACTGTATTTGATTTGCCGTATAGGGTACGGTTAAAATTAATCCGGATAATTGGACTTCTACTGTATCAACAAAATGTGCAACATGCAGTATAAACAAAAGTTAATGTTGCGTGCCACAATAAATGTTTGATTACTTTTTCGGTAGGCCTACCACTACCACTACTAGTATTATTTCCACATTTGCCTGTACTGCTACTAAATGCACTAAAATAAATCATTGATTTTTAAAGTACTATTGGTTAGAAATCTATACCATATAGGCCTATTATATTTAAGGCCATACATTTAACAGCCCGTAAATGATGAAAAGAAAAGTTTTAACAGATTTGAATATTTGTTTTTTTAAAAAAAAAACCTGAACAGATTTTAATGAAGCAGGTTACCGATATGGAAAGAAAAAACAAAACACAAGCTGCATAATATTGTTGCCTGTATATACCCACACTATCCGATCTTATTGTAGGACTATTATTTTGTTTGTCTATAAGTTTTGAGCATAAAGAAGTAATAAATTTGTTAAACACAGGAAATTAAAAAAACAATTGAAATGGAATTTAAATGGTTTTACCTATAAAAGCAAGTGCTGTTAAAAGAAACAGCACAAAATACTTCTAATCAAACGGATAAATGACTTAAACGGTCTGTATACATGGTATGGCACTATGACTTAAAGTATGAACTGTTGATTTCGTGGAGGACACCCAGCGGGTTATGTAATAAGTTTGTGGTTTGCAAGTACTGATGTACCAGCTATCAGAACATAAGCTCAGCATGCTTAAGTTATTTCCAGTGTACTTGCGATAAACCTGCCCTCATATTACTCAAAGTAATTGAGAATCTAGTTTCCCCACCATTACATTTATTTCTTCTTATAGCACTCAAACGTTATTCGAATAACACTATTGTCACTTAAAACAAGGTAGACCATATGCTAAAACGAAAGCTTGGAGAAATAATAGTAGCTTCTTGTGATAAGTATACGGCTAAGGTTCATAACGGTTAACATATAACAAATAGACAATATATATGACAAGTTTAATTAGTTGTATTAAGTTATATAGGAGCTGGAAACATAGGCGTAACCAGGCCGACCATATGGGGGGGGTTATAAAGGAATACCCCCCAGAGAGAGGGGGGTCCGGGGTGCTCCCCCGGAAAATTTTAAAAATTAAGACGCAAAACAACGAGTTTTAAGCTTCCGGGGGTCCTCCCCCGGAAAATTTTAAAAATTAAGACGCAAAACAACGAGTTTTAATCTTCCGGGGGTACGCCCCCGGAAAATTTTAAAAATTAAGACGTAAAACAACGAGTTTTAAGCTTCCGGGCCCCCCCCGGAGAATTTTAAAAATTAAGACGCAAAACAATGAGTTTTAATCTTCCGGGGGCATCCCCCGGATAATTTTAAAAATTAAGACGCAAAACAACGAGTTTTAAGCTCCCGGAAAATTTTAAAAATTAAGACGCAAAATAACGAGTTTTAAGCTTCCCACGCTTTATACTTGTATTAAGTAATTTATGGGCAGACTTAAAAAAATTATACAATTTTCCTTTTTTAATCAATGGGGGGGTTCAAACCCCCAAAACCCCCCCTGGGTACGCCTATGGCTGGAATGATACTTCTTCTACACTGGCCGTGTGTAGGCTAAGATGGGAAGGTGAAGTCACACTGAAAAATTCATAGCCGGGGTTTGAACCAGGATCTTCGATTCTCCGTGCCGCTGCTCTTACCAACTGAGCTACCAAGGCAACATGCCGGTAGAACTTTAAATTCTCCAACCGACTCACATAGCCCAGTATACCACAAGGCGTTCTCAATATGAGATACCAACCCAATGCAGTGGCGACTTACAAACTCAAATCCCGGCTATGGTATTGAATTTTTCAGTCTGACTTCACCTTTCCATCTTATATAGGAGCTGTCAAAAGGGAAAGTTCCCGTGTAGGCCTATATGTAGTTTTCCTTATCTCTCCTTGTCCTTATCACATTGGGAGTGAATGATATAATGTTGAATAACACTCTGAAACATACTCTTGTATTCCAGTAGATGTTGTGAAAAAGGACTAATTTATAAGTGCCTATTTATGTGTTTATGAATCGCAAAGTGAATATCTTGTGTTGATTTAATTACTTCTATTCACTTTATTTACTATGGCGTGTAATGATGGGCACAATATGTAGTAAGCCCTACGTTCGGCCGAGTTCTTAAAACCTAAAGGGCTTTGTCTGGACAAGAAATGTTAACATTGTGAACAAGGTGAATGAAGCGCTACTATAGTGTTTTGGTTCGTTTTGAAGCATTTTGAATAATTAAATAATAAGTTACTGCATAGTTAGTTTTCTCACTGACAGGCTTTAATTATTATTATTATTATTATTATTATTATTATTATTATTATTATTATTATTATTTATTATAATAATAATTGCATGTGTCATTGCAGATAGGTACCTAAGTAATTTCTTTTTGAAAACAGAGATATGGCCATTGTCCATGCACATAGACACTCATTCTTAACAGAAAGGTACCTATGTCATTGATATCGTAAGGTATAAGGAAACAAAACTTGCACTGCAGTTATGTAGGCTACAGAAGCTAGTAGGCTAGACAGTTTGATTTTGTTTCATTCAATTATGTTACCTTATTTAATACACTTTTGGATCATTTACATATTGGTTCAGCTCATAGGCCTATTAAGTATAATATTAATATTATAATATATTATTAAAATTAATAATCTTTCTCCACCTAAATGGTTTTCTGGAAACTATAGTGAACCCTTCATTATCAGTACTACCAAATAATGGAGTTATGTTTTTTCATAAAATGGATGACCTAAGTTAATATATGCCAAAACATTCTTCAGTAGAATGCAAACAATATAGCCTATTCTAGGAAGCTACGGTATCGTTTTCTTCAATAAGCTGAAATTCTAAAAGTACAACCGTACCGGTACGTTATCATTAAAAATTTGCAGTTATCTCTTAGTACAGACTTAGTATTCAAGGTAGGCCTACTTGTGCTATGCTACTGACATAAACCTAAACGACAGCCACAGACCACTTCCTATGAGGATCTACATTGATCAGACAAGGAATCCAAATTAAGTTAGGTCTATTTTGAGAAATACCACATAATAGTGATTCAAGAAATTGCATTAAACTGTCATTATGTAATACAGAATTGGTTAATAAATATTAAAAAATCTGCTTAGATATAAAAGTAAAGTCAACTAATGCACTATATGTCATACAACTGACTATGCAATCCCGAAGGAGCATGCTAAAATGAAAGCACTCTAATACCATAGGCCCTGACAGCTCATCAAATGGGAGATGTCACGCTATTGAGTTCTATTCTGTCATGAAGGAAAGCGTGGCTTTACTTAGGTTACGAAATAACCAGGGGCCGGATTTTGATGACATGTCATCTTTTAACTGGACATCATGGACTTTCCCCATTGGGGCATATATTCGTATCATTACTTCTAGATTATAAAAATGGTAATTTTTAGGATCATTTTTTTATCATTTCCCTCATTTTTATTTTTGGGTCGTTTTTATAATTCAATGTCTTTTTTGGTCATTGTATGGTTTTTTTTGCACATTTCATATTTGTAAGTAAGTTTTAAAATATAAAGTCATTATTTTCTTATTTTGTGTTGTTGTTCGAATTTTAAAGAGTATTTGTGCATTTGCTTACATTGAATACTATTGGAACTCTAAACAAGCAAAAATAAATAAATCTTGGTGTAATTATAATATGGATACTGAAAGACGGTGTTTGCTGTTTGCAGTTAACTGTATGTAATTAGTAATCACAAGCCTACGATTGGGTCAACAACCTAAATGTAGAATACCCACAAATCTGATAAATAAACTAGTATTTTCGTACAAATTTTTGCGTCTTTTTTTTAGTTTTTGGGTCTTTTTTATTATTTTTGCAGTAAATTTATAGCTCATTTTTAAAGCATTGTAGGTCACATTAAAGTCCGGGGCTTGGAAATAACTCATGAAAGTTCGGCCTGTCAGTGGAATTCAAACCCGCGACCCAATTATAAACCAACGCCACTACACCTTGGTTACCTCACCCGATTTATAAAAGAAAATATAAGGAATAACATCAGAGAGTGGAAATTAGTTAACGGTCCACATATCCTTACAACAATTATATTAGACAAAAGGTGTATTCTACAAACGGATAACCAAAAAATTACACAAGTTTAAACCTGAAAATAAACACAGTAAGCAAATAATTTAGGACAAATCTCCTGGAAAGGAGAAAATTTTATTCAAGGGCCACTTTATATGTTCATATTCCCGGTCTTTGTTATCAGCAGATATACAGTACACAGGTCTGTAAATAAGTGTATAAATCTGGTTGATGCAACTGTCAAAGAAATCACATATTCACATTATATACTTTAGGCTGATATTTTATTCTAATTTACTTACTAAGAATAATAAAAATCAACAGATATAGAATCAAGTGATTAAAGTACCCTTCCATTTTCAGAAACGAAAGAAACTTTCAAGAATAAAGAGAAGACAAAGAAACTCCCGAACAAGAATAAAAGCACAGACATCTACTATGGAATATATGAAGATCTTCAAACATTTTCAGAACTCTGGTTTTAATTACACCGTCATCTACTATTCATTATAGGTGAAGTAGTATCATATCCTAATGAGATGCCTGCTTGTGTTAGAAGTAATGGTTTGCACCACGAATACATTCTTAGAACTTTGCCTCTAGAAATCAAGGAAACCACGAAGACCATCTATAATGAGACCTCGGAAATCGAACCCCGGATTTCACAAGAGTGGATAAAGACAAAAAAAGTCGGGCAGGCAGAAAGGCAGGTCTATATGACAGAGCTGGAAGGGATTATTCTCTAAAGGAATTCATATCCTTTATTCTCTGGTGCACTAATGAGAACAGGCTGTGATGATGATAAAACAGTTCCTAATGAGGTAAGATGTGAGCCATATAGACATGCTCTTAGCCTTCGGCATATACATTTTACATACATACTCCTCTGCAAATTGTGTGTTTTAGATTCGCGTACAGTGTGTCTCATGAGTTCTCTAAGATACTCCATCAGAATCCAGTATGTTGGTGCAAATATGCCTCCTTTTGTAACTGTATATACGTATCATAAAGGCAACAACAATCTTCCTACCTCTCAAAAGACATCTCAAAATTCAATAGCTTGTTTTTTCTATACCTGTATTTCAGACATAGAGAAGTTATCAGTGGTTCTTGGTGGGAATAATGCAATTATAAGAACGAAGCTGGAAGCAAAATTAGGCTGTAGGATGATCAAATCTGCTGACGATACTTACTGAGATTAAACACAATTCAAATTGTACACGACCAATCCTAACTAACTATTAACAACTCACCTCTAAAAACGAAATTTTGTCAAAATTAACTTACCCCTTTTAATGAATGTAACCGTTATTTTCATTCCCCATTTTAAAGTACGGTATAATAGCTGAAAACACCTTCTGAATAAATAATCTACTGTTATTTCTCCCATCTTTCTCGAACTCCCATTTCTGTTCTACCAGGCACCGTTACCAGGATTAACATTTTAAGACAAGAGCAAAACTTCTATTGGTAAAGGAAATCTCGTTAAAAGAATGAAATAATAATGTAGTCATAAGTCAACGACAACATAAATGGATAAATTTAAAAACGATTACACTAAAAAAGTACTAAAATTAGGGACTCATGCAGTTAACATATAGTTGTAACCATTAAAAAATATTCTTACCAGTATGTCAAAATTTTAATGAATATGGTCTTATTAAAATATTTTACGTTGTATAACACTAGTTAGTTTCAGTTAAATATTCTCAATTTAATATAAAACAGTGTTAGTGAAATATGAAACAAGTGTTGTAATACATGGGAAGAATTATTACGAAGCTTATGAAATAACAGACATTATTACTACTCCATTGTGACAGGTATGTAGCAGCAAGCGACAATGTACAGGTAGGGAAAAAAAGCGGACTGACTCTTGTAGCTAATTTCAGAGCCTTGTGATACGTAAATAAATGTAAGAGATGTAACGGAAACGTTTGTTTTCACAATCAATGCAAATTACGTGAAATTATTTCTCAATTCAAGCAATTTAATGGCCGTAGAACAAATTTCAATATATTCCCTGCTATCCTGTGAATGCCGCTAGGCATGCGCAGTGGCTCATATCGGCAACTTAGATATTTTTGTCGGTCCGCTTTTTTTCCCCTATTTATACATCCTTAGACAAAAAAAAAAGTGTTTAAGTTCCTTTCGCCTGGACACCTGTTACACAAAACGAAATCACTGATATCCAAAAACATAGTTTCATATAATAGAACAACGGTTTCAACTAGGTATGTGTCATAGCTTCGTCGAAGAACTCTGATTTCGTAAGCAAAAGACCCTGGTTCGTATGTGCCTTAGTGTAATATATTTATTTGTGGGTTTGCGGTTCCATTGTTAATTTGTGTTTCAAACACCTGATGTTTATCTGCCAAGTTTTACGTTTTGCTATGGTAGTAAGTAAATCTTTGATCAAATGTATCGACATGCAGAAAGTTGTTAAAAAATCATCAAACATGGTTGTCATCCAACTTCTTGGAAAAAATATATATATATATATTTGATGAAAGAACTTCGACAGTGTAATACCGGCCTTATTTTTCGTGGTCAATGCTCAAACTATACCTCTCGGGATAGGACTTCTTCTTGAAAAAGTCTTAGTCTATAAGCCTGCTGGAGACGAATTGTTTTCAATTAATTATTATGCTATATG
The DNA here is from genome assembly GCA_964059195.1 of Ectobius pallidus. NCBI lineage: Eukaryota > Metazoa > Arthropoda > Insecta > Blattodea > Ectobiidae > Ectobius > Ectobius pallidus. Next base: position 104,122,225 of record CAXKWD010000002.1, on the reverse strand, counting down.
GGATATGTCGTTTATCGTAAAAATACCGATGGAGGAAAACTTGACTGTAACTTATAAAAATAAACGTATATAAACCGCTGAATACGTAACAGTTTATAGGATATAGGTTACTTCGTAATGTTTATCCTCTTACGTAAGATGCATATACTTCATGGCAGAAAAATTAGTATTCAAAATTAGCCCTTACACGAAAGTGTACAGTTGCACTGCCTGTACATGAGGTAAATGAATAGGCTAATGCAAGTAGGCTTCTTAATAGCATAGGAGGAAAAATTGCTGAATAAATTGCTCACGATGTGTCGAGAAACTCAATATAGAGCAACGTAGGTCCACTCCCACATATTAAAATGATTGACGAGGGACAGATGTTAATACCATGTTATAATGAGCATGGCATTCATTTTTCAATGGCTCTACACGTGTTGGCTAAATTACTTCTGTGTTTATACAAACTATACATAATACCGAACAATAATTTAATATGTTATCCTTGCCACAGTGCGCTAGGATATACCAACATAGGGTAATGCAAAGATTATGCAAATGCTACTCTCAAAGGGATAAGGGAATGAAGACAATCTTTCCTCAACATGTAATCCAAATAATTTTCTGTAATATTGCCTCTACTTCCCTAAAAGTTATTACAGAAAATGAATTATTAGAACCCATATTAAAATTAATAATAAATTTAAAATTATTATAACTCTTTTTAAATATCCTCGAGCACAAGCTTTGCTCATTCTGAGTTTTGTATATCACGTATGTGTAAAATTTTATTTTATTTTTTAAGTTTATTTAAATCTATCTGAAAAAGAAAACTTAATGTAAAATATTTTTCTTTTGTAGTGTTACTACATTTTCTTCTCTCATGCGTAGATTTTGGTTTGGATCCTTGACAAGATTAAAGCCTATTACCTCTGTAGTTTGATAGTTTCTTACGTTAATTATACCCTTTTTTAACGAGTAGCTTCAGCATTGGGGCTGTAACAGATACGTCTGTGAACACTATAAGGCAGGGGTGGCCACAACGATGCTCGCGAGCCGCATGCGGCTCTTGGGCCAATCTCGTTCGGCTCTTTAAACCAATCTAAGAGTAAATATGATAATGATTTTAAAAAGTATATAGGTAATATAATTTAATGAAAATATATTACGAGGAAGCGAAAAACTTATTTCTGATTTAGCGCAGAGTGTATTTAGTTTTCAGAGAAAATTAAAACTCTTTCGGAAAGACAGTGAGACTAAAATATTCACTCATTTCAAATGTTTGAAGAAAATTACTGAAAGCCTTCCTGACGTTCAGGTGGAAACAGAAGGCTTATGAAAGAAGAACCCTAAAGGATAGACTTCTGCAGTTAGCATGACTTTAATTGCATAGGTATTGATACATTTAATTAATACGCTAATTAAACAGTCAGTCTCATCTTGTATTACGTATACAACTTATTGGCCTATAAGCATGCAACATTTTGTATATTGTCACTAGAATGTAATTTAGGTTTGGGCCTACATATTACGAGGCATGTATTTTTAGTGTATGCATTTCATTTCTCTTAATTCTGTTTATAGTAATGGGATACCTTGTAATATTCTCTCTTACTTTTTCTTAGTTTAGCCTCTCCCGTTGTAGGTACATTTAAGTGGCCCACGCCACCCATGCCTTACAGGACCGCAACCTGTCGGGAGAGAGATTGCCTGTGGATCACATACATAATTTTTTTGACTAGTCGAGGACATGGAGAGCTTCCTCGGACGGGTGATCACCTCAATGCCAGGGCCACCTTCGAGAAAACATAGAGAGACACACTAATCACACACACTCATGCCGAACAAGAAGCAGATGGGATGAAGGTAATGACGACCAGATGATGTCCGAGGATCACAAGGCCTAAAGTTTCCTGACATTCGTCTCCCAGGTGAGGAAACACCCATCTAGGAAACATGTCCTGACCAGGTATCAAACCTGGGCACGCAACATGAGGAGAGCGTCGCATCCCCTAAATCACAGCGGTGAGATAGGCATATACAGAGTGAAAGTTTTTTTCAGAATTTAACAGCTTGTTCCTTCGGTGTAAATAATCAACGAAATTCGAAAAAGTTACCGTTTTTGTCCCAAGCTTTCTCAGAAAATAATATTTCGTCTCTAAATTTTAACCGTGATTCGGAATTATCAGTGTGGTTCAATTTTTTGTTCACATCACTAGTGGGAAGAATGAGGAATAAAATTATTTTTCCCATTGCACTTTTTCAGTAAGTTCTTAGTTTACGTGAAATTAAATACAACGACTCATATGTAGACCACATATGTCATGAAAGTATATTCACCATGCAATGGGTTTTCTGTCATACTAATGACAGACAAGTCATTGCAAAAGGGAGAGCGAGCTTGCTGTGCGATGCTGCGACTCTGTTGAGACTCTAATTTATCTCCTAACCGTGGACTTATTCACTGATCAAAGTAATCAAAATAGGTTTTATGTTTATTTTGATGTTAACTACTGCCCCCTTTATTCTGCTACTTCCACCCTGAAGGCCTATACGAGGTTAAGCCACTTCTAATGAATTGGAATCATATCGCATTGTTCAATCTTCTACAAGGAGCATACAGTTTTCTCAATCCTAGTTAATGTTTATTATTGTTATAGCCTATAGTATTACTTATTATTATTATTACACATTTTTTCCATTAACACAGTGTTTGACCTTGAATGTTACATGATTATACACTTCCTTCTTGTTTCTTCTTCCTTTTCTCTTCCCAAAATCTCTTCTTTCTTTGACTGTCTTCCTCTTTCCTTTGTTCGGTCCATATTTTACCTGTTTTCTTGCTTTCTTTTACTTCAAATTCTGCGTTCATAATTTTGTTTCTGAATTTGTTTCTTTCATTTATCATTTCCCTATTGATTCCTGCTTGTTTTAAGTCTTCTTCTATTTCTTGCAGCCAATTGGTTTTTTTTTGACTGAACTGAAAACTACATCAAAAATCCTCTTTGGGAGTCTGTTGTCGTTCATTCTATGTATGTGTCCATAGAATGTTTGTCGGCGTTTTCTGATCATGTCTGTGAGTCTGTCTGTGTGTTCGTATAATTCTTTTGTTGGTCTCTTCATCCATATTCCATCTCTGTGTATTGCTCCAAAAAATTTTCTGAGGATTTTACGTTCTATTTTTTCTGTCTCTATGATATCTGATGCTCCAATTGTGGTTGCTTCTGATGCGTAGAGTATTGCTTATTATTATTATTATTATTATTATTATTATTATTATTATTATTATTATTATTATTATTATTATTATTATTTATTATTGTTATTATCCTAATTACTAATATTTTATAATTTGTTTTATTAGGCTTGACGACGGTTTGTCTGGTAGTTACCGTTGCTGACTACGAAGAAGCAGGTCCGGGTTACATAACTCCTCGGAGTTTTCTGAGGAGCTGCTTGATAAAGAAATGGCAGGCCCGGTCACGAACACCAAAAATAAACGTCCATAGATGTCGGCTTACTGATAGTGATCACATTACCCCAATCCTACCACCTGTCAATGCCGAAGGTCGGAGGTAGATGATAGCGGAAAACTTTTTCCCGGCTTGGGATTTAGCACCACAGAGTTAGTTGATTTTATTAGGCTTACCGTTTTTGTTGATATGAAGACAGCATAGTAAAATGTGCTTCAATTTTTTAAATTCCTTCCAGTTAATTTTTTTCTGAATAGGCTACACGAGTACTTCTCTTTCATTACCCTTTATTGCAAAACATGCTTACTCTCCAGGGCATTATCTCTTACAATCATTGCTTGAAATACAAAACTAGAATTACTTTGATTTATTAAAAACAATGACATTAAATTAAAATGTTGAAAAAGATAGCTGTCATTTCAAACACAAAAGCATCTCCTGTAGGCTAACTGATAAAACATGTCTCAAAGTTGTAAAATATCGCTCTTTGAACAACATACCAGCGTTTTGTTCTGTACTAACTACTATATATAGTCTACATTTCATGTAAACCATTATGTAATATTAATTCTTGAATTCCGTTTAATTTTCGGCACCCTAACTTGTAAACAGACAAACATATGTTGAAGAAATGCTGCATAGCATATAAATATTGATACATTGATTATTCGAATGCTTGAAAGGACCATTAAAAAGCCTGAGATTCAATAGTCACATTTAAGCAAACCATAGAGGGATTTCCTGGTAACTGATAATCACAATGCAAGTTCTTTTCCTAAAATAACACAAATGCGAATGGATAAATACATAGGAATAGTACCGGGTATAAACGAATTGAAGGGTTCAGAGCCATAGTGGGCCATGTGCCATTAAAGAAAAAGGAGAAACCAAGAAGTAAAGTTCAATGAAAACCATAGTTTGATTACTTATAAATAAAGTTTTGCAATACCTGCACAATAATACATAAATGAGATGCCCCTGGACATGGACAACATTATTAACTACTTGATGCACAATTCAAAACACTACGTACCGCAAAGTGTCACTACCTCATTTTTGCTGCTAGTGGAGATGGCCCACTTTGGCTCTGAGCCCTTCAATTGCAATCGCATTAATAAGTAACCTACATTCTCAGAGTGGCCTTTGATATCAACCAGTGAACTTTCAAAATATTTCAGCCATGGTCATCTCAATCGGTATATCATTAATTTAATGTGTAAGCTGAATTCATTTTTTCACACCTTCTGTTAGTTATGTGTAATACAGCTGAACATAGCTTACTATGAAAAATAATTAATGTCATTATTGTCTATGAAGATATTTATTCTTCCTTTATTAGGCCTATAAATTATTCCTCTTATATATAATTCGATTGTATATATATGACTGGCCATCACTAGCAAAAAGAGTAACTAAGCCTAGTACAATATTATCCTTTATAATATGGAATATAATTTATTTACACAATCGCCAATGCTTTCTAAAGCGTCAATGAATTGCCTATAATAATTATATGTAGACTATTTATTATGCACTATTCTGAAATAAATGAATTAATATTAATACAACTACCCTATATTAAGCTACATTTATTATTAGGCCTATTGTTCAGTTACTTTACTATTATTATTTTTAATAGGCATACATACAATATTGTGCTTTTTTGATACAGACCTAAGGCCCAAAACTGTTTAAACAGTTACCTTGTTGCTTTAGCATTTTTCAATTTATATTTTATTAACTTTAACAATTATTATTTCAAATATGAAGTAATTTCCACACATATTAATTATAACAAACAATTCAATCTTGAAATTGTTTATGTAAGCCCATTGTAAAGACATAGACATATGTCGGGATTTATTTCAATTGTATTACAAATAAAACAACTGAGAACAGTGGCATAGGCCTACTTGTCCTACTCTCATCGTTGTAGGAACGATGCAAAATTGAAAAATAATTTGCCTCTTTCTTCTGTAGTCATATTGCGACTTATTGAATAAAATATAGAACAACATTATGTAAGAACTGTTACAGTGATAATAAAAATTATTTTCTTATTTTCTTGATGTATTTTATAAGTAAATGTTAACAGTAATAAAATTTTACGTTTTATGTTCTCTTGTGATTTATGTTAGTTTTGTTTTGTGATTTGCATGTGTATATGTGTGTGTATGATATTGCTGTACGTTTTAAAACTGAACTGCACCCGAGCCCGAGCATTCTGCTCTTTCGGGTGTTTATCACTATTGTATAATATTGTATTTGTATTTTTGTATTTGTATAATATAATAATAATAAATAATAATAATAATTTCAGTTAACAACCTGGGTACATAATTCAAGTAGAGAAATTTTAATACCAGTTAATAATTCTATAGGAACTACTTTAACCATTTACTAGTATTTTCTTCATTAGACACATTGTGATATCATTCCAATCATTTTTGTGATATTTCTTTGTATTTCCTTAGCAAGCCTCAGGTTGGAATAGAACCCTTTTGCAGGACCACTGAAAGATGTATTCTTTAGAGTCGCAATTTATCTATTGCCCTCCACGCGGTTTAAATCCCACATGCAGGTGACCTACAGACACAAAAAGGACAAGAAAGCGCTTTGTTAGGTTAAAAAAACTACATTAAAATATCTCTCACTTGCAAATATCTGAAGGACTGTAATATAAAAATGTTAACGTTCCTTTAACTTATTTCTGTTATTTGCATATTTCTATGTCCATGATATACTAATATAAAGTGTTCGTGTAAGAATAATGGAGACATTTCACATGTACTGTATACAGAAAATATTAGAGGAAAAAGAGGTTTGAGATAGGTGCGAGAGATGTCAGCAGTAGTCGGGAATAGGAGTTTGATAAGGGGTTGGCAGGTGGGGGAAGGAAGGGGTGGAGCCACCTGGGAGTGAGAGTTTGAGTGACAGAACATCCAGTCCATTAGAGGAAAACTTATAATTACAAACCACTGTACGCTCCACCCTTGCCTTCTAATTTACTGCACTTACATATAGTATAACATCATACATGACGAGAATGAAGTATGTTTACAAAATAGTTATAACAGCTAAAAGCACTGGATCATCAAAATAATTACTCTGTGGGTGTTATAATAATCCTGTCGTTAAATTGAAAAGCATAATTAAATTTAAAACAGTTAAACAATTCCTTCCGTTGCAGTCCGCAAATAAGTATTTTAATCGCCAAAAATGGGGTGCCAGATTAGATCCATACAATATTTTATGTAGTCTATTTCACTGATTTCTTACTTCAGACGGGTTGTAAGGATTTTTATAGTACCATATAGCAGTGGCGGACGCAGAATTTTATTTCGGGGGGGGGGGGGGGATTTGAATAGGTAGAAATAATACCAAAAAAAAATTAATTAACTTATATATAATATATACCCTTTTTTCAAATTTCGGGGGGATCTAACCCCCCTATCCCCCCTCTGCGTCCGCCACTGCCATATAGTGTTTTTTGTCCAACCATACTACAATAGGCGTATTATATGTGACGTAACAGTGTCATAATGATAGTCATTACAGTACAGAATTTCATTATAACACTGTTGTGGTAACCATTAATTACTTAGGCCTACACAACACAATATTCAAGCCTTGAAATCAACAATTCATACTGCATAATACACAACCTATGTTTAAAATAAAATAAATTATGTTTATTTTAATTTTAATATTATACTAAATTCAGTTCATTTCGTAGTTTTTTGTGCGTTATTTGAGGTTAAAACGTTAAGAGAAGCCATGCAGCCCGCATGCATGGTCGCCTGCCATCTATCGCAAAAGACGAGAACTGCTAATAGCTGATCCCTGAGATTCGTTTGCTTTATCAATTACGAGGTATTCTAAAAACCCAAATTTTTTACATATAAGTGTGGTCTAATTAAAAAAAAAATCCCTTTAGGCAAGTCTACAGGCTGAGGTAGATTTCGAAGTGCTTTTGGTTTAATTTATTGTCGCTGCGTAGCACTGTTCTTCTTTAGCCTTGGCATGACAAACCCGCAATAATAACTGCAAAAAAGAGGAAAGAGCACTTTTTCAAACATTCAAATCTCACCTTATATGAGAACTATCAAGAAACTAGTTATTGATTTGTAAAGTACTCATCAAGAGCTTTTCAACGATACCCTACAAGACGTAGTTTCAAAAATTTCGAATTTCCACCCCCCACCCCCACTCGTACCCCCAAAACCCCCGAATCGTTGGTGTCACTGTGAACTCCATAGGGAGTACTATAATCTATTCAAACAAAGTTTCCCTCTGTACTTCATAGGGGCCGAAATATAAATGTTTTAACATTTCAACCCCCTCCCCCGACCACCCCCTTGGGCCAATTTTGCTCATTAACGAACTTGTCCGAACTATTGGGCCTATAAATAACATAATAAAATTTGGTTCAAATATCTTCAAAATAAGAGAAGCCATGCAGCCCGCATGCATGGTCGCCTGCCATCTATATATATATATATATATATATATATATATATATATATATATATATATATCACAATTTTTTTGAACAGGCAGTGGTTAGGTACTTAGGGAGGCATGAAACGTAAAGATATGAAATAATTTTTCGAAAATATGACATGGTATCCATTGCAATAGGTAGATTTTTCTTCGAAATCTACCTAAAAAGGAAGAAGACATCTTTGTATTGGGGAGAATGTTTTTGGAACTTTGTGAAACTGCTGAGAAGAAGAGGATGAAGAACAAGCTATTTTAGTACTGGTGAGAATGTTTTTTGTACTTTGTGATACATCTGTGAAGAAGAGAAGTATGTTGTGAAACATCTGAGAAAAAGAGGAAGAAGAAGCTGTTTTAATATTGGTAAGATTGTTTTTGGTACTTTGTGATACATCTGAAAATAAGAGGAAGAAGAAGACATTTTACTATTGGTGAAATTATTTTTGTAGTGTTGGCATTACTATAATCTGAGGAAGAGGAAGACTATATTTTACTATTGGCAGCTCTATGGTGTCGAGTTAAAGGTTTAAGGTGGTGCATAATTATATATTGGAATTGGTGTTGACGGGTCAGTGAATTGTAACATACCGCCCAAATCATCCGGGTCATACCGGCCTTATATAGCAAATTTCAACCAATCACAGCTCATCTTACTTCATCCAATCAAATGCGAATACCTACTGCTTTCAGCCAATCACAAGGAAGCTTGCACTTCCGATTTTATAACCAATCAAATCTTTCCTCTTAAGCTTATATGACTTCAGGATTATTATATCGTATTTTGTATTTCTATTGTAATTTAATTAACTGTCATGAGATAATTTAATACTACATAAAAAAGCAAATTAATTAATTCAGGAAATAAATACTATTAACTATACCAATCCAAAAGCATGACAGAAATAAGCCATGGTGGGCTTGACGTGGTTGGTACCCTGATTCTAGTAGCATCTCTCTCTGTAGTCATCAGTTTTACAACTGGTTTGATGCAATTCTCCAGTTCTTCCTATCTTGAGCCAGTCTCTTCATGTCTACATATTTTTTACATACAAAATCGCCAATAATCTGTTTTGCATATTCTAATCGTGGTCTTCCCTTACAATTTTTCCCCTCTATTGTTCCTTCTAATATAGTGTTGACCAAGCCTGGATGCCTCATAATGTGCCCCACTAGTCTGGCCCTTCTTCTAATGAGTGTCGTTCATAGACTTCTTTGCTCCTCTATTCTTTCTAAGACCTCTTCGTTAGATATTCTGTCAGTCCACCTGATTTTCAACATTCGTCTATAGCACCACATTTCAAAAGCTTCTATTTTATGCCTTTCACTTTTTCCTGCCATAGAGTGCTATGCTCCAAACATATAACTTTAGAAATTTTTTCTGACTTTTAGGTCAATATTTGACACCAATAGACTTTTCTTGTTAAAGAAAGCCCTTTTTGCTTGTAATATCCTGCTTTTCACATCATCTTTGCTTCGTCCATCTTTAGTAATTTTGCTCCCCAAGTAGCAGAATTCATTCACCTCCTGTATTTTGTCATTTCCGAGTTTAATGTTCTTCATGTTGCTTATGGCATTCTTGCTGCATCTCATCACTTTTGTTTTGTTTTTATTAATTTTCAGTCCAAAATTATTTTCTAACAGTCCATTCATACCATTCAATAGTTCACTTAGGCCTTCCTCATCTTCAGTTAGCAGAACAATATCATCAGCAAATCTCAGCATTTTTACTTTTTCTCCATGAATTTTTATTCCTGATTCAAACATTTCCTTTAATTCCTTCAGTGCTTCCTCAACATATAAATTAAACAGAAGGGGAGACAGACTACATCCCTGTCTCACTCCTTTCTTAATTCTTGCAACCCTTTCTTCACCTTCCACCTTTATTACAGCTGTCTGATTCTGATATAGGTTGTGAATGACTCTTCTATCCTTATATTTAAGACCTGTCTTTCTCATAATTGTAAACATCTTATTCCAATTCACATTGTCAAAGGCTTTTTCCAAGTCAACAAAAGCCATGTAAGTGTTTTTGCTTTTCTTCATTCTTCCTTCCACAATAAGTCGCAGTGATATAATTGCCTCTCTTGTACCCTTGGCTTTCCTGAACCCAAACTGGTCTTCCTCAAGGATTTCCTCCACTTTTTTCTCTATTCTCCTGTAAATGATTCTAGTTAGTAGTTTTGAAGCATGTGTTGTGAGACTTATTGTACGATAGTTTTCGCATTTTTCTGCTCCTGCTTTCTTGGTAATTGTGAAAATGACACTCTTCTGGAAGTCCTGAGGCATCTCGCCTTTATCATATATCTTGGAAATAATTCTGTACAAGCTTTCAGTTCCTGTTTGCCCTAAAGATTGAAGCAGTTCTGATGGAATTTTGTCTATTCCCATTGCCTTGTTCGAGTTTAAGTCTTTTAAAGCTCTATCAAATTCTGATCTTAATATTGGGTCACCTTTATCATCATCTTCCAGTAGCATAATGTTAATAAATTCTAATTTTAAAAGCATAATATATAAGAAATAAAGCGTACTTCTTAAAAATTAATATCAAAATCTCATTTAATCAGAAGTGGACAATAATATCAAATCATATAATTAAACCACAAGGCTGACCAACCTTCTACTATAGCATAAGCTGTTTGTATTTTTTTATTACATTTATAATTTCCATTGCATTTTGTGTTGTAGTACAAAAAATTGAACGTACAGCAAAAATGTAAATATAAAATATTGAAACGTATAGTGTTAATGATGTATAAAGTTATAAAAATGTAGGACGTTTAAAATATTATAATATTACTTGTACATTCCGTATTTTGTATTTAAAGATTAATTTTATAACTTTAAATTTAATAATAAACGTAACAAACGTTCTTGTATATTACAAAAACTAATCTGTGTATGCAAATAAAACGAACAAACTAGCTAACAAAGCTGTATCGAAGTTTTTTTCCTAGTTTGCATTTATATATTTCTATTTATAGGCTGAAGATTACTTATTTATGTCGAAATGCATCCCGAATATTCTGAAGAGAGCCCTAGGTTTTGTCATATGCTATAACATGCGAACAACATATAGATATTAATCAAGAAGATCCTTCAAGAATTATTTATTCAGTCTTTATCAACTTCCAGTACATCAAGTTTTTTCAACATTGTGTATTCCCCGGCAGATTTTGTTCAGCAAGAAAAGACTGGAATCATCAACGTTGAGTATATTATAGGCCTACTGCAGTGAACATCTGTGTTTTGTATGATATTTATTAGTGCATTATTAATAAGACACTCAAAGTATTTTTAATTTATTATTTTTATTTTGAGATTTAATTCTAACTTATAAGTCTGACCCTCATTGGAAAATTAAATTTATTAATATTTTGTATTATACCTTTAAAAATCGTTGTCTGAAGTGAAGTTAATATGTTTGAATCAGATCCACCTCAAACAATAATGTAAGCTACGACATTATACTCAACCTGTACTAGAATCATAACGATTAACGAAGAACAGATTAGCTGTTTTTAAAGATTTCGGGATAAAATTATACAATAAACTTCCAATAAAATCAATTAACGTACTAAATAGATTTAGAGAAGAACTTTTAAATTTTCTTATAGAAAGAGCATATTATTATATTCATGAGTTTCTTAACGAACAGTAAAAGGAGCACAAAACTGTAATGTAAATTAATATTTTAAATCTATATGTTATTATATTTTTACTGTCAGATATACTGTAAACCATTCTTTCCACTACAACTACTTTTAAAAATGACAGTTGTATAATATACTGTATATTGCTAGATTCAAGTAATTTGTTACCTTTGTTTGTAGTAGTGAAACATAGGTACTTTGAAAATATAACTATATTTAAGTTTCTGTTGACTCAGTATTATTGTAAATGTAGTTTATAGTATATTAAGTTAAATTACGTATCCAATATCAGTCTTGTATTGATCTTACGGATGAAATAAATTTAAATTTAATCTGAACTAGCCTAAATAACAAAAGACATAACCTGGGTTCTCTTGTTAAAAACCAAGACCTATCTAAATCACTTCGCTCATTTATATTGGGAAGTTTCCGGTTCCTTTTCCAGATGAAAGTACGTGAATCCAATTAACAACAAAAATAAGTAAATCTAATTTGTACCAAAAATACAAAAGAAACAGTTTTGAGACTCTTAATTCTAAGAAGAACAAAGTACTGAACATTACTGAACAACTTGAGAAGTGTTTCTTTGAAGTACCTAGAATAATAATGATTAAAAATCATAATAGTGATTAAAAATTATAACATCTCAAATATAGAACACATACTGCAATCACTAATCAGGAATTACCTTCAACCTTACTGGCACGGATTCGATCGTCTATGTACAACCACCAATGCACAACTGGTAGAAATGCGCCAGTTTAACAGAAAAACGCGCCAAAACTAAACCGATTGACGTCAACGTGACATCAACAGAATACAGTTGCGGTATTTGTAGGCTTTAGTGCATTGGTGCCCCATGTGCCAGCGACATCATAATCAACACTTTAACTCGCGCAACCTGAATATAAAATGCAGGGTGCTAGTGACTTCGTGGGTCTATGACGACACTTCATCTCGTAAGTAACCTCAAAGGATCTCCCAGAAATATTATATGATGTAGATGTCTTGTTTTGTAGAACTTGTGTTGAGCGAATCTCAAAGTCTCCTTGCACATGTTTCTTTATTTGTGATACAAGATCCGAAGGCCTCGGCTCACAAATTTCTTCCATAATACAGAATTACTGGAGACTATGCTTATCACTTTTACATAAAAGATATTGTGGTGAAGGCCTACTTCAACTCACATTATTTTAATGAAAAATACGAAATAATTAATTACACTAACCTGCAATAAACACAAAAATTTCTGCGGTAAAAACGAAAATAGGTGTTTGATACGTCATAAGAACAAACTTGTAGATTTCTCAAAATCCGTTGCTGCTTGTGCAATGAGTGTTTTATACGACTTATCATTAGCTACTGTAAGCCCCCAATAAGGTCTACCCAGACCTTAAAGTTGTGTCCGCCAGGACACATTTTCAGGCAGCAAACACGAAAACTAGACGTGCTAAAAGAAAGTGATATTTATAAAATCAGGAGACCTTATTGAGTTAAAATCACTTATTAGATGCTTTACCGCAAAATGATGCAGGGTAATGTTATGTTGTAAAATACATCTTGTATTCTGTATCTCCCGTTACTTAGTTTTCTTCAGAATGAAAAAAATTGCCACGGCAACGATAAAAACAAATTATTTTTTTGCTAGAGATATGATGTATAACATACAAGCCTATGATATGACTAAGAAAAGGAAGGTGTTCAAGGTACTGGGGTGAATGTTTTTGGAACTTTGTGAAACTGCTGAGGTGAAGAGGAAGAAGAAGCTATTTTAGTACTGGTGAGAATGTTTTTTGTACGTTGTGATACATCTGTGAAGAAGAGAAGTAAGTTGTGAAACAAATGAGAAGAAGAGGAAGAAGAAGCTGTTTTAATATTGGTAACAATGTTTTTGGTACTTCGTGATACATCTGAAAAGAAGAGGAAGAAGATATTTTACTATTGGTGAGATTATTTTTGTAGTATTGATATTACTATAATCTGAGGAAGGGGAAAAGTATATTTTACTATTGGCATTACTGTGGTGTCTAGTTAAAGGTTTGAGGTGTTGCATATTATATATTGGAAATGGTGTTGAGGTGTTGACGGGTCAGTGAATTGTAACATACCACCCAAACCATCCGGGTCATACCGGCCTTATATAGCAAATTTCAACCAATCACAGCTCATCTTACTTCAACCAATTAAATTGCGAATACTGTACCTACTGCTTTCAGCCAATCACAGAGAAGCTTGCACTTCAGTTTTGATAACCAATCAGATTTTTCCTTTTAAGCTTATAATATGACTTCACTATTATTATATCAGTATTATGTCATTCCATTGTAATATAATTAACAATCATGAGATAATTTAATACTACATAAAAAAGCAAATTAATTAATTCAGGAAATAAATATTATTAACTATAGCAATCCAAAAGATAACAGAAATAAGCTAATGCCACTTTGGGTTTGACGTGGTTGCTACCCTGATTCTAGTAGCATAATGTTAATAAATTCTAATTTAAAAAGCATAATGTATAGGAAATAAAGTAATCAGAAGTGGACAATATTATTCAAAATATATAATTAAACCACAAGGCTCCAACTATAGCATAAGCTGAGTGATTTCTTTATTACATTTATAAAATCCATTGCATTTTGTATTAGCAAAAATAAGTTTTATTTATTCACAAAATAATTTTTAACGTAAAGCAAAAATGTAAATATACAATATGCAAATGTATAGTGTTAATGAAATATAAAATTATAAAAATGTAGCAAGTTTAAAATATTGTATTATTAATTGTATATTCCATATATCGTATTCAAAGGTTAATTTAGTAACTTTAAATTTTGATAATAAACGTAACAAACGTTCTTGTATAATGGCAAACACTGAACTGTGTAAGCGAATAAAATGAACAAACTAGCAAACAAATCTGTATTATACTCGTATTTTTAAAAATCGTTGCTTGAAGGAAAGTTCATATGAAACTACCAGAATATTAATTTAACAATTTGAATCAAATCCAGTACAAACTATAATGTAGGCTACATTGTTCTCAACCTGTACTAGAGTCATAACATAACCTCAAGCACGGCTGGTATTCCACATCAGGTCTTCCGAAATTACACGTTTAAGGAATGGATAGGAATAATATACAAGAAACAAAAATGATTACAGATTAACGAAGCACAGATTATCTGTTTTTGGAAAGAGTTCGGGACAAAACTATATAAATAAACTAGGTTAAATCAATAAATGAATTAAATAGATTTAGAAAGAGCATATTATTCTATTGATGAGTTCCTTAACGAATAGTAAATGGAGCACAAGACTGTAACGTAAATTATTATTTTAAAAACGAACACTATTTTCAATAAAATTTATATTTTAATATACTTTTACTGTCATATATACTGTAAACCATTCTTTCCACTACAACTACTTTTAAAAATGACAGTTGTATAATATACTGTATATTGCTAGATTCAAGTAATTTGTTACCTTTGTTTGTAGTAGTGAAACGTACGTACTTTGTAAATATAACTATATTTAAGTTTCTGTTGACTCAGTATTATTGTAAATGTGGTTTCTGGTATGTTAAGTTAAATTACGTGTCCAATATCAATCTTGTATTGATCTTACGGATGAAATAAATTTAAATTTAAATCTGAACTTGCCTAAATAACATAAGACATAACCTGGTTGCTCTTGTTAAAAACCAAGACCTATCTAAATCACTTCGCTCATTTTATTGGGAAGTTTCCGGTTCCTTTTCCAGATGAAAGTTCGTGTATCCACTTAAGGACAAAAATAAGTAAATCTAATTTGTACCAAAATTACAAAAGAAACTGTTAGAGACTCGTAAGTCTAAGAAGAACAAAGTACTGAACATTACTGAACAACTTGAGATGTGTTTGTTACCGTACTTAGAATAATAGTGATTAAAAATCATAATAGTGATCAAAAATTATAACATCTCAAATATAGAACACATACTGCAATCACTAATCAGGAATTACCTTAAACCTTACTGGCAAGGATTCGATCGTCTATGTACAACCACCAATGCACAACTGATAGAAATGCGCCAGTTTAACAGAAAAACGCGCCAAAACTAAACCGATTGACGTCAACGTGACATCAACAGAATACAGTTGCGGTATTTGTAGGCTTTAGTGCATTAGTGCCCCATGTACCAGCGACATCATAATCGTCACTTTAACTAGCGCAACCCGAAGAGAAAATGCAGGGTGCTAGTGATATCGTGGGTCTATGACGAAACTTCATCTCGTAAGTAATATCAAATGATGTCCCAGAAATATTGTATGATATAGATTTAGATATCTTTTTTGTAGAACTTGTGTTGAGCGAATCTCAAAGTCTCCTTGAACATGATTCTTTATTTGTGATACAAGATCCGAAGGCCTCGGCTCACAAGTTTCTTCCATAATACAGAATACTGGAGACTATGCTTATCACTTTTACATAAAAGATATTGTGGTGTAGGCCTACTTCAACTCGCATTATTTTAATGAAAAATACGAAATAATTAATTACACTTGCCTGCAATAAAAACAAAACTTTCTGCGGTAAAAACGAAAATAGGTGTGTTTGATACGTCATAAGAACAAACGGGTAGATCTCTCAAAATCCGTTACTGCTTGTGCAATGAGTTTTTTATACGACTTATCCTTTAGCTACTGTAAGCTACTGTTTTCTTCAGAATGCAAAATATGCCAAGGCAACGATAAAAACAAATATTTTTTTTTTTTGCTGGAAATATGATGTATAACATACAGGCCTATGATATAACTAAGAAAAATTAGGTTAGGCAAGCCTACAGGCTGAGGTAGATTTCGAAGTGCTTTTGGTTTAATTTATTGTCGCTGCGTAGCACTCTTCTTCTTTAGCCTTGGCATGACAACCCGCAATAATAACTGCAAAAAAGAGGAAAGAGCACTTTTTCAAACATTCAAATCTCACCTTATATGAGAACTATCAAGAAATTAGTTATTGATTTGTAAAGTACTTATCAAGATAGATATATAAGCATTCATGTACCACAGATTAATGTCTCTCCTATAATATTCTCACTTATCAAGAGCTTTTCAACGATACCCCATAAGACGTAGGCTAAAAAAATTCTAATTTCCATCCCCCACCCCCACTCGTACCCCCAAAACCCCCCGAATCGTTGGTGTCACTGTGAACTCCATAGGGAGTACTGTAATCTATTCAAACAACGTTTCCCTCTATACTTCATAGGGGCCGAAATATAAATGTTTTAAAATTTCAACCCCTCAACCCCCTTGGGCCAATTTTGCTCATTAACGAACTTGTCCGAACAATTGGGCCTAGAAATAACATAATAAAATTTGGTTCAAATATCTTCAAAATTACGGCCGCTAGTATGTAAAGATATATATAAATATATATATATGTATATATATATATCACAATTTTATTTTTTTGAACAGGCGGTAGTTACGTACTTAGGGAGGCATGAAACGTCAAGATATGAAAGAATTTTTCGAAAATCATGACATGGTATCCATTGCAATAGGTAGATTTTTCTTTGAAATCTACCTAAAAAATCGTATGCAACTTGTCTATAATGGTAATTAAGGCCCTCGTATGAGATTATGAAACGAGCATAGCGAGCACCCTCTATGCCATTATAGGTTCGTTGCTCAATGTACTATTTGGAAGTTGGTTCAGACTTTGTATGTTGTAATTTTAAGGGGGGAAAGCTATGTTAATAAGGTTGATACTACCCACTGCTGAGGTATTGGATATGTTAATTGAGGAACATGCCTGAAAAATAATGAGCACAGAGCGTTCTCTTCAGGAGGAAGAGAGAGAGATTTGGAACGGAATATTTTGATGTGAAAGGAAGCGCTGCATTTTGCAAATTGCACCCAAAATATATACGGACAGGTACAAATCGATTGTTTGAAAATATCGAGGCAGTAAAATGCAGATCGAGAATATTAAATTACATATTATTCAAGGCAGGTCTTCAATATCAAAATCAGACACTGAAGATCAAACCGAACATTATCGACGTTTACGCGTATTGTTTATGCATACCAACATCACATTCAACAAGGTCGAAAATAAATAGGCCTACTGTAAAGAGTTTCTTCAAAAACATGACTACAAACGTTTCTCGGGAATCGACTCTAAGAAAAAAATTCCTTATCACCTTGTTATGTCTATCGCTGAATCAGAAAAGTGTTGCAGGACCAAAAAATATGGGTCGTATATAGGCCCATATTTCCTTTTCTTCTCAGGAGCCAAAAATTATTTCAGATTACTAAAACATGTAGATTATAACGTAAATTGAAACACATAGTGCCAGGCAAATCATTTCTAAACTAGAAATGTAACACATATATTTATGACTAAACTGTGAACAATTATTTTGTGCCCTACTGTGACTAAAAGTTTACATGTTGAGGCAGCGAGTAAGGGCACGCTCCATATCCACTTCGCCTCAACCCAAGGCTAATATATACTAGCCTTGGCCTCAACCTACACAAAGCAATTGTCATGGACGTTTTTAACTTTCTTGACTTCGGTACCCTAGACTGAGCCCTGGTGACTAATATAAATATAACCTTCGGTCTGAGAATATAATGGCCAAGACTTCCATGACTAATGCCGAATGCAGTCCAGTCCGTGTTAAATGAATAGTTATTGTAATTATCCCAACGACAGTGCGACTGAAGCTTGGGTTCTGTCAACTCTAATGTGCACAGATTCTGAGATCATATGCTTCACTACTCTGCAAGTAGGCCTACACAGATACATGATATCTCACATATCCCTCCTTGAACATTAGGTGTTACATGATGGTAGCAGACGTAAAACTGTTTGTAGCACTCAGGGTAGCATTTACAGGGGTTATGGCTACGTACTCCCCTATGACAATGCCCCAACAAGCAGAGTACTAAGTCTTCAGGGACATGAATATTGTAACATGGAATGGCTCTGAATTAAGATGGATTAGGACAGGCATTAGGCATTTGGGATAAAGGGATGTCATATTTCACGCTATTCAACTAATACATCCATTTTGTTTTCTTCGTTGTGGAATTCGATTCAGTCTTTTTAAGTTTCTTCTACATTGTTAGTTTAGAAAAGTGTTGCATTCTACATCTGCTCGAATATTTCTTTACAGATTGGAACACCTACTTCACGCAATCTCAATAATGACAGTGGTGTGCACAAAGAAAGTCGTCCTTTTCAGTTGGCATTAATTATATTGTTGTCTATATTACGCTCTCCATGAGCACATTTTATAACCGGAGGATGTTGTGAAACTCAGTAGCGAAAAATCTTATAGGCTGTCATTTGTAAAACACATTATAGTATAAATAAAGAGCATTAAAATATTATTGTGGCTTTTAATTTTCCATCCTTTAAATAAACATTTACAATGTAAAACACTAACACGAATTATCTACCTTAAGGAAGGATTTTGATTTTTTTCACTTCGGGATAGAGCAAGTGGCCGCATTATATACGTGATCAATCCGTTTCCTCATTCTAACGTAAAACTGTGTTGTATCGCAAGGCACGGCTTAAAATCAATTTACACGAAAAAAATTAAAAGAAGACCTTTAGCTTTTAGTACAAGTAGGTTTAATTAATATGTATAAAAGATTCGTACGTGTAAAGTGGTGGTGATAGTAAAAGAAGCCATATCGAAAGTGCTAAATGTGGCATTTTCGGCAGATGCCTACCAAAAGTTAATAAATCTCATTTTGAAATCCCGTTTTAATTTTGAGCTACCCTGTTCACAGACATACACGTATACATTGCGAATCAAATATGAAACCACCGGACCGTGCATAACGTGACCAGGCATTGGGCGACCGATCGCCGTGACAATCTTTAGCTCTCGCCGCTACTTCCATCTCGCGCTGAAGATTCAGATAAGAGATGAGAAAATGTCACCTCTTTCTATACAGTCTTATAACGCATGATTTCGAAGCCACGTTACTTCCAGGATAACGCCTTTTTAGGTCACTTACGAATACATTTTTCAAACGATTGTCCTTCAGAGGATAAGTTTCAACTATGGAACAGATAGATAAGAAAAAATCATGACCTAAGAATAGCTCTTACTCAAGAAATTCTCAGTATTAATAAGCGAGAATTGAAGTCAAGTCATGTAACGCCCAGTCGTCGTTTAGCTCAGGAAGTTCGGATTTCTCAAATATAAATATTAAGGGGACTTTAAAAATTGAAGTTCCGTCTATAAAAGTTACTCTTCTTTGTCAGATATGTACAGATCGGAGGGGACAGTATTTTTAACATTACTTTAAGATACTCGGGTTAAATACTTAAATTATTTTCATTTCGGTATTCTCTCACTTCAGTCTTCTGCGAAGATTGAAGTAGCGATCGGACGCCCTATACCGTAGCCTTCGGGAAATTTCCGAAGGCTATGCCTATATCCGATGAAGGCCGCGTACTATACACGGTAGAAGTCCGATTGCGTCATCTTTGGTTCGCAATGTATATTCTTTCTTTAAAATATAAGTTATATAATATACACACTCACTTAGAGGACTTGAAAAATGAATTATTGCTGAAAACTCAACAATGAATTTAGGATCGAACACAATACTTATAAACAAAATTCTAGCATATTCAGCCAAAAAAATTAAAGTAAACCCATTTCTATTATACTCCACATTGCCTATGATACGAGAAAGACAAAATAGGTGTATTACTTGCATTCTTAATTATTTATATTGTATATAGTCATATATGCGTAAACATTTAGCCTACAGACCTACATAATTATTATTACACTTATGGTTGTTTCGTTATATAAATTTAAATTAGGATCCTCCGTGCTACCGCTGGGTAAGGTTGAAAATAACGATAATTGCACTCAATTTGCAGCACTTTTATGTAAAGCATGGATAACATACCACATTCTACTGGGCTATTCTTTATTTTTAGCCTATGTTGTTCTCCACAAAATATGAAACGGAGCAATACAATAAACACACTACACTAAGGACATAGAAATTAAAGAAGCAAATATCATAGAAATAAAGAATACTTAACACAATAATAATTAACGGCAATTATTATTGTCTACGAGCGTTTTCACTGTTACCTCAGCTATTTTAAATGTTAGAACGAAGTATTTCAAACAAAAATGTTTAATCGTCTGTCTGGTGAACTTTATTTCTGTAGCTAGAAAATCGTCATTCAACTTAATATAACTAGAATTCCAACAATATAAGTTGCCCTATGATCCTGTTAAGAACATTAAGACGAAGATAAGACGATCAAGAACATTGTAACATTGTTTTAACTTATCCTATCAACAGCGCATAGGTATTATGACAGACAAAGTTGTTGGAACATTTAGTACGCTTACTTGCAGGATTCAGATCGATCTGAATACGTGGATCCAGTATGGAATGAATTTACGATCCGATCGTCTGCAAATGGAGGAACGGATCGGATTCCACTGACCGGATCGAATTCCATGTAAACGCTACGAACTCAATCCTGGTGCGCATGCTTACACTCGCACCTCCGTTCGTCAATTGTATCAAAGAACTTGCATAGACAGTAATATTACTATATGATTTAAAATTTTCCTGGCATAGCATAATAAGAATAAATTCTCTTTTATGCCATAATTTGTTTATGAAATTAATAATTGTTTATGAAATTAGAAATTAAGGAGAGAACATTCACTTTTTAACCACGGAATAAGCACGGCGATTATTTGCACAGGTTAGCAACACAAATAGCCATGCATAACCAAGATGGCCATTAGCACAAAAAATCTCAAAATACTCTCAGAATCGGGGAACGTATTGAGCATTGAGCTAGGATCGGATTCAGATTGATTTCTATCATGAAAGTAAACGTGGTACAGTAAAGTCTCGGTTAACCGAGTTAATGTGGACCACAGCAACCTCGGATAAGCAAATTCTCGATTGACAAGGATTGAAGTACAGGGGATCAGGAAAATAGAATAAGAAAATAGGATCAAATTACGAAAGCAGCAGTGTCACTGTATTGACATATATTGGCATGGAATAAAAATAATAACTTACTGTACTTACTTTGAAAAACTCAAAAATTAAACACTTAAATGAAAATACGATCGCGATTTGCAATCATCAGCGAATCCTTAAGTTTATGTTCTACCTTAGTTTAGGCTCGGATAATATAGAACCTCGGTTAATCGAGATTCTGTTGGAAGGACTGAACGTGGGGAAGACATTCTTTCATAAAAACAGACTCCTCGATCATATCCCTTAAACTTGCGTTCAAATCGATAACAAGTAAGATGTTCAAGATAGAATCTCGACTACAATATCAGTTAAACAATTTTAAATCGCAATTATTGTGTGAGATGCTTAGGCAGATTCCGTGCCTTCTTTCAAATTTGAAACCTCTCATAGAAAATACATCGCTAGCTATACGGAGGTAATAAAAGTATTAATGCACCCGCTTGATTTAGCGCTCAATTCAACCCTTTTCTAATTAAAAACGGAACGACACCAACTTTATACAGCATCCGTGTAACAAGCACTGCAAGCCATTACTTCTCAACAGTCTAATGGAACATTCCATTATTAAAAAGGAATGGAAATAAAAACAGATTTCTTCGAGATACTAGTAGGCTAGTGTTTTAATTTAATTTGCACTTTGAAAGAGTAGGGAAGGGGTTGATTGTGTTTAAATAAGAACGGGGAGCTGAAACTCCAGTGGGATAGTTAATAATGTTAGAAGTTTTACTACAGATTTAGACATTTATACATGGAACATTTTCGTTTTTATGCTTGTTTTAAAACAGTCTTAACTTCCACCACACACTGTATTTCTCTCTATACTGCAATATCTTGGAAACAGGTTTCGTAGTGCTATATTCTGTAAGCAAAAGTTAGAAATTGCAATGGCGCTTTGTTAAAATCTGGAAGTTACTACTATGGAATGAAGCTAATATAGCACCAGTCGTTAAAATTAAATTTCAAACTTTAAATAAAATGTAAGAATTTTATGGTGTAAGCAAATTTTATTAGCACTCGCAGTAGCTTGTAATAATTTCTTGTATCTGGCTCTTTTAGCTTATGACTCAGGGGTCGGCAACCTTAAAAGAACGATTTTCTTAAATATATTTTACTCTGGGGTTGCCTGGAAAAACACCGATATTATTTATGTTTTTATTTTCAGCAAGTTAGAAGGCGAACCTACTTACTTACAAGAAAGTCTATCAACGTAATTACTTAGCAAACAATTCAATCGTGAAAGTAAAAATTTTAAATTAATTTAAAGCCATTTTTCTAAATCTCTGCATAAACATCAAACATTATATGCCTAAATCGCAAATTTTATAAAAAAATATCTTAATAGCTAGCCTATTAGAAATGTGACACTGCCTTCCGCCACCCAGCTTAGCTTGACGTAGTCAGGAATACAAGTGGAGATCTCTGTACGAAGCAGCTAAACTAAACTTAACTCTGTGGCACTTCATCCCTCCAGGGACAAGGCCTACCACCGGCCGCTGCGTCATCTACCATAGGCAGATAGGCAGATTGCATGTGGTCAGCATGCCGACGCCCACGGACGTTAATGGTGGTTCCCGTGACCGGAGCCGCTACTTCTCTATCAAGTAGCTCCTCAGTTTGTATCACGAGGCTGAGTGTACCCCGTTCCAGACCTTCCTGTCTCAGAAAAATCCAAGGAGGTACCGTATATCGAACCCAGGCCTGCGGATCTGTAGGCAGAGACGCTAACCACGAGACCACGCAGGCGGCCACGTAAGCAGCTATCAAGATTAAATCTAGTTAATCTTTATCTGTAATTTTGGCAACAGATGTTTCATGCTGAAGAACCCAGACTCTCAACGGTTAACAACGGATAAGACTCTTGATCTGCCAAATTCCGAAATTTATCTTCTTTGCAATGCGATTTTAGTATGATGGTAATTTTTAGAGTTTATTTTCATTTCAAGAGCTTCCGTACCTTCATTTTCTAAACTTCTTTAAATACAAAGAGTCGTCTCACTAATATCAATAAGAGCAAAGGTTTATATTTAAAAAAAGGGTACTACTGTTTCCAGCATGAAGAAATACTTGAATCTTAACTGAGTTCTTTTTGGAGAGTTTCAAGGCGAGGAATAAACGGCCAAGTATTTAAGCTCAGGCTACTTTATCCATACTTCCCATCATAATTTTCTAATTTGGGAGATGGGGAGATTTTCTTGCGAGGTGAACTAGGTGGAGTAATCTGCTACTCATACACTGAGTGCTTCAGGATAACAAGTTCAGAAACAACTTGTTTCCAAATGGGACTGAAGATGATACAAAACCAAATGGGACTGAAGATGATACAAAACCAAGTAGGCCTATCGAAATGCATCTCCACAAAATGTACAGATAAGTTTATTGTTAGACTGAATGCTGACATAGAAGAATCTACAACTACATATGACCAACGACACTTATCCTGTGGGTTAAAATATTTCTAAGACAGCAGACTGTGTTTTTAGATTTTAGATTTTAAGATAGATTACTGTGAGAATTGGTTAAATGAAGAATTGAATATTGACAGAAGGATACAATTTTGCACATATGGTATTTTAACAAGTAATTTATTACTCTTCTTTTTAAGATATGATTGCAAACTAAGGGCTAAAAATTGTATACAATAATTTTAACAGATAGGACTAAGTCCTGACAAAAAAATTATACATATTGTATTTTAATGGATAATTTGTAAATGAATAAATTTAATATATGAGGCAGAAGAGGAAGAAGATCACGCTGTACGCAGAAAGAAAATAAGATTCTTATAAATGTTTCAATAGTTGTAAAAAATTTTAAAGTAGATTCTCTGTCAGCATCCTATCAAACCAATATCCAATGAAGTTATAGTACTTCAAGGTTGAAAAAGTTCATAGATTCACAGCAGTGGAGGATCCTCTTACGGAATGAAGCTTGGTTCTTTCTTTCTTCCATGCTGAGTTGATTTTGCATGGATGTGCATAGAAAAGTCTGAGTGGAGTGTAGGAATATCTGTGTTATGTGAAAGATTAGGACGGCAGGTTTGGCTGCCTCGTCTGCTCTCTCATTACCTGGCATTTGTTGATGAGAAGGGATCCAACAAAACCCACTTGTTTTCCTTGCTCCATAGCCTGGTTATATGATATTTGTATATTCTGTATAACTGGATTGTCTGTGTAGCCATAAGAGCATATTTTGAATCTGAAAAGAGTATGGATGTCTGGTGATTTGAATCTGTTATGCATGATAATATTTGTTTTATAGCAAACAGTTCACTGGAAATTCCTGAAAAAAGTCAGGAAGTCGCTCAGACTAAATTTGATTTGGACTTTTCTGAAGTAATAAATTTTTGGAGTTACACCACTGTTGTTCTGAACCCCTCTAATCACCAACATAAGTAAATACAGGAAACTTCATACTATCCTATAAGACAGATATAGAAAACTTCATATCCGGCAGTCTACCACAAAAACTTAATCGTCACATAATTTAATCAAAATCAAGATATTAATAAATACATCAACATATTAGAGAAGTGTAAAATAGTTTACAAGCTGTTTCTACTGTATTCAGGTATTCTTACTCGGTTCAAATTTAGTCACTTTAAATCTTGTGCATTGTCTTTGCTTTCTTTCCAATGTGACGAAACAAAACCGTCAGCGTTATTTGGATAAGTGACGAAAATCATAATTAAACAAAAAAATTAAAGTAGTGGCAAGAGAACGAGAGTGTCTGTCTGTATTCCTTTGTTATATACCCGGAACATAACTAGGTCTCTTTATCATATATTTTTATTATCATTGTTATTAACATTATTATTATATTATGTACTTTTTTAATTCTTTAGAGGACACTTTTAAATGCAGACACAAAGAATACATATACAGCTTTTTTTTAAATATTATTTTTGTACGCAGAGGTCCTCAAAATAAACTATTCTTTGGTAAAACTCTACTTGAGTTTCAGATCATATACATATATCTTATTTTGGGACACATGGTATATGTAGGAAAATAAAAAAAATTATTGGTGATATGGGAAAAAAAGTTATTGACAAATATATTTTCTAACGTTATGTTTATCTCAGTAAAAGATTATTAAATGTTATTAGCCTCCCAGTAATATGAACTGAATTGAATGAATTGAACTAAATTGTGATTTCTAAGATGACAATGGTTGTTTAATGTTCCGTAAGCAAGTAGGATAGTAAGTGTAATTTTTTTTCTCCTTTTGACCTAGTCAAAAGCATTCTATGGAACCTCTGCAACTTCTTGCCCTAGAGAAATAAATACTAAATCCAATAGCTTAGTTTCAATGTACGGACAACAAACGTAAATATTTTAAAATGAGAATTTTAATTCAGTAATCGAATGTACACAGAAGGAAAATATTATAAATTCAGTTAAAACGTATCTGCATAAAATTACGGGTTTCAAATTAATAGAGTGTTTTGAATGTAGTAATTTAGATGGATTTAAAGCATACATTTCTTCTAAGTTTCCAGCCTGATTATAGTGATAAATATGAGTGTTCATCTGATAATAGTGCCTCATAGGCGTAAGCTTGAAAAGCAATCATGCACTGAACTTAGAATATTATACTGCCGTTTTAAAATATTCACTTTCGGAATATCACCTGCACAGGAATATTTCTAAGCCCTACCCATTACTCAACATAAATACTGCAAAGAAAAAACAAATTTCAGTTTGTAACGAACGATTTGCCACAAGGCATGCAGATGATAGGTATTGAAAAGCTGTTTCCTGTGTGATCAAGTCTTCGACTAAAAACATTTATTACCTGGCAGAACAAGCTTCATACAACGGGTACTAGTCAGAACTTCAGTCAACAATATTGTGGGGTGCTATAAGGTTTAAGCTGAAATCTTGACGAGACAAATATGTGTTGTCTATTTCCTTTACACTTTTAATTATAAATATTATTATAATTGTTCATGTTTCTTCTCCTTCTTTCTCTCTAACCACTCTCTCCTGCTCTCCTCTCTCGCTCTATGTCTCTCTCTCTGTCTCTGTCTGTCTGTCTGTCTGTCTGTCTGTCTCTCTCTCTCTTTCTCTCTCTCTAAATATAGAAGTCCTGTTTGCCTATTAAAATGTTTCATCTCCATGCAAAATTAAAAAAAATCCCTTTAGGCAGGCCTACAGGCTGAGGTAGATTTCAAAGTGCTTTTGGTTTAATTTATTATCGTTGCGCAGCACTCTTCTTTTTTAGCTTTGGCATGGCAAACCCGCAGTAATAAGAAATGAATTCGGTAAAGAGGAAGAGCCTACAATCATTTGTTTTGACAACAAGAATAGGATATAATATTCTGGGAGGCCGTGCGCAAGATCAGCAATGAATAAAATTAGCAAAGCCGCTAAACAAGACAAAATTATGATATTATAATAATTCTTTTAAGTGTTATTATTTTCAAACATTAAAATCTCGCGCCATATGAGAGCTATCAAGAAACTAGTTATTGATTTGTAGAGTACTCATCAAGAGCTTTTCAACGATACCCCACAAGACGTAGTTTTAAAAATTTCGAATTTCCATCCCCTCACCCCCACCCCCACTCGTACCCCCAAAAACCCCCGAATTTTGGTGTCACTGTGAACTCCATAGGGAGTACTCTAATTTATTCAAACAAAGTTTCCCTCTATACTTCATAGGGGCCGAGATATAAATGTTTTAAAATTTCAACCCCCTCCCCCGACCACCCCCTTGGGCCAATTTTGCCCATTAACGAACTTGTCCGAACTATTGGGCCTAGAAATAACATAATAAAATTTGGTTCAAATATCTTGAAAATTACGGCCGCTATCGTGTAAAGATATATATATATATAAATATCACAATTTTTTTTTTTTGGACGGGCGGTGGTTTTGTACTTAGGGGAGCATGAAACGTAAAGATATGAAAGAATTTTTCGAAAATCATGACATGGTATCCATTGCAATAGGTAGATTTTTCTTCGAAATCTACCTAAAAAATCTGATGTGAAAGTCACATAACTTCCTCTGCCCAAATAAAAGTTAGCAGTATTCACATATCCTTGAACAGAATCGCAAGACACAATTTTACGCTAATTATCCTATAAATACCTCTTCTTTCAATGATGCGACTAAAAGCGCAGCTATATAACAAACTTAAAAAAAAAAAAAGAACAAGTGACTGCAGACGTTTATTGAACTTTCCGCCGTAAAATATAATTTCCGAAATTTATCGAATATTTCCCTCAGATACTTCTTTACTCTATGCATGGCCAACAATACATCTTTCTCACTTCACATTCTTATATAGAATAAGAGGCCGTGAAAGAGCGCATATTCAGTTGTTCATCACGCAAGACAAACTTGCTACAAACAGTGGGTGAACAGTGGGTGGCTTGTAACTACCCTCAGAGAATTTTTTCGAAAAAAGTTTCAAATAAAAATTTTAGCTCTCAGTAAAAGGAACACATATGCAAATTTCAAAGAAAATCGTTAGAGCCGTTTTCGAGAAAATCGCGAAAAACGAAAATTTCTTCATGTAAAGTCCCCTTAAAAATAAGAGAAAATAGTCGCCAATCTTATCCTCACATCTTCAGAAGATACCTGACCCAAATACGAAATTTCGTTTTCATACGATTTTCCGTTTTGGAGCTAGAGTGTTCACAGACAGACAGACAGACACACAGACATGTTTCCAAAAATAGTATTTTTGGATTCAGGGGGCCTTGAAACGTGTATATATGCTAAAAACTCAACTTCGAATTTTGGGGTCGAAAACAATACTTCCTCTACCTATAGTATCTATGGTACGGGCAGAGGAAGTAAAAATATATATGAGCGTTCCAATAGATTTACCTCAACCACACTCCAAACTCCTAGACACCGAACTACTAAATTTAATAAGTCCTTTATTTGCACGGCCTCTCAATTATAGAATCTAACTCTATCTGTATTATTATCATCAAAGTTATTCTCTTGCTAAAACAAAATATATTTAATAAATCACACACACAAATATATATATGTGTGTGTGTGTGTGTGTGCGTGTGTGTGTGTGTGTGTGTGCGCGCGCGCGATTCATCAAAGATAAAGATATATACAGGGACCTCCAGAATGCCAGTCCAAGACATCACCATCTCGGCTACCTCGCTCAGTTTAACGGTCTAGTTTGATAAGCATTAAATTTGTAAAGGAATAGTGTCATTTTTCATAGTTAACTGTATTGAGTAATGGGATGGGATTGAATTTTTGTACGCAGATATAGGCCTATACAAAAAGCATAGGTTCAGTGTGAGGTACTAAATTTCTCTAATTTCCAGACGAAGTCATAGGCTACCATCAATATAGTACCCCATGCAGCCCTGTCAGATTTATGAAATTTCGCTTATTAGTGTAAACATATGCATGTGTAGAGATTAAACGACTATTTGTTTTCTTGTTAGTAGTTTATGTTAGAGAAATATATTCGCTGTTATTTCAGTATATTTCTGAAAAGAAATTAAAGCACGAAGCAGAGAAATAAAGAACGAAAGCAAGAAGGAAAGAACGAAAGCAAGTAGGAACGAACGAAAGAAGACACGAAAGAGAGAGAGAGAGAGAGAGAGAGAGAGAGAGAGAGAGAGAGAGAGAAAGTACCTTCAATATAAAAAAGAAAGGTATTAAACATTTTAACGAAATAACTACAGATATTATATCGAAGGGTCAAAGTATAACATAAATATTGATGAGTTTTTCATGGGCTATCAACCGAGTCCAAGTTCCAAAAGTTTCCGAACTTTCGGACTCCAGCTCTGAGTGTATCTTCCGGGATCTGGGAGATGGACTTAGAGCTGGAGTTCAAAACTCGGAAACGTTTAAAACTTGGACTCGGGTGACAGCCCCTGAAGAATTTGTCAATAGTTTTCGCCGAGACAAATTCAAATCTTTCATATTAAAAATGAATATCTCAAACATTTTAATTAATATTATAACGATGATTACAACTCTCAAAAGAGTGACATCTTTGGTTGCACACCTTAAACAAGATTTTACTTACTCCGCAATTTATTTTTTTCTTCGAAAATAAAATAGTAGGTCTATATTGTGGATTCTTTTTAAACAAAAATTTAGTGTAAAGAAATTAACTTAATTCTTCTCCGAGTAATTTTGCTTTCCCGCTGAATTCTGCACTTGCACATATTTCACTTCTGTTCTTCTTGCTGCCAGTAGCTAGAAAAAATATGTTGAACAGGATAGCAATATTTGAAGCATGCAGCAGTTTTCTCGGTTTGAGCGCACATGTGTTAGGTGAAAGTTTCTTTTTGTTGGTTTCAGCTGTGACATGGAAAATGTTGTCGCCGCTGAGTCCGGGGTGTGACACCGCCGCGACGCCGGGGATGCTGTGCGTGACCTGACGCTTCAAGCGGCGGCTTAATAATCCACTTCATTGTGACGACCAGACCAATATCTCATTGTTTAGAGTAGCTTCACAAGCCACAGAAGATCCCCTCTAGCTAGCCTCAGCATTTCCAATCAAGTGCAAGAAACTCGTATTCCTCCTGCGACGGTACAGTTGTGGTCAAAATAGTTGTGACTTGAAAATATAATTGAATTTTCACAATAAAACTGCACACCAGCATCCTCAGTAATTATACCATGAAAAGAAAAGTACATTTACTGTGTGGGAGTAAATTGCGCAGATTTACAAGAGGTGAGTATAATAAACGAAGAGAAACAAGATGTTTTCCGAAAAGTTTTATATTCACTTAAAAAATACTGCTCGTAAGATATTGAATTTTGCCATGTCAATAGCAACAAAAATAAATATTTCAGCCTGTATGTTATTTTCGATTCTCTTTTACATTGAATGAAGAAATAAAAAAATATTCTCTTCATAAGACTGCATAAAATTCGTGATTGATTTTCTTCCATTATAACTGTCAATTGTATTTTTTTTTAAATGCACAGAGGTAAATCCTTCCTACGTTTTCTCAAAATTAGTATCCTACTTGCTAAAACCGTCAAGAGGTCAAAACATTTCATGAGAACATTATTAGATTTCTTTTTAGAAAAGTATTTACTTTGGACTATGATATCACAGTAATCTATATAAGTAGACTAATAAACTAGGTTTTTCGGTATTGAATCTACATCCCATGCACTAAAATAACCTTTTACTACACAGAAATTCCATAACGGAATATATGATATTTTAAAGGTTATCAGGTGATGTCGTGTATCAAATAATTCCAAATAATATTTTATACACGACATACAAATCCCTCGTAGGAGAATGCAGCATGACGGCTTTCAGACATCAAGAAAAAACTGAAATGTGTATAATGTAAAAAACTTTTAAAATAAAAAGTGTAATGAAAATCGAAATATTTAATTATTTTGCATGTGGTACCCAAAAAGAACCCTGGTTCCTCGAATTTGCTTATAGATCTGATCGATAATTAAATAGTACAGTTGAGTATACTATTATTAACATATTATTAGTAAGAAGATATCCGTAATTAAAGTTTCTCAAGACCCATCCAAGATGACCATACAGAAGAACCTCTGTTAACCGAAACAAAGGGAGGAAGGTGGTTTCGGATAACTACGATTTCGGATAAAAATTAATTTTACATTTTTTGGAGGTTAAGAATCACTGTTTGAAGTTTCAGGTGAAAGTAAATTAAGACAATACATACATTAAGACACAGTAATTTAATAAAGCCATCGTTTTCATGACCTCTTCGAACTTGTTGACATGAAGCATAATAAAACCGATGAAAACACTTCACAAAAAATGTTCGATCACCGCCGTACGGACAAATAGTAGCACATGACGGATGTAAACAAATAAAAGAAACAGAGTTGGCATGTGCATTCACAATAGATAAGGGATGGTGCGGACAAGGTCAGAGCCCTTTCATTTCGTTACTCATCCTTGGGACATTTTTTCGTTCACTCACTTTCCATTTATACAAAAAGGTTGACGAGGGGAATGGGGAAAATTCCTTCCATGTACGATAGCTTAGCAGTTTGAAACACAACCTACAGACACAGAACATAACAGCCTAATTAATTGGGGTCATTTTGGTTAAAAGATATTTCGGTTAAAGTGTTTCGGATAACAGAGGTTTTAAATTTTGTCAGGAGTTCAGTTACGCCGATAACTTTTGATTTCAGCCGAGGGAAGAAGATAAATGAATTTCGTCTGAACCATACCGACTCCAACAATTAAATGCATATACGGGTGGAATTATGGAAAACGTCAGGCAATGACATAGATCATACAATCACAAATTACAAAATACTAAGGGGTGTATCAGTGCAAGCTCCTCTGATTGGCCCTTACCCATATGCATTTAAATTTTGTGAGCAGTCTAGCTTTACAGTAGCCTATGATTTCATGTATATCTTATAGCAGGAAATCCTGCTATCAGAAATTGTATAAGGCGAGTCAAGCAAGATAATTCAGACTTAAAGTCGATGCCATAGCTAAACTCCTCAGTAAATCACGCCAATTATCAGTAATCATTTCTCTTAACACAGACATTACAGATGTAACAAAATAAATATAAAATAATTCCGCGGAATATGCAGATTTACTAACTTGTTGCTGGATTTTATCAAAATATTATATACAGTATTACATAATTCTTAGAAGAGATGGTGCAAGCTGAAACATCGATAAATACAAGTAGAAAGTAGAATCGAAAATGTATCAGTAAATATGGGTTCGCGAACCCGTTTCCGAGATATTGCGAATGTGAGGTTAAAATCTGCCAATAACTCGATTCTTTATAGCCTACACTTCATACGCTTTTCTCCTTGGGCAGAAGCTGCCCCAGGTTTCTATAATATAAAATTTAACATTAAAATTTAAAATTTAATGGGGATAGAGTATACATTATACAAACCAGAATTATTGTACCACAGAGTAGGCCTATATTAATAATAGAAGGATACTGTGTAGTGTAGATATTTCCTATAAGAAAAATAAGAGGAAATTTTTTACGTCAGACTTTACATCTCATGATTCTTTTATTATTAGGATCAATATTATAAAGTCTTATCAAATGATTACCAGTTGCGTTACCAGAGGCTCCCAGGCTACTGGCCAACCACATGATGACCCCTTTTCTGGTTTTCTAACAGAATGGGTCCCACGAATGTCTTCTGTGATTAAAAAAATATTTTAAAAATTATTTATCAATGCTGTAAGAGTCACAGGCCTGAAATGATTACAACAGTATTTGCGAAATGATGTCAACTCTCTGCAAGAATACTTATTTATATTTAATGCCGCAAATTTAACATTCCTTTCCTTCAGCACTTTCTTATTTTAGCGGGCATATCACATAAATGTTTTAATTATCTTTGTAGCAGAATGAGCTTACTTTTCGATTAATGGAGGATATAGTTTAGGATGGTCAGCCCAGAAAAAAATATGCTGTGAGATGAAAATGAATAGTCTATCAGAGACAAAGTTACGAGGGAAAGAGATTTGAGACAGAAAGTTAGCATTACTGTGATGGTGCATGGTGGAGCTTGCTGATGCTGAGCACGTAGGAAGAGACGCTGTGGCGGCGCTGTTGTGTTGAATATGAGCACTCCGCCACGCCATGTTGACGACGGCGACGTGCCACTGGTGTGGAAAATTAAAATCAACCATATACACCCACTTACAGAAACATCAGTCAACTTCGTGTTTACATGCACACATTCTAAGCTCCTGCATTTCTCATTTCTCAGGCGCATCTTCCTCCTACCATCAATCATTCTTTCCACTTTTGACGTATTACAGTTTCCTATAATTCTTAGCTTTCATTGATTTTTACTCAGTTTTGTTAACGTTTTAACCAACTTATTGCTTCTACAGTTTTATGCTTTTTTACATTCTATTCTATAAACATGATCTATTAATCACCATTGTTTGCTACTAGATTTAACATAGTGTAATAAACAAAATGTAACTACAGTGCCTTTTACTTCGACATTCATCCGCTGAGCTAATGACCCCATAGCGGCAGAAAGCACGCTGTCTGCCGACAGAATGGGCAGGTTTAATTTAAGGGCCAGATTTTTAGGTTCTTATAACTTAGAACGCAACAAACCTCTAAAATAAGTTCAGGAAACCATTTACTTGGGCCAAATCATTTCCTTCAGGAACTCAGTGGACGAGGCATAAATACGTCGCGTCGCATCGCATCAGTATGGTCCAGATTCTGGGCATTATATTGATACTGCAGTAGAGTTCCGCTAATGTGGACTCCATTTGTCGGACATCCGGTTAATCTGGACGGGGTAAAATTTTTAATTTTAGTCACAAGGATTTTTTTGTTATTTCTAGAATACTTCGTAGCTTAAAAACTTAGATCTGTGTATACAGAAGTATTAAAACTAAAATCAAGTTGAGAGAAAAGTTATATTTATGAGGAAAAAAATATCGATATTTACAGTTTTATCCATCAAAAACTTGTATTACAGAACAGTACGTGCAAGTGCAATTAAGGCAAATTCCATTTAAATCGTACTTTCAGCTATCCGGACAGGTTCCGGTGCCATCTAGTCCGGATTTTGGGGACTCTACGGTATTAGATAAAGTCTAAAACATAAATTTGAAAAGACATGTGCATTCTACCATCTCTATAGTATGGTTCTTAAACATGGAGTCTAACAAAGAAGCACAAACAAGCAATAGAAATCTGTCAAAGAAAAATGGAAAGAAAAATCTTGGGTATAATTCTATAAGGCAGAATAGAGAATCAAGAAATAAGACAGAGAACAGGAGTAAAGGACGCTGCTACCCCAGGAAGCAGCTTAAAAGGGAGACGGGCAGGACACGTCGTGCGGAAGCACCCCAACAGATGGACACATAGAGTCACGGTGTGGGACCCAAGGAATGGCCAGAGGAACGTTGGCAGACAGAGAACTCGCTGGGAAGACGAACTAAGGAGGACCTTCGGCAGCAGATGGACTATAATGGATAAAAACAGACGAATTCGGAATCAACTAATAAACACTGCTATGAGTACAGTAAGTTAGGTTGATCTTTCCCGGCTAACCGGGACTGCAGGACCCAGCCCCCTTCAAACGAAAGAAATCTTTGCCCAATAGAGAGGCACACGGGCTACAGACAGACAAGCTTAGAATGCACAAACAATAGCAATGTGTTCACGAACATTTTTCGTCTCAACTAGTTTCTGAGATGAAACTTCATCGGTCGAGTGAATATGTGATTTAGCTATATCCGGATAGAATGTAACCTATAATCCACAAAAAAAAAATCACAACACTTAATCCCTCAACACTAAAGCACATAGATCATTAAGCAAGTTAAAATTACAATAACCGTCTACATTTGTAATAGAAGGTGTAAATAATGTCCTTGTGGGGCTACACCTTCTAAGAAAGTTTGCATTCAGACACATTAGTTACACTTCTGAAAAGGTGTGAGAGATGTGCAGCCGCACAAGGACATCATTTCCAACACCTTCTATGACAAAGGCAAAGGGTTATTGTATTTAACTTGCATGAGGGATCTATGCACTTGAGAACAGAGGTGTTATGCATAACCCATTCTGGTGGCAGATAGCCGCCATGAAGGCCGCACGCTTGCCTGACTAAATGCGTGCCTAATGATCTCCGTCTCGCAGCATTTAATTCTTATCTCTGTTACCGTGCTTGATCCGACTAATTCTCTCGCACAGACGATATTGCTCTGGTTCTGTAGTCTTTAATAAAAGTAATTGGAATTTGACCGGATACTAACTTGAGGAGTGGAGTCTTCACGGTGTCAGGGTATCTAGTTGATAGCCCGGATTTGATTACCGCCCATGACACATTTTCCTCTACAGGAAAAATGTAAATATCTTCAGTGAAGGTAAAATGAAAATCTGCCTGAATGCAAGACTAATGGTGACAAAAACCATTCGTTAACGACATATTTTGGTCAGAGATTGTCATTTAGGCTCCAGGACTGGGAATCCATGGCTGGAAGTTCTCTTCTGAGGTATATTTGCTATTTCATTTTTCATTCACAAAAACCCCGCAACACTTGGGTTCAGGAGCGAACATAAAACGACTGAGTCCCCAAGGACTATCATAGCAAAACTGATATCTTGCAGTAATATAAGTTTAAAACATTTCTATAGAAAATCTCAGGGGGTATATTAAAATAATCCAAGCATTGCTGTCACTACAACTCGAGATAAGAGAAAACATTTTAGCTAGAATAATAGAAAAGTATATAAAAACATGATGAAAGTCATGAAGGGCGATAGCCGTGAGTACTTCCTTTCACACCCTACAACT
This sequence comes from Ectobius pallidus, assembly GCA_964059195.1. Classification (NCBI taxonomy): domain Eukaryota; kingdom Metazoa; phylum Arthropoda; class Insecta; order Blattodea; family Ectobiidae; genus Ectobius; species Ectobius pallidus. The sequence goes on along the minus strand of CAXKWD010000002.1, from coordinate 104,086,295 downwards.
TGATTAACACACTCACATACTCGATTCAACAGGCATCATCAGCATTAACATCATCATTGCACCCCTCTCACAGCATCGCGCTAATCTTTAGCACACCCCTAATGAATTGATTGCCTCTTAGCCTCGTAAAGCCCCCCCCCTCATGCCTTCGGGGGTGGTTTATATGCAGTAAGTATATAAGTTTACTTTTTGGCCACGTGTCGATTCCATTTGTTGCTTTCCATCCCCCCTTGCTTTAATACTCCTGCTTTTCCATATGAAAGGAGGAATGGGGAACAGTTTCAAGCCTTAAAGGGAGGTTTTAATCCCAAAGCCGCTACTCATGATGGAGAGAGGGATTTCTCGTGGGGTGTTTCCTAGTTAGGGACAGCTATGAGCGCTCATTAAAACTATTCATCAAAAGAAGTATCATGCCTGTGAACCATGTTTCGCAACTTCATACAGTAACAATTTCATACACACAGGACAAAAAAAGAAAAACATTATATATCTCAAGTAAAATTATTGCTTTGATGACAAAGTTTATGACGATTTTTAGTCCTTTAGTTCTCACTACAAGTCTCACTCAACAAATTGGTTTTATTAATATAATGTGTAACAATCTCATTTGTATCTAACAAAGGACCAGGTTATTATTATTATTATTATTATTATTATTATTATTATTATTATTATTATTATTATTATTATTATTATTATTATTATAGCCTTATGACTCCAAAATTCTGCACTCCGTAAAGCAGCGTTACTAGGGGGCAATAAACCTGAGGTGGGATAATGGTCAGACTAGTGAAATATTGATATAGAATTCTTGAAATTAAGGAAGACGAAATAGGCCAAATTCGTTAAAAAATTATGCATCAAATTCTCATATTAAGAATTGGGCTGTCATTCTGAAAAGCGAATTGGAGAATATCGGCCTAGGATATTTGTGGGAAACATAATACACTAAAATCGCAACAAAACAGGTAAAGACCAGACGTAATGATGTAAAGAAACAGAACATGTTTAACAGTATGAATAATAAGAGTTCGCTGGAGAACTATAAAGAAAAGTAAAAACACTTTTATATGTCGAAATGTATTTAGACCCTTGACAGAAGGGGTAGAATTGGTATGGCTTGGCTTAGACTAGGAATATGGAAAGTCAGAGGTCTAAGACCTAATTCAGAAAAATATATTTGCCCTCTATGTGGGGAAAAGAAATCATAGTGCACCTATTGATAAAAGGTAAGCAAACAAATTTAAGATACAGAAATCTAATCAAAAGTGAATGGGCACATTTCAGGGAAGAGTTAGTGTTAATGAAAATCTGTAAAATCAGAAACAAAGCATTCATTAAAGGAACAGGAACATTTTTATGGAAAATAATAAAAAAGAAACAAACAAACAAAATATGTTAATGAGTGATAGCATGATGTAGGCCTACTGTTCTTTGGATGCTGATTAAAATGCTTTGAGGGCAAGATGAGCACCCAAAGATGTAACTTAATTCACTCAATAAACATTACTAGTATTATTACCATTATTATTACTTATTCTTATTATCACAACTAACCTTCAACTACGAATATCTAATTTTATGATATTTTATTATAAATTAGAAATACAAAATATATTAGGAAGCGGAATTTATTAGTTCTCATATAATCAGAATAATCATATTGTTATTGAAATTACACAATTTGTGACCAAGTAACTTTTAGATCTGGACTATGCGTTTAATATCAAGACAAGATATTTTTCCAGTTGTTATTAATATTTCCACGTAATCGCCTGGTGGTCCTCTGGGTTTGTATAGGCTACATCATATATCAAAGTAATTGACTATTAAAGCTTTGTGCTTCTTAATGAACATTAACTACCTAGTACATATAGGTATGTATATATATATATAATATATATAATTCTCATATATATAATTCCCATATACAGAGTGCTCCAGAAAAATGTATACACACTTTGAAGTGTCATAGAAAATCTATTTTCCGTTATACGAGGTTAAATTTCTGGAAATGGAAAGCTTCAAGTCCAATTTGAAAAATAAATTGCTTTCTAATGAAAATGAGATTGTTCAAATGTTCTAAGTGGTGGACTTCAGCATCAATACATTTCTGAGTACGAGTCACCACTGATTCCGTACATCGTACCAAAGTGTCCAATGAGATTTCTGCGCACACCGCTTGAATCTCATTCCAAAGTATGTCTAAGTTACGTTGTTTACGTTTGTACACATCTTTTACTGGGCCCCATAAGAAGAAATCCAGCGGCGTTAGGTCTGGAGAGCATTCAGGAAACTTGATTGGCTCCCTGCGTCCTATCCACTGCCTTGGCAAATTTTGGTCCAGGTATGCTCGTTCGTCCTTTGACAGTGCGGCGGAGCGCCATCTTGTTGGTAATAAAACCGTATAATGCACGAATGGCAGGGAATATGGAATGAGTAAGCATTGTTTGGTACTTTTCATTGTTGGATGATTATAGCACGTTTGTTGGACGATTGTTGAATCTATTCTGCTGCCACCTGTTGAAGAAATATAACATTACTTTCTCCCAGAAATTTAACCTTGTAGAACGGGAAATAAATTTTCTGTAACAGTTCAAAGTGTATATACATTTTTCTGAAACACTCTGTATATATATATATATAAGGGAATTAAATATTATGAATCCTGGAAGGCCGACATCGCTTCCTGTGCATTTTATCTTGAAGATTCTGCATTCTTCCGTATAACTATTGTAAGTCAAGAAGCTTCAAGCAGCTAGTTGTAAAGGGTGTATTTATTCGTGTTTAATTACTGTTGTTTATGGAAGACACAATAAACCATTATGTATTTTATGTTATGTCGTTCTTCCGGAATGTGAATGGTAAGGAGTCAATTAACCTACCTTATTTAAATTAAATTTATAATTTATAATTTCTTGCTCTTGCCGTCACAACTACCTATCCACTGTAATAAGAGTGAATATAGGCAAAAAGAACCGACAAATCCTCTAAATTCTGAACTCTCGCGCATGAAAAAGAAATTGCAAAATATTTTCACAAATATATATTGTAAAACAAACATAATCTGATGTTGACATGCGTAAAGGCTAAGCAATTAACCATCTCCAAGAAACAGCTAATAAATATAATTGACATATTGGCAATTAAACCATGCATCGTGCAGTGGCTACACCGCTACGTTGGTATGATGAATGTGATGCATAACCACATGGCACGCCCACACATTCATCATAAACGTCATTCAAGTCTAGATATACTACATGAGTGCCATACTCAACACGGACTTCATTATTACTGTATTAGAGTTCTTTTGCATTTACTCTGTTAAGTTCTACTTTTTTTAGAATACACTGTTATCCTCAATCGTAAAATAAATTTCAGATACTTTTGTTTCACGAATGAACAATTTTTTAGCTTCGCTGTATAAATACTGTCCAGCTCTGAATTTTTCTTAATAACAATACTTATAATCCAATATAGGAGGGTTAGCGATTCCCTTGTCTGACACTGTTAAGCGTAATATTTTTTTTTTTTACTACAGGATGTTACATTACTCATTGCTATTAAAAGCATAACATGTTATTGAAGTAATCTTGACATTTCTCATAACAAGTGGATGAAAATATCAACTTCCTTTAATATTAGGTATATTATTCCATAATTTAAAAAAGTATAATATTTTATAATGCTATATTTCGGAATAAACAAAAAATTCGGTTCTCGATTATCATGAAATTAATTTCATTACTCCATTGAACTTCTCTTAGCCAATAAGGTAGCTTAAAAGTTTAATATGATATGGAATAAATATGGATGTTTACTTTATTTTTATTCATTCGTTATTTTACTTTTGATAAAAATACGTAGCAAACGTAAAATAACAAATGAATAAAATAAGAAAAAAATGTAAACAATTGTTTAATGCCATTAAGGTCAAGATTTCATCGCTGTTTTCTATTCTTCGATTATTCCATTATTCAAATACATGCCAACATTCAATAAAGAAGACGTTGCAAATATTAATGAAGCTAATGCTGACTTAACACCAAAAAAATGTGAAAAAGAATAAAGAAATACTTTGGAAATAATTTTTAGAATGTTTCGGCGAAATAAATTACGAAATTCAAACAAGTATATACCATTACCATTACTACTATAGGTAACTTTATTATACTCTCTGCTTTGAATGAAAATCTGAACATTAATTTCTTTTTCTTCGCATAGAATTACCTATCCCATGACTACTTACGAGTTTCACTTTGTTAGTGTAATTGTTTTTTAACCCATGTTTCTTGTCATGATACGTATTTCGAGGCCAAAGTTCGACATTCGCAAAGCTCCATTAATTTACCAGTAAAACTGTCAGCACTCCTGATATTACTGAAGGATATTTCCCACGAACTTCTCTTGGTCAATAGAATAGATTAAAAATTAAAACAGACCAATCAAAATCATACTATGTTGATAGAGAAACCAGGTATGTGACAATTTCATTTCAACGCCCGAACCCAAGATCTCGTCGCTGTTTTCGAGAAAATAATGAACTTCATATTGGAGACTAGACATGCTACCAGTATGTAACATACAGTTATTGCAATCTATTATAACGCTTGCTTCAAATAGAAATACCAAAATGGAATTATTTTCCTTCGCGTAGAATTATCATATGTATTTACTTTGGTAACTTAATTGGGCTTAACGAATGTTTCTTGTGACGATAATCAATTTTTTTCGAGAACTTTGAATATATCGTGTTAACGTGTGAACCAGAGATGATATAATGCAACGGGCTCCATATTGGAGATTAGACATATCACCGGTATGTTACTTATCTTTTCTGTATTATTGGTTTATTCTTTGTTCTGAAAAAATCTCAAAATTGGCTTCTTTTTCTTCGCATGGAATTATCTAGTCAAATACCACTTGTGTTGAATTCTACTTGGGAATTCCATTTCTCTTTGGTCTCAAAATAATTATCGTGACAAATATTAGTTAACCGGAATAAAATTATCAGTAAATCTAGCACCACTCGTGATAATTCTGTGGATAGTTATTTCGTAATGTAAAATGTATGACAGTGGTAATAGTAGAAGTAGTGCATTATTATTGAAAAACAATATTTTATGGTTTATTATAATTATTTATTCCAGTATTTAGAAACGCAGTTTGCAAGGAATTTAGAAGTGTCCGTTGCATTACCTTTACTATATTCTAAAATGAGATTGGAATTTCTGAAGTAATTTTAAATTTGTCACATTATTGACTCTATAAGGATACTGGATGAAGTATGAACTGAATACACCCTGCTATTGTCTCGAAGAAAACAGGAATAATAATTAATCAGAGGCTGAGAGAAAAAACAAAAATAAGGTGCACTTTTCGCATGAGATATATCCCGCCCAACCCACCCTCAGTGAAGCAGTTCCTTTTATACCACGATCTAGCGAATTCTTCGAGGATGAATAGGCTGACAAACCATTGGGTACAAGGCACTTAGACTCGCATTTTTAATATTTGGTATAAGGAGCACTCTCGAATTTTTAATACAGTATTTGGTACATGGGGCACTCTCACAGTTTTAATGTTAGGTACAATGGGCACACTCGCATTTTTAATATTTGGTACGGTCGGGAGTGTCGGCGACAATATACAAGGATAGTTGGTACCCTGCATCGCTGAGAAACAAAATGTGAATATCGAGTGGGCGGAGCTTAAAGTGCACCTTGTATTTGGCTTTCGCCGAGGCTAATTGTATAAAATATAATCCGAAAATAATAGATGAAGGATATGGGGAGAATTAACTGAAACTAAACTTGACAAAAATAAATTTTTTGTACGCATTTATGTAGGCGTATAAATAATGGCTCAAATTTCAAAATATAATCTAAACACGAGTTCAGATTTCCGAGAAAAATTAACATAAACAATAATATTTGTTTGAGTAAACATTACTGTTAAAAATCCGATCCTTAGTCCACATGTGGAATTTCTGTCACAGCATGTACGTCGGAAGAGAAGAAGGGCAAGAGGTGTAACGAGGCAAGGGATGTATGGAGTCCCGACACAGGTAAGTGAAATGCTGGAACATTCATCACGGTGACCGAGATGTAATTGTGGGGACCTGGGTTCGAGTATTCCCTCTCCACTGGTCCATTACACAGCCAACACGTGTAGAGCAGTCCGCAACAGCACGACACGCGCTATTAACACTGAGTGGCTTCCCTGTTAGTGCACATTAGTGCAATCACAAATATTCACCTCACATTAATTATGTCTGACATTTCATTATGCCGCCAATGACCATATTATTAGCAAATTCAATTCTGCTGACGTTTCCATTCAATCACAAAGGTCACTCAGTTTCAAGATATATACTCCGCAAGATATAGCCTACTGATTAACTTTAATAGCCTATAGCGGTCATCTGATCACTTAACTAGTTCTGTATTAATTTCATTAGCTCGTTAATAAAGTTTTAAGTTCACTGCTGTGGCGTAGGGAATATATTCGCTCTCCTCACGCAGCGGGCCCGGGTTCGATCCTGGTCCCGATAAGTTTAGGTCTACTAGATAGGTTTTCCTCACCTGTGAGATAATTGTCGGAAAACTTTAGGCCAATATTTGGCCGTCATTGTCACCTTCATCGCATTCACACCTTGTTCGGAATGAGAGTCTGTGTGGCTGGTGTGTCTCGTCCTATGTGTTCGTGTTGTCTCGGAGATGGCCCCGGCATTGGTCTGGTCCCTCATCCGAGGAGGCCCTCCATTTCCTTGTCTGGTCAAAAAGTATTTATGTGATACATATAAACTTCTTCCCCAGACAGGTCTTGTAAGACCTGAGCGGAGTGGTCGCATAAACGTCCCTACAACGAGGGATGTAAAACTCAGTGAAAGAAAAATAACTAATAGAGCTTTAAACGTTTTGTTAATCAGAAATACCACATTTCATTAATACATGAATATATCATTTTACATTAATATGAGTTGCTATAGGCTATAACAAGTAGTCTCTCAATCTGTCCTAAAGATTCTTATTTCATTTTAAAATAGAAAGTCAAAGAGTTATGACAGACATCAGTTTCATACATACGAATGACCACAGGGGTCCTGAATTACGGTTACAACTCAAAGGTGTATAGTTTTTCCTAGATTTACAAATTAGGAATCTTAAAAGTGAAGAAATGAGAAAAACGTATTACAAATCATAGTAAAACATTATTAGTGTCGGCCGCGGTGATCTAGAGGTAGCATGCCCGCCTCTAGATACGAAGGTGGCGGGATCAAGCCCGGTCGCGGTCGATGGATTTTACAGGACGTAAAAATCCTGGGCACGGAATCCTCCGCGAGATACTTTAAGTGGGGGGGGGGCCAAGTCGTAGATTTACGGCACGTAAAAGAGCCCCAAGCCTAAACTAGAGCCTCTGGACAAAATTCCTCAGTCCTTTCACGTTGTCCAAGTAACTTAGTACCTTAGTTCCCGAGGGGGGCTGTGAGGCGATGGGCTTATCACCTGTCCCTCTGTCCCCTCTCATAAAATAAGTGTAACAAAATTCACCTAGGCACCTCTACTTGAAGGCACTACGTCCCAACACTTAGGGGAAATAGGAAACCAGAGAGAGGGTTGATTAGTGAACATAATTACTGAAAGAACAGATATTAGTATAATGTACTTAGTCTTAGAAATGATTTTTATCGGCCCGAAAAACCATTTTCAACACCGTTTCGCCTCACGTCGCCTAACTATTTTTCACTTCATTGATTTAGCTTGAATAGTTTAATACTTGCACTAAATAATGCTTCCAAGTCTGAAATGTAACTGTTATACGTACTGTACTACAGAATATCATTTGCTTATTATGGCATTCTTTTCATCATTGCATAAGTTTTAAAAATACTTCTTAAAATTATGATCATTTTATGACTTTCACAGTAATGTTTAAAATAATGACATTGGGATATTTTAATCTACTTGCCAATTTATTTAGTTCTCGTTTAATGTTATTTTTTGATCAGAGGTAATTGAGGATATGATTATAACAAAACAGTTCCTGTCTACAAACTCAGAAGAGTTTAAAAATTGTTCCATTACAGTTCATTTAATACTGCCTGGTATGTGTAACCTCAGTTCTTCAATGACAAAACTAACGGATGTCAACATAATACGGCTTTTCCAATATTAAGAAAGTTCGTTATGAGGCACAAGTTTCCTACCGGTACATATATTTATGTTTTAAACGGCATAATTACATATACGCTTTGCATTTTTTAATGCATTATTATCTGAACCACCTATGTACATCTACAGTAGCATCGGTAAATCTAAATCTTCATTAACATGAATCTCCAAATTCAAGTTTTTCTGCGGTACAAATTTCGCTGGGGAGGGGAGTTACGACGTGGTTTAGTAGTTGAGGCATTGCACTACAAACCAGAAGGTCGCGGGTTTGATCCTCGATAAGACGTTGGGATTTTTTAATTGACCTAATACTTCTGGAGGCACTATGCCCCTGGGATCGACTCAGCCTCTAACAGAAATGAGTACCAGGAGCAACCCTGGGGGCAAAGGCGGTCGCTGCATAAGGCTGACAATCTTACCAGCTGTATGTGTCAAATGTCTAAAATCTGGAAGCCTGAACCTCCTGGAAACCTTACGACCTCCATGGCCTGTATAGGGAACACTTTACTTTACAAATTTCATTGGGTGCATTCGGTCATTTGGCCAGATGAATTTAAAAAGTATATTTGGTTTTCCCGTAATATGAACGAATGAAGATAGCCTATAACTGAGAAACACCATACAATAATACTGAGAAGTACAACAGCAAAATACTTCCCACGTTCTGAAGCAGAAATATAATATGTAAGACTCATTTTACACAACAAAGTTAAATACGATGGTTAGTGATGACAAGCTTCTAACTTTTACATGAACATTCTAACAGCCTACACATTCAGACGAAACACCATGTTATAAAATTTGGGATTCTAGGGGAACCTACGATGTAATATATATGGTCATTTGTTTCAAGTTTTTCCTCTGAAAAGCTTTCTCGTGTTTCATCCATATCAAATGCCAGCAAATGGCGTTATGAAAATATTGTCTCAGCCGGGTAGGGAATGGTGTTTTGATTGACACAACGCATAAATATGTCCCACCAAATGTTAAATATTACCATAACCCAATTCAATATTGTCAGGAAAGCGTTTTGTGCTAGTGTTGGCGGGTTGATTTAAATAGAATGACAGGAGTTATATACGGGGAGGGCAAATACTAGGTTGGCTTCATTCCTAACTGGTGAAATTGTTAGTTTAATGTAGGCCTTTATATAAGTTTTTAATTAGATATCAACCGCTCTACTACTCAAACTGTTTCCACAGATAATCAGAGTAGAATCTGAAAACGCACTCAATTTTAATTGGATTTGGTTTCGTCAGTGAATTTTTAATAACTGGGATGGCTTCATTAGAATTTGTCAGTTCTCTCTGCTTTATTTGGAGTTGGAGAACTGTGTACCATGGTTTTCTAGTCGGCCTATGCTGCCTTTCAGCTCATTATTAGTTCTTCATGCATTTTACTCTCGGATGGCAAGTTTCTAAGAATTGTATTAGTTATTCTCTTCCGTAAATTAATTCCTCCCTACTCTTCTTTTTCTCCTTCTGTACTGTCCTCTTCACACCAACAACAAAGGAAGAATAAAATCCTTTAACGGTATTTCTTCACGCAGTTAGGCCTATGTAAAGAAACAATCTGAAATGTTAATTATATAACAATATATCTAATTTGCAATATCAAAAGCTATTCGTTCTTTGGAATCTAGCAAAAGGCAAGAGTTATGCAAACAGATATGTATTGAGAGGAAGTAATTCTCCGTGTTTTCTCGTAAATTTACTTCAGCGTATAGCCCTAAACTCTTTGGCTCCAAAAATTAATATCTGGAAGTTAATAAACATCCATTTTTCAAACAAAAGATAAATTATGATCTTCAGAAAAGTTTTTAAGCTATGCCATAATCACAACGTATTGCTTAACTTAACCAATGACAATACAGCAAGTTGGATAAATGGCGAAACGAGCGACTTCATTCTAAGGGCCCCGTTGAATCTCTGTTGTCGATTAACCTTATTGAGATAATTCGTCGATTTCCTCGATCTATTGAAAGGGACATCCTCTTCTATTACTTTGCAATCATTGCTATTCGTACTAAAATTGTTTCTCATCAAAGCGTTTGGTCTGAGTTATTTCCAAGTTTCTACGATTTGAGACGAATTTTCGTTGTGGAAAACCAGCTGATGATTGTGACAGATTGTCACTTCCAACTCAATTCTTGAGGACTCGATTGGCTTGCCTAAAACCCTAGTAAGTGTAAGGCATCTCATGAAAGCGCTCCTTGAATAGTCTTGTATAAGCCAATGGCATGAATTTCCCGAAGTTTAATTATTTTAGACTTAGCCTTTTTTCGAAAAAAAAAAATCAAATATTCTGCATTCAGCTCCCTCATACGGTGAACCGATTAGACTAATTGTCAGGACTGAACGCCGAAGATATAATCACACAACTGTCATTAGATTAGCTCACTATTCTTTTATATTTATCAGAACTATAGCGTTATTTTTAAAAACACGATCGTATTCATAATTGAACCATATAATTTCCATTTTCCACTTCCGATCTACTTGAAATAAACTCTATAAAATTATCATAACTGCGAATACATTCCTCTAGTTATTTTATAAAATAAATCAGGGGTAAGGCAAATTCTGACCTAGAAATCTTTAGAAAGAATAATAAGATACCATCTCTTGAAAACCATTAATTTTTGTTTGTGAATTATAAGGCATTTCAAGTAATACTAACATTTACTTTATATGCATGCTTACTGTGTACCCGGAAAATGAGATCTCGAAAATAAAATAAAAACCATTAGTGAATAAAATGTCCTCAAAATACTATGCAGTTGATGAAAGACGGAAATTTTGGGCATTTCTAGAGTAAATAAACCTACTTGAACTAAATGTCTACGAAGGAATTACCACAGGTCTATATACTCTCCTACTAATATTACTATTTCAATAAACTTGACTCCATGTAATTTATAAAGTAAACCGACAAGACTGCTAGATTCCACAAAAAATGTAGATATTTTCTTATACTTTCATATTTAGAACTTGATGGTCGAAATCAGGACTGATTTCAACTTAATCGCGGCAGTAAATATGTATCAAACTATTAAATTGAGAATGCTTCCTTCTTAATCAAGAAATCCATAGTTTATAAATGGTAAACTGACGACCATAAATCTACAAGTACGGTACTTCGAAGAAATTCGCTCCCCAAAAGCACGCCAAATTCTTGTGTTTCTTATATTTCTCCTCCTTACTTCTCTTTTTTCAGTTTAACCCCCCCCCCCTTTCTTTGGTAGAGCAAGCCAGTGCGTAATACAGAAATTGTTAATATATGGTATATTTACAAGGAGAAAGAAAGAAATAAGGATATGGAGGAACTTCCTGCTAAAAATCTCCATGATACAGAATTTTTTTCTCAGACAACCCACATATTGAAGGAATAGACAGAAAATTATTAGGATAGGTGAACTGTGAAACATACCCGGCATTCACCTTAACAAAAACCCCTAATGACTCATTTCAAATAGACTATTTCAGCATTTAAATCCGCAATCCTCCAAATGTTTGTTCTTTGTTACTTCCTTAACCAACCTTCATCACAACCTTTCACTCAGGTGAAATATAGGTGTAGATATAAAGGACATGGTATACTACAAAGATGTCGGCCCCAAGAACGCATAACAATATAAAGGATTGTTCACAACAGTTGGTATACGTTATACAGTGAATTGTATATCGATACACATATGCAATGCGAAATATAGTGGGCATCCCTGAGTTACTCTTTAAGCTAATGACCATCATTTTAAAATATTGCTGCTGGTATCATGACAATCATTTCTTTTAAATTTACTCACAGAATATTTTTTTCCTGGAATGCAAATGAGCCATGAATTAGCCTGTATTGTAATTTCAGGTTGATTAAAAGCAGTTTGGATAAAATTAATTAATTTCACAATTTTATGGAATCGCGTTTTTTTGCATACGACTGTCCTCTCGTCAGACGTGACAGGCGGACCAGCAGCCCCCATATAATTCCACCCTCACACTCCAACACAACAGGAAAAGAATATTAACGGCGCTGCATAAATTAATTTTCCAGTCCACAAGACAAGTTAAAAATAGTCAGAATGCTGGTAATGTCGGACTAATTCGGGCGTTAACATGCGGCTCAGTGAGGACGAGGAGGGAGGTTTTGTCAATTAAGTGGCCAGACAGTTGCACTGGCCACTTGTAAAAAGAGCTCGCCCCTTGGCTATGTGTCATAGATGACATAATCAATTTCTTCGCTTAGTTTAAATAAGATCGAGAACTTAATAATTAATTTGCATACCCAAATCGAACTGAAATTAAAATAAAGATGTAAGACAATCGCATAACTTTCTTTATCCTAATGATGAATTCAACTCTAGTTTGGATCGATAGTTTCCATACGCCAATGTTGCCCTACACCACAGCGCATCAAACTCGTTCCATACAGGTTTCACCTATGAACAATTATCTGTCGTAAATGGTGCTAATGGATTCGCATACACTATAAAACCGGTTTTTAGAAGTCTCAAAACTCATTCTACTTATCAATAGTTCATCGGGATATTTCTTTGCAATTTTACAATCATTAACGTAGTTCAGAGGAAAGTATTTGAGTTCTTTTTTTAAATAAAACAGCGCTTGTCACTTTTTCCAAAAATGAGATTTCGATGTCATACAGTAGACGTCACTATCTTCTACAGCCTGAATATGTCATTTACATAAAAATCAGCTTTTGTCAAGCGTAAGGGGTAGTCAAATATATGTTGGTTTTATACAAATAACTCATGTCATTCGTGGTTTCGACTAAATCTACTGGCTGTGTCATTCAAATTGTTTATACATGCTCATTGGTGTGTGTGTTGAAACACCTCCGGAATGGAATGACTTATTATCTTCCTGTAAGTCCCATCCAAGTCACGACAATGGAACACCAAGATTGTCATAATTTTAAAGATGCAGTGCAGACTTACTTTTGTCAATCTGCTGGAATTAATGCATTGAAGCCGAAGAGTCTTAGGATGAATCACAATTCATCGGGTAAGGGACTCCAATTCAGGTCCATGGAGATCAATTAATACACCTAACAGATCAGCATTTTCTCAAGAGCTCTCTTTTCCTCGAATGTGCAATGAACTTTTAAAAATAAAACCTTCTAAAATACAAGATTAGAAAAAACTCAAAGACCAAACAGCCACCAATTATATGAAACTCTGGCACAAGAAGGAGGAGGAAGAGAAGGAGTTAACTCCAATGGTGAGACAGATATTGATGTTTCAGACAATAGCAGTGGAGAAAACGATTTCTGTCAAAATTTACAATTTTTTGTTACAAAATGGACAAAATGTAATAATACCCAGATGTATTAGGCCTACTGTAGTGCTGTAATATTTATTTTTTGCAATAAATTATTTTTTCAGCATGATCTTAATCTACATTTTAAAATGTTCAGTAAAAGATTACCCTTATCACGTCATGCTCATCTTCAATTTGTAATAATCATATTTAAGCGTTAATTGAATCAATGGCTGGAAGAACGATGTATGTTACATTTGTTTTTGGTCTACTAACTTGACAAAAAATTAGATCCTTGTTGATAAATATCTCTTCCCACATTAAAAAACCTACCAATAGCGTTGAGTGGAATAACGTGGTATGTAGCCAATTTAGTGCAGCTCAGCTGGTGTCCGTATCACCTAGGAAAAACGTGTTTCCTGTAAAATGACAAAATGCGACATACATCGTTCTTCCAGCCATCCATTCAATTAATGCAAATTTTCTGTTACTTTTGTCACATAACCTGTAGAATCACTATCATAATATCATATTTATACTGCAGTGTAAGTGAACTATAAAATGTTTTTGCTTCTCTTGAAAAATGAAGTTTTTTTGAAGGGTTGCTTTTATAAATAACCCCTCATTTGCTCCTAAAAAAAAACTTCGTAGAGCATGTTCCTAAAAGTTCTTATTCTATATATTTACAGTATTACTATACCTATTATTAATGATATTTAGAAATAATGTGTCCAACATTATGAACGGTTTTAAAACATCATGTACTGTATAACCGACGGAACACAGCTATCACTATAATAAATTTACAGTTCCAGGATGATTTTGGAAGCAGTTGTAGAAATATAGCATAAAATATGAAGAATCAAGTCTGTGGCTTACAAGCTATAGGCTAGTTCGAAATATTCTTCAAAGTATCTGTTGCAATAGGTTAACAGTGCGCCTTTGAAACGTGTAGTACCATTCATACATCATAATTTTACGTTAACCATGGAATCGCCGAATCGTCATAGTTGAGGGACAAGTTATATTTTAAAAGCATGCTTTAAGCCAACAATCCATATATACTCAAACTGCGGTCTTTCCCCTTGCTTTTGAGATGCAAAAACGTTATTTTTTCTAGTTCAGTACAGCTTTGATATTTTTTGTATAACATTTCGTACACACAAAGTTTTCGTCATATCAAGTGTTTGTATTGGTTTTAAATAAACCGTGCAGCAGAAGTCATATTGAAAAAGAATGTCTTCTGTATGCTGATTCCTCTGCCAAACATTTTTATATGCATATTCTCCCCCTCTCTTTGTACTTTTGTGTTGTCATATGGTTCTCTTTGCCTTACTGCTGAAACCGAGTGGATTCCAATAAAAAGCGACTGAGCTAGACCAGAATTCTGTGCAAATATTTATTCAGCCTTAGCATAGGACTTTCAATATACGAGTGGACTGAAAATAATGCCGGTTCTTTCTATCAAAGCACTGATAAAACAAAAAAAATGGTATTGTCAAGCAAGAAATATATAACAGAACACGAAGAATACAGCCCAATGGGGAAAATTCACTCGATCGTTTGTTTTCCTCCAGCCTTCAGTAGATTGCAATAAATAATAATAATAATAATAATAGTAATAATAAAAGTAAAGATATGAACATAAGCAGAAGTAGCCTACAGCATTAATAATAATAATAATAATAATAATAAGAAGAAGAAGAAGAAGAAGAAGAAGAAGAAAACAGGGCACACTTCCAATCAAAAAATTATTTAATGAAAATAGTTCACATTATAAAATATATTGTGGGAACATATTTATTTTTCCTTAATCGTATTAAAAGGCAATTAGAGGAAATCCATCTCGTGGTAGGCCCTGTTGCTAAGACAATGTAATAACAATATTAACATAATACAACATTTTAGCGTTTCTTTGATTCTCGTTTCCGACTGAGACATGACGACACTTCAACACGCGGCTATTAACGAGTGGGTCCTTCTTGCATTAAAGAAACAACACTTCAACAAAGATCGCAGCGTTGAGGACGATGATAGTAAGAAAACTATACATTCAAAACCAAACAACATCTAAAATGTTAAAATAAATTAGGTCACAAGTGGCACCGTTAGATCAATCCAAGATCGCGGTAGATTGATTTAGCCTACAAGACAAAGAAAGAACTTTATAATTTTGTTTTATCAAGTCGTGTAAAAATACAGAAATCTTTGATATAAAATTGTGGGAATAGCAAAAGTTAATTATGAAGAAAAATTTAAGAAATACGCACGATATACAAAACATTGGAAAAACTATTAATGAGACTACTGATGCATTCAACAAATATATATATATATATATATATATATATATATTACTACAAATTTTAAAATGATCTCCAGGACAAGATGTCCACAAAACGTACTGAAAACGCTCATGATTTTGTTGTTGGTATATTCTCTGGAAATTATTGGAAGGAAGTTTAAAATTTAGCAAATACAGAAATAAACGCAAAATAAAACACATTCAAACCCTTTTTCTAAAATAAATCTGGAATGCACTCAACAAAAGATACTTATAAAATGTTTTTCCACAATAATAATTGTTCATATCTCATTCTCTGTAGATGTCCGAATTTAAAACAATCCTAGTAGAGTATTAAGGTATTATCTATATTAATAAAAATGAATTTACAAAAGGGTTGTTCCCGCATCACTTGAGAACGGCTAGACCGATTTGGCTGATTATTTTTTTGTTGTGTTCGTAATTGTCACGACAAGGTTTGTATGAAAGATTTTTTTGTAAAATCCACGGGAAAAGTCGGAAATGTGAAATGAGGCAAAGTTAGAGTTTTCTGATGTCAATTGTTTACATAACGAAAGTATTGTTTACGATGTTTACATTGGGCTTTCGATACTATATTATAATACTGGGCTTTAACAAATGCTGATACTATCGAAGTATTTAATACATAATTGTGAAAATATTCTTGACGAATAAAATCCACGAAAATAAAGCAGTCACATAACTATCTCTACCCTCGACATGGAAAATACATTTCACATTTTGATGTAGAATAAGCGGTCGTATTTCAGGGACAACTTACGTGTTTGCCAGTGAGTATGCTATATCGGAAGTCGGTAAAAAAATCCTATCCACTGATACGTCACTCATAGCTGTAGGCTTTGCATTAGTTGAGAAATAGGCCTAGGGATGTTTTTCAGAGGCCCTATGCATCTAAAAGAAGAAAAAAAAGGGGATGGAACATTTTCAGTCCTACGCGCGCAGTATATTATGTCCCAGGTTTTTGGGAAGGAAAGTATGAAAGTGATATTGAATTTCGTTTTTACCTCAGCCCCGAAACGGTTGTATGGTAATATGAGAGTGAGAAATACAATTTTCTGTCAAGACAATACAATCTTATGTAACCGGAATTTCTTTTTCTTCTTATTTTGCACTCCTCCCAGGCATGGTGTGTAGAAGCAATGGAATGCAAAATTCTACATCCTCTATGAGCCATAAAAAAGCTATATCTAGCGTTTTCTGAGGGAATAGTCTGAGTGCCATATGTCGTTCTTCCTAATTTCGAATTCTACATACATGTTATATAAGGACATAGAGTTTCAACATCGAAAGTCCTCCATAAGTTAATTTCATATTACAAAATACAAAACCCGAGTGACGCCGGGCCATTTAAGATAGTAATAAATAAAATAATATAAAAAATCAAATATATTAATATAAAATATAATAATATAAAATAAAATATAATAATATAAAATATAACAATACTGTATAAAATAAAACATAATAATAAAAATGTAAAATAATATAATATAAAATAAATTAAAATAAATAATAAATAAAAACATAAAAATAACATAAATAAAACAAAATAAAATATAACCAAACCCCTAAATTTTCATACTTAAATATGCCGATGAAAATAAATATATGAAATAAAATTTGAGACTCACGAGCCGGGATTCGAACCCTGGTACCAAATAGCAAAAATCCAGTCAGAGTGCGCTTATTCAGCGCCTGGGCGAAGGGGGACTTCGAGTGGTAAGGCTTTAGCATGGGTGAGTCATTATATACAGTGTTACAAATTTCACATAATTTATCATTAACAATTGTATAATCTATCAATGACCTATATCCTCGACTACTCCATGTGTATTTGTGTATGTCTTTCTTCCTGAAAAACGTATTTGAAATTTTCAGTTTATTATATGTAGCAAACTCTCTTAATATTTCACCATTAACATTCACAACACTCTCCCCATTATTTCCAACTATATTTGGGATGGTAATATTACCAATATTACCAATATATATATTACCGATATATATTCAGATCACTATCTGGTAATATCTAAAATTAAAGTGATAGCAAGATGGCATAAATCGAAAGTAAATCAAAAACAAAAAAATGAAGATGTGTATAAAGTTTATTTATTGCAAGATGAAAGCATAAGAACATTATATGAAAATCGGATGGTAAGAAATATTCTAGAATTACCAACAGAGGAAGATATAAATTTGGAATGGGAAAATATTACAAAAATAATCAACAAAACAGCAAGTGAAGTGCTGGGAAAAAAGAGAAAATTAAGAAACAAGAGAGGCCTAAGAATTTGGAATCCGGAAATTAAAAAAGCAATAGAAGATAAACAACAAGCTTATAAAGCATTTTTACAGCTGAAAACAGAACAAGCATATGAGATATATAAAGAAAAGAGAAATGAAGCTAAAAGAATAACACGACAAGCACATGAAGAGTCGTGGAATAAATTTATTAGTGAAATAGAGCATGACATACATGGAAGACAGTTAATAGGGTATAAGTTAATTAAACATTTGAATAAAACGGAGAAAGATGTAGCAAAATTAAACATAATACCTGAAAATCAATGGATAGAGCATTATACCAGTCTGTATTTTAGCAACACAGAGTTTGAATCAAGAAAAAACACTTTAGAGGTGGAAACAAAACTAAATGAAGTAGACCCAATAACCCTTGCGGAACTGGATGCTGTACTGAAAACAATAAAAAATCGAAAAGCTCCAGGATTAGATGGAATGAATGCTGAACTCATAAAATACAGTGGAATAATGTGCAAATTAAGAATATTACATTTTATAAATAATTGCTGGCAAAATTGTAAAATACCCGAATCATGGACAACAGCTCTAATTAAAAATATATTCAAAAAAGGAGATCGGAGAAAATGTGGTAACTATAGAGGAATAAGTCTAATGAATGCAAATTACAAAATTTACACGAAAATAATAAACAATAGACTGAAAAATATCACAGAATGCATTATAGGGGAAGAGCAGAGCGGATTTCGTAAAGGCCGATCCTGTACAGATAATATATTTATTCTCAATCAAATAATTGAACAACGAAGAGAAAAAAATTTAGAAACCCATATTGCCTTCATCGATTTGGAAAAGGCCTTTGATAGAATAAATAGAACACAGTTATGGCAAATATTAGAAAATAAGGGCTACCCACCACATATCATTAAGGCTATTAAAAGTCTATATACAAAGACAAACATAATAATTGATACTGGAAATAGACTAAGTAGAAAAAATTTTACTAATATTGGACTTAGACAAGGGTGCAGCTTATCACCCACTTTATTTAATATTTACATGGACGATATTTTAAATAAATGGAAGATTTTAGTGGATCCAGGAATCATAATAAAAGAAAATGTTTGTATTAACACCCTGCTGTTCGCAGATGATCAAATATTGATATACCAAAGTGAAGACAAACTGCAAAAATCTTTGTATGTCTTAAATAATATTATTCAAAATTACAATTTTAAAATATCAAAAGAAAAAACGAAAATTATGGCCTTTAAAGGACATTACCCAGTCAGATCAAAAATCGTTTTAGAAAACGAAATCTTAGAACAGATATCAGATTTCAAATATTTAGGATGTAACATAAGTTTTAAATATAGCACAGAAATAGAAGAAAAAGTAAACAAGTTCAGAATGATATGTGGGACTATACAAAGAACATTTAAGAATAGAGTGAGAAGAGATACAAAAATGAAAATGTATAAAGTAATGGCAATACCAACGCTATTATATGGATGCGAAACTTGGGTACCAACACAAAAGGACTTAAACAAAATACAGACCACAGAAATGAAATTTTTAAGAGGAGTAAAAGGCTGCACAATACTAGATAAATTAAAAAATGAAGAAATCAGGAAAGAATTAGAAATTGAGCCAATAAGAAATAAAATATCAGGACGTAGGCAGCAATGGCAAGAACATGTTTTAAGAATGGAAGATACTAGATATCCAAATGCAGTATTAAATTACAGTCCAAAAGGAAGAAGAGAAAGAGGAAGACCCAGGAGACGCTGGAGAAACCTATGAAGCCGGAACGGGCAACGTTGCCCAAACCATGGAATGAAGATGATGATGACAAATTTCACTCACTGTAAGGCGACGAGCCCACACCTTACAAGCCCTACCTCTCACATCAAACCGCCTTTTAAACCGCATGCCCACTCTGACATTCAAAAAATTTTAGTTAAAAATGTCTTCATTACATTAATTGTGATACGCGTTACCTGGCAATACCTCACGCTAGGTGTTAACACTACGAACGTGGTAATATTGAACCGGTAACATGTAATATTTTTCATCACATGAGCCTTAAGTTTTAATGTGAAATAAACCAAAAATTGTATTTTGGTATGCGAAAATACACCGAAAATACGCCAATATTTGTACCCAAATTTGACGTTTTTACTCACCATAAAATGGGATTGATAGTGATGGTATATATCCTGTAGAAAATGTTGTTGCATGGTTCAGTGTAGTCTGTTAGTGAATAAATTAATGAATTTCATATTCGTCCTTTGAGGGAAAATAACGGTTGTATGGTAATATGAGAGTGAGAAATAAAATTTTTTGTCAAGACAATACACTCTTATGTAACCGGAATTTCTTTTTCTTCTTATTTGCACTCCTCCCAGGGATGGTATGCAACATTCGACATCCTCCATGAGCCATAAAAAGCTATATCTAGCGTTTTCTGAAGGATTAGTCTGCGTCCCATATGTCGTTCTTCCTCATTTCGAATTCTACATACTTATTATATAAGGACATAGAGTTTCAACATCGAAAGTCCTCCATAAGTTAATTTCATATTACAAAATACCAAACCCGGGCGACGCCGGGCCATTTAAGCTAGTTAAAGATAAAAATAGGCGTCGTGATAGTCATATTAATTTCTCGATTTCAAAATTATGATAAACTATATCCTATATAAATTTGTTAAATGAAGATATTTAATGACAAAAACAACGCTGGCATATAAAAGGCTATGTGAGATTATACAAAATCCTGGTATATTTCATGCAATAATCCTAAGAGAAGTTTTACCATCCGATTATTGTTCCTTCTACCATTACCGCAGTACTAGGAATATTGCTACTATTAATATTGTATTCTACATTCGACATCAGGTTTTCGAAATATCTTTTGATGTCCTCTTATGGTCCAAACATACGATTTTCAAGAAAGAGTTTATCTGTGTGTATTTTTGTTTCTGGGTGATTTTCAAATAGTTTGACTTTTTCAGAGTCAATTTTGGCAATAGTTAAATATTGGAAATTTTGGCTCCAATATTTGTAGTTATAGTCTTTAATATTTTAAGTTTAACTTACAATGTGAGGCCAATTGCTCAAACTGGTATTTTTTATTTTTTTCTTAAAAAAACTAATATTCACTTTCCAGGAGAATGACATATTGCAAGGAAAATTACATTGTTATACAACAAACTATGTTTTTTTTTGCTTTTTTTATACCTGGATTATAAGATTTAATTTTATTATCATTCAAAATAGTTGGACATCTCATTGTCATAATTTAATATATTTACAAGATTTAATTTTGTCATCATTCAAAATAGTTGGACATCTCATTGTCATAATTTAGTATTTATAGGTCTACTGGTATAGAACTTTAATATATGACATATTTTATGATTTGATGTTTCGTGCTGCACTATTTATACCAAACTTTTGTTCAAATGTTATTCTCCTGCCACATATGTAATTCTTTTGTATTCAATACGCCAGGAGAATGACACAAAATTTGAGCCAGGAGAATTACATTTTACTGCCCATGGTTCAACCATCAGTTCACTAAAAGTGTAAAGTAAAAATGAAAACTATGTGTGAAAAGAACTACCATTTTTTTATATTAGGAATGAAAATTAAATTAAATTATCAAGTAAACATTATGACTAAAACTTACCAGAAGAATGACTACAGCATTAAACATTTAACTTCAAATCTTCACAGGGAAAGAAAAACTGGGAGGGAGCAGCAGAGCACTATCAACACTGAAGTATACAATGAATTATAGGTGAAACATAAAAAACCTAAATTTACCACTTATGACCTTTTATCTAAGGTGCTTTCTCTATGTTGAAAGGGGCAGGAGAATGGCATGAGAATCTTGGGACCGATTTTAAAAGTAAGTAGAGAATCGAAGAATAGTGTTTTCATCTCAGCCGTTAAGTATTATAACAACCATACTTTTTCTCATACATATCAATAAAGAAAGGTCACGGCTCACCTTAAACTGTCTAAAAATAATGCAAAATACTTGATACTTTATGCTTTGGGACAGCCAGGAGAATGACAAATAAAATATTTAAGTTTAAAATTAAAATAAAAAATGTTTAATTATATTAAAAACCCTTAAGAATAACAAAAGAAAGAATTGCCTAGTTATCAGAAAATAGTACAATTATTAAAATAATCTCTTACTTTATCCAGCACATACCGGGGACATTAAAAGGCCAATCTATTTGAAAATCACCCTTCTATGTGTGACACGAAAAAATGTAGATGCTTTTGCTTCCATCTTACTTGTCATCTTACTTACTTACTCATAATTTTCTCGAAAATCATTTTGACTAATTTTTGCACAAATTTGTGTTTCCTTTCTGGTAGAAAATTATAATTTACGAAGGATGCGATTGTCAAATTCCTTTTAACTTTGTCGTAGACGGTCATTTTAACTGCAACATTATCTTGCACTTGAGTTAATTTCGCCAGTAAATTGAACGAAAGTTTATTTTCATGAAATTCTACATCGGAGACCACTCTTCCTCTCATCACAGCTTTCGTACATCCATAATAAGTTTCTGTTGATTAGGTAAAACTTTTCTTAAATAGTAATTTTCAGAAGTATGCTACACTTTAATCATGCTTCGAAATCATCGTCGTGCCCTTATTTGCTGTGATGATAAATAATAACAGTATAGGACAACAAAACATTGCCTTTAATAAGTTTTCACAAAGATAAAATTATTATGATGAAAGCAATGGTGCCTGAGGAGTCCATGCATCATGTCGTTAGGTGTGGCTTAATATTCAGCATCTGTAATTACTCACCTATTACATGCCCTTTTAATTGACAACTCTCTTATCTTACAACACATTTCAATTACATGGGTTCTTATAGCATGCTTCATCAATAACTTATACATGGTAAATTTATTCTTACAGCTACATTGGAAGTATTTCTCGGTTTTACTCTACATGAATTTAACAAAAAAAAATATTGCATGAATGTTGAGAAAACAAATTAAAATATTCCGAAAATAAAACAACAATTACTTAAGGACAGTAGTATAAGGTATAGCCGAATGTATTTAGGCATGTACTGACTTCCCAGTGAGTCTACCATTTCGCAATAATGAAGCCTTAAGAATGTAGTACTACTTTATGAGAGATTGTTAGAGTGGGTATCAACTTCCATTGAGTTGAAGTGGATCAACAAGAAGAATAAGATCATCTTGAAAATGAAAAGGGACCTGAAGATGGCGGAATAAAAGCAGAAATATATCGTCCATCCCACAGAATATTGAGCCTAAAAAATTTTAATCTTTTATAATATTGACGACTATAGATTTTAGAAATGACATAGCTATTAAGCTAATAATATAACAATAAATTTTATAAAACTAAAATTCTAGGGAATAAGTGGAATTCTTTTACACACTATACAACACTACACTGAACCTGTTTAGCTCTAGCGTCTCCCAATACATCTTACCTGCTAATAGAAACAAGCTTACTATTCAGAATTTAAAGTCGCTTAATGTTTAGAGACACAGTATAACAGTTTTATGTTTTCTTCTTCCTCTGATGAATGTAGGCCTAATATAGTACAAAAATAATTAAGCAATTTTATGACAACTTGTTTTTAGGAGTAGAACTCAGTTATAAAAATAGGAGAATCAGGATTTATTGAAATAGCTTAATGAAACGGCGCCTTTTTGGTCCCATTTTTCACCTGATTTTAGTACTCTTTCCCTTCCTTTTTCCATATAGAATTTGAACCTATAAATCCTAACCCTGGTTATAACTTATATGTACAGCGTATCATATAAATACATCATTGATAACTGTCTTTGTATTCGGTGAAATCTGTATATATTTTAAGCATTCCTTGTGTGACTGTGTTCGACTGTACAAAAGTTATTTTTAATTATTTACCTAAATGTCCAGTTTTCCTAAGCACCTGCCAAAAGGGGTGCGATAGCTTCGCAAGGGTTTACTAGTAAAGTATTAATTATTATGCAAAATTCACAATTTAAGCAAAGGTAGTTTAGCTTTTAATAAATTGCCAAATACCTGCGAGGAGATATTTTAAATATAAACCTATTACAACAATAGTTGATCATGGGAGTCGAATTTAAACGGATGTTAACCATCTTGGTCAATCTACATAAACGAAATAAGTGCATACGGTAATTAAATTGAATTTAGATATTAATATAAAACTGTAGTATACGCCTTTATTCAGAATAGCAGTATTGTGGTCCTAGGTAGAATCATCACAAGCAGAAGAACAATTATGCCGAAACAATATAATTTAACATATCCTTAAGAGTCTTTTGATGGGATAAAGAATAATAATATGACAATGATGGACGTCTGTATATAGTGGAATGAATGTGTTTTTCTAACGGGAGCGAGCGGTCTTCTGGTTGTCGGTTGCACTTTCACATGCCCGGGAACGCGCGTGGAGTGAATGCTCAAGCGATATCGTTATTCAGCTATTTGTATTCTATGTAAATTCATGTTAATACTTTAACCTACATTACAATTTATTACATTTCCGCAATTAATCTGCAACCAGGGTTTTACAGAAAACTGTGGAGTGAAGTACATCAAATTATATAACTTTCATGCATTTAAAATTGATAGTTTTAAATGCTCTCTTTGTACTGAAATAAAACTGTGGATTTTTAGTTTGTAATTATTCTCTATACTACAGAAAAAAACTTATTTCATTAAATGACAAAGCTTAAGTAGCTAATGACTACGAACTTAAGATTTTATTTTTTAAAGGCGTAATTATCATCATATCCCGCCATGATATTAATATTAAATTGCACGCTTCCATCATATTTAAATTATTATTAAAATTCGCATTTCTTTACTAGATTTTATATAATAACTCTAAATTGAAAACAACAGTGAAAAGTGCATATTAACGATTATTTTAAAAAAAGAAAGCTTATGCAAATACCTTTTGTATATAATTCAAAGCCTCATTTTGATTGTGAATTATCTTGTTGTGTATTGCGTTTTGTTGTGTAAATTGCTAGTTGCTTGTACACATGTTTTCCTATAGGTCATTTATACTTTATGGGTCATTTGAGCGAATCTACTAAAACTGTAAGCGACTGCCTACTTACAAGTTTCCAACAGTAATTTTACTATTACGGGAGTTAATTTCTGTTGACGTGTACAAATAATATTCTTACAGCAAAATAAATAATAATAACAATAAACAAATATTTTTTTTTAAGTTGGAGTACATTCCCTCGTTAAATAAACATAAAACCAACTATGTACGCAAACTGATTAGTCTTAATTTATGTAGCTTCATTCTCAATTTTGTGACAATTTATCTATGATTTCTGAATCATCTTAGGCTAATCATCAAATTTCAAATTTTACAAGGACGAGAAAAAATGTCATTCTTAATAATTTTGGAGGATTGTTCTAAAATATATTGATCAATGAATATTTATAATACGTTTTCCCATCTTGTGTAAATTCGCTTCAGTGGTTCTTAAGATGTTGTCGGAATCTGCTTCTCCTTCAGATGCAAACAAACAATGTTATGATATTAACTACTAGGAAGACTTGATTAAAATAGTAAAGACGATAAGTCTAATCTCTTGGTAAAATCAAGTAATTATGAAAATACGTACAGTATTTCATTATTGCAAGAACTAGTTTCATTATCATCACTATGGAGAGTTTCACAACGTTTGAGCATCCCATAATCGTATAAACAGTGTAATGGCAGCTGATGAATCGCATGGGTTTCTGAATGTTATGCGTGTTGCACTAAGGTTACTCCTGTCAATTATGGCTAACGAATAGATATCACTTTGCACTAATAACTCACTCACAGAATCAAATTCAGGAATTCCGAACATTATATATGTCATTGATGAGGGTAAGTGGTTGCTACGATAATTAACTGCACTATAGTCTTTCAGGGTTTCTTTGAGCATGTGATATTTTTACGAGAATGGCTTATATTGCATACATGGTTGTCAAGAAAGGAAATCATTAATGGATCGACAAAGAAAGTAGGCTACAGGCATGAGGTGCACACATCATGACACTGTCCCCATGATTGTCCCCATGTGTACTCTTTAATGTGTATACTAGGTCACTATGGGGCAGTACAGATGCGTCTCATGGATTCAAAACCCCCGGGACCTGTCAAACTGAGTGTAGGTTTTTTTCGCGGTTTCTCCTGGGAAAGGTGAATGTCGGATTATAAATTATTTACTTAAGACCTATGCCAGACATGCCTTGACCGTAGTCCATGCACGTTTGTAATGTCATAGGAGTCCCTGGGTCCTGTGTGATCCCTGTCTTATGGACACTGGCTTATAAGTCTCAAGAAAGGAAAGGTTAAAGAGTGAAATAAAAAATCAATCTAACAAGAAATAAATTACAAACCAATTATCTCATGAATCATATATAAACATCGTAAACATATTTCTATTTTGGATTTGCGTGCGCAACTATACCAAATTCAAGTTGTGTCGTTAGAAAGCAGCAATCAATGCTCTCCTATAAGTTAAGTTTATTACATAAGGTAAAAATATATTACTTTCTTATTACAATTGGAAAATTAAATGTAGAGAAATAAGACAACAACAACAGTATGTTTTAATCCAGAGTCAATTCTGGGCACAAGTATACATTTTTCTCTTCCGTAATTTACTTGCACTGCTTTAAATAGTAGTACTGTATTTACAAGGGTGTGGGTTTAAGGTATTGTTTTTAAAATACGAAACAATCACAGGGGCATAATTGTCAATTACATTGCATTATATTATAAATTTTAATTACAAATCTGGCTATAGGCCTAAAGCGTTACGATTGAATAGGGACAGAAGAAACTTGCCGTTGTTAGCGGCATTACCATCAACCTGAGAGAGGTCCAGCTCAGGAGTATTGCTCATATCAAGAGGATAAGTTATTGTGTGCTATCTATAAAACACGTTTATTGCTTTTTAAAATAATGGTTAATTATTTTAGGCCAGTAATTTTCTTTCAACAGTTTTTGTCAGCAAACTTATGAAATTTCACTTGACTGGTACTAGTAGTCTAAACGCACTTTTATAGCTACAGTAAGGAACCCACACTTAGTTTCATCAAAATTATTATTGTTTTTTATATCTCATACTTTACCTCGATCTACTTTAATTCCGAGCAATAGAAATTATTCTTAGGACAAAAAAAAACATGTTCTAGCAAACAATATTTTTTAAAGAAAATCTTGTTGGAACAAACCACAATATTCGTCCTACCGTTTCGAATGATTGAATCAATTATTAAAATATCAGCTAATCGTAAACTAATAAATTAACAGCAACTCACAACCTAACTTATATCTTAAAGACAATGAAATTTCTACAAAATTATTGAAATAACTTTTAAGTCTGTTGGACTTTTCTGATTCTGATTTACAAATTCTGAACGATACTGTTAGAACTGATGTGAATCACTGATAGTGAACATCGAGGTCTCTTATCTTTCCCGGCACCATAACTCAAACTCTTTCTTTCCACTGATGGGTTAGACTTCTAATGAAAATAGTTCACCAACATTTTTGCCAAATGAAAGCCATCTGAAGACCGCCGACCGCGGATCTAAAGGATTGCAAATGCAACCTCAATTAGTACGAAATTCGTGATTTTACTTGTATGGCTTTTGCTACAACATACCAGGCACTTTATAAATCACAGCAAAAACACGGGTTTGCATTTCTGTATTGGCGGCAATGCTGTTTGATCTGATACATCTAATTATCCGTTGTGTATAGTATTGCTACTAATGATATTACATCCTTGTTTTTTGTATTCGCCTTATACTAAAAGATAGTAGTTTTTATTACCTTTGTCATATTATGTTTCAAGGTAGGATCTAATTATAAGTTCCAAAAATGTCATGGGCTTACGACGAAAGGAACGAGTAGGTATTCGAGAACTTCTTTAATTAATCGGCCACGGGGACCATTGTATCGACTTTTAGAAAGTATGTTTCGTTCACAAATATCTGCTAATTTTTAATACGGATTTTTTTTAAAGCGAAGAATATTAATATAACTTTTCAATTACATAAAATAAAATAGTAGGCATTACTATATTGCCATTAAGAATATTAATGAAGACTATAAAATATTTACTAAAACTATTATAATGTGGCCTTAATCTATGATTAAACAGAATTATTTCATTTGTTTTGTTTTTAAACGGAGTTCAGTAGTTATGGAAAATAAGTTGATTTACATGAGAATATTTGGGAGAAAAATTCATCTGAAAACCGGAACTCGAAACCGGGACCTTACTTCCCATGCTAACGTTCCATCTTAAGAGATACAGTGAGTCCCACGCAAGAGTTGGCCAATGACGCGGGTTTCTGCGTCGCGGCTGGCACAGCTCCAACTCCCGAGCGATCGGGTGAAATATCTACGCAAGTAATGCCGCGGTCGTAGTAATGATTCAGGTTATCACATTTATAGTTAAAATTACAATGAAAATAACCACGTACCTCATCACAAGAGATGATGGAAATGTTCTCCTCTTGCATCCAGACAATACTGGCACCTTTTTAGGGAATTTTCTTTCACGCGCGTAAGTTCAGCATCCGAGACAGAGTTACCTTCTCTTGTGATAGGCCAATGTGATACTGTCATCAAATTCTTCTAACAGTATGTAAATATTATTTATGGGGAAACTTGAAAAATAAAGTGTATAGGTCAATTTCCCATACACAAGAAGAACTTAAGAGACAATATCACAAGAGAAATTAACTCTATCTCGGAAGCTGAACTTACGCGCGTGAAAGAAAATTCCCTAAAAAAGGTGTCAGTGCTGTGCTTATGCAAGAGGAGAACATTTCCAACATCTCTTGTGATGAGGTACGTGGTTATTTTCGTTGTAATTTTAACTGTAAATGTGAGAACCTGAATCATTACACCAACCGCGGCATTATTTGCGTAGATATTTCACCCGATCGCTCGGGAGTTGGAGCTGTGCCAGCCGCGACGCAGAAACCCGCGTCATTGGCCAACTCTTGCGTGGGACTCACTGTAGTAATTTATTTTCTTTTTTTCCTCTCTTTTATCATCATCATCATCATCATTAACTATAAGGCTTGTGCCAAACGCCCCGTTTGGACTCCAAACTACATATATTTTTATTTTTATTATTATTTAAATTGGTCCCTCCAGCGTTTATCTGGGCGTCCCCTACTTCGGCGTCTTTCTCTTGGTCTATAGTCTATAACGTAGCAGGATTCGTGGAGTGCGATCTTCGTCCTTTCTTATAATATGATTAAAATAGTCTTCCTTGTTTTGTATAGATCTTCTCAATTAAATTTAAAATATTAAGCTCACATTTAATTATTTCATTTGAAACCTTATCTGCCTTCTTCCTGCTACTGAACGTAGCAATTTCATTTCTGCCGATTGAATTCTTTGCTGCCGTTGCTTTGTTAACACCCAACATTCAGATCCATAAAGCAACAATCTATCCTCTACTTCCTTCAAATTTTAGCAGGCCAATAGCGAATTTTACGAAAGTATTTTCTTTCATTGTCTTTCGATTTCTTACACAAACATGATGTTCAAGGCGGGACCAGAACTTACGCACTACATATGAGCAATAGCACAAGTACCCGGATTGCTGTGGGAAACTCTCGCAGCAGCCGATCCGAGCGGGGTTTTTCGGGGTTTTTCGTCACTCGTTAGGTGAATACCGGATCGGTATTATGTCTGGTATTATATCTGGTATTATGAATATGCGACCGTTGCGAGTTATAGTGATCAGAATTAGCATGTGCATGTGATATAATTATGGAAATGTTATGTCCTGTATCCTCCTCGGCCCCAAGTCCATATATTAGGACAGTTCGATTCATATTTTTGTGCTTAATAAGTTTCTATGAATCAAAATACAACAAATTTGCCACAACAATCTTTTTTTTAGATTTGGGAGTGGGAGCTTTTGTGGGTCTAAAATGAGATTTAGACAGCTATAAATTTTATTCCGTGGATTAATGTGTGTTACTATTGACCAAAACAACACTTATATTTAGGGACCGGATTTTTAGGTTTTTAAAAACACTGTTTTAGGTTTTCCATTAGGTGAAATAGTTTTTTTTTAGGTTTTTTGTCCAAAATATCGTTTTCGGGTAGAATAATTGGTTTAATGAATTTGAATGTGCTACATAGGACTGAATACATAATACTTGTAAAGTTTAACTTAACAAAATTGACTTAAATTTGTGTAAACTTGCTTTAAGACAATATTATATAACTGAAGAAAGAAAGCATAAACAATCAAAAGGAGCAGTGAAAATACATTTCCCGGTTACAGTAGCCTATATCACTAAATATGTTTCAAGATTCTCAACTGTGAAGTTCCTCGTGTAATCTCTTAGTTAATAGTTAATACTGTATCTAGACACTACCCTTCTCAGGATTCGAATCCGATGCTTCTAATTTAGTGAGTAAAATACTTTACGGTTGGATGTGGATAATGTGAAACTGATTATTTTCCTTTTTTTCGGTTGTTACGCATGCTAAGCGTACAACAGATCAACTAGGGACGAAAACTTCCCCCTATTCTAGAAAGGTAAATAATACGTGTTTCTGGCAGGCTTGACAAAATATTACTTTGCCATCTGTAGTGAAATTCAGATCGTCGCCAATCCACTGCCGTAATAAACTCGATTTCATTTGTTTCGGAATAATTAACACGTCTTCTTAAAACTCACAGTGTGACCGCTCAGTATGAATAATAGGGCAGAAATAAATGCAAACAAGCGCTTTAAAACACATATATCTATATCCTTGTTCAGACACGGCAACAATGGTTGTTCGTAGGAATATTTTAAAAGGAATACGCCGGTACTCTTTTCCTCTCTTGATACTGTCCATACTAGACGAGAATGGGTTGAATGAAACGCCGGTGGTATTAATTTCTATCCGACAATAATTATTCTCTCCCCGCAAAATATTGATTTTTCAACTGCCAAACAAAAAAGACGAAAAAGGAGCCTAAATTAGTTATTTTAGGTTTTATATCCCGTTTAGGTATATTTAGGTTTTTATACCCCATTTAGGTATTTTTAGGTGCCACAGAATTAATGTGGGTGAATCCTATGGACATGATTCGAAAAAGTGTATGAGCGCTTTTTGTATTGGAAGTAAGGAAAAAAATAGGTAAAAACCTAAGAATCCGGTCCCTACTTATATTCAAGAGATTAAATTTTTTGAGGGTGGTTCTAGGGAGTTTCAGGAGTGTTGTCATATATGATGGAAAAAAATGAGCATGCAGTGCAGAATGTATCAAATATTCCACCGGCCTTCATTACTTTGACTCGTTTACAGAGAGAGAAAAAAATCCGAAACCCGAGGTATCATATATGAATTCCGAGGACCGAGGAGGGTAATTCTCAGATAAATTATTTCCTCGGTTACAGGGGGTAAACTCAGAAAAATTACTCAATTCCATCCAAAATGGTAAGTGTGAAATGCCATAAGTCCAAAAAGAAATAGCAAGAAGCTAGAAGAACTCTATCATTTCATATTGTTAAAAACACTGGCATTAATGCTGTAATAACAAAATGTTCTAACGACAGCAGGTTCTAATATCAACATTGCTGTCGATCATTGGTATGTTAAATACTTCGTTCTTGATATTATGGATTGACAAATATCAGTAAGCTAATATTAAAACAGACGAAATTGGAATTAACAGAGTAACTTTTTCCGAAATAAAACATTTTTTTTTTTAACAATTCCTTCAACTAACCAGAAAATAGTATAAACAATATAACACGAATTCAATATTCCTAGGCCTATGCTACCTGGATCCTTACACGGAGTTGACTGTCTAGAGTTTTAGACTAACAGAAAAAGACAGTTGCAATAACATTATCTGTAGCCTATTCTAACTAGACTTATTAACTTCTGCCGAAAATTTTACTAATCCCATAGGGAAATATTAAGCATATTTTTACCAAAATTTGAAATCAGTGCAATACATCTACTAGTGACAAATTATAAAATACGTCGAATAGTTTAGATGCATAACTTGACTCACTTATGGCAGCACTAATGACTGAAGTCCATTCTCTTTAACTAACCTGCATCTGAAACAAAAAGAAACAGAACAGAAATAAGCACAAAATAAAGAAACCCGTCCAAACGAGATCGTGACCATGGCTAGGCTATTTGTAACGAAAAGAAAGTTTTTTGACAGTTGGAAATTCTAATGAATAAGAAATTGGTTCAGGTAGATCGTCTATGAAATTAATTCCTCTGACGTAATGATCCAATAGCAAATATAGCTACACTAACACCCGGTCTCATCGACAGGGGTTAAAAATACACTAACCTCACCTCTTCTTCGCTAAATTATATCCCGCTCATACTGTATCATTACTTTACACTTCTTAAACCTAACTTTAACCAGGTTCGATACCAACATGGTTTTACTGATGGTAAGTCAACCGGAACAGCCTCCATTGATTTCATACAGACCATATATCGCAGTACTGATAAGAACTTGTATGTTATTGGTATTATTTTTTATTTATCCAGTGCCTTTGATTCAATTGAAAGAAACTATCGCATCTGGGTTTTAGAGGGATTGTTAATTGCTTAAATATTTCCTTTATAAAATCCAGGAAATCTACTGTTAAAATTCATAACACAATGTCAAAATAATATGACCTCATCTATGGTGTTCCTCAAGGGTCTGTCAATGGCCCCTATTATTTAATTTATATGTCAATGATTTTGAATACTCGTATAGGCCTAGTGCAAATTCCGAAGGTCTGATAATGTACGCTGACGATACAACCTTTCTTGTTACTGTTGAGACCGTTGCGGAATTGTATACGAAAGTGTCTACTACCGTTGATAAGTTTAAGAAGTGGTGTGCCGCAAATAATTTATTAGTTAATATGGATAAAATTGCTTTTATTTTTTATAGATAATAAGACATGTATATGTCATAATTAAATTAAAAACGCAGATCTCAGTATTACAAAAACCGCTAAGTTTTTAGGTGTTTGTGTTTATTAAGTGCCAGTATGGTACTTTATGAGATTGTGTGGGGGACGAAAAATGTCTGTCCGTCTGTCCGTCCGTCCGTCCGTCCGTCCGTGTGTCTGTACGCGCTCTAACTCAAATACGCTTTATCGAATTTTAATGAAACTTGGTATACGCGTTTATAATGTCCATGGGAAGAACCCTATTGAAATTGGACCAAATCGGTTCACCGGTACCGGAGTAAAACCCAATTTAGTGTATATTTTAAAGGCGCCATAACTCACATACGCTTTATCGGATTTTCATGAAACTTGGAATACCTATTTATAATGTCTATGGGAAGATGTCTGTTGATATTGGACCAAATCGGTTGGCCGGTACCGGAATAATACCCAATTTAGTGCCCTTTTATGGTATCATATAAGAAAAGGCGCGGTAACTCAAATACGCTTTATCGGATTTTCATGAAACTTCGTATACTTATTTATAACAATCATGGCAATAAGCCTATTGAATTTGGACCTAATCGGTTGTCCAGTACCGAAATAAAGAGTAATTATAAGTCAAATTAATTATAATATTTTGGTTCATTTCGAAGCATTTTGATTGGCTCGCGGCCAACCAATCAGCGGGCGAGTCCCGTATCTAAGGTAAATAAAGGGTAATTCTGGTACAACCCTTCAATTCCTGTCGAAACCTTCTTTAGTAAAGGAGGGTAAAAAGAGGGCACCTTCTTCAAATGCAAAATCAAATTCTCGGTTCTTTCATATAGCGTCATCAATTAATGACAGCTTATAAAGCTTCCCTCAGTTGCCATGGACAGTTGACACCTACATGAAAAACAAATGTTCCCATATGTACGATTATAGACGAAATGCTGTTGTATAATGACTAATTATTTTGCTAAAATTGATTACAATTAGATTAAAGCATTGAATTTTACTTCAGCCTATGTCAGATTTATAATCCCTGACCTCTTAATAAATAAAAACATTAACTTCTGAGAATTTGCTTAAGTTGGTACTCTGCTTTAGTGAGGGCTAAATTCGCATTTTTGACTCGAATATCGCGAATATTATGTTACCAATGAATGAAATTATTCTATATTGTAACATAAGATAACTAGAAGGCTCGAAATATAGCCTAATTTCGAAATACGGTGATTTTTCTTTTCTGTGAGCCACGACGAGATAGTATTCTATAGTATTGGACACTCATAAGTCATAGTGTAGTTTGGTCTTGGGGTAAGATGCTTGTCTAGTAATCAAGAGATATCACGTTCGAGTCCACCCTGAAGCAAAATTTTTTTTTATTATTATCAATTGTGTTAAATTGAGCCTATTCCATTCTTGTGTCCTATTTTGTCAATGTGCTTAAATAAGTATTACATTTTTCTTTAAAAAAAACTTGGAATTCATTGTCTTTCATTGACCTACATCATTCCTAAAGAATAACATAAGCCTATAAATGTTATTTCACGAACAGAAACTAGCTTTAAAGTTATTGCGTTGCGTTAAAATTGCATAAGCCTATACTCAGAACAAAACTGCATACCGCTAGGTGGAACTATCCTCTTCTTATTGGCTTACTGTACTATTTCATTGTCAATGCATTTTGTAAAATGTTTACATATTTTAAGAATTAGTATATCAGTGTATACCAATATGAATTAAGGTTAAGAATCAAACTTTAGACCTTTGTTCTTCCGTAAGCCCTGCTTAATGAATCGATCTGGAGTTTAACTCGGAGATCTATTTAAAAAAAAAAAAAAAAAAAAAAAAAAAAAAAAAAAAAAAAAACTTATTTTCTGTATATCATAACTGCAATTATTACTGATTAAAAAAGCATACTGGCACTTTGTTATATCAGTTTACCTGATTTTATTCTAATTTGAATTGGGAATCACAATTAGATTTGTGGATGTCTTAACAAGCCTTGTTTTGCTTTCAGGATTTTAAAACATTCTATGGACAGTAAAAGTCTTCTTAATGTGTATTTCTCACTTGGACATAGTATTTTATTTCCTATAATATACCGATTTGGGGCAGGGCAACGAAAATAGATAGAGTGTTTGTTGCTCAAAAGAAAATCTTAAGACTTCTTTGTAACTTGGCACCAAGGGAGTCTTTAAGAATGCTTTTCAAAAATAACAAAATTTTAACAGTAACTTGAATTTTAATATACAAGGCTGCTTTATTTTATTTCAACAACAAACATATGTTCATCTTTAATTCAGAATTACATGAGCACAACACAAGAAGCAAAGACGTTATACACATTTTTAAATATCGAACTTTTAGATACACTAACTCACCAGTTTACATAATCAAATAACTTACCTGCCAGTATTTTAAATGTGGAAAATCTCAGGTGTTTTAAACTTAAACTGAAAGAGTATTTGTATGAGAAGACATTTTATTCTATTACGGACTTTTTACATAAATAATTCCTGCAGTCACTGTAACATTATGTGTCCTAAATAATATTGACAATGTCTATCTGTACAATGTATGGCTACAGATGTAATAAAATTATTATTATTATTATTATTATTATTATTATTATTATTATTATTATTATTATTATTATTATTATTATTATTACTGTTAAATTAATAAAATTTCGCAGGCAACTGGGCTATATCACACCAAAGGCCAGTTAAGTATACAGTTCTTGACCCCAAAAAAATCTTAAATGTGTTTCTTACTAACTGTGAGTAGTCAATCAGTTTTAATGTGATTGTTATGAATAAAATAAAGACAAATGATATAAACATTGAACATTTTGAGAGCTATAAACAAAACTGTTTCCCCCTGCTTAGGATTGCATCCGCCATTATTGAAGTAGGCCTAAGTATACCTCTAATGTTAAAAGCATTTTATATTTAAAATCATATTAACGATGGAGAAGTATTGTGTAATCATCTTGCCAAAGCATTACAGCAGTGTTCTCCAATAGAATGTTAACTTTACGGGGCTATCTCGTCCGGTGATCGAAAAGTAGTTGAATTAGGGCACTTTTTGTACACGCGGGGGGGGGGATATTGGAAGTATTAGAAATATTATTGTCCCTCCAGCGCGACTTGCCGGTTACTATTTACCCTAACTGTTCTGCCCGCATAAGGTACTCAACTCATGCCCTCACATCATTATAACTGCAGTTGGCCAACACTGGATTCGAGAGTATGAAGAAAATAGATTCTTATTTTGACACTATTTGTGCTGGATAAAGCTGTAACTGCCTCTTAAATACACAAAACACTAGAGATAAAATATGATGAACAGGTACTAAATTTATTTGTCTTTATAACGCCCATCAGAGACTACCTATATTCTGAAAAGGCATGATATTTAACTGTTGTAGTATACTAACTACGTTCTGACTACTAATTCTTCTACTTCTAAATGCTTCGCTCATAATGCTAAATATTTCCCTGCTCGTTTTTGCAATTTTTGCTATACTGGTTATAGAACACTTATCTGAAAGCAGGAGGAACAGAATAATTCCGCAGGTGCATTCTATCTTGATCAGTGTATGTACTCCACACACGCAGCTTTTGAGATCAATTTGTAGGAGCCCGAGTCGTAACTCATGAAGTCCCAAATTGCTATCGAACTAACGTATTTAATGGTAGACCCCCGTACACAGAATCCACCGCCCGACCATTTATTTCACCCAAATTGCTTGTTCCACTTCAATTTAGACAAGTCATATATTTTACTGAGTAGCTGGTTGGAGAAGGAGCTGCATCTGGTGTATGGACCACATTTCGTCCCTCCACAGCCTTCAATTCAGTTTCTCGATGCCTTTTGCCTCAGAACAGGAATCTAGTTTGCATTTTCTTCAATTTAGAAGAATTGAAGAGATGAGACATTTGATTAGATTTTGAAAGGGAAGCATATTTATATCAGTATTGAAACGAACTGGCCTGTAGTGATTTAATTTTATTGGCTTAACTAAAGCCTCGGGCAGACGTAGCTCTAGGCATTTGTAATGATTCTCATTGAATTCATGATCATCAATTACCAACAACATCCATATTTCACTAATTCAAAATTGTAAAAATGCATTCTGTTTAAAAAATGTGGCATGTAGGCCTATCATAAACATAGGCAATATTCCGATTGAAAACTTGAATTATCTACACATGTCCAATTTAACTTTTGTTTTCAATTTATCTTTTCCATAACTTTAGAGTAAGCTGTACAAATATGCTTTTCTACGGTTGGATTAAGTCGAAATTTGAGATCCCTTCAATTTCCTTTAGCCTAAACATGAAAATATTCGATATTAATGCCCACATATTTAGTATATTTTTAGTATCTTAAAAAGGAATCCAGGATTGTTTTAAGGGATTTTCTTTACAAGAATCCAAAAAAAAAATTCCTGCTGCAGTTCTTAAAGTTAAAAATAATGACTATAATCATTCTCAGACTGCTGCAGGCTTCCTTCGCCATGAACTCGCCCACTTATCGTACTTATAGAACAAATAAGTGAAGTATTTATTTAGTATAAGACAAAATATAATTACATACACAATGTTAAGTTTGTCCTACTTCTTAGTCTCCAATAGTCTATCAGCCATACACTCTCTGAAATTGATATTCAATATATATATATATATATATATATATATATATATATATATATTAAACAATTCTAATAACAGTAAAATTTTATTAAAATATTAGTTTTGAAATTACACCACCTTATACCCTCAAGTGTGTTGTGATAGAGGATTTTTTCCAAGGAGAATCTTACGCTGCCAGTATCATTACAATCTTGTTTATTTCTATCTGCATATAACCTGTAAATTAATGGT
The DNA here is from genome assembly GCA_964059195.1 of Ectobius pallidus. Taxonomy (NCBI): domain Eukaryota; kingdom Metazoa; phylum Arthropoda; class Insecta; order Blattodea; family Ectobiidae; genus Ectobius; species Ectobius pallidus. Next base: position 104,048,381 of record CAXKWD010000002.1, on the reverse strand, counting down.
TCAAGTATATATTACACGAAATTACGACCATCTGTTTCTGTATGTCATGAACTGCTCAGCAGCCTGTCATATCATAACACATTCTTACCATATAGCTTAGCCTATGTACAAATTTGTCCATTTACACAGTTGGTTAACATTTTTTTATTAATTATGTTGTTTATTTAAAATATGTAAAAGTTTTGTTATGTAGTCATAGTTGTATGTATTAATTAAATAAAATGTGACCTCTTGATATTGAAAACTTAAAATGTATAGTTAACTTAGCCTATATACAAGTTTTTTTCTATTTGCATAATTGATTAAAATTTGCTAATTATAAATTATTTGTTTAAAATATGTAAAAACTTGTATATAGGCTAAGTTAACTATACATTTTAAGTTTTTAATATCAAGAGGTCACATTTTATTTAATTAATACATAAAACTATGACTACATAACAAAACTTTTACATATTTTAAATAAACAACATAATTAATAAAAAAAAATTTAACCAACTGTGTAAATGGACAAATTTGTACATAGGCTAAGCTATATGGTAAGAATATGTTATGATATGACAGGCTGCTGTGCAGTTCATGACATACAGAAACAGATGGTCGTAATTTCGTGTAATATATACTTGAACCATTAATATACAGGTTATATGCAGATAGAAATAAACAAGATTGTAATGATACTGGCAGCGTAAGATTCTCCTTGGAAAAAATCCTCTATCACAACATACTTGAGGGTATAAGGTGGTGTAATTTCAAAACTAATATTTCACCCTCAGTGGAAAAATGAAATTCCTAAATACTTCTTAAAATATGTTATTAACTTATTACAAGAACTAGAACCTTAAAGAAACAAGAATGGGATTTTAAGTGTATGGCATGACTAGGCTATTATCATGCTTGTGTGCAGAAAAAGAAGAGTGAATGCAGGTGTTATGAATGAATTTCTTTTAGAAATAGCAGACTAAATTAGGGATTGTTTCGAACCATAATAAACATATGCAAAATAAATATTTTAAATTAAAAAGAGTGTTTTCCATGTGAAGTAATCAAAGTTGGTAATCCTGGAGTGTTATAACTTTATACCACTCAGCGGAATAATTTTCTCCTTTTAAGTAATTAATATCATCTACCGTTAAAAGTGTTTATTTCGCCTTCGACTGTCTAAAAAACAAATTCACAGAAGGCTTGACCTTGATGATACTAACAGATAATAAGCAAACTGAGAATAATTTTGAAGAATAGTCGATGTAGTTGTACCGTTTGTGCAATTCAGTATGAAATTAAAAACGAGTTAACGAAGCTCAACATTTTAGTTCGTTATCTCCTTTCTTCATTCATGTTGTGAATGATTATATCTTTAACACATTATGGTTTCTTTCATTATTCAAAAATATGTTTTAACCTCATGTTAAAGCTGCATGACAGATTCTTAAATGTGGATTCAAACTAGATCTACAAAAATGAGATGTCTGCAAAATTCATAGGTAAACAATGTGATAATTATAAAGATTGGGTTTGTTGAACCATAAGCATCAGCTGTAAGCAAGCACAGTGCAATAGAATCATCACAAGACGAGATGTGCTTGGAGAATAGAGTTGCATGTTACAAGTAATCGGCATAGAGTTGGAGAAACAATCGTTCCATTAACGCGGAGTATCAATCTTCTCTCCTCATTAATCCACACCATTCTTCCCTACGCCTCCACCCGGGCTACCCAAAACTTCATTTCATTCGCTTCTCTTACCCAGCAGCCGATTCTTATCTACTTTCAATTCCATTTATTTTACTCCAGAAAATGAACATCCTTGCTACTTCTCTCACTCCACCCATTTTCTTTCGTGTTTGTTTGGACTTTCAAAAATGGATTCTATCACTTCGCGTCTTGTTGAGTGTTTTTGTTTCTGTCTTCTGTTCTCGTCTTTTATAATTAGGACCATAGCGGCTACTAGCTCTTACTAGTGAGAGCGACTGACTTATGTAAGGGTACATTTGGTCGTCTTGACCCGAAAAAATAGCCTATGTGCATTTTATCGGACAAACGATTATAAACTAGACAATCAATGACAATATAAAAACTCTAGAATTCAATATCACAACTCCAAACACTCTCCATATTTTTCTTTCCTATTGATTTCCGTCCAAGCTGGATTTCAAATTTCTACCTCCCGATAAATTAGTCCTTGTGTTTGTTAGTTAATTAGTTTATTTGCTTACACAGTTCATCGTTTTTCATTATACATATACTTGTAAACATGCTACAACATGTACAAGAACAATATTCATAATAACAAAAAATGATAAATGCTAGCAATTATTATCCTTGAAACTGGAATTAATGTTAAAATATCCCAAATAATCCCGAAAATAGAATGAATTAAATGTTAACTTTTGTTTTATACAAATTTTGAATATGAAATGTGAAAAAATGAGTTATGAAATATTTCATAGCAGCATCCTTGTGCTCGTCGCCTGTGCACTTATTGAATGTAAATTCCAGTTTTTTTTTTTTTTTTTTTTAAGGGGGAAGTGCGAAAGTTTCGCATTAATTTCTATTTTCATTTATCACCAATGGTGGTCATTCCCATATCAACATCCAGATTCAATTTTAGTGATCCCTCTTAAAGATCCAATGTTAGATCTTATCACAAAAATAAATAATTAACTTATACCATTCCTAAATATTTTTAATTCAGTCTTCGTTCAATTAGACCCTACCAATATTCATCCACCATATTCCCTGATCGTAATTATTATTATTATTATTATTATTATTATTATTATTATCAATATTATTATTATTATTATTTATCTGATACAATGTTGAGAAATCTAAACGTGTGAGGATTTCAAATATCGCCTAGTAGCAAAGTTATATTTGCTTAAAATGTGACTTACTTCTACAGAATTATTAATTATACATGTCTATATACGAAATTTTAGCTCCTAGCAAATTCTACTTGGTTTAATCTGTGTACTTTCCATTCCCAGACTATTTTTTTTTATTGGATTTATTTATTTATTTACTAGCTGTAAAGGCCCGGCGTCGCCCGGGCTTTGTAATTTGCAATTTGAAATTAACTTATGGAGGACACACTGTACATACAGTTACACATCAAATATCACATTAAATACATATACATTACACATTAAATAAATACCAGCCATACAAATATACAAAAATGACACACTATACATAAAACGCAGTAACTGATTAAAATAGGCTACTGCTCATTTGAAACTGTCACAGTCAACTGCAAAGACAGGTTCAAATCGCATATTGTATTTCATAAGGCCCAACAGAACATATGTTTTCTAGAAGCTGACCAAAATAAGAAAATCATTATTAGGCCAATAGGCTAGTAGGTCATCTTCAATATGTTAACCCACATTTTATTTGGATGGGATGTCTGCAGTAATTAATTAAATTCTCTGGCTTTCTATTCAACTATTATTTACAAACCTCATTCCATCATCATCCAACCCATTTCACAATCATCCGGTAACAATATTATAATGTTGAAAACTTTATTTGGTAATAAATAATAGAACGGGGTGTATAAATTTATAGGTCTATATATTTTACTTTATAATTTAGACTTGTTTAATAATGCTATTACACTGCTCACAAAAGTTGAAGGTATATGGGTAACAGCCAATCAGATACACCGCTTAGTATTTTGCAGTTTGAGATGTACGAGCCATGTCATCGGCTTCATAAAAAGTATGTAAATAACAAAAATACAGTATATCAATTAACGGATTTGCTGGTGCACAATATTGTAGGGAATCTAAGATGAGAGTCAATTTTGTTCTACATCTGAAGGTGGTATGGGGCATGCACATAATATACTCTGAAATCCGCTCTACGTGATTCAGCACTTGTTCGAACAGCAGAGAGCTTCGACGCAAACGACGGATGGGGTTCGCTTTCAAGTTAGACGTTAAAGAATGATCGGAATTGGAAGAACGAATCTCCTTTTTTTTGTTCACAGCGTGGAAAAGGAAAGACAATGAGAGAGTGGGACAATGAGGAAAAGAGTTTTGAAGAAAGTATCACAAAAGTATAAAATGAGCAAGTTTTCTGAGATAAAAAGAGTTAGCATTGTAGCGAATTGGTGAAAAATCTTTCTTATTCTTCTTTTATTTTATTTCCACCAGCTCATTCCCTCGAGCTGAAGTTGATAATTTCAAGACAATTCGAGTTCATACCAAATAATTTTCACTTTTTCTCTCCTCCTTCTTCCCTTCAGTGTTCTGTTCTGTTGAATCTTTTCTGGCTACATTCCTAGCCCTACTGATGTAATATAAAATGTGTCCGCGACCTATGAACCAGAGTAGAGATTCTTACATAAAAAGACTTTTGAAAGGAGTTGGTAGTGTGAATGAGAGGGTAATGCTCAGACAAGAGTAATGGGGAGAACTTATTTTCTAAGTGGTAAAAAAATTTCTTTCATTTGCTCTCACTGGTTTTAAGTAGAATTGGATATGTCATTCATATTATACACCATTTTTAGATGACAAATGGTATCTTAATCTTTAAAGAGACAAAAAGAAAAATGAACTCACGAGTATTGAAACAATTGTTTCTATTTTTAAGCTACATAATATAACCGCTTCGCCATGGTATTATACTAAACAATCTCAAGGTAAACATGTTGAGAATTTGTCGCGTGCAGATTGTATTATACTCAAACAACTAAATAGGTCTATTTATAAATGTGCCTTTGGTTAAGTACAGGTAATACAATGACTAAAGCATATTCATAATTTATAACTAGGGTTCGGATGTTTAAAATCTAAAGAACCTGAAAATATGATTGTAAATATGCTCTTAAAAATTACCAAATATGACCCAAAACCCTAAATATGACCTAATAAAATAATGTATTTTCAAAAAATAAATGTTACACTTTAAAACATTTAAAGACACTAAGTTCTTACATCAAACTAATTCAATCAGATAACTTCTTATCAATTTTGGTGATTTACAGTTTTACTTGTAATGAACTTCTATTTTTAAAGAATTTGCCCCTGTTTGCTCGCTTCATCAGATCAAAATACTCTTAATATTTTGTAGATCCTGCGTGTCTCTATAAAATATGAACTGACGTTAAATTACAAAACGTGTATTTATGTTAAAAATTCAACTACGAATTTCAGGATCGAACACAATACTTCCTCAACCTATAGTACGTATTGTACGAACAGAGGAAGTAGGCCTATGATATCCTCTGCGAAATAGATTCAGAAAATTGTTATTACAAATACATGTTCTCGACCCACTTATTCATTTTAACAAATGTGCAGTTATTTCATAATTTTTCAAATACTAAAACACAGTGAAGCCTTGGAGAAATACATCATGCTTCGACATTACTAAGAATTACAAATGACGAAACAGCCTGTTTTATACATTAAAAAAAGAATAAAGTACATCTTATCGAGATCAGGTATTTCAATATGCCTACTGTTCTTTCGATTGCCTTATGTATGCTAAAGTTTTCTTAAAATTATGGCAATTCTTTTCACATCAAATTATATGCTGTTAATACGAAACTGTAGCCAATGTTTTGCAACATAGACTATTAGTTCAGGTGTCTTTTAAATTAAATTAAATTTCTTCATGGTTAAGCTGTACATTAAATCCTACCTATATCTAACGTAACCTATTTATAATAATGTTTTAAAATGTACATAATTAAACATTGTCAGTTACAAAAATTATTATACAATATCAAGCTTGATTGTATTGTTAACGATAACGGAATAGTTCACACATTTCATCCAGCCAACTGTGAATGTCAACTTTCATGTGTGTTCATAAATGGGAACTTTATTAGTCTACTTGTAATAGAATTATGGTGGGCGAACCAAAGATGAAGCCATCGTACTTCTACCGTGCGTGGTGTGCGGCCGTCAACGAAGATAGGGCGACCGATCACCGTGACAAGATTTTGTTCTCGCCGGTACTTCCTTGCTCGCCTTCATTACTTCCTTCGTTTGCCGAAGATTCAAATAAGATAATATCCAAATTAATTTCGGTTCATAATTCACCTTTCTTAAAGTAGATTTTTAAAATGGTGTCCTTTCTGATCTAATAGAGTTCAGTTTGGCTGAGGTTTATTTAATGTCAATGAATTTTCTTCCAATAAACTTTGAACCAGACATACAATATCAATCTTGATTTTATTTTTCAAAATTAAGCAATAGAACATTTTAAACGAAATGTCAAATCTAGGCTATATTATATGTATTACTTTCTTAAGTTTCATCAACATTTTCCCAGAATAATAATGTAGATAGGAAAATAATTTTTATATAATACCTTAAGCAGTAGATTAAACTTAAAAAAATTATCAGATATGCGTAATTAATTACAATACATGTCGTAGAAGCGGTTAAAACTAGGGAAAATTGAGAATTAACATGTTCCTTGTCGACTGAATGTCATGTAGGTGGCAGTATGCGCCTGGAATCACATGGAGGCCATGCATAAATAAGAAGTATTGCACGTGATAATGTGTAAGAATAACAGAGAATGGGCGTTCTTGCTGATGTATGGCTTCCCCGCCCACACCTCTGCTATTTTGTTGATTTGTACTTCCTCTACTTACAACATGGCGATGGCTCCACCTCTCCAGGAAATTCTAACCTCCCTCTAACCCTAAAATGTCAACACGAATAATTAATCGCAACGTGATGATTTGTAATACATGCAGGCAGCTACTATTCTAAATACCAACAAGGAGTAAATGCGAAGATAAATGTTCCGCACATCCATAAACACGGATAGCCTTAAAGGCTTACACGCACGTATACATACCAAAATAGCATAATTCTCTTCTTTCTGGCTTTGTGTAAAATTTTAATTATATAATTTATTTCTATATTCTGTAATAGGTGTACTTTTGAAGAAACATAAAAGAATGAGGTTTGAAAACTACGGTTTGGCAAAGGACGTCATTATGTCCTTTTTATCAGCATTTTAGATGCTTGAAATCAACATAATATTTCCATTTCTCATAAGAAAATATAGGTGTCGCATGATTTGTCAGTTAAAAAGGGCATTACTATTTGTTTTAGGACTAATAACAAGAGATTAATAGTTACTCCCATTATCTCACAAATGTCACATTTTTTGTGGTCAGTCATCTCCTTCATTCCCATAGTTCTCAAAAAGCAAAATCCCATACTGGAAGCTGAAGTTTAGGTAGACATTACTGTATTCTGGCAGTTGAGAAAAACAACAGCATTGTTAATAGTTATTTTGAATAAATTCTTTAAATTTTTTTACATGTCTAGTTTTCCTCTTTCTATTTATTTATTTTATAGCTATATGATCTAATTTCGGAGAGACCGAAAGGTAGTTGTGTTGTGCTCCCCTCGTAAATTCAATGGTATAGTGATTAACACTGATGTGAATAGAACTATCTTTCATTCGAATACATGCCCAACGTCTTCAATTCAGACACATGTATTACACATAAGTCTATACTTTCTACTCTTCTTCCTCCGACATATTGCAATGTAAATCAGTCTTTAATTAATTTTGAACTTTATAGGCTTAACAACACCTTTGAAATCTTATACCACAGTAGGTTGCCTAAGGCGAAAAGTGTAAGTTAATATTACAAAAAAATCAGTTTAGGCTTAGGCCTGCTTAAACTGATATGTAAAGAGACAATGAAAGGTTTTATACATAAGTATTGTTTTCTATTCATTTCAACGAATTAATAAGATTTAGCCTATTTCTTAACAATTTCATCATATTTCAATAAACACTTGTAAAGAAAGTAGCCTAAATAAAAAGCATATAAAACATTCAAGACCAAGCCCAAAGTAAGTATAAGCTTTAGAATAGAATATAGGCCGTAGAATAGAATATAGTCTGTCGAATATAAAAGAATATAATCTCTAAGACAAAAATTACTCGTTTCCTTACGTTATATTTCGGACATAACGATAAGAGGTACGTTGGCGTCTTGGTAATTAGAAAATGAAGAACAGAAAAGGTAAAACATTAGAAGGCCTAAACGAATTTGTTCACTATGTAATACCAAAGATGATGCCTTACACATTTAATTACAATGCAAAGAAACAAATTATTGAAGAGAAACCTTAGTGAACAACAAAATAATAAACTGGATAAATAATATTTATTTATTTATAATAGCATATTAGAAACTCTTCAGTAGGGCCTACAATTAACAACTTTGTTAATAAGATTAAGCAAATTATTTTAATAGCAAGGATAAAATGGGACGCAAGATAAAAGGTTAAAAGTAAAGTTAAAAAAAAAAAAAAAAAAGGCATGTGATTGATGCAATATTTTTCATTTTATGTTTGAAAATTTACAAAAAAGAAAACTAAAACAAGCGAAAATTATATTTTTTTAAGAAGAGAGTCAAGAAAAGAAACATTTTGACTTATTTGTTGGTTTTGTTAATAAATGTATAAAATTGATATTGAGTGTAATTAATTATGGTAGGCCTATGCAGTCCCTTTGGAAAAACAGATGTAGGCTAACGAGAGACATTCTTGATGTATTCATCGCTGAATAAAATAAACGGCTGGTTAGCTAGTAGTAATAAAAGAATAATGATGATGATGATAATAATAATAATTAAAGTGGAGTATGGATCAGCGTTCATTCATTATCACTTTTACATTATTTAACTATGTACTGACACTTCACATTTTATTTTACATAGATCATTTTTAAGGCCTAAAGCTCCTTTTATAGCCAATTATAGAAAGTATATTTGAATATAGGCTACTATGAATGCACTAGTTTACGAAATTCATATCACAGTTTATATCCTTTGTAGTGTTTCGTAGTTCAACTATATTCAGCAGCTCAACGTTTGCAAACCATTCGTGTAGTCACAATCGGAAGTGACCAGTGAAATGGAAGATGTGAAAACATCTCAGCTATAACAGGAATGATGCATGTTAATCGATATAGGACTATAAATATTGATTTAGAATAAATGCATACACATTATTAGTGGTTCAGAGTAAATGAGTGACATGAGTGAAATAATCGTTACAATTATTATGCAGATTTGTTTCAATGTAAAATGTAAATTCATAAGTTGTCTTAACGTTTAAAAAATATCTGTTACAGGCATGATTATCTTATTTGATGAATAAAGAAGGTAACATATGTAGATCGCTATCACAAATTATATTTTAAGGAGGTCAATATTAGGATCACCACAGTACCTTAATTTATACGAGAATAAGATTATAAAATAATTGATATCTGAAGGATTAAGCTCTTCAGAAATTTAGGCAACACAAGACTTGAGTTGGTAACTTGCTTATTAGAAAAATTTCAGCCTAGAGAGTATGAGACATCTTACTTGTTAGCAATGCTACTTGTCAATTAAATGTTTAATATTCAGGCCACAGCTATGTAGATCTACAAAATTGAACAAGGCTATTCTGAAAGAACTATTTTACTTGATGATATTTCCATTTCCGGGCTGTAAGGCCGTGGTCTGCCCGTTGATATTGCTCACGTAGTTCGTATATCATTGAACGCCGGCCGTGAAAGCCTTAGTAGTTATATTTTACTTGATGTTGAATATAACATGTAAGTTTGATTATTCTGGTTAATTGATATGTGATAAATTGTTACACTTGCCTGTACCGTCGAGGTCCCGGAATTTTGTCTCCTAAGAATTCTTTTACATGTCTTAACAGGGAAGTCTCGTATTTACGTAAATGCACCACCGGTCTTGGCCAGGATCGAACCTGCGAACTTGGGCCCCTAATTTTGAAATATTTATTATTTTATTTATTTCGAAAGTGGAAACAGTAATGGAAACAGTTCGTCTTTCCGATCAGAGAGGGCATCTTCTCCATCTTCGCCTTTTTCCACTTCTGTTCGGAATTTTGCAATAAATAAAATAATAAGATACTGATAAATTAGGAACGTTTGCCCTATATGGCAGAAACACCTACAAAAGAAAGAAATGTTTAACCCTGGGCACAGACCTAATCTTAAATTATCACTTCTCACTGCAATCATTCTTATACTTTAAAACGTATTAAATGTCTATTCTTCGGCTACTCTTATTATTCTTCATTCTTAATTGCAACATTTTAAGTGCTTCATAAATATGAAACTGCCAGCCTCTGGCACGAACAGCAGCACAGTGGAACAACTAAATCGCTTGAAATTCTACGCTTTTCACGATGAAATCCGAGCAGTGTGCTCGGTTCATTAAGAGTTTTAAAATATATAACTTATTTGACATTATATGTAGCCATAACTCTCTATTCTTCACATTTTAGAGTCGCTGTGGGTGGTCTTAAGAGAGTGGAGTCACCATAAAAGTCACTTCTACCCACCGTATGCTTTGATATGATCAGGCGCTGGTCACTTTTATTGCCATTTGACATGGAACCAAACAGCACACTCAATAAACTGAGGCCTTTACCAGTAAAAAATAAACAACAAACAGGTTCACTGATGATCACAGCCTTACAACAACAAAAAGAGCATAGAAGATGCTAGTACAGAGCCTTCATTCAAGAGGAAAAGAAACAGAAAAATCATATGTCTTCGAATTTATAGACTTTTATTGTTATTCTCAACCACAAAAGCTAAGGGTCGTGAACTTGAAGGTAATAAACGTTTATTACCGTGTTCCTGTAATTATCTTGACTTCGAATGTGGGTGCGAAATAGTGGTCCCCCATCATCTCCAGCAAGATGTGTGCATACATTTCGAGAGGTATGGTGGTCTATTATACGATAAATCAAGTTGCTTCTTAACAAAACTCCAGAGTCGTGCTTTCCGTCATGTATCTACACTTTAAAATAGGTTGTAAATGTTAGCGGTTAGTGCCTTATACCAGCATTCAGCTTCCCTAGAGCACTGATTAGTGGTTACAAATCGTCACAGTCTTTATGGAGTACTTTGTAATTGGATAGCCTGGGTGGTCAAACAGATTCTCATACGATAGGCGAAGTGCTAGAAATCAGCTTGTCGGCTGATTACGATGAGTCAAAGAGACATGATTCCATGTTTTCTTTATAATCAAGTCTTCTTTATATTCCACAGTCTTATAATGCAATGCATAACACAGTAATCTATGGACAAACCTAGATAATTGGCAGGTTATTTTGCAAATCAATGAATGGAGTGCTGATCTTCCTTATAATAAATATAAATTAAAAAAAAATACCCCCGAATGGTCTAGTGGTTGGCATTGTTGACTAGAGATTTAGAGGCTCCGGTTTCATCCCCAGTAGCTCATCCGATTTTATGAAACTTGGAATGAAACCTGGAACAGATATGAGATTCTGGAACAGAATGCATTCAACATCATGAGAAAAACTTATTGAAGAACTACTCGATAAGTAAGTAACCGTTATGGGATAGTCATGCTAATCACATGAAAATGAAAGATGAGGGTAGCTGACATAGATCTAGATGGAATTACGGGCAGAGGGAGTAACAATGTGGAGGCAATACAATCCTCCTTCAATTAATTTTTAATACTCAAAAGGTAAATTCAATCTGGCTCTGTGAAGTGTTGTTTAGTACAGTGGATCCCTATGTCAAGAACACGTAAGTAATACGTAATATTTTAATTGCAGTTTTATCAATATAAGCTTATGCAGTATAATAATAATAATAATAATAATTATTATTATTATTATTATTAATTTATTGTGATGCTTTCACTATTTCTAATTTGTGTTTGTTTCTTATATTACAGATAAACGTGGCAACAAAGACAGATAAATATCTATATTACACAGACTACATGAAGTCATAAACATTCTGTTACCTGTAGGCTAGTCTAGTAGGCCTACTAGAAGCTATTGAATTAAAATGTATGTCAATTAAGAACTACAAAAACTACTCGCTCATAGAACCGAATTACGCCGGTGGCTACAAAAATGGCACCTGATCATTACTGAATGATTTACAACATTGGAATTAAAATACGATGAACAACTTACTTAACTTCAAATTATAGATATGGCATGAACTTCCAGCAACAAAGCCATTTATCATATCTGTCTCTAATTGAAAGCGACAGATGGCAGAGCAGTCTTCTGAAGTCACAAGACAGAGATAGGAGACTGGAAAGGAGGAAATAAAGAGGGAGAAGGGAGAAGAAGAAAAAAGAAATAAAGAGAATGTTCATTATTCATGTGTGCATGTTTGACTTAATTTAATAAAGGCCGTGTAACAACATGAAATGAAGCCAAGAAATTATTAGGCCACCATCAGCGATATTACACATGCATACTCGACTATAAGCAAAACTAAACGATTATTTTCCAAATCATACGCATTATTTTATACGCAGTCATCTCAGAAAGCTGTAAAATAATAGGCCTATTATTATTTCTTCAAATCAAATTACGTTCATTTCGATATCGTTCATAAATCAATAGATTATTTACGGCAGAATTTAATCATAATAAATTTTGCATCGAATTACTTTTTTTTTCAATATTTTGTTTGATCCCAGACGACACAGAATAACATGCACAGTAAGATATCACATAGTATGGATAGTTAGATTTGAGGAGAAACTTTACATAAACATAAAACACATTGGTAATACTGGGAGTTTTGGAGGATTTTAAATGCTTCCCATATAGATAATTTCTCAACTTACCGATATTGTTCACGATTTCTTAATCGATTCTGTTGTTGTTCTAATTTATGTTTCTTGAGCGAATTAACGAAGAACATGGAAATGGTTCCGTGTGCGCCGAAGAGACCGGTGACAACAATGGATTTCATATTGAACTTTTTTAAATGGTAGGGGATCGTAGGCTCATAGATTTTTTCTTTGTTTACACCAGTGGTCTTCAGCCTTTCTTAACTAAAGGGTCATTTTTTTTTGTGAAAGACTAGCGGACCGCATTAATTTATTGATTATTAATAAAGTGATACTTAAGTAACACAAATAATTATGTCAATTATATTACTATATCTGTAGGGATTACTTAACATTAGGCCTATACATAAGTATGTTTTATATTTTGTCTTCCACTTTACAATGTTAATGAATAACAGAAAGGACAGTAACATTATTGAATTTAATGTGAGACCTGACATTGTTTCTTTATAACTAAATTGCCAATATTGGTACTGAAGTTTGAATTAGTATTGGTTTGCGGGCTGCCAAAAATTATACCGCGGGCCGCGGGTTGAAGACCACTTGTCTACACGATATATGATCTAAAACGAACTGTTGAATAAATTTTTTCTGCAGTTTGGTTCTTTCAAATTATGTGATACTATAGAGCAGAGGTGCCCAATTTCCTTACTTACGTGACCTATAGGCCTATACAATGTGTGTTGATATCACAGGCCGCACATTTTTTAATGCATTAGAGTTATTACTAAAAATTAACATTATTATTTATTAAAATGATATCACTTATTGGATGCAGTAAAATTATGATTTATTAAAATTCATAACACGTTAATGAGAACACTTTTTTGGATTCAGTAAAATTATTATTTTGTTAAAATGCAGTACATATTAATGAGAGTACTGTGGACGCTTGTGGGAAGTAACATTCAACAAAGTCAATTTCCAAAGATAAAACTATCCATAATATAAAACTTTAAATATTTTAAAACTTTAAATATTTAAATGTTATTAATTGGCTTTGTCGTGGGCCGTGGAGAATGAGGTCGAGGGCCGCCAGTTGGTCATCCCTGATTGAGTTTACCAACAAACGAACTCACAAACAAATGCAAAATAACCATACCAATACATTAATTTGTGCATATTTCCAATTGTAGTTTCCTGGTGAACTTCTTACGCCTAACCTTCCCATTACTCTTCTAGGATTATTCCATAACGTGGTCAGATTTCCAATCACTGCGGACTTGGAGGGAACCAGAGAAATATTATTCTGTTGTAAGAAGTCTAGCACACCCGTTTCTTATTCTCTATCCCATTTAAGAACGATCCTCTTCTAAACAAAGAGGCGTGGCTGTCATAGCCCGCACGTGAGAACGCACGCGTTCACCGTGTTTATGTTAGTTTGTTTATTCTCAGTACAACTGACCGCAGGGTCGTCGTGAACAATGAATCCTTTGTTTTGTTTGCTAATTAATATACTACAATGATGACGATGCCAGTGAGAGTTTGTTATTTCACGTGTAAATGTTGATATTATTGTTGCATGAACTTACGAACACTCGTTAGCCACACCCTGCTAATGGCGCATGCTAATGACATTAACCAATCACGTTTTGTCACACGATGCGAATTTTCCGCGAACTCTCTGTGAGTTCTCCTCCCCTTTGTTTTGACTAGGATCAAACTAAAATAGGATCAATAGCAGTTATACCGCATTAGTTATTTCTTAGATACTGAGTATACTGTACCGCATTCTCATTAACCTAGCATGTTAGATCCTTAGTTTCTATCAAAACATTTTCTCTGCAGTTCTGGTTGAATCCTTTCTACATGTTCTCTTATCTTCGAGATTGAACAAACACTATGTTGTAGAATGACAAAGAATAAAGGCATTAGACAGAGGAAAAGATGTGCACTGATGAAACCTGTGATGTTATACTGACCCAGTATGGGATGAGATAATACGAAGTTACTATACGGTGCCATGTGGACATGTGAAGACTATTTTTTATTATTATTATTACATATATTTAATACAAGTTAAGACAAATGAACCAAACATGCCCCTATATGAGCAACGCTCGTGTTTAGGGGATATACTTATGCAATTTTATTTATACATCGAGGTTATACCAGAAGACAAGTTCTGTGTGTAACTTATAGTTGTAGGTCATGTAACTATCGACGCGCACTTGTTTTCTATTGTTAATGGATTATGGCTTTCTGATAATTTTAACTGATATTCAATTTTAATGATTAGGCTGTAGGATGAAATAGCGGCGATGAATCATAATAAGTAAATATGCAACTCGGCATTTGTCTTAACGATTGCGGAAACATAAAAAAAAAAGTCCAGCCAGGGGGATCGATCCCTATACCTCCCGAGTGCGAATTCAAGACTCTACTATCTTGGCCAACTTGCTCGGTTATAATTTTCTTGAAGTCAGATCTGGGTAAATCATTTGGTCCGGCACGGAATGCATGATATTTAACAAATAGGCCTAATTATTAAAAGGCCACGACGATAGTTCAAAGTAGGCCTAAGTATAATTTAAAGTTATCACATTAAGTTTTATAATTTTGGTAATCGCATCAGGTTGGGCCTAATCTAATAAGTAGTTTTATTGGGTTAAGACAAAACCAATTAGAAAACGAGGTGCAGTATCTTCATTTACGTAAAGCCTTTAAAACACAAAAATTGTTGCGGTTGTCAAAAAAAAAAAATGATCCCACTCAGAAAACGAGAGTAATAAAATAATAGGTTTTTCAACTATTATCATACTAGTGTTATCGTTTTTTAAAAACACATATTATACAGTATAATGTCTTAACTGACGAGCAACCATTTATATTTTACTTTATATGGACTGATAGATTACAAACAGTTCACAGAATGTTAGATGAGAAAGTAAACACGGCAATGTGTATTTTATTATAAGAACAGATCTACAAAGGGCTAAAATCCAGGATCGAACCTTAGGTTCAAAGGGAAGACAGGTGTCAGATAAATCATATAGTGCAGGTGATGAGAAGCCTGCTGCTGCTGCTACCGGAGTCCGGCTCATAAATTACCTTCCTCAGAACAGGTTCTCCAAAAAATCTCCTCATACTCTTCTTGAATTATATATAATAGTATCCCACATTGTATAACTCCAGATTTGCAACAAAAACCGTCTTCTTCAGTAAGTTTTATTGAAAGTATTTATGCCAATTCTATGATCACAGATTCTGTCAAAAAGAAAAGAAAAACATTGCCTCAAATCTAAACAGAGGGAGCTTAGGAGTACAAGAAAAATAGAAGGCTTTACTAACAGGAGAAAAGAGAAAAGACTGAGAAGACGAATAAGAAGTAGAAGACGATTAGAAGAGGAGTAGCAGAGGATAACCAGGGGACTATCATCAACGGGGGAAGCTCGCCAAGTGATGCGAATATATGTGGGCAGGACTGGCACCCTGTGGCACTTAACCTAGCCCCGGTAACTCGACAACCCTATTTCCTCGAGGTGCCCCAGGAATCTACCCTGATTTTAAAGTTTGATGGAGTTCTGCCAAGGACAGCAGATGGGATGTTGCAGCAAATCCCTTATTAGGCCAGTCGGTAGAGGTATTGTATGATGCAAAAGGTGGGGTAGAAGCTTTTATTTCTTTAACTTGTATATATGGATACCAGCATGTAAAAAAACAAAAATGCTAACACGGGCGATCTCGGGAAAACTTTTGGCGGCAAAAAATACCTCGAAATTTTAGGACTTTTTTCTGGTTTTCTGCCTCTAACACCTAAACCGTGCATCCCAGCGAAAAAGTTACAATATAACTAATCAAAGAGAATTAAATTCTGCGTCGAATGAATACCACAATGTAATAATTTGGTCAAGTAGTATGGACGAAAACCACGGTCAAAACATGACTATTTTTTCCAACTTTGCCAAAAACTGAGATATGGTACTATATATGAGTCTGTAGCTTGGAAATGAGTACTCTGAGAGAAAAACTCGTGAAATAAAAATTGTAGAGCATCAAATTCTGCGTCTACTGAGTACCAACATTTTTAGTTTCGGTCAAGTACACCTCTCAAAATTGGCAATCTCCCAGTGTCCGGCAATTGGCATATGAAGGTACCTATGAGTTAGAACGCTTCAACAGTACGGGTGCATATTATTACAATTACAATTACAATTTATTGTTCCAAATTACACGAAAAATACATACAAAAGTTGATACACCACCCGAAGAAGCAGAGCTTGTGTTCGGGGGTGGTTCAGTTTAATATATTAGAAAAATTATACTAAACAATTACTTAAAACATTACATAATTTGGAGAGTATGACAAAATATTATGTATAAAAGGTTAGAACATGTTCTATTTACAATACAAAGGTACGAGGTAATACAATAATAATACATAATAATTTATTTGTTCAAATTTTAGTAAAAAACAAAGAAATTAAGTTCTATCCAAATTTTAAAGTTTAATATGAAAAATGTTATAACAGTAATAGTAGATAACAGAAGTAATAATTATATAAATTTTCTAATTTTAGACCTAAATTGTTTGTTGTTTAAGCTATTTAGATCAGGATGGTTGGTAATAAATGAATTGAATAGTCTTGGGCCAAAACTTGAACAGTGCTTAGCTCCAGCAGTTGTAACATTTTTTGGTTCAAGTAATAAATTAAATTTATTCCTTCGCGTGTTACATACGTGAGATTCTGACTTGTAATTGTCACGATGTTTATGAAAATAATCAAGTATGACGTACTTGTAAATTTGATCTATGGTGAAAACGTTAAATTCAGAAAATAATAATTTGGAAGAATAGTCAGGAGGCATAGATAAACAAATCTTTATGATGCGTTTTTGAAGACAAAGCAAAGGGCTGAGGATCGTTTTTGCAACTCCTCCCCACCCAATTATGCCATATTGAATAATAGAATGAATTAGGGCTAAATAAATCGTACGTAAAACATGAGCTGGTAAACATGAACGGAGAATAACGAATTTATAAATGACTTTACGTAGCCTATTGCATAGATATTCAATATTCAATTCATATCCAACAGAGTTATTCTTGCTTTAGTATCATCAAATAATCATTTTAAAATGTGAATAAGGAGAAAAGAAATGTGAAAACACATGAGTAAATAAGAAAACATGAATGTAATTTAAAAACACATAAGAATTATACACCATACCGTTATTTTATTGATTTACCATGATGTAAATCTATAAAAAGCTGTTAATAATAGAAATGATGTGTTAATAAGCCTGATCAAGGATAGCATGGCTAAGCCCGAAACCTGTCACCAAATGAAGCCATTCTAAGTACCTGAAAAACCATTAGTCAATAAATATATGTTTAAAAATGTGTATAATTTAAATAAACCAAGGAGCCCAGTTCCTCTATTAGCGTCTGTGGAAGTGGTAGGAAGCTCTAATCATCCTCCTCTGGTTGTTCCTCGGGCCCCAATAGCTGGTTGAAGTGATCTTTGTCGTCATCATCATCACCAGTGGATAAAGTGTTCTCACATTTTTGAACACAGTAGTGCTTGCATATGGAAGAGCACTTCAGACCAGCCTTACGGCAAGAGCAGGCTTTACTACATGCTATCTTGCAAGGGCATGACACTGTCTTGAGTAGAGACAAGGGAGTCACGTATCTGTTGGTTTTTAGTGGCACTAGACCTGCATTACTACGCACCCATCCTCTTTCTTCAAGGTTTCTTGTTTTACCCAATCATGTCTGTATTTGATGGAAACACCGATATGAATGGTGGCGTGCAGCATCATAACCAGGCTGTAGTCTTGCGAGGTTCACTTTTCCCGTGGCCACTGCTCGTGTGAACGTGGATTAGTGCAGTTCGTCCAGAGCTACTTTGGTGGGATCTCCGGTGTAGAGATCACCAGCCTCATCATTCTAATCATGGCTGGTGAATGGGTCGACGAAGCATCGGGAGATGTCCTGAAGTTCTTTCGAAAAGGTGACCATGCTGCTCAGCTTCATCTTTCCTCGACCAAAAATAGCAGATGTCGTATCACATCCACTAAACGCGTGGATGAAAAGGATGTGGCTGGATATGGATTGGTCGAATTTAAAAGATGTTCTCAAATATTGCACATCAGCAGCTTCAGAAAGACCAAGTTGATGCATGGCTGGCCAAGCCCTATCATAAGCACAAGAAGGTGTATATCCTCTCCAATTATTGGGACATTTTCATGCTCCTTGGCCTTGGAAATGAGCAAGTCAGCATGGGCCTGATTGACTTTAATGTCACAATCTTCGAAGTGACTTTTCAGGACTTCAATGAGAAGACTTTAATTAAACTCATTGACCAAAACTTTTCCTGAGCGACTTGGTTATTTGTATTTACATCAAAGACTACTTCGGGGGAATGGCGAATCTTCATCCGCCGCAATAACTCAGATCTTTTGGTGTCACTCTGAGCAGGATAGGCCTATCTGTCGAATACAACGGCAACTTTCGTGGACCCATAGTGTATTTTTTTTAAAAAAGATGATTAACTCTTGGCGATGGTGTCGAAGGAGGCGTTGGGTGGCCAAACAACTTTATGAAGCAGATAGCCTCCATCCAATACTGCGAAATACTGTCACTCTTCTGCAGCATTGGAGGGAAGCGGGGTGAATGCTGCGTGCATAGACACTATACACTAGACATACACTAAATATAATTATACTTAAATTATTGTTAAATAATATTATTATTGTTATTATTATTATTATTATTATTAGTATTATTATTAGTATTATTACTATTACTACTGTTATTATTAAGAAATGTGATAGAAAGATACTTTCGGTTTGGTTGGCTAGAGTTGCAACCCATAGGTACCTTCATGGGATTCTTATACCAACTACCATACACCGGGAGATCGCAAATTTCGAGAGGTGTACTTCACCGAAATTGACAATTTTGGTACTCAGTAGACGCAGAATTTGATGCTCTACAACTATTATTTCACGAGTTTTTCTCTCAGAGTACTCATTTCCAAGCTGCAGACCCATATATAGTACCATATATCAGTTTTTGGCAAAGTTGGAAAAAATCGTCATTCTTTGACCGTGATTTTTTACCATACTACTTGACCAAATTATTACGTTGTATTCATTCGACGCAGAATTTAATGCTCTTTAATTAGTTATATCGTAACTTTTTCGCTGGAAAGCACCGTTTAGGTGTTAGAGGCAGAAAACCAAAAAAGTCCTAAAATTTCGAGGTTTTTTTGCCGCCAAAAGTTTTCCCGAGGTCGCCCGTGTTAGCATTTTTGTTTTTTTACATACTTGTATCCATATATACAAGTTACAAAAATAAAATCTTCTACCCCACCTTTTGCAACATACACCCCTATTTCGATTCTCTACTGACTGGGCTGTATGCGCTCACGTATGACGAACCCGCAATAACTGCTAGACTCAATAGGCTGTGCCATCCACGCGTTATTGGGGAGAAGGCAATCCTTATGGCGATTCCACCGTTTAGTAGTGACATAATTTCCCAAGTACCGTACCTGCTAAGTCGGTAGAGTACTGCTGGTTCAGTTCGATCTCACCGGTATAGTCCTTGGGGACTCGGGCCTGTGTGCATCTACAGGATTCTGCTGGGTTAGAAGGAATGACCTCTGAGCCGAGGTACTCTTGACTATGAACCCGTTCCATGAAACATTACATAATCATAATCAGGAGGCCTCTATAATCCCATCAGACTAATCCAAAGATTGCATATTGATAATGTTGTATAGGCTACTTCAAAACAGTCATTGTATATCGAAACAATACAATTATTATTATTATTATTATTTTTTTTTTTTTTTTTAAGTTCGTCTATTCCAAACCCGCTAAAGGTCCTCTCATTCAACGATTTCTTTCTCATAAGGCTCAGCTGACGGTACTGGTAACTGTATGATGAAAAACAGTCTCAACATTCGAGTTTCCCAGTTCTGGCCAAGAAGTTGGTAATATGTGTAAAGTATCTATTTAATTATTATAATAGCTCTTAGGCTTTCTGTTAGTGTTCAAAAGGAAAGTATCTAGCTTAGGCAGAAAAATTGTGACAATTTTTGCTTTGTATTTTATGACTTCTTAAACACAATGAATTCACCTTCAGAATCTTGTTTAGAACTAAAATATCCCCATATATCCCAAATTATAATGGTAGATAGTAATGGAAACGTTTGAATGGATTTTTCTTCTGAAAATTGTTTTAAAGTTAGTTTTATTAATTTAATTAATATTGTACAGTGTCTACACCAAAATGTCCCAACTTTATCTTTCTTCCAATGCAATATAAATAATAGGGGAATTTTATTCCTAAACATAAGTCACTTTAAGTTATAGTCGGCTCGCAAACGTTTTAGGCAGTGGGATGGCTAGGTGTTGTCCGGTCTAGAATCGGCCCTAAGTAAGCAATATCCCTGCCTCATGCCGCATTCACATAGAAAATTAACCGTGAACTTAACATAAAACGTAACGCAAACTTTAGCACGGCAATGAGCATTCACAACGAAAACTTAACGTTGGTAACAAGCAATCACAAATGAGAACTGAACAGCTGATAGAATGGCTGCCACAGACGAAAGTACTTTCATGTCTCTATTAAACAAGTGTAGGCCTTCAGGAATTGAAACCATACAAGTGTATGCAGACATATACAAATTAACGGTAGCCTATATTATGGGCTGTATTTACTAATGTAGTTCATTTCTTGTGAAATTAATGTCCATATATTTTCTTTCAATGCCGCATCTTTGTATAATGGATTGCTTTTATCATGCAGGCTGGAATAGGATACGTTACGAGTTTCTCATCCATAGACGCCATTTCCTACTTCCAGTTCCGTCTCCTGTTCTGTGGAGTTCAACTGAACATAGAGCTCTGATTGATTGTATCGATATTTTTCGCATAAACTTAACATGAAAGCTTGCAGTTTGCAAGGTTTTTAAGTTAACGTTTATTGTCACGTTATGTTTATAGTTTGCGTGAAGCATTGTGAATGGTCCCATTGAAAAACACGGTCTCAAACTTTTAACCTTTTGTTAAGTTTACGGTTAATTTTCTATGTGAATGGCCCATCACACTTGCGTCTTGCAGAATCTACCCACTCCACTGTCTAAAACATTTGCGCGCCGACTGTAAGTATTAAGTTTGTATGAAAAAATCACTGCACTTCCACGTAAGCCCCTGCGATTAAACGAAGAATGTTTAGTGTGTATTCGATTTCTGTCCAGGTTCACTCACGTAGAAATCCAAGCGCGCTATGTCAGGAGAATGAAGCCCAGTTCACAGGTATCTACATCGAAATGCCCGAATTTTGGGGCCTTCTCAGGAAATTCATTTTTTTAAGACTGACTTGTCCGTTGGGTGCAACATGGGATTTTTGCGTGGACTGACAACAGCGCCAAAAGCTGATTGTGAGAAAATTTAGACTGCAATTCCTACTCATGTCAGACCTGAGAAAAAATGCATTTAATATTGTTAAAAAGGCATCAAAATTCGGGAATTTCGATGCAGACACTGTATTTCAAATATGCTTATTTTTGTAATGGGATTACACGTAGTAGCATAAATCAGATTTTCTGAGTACTGAATCAACTGCAACAACATTTGTATTTTAAGGCAGGTAATGTTTATTGATCAATGTGGCGATATGTTGTTCCAATGTACATATAGAAGTATCCCCACCTCCCGTTAATCTCAACGGTTCAAAACAACTGTAGCCTACATGCGAATCGCGAGAGGCTTAGTTGGACGTCGTTGCCGCAGTTCTAAAAATCTTTCTCCGAATACGGGAACACTATCACAGTAAGACGAGAATAATATTATAAATATCTTTGTTGTTCCATATAACCTAAATATTCGTTACATAAAATGATACCACTCTGTATACACTGATGTCTCATCACTTATACAGTTATGGAAGTTAAATTATCAACTACAAGGCAGCCTGAGCTATAACTTGTTTACGGAATCGCATATTACAGCTATTTGGATTGTTTAACCTGCACGGTGTAAACAAAAGAAGGCAACATTATTGTCAGAGAGATACGGCATGTTGCCTCAACTTTACGGGTGTAGATGCCCCCATCAGATAACATTGTGAAACAGCACTTTATGTCTGTCCCTTCATTTGATAACCGTGATGCTTACTTAGTTCATTCTATGATATGGTGCCACGTCTTAGCATATTCTGAAACAGGGGTTACAAAAGAATCCATTTGTTTCAGCAAAACTTCTCACAGTACCGGTTATGGTAAAAACCGCTATCAACTCCCCACCCACACTTTAAAGCTAGATTCTCTTATAAAACAGGTAAAAACACACACATTTGAACATACTGTATTTCATTTTCGACAGAGGAGATGATATCTTCACGAGAGACTTATTCCCATCCCGCCCACCCTAAATAATACACTTTTTTATTTAGTACGAACTGGCGAAAACTAGCTGTAGGCTATTTCTGCCATATTGACTTTGCAGAATCGACAAGAAACTGATTACTGGACATTGGAAGTGTGACGTCACAAGGTGAGAAATCGTTATAAACATAAAAATCGCGCGATTTTTAATATGGCACATCGCTCGCACTTATTACTAACGATCTGAACTAACTAAATTTACTAACAAGCATAGTTGTTCATCCTGTTTTGGCCGGTAACAAACGCATCGTAGCGCCCGTGCTAACGAGCATATATACTATGACAAGGGGGATATCATCTGGGACTATGACTGGTAATGATTTATATCTTATATCTTGAAATAAGAAAGCAGTATGCCTACAGGAGAAATAGTTATAAAATAAAACTAACAATCAAACGAAATAGCAAGCGTAAAGAAAGGATGTCTTATTAAAGCGGAGTACATTTTCTAGCGCATCAAGGACGCTCTAGATTGTGAATACGTCATATAATCGGCCTGGTGTGAGACTGATTTCATTCCCTTGGAAGTAGGAAAGGGTTTCCCAACTAATTCAAGATTAGTAGCACATCAAACAAAAGCAATCAAGATGTTGAATGGTGGAGGGATACGGCTGGGGTTAGTGGTACAGTTGGTTGTTGTTATTGTTGTTAATGTTATTATTGTTATTATTATTATTATTATTTTATATGTGTATAGTGAACTGTCTACTTATTTTACTGAAATTCAATATTTATCTTGAAAATATTCTTGTCAATGGTACTTCAGCACAACGAATTTCAATGGCTAGTTACTGTAGATAACCTGAGCTAGGTAACTGAGCAGTTACAGTATATAAATTCCAGTGCTACCATTTCTTACCGTACTTTACATAAATGGCAGAATTCTTCTTAATAGCAGCTTACTTTCTTCTGCAATAAGACAAAAATAACACACGAAACATCACTCCCGCACAAAAGTCATGACCGAACTCAAGGCTTCAGCCTGCTAGAGTAAATTCAATACTTGTAGTCATCCCTCTATCATCTGATGCAATAAGAATAGCAAGAGACTGATCAGTCATGTTGAGAGTACAAGAGGAACTTCAGAGCGGAAGTTCATGTAGTTTCCGAACATACAAGAATTCTTTTTGAGTTTACAGTATACCTGGAGGGATTTCGGTTACCTTGTAATTTTATACTGCATACACTATAAGCAGGAACCATATTTATTTTGATGAATATGTTTTATAGTTTCCGCTACATAGCCTAGTAATAAGCTGCAGCTCAACTTTGGACAGTATATTATAATTAAGGTTTCCTGAAGCTTCATAGTTCATATCAGCTCAGCACACCACTTTCATATCATTAACAAATCCAGGTATTCACTAATAATAAATTTAATGTGTGCACTATAGAATAGTATAGAATATACTGAAGCAATGAGAAAGCATCAATGACGTAATGCAATATTAACAGAATATCGATCCGGCCCCACGTCGACAACATTTATGTATCTTAAATACGGCAACCCCCATGTCTAAGATTTTGCAGACTTCTAAAAGAAATTCTGCGAGTCAAAATTCCGGCACATCTGCAACGGTTATAAAAATAATTAGAAGCAATCAACCCTAATTAGTCATTAGTCATTACATTAAAATAACGAACAAATAGCTGTGATTTGCCATAGCATCAATTAGGCCTACACACCAATAAATGCAACAATATCCAATGGATGACAATAATATCAATGTAAATAATTCCCTCCCAATCTTCATTCAGTCAAAACATGAAGGAAACCTTTTACGTCCTGGAGGATAGCTTTATTTCATGTTGGCTTATTTCAAGAAGGCTTAAATAGTGTCCGCAATCAAGACACTGATATATTAATGACTATTCCCAAATATGTTGTGTCCGCAATCTAGACCGTTTGCAATAGGGGAGGTATTATGGCGTCAAGAACTCCGAATATAAGATTTCTTTGCTGGCGTTTGCTTACTTATACAAAGGTTTACCAGCCTTGTGAAAGGTAAGCAGTGAAGGCAGTAAGAATACATAAACTACTTAAAAATGCAGCATGTGAAACAATGGTTCAAAAATTAAAGGAAATAGAATCAAATGCCACTAGGGAAATAGTTATAGCGATTCACGATGCTTCAATCATTAGGCTAAATTTCTGCAAAGTAAAATTTCTACAACGATTTGCAACATGTATGGGGAACCAACTGCACAACACCATACTTGCACAAACACGAGCTTTTGCAAAATGATTGATCGTCTGGGGGCCGATACAGTCTCAATATATAAAGAAAAGAACAAATAACGTGCAAGATTAATTAATTATTTTAAGTAAGCATAGGCTACAGCATTTTATTTTATTTTATTATCTTCTATTTAAGAGTTATTCAGAGACAATAAAAATACATTAAACACAAATAAAAAATTGAGCTGTTGATAACCCGTTTTCACTCTCCAGGAAACTAATCATCATGTTATGAATGTTAATGACGTCAACTCTGCCATGTAATTATGCAGATAAATTCTTCATTTGTTTACTGAAGGTTTGAGTAATGTACACTTCAGTGTTCTGTCATTTTATTATATTTCAAAATAGCGGGTTTGTCAGGGTTCATGTCACTTTTCACATTCAATATTTTCTCCCTGTTACCGTCGATATTCATTAACTCAATGGCGCATAAAATATTTCGTTCATGTCGCTTTATATTTTCATACCAAACCCACGCGGTGCAGTGCACAGACACTGCACGCCTGAGCTTTTGTGCCCAGAAACACTGTTAACAATGGTCTTTTTTTTTTAGTTTTTGTTAATATAGAGCACTCCTTTTGAATGAATGTGTGTGCGACTAATGTGTCTCCTATTGTCTCGGAGATGGCTTCGGCATTGGGCTGATCACTCATCCATTGAGGCCCTCCATGTCCTCTTGTCTGGACAAAAAGGTATATATGTGATCCAAAGGTAATCTCCCTCCCGATAGGTCCTGTAAGGCCCGGGTGGCGTGGGCCGCATACACGTCCCTACAATGGGAGAGGTTAAACTAAGAAAAAGAAAGAAAGAAGAAAGATTTTATTCTTTCTTTAAATCAGATCGAGATGTAACGACTTTCATTGCTGTATGTACAATCGAAATTTGGATACTGAACTTTTGATGGAGACATCCGTCTCGAGCTTGCATGAACCCAAATGAAGAGCCTATGTTTTTATTCATGTTTACAGAGTGGAAAGGAATAACTGCGCAGACTTTAATAGTGTATTCCTTCGGTAGAAACGGACAAATTGAAATACCGGTACCATACTTGTCACAAATGATTAATTTTCTCGGGAGAAAAACTTTCTTCCCTAAACTTTTACCGTGTTTTACCCGGAAAGTAATATAAGTAATATAATTGTTCTATTTTTTTTCACATCAGCAGAGGAAAGAATAAGGAATGTATTTTCTTTTTGTGGTTTTTCAATAAAATTGGTATTTTTCTTGTAAATAAAATACAGAGATTATTCGTGGACTACATACGATTCACATACGTAATTCACGATCTGAGGCAAAACATCGAAGCGATTATGTCTCATTTGTTTTTACACGTGAGACATAGGTCATCGCCACCCGGAGTAAAAAATTTAGCAGTGCCCTGTTGCAATTCTGCAAAACCTTTCATAAATCATAAAAGCAATTACAAAATGTAAAATGGATTTTCTGTTTACTTTAATATTATCTACATGCCTTGAATCTGCACAGATATAGCCTACCCCTTCCATCCTGAACATAACCAAATGTACCAATTGTAAAACATTGTATTTCTCAATCTCTGTGGAATAGTCAGTAAAACATTGACCTCAATTAGCAAACTAATCATATAAAAACATATTAGGCCTCTAGCTATCTTCGTGTATGATATCTGTATCTACTTACATAAATAACAATTTCTAATTCAATAATAAATAAGAGCAGGTGCTATATTTAAAACTACAAAATGTTCATTGGAAAACAGAAGTTATTTCATACATAGGAATGAAGTCATTGGTCAATGTTGTACAACAGCAATATGTTTAACAAGAGATAGAAACATAGAGGAATACAGGTTAAGATTACTTGTGCTGGGAATGAGTGTAAAAATATATTGTTTGTAGTAGCAAAAGCAGAACGCTTTACAAGGCTCGGTAGCAATAGTAAATTCTGTTTATCACCTCTTTATCTGGAATGCGAAGCAGGGCTGATGAATAGCCACAGTATCACGAGAACACGAGGATTTCTATGGGTTTCCAAACCTCTCCATTCGCGCCAGATAGAAATCTCTATTCTAACATTACCAACTGGCGGCTGTAAATTTGAATTAAAATTCTCAAGAACGTCATCTCAAGAACGTCATCTCAAGCGAGGAAGCTGCTAAGAATCCGGTATTTTCATACTACAACTTTTATCAATTACAGAGAGCGAGAAATTATTATCTATATTGTTTTAACTCGGTTAGTCCTCAATACTCCACATTTATAAGCAGAGGCGTAACGGAATCATACATTTTTGGGAGAATTTATACAATTTATAAAGTGAGATCATTACCCAGAAACATAGTGTGATAAAACAAATACAGAAGAATTAAAACTAGAAATAAAAATTCCCAAATTTTACTCTTGCTGAAAACTTTGAAAATATATGGTGAAATATAATTTTATTTTTAAAAATAGGAATAACTTCCTGTATTTACAGGTTGATAAAGAGGACTAAGTATGCTGCACATACTTTCTCACATGTGTTATTGGTTTATATGTGGATGAAAGATTATGTACCTTTCTAAAATTAATAACAAATCACATAATCACCTAAAAATTAACCAGTAGTTCTGGGACTAAAATAATATCTACTCTTCATCTGGAAACGGAATCAAAAAAATAAAAATTCTTAGTCATACGTCTTTTTTTACTACAATGAATATTCATTCTAAATATGAATTAAATCGAACAAGGAATTTGATCGTGACTGCATAACAAACAAATGGATAAAATGGCAGTAAACTATTAGAGTCATGTCAGAAGTATACTAGAACAAAGCTGTAGGACATTTTACACTCGAGAGTGGAAGTAAGCTTCAAATTTTACAGCATGAACCGTTTAGCTAGAATCGTTTAAAAAAGTTGAACCTAACATGAAACGGAACCATTAAAATGGCCAGAATCTAGAAACGAAATAAAATAAATTAAAATCCTTACAGAAACGTCGTTTTCAATTACTTCAAGGAACATTCTTACCAAATTGGAAGGAAATCTAACGAAGTGTTTGGTCGGAACTGCATAAACAAATATACAAACAGATGAAATGTCGAACGGTGGGTTTAAAATAGGACCTCGCTTCCCTCGGTCAATAATCTAACTCTTAAGTACAGAAAATTTGTGAAGCACTTTTCACACGACTCACAATATTATGAGATAAGTACGTCATATATTCAATTCTCGTTTTTATCAAGATGAACACGAAAAAAAATATAAGGGATTTTTCATACTCAGAAGTAATACCATTTTCTCGTGAAGCCCTATTTTAAATAAAATTCTTACTTGTACAACATGGGCTATATATTCCAGGATTAACAAATTCACGTAAGCTCGCTAGCCCCTGTTGTTACAGCTTTTGTACTAAACACGACTTAACTGCAGCTTGTGGCAGTTGGAATGAGAAATGTATATAGCATACAAGAAGGAAACAATTTCAAACACGAAGAAATTCTACTAGCAGCATTTTCGGGCTGAATGATATTTCCATTCTTCTGTATTGGTATAATAATGGTGTAAGTCAGAGGTGAAAACGAAAACTAGATCCGGAATCGCGTAGGAGGCTCATAAACTACACAAGTGAAACTAGACTCCTCGCCTTGAAACCAGGCCAACTAAATCACTATCACCTGCAGGGATTTCCAAAATTTTACATGCAATACAGTTCGTCTCTAGCCCCTTGAAAGATCGTTTCGGTGTTGAATACTGAAATTATACGAACTGTAATACGTAACAAATAATAAATCGAGTAAAACGGGACATTATTTTTCAATCAATAAAACGCTTAATTAAACAAATTGGAATTAATTGAATTATACCAAACACTCTTACCTCAGTCCATAATGCTTTCAAAAGGATGGGTGTACTTTTATTGATCTGCTTAATCATCATCATCACCATTATTATTATTATTATTTCACATTAATTCATTTTTTTACCTAGATAATCTTTCTAATATTTCTAAAAACTCTATAGACAAATCAAAAGTGTTAACATGTTTAAAATTGAAGTCATAGTTATTGTATTCCTGTTTCTGAATACATTGTATTTTTTTTCATTTTTGTTTTTAAATAAATGCGTTGTCAATTTTTAACTACCGTTTAACTTTTAAAAATACTTATAAATATAATGTAAGTTCAAAAGAATAGAAACAAGTTTAATGTAAAGTATATTCTAAAATAATTTTACTAAGTAAGTTTAGTACAACTAACAAGACAATTGCTTCCGGGTTATTTGAACGTGTTCAGTAGGTTAACAGAATAACGCCTACTAATTGGCACTGCTAATTCTAAGACTTGCAGCCGAATAGATGGTACAACACCCAGGCTTTTATCAGTGCTTTGTATTGCCGTCATTTGCAAAATCTCTGGATGCATTCATGTTTATTATATCCCTGGAATAAATTTAATCCTTTTTTGTAAATGAAGGGGAGGTTTTCTGTGTTTGCTATTACTTAAATGCTTTTCTTTTTCAATTCTCAAATCTTTCTATTGTAAATTGCAGTTAGATAAGTATTACATTATTCATCAGAATTTGTTCATTCAATTAGCATTTAATATGTAGTGTAGGCCACTTATTCCGGACCCCCAAATGTGATATTGATAAAGTATTAGTTAGAAAAATCCAATATTTTGTGTCGCTCAGGAAGAGAAGATGCCAGTAATTTAGGGTCAAGCAGTTTTGGACCTCCCCTCCGGAAACTTATTTCTAAGTATGTGCTTGTACTTATTCTTAAATTCGATCCTATATGCTAGTAAAAACTAGAATAAAAGTCGGTAACACATTTACCTATTAGTTAATATGTAGTCTAAATTCTCTTTTCTGTTAAAATATAATGGTTGGCCTGCGATAGATACGATAGGACCTGGTCTGTTAAGTTGAGTTGAACAGTTTGTTGGTCCTTGGACTTCGGTTCCCAAGTTCGTCGTTCCATTACAGCCCAGGTGTAAGTAAATGCAACAGTCCTGCATCTTTAGTCTTGCATGTTTGTAAAAGAGCCTGTGCGATAAAATCCTGTAGGCTATACCGGTGAAGAATTCAGACCCAAGTAGCAGTATTACAGTTGATGTTAAATAACAATAAAACATAACTATACACCTTAAATTGGTATCAATATACATAGTATTGTTAATTGTATGGAAAAAAAATGCTAAAACTTATATAAAATTGCTGAATCAACAATTTTAGAACAATAAAATGCACCAAATTATTGTTCTATTTCCCGTTCATGAATTTCAATTAACATCTCACTGTAACACTAGACTTTTCAATTGGTTCAATTTCGATTTCAGTTTTAAAGTGTCATCTTTTTCAACGATCAACACACACATCGCGCGCAACACACATGCACATAAGCATGCACATATTTAAACTTAAAAACGCATTCATACACCCAGATACACACGAATTATTTAACTACTTTCAACTACCGGTATAGGAATATCTCATATTAACGCTCTATTTCTAAACCGAAAATACAGAGACAACTTCAGTGGTTTAACTATAATAGACTTCTTAAATTCAGATGGTGGTATTTCTTTAATTTACTGCCATAATAGGTTGTAATATTGTTGCCTTGTTTACGTAGCTTCCATAATAACTAATAATCCAATAATACTCATAATATAGCTATGCCATATCCATGAATAAGGAAAATGAAAAAAAAAATGTGAACCAAACCTTTCATATGTGAGCCAATAACAAACTTGCAGCGTTTACAGTATTAGTACGTTTAGTACGTTGTACGTTGGTACAAATTTGTTGAAATTACAAAGTCATACGATTTATTTATTTATTTATTTTGAGAGAGAACGTCTTCGCCTTTCCCCTTTGAGGGAATGGCTTAGGTTATAGACAAATCAAATTTAAAATAAGAATATTGTTTCTTGTTCAAATCTCGGCTATGACATTGAATTTTTCAGTCTGACTCGACCTTCCCACGTCAGTTGGAGAATTTAATGTTGTACCGGCATGTTGCCATGGTAGTTTAATGTAGAGCGGCGGCACGGAGAGCCGAAGATTCTGGTTGAAGTCTTGGCTATGGCATGGAATTTTTCTTTTTGACTCTACCTTTCCAAGAATATTGTTTGACAAATTTGAAATATATATAAGCTTGATGTGTATTAAGACCTCCTCCATGGTCTAACGATTAGCGTTGCTGACTACGGATTTGCAGGTCTGAGTTCGATCCCTAGTACCTCCTCGGACCTTTCTGAGGTAGGGAGGTCTGAAACAGGACGCACTCAGCCTCGTGTCACAAACTGAGCAGCTACTTGATAAAGAAGAAACGGTTCCGGTTCGGATGACTGGCTTTGTCCTTCAAGGACTGTAGCACCATGGAGTTTAGTTTCTCTAATATATAGTAAAGCGTATATTTTTTGTTAAAGTGCGCATTTTTCGTTAATGTTCGATTTTAATGAAGTATATGATATCTGTTGTTAAATATGAAAAATGGGAAAATGTCATTAAACAGTCATTTCATGATAATCTTATAGTGTATATTTTTCGTTATTTTAGGAGAGACTAGTTGATTCTTACACAATTAGAATAAACATAAACTTAACCAGAACTAAAGAAATTGTAAATCTCATGGTGCATCCATCCGATTCATAAAAGGAAGCTGATGATACATTATACTGTACTTACTTTTGGAAATCGAATTAAGGTATTTTGTTAAATGGGTGGTCAACTTAAAAGCACCACAGAGCTAGACAAGAAATTTATCTCCCACACCCAAGCAGAGTGCTATCAGCAATTTGTTTAGGTGAGCTGAAGAAAAGTGTGGAAGCTGTAACAATCAATACCAGTTTGGCACTGAAGCAGACATGAAGACCAGACACTGTGTTGTAGGTACACATGTTCAGGGGAATCTCTGTAGCAGAGGATCTCGTGACTGGGTGTAATGTGTGTTGCCGGCTCACAAGGGGTAAGAGCTCAGGATTATGTACCAGCAGGCAAATATACGGGCCAGATTAGAGGTCCCTATCGTATAGAAAGACCCTGTTAATTGCACTGTGTTCTCAAACAAGTTTATAAAAATAAAGTCAGGAAACAAGGTTTAAACCATACATAGCTGGTAGTGTGCTCGAGCTAGCTTTTAGGTACTTTAAGCTAGAGTTTAGCATTGAAATTATTATTCTTGTTTTAAGTAAAACCATAATGCACAACGGTACTATTTTTAATCGCTTTTCTTATTAAAGTAATGTTTCATGAAGTTATTTACAATTTATAAGAAGTTAACGAGACACTGGTAGTTTGAAAGTTACGTATTAGTTGTTATTGTTTTATTGTTATTATTTTTATTATTATTATTCCTTTCACGCCGCTAAGAATGTATAACATATCAAAATGTTTTCTTTATCAATAAACTGAATTAAGCCTATTCAGTTGCCATGTGAAGCTCACACCGGCTAGATAGGAGACCAAGAGGGCCGTAAATAGAGTACGATTACTTCCACAAAGTCTCTGGGTTTTTACGTATATACCTTAGGAGCGAGTCTCACCGTTCCTAGAGTTCCTGCCTAGGGGAGGTAGCTGCACCCTGGTTGGCTCAACTCTTCTATCCCACTACACGTGTTGTCTGTCTCTGTCTCGCCGCGGCATTATCCCTCCACTCAACTATTATAGTATTTTCTAAGACTGCCAACGTGCTGCATGATCTTCACTCTGTGCTCAACAGTAGCTCACTCATCTTACGCGCAGCGAATCTGCGCAAGCTGGTAACGAGACAAAATGCTGGCTGGGTTAGTCTTCAAGGCCAGAGACTTTGTCGAAGTAATCGTACTTTACTAGTTATTCTGACAAACTTATCACTTTCGGGTTCGCGTCAGATTCTTGTTGTAAAA
This sequence comes from Ectobius pallidus, assembly GCA_964059195.1. Classification (NCBI taxonomy): domain Eukaryota; kingdom Metazoa; phylum Arthropoda; class Insecta; order Blattodea; family Ectobiidae; genus Ectobius; species Ectobius pallidus. The sequence continues at coordinate 104,015,222 of CAXKWD010000002.1, read as the reverse complement.
GGCGAAATCACTACCTTCACCGGATGACAATTCTAAAAGAGGAACGATTCTCGTACATAATGACCAATTACATTGTCGTCAATAAGTCTCTCAGCAGCTTTGGTTATATTACATTATATTATATATTTGGTTATATTTACCAGAGCAGACCATGTGAACTATTGATGAGTGTCTGTTCCCTATAGTTGATATGTTTATGACGTCTAATAATTTCCATTGATATATAATTTTAATGAATATGACACAGGATGAAATAGTAGCGATGAGTCATGGTAAAAAATAAGGAGTTCTCTGGTAAACATTTTCAACATCTTGTTTAAATAGGTTGTTTTATGTTTCCTTTATTTCTTCCTTCATAAATGATTGCAGCAGAACATTATAACCATAGGATAGCGCTGCCAGCTCAGCTCCGTTCCTTAGCGGTTTCTTGCCTCCACATGTGCTGCAGGGCGATTTCATGATGTCACTGAGCGTAAACTGTGCCATGATCCTTCGCCTCTTATGAAGAGTAATTCATACACGAAATTAAGTTTAAATCACTACAATATGGGTTTCTTCTTATCGAGCACATAATCATACTGGTGACATCAGTCCTCTTCAAAACCATAAAAAATAAGTCTACTTAAAAGTATCTGCAGTCTTTACATATCTGTACACATAAACGATTTATATAGACCTACTAGGTGATCCGTCTTTGAACTACTTCTACGGAAAAAAACTTGAAAACAATCTTTATCCTAGTGATGGTTTTCAAAATAAAATAGCGCCGGGGTATCAAAAAAAATGAAGCACTTTATTTCATATCTCACTTGAAAGGATATCTTTGATAATTTATGAGAAAGTATTTGCACATTATACCGATGTAGGTTGGTGACGGAATTAAAGTTTAAAAGAAGACCTTAAATAAAGCAGTGGTCTTCAAATCATTAAATTGTATGTTAACATTGTAAAGTGGAAGACAAATTATAAAACACACATATGCATAATGTTAAGTAATCCTAACAGATATTGTAATATAACTTAGGCTATATACATTTGTGTTAAGTAAGTGTCATGTTTTTAATAATCAATAAAACAATAAATCAGTGCGACACGCTAGGCTTTCGCCAAAACAAAAATATCCCTTTAGTTTAAAAATAGGTGACCACGGAAATTGAAATAGATTATCAGATAAAAACAGATACTATTGACATTTCTCAAATAAACATGCCCAATAGCCTATTACTTTAAGATATATTATTCAGATAATACGGGACACAATAACTTATGTCATTATGCTATTTTTGATGCCTGGAAAACCATGCCCTCAACCAGGTATGAACCCCGTGGAGGTAAATATAATGAAGATCTACTCATTCAATTATTAAAACTTTAAATTATGTTGGCCAGGTATTGATAATTTAAATAGTTTTTGCTTTTCATTGTTATGTAGAAGGGATTATAGACAACTCCATTTTCATATAAACACCTATTCTAAATTCAGTGTAGGTGTATTTTTACCATTCATGTATTGAATTAAATATGTATGAACTGTCATGGTTAATAATATCAGGAAACAATACTAGTCGATTACTGGTGAGATAAAATCGTAAAGGTTACCTAAAAAATACAGTGCAATTCAAAACCATGACTCACACCCTTATGCCTGTTTTAGTATAAATGAGAGGATTTGCATGGAACAGTAGGGGAGACAAGTCTAAGCTTAAAAATTATTGCATTATATACCCGAGTTGAAAGAGTCTGGTATTGGCAATAAAATAAGCTTGGTTAACCAAAATGACTATTATTTAGTTTCGGAATCTTGCAGTACCTCCCTACTGTGTACTGAGTGGCTGGGAGGGGGCGCATTTCCGCGCAATTTGTCTGCTGACGAGGGCACTGGTAAACTCCAATCCGACCGAGGCATTACCGGGAGATTACTGAGCATCTGTATAATGTGCAAGACATGGGCCTTCATGCTAAACATCTGAAAGCACGAAACAAGCTTATTTTCTTAGTATAGGCCTAGCTAACTTATACCAGATGTTCTCGCTCGAATCCCATCAGCGTGTAACTATAAAAAACATATACCCATATATATATATATATATATATATAGGCCTACAACTGCATCCTTGCAGACGCACGAGTATGCATATTAACAAAAGCCTTACAGTTCAAGCCGTCTGCCGTAAGCCCCTTTGAGAAATATTTAACCAGAGTCGCTCTACAGACCGGATGTTGAGGAAACTGTAACATCTACAGAGTTTAAAAATTTCATTTTCTTCAGATAAGGGTTATAATATTAAATATTTAACAAAGCTCCGCCTCAACCCTTAACACACAACTTATCTTGATCCACTCAAAAACAGCAATTTATAAGATAGACACAAATAAAATACTGATGTCACATATAAAGATGTAGATGAAAGATCTTTATATGTGACATCAGTATTTTATTTGTGTCTATCTTATAAATTGCTGTTTTTGAGTGGATCAAGATAAGTTGTGTGTTAAGGGTTAAGGCAGAGCTTTGTTAAATATTTAATCTACAGAGTTGCCATTCCGAGTGAATATTGGTGAATCCGCTGCTTTCTGTGGTATTGAAAAGAAGTTTTAACTTCTACAAAGATGCATTGTCTCATAGTACAAAAAACTAAAACTTACTACTCGAAGTATAGATATGCTTAATGTTTTGAGATGTTTTGAGGTACAATAGCTTCATGTACTTTCCATAGTCTATTGAAGGTTATTAGTATATAACATCACTATAGAAGTAATTCAGCTGTATTATGAAGATTTATTTTTAGTAGACCTAAATTGAACTCAATAACTAACAATAGAAGAAAATTAATTTTTGAGAAATAGTTGAGTGAAATAGTACGATTTGTCCTCTTTTATTGTCTTCCCTTCCTTTTTTTCTATATGGAACTTTCACCTAAAAATCCTAACCCTGGAATATCAATTTTTTATAGGCTATACAGTTTTTTTATTTTGCCATAAATGTTTTATTTACCAGTAGTCTATTATGGCAATATTCTTATGAGTCTTTTCTAATCTGTTTCAAAATATTTTGCTAGGCAATAATCCATTAACTTTATTATTATCGTCATTCATAATCATGAACTTAATTATTATTGTTGTTATTACTCTTATTACTATTATTATTATTATTATTACTATAGAATATCTATGTTGAAAGCTTAGGATTGAGATATAACTTATATGAGTTACCAAGGTATTGTTAGCTCCTAGAACTATTGAATGATGTACTGTGCGGCTATTTGAGAGTAAATGTTAGTGTATTGCTTGTTACCCTTAGGTACAAAACCCTTTTAATACAATTCGATGAACTGGCATATGATTACAGAAACTTATAAGACTGCTGAGTTGATACATAATCTATCTGTGTGACATATATTACTTTTGAATGTAGCATGATACTGTTGTTAACTTTTAATAATATTAATAATGTCATCACGAGGGATGGGTCTCTTTAAACATAATTTTTAATTATCAGGTTATATAATTATTATAACTGTTCGTATCTATATAACTTATCACTATTAATGACTTCAACATCACACTCTCTCTAGTTGACGTATCTAAACTAATTTATTGAAGATAATTATTGCTATTATTTTCATTATTGTTGTTATTATGTTTAATTCACTGTATAAATAAAGTGAATCCATTAAAAACAGAATGTTTTAACTCAATATCACAAGCTTACTGAATTTTATACACAATGTATTAAAAGTTACTTATATGAAACTCAGATTCCCTTGTATGTGCATCAAAGAGCCTTAATTACTTATAAAACTTTTTTTCTGCAGTCAGAGTTCCTTTCGACTTTTTGCATCTGAAATAGTAAATATCCTGTCAACGAACAGATTCTGCGCTGAGCACTCGTTGTTCCAATTTGTATCTGATAGGATGAAATGTGATATTGGCATCCTAGATCCATTCGTTTCAAAGTTTCCAACTTTCAACATGACAAAACCCCGTCCTTAAAGTTGTCACTGTGTGACAGGCATTTGAATGTAACAACTGACAGACAACCTTTACTTCTCTGGCATGAGGTCCGTGTGACATCTGGGCTTAATATGCCGATACATTAATACAGTATTAGCAAGTCAGTTTTAAAAAATTAAAAAAGCGAGAGGAGTGTCATCTGGCTTCCATCATCCAAAACAAAATCAGAACGCGTGGGGGATGAAGATCCCCTTTGTCTGTAAAGTGACAATCGTTGCAATTGATATGCAAATGGTGACTCGCGATCCCAATATGGCTCGTAATATTGATTGTTTTATAAAATTAGAAACTTGTATGTAAATATTTCATATTCGCAATGGATTCTCTATTTCACATCCATGCGGATAACCCCTACCACCACAAAACGTAACCCTTGTATTCCGAATTTGAAATTAAAAAAAATTAATAGATCTGAAACGTTTGTGTATGAAAACAGTGGGAATACAACTAAGCCTCTAGCTGCTTCCCGTATACTTTTAGTGAGAATATTTTAGGTAGGGTGAGTCTACGGTCCTATCTTTCCTTGATAGTAGCCTACTCAGTAATGAGGGGCCGATTCTTCGTTTACAGAAGGATCAGGAAGTAGAGACAGAAATAAGACTTGAACAATGCTTTAGTTCCTTTCTCAAAAAGATATTCTTTTCTCAATAAGATATTCTTCGGATTTTTACGTACAATCTCTACACGCTTAACTAGCTAATAAATAGTTTATTAACCCATTCAGTCAATAAGTAGGTCTCTGACAGATTTTTATTCGATACTAGATATGATTATCAGAGTTACAACATCCAAATATACCTAGTAAGTGATTTAAAAAAACAATATCTTGGGAGATCTGTGTAACGAAAGCAGAAACAAAGTTAAATAAAACAGTGCATAGTTTCATTTTCACATTCAGTATTTTAAGTAATACATTTTTGATAAGTGATCGTATTTTAGCTTTGTGACTATGTCACGGGTAGAACTAGAAAATCGGATAAACTCAGGTCTATCCGGGTAATTTGGGTAAAGCAAGAATTATAAGCAAAATTTCCTTAATTTCGGGTTTTATCGGGGTAAAGCGCGACCTACCCTCATGCCTCTGGGTGAAGATGGCTTCTTATTTTGTTAGGGGTCTGGTCATGCGCAATACGATCGGGATAGGTTAAGTTATGATAGGTTAAGGAAGGATAAGTTAAGTTAGGTTTGGTTTGTTTAAATTAGGTTATGTTAGATTAAGTTAGGTTAAGCTGGTTAATTCCGAGTGTCATTCAATCACATCCTTTTTCAACAAGTATCCTTACTAAAAGGCATTTGAAATGATTATTATTCCATTAATAGTAATAAAGGAGGCCTACAGTGAAAGTGTATTTTATTTGAAATTCATCTTTACCAGTAAAGGTTGTTTAAACCTAAAATTACCCGAGTAAAATTAGAAACGTACATTTTATTCCAACTTTAGCAGTGTTTTGGAAAATGCGCACATTATCCGGGTAAAACTAGGTTTACCCAGTTTCGAGCTCTACCCGTAACATATGGAGATTACCAAGTGAAACAAATCCGCTGAGAATATCCCCTTACGGGATCAGCAGGAAATGCCACATCCCATATTAAGTTATGCCGAGTGAACCTTCTCATTCTGCGGATTGAGAAGTTACGCAGTACCGGTGTTATACAGCCAATGCAGTAAACACTATCCACTACGTCGTGTCGTTTCAATTTCAGCCGGCTGTGATTCGAACCCCTGACCTTCAGCTTGTCGATCCAACACATTAACCGTGGCGATAGCGAAGCATATTAACAGAGAACACCATCGTAGCCTTATGCCGGTTGTCGACCAAGAGCTAAACTAAGTTAGTTTAGCTTAGCTCACATACAGTGCGGGATTTAATATGTAGTTGTGCCGACAAAACTACATATGAAATCCGGCACAACTATATATGAAATTCCTCACTGTATGTGAGTGCGGGATTTCATATGTAGTTGTGCCGACAAAACTACATATGAAATCCGGCACAACTATATATGAAATCCCTCACTGTATGTGAGCTAAGCTAAGCTAACTTAGCTTAGCTTAGCTTAGCTCACATACAGTGCGGTATTTCATATGTAGGCCTGGTTGTGCCGACAAAACTACATATGAAATCCGGCACAACTATATATGAAATCCCTAACTGCTAAGTTAGCTTAGCTTTTGGTCGACAACCGACATTAATCTGTCGTGGTGGTGAACGTGGCGCGAGCACCTGAATTTCGCACCGTGTAAAAAATAAATCAGGGAATATAAGAAATAAATTTCACTGAATCGGAAACATCGTACTTTTTAATACAATAATATTGTATCATTAGTCACTATTAAAATTATTGTTTTTCCTTGGCGATTATCTGTTAATTATTGTTAAGTACATAATTACGTTCAAAACACGAGGATATATTAAATATCCTTTATTAGTCTAGTAGTTCCTCCGGCACGTATTAAGTCTATTCAATTTCGCAATTCTAACTCGCCTGCAAAATAAATTAAATCAGCGGCATTCGTATAACTTTGGAGTGGTGATATTTTAACGAACATAATTTCATTAGTACAGATGGATTCAGCTTTTCCGGTCTGAAAAGTTTCCCGATCCCTGTAATGAGAGAATGGCGACAAAAATTGAGTGCGCATTAATTTGCATACATGAAAACTAAATCAAACTTTCAAAGTAGATCAAGAAAAGTTAGTCTGCATCAACAGATTGTAACAGCAGAGAGAAATTAGAAAGGCGTGATAATGAAATCTATCCTGTAATTAATCAACAGTTATTAAATTTTCTATTGTTTGTGTAAAATTATCGCTCTCCGGGTTTTCTCTTCTATCATGATTAAAATTCACTGCAATACCATCTGGCAACGTGTCACATTCCAATATTCCACACGTTACATGTTCAGAAAGTCTTTCGTCTATGCATTTTTTGTCAACACGTTTGTGATAAAAGGACTTATGTCATCTCTAACTGTAAATTACTGGTAGGCTATTTATTGATTCTGTCAACCATTGGTAGCCTATTGCTTTCTTAATTTAAATGCAAGTCGTTCAGTAACAAAGAAACAGAAATAATATGTTTATTAGGAAAAATAATACTGCACTTATACCTTATCTCGTTCTTACATGGATAAAGCTCTACAGTATTAATTTGTTTAACTGGGTCTGTTTAACAGAGAATAGTTTCGAAAAAGAAGAAGACAGAAAGATTTTAGTTTCTTTGCATTGGATGTAGGCTTTATTATCTATTCGCATGCCATTAGGAGTGAATTCGATTTAAAACCATGCACATATATTAGGTCTCCCCTGTCAATGAGTAAGACGCTGGGCCAACTCCAGCAGGACAATCACATAGGCTATATAGATAAATGCATACGAGTATATACGCACATACACAGTCTACTGGTAAGTACTGAGTACAGCCCTGAAGGACGAAATTGCTAGCATGATCCAAGAACTGAGTCTTATGCTAATATTTTCCCGAGTGACGGAAATAAATAATTTCATTCACCACTCCGCAACTATACAAACCAAGGCATGTTGTAGCTGGGAGAAATATAAAAAATACTCAGTGACAAATAGACCTGCACCATTTCGAACTCCGTACTTCTGAGGTCAAGTCCACAGGACTTAAGAAAGGGGCAGATATATAAATAAATCCCACTGTTTTCAGAAAACACCTACTGACAATTTATTAAAAATAACAATCTTGCTATTAAAATATTAATAAAATTATAAGAAACCCCTCTTTGGATTTTAAAATTGAGCCAAAAAATTTCTAACAAACACTAATCACAAGACTCACATTTTTCCCATCCCAAATAATTATATCAGAATTGTCACTCCGGACTAGCTAAAGGTATAATTAAGTAACACGTCTCAAAACATGATGAGTTTAATATATATTAATTATTTAAACAATGTAAATTACATAAATGTTGAACTTGTTTTAGCGAATCCTTTATGACATTGAAATAATTAATTAAATAAGAGAAATCATACTCCATAATAATAATTCCTTGTAGCCGATGATCTGGAAGATCCACGAAAACTAAGTCCGCTTGATACAGGAAGACCTTATCTAAATTCCTACCCGCAGACGGGTCTTCCATCCGAAGAGGAGTTAAGACAAAAACCAAAGAATCCCCGTAAGCCTAAAGCAACGTAATATCAATACAAAAAACGGACATATTTTTTCTTAAAAAGCAATTTTTTCTTTATGAGGGATATTGTTACTTGTCCCATTGAAGTATTCTTGACCTAACATAGCAATAACTTTATCAGAATTCCATATTTAATAAATTATTATAGAAATTTACCAATACAAATACATATGTAATATTTAAAATTATCCATTACTCCCACTATAAATTAGTTATGAGACAAATTTATATTATACTATCCTCGCTTTCCTCATGAAAATGCTACCCCAAATATCCTAAATAAATTAAATAATCCAGAATTCAAAACATGATTAATCCTTTTCAAAATCATAAAATAAGCTACAGATTATTTCATTAACTTCCCCAATGTCTTCCTTCATATTTTTAATATCTTTGAGGAGTATTAAGAAAAATTAAAATTGAAAAATGTGTTAGAGAATATTAATTAGGCCTACATATTAATTTCACATTCGTGTATTCCCATAACACAATATGCTTATAAAGATGGAAAGTAAATCCTACTTCAGCAACTGAATCCACGGCTGTCCCAATGTGAGTCTTCAATCAACCCCTCAAGACTTAATAACACCATGTTAATCATCTCTGGTAGCCTCTTTTTAACTTATGCGTTAGTTTTTAAGCCTTAGGATTAAAGAACATTCTTTAAAGATCATCAACGCTGGTCCTTCCCGGTCTATAATAAGGAAGTTCAGTAAAATCATCTGCTGTGAAAGCAAGAAGAAACCTCCGAATGAAGCATGAGATCGAAACAAGGAGTGATCCTTTGTCTAGCCAAAGCATTGCGGATGAACATAGTCATCTTTGATCGTAACTGATTAATTAGGAATTATGAAAATGCAGAAGTAGAATTTTATAAACAATAAATTAATAAAGAGCAGCATAAATATAGTATTTGTGGAATAAAGTACCTAGCTACTAGTTACAGACAAAGCAATTTAATCGTTGTGAGACGACGTCACAGTTTGAGGAACGATGGTAAGAGAAGACCGAAAAGTAACAAACCCAATACTGTTTGATTCCACCAGTCTCATGCAGGGCTAGACGTAAGAAAATGTTAATAAAAATACCATAAATGGAAAAACTAGCAGAAGTCACCTTTTTCGATGTCGAGTACCTGTAAAAGTTCCCCTCGCGGAAAGCACGAGAAATGTCTGCAAATATGAATCCCTTATTAAAGCGAAAGGAAATAGAATACACTGCCTTAGTAGCTCCCCTGTGTAGGCCTACATGGTTATCTATAAAATATTCCAGACATTAATATTTCGTAGTACCGGTGAACCTATGTCGTAACAATCAATAAATCAAGACAGGAAAACAACAAATAATATACAGCACAGCCAAAAGTGGTCCAGAAATGATAAGATCTCTTGGGATTTCATGCCCTGCATCTTGCCCCGGTAGAGCCTAATGTTTTCCGATTATTTAAGTAGTCTAATATTCTGCAAGAAAGTCCTTTTACCTTTTCATTGCTACTGACGTATATATGCGTCACTCAAAAACAATGCATAAAAGCAGAATAATGCTTTATGCTAAAATAAGAGAATTTACTTCCATGTGTTAACATTGTCATTTATGGAAACTTGTTATACCACTGATTTTTTTCTCGTTGATTTCAAATATAGAGCTCTCTGATGCTTTACGTGATGATTCCTTATAATTTTTTTAATGCTGCTCTGAAAGGAAGACGCTCATTACATTCTATATAAAGTAGTCAAATGAGTTTCTTCTAACTATAAGAACGAATCATTATTCTAAAATCCTTATTATAACAACTACATAATCCACCCCTGTGTTGTGTTCGAACAGGATTACGAATGGCCCATAATATGGCCATCAAACACTGATTTATGTTGTTTCTCATATAACCAATTGAATATAGTATAAGAGGGGAGAGCATTGATGTCATCATACGTGAAATCAAAATTTATTATTTGTAAGGTGGAGGAGTATTAAAAGCGTGTCTCGGCAGGACACTGCGTCAGAATGGAGTGCTCATAACAACATGGCATCCGGGTTTCACTGCAGTAAAGTGCCAGACAAGAAGAGACTCTCTCCATATTGTTTCTTCTTGTTCGCTCACCACCATCATACGAAAAACGACACATGTATATCAATGACAAAAAGGTAATGGCATTACAGATATTATAAGTAACTTTGGCCTAATAGCAAATAACTCTAGATTTCTCTCAATATAATTTTAAAATTAAGGTATGTCTTAAAATTATTATAATTATCAAGTACGTTATATTGCGTTTTATATTCCATATGCTGAGTCAACACTTCGAAAGATAGCGAAAAGTAAAGGATTTCGTAATTTAAACTGGAGCTTTTACGTTTATTCCGAAGATAATGAATTAAACGAAGTGTAGGTGGTATCTCTATGAGAAATGAAGTTTAAAAAACACCTCTATGAAACATCAAGCTTTTTCAATGAAGTCCTCTGAAACCTATTATTGTGCACACGTCGTAAGTTACAGATCTAGAAATATCGCTTTTCAAAAATTTAATTTACCCCCTCATGTCACGCTGGAGTGTTACTGGTTACTGGTAGCCTGGTTGCCTACGTGGTCGTGTGGTTAATATTAATAATAATAATAATAATAATAGTTTATTTTATCTGGTGAACGTTAAGAACGAAGACCGTGGTGTCGCCGGTTACGTGTCGGGAGACCCGGATTCGATCCCCGGTACCTCCTCGGTACGGGGTGCACTCAGCCTCGTGATTCAAACTGTGGAGCTACTTGATAAAGAAGTAGCAGCTCCGGTCATGAAAACTATCGTTAATGGCATGGGTGTCGGAAAGCTGACCACATGGTCCCCAGTCCTGCCATTTGTCTATGGTAGATGACGCAGCGGTCGGGTGGTAGATCTTGTTTCTTCTGGGATGTTAGCGCCACGGAGTTAGTTAGTTAGGCCTACTAAGCCGAAAGAAATTTGTTTCTATTAGGCAAACAAAAATATAAAAAATTATCAAAATAATTTATTTACTTGCACAACTTCTAGTAATATTACAGGATAAGGGCTACATGAGCTATACAGGCTAGCTCTCTCTGTAATATTTGAACACTTTATCTTTATTGTTTTTATCCGTAATATTGCACACCTATTTTGAAATTCTAGGCAACTAAATGGGCTAATTTCAATTGCCGCAAGTTTTAATAAAATGTGAAATAAAAAATTATTAGTTTAGAGGTTGCAGCTACTATAACTAAAAGAGCCCAAGTTCATTTCTCCTTTCTGATTGCCGAAAGTAGTACTCCATTAAAAGAAAAGTACATTAACTGTTCTCTTGAGTAAAGGAATTCCTGAATCAAGTGTCATCACTTCGTTAGCCATGCCGCTTTCTACAGTGTGTCCCACGCAAGAGTTGGCCAATGACGCGGGTTCCTGCTGCGCGGCGGGCACAGCTCCAACTCCCGAGCGATCGGGTGAAATATCTACGCTAATGAAGCCGCGATCGGTGTTATGATTCGGGTTCCCACATTTACAGTTAAAATTACAATGAAAATAAACACGTATCTCATCACAAGAGACGTTGGAAATGTTCTCCTCCCGCATCCACACAACACTGACACCATTTTAGGAAATTTTCTTTCACGCGCATAAGTTCAGCTTCCGAGACAGAGTTTATTTCTCTTGTGATAGGCCTATGTGATATTGTCTTTAAGTTCTTCTAACAGTATGTGAATATTATTTATGGAGAAACTTGAAAAATAAAGTGTATATAGGTCAACTTCCCGTACATTACAAAGGAAACGGGTGAAATATCTACGCTAATAAAGCCCGCTGATGGTGTAATGGTTCAGGTTCTCACAAAGAAAAACATGTGATTTATTACATCATCTTGCAAGGATGCAAAACGTCGGTTTTTAGCAAAATTCCCAGGTGTACGTCCTCCAAGCAGAGAAGCCGTGCGAAAACTTGTAAGCAAACTTCGGGAAACGGGTTCGATTCTCGATAGTAAACGAGGGACCAAGCGGCGCGTACTTACTGAACAGAAATTAGATCAAACCCACACACATTAGAAGAACTTAAAGACAATATCAGAAGAGAAATTAATTCTATCTCGGAAGCTGAACCTATGCGCGTGAAAGAAAATTTCTTAAAAAGGTTCCACTGTTGTGTGGATGCAAGAGGAGGACATTTCCAACATCTCTTATGATGAGGTACGTGGTTATTTTCATTGTAATTCCAACTGTAAATGTGAGAACCTGAATCATAACACCGATCGCGGCTTCATTAGCGTAGATATTTCACCCGATCGCTCGGGAGTTGGAGCTGTGCCCGCCGCGCCGCAGGAACCCGCGTCATTGGCCAACTCTTGCGTGGGACACACTGTACTATCTGAACACAAACCAGACAACATGTCTCATGCAGTATCATCAATGGCTAGCATCAAGGAGGTCTAAGATTAAATCACAGGAGGTAAGCTAACCTGAGGTTTTTCCTCTGTAGGTCACTGATGTAAATACCTAATTGGATTTTCATGCCGTCCCTTTAAACCAGGTCTTACAATTAGCAGCTCGAGGACCGCATGCGGCCTTTGGAAGTTGTTATTGCGGCCCGCGAAACAAAAAATAGAATTAAATACGCAAATTTTATAGCCTAGGATCAATTTGAAACAGCGCGCGTTACCGTAGGCATAAGTTGCATCTGTTAATGTCAAATTTAGAGGACATTTTTTTTTTCTTCACGTTCTCTACCAAGAGTTGTCAAATGAAATAGACGTTATTTTTAAATTTTGAGAGGATATTGAAATTATTATTTAAGAATTTTCTTCGAGGTCTACTGATTTTGAAAACAGGCAAACTGTTTCTTCCTAACGAGCCTCTAAAAGTAAATTTCGAGCACTAACTAGGAAAGTTTCAACATGAACTAAGTTACGTGATTTTTGAGTTAATACATTTCTTCAAAACCAGAACAGAAAATGAAATAACTTTTTCAGACTTCTTTGAGATGAAAGTTTTCCCAGCTAAGAGATTTTGGTCTTTGGATCGTGCCTATGTTTGGAAGCACTTTCTGAATGTGCACTTCCGATTGTGCAATTCATCAAAAATAAATGCAGTAAATTCCAATTAACTGGATTAATTGTGACCGAACCCGATCCGGAAAATCAAATATTCGGATTAGGCTATTGGATAAATAATTAAAAATGTAATTTCTTTTAAAAAAACTAAATTGTACAGTACTTTACTTTGCCTATATAAAGTGTCACATCTTGAACACATCTGTCAGTCAGTTGTTTTGCCGACAAATTGTCGATTTTGTCGGCTACAAGTCTAGCTTTTTTGCAAATAATCGGCCCTGAAAGAGGGTTTCCCAATGCTAGCCACATGAACACTTGGCGATCCGGATAGTTGGAGTTTAGTGTACCACATGGCCAAATGATTAAGTTAATTTAGCATTAACACTAACTTGGTTCAGAAAAAACCTGCCTACTTTGGAATATTCCTGGTAAATCATGAAGCATAACATTCCTGAGAAACTACAGAACACTTCCAAGGCCCAATGTGGCTGCGCTACTGGGTTAGTTGCTACTGGGTTATGCTGTCAAATATTTTCTAATATAAAATACTAGTATAGCCTTAATAAATCAGCACTAGGAGCACTAAATCTTCTTGTTTACGAGTTAATTAAATAAGATACTTGCAAATTAATAAAGAGATTGCATCAGAATGGCTTGGGGTCATAGATTCAATAAGCATGATCGTCCATTCAGCCAATCACAACGCAGCAAGCTGATACAATCTTTTTTTACAAGATAACCCTAAGACACACTTATATAAGCTAGAACTTAAGTTGAATATCAAATATCTCGTAAAAGAATTCTCCATCTAGTTAATGTGACCATAACCATATGTGAAAACCTAAGCCCCACTCCACCACAATAAACACTTAAAATAGCACAAAAATTTACATAATTCAGTCAAAACTCATCACGATGATGTCCAGCAGATTCTCTGGCATCTAATTGAACTATTTATCACAACACACATACAAGAAAACCACTCGAAAAATGCATAAATACCCGACACACATAACGACAGCGCGCGGAGTACTCTTCCACAGTTAATTCACTGCCCCGTAGATAGACCTATAGTAGAAGGATCTGAACATCCAATGCTAGCGTCGCCAAGTACAGTTCTGATGAAAATTTGATGAATCACGTATGTCAGTGGGCTTCGTCATCAAGGGGACACAGCTGATGCTGTAATTTATGAAATCACGTTGTTGGTTAGTTGGTTAATGCTATTTTAAATTGTTAAGTTATTTTCACTATACATTACAACTCCAACTAGCCGGATTAATTGGGACCGGACCCGATCCGGATAATAATAGACTATATCCAGATAATTGGATAAAGCATGATAAAGAGCAATTTCTTTTTAAAAAACTAAATTGTATAGTACTTTACTTACATAAAGTGTCACATTTTGAACATTTCTGTTAGAGTCAATTTTTTGTTGACAAACTCGATTTTGTCGGCTAAAGGTTTTGCTTTTTGACAAATAATCGGCCCTGAAAGAGGGTTTCCCAATGCTCACTGCTGCAAAAATCACTTAAAAATGGCCTCAAAACTATCCGGATATTTCTAATTCGGATAGGCCTAGATGGAACACTACTGTAGGTGTAGATTTTCCTAAGTGACTGTTCTCTGCTAAACTTATTACTATTCTCACACATCAGCTGACTATTCTCTCTTAGTTCTCTCTAATTGTATTACTATTATTTTCATCAAGAACTGGTATGTCAAAAGTTATTTTTGTATATAAAAAAAGAAACTTTATTTGTCACACTATTTTAAATTATTATTATTTATAAAATTTACGGATGAAGCAGTGACAACTGGATCCTATTTCTAAGCGATAAGCCAACTGATTAAGTTAATATGAATCAATATGAAGAAATTTTGGTGGCATTATATATATAATTTACATTCATAGGAATTATATTAAGAGGAATGCGGCAATTTTATTCAAGTTCATGTTGTTTGTAAAACATGACAATACATGAAGACATGACGTATCACTGATGCCTTCAAGTTGCAAATGGTCGCCTACACTGGAGTGTGTAGTAAAACGCTGCCACTCCGTTCCCTGCTGCGTCTCTTATAATTTTGCGCCATATAATTTTGCCGCGATGGACAAACCAATTTACGTGAAGACCAACAAGTACGCAATGGAAGTTTCTTTAAAGAATAATAAAATTGTTGTTGTTGTTGTCAGCTCGCCCTTAGG
Source organism: Ectobius pallidus (assembly GCA_964059195.1). Classification (NCBI taxonomy): domain Eukaryota; kingdom Metazoa; phylum Arthropoda; class Insecta; order Blattodea; family Ectobiidae; genus Ectobius; species Ectobius pallidus. Next base: position 103,999,785 of record CAXKWD010000002.1, on the reverse strand, counting down.
ATGAATCAAGTACACTGAAATCATCGACAAACTCCATTACATTTCGTTGCACAGCTCCGCCTCCTAGTGGTCCCTCGCATATCGCGGCAGAATTATTTGGCATCAGCTCTACTCTTCGTGGTTTCCTGATGCTTTCCCACTCATCTCCCCACCCTCCTAAAAACTTTTATTTTTTTATATTTTTTTACACTATTACACAACGTTCAGTCACACAGAACATCAAGTAAAGCCCCCTACTGTTTCTACACTAAAGCTAACTGCAGTATTTGCTATAGCTATAAACCACTATTATTGTCAAAATGTACGATCGTGAAGACTTCACTTTGTGCATTGCTAAGCTGGTTAACATTCTGTTCGACTTCAGCAAACATTTTATTGGTGTATGCTGTCATTTTTATATATCCAACAGTATAAGCTGTGAAATCAATGAGATACTTATATGAAATTATGAATACCTTTCAGATTTCAAGGATTTTTAGCTAAAACAAAACGGGTTTCTCATATCTGTTTTCCTTTAGAAATACTTTCTACTTACCAAATACTCCAATTTACTTTCTCTTATTAACAAAACAAATAACCCTATATTCAAAAAGTTCCCGGAATATTATGTTATTTTTAATCTATCAATAATAAAAGATATGCCTATTGTTTCCTCTGCCCTTACCATAGGTACTATAGGTAGAGGAAGTATTGTTTTCGAAGTTAAGTTTTTAACATAAATACACGTTTTGAGGTCACCTGACTTAATATATTTATATATATATATGTATAATTTTGGAAACATGTCTGTGTGTGTCTGTATGTCTGTGAACAGCCCAGCTCCAGAATGAAAAATCGTATGCAAAATGTTGTATGTGGGTTAGGTGCCTTCTGAGAATGTGACAGGAAGATTGGCGACAGCTTTCTCTTATTTTTAAGGGGACTTGACATAAAGAAATTTTAGTTTTTCGCAATTTTATGGAAAACGGCTCTAACGATTTTCTTTAAATGTTGTACATGAGGTGCTTACATCAAGATCTCAAAATTTTATTTCAAACATTTTTTTTCGTAAAAAAATTCTCTGAAGGACAATTATAAGCCACCCATTGTTCGTTTTGCCTGGTGAACAATAAAGCTTTGCATGAGGTTGAGACAATTGAATACGCTCTCTTTCACGGCCTCTTATTCTATATCAGAATGTGAAGTGAGAAAGCTGTATTGTTGGCCATGCTTAGAGTTAAGAAAGTTACTTGAGTGCATTAATCAGATTTTATTCGGGGATGCGATACGATGCGATACGTTGTGGTAACGACATTCTTTTCATTTATATAACCAGTTTAGATGAAGTGAATGTCATGCATAAAATGTTATACTAAGAAGCAAATTTAATTTGGGCAGAGGAAGTTATGTTTCACATCAGATTTTTTTAAAATTAGGTGTTAGAAACGTTCATGACGTCACTCCGAAAGGATTTTTAAGACCATACGATTGTTACCTTTGCATGGCAACCCTTTTTTGTTGTTTGTGCATGTTCGTTTATTGTACCGGTATACGATAATAGGTTTGTTCGCAAAGTAAATTCCTAACTGTCACGGACCACGACGCATGCGCACATTGTCGGTCTTGCTGCGTAACGTATGCGCACAATGTCATATATCAGCATATTAAAAATGTGCGCATGCGTCGCGGTACTTGACAGTACATGATTTAACTTTGCGAACAGACCTAATATCGGCTACAGAGCAACGCTCGGATAATTTAAGTTTTGTGTTTTGTTGTTATAGATAAATCTCTTTCAGATTGCTCGAAGAAGCTTATGATGAAACAGCAATGAAAGAAAACAGGTTTATGCCTGGCATAAATGTTTTAGGGAAGGTAGCAATAACATCCAAGACGACCCGAGGAAGACAGTGCGAACGCTGACGTAGTTACTGCAAATGCGACGAAAGCACAACTTGATTAAAATAAAATGGCTTCCAGTCAAATTACACACACTGGCAGAAGTGTGTCTCTGCGGAAGAAAAAATTATTTTGTAGGAAATATTGTGTAATTTCCATTATGGTAACTAATCTTAGTGTTATTATCCGATTCCGGCAACTGTTTGAATAACATAATATGTGAATTATAATATAATAAGAAATTGACATACATATTATGTATTATGTAAGTTATGTATGTCAACTTCTTAATAACTTATAGGCTATTAAAACGTCTCAAAATCCTTCTACCGTAAGCATTTCATCACAAGTATTTTTTTTAAATTTATCTTTGGAAGTTCAAATATCTTTGCATCTCGCAAAATTTTGTCGTTCTCGAGACTAAATGAAATACTGTAGCCTATAGAGAACGTAACTCATTTGTTTGCTTTATATCATAACTGCTTTATTAAGGTCGCCCCAAGGCTGAGTGGTTAAACCGCTCGCCTTCCACCACTGGAATCCGAGATCGAATCTCGGAGGATCTTTGTAGAATTTGTGGTGGACAATGTGGGGTCGGAGCAGCTTTTCTCGAGGTGCTCCTGTTTCCTCTGCCATATATCATTCCACCGTTGCTCCATTCATCATAGCATAATGAATAGAATGATCATTATGATCATAGTATGACCATTTGGTTGCAATAAGGAAGTGTTATTATTATAATTGCTTTCCTGACGATACAGTTGATAGTAACGTAATTTAGGACATAGAAATCCTTGGGTACAAATTCCCAGGCCCTTTTTTGTCCATAAAATACCTTAGTTTCCCCTTACCTTATCCTTTAATAACTATTCCTTTGTCCTCTATAGGAAAATAAGCGTAAAAAGATAGACATCGGAAATGAGACTTTCAGTAAAAGGTCGGTACCCTGTTTCCTACACACGGAGAGGACAGGATATATCCGTACATAATCGACGTCATCTGTTATGGCCCATTCACGATGAAAGTTAACCAGAAATGCAACGTAAACTTAAAAGTTTGGGATCATGTTTTATAATGGAACCAATAACAATGCATCAGAATTAAACATTAATTTAGAATTGCAAACTCCAAGCTTCTATGTTAAGTTTGTGCGCAAAGTAACGAAACAACCTATCAGAACTACGAATTGGTCTCTCAGGTACATTAGTCTTCACTCGGCCTGCTTGGTCTTTCTTTTGGTTCCTTCTTCTTCGGCAATCATTTTAATCAGCAGATCGCATTCTTACTTGTGATTGTTTATTTACTAACGTTTACGTTTACGTGAATGTGTCAATGCCGTGCTGAGTTTACGTAAATTTTTATGTTCTTATGTCTGCTACTAATTTTTACTGCGAATGGGTCATTAGACTTTTTTAGTATAGATGCCAAGATCTTAACTGCAATAGCCAGAAAAGCATTTACATAGCGGACAGTTAGAGTTCTAATTCGAAAATTCTAGATTAAACCCTCTAAAATATATCTGACTGGATCACTCATACAAAGATGGATATATGCCTTTAACATTTCTATAATACTGTAGACCAGGGTCGGGAACGAAGGCACTGAAGGCGCGAAGTTACCCTCCCTCTCGTCCCCACTACTCTATTTCAGCAGCGAGGTAATGACAACTAAACCGGTTGACTCAGAGACTTGTCGCGTGGCAGTAATCCTGTTCAGTGTTGGCTTGTGTGCAACATGAGTGAACGAAGAGTATCTAATCGGGACTGGGAGAACAAGTATTTTTTTTTCTTCAAGATGATAAAGCACAGGGTTTGATATGTCCTACTATTATTGACTACATTACAAGCTTTACCATCAGGAGGAATTTCAATTCGGCTCATGTTGGAACCTAAGGCAAGGTTCAATTACCAACAGAATTGTTGATCTGGCAAAAGTTTGGAGAAACGGTTAATAGACATTGTTCATTTTACCTTGCCATGGACGAGACTACTGAAAAAAAAGATATTGCTCAACTTGCTATGTTTATAAGATGTGTAGATACAGAATTAGCTGTGATCGAGGAGCTTCTGGACATTTATTCAAGGAAAGATCACGCACGCGGTGAAGATATTTTTGAGGCAGTGATGATAGCGTGAAAGTTTAAGCTTGAATGGGACAAGTTGGTCTGCGTAGCTACAGATGGGGCTACAGCAATGGTGGGAACAGAAATGGGTCTAATAGTGAGACTGCGAAAATTCCTTTGTAAAAATGGACATTCCTCTATCCTTAAAATCGGTTATGAAAGATAAATTGCTTCATATGAAAGAAAAATGTATGGCACTATTACATTCTCAGATAAATTTGTAGTCGTGCAAGCGTTAGGTAATGACTGCAGGCTTTTCGAAAATCCATTTACATTATGATCCTTTGGTGGCCCATGACGAACTGTAATTGGAATCAATTAACCTTGAAAGCAGCACACCATTGCGCAGTTCAGGAAAACTTGGTTTGGATTTGTACACTTCACTGCCGAAAACATTTCCCAAGCTGCGCCTTTTTGCAAGTAAATTATTGGCCATGTTTGGTACTACTTATCAATTTGTCAATTTGAACAACTACTCAGCCTATTGACCTTGAACAAGAGCTTGCTGGGCAGTCACATTTCTGATGAATATCTACGATGTGTTATATGTTTAAGTTCATCGAGTTTGCAGTCGGATATTAAAAAAGATAATATCTGCAAAGAGACTAAAAGGATGCCAACTGTCTAAATTAACACAGTGCCATTAAGAATACGCCAGTATGTAATAATGTATGTTTAAATAATTTCACTACACTATTCAGCTAAATTGTGACGTTTATTTTGAGAATTACGGCGTAGAAATCACTTAAATGCCACTAGTAACGTAAGGGAAATAAGTAGAACTAATTAATAAATAATGTTAATTATTTAGATCTGCTTTTCTAAGCTCAAGGCTTGATTAGAATATTAGAACTGTGCTTCAACGTTGCCATTGCATCTTTCCCCATGGTACCTAGTTGTCCCTAGTTGTCCCTAGTTGTACCTTTCTTTGTGACATCCTAGCCAACTCTTCAGCAGTTCAAGAAATATTAATTTCATTACTTAAAAGATCTCTCATCCAATATCCGAGGTACCGCCACTGTAGCATGCGTCACGAGTCTGCCTACCTCTCACGTAGAAGGAATAGGGACGGGGCGAGTGTAGGGGTAGGGCACTTCTCACTCTCAGTGCATTGCTTGCCAAGCCTGCTGTAGACTATAAACGAGAGAAAGTTAAATGTTTGTATTTTCTCTACAGAATATAATTTTTCCTCTTAGTTTATTTGTGATATTCCACTTAAAGGTGCTGTTATTTTAACTGTCAAGTATAGGTGAGATGTTTGGGTCTGTATTATATTATATTGTGGCTAATAAGAATTGCCTACAATGAAGAATAGAGGACGTAATGATCAACGATAACCTTTGCAGAATTTATAAATTAGTCATTAAAATTTGATATAGCCTACGGTAAGTTCAAGTTCCTTAATCCATATTTAGCAGACCAAAGACCGTAAGTAATTTCCATACATTATATAACTTAAGTCCACCGCTGTGGCTCAGGGGATGCGTCCAATCCACTCTCGCAGCGGGCCCGGGTTCGATTCCTGGTCGGGACAAGTTACCTAGGTGAGGTTTTTCCGGGGTTTTCCCTCACCTATGAGACAAATGTCAGGTAACTTTAGGCCCTTGTGGTCCCCGGATATCATCTGGCCGTCATTATCATCTTCATCCTCATCCTCGCCTTGTTCTGAGTGAGTGTGTGTGTGACTGGTGTGTATCGTCTTATGTGTTCGTTTTGTCTCGGAGGTGGCCCCGGCATTGGGCTGATCACTCATCCGGGGAGGCCCTCCATGTCCTTGTCTGGTCAAAAAAGTATGTATGTGATCCAAAGGTAATCCCTCTCCCGACAGGTCGCGGCCCTGTAAGGCCCGGGCGGCTTGGGGCGCTTAAATCCTAAAAGGGAGAGGTAAAACTACGAAAAAGAAAGAAAGAAAGAATATATAACTTAAAAATACTAATGTGGAGCTTTAATTAATTACTTAATTAATTTACTTCAGAATAAAGCGGCATGCCTAAACATAGTCTAAAGAAGATACGAACCCATTGAAATATGTGTAGGATTTATTCTGTATACAGTAAATTATGATAGAACATATCTTAAGGAAGTACCCTATATTCGGCGCGCAAATGGAATGGGTAGACACTGTCCCCTCTATAACCGGCCCTGAAGTAAATGAGTAGGCCTTTGTTTCACTCTAGTGCATTACTCTATCTCCTGAAAAGTGAGACAGACATACTTGTTATTTAGGACCGGTTCTAGACCGGACAACGCCTGCCCATCCCACTATCTAAAACATTTGCGCCCCGACTATATAAACTATACTGTATATATAAATACATATTATATATATATAATACAGGCTGTATAGATATATATGCATCGTAAAATTTATTTCCCTATAAAATAAGTACCCTACAAATGATAATACAGTAGAAAGCATAACGCTGGAGATAATGCTCCACAATTGTTCCATTTCATTTTCAAATATAATTATTATATTTGGGAGTTATATCTATTATGGGCAAAAGCAATACATTAAACATAACTGTGAAATGTCACAGTATGTCTCAAAGAAGAATAGTCAAGCTTTAGTTGCGTAAAAGACCGTATTTAAAAAACACATCAGAAAAATACAGTTGTACTGCACCCAGCTTTTGACGTGTATACTAAACAATACATCGTGCTATAACAAATAGATCTGCAATGTATAATTCATTTTAACTTTGTCAGTAGTACACGATCGTATTCGGTCATTTGCATATTATACTAGGCTGTTATAGGACATGCTAACCGAGAATCTAACAGAATTATCAGGGCACAGCCCACCTCATCCAATGTTTGCGTGGCCAATTCATCAAAAGCCACCCATCCCTCCCACTATCCCTCTCATTCTCACACTCACTCTTCTCTTTCTCCCTCGCTCACTCTCACCTCTCCCCCCTTGGTGCATACACATAATAATCCTATACTCACACTGAGTTGTCAGTCCAATTGTGTGATAAAGCTAATCTCTCCATCACAGTAGCAATTTCAACTTACTCCCACCCACCCCTTCCCCTCTTGATGAGATATATGTAGGCTAAAATATACAACGATTCCAGCAATGTGACATGCTATAGTTTTTATAAGGGATCTGCATTATCGCAGGTCTATTCTGTATCATCAAACCAAAGTGATGATAGTATAAGCTAATGGAACAAAAAAGGGGTAGAGAAACCATTTTCAATTCTATCATCTCTGCAACGCTCGGGATTTATCTGGTGGCCAGTGAAATTGGAACAGTGTAGCGACTTGCTGTACTCGCGGATAAATATGACGAGGTAGGCTTATAGAATTTTGTGGTTTTCTGGTCGTTAATTTTCAATTCAAATTTGAACTCTTAATATAGGTCTAATACTACTTGTTATATTATCATGGCGATTCCGATAAATGTTCATTTTAACCAATCTCGTACCCCTGTTTACCCTGTTTAGAAGCTTAATCAACTGTTTTCACAACAAAAATTATTGATGACTGCAGTGACTTTTTTTTTTTAAATTATGTAATAATGTATTGTTCAAATGTCAGTACCCTTGACTCATATTTCACATTTATAATTAATTTTATTTATTAGTGTGACCACCTATGTGGTCTAGAGGTTAGCGTTGCTGACTACGGATCCGCAGGTTTGGGTTCGATCCCCGGTACATCCTCGGATTTTTCTAAAGTGGGGAGATTTGGAACGGGGAGCACTTATTTTCGTGAGACAAACTGAGGAGCTACTTGATAAAGAAGTAGCGGCTCTGTTTCAGTAAGCCAATCAATAACGGCAGTGGGAGTCGGTGTGCTAACCATATACCCCCAATCCTACCTTCTGCATGTGGATGGCCTAGTCCCTGAAAATAATGTATCGCCATGGAGTTTAGTTTAGTTCAGTTTTTATCTATTATTGTAGAAAAATGTATCATGGTGTTGAAGCAATAATAGCAACAGTAATGATAATAACATCAACACCAATTCAAAGAAACAGCGTACGCCTATATGATTACTGAATGAATGGAGCCTATAACGTCCCATAAAGGGCAACGGCCTCCTGCAAGAAGGGAGTTCTAACTAGAAGACTCAGTGCTATTCCACGTGAGTTTGCACGAGTGTATGTTAGGTCTTCCATACTTTGATCCTCACTTGGACTCACACTGACTAATGATTCTTATATTTACTTTAGTTTTTCATGTAGTTTTTTTGTAGTTTGTTGCTGCTTTTTAATTTTCTTCCACAGTCTTTCTAAACAGTTCTGCACCGTGCAGCACTGGACCACTATGGTCCTTCTAATTGTCTGAAGTAGTCTGCTCATCTGATTCTTGGTCTGCCCCGGTTTCTTCTTCCAACGTAGGGGCTCCATAAAGTGGACTTTTCTATCGTATTGTATGGAATCCCACTTATGGAGCAGAAGCGGGTTGGGAACGACCCTAAGCACGTAGGCCACATATGACCCTGGGTGAAGCCTCGCAATGTGCCCAGCACACTTCCATTTGATTCTTACAGCTTACTGCACGACGTTCTTCATGACGTAATTTCTTATATCCTTATATTTGAAACTGTTCCATAGTGAAATGCTCAGGATTTTCCTTCTTCCTTCTAGTGACTTTTGTTTGTCTGTTATGGGCCAGGCCTGGCACACATGGAGTAATACTGGCTCTATATCTGTGGGCGTGTCAGTGTTAAGTGTGGTGTGAATTTATCCTCAATTTCAGCTGTTTATGGGAAGTTGTTGGGGGCACCGTTTTCATGTATCTGCTGGTTATACACTCAAGAACCAGGGTGAACATTAGTGATACTTTCGGTGACCTCAGTGACTAGAAATTTTTGTTTGTTTATTTTCGTTTGGAGGGCTTGACTAGGGAGGAATGGAGCTTGTTGTCGTTCCTCATTGATTGGGAGGAGTCTATATACCACTCAGGACTAGCTCTATCTAGCGTGATTTGCAGAAACACAGTGAGAGGGAGTATTTCCTTAAGTCCGGTCGTGGCCAACGCAGTAAGCGTTGCCATCTAGTGACGATAGAAGGAAGTCAATCGGTCATAGTTGTCCGCGACGTGTGGTCGGTAAAACGGGAACTTATGCTGCATGGAAATGATGGAAGACTTAGAGACGAAGTTTGAGGAGGCTATAAGAACGCTTATTGAAGTTACAGAAAAAAGTGGAAACCTTAGAAATGATCTAAAACAGAATATTGTAGTATCAGTTAAAACCATAAGAAATGTGTACAACTCTCTCCCTACAAGATGTGAGGAAACAAACAGCGCTCTGGCGGCAAAATGCAAAGCTCTGGCTGAAGCCGAGAAGAAGATGGCAGACTTCAACCGGAGGGTAGAGACACCTGTTAGCCAGACAATGAAACCAAGCTTCTCACAGGTTATTCTTGGTGAGAAAAACCAGCATGAAAATAAAGCTTTTAAGCTCTTTGTGAAATCAAAAAATAATCAGAGCTCAGAATATATGAAGACTCTGATCAAAGCCAAAGTCAAACCCATGGAGCTGAAAATAGGAGTTAGTTCATTTAAGAGCTTAAGAAACGGTCAACTGCTTATTGAAACACAAAGTAAAAGTGAAATTGAAACCATATGCAGTCACATAAATAATAATTGCGGACAAGAATTAGTTGCAAACACCAACAAGCTTCGGAACCCAAGAATAATTGTTTATAACATTCCAGAAGAGGTAACAATGGAGAACGCTGTAGAAACTATCATCGGGCAAAATTCAGAACTTAACTTGGATGCAACAAAAATAGTCCCTAAATTCATATATGAAAATAGAAAGAAAACAAGAAACCTGGTTATAGAGGTGAGTTCAGACACAAGAAAGCTTTTAGCCAATAAGAAAATTAAGCTTTGCTGGAACATGTGTAACAATGAAGACTACATCAAAATCAACAGATGTTTCAAATGCAGTAAATTTAACCACCGTGCTGCAGACTGCAAAGGAGTCCTGACATGTCCTCTCTGCTCAGAGAACCATGCAAGAAGAGATTGTAGAGCTGAACAATTCAAGTGTGTTAATTGCATAAATTATAAGAAATACAATGCAAACGCACAGATAGACGAACACCATTCGTCCTTGGACCGAAATTGTCATTGTTACAAAGTCATGATAGAGAAATACAAAGCCAACACAGACTACTAGCAAGGCCAGCTACAGTACAGTAATGAACTCATTAGACTTACACTGTTTACAGGTTAACCTGAAACATTCAAGGATCGCTACCAACAACCTAGTACAAACAATTGTAGAATACAATGTAGATCTTGCCCTAATACAAGAACCATATGTCGTAAACGACAGGATTGCTGCTATTCCCAAAAGTTTAAAAATATACTCAGCTGGAGATGGAAGAAAGCGGGCCTTAGTACTCTCAAATACAACAAGAGTAGATATACTAATGATAAATCAACTGTCAGATGAAGACTGCGTCGTTTTAGAAATAAGGACTCCATACCAGAATTTGATTATTGCATCAATGTATTTCGACATCAGCAGGGACATTAATTTAGACATCAGAAAATTAGAAAATATTGTAAACTACACTCGCGGAAGAAAACTAGTAATCGCTGGAGACACTAATGCAAGAAGTACTACATGGCATGACAGAATTTGCAATCAAAGAGGAAAGCTACTGGAAGAATTCATAATAACGAACAATTTGTACATAATTAATGAAGACACGGCGACTACAACATTTGAAACGGAGAGAGGTAGTAGCTGCATTGACCTTACAATAGCTAACCACCCTAGCCTTTCCCAAATAACGGACTGGAAGTGTGGAGAACAGGAAAGCTTTTCTGACCATGCAATAATCACCTTTAATATAGGAAAAGCTAATCTGCTCAAGAAACAAGAGGAATTCACGAGGAAAAGATATATCGCAAAGAAGGAAGAAAACTACGAACAATTTAACAATACCCTACTCTCTGAATTGACGAAGGAATTTAAATGCGCAACCAAAGAAATCAAACAAAAAGAAATAGAAAATGAAATCTGCAAAAGAATTAAACTCTTACCTGATGCCGAAGAGGTCACGGGGAAATTCCACTCGTGTATCATAACAGCTTGTGACAACGCCTTTTATAAATCTACGTCGAAGAGAAAGCCAACAATGGGAAAAACAGTTCCATGGTGGAACGATCAACTAACAATATTAAGGAAAAGAGTAAATGCCCTACGAAGAAGATACCAGAGAACAATGAATAATGAAGAGCTCCGAAGAGAAAGAAAACTACTGTACACGGAAGGAAAACGTGAATATCAGTCGTTGTTACAAAAAGAAAAGTTTAATTCTTGGAAAAAATATTGCACCATTGAAGATGGAAGTAACCCGTGGCACGCAGCGTATAAGTTGGCTGCAGGAAAGACAAGAACCCAAGCTATCCTAACAACTATTCAGAAAACAGATGGTACCTACACAAGCGATATGGACGAAACTATTTCGCATATGCTGAACCACTTCACTCCCGAAGACGAAATAGAAAATGACACAGTACAACAGCAAGAGCTACGAAGACAACAAGAGGAACCAATACAGACTACAGATGACAAGGAATTTACACAAGAAGAAATATCCTTCATAATTCAGAAGTTTACCTCCGAGAAAGCACCGGGAGAAGACGGCATAACGAAAAACATCATAATGAGAGTCTTCGATTTGGTTCCAACAGCAATAACGGCCATGTACAATAAATGTTTGAAACAAGGATGCTTTCCAAAAATATGGAAAACATCGCAAATAATCCCTATAGTAAAACCAGGGAAGGAAGATAGCCAAGAGGTGACAAAGTTTAGACCAATAAGTCTATTAAATATAGAAGGAAAAATCTTGGAAAAGTTAATGATAGACAGAATAAACCATCACATATATACAAACAATCTACTGAATACAAACCAATTCGGATTCATACCACAAAAAAGCACCATTGACGCAGCGCTAGCAGTTAAATCGTTCATAAAAGAAAATTTAGACAGGAAAAATAGTGTAATATTTACTAGCTTGGACGTGAAGGGAGCCTTCGATGCTGCTTGGTGGCCCGGCATTCTCCACAATTTGAGAAATCTACAATGCCCAAAAAATTTGTATTATTTGGTCAAACACTACTTCAATGAAAGAATAGCCACACTTTCAATCAATAACTGCAAAGCAGAAAAAGAGGTAACAAAAGGCTGCCCTCAGGGATCTTGTTGTGGTCCAGGTCTATGGAATATCTTATACAACTCCTTACTTAACTTAAAATACTCGAAACACAGTAAAGCAATAGCTTTCGCAGATGATCTAGCTCTGTTAACTACAGGCAAAACAATGGAAGAAGCAGAAATGTACGCGAATACTGACTTGAAGCTAATAGAAGGATGGTCTAAACAATATAAAATCCAGTTCAACAGCAGCAAATCAAAAGCTATGCTGATATCTAAGAAGAGAAAAGAAGAAAATAGTAAAATATGCATATATCTAAACAACAAGACAATAGAGCAAGTGAAACAAGTAAAATATCTCGGGATATTATTCGATGAAAAAATGAACTTTGGTATTCACATAAAACAAGCAACTGAAAAGTGTGTAAAGCTGATAAACGCTTTAGCGAAGTCTGCTAAGCTGAACTGGGGTCTCGGACAACAAGCCTTACGAACAATCTATAAAGGTGCTGTACTTCCGATGCTATTATACGGCGTTCAAGTGTGGGAAGAAGCAATCCTAAAGAGGAAGAACATGATAAAATACCAGCGTGTGCAAAGATTAATGAATATTAGAATTTCAAAAGCCTACCGAACTGTGTCTTATGAAGCGTCCTGCATTTTAGCAGCAGTAACACCAATCGATATAAAAATTAAAGAAGTGCTGGATATATATAAAGAAACACATATGACAAATGAAAACGAAATACAGAGAACTATCGAAGAAGCCCCCAAACCAACTGAGTGGCCCCATCCTGCAAACAGAGTCATTGTTCAAGAGGCACAAGCAAACATAGCATACAATATAGAAATCTTCACTGAAGGGTCAAAAATAGATGGGAAAGTCGGCGCTGCAGCAGTCATCTTCCAAAATGGGGAACTGATAGAAATATTAAAATACAAACTCGGCTTGCACTGCTCCAATAATCAAGCGGAACAGATCGCGATATTACGTGCCCTAGTGGCAATAGAAGACAATAAAAAAATAGAGGACGACAAGAGACTGGTGTTAGTTAATACAGATAGCAAAATTACAATAGACCTCCTTAAGAACGGTAAAATAAAAAATGAAATAATTGAACGAATAAAAGAAAAAATTAAATACCTCCAAGACAATGGCTGGACTATCCACATAAAGTGGGTTAAGGCGCATGCTGGGCTATATGAAAATGAAATGGCCGATCAATTAGCAAAGAAAGCTGCGAAGGAAGACACCGGGGAAGTTATTTACAGCAAGATCCCGAAAAGCCATGTTGTCAAGGAAGCCGAGGAGAGAGGATTGCGGATCTGGCAAGAGCAATGGAAGAATACGACAAAAGGAACTACTACCAGAATGTTTTTCCCTTCAGTGATGGAACGTCTAAAGCTGAGGGTTCCACTAAACGGACAGATAACAGCCATATTAACAGGTCACGGGAAGACAAGAGAATATTATACAAGATTTAAAATACAGGAAAGTGCACTGTGTAAATGTGAACAAGAAGATCAAACTGTGAATCACTTAATATTTGAATGTACTCTCCTAAACAGCGAAAGACAAGAACTAAAACAAAACATAAGATTAAAAGGTGGACAGTGGCCAGTAACAAATTACGAACTAGTTAAACATTACCTCCAAGACTTTACAAGATTCTTAAACAAAATAGATTTTGAAAAATTATAATAAATTGTAAGAGTAATTAGAAATAAGTTAACTGTTAAGAAGTAGAAATAATTAGCTTAATTAGGTAATTAGGATATAATCAAAAAAAAATAATATACAAGTTCTAGTTATAAGATAATACCAACTGTAAATAATGTACAATAACACATGTATTATTACTTTGTAATGGGGCATGTGGACTATGCTAATAAATAAATAAATAAATAAATGGAGTAATACTGGAGTGATGCATGTGAGCAGAGCTTCGATTCTGAGTTTCCTGTTGAATGATTTTTCCGGGAATATGAATTTAAGCAGGTCTTTCATGCTTGTGCTATTCTTTTCTTGGTTGTCTTGTTCATGTTGAATAGAGTAACAAGTTGGCCTAGACAGGCCTATACATATTTTTCTACCTACTCCAGCTTGGTATGATTGGGTCCATTGGCTTGTTGGCTATTGATTTAGTTTTATTGTAGTTCGAAAGACCTATAGTTTTGCTGGTCGTGTTTATGGCTTTAACAAAATCTTGAATGGCTTTAACAATCAAAGATTGTACATAGGATAGCACCTTATTTTGAACTTATATGACGCAAAAAAATTGTATTTCTCCAACGTCCAATTCATGGTTTGGGTCGATTTACGTAGTTTACGCTATGGAAAACATATAACTATTCAACTCTAATCTTAACATTCGTACTGTCAGTGACAGGTACAATTAGTAGGACTGCTATGGCAGGGATTCATTAGGGTTATGCAGTAGTTAGTATCGGTCTTTCGGCTTTCGACCCGGACGACTCTGTTGTGGTTCAATTAGGATTAGAACCCTTTCCACTGTTAGGTCATTCAGGCCTAATAAAATTCAGTATTATTATGTTATGGTAATAGGCAAGGTTCAACTGGCCATTCATCTTTATATATAGGCTATATATTACTAGCTGAAAAGGCCTGGCGTCGCCCGGGCTTTGTATTTTGTAATTTGAAATTAACTAATGGATGACTTCGATTTTGAAGTTCTAGGTCCTCATATAATATGTATCTAGAACTTGAAATGAAGAAAAAGACTTATCACACTCAAACTATTCCCTCAGAAAACGCTAGATATAGCTTTGCTTCTACCCACCATGCCTGGGAGGGATATATTAACTTATATTCCTTTGACAAGAAGTAGTATAATACTAGTAATAACTGCGCAAACTTAGATATTAACTTTAATATGGTTTAGTTTTTCTTCCAACAACATAAATGATAAATATAAACAATAAATATAGAAAACAATTTGAATGTTTACGGTCAGTATCAAGAAATATGTATACCAAACTGCAAGAAAACAGGGTAAAAGTTTTGTGCAAGGAGCATTTTGAATATGAAAAATTGTTTTTAAAAAGTTATTTTTTATAATCTTTCTTTCTTTAGTATCAAGTAGCCTATATGTGGATACATCTAACAATTTTCAATGCGTTTTAAAAACCGCGAAAGAAAACCCTCAGACTTGCTCAATATCAAAATAGCCACGTCCCATGAAAAACAAATCTCAGGAAGTCCTTCATCTGGAATAAAATTGCTCCCTAGTTTTTATCTCGTTTTTCACCAGTCAGATTATTCTTTGAACTGAGAAACACCCTCAATAGCAATAGTTACAAGATGTTGCATGCAGATATTAAGGAATTCACTGACAAGTTAGAAAGTACTTTGTTTACAATGCAGGAATGGTTGCAACTCTGGAGTAGGTATTCTGGAAGTGTGTGTATGTCATGGTGGTTCCCTCCGCTCAACTTCCGACGCCGATGCGTAGCGTCATGGCGATTGGTTGTACGCATTACGTGATGTCGCATCCTACACGCAGTCGCACGCACACATCGATCTACTAGTGACATCGCAGTCACCAGTGTTTTCATTCCACACGTCTGCTGCTAAAATGCTATCTCCTTTATGCTGACAAATAAAGAAAAGACTTCTTGAAGCTGCGGAATTGCAAAGCTCTTCACGCACAATGATAACCAGCACGTAACCCAGTAGCAAAATAAAGTGTGTATCTTCCTAGTGTTAGCTTCCCTAAAGTAATCAAATCTACTTCTAGTCCAGTAGCCATGAACGTCGATATTATTTTTCTAATATCTTCATCATACATAGGCCTATAACAACCCTGGCTGTAACAACCATTTCAACGACAAAGAGGTCTAAATAATACTTTTCACTTTCAACATTACAACTTATTCTGTTTCCCTTCTTTCACTATTGAAAGTTGTTTATCAGTGAAATGGTTGTTACAGCCAGGGTTGTTATAAGCCTATGGATGATGAAGATATTAAAAAAATAATATCGATGTACATAGCTACTGCACTAGAAGTAGATTTGATTGTTTTAGGGAAGCTAACACTAGGAAGATAATTGACAAAGACCCTTAAGGATGGGAGTAATCCTTATAATAAACTGCCCGTATTTATTAAGAGTGTTAGAGATAATAAATTCAATAAAAGAATTAAGGAATATCTAGTAAGTAAGGCTTTGTACAGACTAGAAGAACTGTAAAAGTAATTATCACTCATTGTTAAGAATAATTTCACAGTTGGATAACTTGTACCTGTATTTTTATGCTCTTGTTGCTTCTATAAGTTATATCTATTTATATAAACCATTGTATCTTATACTTTGACAATGTCTGATAGCTGTAAAGCTCTACTGACAATAAAATGTATTATTATTATATCATAATTTAATGCTCTGTTTGATGTATGATTCCAATTGAAGTGGCATATGCAAGAATATAATAATTTCAATTTAAAGTATGAGTTATTTTATTTTCAGAATAGGGAAATCCTTCAAATTGTCGGCAGAAAGGGCAGAACGTTATTCTATCTTTAAAAAATTTGACTATCGGTAAAGAGCATCGGAACACCCAATCAACAGTGGCATTGCGTATATATTTAAAATGTTCCTATGGAAGTCTCTTGATAAAGTAGAACGATTAGTTCATATTAACGTTGTGTGCCCATTATAATTCAACCTATGAAACATGTGCCTTCATGCCATACGTAGACTATAATTTATTTAAGTAAAGTTATGAACTTACGAAATAAAATTAATGAAAGTTATTAATTTAAGGTTTAGGCCTACAAAGCCTTTTTCCAATAATTTTTACTTTCTCACATATACGTAGTATGGAGAAAGTATTATGACCGTGACAAAAAATCCAAATTGAGATAACACCGAGGAAACATGTTTCACGATGAACATTATAGGAGAAGAATTCCTCTGACACTGGAATCCAAACCAGACGGAATCTCTCTCCTACGACTGATTACCTTGTCCCTGTGAATTGAACTGTTGCTAGCTGAGTTGGTAGAGCAGCGGCACGAAAATTCGAAGATCATGTATTCGAACCCCAGCGCCAGATGAATGTTTCTCTTATAATATTGTAGAAACAAAGTAATGTCCAACATAAACAACGTTCATGAATACATTCCCATGTTTCATGATGCCTAGAAGCCAAAGAAAACAATTTGGAATGATACGTGTCCATCTGCCTGTCTATCCGTCTGTGGACAAGCGCAGCGGGTAAACGGTTCATTGTATTTACTTCTGGTTTTGAATTAAGGATTTTATTATAAATTTACCGAACCACCTAGAATTTGGTTTTTATAAATGAAACATTTATTATTGTATCTCCAAGTGTTTATGAACCCTATTTTGCCAGAAAAGGCATGTTAGGGTTATAGCTTACACAACAATATATACAGAAAAAAAAATACAGAATATGAATTACATATGGTTGTGAATATATGTTAGATACTGCATAAAACGATCATAATAACATTGCTTCATGAAAATTTTTTGACACATGGAAATTTCGTCACAATCTTCAAAAAGCAAATTTAGCTGTAGTCTTTTTGTTTCGAACATAGGACAATCGAACAAAACATGTTTTACAGTTAGTATGGATTCCTGACACTTACAATTATAACCATTATCTGAAATAATGTGAAATCGTAAAAATAACTCCCAAATTTTCCATGGCCTGTCATAAATTGTGTTAAAATAAAATTTGGTGTAAATATTTTAACATTTAGCCGAAAGTGCACTGTAGGGAAGAAAAGTTCTTTAGTCAAGGCGCCATTTGTACTTTTTATCCAAATGTCATTCCAACAATTAAAGATGTATTGTAACATTTTGTTTTTAACGTAAGATATGGGGCTCTTGGAATATGAATAACGTAGACCGGAGGATGCTGCTGATTTAGCTAATGTGTCCGCACGTTCGTTACCAACATGTCCCTGGTGTCCACGTATCCAGCACAAACACAAATGTTTAGTGTGGTTTATAATATAAATGAAACATTAAAAGAACTTTTCATGAAATTATTTTTCAAAAATTTTATTTTAAAATAATGACTCCAACGATTTTTATTAAAATGTAAATTTCAAAACATCTATGTTTTGCTAATAAAATTACTTAGGGGGTATTTTATTCGTATCCATTTTCGATTATTCTAGGCTATCTCCATTACAGTAGGAGATACACAGTCAACTTGTAGAGAAAATTAAAATGAACATTTTTTTATTAAAATACATTTATTTATAAAATTAATAGTCTATGTGTTTTCGAGATAAAAACGAGATAAGTATGTCAGTACCACTGCCTTCTAGTGTCAGTACACATTATTTAAAATAGGAACGATATTCTTTTGTTTCCTATAGTCGCAAGAAAATTATAATTAACTTATTGTTGTGAAATGCAGTATACCTCAGTTGTAACGAACACACTAAAACCAATGAGAGCGAGGTGGTATAGGCAAGAAGTCTTGTGTTCAAATATCAAACCTTGTGGCCAGCCATTGTTTCCTCATTCGCAAAAGCAAACGCAGGATTTGTTTTGTTATAATCTTGTACTGGAATTGTGGATTCAAAACCTTAAGCCAACAAAATTTGTTGAAATTTTATTATTAGGTGAGTAACTATAGAAATCAGCAATAATTTATATCAAAATAAAACCATAATGAATAGTTTGTTCAGTGGTAATTTTGTAATACGGCAGTCTTACAGACTCCTCAATTATTTTCATCTTCACACCCGAAAGAGCTTTTACCTTTTGCCAAGTTGTCACAGAACATCTTTACTAAATTTTGGTAAAGATATGGAAAGTGTTTACATAGCATACGAACATATTAATATTACTTAATTTTCGTATGGTATACTGGTAATTGTTTGTTTGTTTTTTCATGGAACCCTAATTCAGTTTATAAACAAAGTTTTTTTTCTTTTTTATAAACATGTTTAAAATCGGTCTCTTAGAGATCTCTTGGTAAAATCACATGTAACGAAAAAGGTAACAAAAATTGTTAATCTATTTTGTAGTGGGTAACATGCTAAAACCATTATAATTTATAATGTTACATGTAACAAAAATGCTACATAAGAGACCATCTGCTAAAATCGAAAGTATTACATCAGTCTTTAGGTGGTCACTCGCTAAAACTGAATGTAGCGTTACATATAACAAAAAGGCTGTGTCTTTAAATTTGATAGCGAACACGTAGCGTGTCTAAACATACAGAATCTAGAAATGGAGTGAAGATACTCGGGGAGCAAGATACTCATGGTGGAATGTATCCTTTTCCGTAGGGGGCACCTGGATTTAGGCAGTATTCACAAAACTCGGGGCAACAATAGCCTACCCATATTTTTTAATTAAATAGTAGATATAAATGGCTTAGCAGAATATTTAATAACCCTTTGAATAAGACGAGACTAATTTCTTTAACAATGTGTGATGAACTTTTAAATTATTCATGGGAACTGACAAAGACTTCACGAATAGTGCCCATAGCACCTACCGCCTTCTCACTCGGAGGCTATATTTTATTTAAAACTAAAATAGTTTTCAATGGACCATGCTATTAAAATCTTGCTTATATTTTTACCTGTTTTCGACGAGAGAATTGTTGGTCTTCTGGTGTTCAGTGGCCTCGGTCTGCACCAAGACCGCTCTTCACCTCTAAAAAGAGGCCCCTATCTACGCTCCCTTCTAAGTACTACTTTCGTTAATACCTTGAGGTGTCCAGCAGTATTAGAAATGGAGCATACACAGACTACACTTCATAATTCCATGCCAAAGCACACAATTATGAAGTGAAGATCTGAATCTTGGTGTTGTCTTCCTCTGCTTGTTCTTGATTTAGAAAAGTTTTTTCTTGATGTCACAAACACTAAATAAAAACACACTATCTCCTGGTCTTCTTGTTTCTTGATATAGCAAAGTTTGTACACATATCACTATTATACACCGATAAGCACCGAAGAAGTAAAACTTACTGGGTACTCCATGATGGCTTCAACAATATCTGCAATTAGAGAAATATTTTGTGTATAGGCTACCAACCGTATATGCAAAGAAAAAGAGGTAAAATGTTCAATATTAGATGTCCAGAAAATCCATGTGAAAATTTCCCACATTCAATGATGTTTTGGTATTTTGTTAGGCTGTTGAAATTAAGTACCTAACGACCTAACAAAATATGCACAGAAAACAGCAAAAACAGTTTTTAATACGAACGTAAATATTTCCATTGTCAAACCACTTTCGATGAATAAGATGTCAGGGGATGGTATTATTTACCGACTTCTACATAGCCTACTCGCTACCCATCACTTAATACCTGCCTTTGAGTGAAGCTGAGACAACTGAATACGCACTCCATGCAATACTGTCTCTTATTCTACATAAATATGTGAAGTAAGAATATGATATTGCCCATGCCCAGGGTATAGAAAGTTATATGAGTGCATCACATCAGATTTTTAAAATTTAAAACTTTATATAACAATGATTCTCGCTTGTAAGCTTCCACTGGGAATAGGATTAAATTTGTTAGTAGTTTTTTTTCTATTTTCTGTGATTACAAATTGTCCTATGGGTTCATGTGGTAATTTTTGTCGTGATATCAGACACAGTTCAATTCGAGGGGTCTGTTATGTGTCACGGGGAAGAGGGAGGTACGGTAAAAAGGTTCAGTGCCATAGTGTTTCACCGTCTTGGAGTTGTCCCCTTCTCCCGATAAGCTTCGCTTCACTTGAAAGGCTGCAGTTATCACAACTGAACACAACTGAAGAGGGATCGGTTTTTCTGGAAAGTAGTGTGTTACCAAAAATAGAAAACACCCACCACAGATTTAAAAAAACATACAGAATTTTTGGGAAGCAGGTCCAGAATGTTGTACTTTGATAGCGAAGGACCCTAACAGTTAGGCTTACATGATTCAAAATAAAAATAATTAAGTAACGGTAGGCTATATGATAATTTAACTGGAAATGCTATATTTTGCAGGTAGGTTGGATGATCTATTTGCCGTGAGTTCATAACTCTGGTTACATCAGCCGTGTAAACCACGATAGTACGCCTAGCAAACTTCACCGGATGAAGGTATAATTGGTTGCATAAATCTTTTCATTATAAAATATGAGGATTTGAACTTCTAGTCATCAGAGTAAAAGTAAGCGTGTTAAATATTCTTGTTTCAAAGAAATGATTAGGGTGCAGATTTTGCATATTTGTATGTCTTTCCCTCCATAACTTGAGCAAATGCATACATAGCATTAACTCATTTCTTGCTGCTTGAGATCGCTATGTAAGATTTTTGTTGTGCATATTTAAGCAAATTTCCTCAATAGAGTACATGGATACCTTAAGAGCATATATTTGCATGCATGTAAAATCTTAATACAAAATAAGATGTTGTAACATGTAATATTTATTTTGTGTGTATGTGTGTGTGCTTTTTTAATACAAATCATAAGCTTTCAAAGTTGTTGACTCCTCTCTAGACCTAAAGACCACCAAGATGGGTACCTCTAAAATACTCGTATATCAATTACCGTATAAAGATCACATTGCCATACATCGTCTTCGATTCCTTCCCTCTTACCTCACCATCTATTTCCTTTTACTAGCGCAGAAACTTCACAGTTTGGAAACTCATGCACATTTACATTTATTTATATAATTAGTTTATTATTGTTTGTTTGACTTGTTATCTCTTTTAATACATAATCCTGACAACTTTTCGATAATGTATGAAACGCGAATCTAATTTATTCCTTTAAAGTTTTCCCAATAAAACCACCACAAGTGTAACAAAGTATGCTATCTTTATTTTGATATTACTGACCTTTCCTGTTGATGCAAGTTGTAACAAGGAGTTTTTCATAAGTAGCTTATCGCTAAGGCCTAAATAGGCCTACATTGTGTAAGGATAAATTCTGTGTTTATCATACACTTTACAAGCTATGTGCTGTCTCATATATTAGGCATTCAGTCCTAACAGCACATTCAAGCTTCTGGCCTTGTAAAATTTAAAGATGGTCATAGTGACACTCAGTTGCTCAGAACATCTTCCGGACTGGATAGAGAACAGCTAACACAATGAGCAGGCCCAAAATTGATTTATTGTGTGTTATTCCGTATATTATATTAAATTTTAATTTTGCTTCTTTCTTTTTCGTCATTTTAATACTCATTTAGGTCAAACTATTGTATCCCATAGGATACATTATTAATTTAAGGATTAAAGCAATTAAAATGGACAGGAAAAACCACTGGTATAAAAACTACCTAGGTATATTGCTATATAAAACCAAAGAGTGATTTATAAATTTATTCCTGTAAATGTTTTGAACAATAAATAAGCAGCACTGACAAAATACCTCGCACTATACTCTACTCCGAAGTATACAATTTTACGAGAGAGAATTAAATGAAAAACGCAATTAATTTTTTCTCACTATTTTACTGCAGGAAGAATGTTTGCTTGTACATTCTTTTTCTACTTAGTCCCCTCCTAGTTCAACGCACCTAAGCCATCGTATAGGAAGTGCTTCGATACCGCGTGAGAAAAATTATTTTGGTTGACGCTGTAGCCACTCATTCACCGCCGATTGGATGTCTTCAACAGACATGAACTTCTGTCCTCCAAGGTGCTCCTTTAACGGACCAAATATGTGGAAATCCTATAGTGCCATAGCGAAGGAGGTTTCCGGGTGCAGGTGTTTTCCTTCAACATGATAACGCCCGTCCTCATGCTCCTCGTGCAACAATGAAAACCGTCGACGACATCCGCCATAATCAGATTTCCACATCTTTGGTTCATTAAAGGAGCACCTTGGAGGGCAGAAGTTCAAGTCTGATGAAGACGTCAAATCGGCGGTGCACGAGTGGCTACAGCGTCAACCAAAAGAATTTTTCTCACGCGGTATCGAAGCACTTCCTATCCGATGGCTTAAGTGTGTTGAACTAGGAGGGGACTAAGTAGAAAAATAATGTACAAGCAAACATTCTTCCTGCAGTAAAATAGTGGGAAAAAATTAATTGCGGCTTTCATTTGATTCTCTCTCGTAATATCTGGCAATTCGTTCTTAAATAACATCCGTTATAGAAAAAATAAACTTTCACGATTGTGAATGCAATGTGCATCATTGCATATCTGACAATATCAATGCCGAGTCTTATTAGTCATA
The DNA here is from genome assembly GCA_964059195.1 of Ectobius pallidus. NCBI lineage: Eukaryota > Metazoa > Arthropoda > Insecta > Blattodea > Ectobiidae > Ectobius > Ectobius pallidus. The sequence goes on along the minus strand of CAXKWD010000002.1, from coordinate 103,976,456 downwards.
ATTCAATGCTTCTGAGTGCATAAGAGAGTGAGTTCTTTATGGGAATGCCAATAAATTGCATTCTTACTCATTTTAACCTTAATACATGCTACTATATAAATATATTTCTCAATAGTGAATAATTTTCCTCCATGTCATCTTCCGACTTCTCACTTGGGTCTCACCATTGGTTATGCAACACGCAGACTCTTCTTACCAGCATCGATTGGCACGCAGACGCATTCTAGATCAGCGTGCCATCTGAAGCGAAACGCTGAAACCATCCCATGAACGTTTCTTGGGATATTGTTTCATTTTTAACAATTATTGTTGATTCGAACAAAAACTCCATAGTTGAGTACAAACCGTGATTCACTTTACATCTTAAGCAGTGTGCAGTATTCCTAAATTCAATAATCATATTATTGTTGGCAATAATAATAATAACAATAATAAACAATTTTTATAAAGAGCATTTTTCCTATAGGCCTACCATTGTCTCTGTCTATCTATCTAGTTCAATGGTTCCCAATCTGGGGGCGCCCCCCCCCCCCAGGGGAGCTTTTAACAGTCTTGGGAAGGGAGGCAGATCGATTTAGAATTAGTAAAAAAAATTACATATGCTCGAAGAAAATGTAATTCTTTTAAAATCAACCGCTGCTATATACTACATATACATATATAACACTGAAACAGTCTCGATCATGCAGATCGACATAATGATATTGAGTTCAAACTTGTACAAAAAGCCTTGGTAGTTCATCTTCGCTTTCAACTAGAAGAACTGCACTTCGCCTTTTTCTTAGCGGACAATATTATTTAAATTATTGATGTTCATTCTATATCTACTCGCGTTTTTCACGCTTATTATTTCACTCAATGTTAAATTAAAAATAGTTACCACTAAATCTACTTTTTTTTCTGAAAACCGATCAACAATTTTGTTTGGACTCTGAAAATTCATAGGACCATACATCATGAGCTTAGTTACGTTGAAGCAGTCTGAATGCAAATTATGAAGTTATGTGTTCCAATAGACTATAAGCGGCCATTCACTACTGCCATTGATGTCAAATATTTAAAAGGCTAGAGCGTCAATCAAATATTATTTAATGTAAATAGGCTAAGCTGTATAAGTCTAGTTATTGATAATTTAAGCTCCTCAAATTCTTAATTATAAATTAATGTGAGTATTTATATAGATTACTCTCTTCTGAAATATCCTTATGTGTTGCGTATCTTGGATAGGTAAGATTTTTTTTTAACTTCAACGTTAATTAACTGATGAACAAAATGTTAGGGGAAAGTGTAAATGTTAACACTTAAAATAGATATTGACACTTTTGAGGGAGTTTTTATATTCATGTTTTGTTTATATTTTATATTTACATTTTATTTATTATGAATTCTGCTTTTATTAAGTTACAATAACCCAATTACTCTAACATAATCACACCCAAAATTGGTTATAAGAAGCGGACAAGGAATGTCTTATATGCGATAATCCCTTAAGATAATTATTGTTGACCTACTATACACCTTCGTAAATTTACGGCACGTAAAAGAACTCCAAGCCTAAATTAGAGCCTCTGGACAAAATTTCTCGGCTCTTTCACGTCGAAGTAATACCTTAGTTTCCTGAGGGGGGTTGAGAGGCGATGGGCTTACCACCTGTCCCTCTGCCCTCTCTCGGAAAATAAGCGTAACAAAAAGTCATATAGGTAACAGAAACCTCCACTTAAAGGCCCCTTCGCCTCAACATAGGGGCTATAGGGTTCCAGACAGACAGACAGACAGAGACTATACACCTTAACTAACATGCACTTAATATAAATAGAATAAGTGAAAATATCTTACATAATAACTACAGTCGGTTTCATTGTGTACTTATTTTTAAAATTTGTTAAAATAATATATTTAAATAAGTTTCTGCAGAATACAGGGTTGCTGACATAGAGTGGCAATAACTGATACAACTTTAAACATGTGTTAGAATTCTTTATTTAAATGAACATCTGTGAAATACAGCATTGCTGACATAGAGTGGCAATATATCATCACTTCACTGTCAACAAATTAGGCAGAACTTCCACCATATTATGGATTAACATTAGGTATACATTGGCAATTGAAATTGTGTGTCTTCTTATAAGAACCCAATCGCATATGCATAGAATAAATTGTAAACATATTTTTAAAAAATATACGCTCACTACAGCTCAGCAAAGGAAAGTTGGGAATTATGCGACACTGTTGAACACCAATAGCAAAATCATCAACCGGTTTTAAGATTGAATTGAAGGGAGTCAGGGAAGTTAGTTCTAACTTGCACAAACTTCATTTCAGATATTACATTTTTAAAGTTTGCTCAAATTTGCAATTCTTATTTTTATCTTTGTGTGTGTGTGTGTGTGTGTTTAAACATATTGTGTGACGTGGGGAACATATCATATGAAATATTTTGAATTGTTTCTCCATAGTTTCTCCATGTTCTTTCTACGTGCTGGAAATAGCAAATAAATTAAACATTTCAAACGAAATTGTCTAATAGGTGATGTCTTTATTTTTTTAGTTGGTGCCATCGAATTGTTTTATTGTTATCTTTACTTCAATTCTTCATGTCACACTTCATTTATATGTTTGGCGGTTTATTTCTCATGTTAACATTTCACATCAAAAGACGTTTGCCACACTCGTTCTTTGAACAGCCGATGCTTTGAAAATGAACATCTAGGAGGCGTGTTTCGTATATAAAAATCAATACTCTTTTAGCCTGGAGCTCGTACCATTTTGCAAATGAAGGAGGAAGAATCATGTTATAGGTTAGTATTGTTACAAATTAAGAGTTACATAGTCCAAAAGAGTTCATTATCCATAAGGAACATGTAGTACGCGAATGAATGGAGGGTGATATGACGAGGATGAATGATTGGGCGAGGGAGTTACATAAAGCATCACGACCATTACGTAGTTTGCGAACAATGCAATGGGTCCGGAACTCGTAAGAACAGCCCGCCGCTAGGGAAATTGTTGGACACAATTTAACGAGCTGTGGCTAGTGTTTTGAGGGAGAGAATATACTTCGCTCCCTTTCCTTCCTCTCTTTGTTAACCCCTACACACCCGGGGTTATCCTAGCATTGAAACTAATGCAAATCGAAACACATTGTATTTGTTGTTCGGTACATTCTGGAAGCTTCAGCTGAAAGTTTTTTTTTTTTTTCTTCACACCTCGGGGTGATTAAAAAAAATCAATGTGCAGTGTATAACGTACAATGAGTTCAGCTTGCAGTACACAAAAAAGGAAAAACCTGTCATCTATTTCTGTACCGCAGCCTTCGGTAAGCCCTAGATCCAATTAGTGCTAATAAAGTGAATTTAGGGTCTGATACTTATAATAACATATTTTATTAGGCTTATGTGACCGTCTGCATGGTCTCGTGGTTAGCATCGCTGGCTACGGATCAGCAGGCCCGGGTTCGATCCCAGTACCTCCTCGGATTTTTCTGAGTTAGGGAGGTCTGGAACGGGGTGCACTCAGGTGATACAAACTGAGGAGCTACTTGATTGAGAAGTAGCAGCTCCGGGCACGGAAACCATCATTGGTGGGTGTCGGCATGCTGACCACATGCCCCCAATCCTGCCATCTGCCTCTGGTAGATGACGCAGCGGTCGGATGGTAGGCCAAGTCCCTCGAGGGATGTATCGCCATGGAGTTTAGATTTGGTAGATCTAGTAGATCTAGTAAAACGAGTAGGTTGACAGATGCGATGACGTCATATAATTAAAGGTCGCAAGTTTAAGTTACGTAGACCGCCAAATTCTCAACGGAAATAAATCACAATATTACTCTATTGGAAAGACGTTCAGAAAACTGAGTCTAGCTAGAACGTAGCTCGCACTTTACAAGGATTTTTACAAAATTCTGTATTTTACTGTAGGCTATAGGGTAGCTCAAGTTACTGTATTATTACTAAATAATATTCACTCAAAATTTCACTTTACTGTATAGGTATTGTTCTGGACAAGCGAACTGTACTCAGACCACAATCCACTTACGAAGAATAGCTAATAATAAATTTAATGAACTACTATAAAAAAGTCTAAACATTTCCTAAAGATTTTATCAATTCGTAGGCCCTACTTCTAATAAGTCAGAAAAGAATGTGTAACTAACACAAAAGATATGAAGGTAAAAATGAATATAGAATTATGTTTTTCAACGATTGTATAAAAACTTCTGTAAGTAAAAATGAACACAAAAAGAATGAAGCATCTCTCTCTAAACAATGTTTAAATAATTTAAAATTAATTTACTCATTATCCTTTCTCAAGCTCAAACTTCTAAAATTCCTCATCAGTGCATGTCTTCTAGAAAGACCTAATAGGCTACTGTATCTCATGATCAGTCATTCATTTAAAGCTACACTTTTGAATTTCATTATAAAGAAATTATATTTTTTATGACAATAATATCTGGGCTAGTCTCGGATTGTATTACATCAATTTGAGAGATTCTTTCACTGTTGAATATAATATTTTTCATGATTAACGAAGACATAATATTTTCATAACATTTTATTGATATTTCAAGAACCCACATATTCCAGGCGTGGATCATTAGTCTATTACAGTTAAAGAAAAACCATTTCTAACACACAATTATGCCTTACATCATCAATAAAAATAATTATGGGATATCTTTGAAGCAGTGACGTGGCTCCCCTCTTTGGGTTTTCTTCTACGTTGACTAATATTTTTTATTCGTCGGAAATAATCACCTCATAAAATAGTTTTCAAATTAATTAATAAGAAAACAAAAAGAAAATAATTTGTGTACTCGCCCTATTTCAACTAGAGGATTGTAAAATGCAAATTGAATAGTAGGCCTATTTATATTCTAGACGGCTTGTGTTAAATGCATACTCTAGCCGTGACAACCCACAAGACAGCAGAAAACCGTATTTCAAAGTAAGTTGTAAGCTTGAAACGTGCAGAAGAATATATTTATAAAATTCTTTATCAATTTTTTGTATGTTATTTTCTAATCTTCTTCTCCACTTCATTGTTCCGCTCTCACAGTTGCTCCTTCCATCTTCTCATAAGTCTTCCTAAATTCCTTTTACCCTTTGGTTTATAATCATATGCTGCTTTGGGCAGTCTTGTTGGTGCCATTCTTTCCAGATGTTGCTTCCATTTTTCTTGATATTCTTTGATTTAATCATTTAATGAATATATATTTAATTCTGACCTTATATCTTCATTACGTTTTCTATCTAATTTTGTACAACCTTTGGTTATTCTGAAAAGTTCATCTCTGCAGCCTGTATTCTCCTTTACAGCCTGTTTTTCTCCTTTTTGTTATTATCCAGGTTTCTCATCCATAATTGAACATAGGGACAGCCGTAGTTTTGTAAAAATTTAATCTTGTGTCTTTCCTTCTTTTATTTCTTTGGGTTTTATGAATCGTTCCGCATATCATTTAGAATTTAGATACTTTCACATTTATCTCCATGTCTGTTTTTCTATTTATACTAAAAGTACATCCTAAATAAGTGACACTTGATACTTGCAGTAAAATTTGATCAATCACAATTTTTGTTCTTAGGTGTTCATTTCCCCGAAAGGCTATTATTCTAGTTTTTTTTCTTTAGATATTTTAAAATCATATTCTTTGCATATTTTATTTAATCTATATAATGCATTCTGTAAACTATGTTCATTTTCTTGAACTAAAAAACATCGTCAGCAAATTCTAATCTTTTTTAATCTTTCATCATAAATTTCCTATAATGCAAGGGTGGGCCAGCATTTTAGGCCTATGGGATGGTCCGTTCTTAGTCACTATGAGAAGTTCCAGAAAGTAGAGTCATATCAGTAGCCTTAATGTAGGCCTTAGTTAAGACCGAAAATTGAAATGTACGTAACCTACACAGGTTAGGGTTTCGTGAGTTCTTATCCTTATAGGCCTATATTTTAATATTCCTACAATCAAAAAAACTCCTTCAATGGTACAGCAGATAATTTCTTTGAAAAAGCCTGCATTAATTTATAGATCAATGTGATATTAGTGTAACTATATAATTTTTTTTCCTGGAATGTTACTTCACAAACTCCCTGTTGTTTGATTTTCATTGTAGGTTTAGTCATTAATCAGAGATGGTGCAGCCAATGCTTAGATCAGAGGGGAGAGTGATAATGGAAGGGAAAGGCATATGAACTTTATGGCAGAACGACAAAAATCCTTATTCTATTGGCCATGATTTATGATTCAACGTAATCTATGGGGTTGGGTAAATCCCGAGTGCTCATTGTTCCTCCCCGAACTTCTTTTAAGAGTCATATTGGGGGAGAATCGCGGAAAACATGAACATGAAAGAGACGGTAAAACATATTGACTACATCACATGCAAACAGTGGAAGCTTCCAAAGGCTTTTTTTCAAAACCAATGTCATAGATCTGATGACACCTCTACAGTCCATGTTCTCTTAACTTTTCGTCATATCCGTACACATTTCCCAGTTTAAATATTCCCCAGGTTCTATAACTTTTCTGTGTGAAAAATATGGATTTAAGAAAATGTGTGTCCACAAATTAAACATTATTCCTACGAAAGGAAAGAATAAGATAGGTGATCATTTTTTACCGGAAGGTATGGGTTGTTTAACGTTCTTTAAATCTACGACATGGATCCAACAGCTTTACGTTCTTATTCTTATTATTTATAGGCCTATTACAAAGATGGCAATTTGCGCGCTTGAACGCCAAAAGCCCACGCCCTCAACTAGCCTTTAACAAGTAAGCCTCGAATCTAGTAGGATGACAAACGCTCAACTATTGTTTTGCAGCGTCTTTGAAAAATATTTTTTTTATCTTTATCCTATTTTAAAGATAATACTACACATTCAAACTGTACATAGGCGCTATTATGACCTGTGAAATATTTTTTAGTCTATTAATATCACTTAGATAAACAGATCAATGAATAACGCAGCATTTGTTTCCCTCTGCTTGTACACGTTCGAAGCGGATTGATATAACTGAGAATGTATTAAATGGAAATCTCGAGGAAAATTTCTACAGCAGACACAGACTAGAAGAGTTGGGAGAATGTAAAACTATCTTACCGAGTTAAGATACTTGATATTTTAGTATAACAGACGTGTTTTTACGTATCATAGCCACAGAAATAAACATAAGTATCTGATGTCCAGCGAAATATGCGTAAAAGACTATAGGCCCGCCGATCTATCCTCATGTATGAGTAAAGTAAAAAAAAAAAACATACTATTACGTCGAATTGTGTAGAAACGATCCACTTATCCATTGTAGTCAACGATTGGATGCCAGCTACAGCATGATGTCTATAAAAGTTTTGTCAATGATTTCAGTACAGGAAGCTGCTAAGAGATTAATTTTACCAAAGAAACGATGACTTCCTTTCAACGAAAAGTTACCTTAGGAACAAGCCTTTGAACTAATCAGAAGTATGGACAAAAATGCGGCAGTTTATAGTAAGGTAGAAAATACTGTTACTGACGAAGGATGACCCTCCATGTGATATTACACATTTTTAAGAATTAAAATATGTTTCAACATATTCCGTAATTCATTCTTAGTAGGCCTACCGTACATATTTATGTTAGTTACATATTTTCCAAATTAAGCAAATAAAATTAACATAAAAAATCCTAGTTCTACTCATAAAGGAATTGAATACTCAGTGTCGGTCAGCTGTCGCACTGTATGGAGCTGTGACGTTGGAGCAAATTTGACGCTATGAGAACAGGAAAAGGAATCCTGCTTCGAGCAACTGAAGTCAAGTTGCGCCCTGTATATCATTGTATTCTTGGTGGGCCATTAAGTCCTTCGTTAAATTTTTTTCTCAGTGTATCAAAATGTATACATTATTCCGTAAATTTTAGCCAATGAATACATCCATATATATATATATAGTATAACATGTGTAAATAACATAGTATCCCTGTGCGTAAAACTTTTTTTCTTATATGGACGTCTCCATTCTCAGCTGTAGACCTATGCACGCGAGGAATGATTTTATAAGCTTTTTATAGATAATTTTGCACATTTGTTGCATCAGTATTTAGTAAACATTTAGGCCTGTACAGTATTATTGACAATTTATTATTAGTTTTATTCGTTTATTATTAGTACTAAATTATGAAGCCTATAAAACCATTCCTCGCGTGCATAGGTCTACAGCTCAGAATGGAGACGTCGATATAAGAAAGCAGGGTTTACGCATAGGGATAACGTTCACAGAGAACAAGACTTGCCTATCAGTGATCTAAATTGCCGGATTCTTCAACTCTTCTTCTCTCAAACACAATCACATCAGTAGTGTCATATACGAAAATTAACAGAATGTAAGTAGACACAAACAGATCATGGACTGCCAAATGTCAATTCGGATGGGATAAGAATCCGAATCACTTCTTGATTGAATTAGTGGGCACTCTTTTCTGGCTGAGTAATCTTCATTTCCGCCGCTAGAGGGACGGAAGTAGAAGGAAATGTCTGCAATTTGCTTTATTAGCGAACAACCGCAACTCGTTAATGCGGAAAGTGGTCTGGTAACGATCTGATGGGGTGAAAATCTTCCCCATCAGGCCATCGTCACAACTTGTGTGTATGTTCTCTGCCACATCAACACAGAACTTTACAGCAACTTAAGTTACATTTATATACCATTATAAGGTACAAAGAAACATTTCCTGTTTAAGGTTATATTGAAAATTCACTGTAATATTGATGTAAAAAATCTTAAATAATGATTCTGATCAAGTTTTACCATACACTCAGGTATATTCTTGTAGTAATAGAACCATTAAATATCTATTCCCGATGTACGTATAAAAACAAACTTCGTTATATCTCATAAACATCCAACGCCACCTATTAACACGACAGTATTCAATTGTAAGATTAATTGCCACAGCAGTCGGGAAAAAAGAGCATTCGATGACTTGGACGGAACTCATTTTGGTAGCCATCCTTAATGAAAACACCATTGAAAAAAACCCACTATTTGAACTCACTCTTACGACCTAACTTCCACACACGCTAACACTAAAAATCAGTAGTTACTAAATACTCAACATGGCAACATCTATTTGAATCCACAGTGGAATTCAAGGTTAGTACAGTTATATTAAATCTATTCTAAAATTACAGCGATATTAGTTTTACTCAATAGACGTCTTTTCATGATATATTTGTGGTTTAATTAATTTCTCTCCCTATTGTTCATTTAAAGATTTTTGGACTGAAGATGATACATCATGTATTGAAATGTACATATCCACCAACCTACATATATGAGCGAATGGTTAAATGCCTGCCAATCTCTGTTTAATAACTTCATCTACAAGAAGAGCAAAATAATTTATTATCTACATCATTAGTAAGAATCTAGAATTGGAATCATAACTCATCAAAAATAGGACAAGAGCAATTAATAGTACTTATAAAAAGAAGATTACAAACATAAGAAGTCTAGAAATTTATAACCTATACATAAGAGAACAACCAAAAATCATATACTAGTGATTAACAATTGTAATATGAATATGACATCATTGTATTAATTTTATCACAATCTCCTCAATGAACAATTTTTAACCGTTAGATATATAACCACTTGTATACAGAATATATTGTGAAATACAATATTTTGGATTAAATCACCAGTAGTCAATGTTAAAGTGGTCTAGTGACATCTTATATAATTGACACTGTTTCTTATTACAGAAACTTACTAATATTTTTAAGGTTTTATCTAATTTATATAACTTGTATTAATTTATGACTTATTGCATTTTTTACTCTTCACGTCAAAAATCACAAGATTTAAAGAGATCATAAAGAATTTCTAACGTATTCAAAATCGTAATGATGTAAACGATTTTGAATAGACCTATATTTCTTATTATTACCATATAATCCATTGAACTGTTACAGATAATAACATTTTAATCCTAATTTCTCTTATACTGTATATAGGAATGCTAATACTATACAATTTATAACTTCTTGATCTGGAAATATTAAGTAATAAATTGACATTATATATATGACCTAGAATATCTATTCTGCAAATTTATAGTATCTCATTATAATCTCTACTGTCAACAATACAAAAATAAATACGCATTTCATACATTTAATTGTACAGTTGCTCTTCTAACCTAACATTCTTAACAACAAATTATCTCTTATATATTCCATAATTACTTTCCATTTTTCAGGCATCTTGGTCCTTCGCTCTTAAGTTTTTGAGGGTCTAGGCTAAAATACCTACATATATATATATTCTAATTTGAAGTCGTTCTTTTCTCCTTGGCACCGGACTTTAATCGTGGATGTACATCGAAACTGGAATTTTAGTTTTTTTAAATTATGAATTGTTTTAATTGTTTATGCATTATTTTGGTTAGGTTCATGAGTCTGGTATGTTTTAATCGTTTCATTTGAATTCTTAGGTAGATTTCGAAGAAAAATCTACCTATTGCAATGGATACCACTTCATGATTTTCGAAAAATTCTTTCATATCTTTACGTTTCATGCTCCCCTAAGTACGAAACCACCGCCCGTTCAAAAAAAAATTTGTGATATTTATATATATATATATATCTTTACACGATAGCGGCCGTAATTTTGAAGATATTTGAACCAAATTTTAATATGTTATTTCTAAGCCCAATAGTTCGGAAAAGTTCGTTAATGGGCAAAATTGGCCCAAGGGGGTGGTCGGGGAGGGGGGTGAAATTTTTAAAAATGTATATCTCGGCCCCTATGAAGTATAGAGGTAAACTTTGTTTGAATAAATTAGAGTACTCCCTATGGAGTTCACAGTGACACCAACGATTCGGGGGTTCGAGTGAGGGTGGGGTGGGGGTGGGGGATGAAAATTCGAAACTTTTGAAACCACGTCTTGTGGGGTATCGTTGAAAAGCTCTTGATGAGTACTCTACAAATCAATAAATAGTTTCTTGATAGCTCTCATATGACGCGAGATGTTAATGTTTGAAAATAATAAAACTTAAAAGAATTATTATAATATCATAATTTTGTCTTGTTTAGCGGCTTTGCTAATTTTATTCATTGCTGATCTTGCGCACGGCCTCCCAGAATATTATATCCTATTCTTGTTGTCAAAACAAATGATTGTAGGCTCTTCCTCTTTACTGCAGGTTTGCCATGCCAAGGCTAAAAAAGAAGAGTGCTGCGCAGCGATAATAAATTAAACCAAAAGCACTTTGAAATCTACCTCAGCCTGTAGGCCTGCCTAAAGGGATTTTATACTTTATACCATTATAAGGCAAAACATTACATAAGGAAAACAGAAGCAATATTTCCGATTTAAGGTTACATCTAACTGCAGCTATAGAATTATCATCCGGAGAATCGTTGATACTGTATGCGATAAAATTTGGAACCAATTCAATCTCTTACCTCTTTCTGCATTTCTTTCTTTAATTGATTTGCCTCTTTTTTCACGGGCCTTCTTTCCAATGCCTTTACGGGAGAAGACAAAATACTCGTATCTTTGGATCACATACATTCAGACGGGATATAGAAGGATTCTGTATGTGATCAGTTCGTCTTAGAACCTCCTCCTAAGACAACATAAACATGTTCACACAACGGACAAGGATATTCGGGTAAGTATTAGTCTAAGCTCAATCCGGCATTCGCCGTTGCGAGTGAGGAAAATCCCGAAAAAAACCGCACCATATTGGTGGACCACGGGATTCGAATCCGCGACCAAATGAATTTGAAGGGGCGCGACATTATCGCTTTGTCCATCTCACTAGGTTGGATTTCTTTCAGAGGATATTAAACTATCCATATTAATTATATTTTTAGTTAGTTCATTCAAAGGTAACGCAATGCGGTACAATTAAACTCGTATTATGCAAACAAGAGAGTGAAAATTCCGGAGTGGAAATTTAAAAAATCGTAAATGAACGCTCATTCAAACCGCGAGTGATTTTTTTTATAAATGTGGTTAAAAAGTGTTAATGAACCTTTTCAAAGCTAAACTTCTTTGTGATTTCGCAACTCGCGAATTTCGGCGCCGCTAACGATGGCATCATAAGCCTGTTACTGTATACAGTTGCCAGGGTAAGCGAAAATACGAGATATGACGTGCCATTATTTTTAATGTATTATACCGGTACTGTATCCTTGTTATAAACAATCAAGGGAGCAAATTAAATCAATGAGCTCTTTCTTACTGTTTAAAGACACAAAGTACCGCATTCCATCTCCAAGCACTTTGAAAATTACAACGTGCATATTACTCCGTTTGCCCCGATGCGATGGCGTCGGCAATAGTATTACATTATAATTATGCATCCTCAGATTCATCGCAGCATCTTCCATGTGCAGTCGACGGGAACAGTAGGAGAATGTTAAGAGTGTTGGGTTGGTTTTACGGTTATTTAAAAGACGGAGTATAGCCTACTGCAACTTAGGCTTGTGACCGTCGCCGGTGTGCCGGAATTTTGTCCTGCGAGAGTTATTTTGCATTCAAATCTACAGAGTATTTATGCACACATAAACGCCATCCACATCGGCCGGGAACAAACCCGCGTCCTTAAGCACAGAAAATCAGCGCCATATCCACTGCGCTACCGAGGCCAACATTAGTGGTGTGTTTTAAGAATAATTTCCTCCAAGGCTAGGTATAATACCCGCAATTGCATTATTGTCAAGACCCCTAAAATTTTTCTTTTAAATTAGTAGACTGCCATATTACTTGCTAACAAAAGCAGGATTCTGTGTGCAAATTACTTAGCTCTGTACACTTTCATGAGAACTTCCTGGAGAGACAATTCCAAAAATAAAAGAATGTCTGTTGAATATACAAATAATTATAACTTTTTTGGATGTAACACTTTCTAACAATGTATTGTAATGCACTCCACCTAGAATTTGGAACATGTAAGTTATTTTGAGTAGGTTTTATGGTATTTATTTTTTCTATAATATGAACAAATGTTGAAAGAAACATTCCTTGTACAAGAAATTTCAAATTAGGCACATCATTTTTCATAAGTTCATCGTTATACTTAAAATAACTTTATATATTTAATTGTTTTATTTGTACAACATGATATTATATTAATTTGTTAATATGAGATAATTGATTTAAAAAGTATTAAAAAATATAAACTACGAATATGTAAAATTAACTTTGAAATATGCGTATAAAATTGCAAGCCTATGGAACAAAAAAAAGTTGTGCAAGGAGCAATTTTAAAATGAAAGGATTTTTTAAGTTTGGGAATAATCCGTGATTACAGTATCAAAGTACTTACAACTACACATACCGAAATACTAAAAGCATACTTTCAGCATGGACCCTCCGGGGAGAATTTTGGGTCATGCGTCCCAAGACTGAGATCACGATCAGATCTCTTTAAGTCTTCGTGGTCCAGAGATAAGCGTTGCTGACTATGGCATGTTCCCTGGTATCTCCTTGGATTTTCGAAATAAGTCTAGGACTCTGTGCACTTAACTTCATGAGGACAACTCAGTAACTAGTTGATAAAGAAGGAGCGACAACGTAAATAATTTTTTTCAATAAGGCAGTGGCATATGCATGCTGACTACACGCATGCCATCTGGTAACTGTGTCAAAAGAGGAAATAGATGAAACAGCGGGGATTGGTCTTTTCACTTCATGGGAATAGAGTTAATTCATTGCATTTTTTAAATTTAAAAATCGCATTAGGCTAGCATCTTCGTGCGCATATATATGCATATACTGTTTCTGAGGATACGGCCTGCAAACAATGGCCATTTTCCGATAAATTCATTGCTATGGGATAAACTTAGCTTTGACTTACGAAAAAATAATTTTCAGACATGAATGCAAGCGGAAGCTTCTTTAAGACTTTAGGCGCCGGGGCCATTGCCCTAGGCGTTGGGATTTTAGGGTTTCACACCCTTAGGAGAAATGTGTCAACCATTGCTCCTGTTGAAAATCCCCTTCAATACTGGGTTCCAGATGGAGTAGATCCGGAGAGTGACACCAGAGAATGGCTTCGCCAAGAAATAGAGAATAGAGTAATATTTGGGGAAGAACAACAGGAAGGAGGGTTGGGTAGAGATTCAACGCTAGACATTCATAGCGAAAATTAGCTGGATACATAATCTTGATCTTCACTATCTGGAATCATAAGTCCCCCATAACATCTGGGGGCATGGTGTGCAAAGTAGGTTGCCTCCACGTGGTGCACACTGGGTAACGCTAAATAACCTACAAATCAAACATAAGCGGCATGTTTTTAAAGTATGTGCCGTTTAAATAATTTGCTGCTGAAGCTGCTGCACGTTGCGATTTTGAGCATGTGCGATCACTTCCTCCATTCATTAGGAAGCCAGACGCAGTTGTTAGCGAGCGTCATTTTGTGTTTTAATATAGTTAGAGCGTTTCGAAATGTTTAAAACAATCGAATGAACCGCAGGTTGAATTTTTGCCCAGGAATGCGACAATCAACAAAGAGACGTCTATTGTGACTATACTACGAAAGCTCCGTCGTGCAATACAGAACAAAAGGTTCATGACAATGCCCGATCACACACAGCCAAACAAATTCAAGATCTGATCGCATCTTTGGTTGGGAATAATTAGACCACCCTCCCTACAGACCGGATTTGGCACCATCCTCATCTAAAGAAATTCCTTGGTGGAAAACATTTCAACGACAATTATGTTGTAAAACAAGACTTGGCTTTCATCACAGACGTCATCATTCTTTGACGAATGCATACAAAACCTGAATTCCCGTTACAAGTGCTTGAATAACGGCAGTGACTATGTGGAGAAGTAGTGTAAGGTGTAAGGTATTGAATGATAAAGTATTTGGAAAATAATGTTCTGCTATTTTTTTTAAATCACCGGTTTTTACTTTAAAAACACGCCTCATATAAGATGCTGTACGTTAGGGGAGGAACGAAGCACTTGACTCAAAAATAATGAGTGATGATCTGCTTTATGGAGATCTGGATGCATTTTCCGAAAGTGCGATCTCTCGTGATTGAATGGCCGTTAGTTCCACAGAAACTACATAGTAACTTAGTTTTTTTGTGGAAAGTGTCCAAAACCCTGGAAAATGTGAATGAAGATGTCACTTTTCTAACCTATAAATGACGGCCTCTTCACAGAAAATGCCTATTGGAAGGCCAGAACTACGACTGATAATGAGTTGCGCAAGGGTCAAGTGATCCAGAAAAAAGGCTGGGATTGTATAACTTACTTGATGGCGACCAACACTAATTTCACTGTTCCTAACCTAACTGCAACCAACTTAGCTCTACATGTCACTAACACTAATATAGGCTAACTAGTCTAGCCTAACTGCCACTTACCGCAACTTACCTAAAATCGGAAGTTTGTATTTAGTGCGAGGCGAAAGTGTGCGGAGTGCATAATGAAGGAAATAAAATCCCCTATATATATATATTTACTATCTGGGTTTCTACACGAGGTGTTCCAAGCAGTTATGCGGGTCCTAGCTTGCACACCAAGTAGCTTGGCTACTAACGAACTTTTGACTCATTGGTCCTTTAAGCTCCGTACAGATCTGCGCTCCTCTTGCGCGCCGTGCGGCACGCGTGCCGCTCGGCACGCAGATGTGTACGGCATTTTTAGGTGCACGCGAACTGCTCGCGTGCCGCTCGCCACGATCCGTCTCCTGTCGGTTTTTTCGACGAACACAAAGGGTTTCTGATTTCATATTTGGACGTGTTTTTGGTAGTTGCGTGCTGCACGCGTGCATCTCGCTGAAATTATTTTCACAGCGCTCCGCTCCTCAAGCTTTACTGTACAATTGGCAAATGAAAAAATTATATGATAGGTTGATGCGAGTCACTTACTCACCTTTTGGGGAAGGATAGGTATACAGAAGCAGGAGCTGAGTCAGATGTTGTGTACGTTACTTTGCACTTTCTGAATTTCTTTAAAATACGCTGGAGAAAATCGATCTTTATGTTTGGCTTCTTCCTTCATGTAGGCCTACTCATAAACATTAGCAATAATCTCGCTACTTTGACTGTGTAGAGTTTCCCCTTTTAGTTTTGACAGTATAGGAGGCATTATCACGTTATTAAATAAATAGCATTCGTTAAAACACTTGCATGCACCCGTGCTGCATGAATTATATAGCAGTGAATTGTCGTCTCCAAACAGAGTACAGGAAATTTGACTGTTTGTTTATTGTAACATGTGCTATTTTGCTGACGTGCCTAGCTAGCCCACTGGTCCCTCTCTGAAGGACATTAGTCAAGATTGAATGAGCTAGCTTGTATGTGATATAATCATGGAGTGGTACGAGGAGAAGATCTGCAGATGATACATATTTACAAATCAAAACCTCTACTGTGGAACCCAAAACATAAGGATAACTACCAAAAAAAAAAAATTAAAGGAGGATGCATGGAGGGAAATAGGAATGGAAATAAATACGTCCTCAGAAGAGTGCAAGAAGAAGATGTTATCTATGCTTTCTTGTAACCGGCGAGAGAAAATTAAAGTTAACGCCAGCAAAGGTACAGGAAAAGGTAAGTTATAAACAGGGCTAGGATTTATATGTACTAAAAAATGTCAAAATATGTACATATATATGTACTATAAAATGTCAAAATATGTACATATATATGTACTATTTGCATATATATATATATATATATGCAAATATATTTTGTAAAATATGGACATCAAAACAAATTTAACCACTAGACACTACATTTTGTTACTAAAATGCTTTACAAATACTGGATTCATAAATTAAATTATTCAATTTTTTTTTCAGATCACTTTATTTGTATTCATTCATTGATTATTTCGGCTGCCATAACAGTATGCCACAAAATGTTGTTTTAAATTTTCAAAAGTGATTTGTATTTGCTGAAGCTTCGTTCTACTGAAGTGATTGGCGCGTGTTTAAAATTAACTCATTCTAGTTTTACATTTGATGAGCCCCTTAAGACTGCACTAATTTTACACATTTCTTCAAAGCCTGGATTTCTTGATGACACATTGTCCACTTTACATTTGATAAGATCGGCTAAATTTCCACGTATACATTTGAGTTCATGAATCATGTTTTTCACATTGTCAATATTTCCAGGTAATGTGAGATTATTATTTTGTAGTTTCTGAATTATTTTTGTTATATTACAAAAATTTGATTCAATGTAACACAAATCATTTTTTACACATTCATTTCTGTACATAACTGTAAACTTATCCTGTGCTGCCATATTTTCTGTCACTGAAAACGACAATTTTATATAGTTTTACTCTTAAGAATGAAATATGTACAAATATTGCATTAAAATCACTAAATATGGACAAATATTTATTTTACATATAAATATGTACTAATATCAGAAATATGGAAAAATATGTAAAATAAATTTGTTTAATTTGAATAGAGGACAACATAATAGATGGAGATAAGTGAAAAAAATGTGTCTATATGTGATATTAAGAAATATGTAATTACATATAAATCCTAGCCCTGGTTATAAAATATAAATAATAACACTGTTTACACACTTTTCAACTCTTGTTTAAAAATGGTTTTGTTTCGATATTTAAGCCGTAGACAAGTTTTGCAATTGAGGACTTTTTTCAAAACTCGTTTTCTAAGCAAAAAACACACAAAATATTAGGCCTAATGATGAAAGCTAGTGGTTCGCAGTAGGTTCGTCGCTTTCCTATGGAACGCAAGAGGAGCGCTGTAAAAATAATTTCAACGAGCGGCACGCGTGCTGCACGGCG
The DNA here is from genome assembly GCA_964059195.1 of Ectobius pallidus. NCBI lineage: Eukaryota > Metazoa > Arthropoda > Insecta > Blattodea > Ectobiidae > Ectobius > Ectobius pallidus. Next base: position 103,958,658 of record CAXKWD010000002.1, on the reverse strand, counting down.
CGCAAGAGGAGCGCAGATCTATACGTACCCTTACGTACAGACTGGGCAACTGCTTTATTCATGCGCCATCGAATTGTGGCTGGCCATGTGGTATATGGCCCAATTTCCCAGTGTAAACTATATTAAAAGATTCTAGGTAGACCTAAGTGGCAGTTAGGTTATGAATACTGATATTAGTGTTAGTTACATGTAGAGCTAGGTTGGTGGCAGTTTGGTTGAAGGTTAAGAAAAGTGATAATGTTGATCGTCATCAAGTTTACAGGCCTTTTTATGGATCACGTGACCCAATGACTCCTTTCCCTCCTACTGCTAAGTAAATTATTAACGTTGTAGCGGCATATTGCCATGGTGGCTCAGTTAGTAAGAACAGCGGCATGGAGAGTCAAAGATCCTGGTTCAAATCCCGGCTGTGCCATTGAATTTTTCAGTCATATTTCACCTTTCGTAAACGATTCTCGTTAATAGGCCCTACATATTTTACATATTTTAATAGATCAATGAACAAATACATATTCTAGATCTCATCACTGTGCCGCCTATATTTCGGCACACTGTATAATGTTCTTTTATGCCAAAGGTACTTACTATTATCTCGGTGGTCATCTCGCCTCGCGGACTGTTTTCATTTTCATTTTTCTCCTTATTTCCTATCTCGCTGTTTTCTGACGTCACATAGTCACGTGTTCCGGTTTGCTGGTTGCTTTTTCGGGCGGGTTTGAGGTCTCGCTTGACAAACCTTTTGGAATTCCAGACCAGACTTCGGAAGCGAGCGGTTCTTCTTGGAGTCCATAGCCTGGGACTCCTACTTTAGCTCAGGTATGCGGTAGTTCATTTCAGAGTATTTTCATATCTATTCCTGGTGGGTTTCTTTTGTTGCGTATTAATTCACTTTATACCGATTATGTTTAGTTAAGTTTTTTGCCCACCAGTGTTTCTAGTTATTATTGCTTTTATTTTTTTTATTTTTTGTTATATATATTCTGTACAGTCTTATCAGTCGTAACTTCTTTCCGTGAGTTGAGATGGCCACACCCCCCGTTGTTCTTATGGAGTTAGGGTGTTTAGGTATTTTCTTTTACATATTATATGGCCTAATTGTTTCTTGGTTTATTAACCTATCAAAGTTTGTAATAAATTGTTGAATCTGGTTTTCAGTATTTCTGTATTTATAGTTATATTACGTTCCCTTCTTCTATCCTTACTGTCTTTTTTAATTATTTTTTCTGTACGGCTCTGGAAATGCCCCTAATTATGAGGGCAGGCCCGAGAGGCAAGCTACAAAGTGGTAGCAGAGCTCGTCGATCTCTGATTTTTAGTTATTTTGGCCGTTTTTCTGTAAGCTTTTTCAAAATTGTCTATTTTTCAATTTTTTTTTATTATCCAGTTTTCGGGTTAGGGTAGTCATCTAATTTTTTTTTTCCCTGTCAGGTTAGTAGTTTCATTATTTTTCATGGCTGTACTGCCCCGGCGGTCTTACTGTGAGCCTTATGCTTTATTTTTCAGTATTTGTATCATGCCGTTTCATATTTTCTTCTATTTCTGCTCTCTGCGATCTGGTGGAATTTTTCGCCAGATACGTAGGGTAATTGCTTTCGTTCCGGCAGTCTCACTTGAGCAAGTCTCTGTGGGTTTTTTTTTGCTGTCGGGTTTTGTTAGCTTGAGGCAGGGTAGTAAGTTTTTTTTGAGCCGTTTCCGTGCTGTCTTTCCGTGATGTTTTGTGCCCGTAAGACTGTGTTCATCAGCAATGTCTGGTGTTTAAGTGGCCAGTCTTTTCGAGGCCTATTTTTCCGGGGGCGGTGCGTGTGGTTTGTGCTCTGTTTTCATATCTTTTCATGCTTTAGCTGCCTGTTTTCTTTGGGAATATTTTGTCTAGCCCGTTTGCTGTTCAGTTTTGATATCTTGCCTAGTAATTTTGCCATATGCACCATTCATCCACAGTCTTGCTGTTTTCTGAGTTAGGTTAGGGGCTTGCTGGTTCAAGGAATTTCCCGGGTTCTGTTCCGGTAGGTCTTCTTTTCTATGCCCATGAAACATGATTTCGCAAGTTTTTTGAATAAGTAAATTGTAAATTATTTTCATCTAGTCTGAAACTTTTTCTAGTATATTTCCTATAGGTTCCATACCGTATTTCATTTCTATTTTTGCTCTCAGCGTTTTGACGGATTTTTCTTTTTTTTTGTCTGTTATGTTGGGTTAATGGCCTCTGTTCTAGTCAGTCTCGCGTGAGTAGTTCTCTGTGCTTTCTGAACTATGGGTTTTATTGGCGGAATAGTTTTGTAACCTTTATTACAGTCTTTCGTGGTTGGGTCCTAGTATAATTTTCTGGGTTTTTCCGAGGTTATTTTCCGGTCATTTCTTTGCCCGATAAACGTGTCTCATCAGCAAAGTTCTGGTGTTTTTTGGACCGTTTTGGTGGTAGTTTGTCCGAGGAAGTTTTCCGGATGTTGTCCGCCCGATCGACGTGTTTTGTTATGGGGTAAGTTTTGTCAAAATGTTCTATCGAATTTAACCTGATATCTTGGGGATTTGTTTAGTCTTATACCGTTTGCCTTGATTTTGGTACATTTTAAAAATATTTCGCATTTGCATGACCTATTTCGGCGTCCAGTGTCGTAGTTTGGCTTTGTTTATTCAAAATTTCTCTCTCATTCATTCGGTATATAATAAATGTTCTCCAGATTTCTTTATTCAATTTAGTAAGTACAAATATGCCAGTTTTCTCTTTTCACTTTTGCTAAATTTATTATAAATATTTTGATCATGCTTTACATTCTGTAATTACATTATTTTTTATTCATTCTCTAAATTTTCTTCGTATTCTTTCTTCGTCCGTTTGTCTCGGGGTTTTGCCTTCATTCTTGCTGTCCCTTGCGTGTGGGTGTTGGCCATCTTTCTGTTTTTGTTCTTTTGTTTGTTTGTTTTTTTTCTTTGCCGCATACCTGGTGCTCTGGAGTTTACTCTCCGCTGACCCTGAAATAAAAATCACACCAACGAAATTTAGTGGGTCTAATAATAAATTATCTACATTATTATTTTGATCTCTGCTATCTCCAAAAATCGGTTGGCGTTCTTTTATGTAATACAGGAAAAAGAATTATAGCATACTGTTGTAACAATTATTGTAAAATATATATATATATTATTATTAATTGTATTTGACTAAATAAATTAACTAGGCCTATGAGCTTTGAATTTATTTACATAGAAAAACATATAAGTTATATAGAGATATTTTATAAAAACCAAAAACTCATCGATATTGTAAAGGATGTTTGTGCACTAGATTCATTCTCGTCGCTTCAGTTGTAATTCGTTCCTTGCGTTTGCTAAACAAATTTAGACTTAAAGAAGTTCTGGTCTTGCCTAAATTAGCTTACGACAATTTTATAAATGCACTTATCATTAGGACATGTCCTTCTTTGTCACTTAATGGCCAAAATTTTCTATTTTTATATGCAAGTGATATTTGTATTCTTACTCTTATTATGTTTTGTATGTTCGGTTCGCGGGTAGTGTTTTGCTGTTAGCACTGTAGCTTTCCCTTTTGATAGAGCGCTGAAATACTTATTACCATCGAACAATATCTGGAAGTCTACACTATTTATCCACTCCCGTTTACGTTCCTAAAATTTCCGTCATTATTAATTCCTTGAAGTCCGTACTTCATAATTTCATCGCATTTTCATATCATAACATCCTCATACCATAACATCGGAACATCTCGACATCTCAACAATTCTACATTATCAAATCATTTTTATTAAAATTTTGTCTAATTTTATTCTAATTGTGTAATTGTTTTTACTTGCAATTGTATATAAATATTTCAAAGCATATTGTATTCAATGATAATTTATTATACATTGCTTTATTGTGCTGATATTTCAGCAAGTATTTTTCTCTTGTATATATAAATTTAACTATCGTAATTGTATTTAATGTAAAGTATTCTTTAAATTTAATTAATTGTCATGTCATTTTTGTAAATAATTTTTTCTATTGTAATACAATTTCTAATTGTGGTCCCTTCAGGACAACTTCACTCTTCGCCGTATTGAATTAATTAAAATTTATATAAAAAAAAACCTTTAAGCAAAATAAAATAAAATAAAAACAGGTAGATTGTTTTACATAAAACACTATAGGGGGTAATTTGTTTGTAAGTACCTTTTTCTGCCGCTGTATTTATTGATTTCAGCTTCTATGTATGTTCGGATTGTGTCTGGTGGCTCCCTTGGCATCTACGCTGTTCTCTTCTTTGCTGGATGTGGCGCTAAGTCTTCACTCTACGAACTCCTGAGGCCACATTTTGTCTACGGTGCTCAGATTCTCCTGGATGCATGTTGAAGACGTTCAACTTGGTTCCTTTTGACCTGAAAATAATCATCAGGTCCGGCATCAGTGAGGATTTGCTGCTATATCTTCGGTTTGGGTACATACACATTGTACCTGTCTTCATTCAAGCATGCAGAGTCAACTACTATATTCTACTCACCATTACTACCCAAGAGTACTCATTGTGATGGGGTATGTGTTGAAAAGGACTCCACTACCCCGTTATTCACTACATTAATTACAGTAACAAATGGACTTGGTAAGCTGTAAATACACAAGTTTATGTATGTATTTTCTACTCCAATTTATTAGATGGACTATTATTATGAATCCATTGTCTACAGTTAAAATGGAGTTATAGTACATTCTTTTGTGGACCTCCTCGTGAGTTGTAGAAGTGAAGTGAAGATATAAACTTTTCGAATCTGCTCTGCAATAAAATTTATTTTTCGAAAAACATTTTTGAATTCTTCAAAAATGTTTTCCTTTCTGCGTCGAGGGAGTCTGTGCCGCCTATATTTCGGCACACTGTATAATGTTCTTTTATGCCAAAGGTACTTACTATTATCTCGGTGGTCATCTCGCCTCGCGGACTGTTTTCATTTTCATTTTTCTCCTTATTTCCTATCTCGCTGTTTTCTGACGTCACATAGTCACGTGTTCCGGTTTGCTGGTTGCTTTTTCGGGCGGGTTTGAGGTCTCGCTTGACAAACCTTTTGGAATTCCAGACCAGACTTCGGAAGCGAGCGGTTCTTCTTGGAGTCCATAGCCTGGGACTCCTACTTTAGCTCAGGTATGCGGTAGTTCATTTCAGAGTATTTTCATATCTATTCCTGGTGGGTTTCTTTTGTTGCGTATTAATTCACTTTATACCGATTATGTTTAGTTAAGTTTTTTGCCCACCAGTGTTTCTAGTTATTATTGCTTTTATTTTTTTTATTTTTTGTTATATATATTCTGTACAGTCTTATCAGTCGTAACTTCTTTCCGTGAGTTGAGATGGCCACACCCCCCGTTGTTCTTATGGAGTTAGGGTGTTTAGGTATTTTCTTTTACATATTATATGGCCTAATTGTTTCTTGGTTTATTAACCTATCAAAGTTTGTAATAAATTGTTGAATCTGGTTTTCAGTATTTCTGTATTTATAGTTATATTACGTTCCCTTCTTCTATCCTTACTGTCTTTTTTAATTATTTTTTCTGTACGGCTCTGGAAATGCCCCTAATTATGAGGGCAGGCCCGAGAGGCACGCCACATCACAAAAAGTAATTAAATTAAGCAGACAAAATAAAGCAAAGTTAATTCGAGCGATATGATTTGCAATACTCAGCTAAATAAACAAACAGGATTGACAAGTAACTATTAAAACAAACCTGAGACGAGCTAAGAAGGAAACCTGAAGTAAACAAAAACCAGTATGTTTGTCTCACTCTTTGTGAGGAGTAATGTGCTAGAGTGAGATGTATGGTTTTTGCTTAAGTTACTTGAGGTTCCCTTCTCTACGGATGACTTTAGTGTTGGACAGTTTCTATAACTTATAAAATGTAGCATCAATAAACCTAGGCCAGCAGCGACAGAGTTGAAAGAAGACATGATTCAACTTGAGCCTATTCTGTCCACGAGACAGTTGATACTTTTGTCTAGGATGTAATTATGAACAAAATTTTAGTCATCTATCACTCAATACATTTATACTGCATATGGGAAATGAAGACCACCAAATTCACCCATTCCACAATACTCAAGATATAACTACTGGCATACTAGCATGACGACTGACGACTGACGACTCATGCATTTGAGACTGTAGCGAAATAGCTCGTTCGTGCCTTTACTTTTAAAAAATTAACATTTTTATAAAAATACAAGATCTCCATGCTTCACCTGAGCAAAGGCAGACGTTCAGTTAGGCCTATTGCCTTCATCTTCCATCATTGCATTTTGTACATTGTATTGGCGAACGTATTGCGTAATATTCAGAGCTTCAAAATCAACATGGTCCCGTAGAAAATAATTTGTGGTCGTGCGCAAAGAAGATAACAAAAAAGGCGATAGCCCTAAAAGTTAAAAGATGATACAATCAGGAATGGATGCTAAAAGGTGTATTATTTCTCCTGCGAGATAGTAACCAGTGAATAAATCTTAGTGGCCTATAGGCCTAGAGTAAGTTAACTGCTGCGATGGTATAGAGACTTTGAAGTGCAAGCCCACCTAGATTGTTTAGTCTAAATTAAAATATTACAACCCATGTTTCACCTACGGATATACCACGGGATACTTATTGTTTATCTACAACACATATGAATATTGGAAAAATCTTGTCACTCTTTAAGTGAGTCCAAGATTGATTTCAGGAAGCTGGTAATGATGTGTTAATGTGATATTTTTGAACCTGACGTAATGGGAGCCTTCGAAAAACAGCAGGTCTTGCTCTGGAAAATAGCGCACATTCTATCATGAGATGATATGCTGTTTGTACTGCTTTAGGTAAAGCACAACAAATTTGAAACATGTTAGGGAGATACAGACTACAGTAGGGTGACCAGATTCCCGTTTATAACTTTTCCAACTATTGATCGATTGTCCCGTTGTCCCGACAAAACTTTAACGGGACGCAAAAGTCTTCTTTTTTAAAATTAATTTCTTAATGTCTCTTTTCATTTAATATTTTTTGTGTACACACAGTTTCATGCTCAGTTTCTTTCAAAAGAAACTTCAAATAAGTCAAAACTATAGCAAAGTTTTAATAACATAAAGGTACCTTTTGGAATCTATTTGTAAGGTTACCGCATACATTTTTAGAATATGTTTGACAATAGCTGTAGTGACGATGTAGTTTAAAGTTAATAATTGTTCACTTTATTGGTTTAAATTAAAATTTAATTATTAAATAGAATATATTTAACAATTACCTAATTATGGGTTCTGTTTTCTCGATAATTCGCACGACGCGCCTGAGTGTCCCGTCATCCTAGACTACAGTATGTATATTTAAACGATATTTTATGGCGACACAATATTTCAGTGCTCCCAGATATTGTGTTAACTGCTCCAAGCCCTCTTCTTCCGTGCCGGTATTTGTTTCAACCATGTTACAGTGCACTATAATATACATACGCATCATATCAAAGGTAAATCTCCGTCTGTTGTTACCTAAACATTGTTTATATTGTGAAAACGTCCATTCCACATCACACGAAAATACATCGATAATGCCTAAAATCACTATAGTGTGTGTGTGACCTTGAATTCTGGCTATAGAATTATCATCCTACATAAGGAAAACAGAAGAAATATTTCCGATTTAAGGTTACATTGAAAATCCACTGTGATGTTGATGTAAAAAAAAAATCTGAAATTAAGATTCTGATTCAACGGAAGCACAAGATTCGTTCTATTCGCTTAATTATTTATATTTGTTAGGGAAAACAATATAATTCAGAACAAACTTACGTAGGCCTAATACTTGCAATTTATGTAAAAACAATGTAAGTATTAATAAATATAATATTATAAACTTATAATTATTTTTCTGTTAAATAAGTTACTTAAATAAAACATCTAACAGTTGAATAAATAATTGCGGTCGAAGCCGCGGGCACATGCTTATAATATATTTAGACGATAACATTAAACATTTTATTAAATAATTGTGAACATTAATACATTAATATTTAAACATCTAATTATGGTCGAATAAAATAAGTCATATGCAACCCGACTATAATGATAATTAAAATACTCCTCTGTAATTGTGAAACGAGCAAAGCGAGTTTAAAAAACAAACACGTATCTTAATAAATCCCATTATAGGCTCGTTGCATAATGTACTAAATTTTAACTATTAATGGATCTAAGTACCATTAGCCGTTAAAAGTATCCAGCTTCACTAATAAGGTTAAAAGGTGTAGGCCAAATTATGTATTTTGTATCGTACCTATAGAAAATATATGGTGATTATAGTTGAAATTTTGGACACCAAAACACCGCATAGATGAAAATACAGATTAGATGCCATACTGGCTATAAAATGACGTCACAAGCTTCAATCGAAACGTAATGGTAAGGACAGCATATCGTTGGTTAGGCATTTATGTGGTAATATTTTATTTCCTTAATTCGCTCATTGCATTGAGCAATATTTTGATTCAGATCTACTATCCGCGCGCCATATCTTGAGCGCTCGGCTCCCTAGTCCTCATTCGGTAGGTTTCGTTCAACTTCGTAGGTTGAGCTGACAACATTGAAACACGAAGTACGCTATACACCCTGACATCTAGTGGCTTCAATACTAAACTTTCATTCTGTCTCAGGAACCTTATTTATTTATTGACATTATCTTTTCTGACGCATGGAGTTATGTGGAAAAATACAATTTTTCGAATTGCTTATTTCACAAACACGTCACTGTACATCCAACACTTTCCTCACCTCTTTAAGAATTCCGTATGTGCTAATTTCTGACACTCCCGTGAACTCTGATGTCAATTTCATGGACTGAAAGTTGAGCGAACTTTTCACAAAACGTATTAAATACGTTTAAAATTAGGCCTCTAATTTTCTCCACTTTTAGATGCCTTACCTCTCTTATGTTTTACAACACGAAATGGTGAAGCATGTTCTGCTAAGACTCTTCTTCATGCTTAAAACTAGTCATCCAGTGTAAATATATTGAGCCTATTTATATAACATTCTCTTCCCGGAGGAAAATAATTTATTTCATAACTAAAGCCTTGTGACGTGTTATTAATTGTTACGCAATACCGTCACCACGTTATATTATTGGACTGCATTAAAATCCTTGTCTATTAAATGTCACTACATAAAATAGCGAGGATGATTCATCGGAAATAATTATAATTCGGCATCCATACTTACGCTGTTGACGTGCGCTTACCATATTCGCGATTCTGCTGAAATATGATTTCTTTGGTTGACAACACTGCAGAAAGACTGGCGGAGTAGCTATGTTTTGTTCCCCCCAACCCTCACTTCCCCGTAAATCCAGCGCTCAAGATATGGCGCGCGGATAGTAGTTACATTTTTAAACTCCATGGATTATTATAAACAGGTTTTGTTAACTGCGGGCGTTCCAGTGTCCTTAATGACAAGCCACGCGATTTTTGCTCTAATTATAATCATTGAATTAGTCATCGATACAATTATATCAGTACTTTAACGTCGCTAGAATATGTTCTGTAAAGAAAGTCATAATGCGAGCTTTCTTTTATTCTCTTTTATATAAACGGAACTGCTCTCACGAAACTCTTTTTGTGTTTTTTTTGTTCCTATGTACTTTACTAACGTTCTTCTCTTATCCGCCTGAGTTCTCGGTAATGGTAACATCATTTGTGCAAAAACAAGTCATAAACTAAAGATTATATATTCAAATAGCAAAGCTCTTCCCCAGCTAAATCTCTGGATAGGACAAAACCTCGGCTACACGGGTTATATGCTAGTGAACAACTAGGTTTACAACCGGGAACAAATTTTCCGCTCGACTTCCAATTAACTCGGTTATCCTGTCGCTACAGATCTGAACAGGGACTCCATCACGGAGTGCCTTGGAGGATCCGGCAGGAATGGCAATTCCAGGATCAACAGTGAAGCCACAGGACAAGCCTACTGCAGCATTTTGATAATATAGACATATAATTTTTATACCCCCTCACAAGCTGTAAACGATTTACCATGTTAATGTTCAACAAACACAATTTATCGATTAATGCAATTTTAAAAACACTATGAAACAAATAGTAGCCTAAATATAGCTTTTAAACATCAATTGGAGTTAAATAGAAATTGCAGTCTTTAAAGGAACCTTTAGATCTTGTTTTATCTTCATTCAAACGAACGCGGTTCTTCTACTATATGTCAGCAGTAATAGTACGTAGTAGTCTCTGGTCAAAACGTGTATTTCTTCACAACCTTCTGAACCTTGCTTCAAAAATGTATAGCCTACACCTTACTGTATTTCTCGATTTTTCAATTCAAACCCCTTTCTTTAAGATATTTACATATTCAATAATGAATTAGTCCACAGTAAAATTAAGTATTATACTCGTATCAAGTGCTCACGCAGCGGGACCGGGTTCGATTCCCGGTCGGGACAAGTTACCTAAGTGGGTATTTCCGGGCTTTTTTTCATATTGGGACGAATTTCGGGTAACTTTAGGTCCTTTGGTCCCTGGATATCATCTGGCCATCATCATCACCTTCACCCTATCCGCGCCTTGCTCGGCATGTGTGTGTGAGACTGGTGTATCGCGTGCTGTGTGTTCGTGTTGTCTCGGATGTGGCCCTCTCCTGATAGGTCGCGGTCCTGCAAGCCTCAGGCGGCGTGGGCCGCATAAACTTCCCTACAACGGGAGAGGTTAACTTAGCTCAATGGATGACAATCTTAAGTCATAAATTTGATTAAACATAGAGTTATTTTCTATATATTTTTTAATAACTAAGAGAACTGTAAATGTGGATTCCCACAAGTATCCGATTTTAACCATCTATCCATATTTACACGTATTTGGAAAATGACTAACTCTGAAAAAAAATTTGGTACAGGAAACATAAAAAGTGGCATCTCAATTTCTGTCGTTTTATCGCTAAAAAAAATAGAGGTTGGGTGAGGGAGGAAATGAAAGCAAGTCCTTATTTAGAAAGGGATTTGGACATCATTTCTATTGGTAGTTCCTTTATGTTTTTGTTGCATTTTGAGATTGCATAATAACTTTTGAGAAAATAAAATACGATAAGTTAAATATGCTTTTTCGCGGATCCCTCACATCGTCATCACGCCTTCTAGGGGCCCGCGGACTACACAATGGGCACCGCTTGCTTAAAATATAAAACCCATGCAGCAAGTTTAAAAAAAATACTTATAATCATCTCTATGTTAAATTCCAACAAATAAATCTTTTTACACATCACAAACACCGTTTTGTAAAAATATTTATTTGAAATAGGAATTATATTTTTTTATTTAACTTGATATGTGAATTTCAAATGTTTTGTTGGTAAAAACTAATTAATTGAGGGTGACTTATTACTTGCTCTGCCCGTTACCATAGGTACTATAGGTAAAGGAAGTTGAGATTTTAACATAAATAGGCTACATGTTTTGATCCCCGTGAAATCTGAATCCAAAAATATTATTTTCAGAAACATGTCTGTGCTTGTGTCTCTTAACAGCTTAGCTGAAGAACGAAAAATCATATGAAAACAACATTTTGTATTTGGGTTAGGTACCTTTCGAGGATGTGACACGAAAATTGGCGACGACTTTCTCTTATTTTAAGGAACTTAACATGAAGAAAATTTCGCTTTTCACGATTTTCTCGAAAACAGTTTTAATGATTTTTCTTAACTTTTGTACATGAGGTGCTTATACTAAGAGCTAAAACTTTTTTTGAAACTTTTTTCGAAAAAAATTCTCTGAAGGGTAGTTATAAGCCACCCGCCATTTGTAGAATTCAGTCTTGCCTGGTATAGCCTATAATAAAGCTATGCAGCAGATTCAAACAACTGAATTCGCGTTCTTTGCGATATGGCCTCTTATTATACCAGAATGTGAAGTGAAAAAGATGTATTGGCTTTTCCATGCTTAGAGTAAACAAAGTTACATGGGCGCATTAACCAGATTTTATTGGGGTTATGTATCTTTCGGGGATGCGATACAATGTGGTAACGACATTCTTATCATTTTTACTACTAGTTTACATGAAGAGAATGTCATACATAACATATTATACAAAGAAGCAAACTTTTATTTGAGCAGTTTTTTATTATCATTTCGAACTAAACAGGAAAATCTAGACTAAAACCCAACCTTACAGCTAGACGAAATTATGAAAACCTCCCATAATTAATAATAGATAATCGCGAATGTTGGAGACCAATTTTCAAAGTCCAAAACACATTTTCAAAAAGGGGCAACAGAGGCAAACTCTGTTAATGTAAATTTCTAATTAAATTAAGTATTTTCTGTTAATAGCTTACACGGTTGCACCTAGGTATGTAATTCGTCTTTTCCTTCATATCCACATTCGTAGACTATAAATTTGTATGCAAATTTTAAAAATATTAGGAAACCCTTGTTTTTCTGGACGAACGTTAGGCAGAAAGGATCACAAGAAAGACGTTTATCATAAAAATTTAATATGAACAATATAGTAGATGGAATTTAATTATATCAGAATAAATGGAAGAATAGCTTAAACAGGATGGATAAAAGTGTAAGTTACTTGGAAATTAACATATATTTATATACTGCACGGAAGGACGGACGTCGGTCGTCCTACATGCAGATGAAAGAACAAGGTTCACATTGGGCGTAAAGAAACATCTTATAGGCTATATATAACCAAAAGTTGTTAATAATAGTCATGATAATTTTCTCTGGTATCAACTGATGTCTTCTTATTCAACAAGAAACCGATGTCCATTAACTGGTATCCCTTACCATCAACGGCCCTACCATTTTCCTTCTTTTGCCCTTTTCTTCTTTATTAGGCGTAAGATCTGGTTATTTCCCCGTATTGTCGTGGCGCATTATAAACCTATATATTTTTAATCAAGTAAAATAAAGAAGACTGTCTCACTCCACAACCTTCAAGAAAATACAAGAGCAGGAAATAGACTGTGGGCCCCTTGAAGTGGAAAACTCGAGGATCAGAGGAACCTGACTTCAGCAAAATGTTCTCAAATCTCGCGAGCAATCGATGTGACTAGGCTTACTGCAGTGTTTTATGTCAGGCGATTCTGACATCCACAAAAGTTCCTTGAATCTCTTGTGTTTTCAGAGTTCTTAGTGGTAGTTGAAGATATGGCATTAGAAACATTGTAGGCACATAGGCCTATCACAACTTAAATTCATGGATTAAGTAAATGAATAGAAATTCAACATCATTAAATACGCCAGGGGGGATTTTCCATCCCTGGACTATTTATTTTAATTTTTTTTTTTTAAACTCCCACTAATTTTTCAATTTCAGTGCTACTTCTTAGTGTATATAAACAATTTACTAAAGTATGTTCTATAATACCCTAAAATCTTGCTATTAAAATTGAAGATTACAGATCCCAAACCCGGGTTCAAATTCTCTCTTTTTTTTAAGGTAGGGAGGTTTGCAACGGAATGCACTCAGACTGGCGAGAATAATTACGGGGCTATATGATAAAGAAGTAGTGACTCCGGCCAAGAAAACGGCCGTAGGAGTCGGTGCGCTGACCGCATGCCTCTACCCTGCCATTTGCCAAATGGCACATCTTCTTTATGCGATTTTATATTCTGGCCATCCATCTTACACATCAACGCCATAAAGGAAGTATGCCATCAAAAGCGGTCTTATGTTTCCATACAAATGACAAGGAACTCATCGGAAGTAATCCTGAGTTATATCAGGCCTTCCTCGAAGACAACACACACACAGACCAAAAAACATTTATCACTGGAGACGGAAATGATATTTCAGCGATGTCCAGAATCAAACCAATGTCATTACATCAGGAAAGGTGCATAGACCAGAGCGTAATCAACATATGTGACCATGCCAGGGAAACCCAACCATAAGACGGTAAACACGTTTCCGCGAAGCAGTAGAAAACAGTTTTCAGGGTCGATTTTTAGATTTCGACGCCATCTATTGCTTTCTTTCTTGTACTACATTCTCTGATCACAACATACCCATAAAGAAAGCATTGCCAATCATAGTTTTTCAGGTTGAAAAGAAGTCTGCACTTTTAGAAACCCTTCCATATCAAGTCGCAATGGAAATTTTACATGGTCCCAAAAGTTTTCTTTGTTACTTTTCATGAAGAAAACATTAAATACGAGCAACAGAAACACTTTTTGTGCTGTAGTAATGTAGTTGGACATTCTGTTAGTGTGTGACAGACTTTGAAACACAGAACAGTTCCTTATCGTTGGAGATCAATTGCCATAAATTATACTTTTTGAACAATAAAGTTTCCAAGGTCATAAAACTTCAATTTTTAAACTAGAGGTTTTTTTCAGAATGCTCAGAAATTTATGCTGAAGTTGAATCCATGTAAATCAGAATATTTATTTTTTCTGACTTATGGTCGGGTTACCCTGGCAGGGTCACGTTCTTTGAATTATTTTTATGTATTTAGTTTTTTTCGTATGGCATAGGCAAAGACATGGGCTAACTCTAGACACGGACAATGAAATTTTTTACTTCACATACCGAGATATAGTAATTTATATAGACGGTATTGCGGGAGTACCATTACGATGTCTCAGCATCATGCAAAGTTGTGATGTTCGAGAGATAACCCTACGGAAGAGATGATTAGCTTATAACTACCCTGCAGAAAATTACTATGAGAATTATTGTTTCAAATAAAGGTTTTGCATGCAGTTATCTCATGAATCAGTGACCAATCCAGTATAAGGATATGTGGAATTTCAGCCAATTGCAAGTGTCTATCGCCATAATTTTATAGCTTTATTTGTATCACTTTCATTTTATAGCACCTACGTGCACCTTGTTTTTTTATGTAAGTTTACAAGGTCAGAACATTGAAACACCTTCATACCTGTACTTTCTTTGACTAAAAAACAATCAATGAACATAGCGATTGGGTATATAAATAAGCTGCATATGAACAAATGAAGATATGAGAATAATATATAATTTATATGTGTGGTGAAAAAGTGTTTTAAATGCCGTATGATAATAAATTCAATATTAATAAGATGATATTATTACTTATACAAAGGAGGTTAATCTAAAAAATAAAACACCTGATGAAAAATGGCACCAACCGCGACTATCGCCGATGGCAAAATGATTGATTTAACTTTGAAACCGTTTCTTGTTTCACTTTATTTTTGGTATTTACATACCTGTGACTTCTTGATGTTTTCTTGTGGGTGCTGCTCCAGGCTTCTCATGTCGGTAGTTGCACAGACTCGGGAATCAGAGGGATGAACTGTTCTAATATGATTAATGACTTTCACTGATCAGAGATAATGGAGTTTTATTTTTAAGAGAGAATAATTTTGACTTGTTACACACGCTATTATAAAAGACAAATATAAATATATGATCTACTTTCACCATTGTGTTAATTTCTGAATAATATAAGATCTACACATCGAGCACTGAGCACCAACTTCTGATCATATCGAGTGCTGTATCACTACTCTCTACAAAAATCAAATTTAAGATAAATCCTGAAAAGTACATAAGCCTCCTCCCCACGGCACAATATCCAATAGGAATAATATTCTATTATATCTGGATTCTGATTGGTTGCTTTAATTATTCTGCAATCTTATGCTTAAGGAATACTCCATTAAAAGGTTTCTATTTTATGGTATAGTACTTAGCAATTAATATGATCTGTATATATTATTCTTTAATCTAGAGTAGCTATGATTTCAAAGATTGTATTCATATAGTTTATTTCTCTCAATCCGATGGGCTAGCCTTTTAAGTGGTGAACTTTCATAGCTTCCTTAAGTGGTTCCACTTGAGCGTGAATGTACATACACCATATGACACTTTTACTTCTCAGTTGGATACGAAATAAAATATAGTTAATTTAAACACATCTACCTACTTAATCTAATTACTTATTATAATCTGTGATTTCCTAAAGTCCACTGCTAATAACTCTCTCATATGCCAAACTTCCATATTGAAATTTCTTGAATGAATTTAAGACAATTTCACACATGTAAGTTTATGTCCTCAATGTAAGCTTAGTGCTCAAGTCTACTCATTTTGTTTTGAGAATTTCTAATGTTATAGTTACATTCCTTCTAAAGAACATTTCTTATCTGAAAATTATTTTCTCTACTAGCAGTTATCATAATGTTACCCATACTTCCATCCACTCATTATTTCATGCAAACATTCATATCCTATCAACATTTGAAGTAGCATATTGTCTTTATCTTTATCTTTCTTGTCCTGAGTTCATCTCTCACTGTCATTCATTTATTTATTTTTTTAGTCTACACCACAGTGCTTATAGATTTCATTGCGTTATGCTATTCACATACAATCATCTTTTCATCCCATACTCATTCTTTACAATTTTCTTACAGTTTTATATTTACCTTTTCAATTATCTCACCTAGTGTTCATCTCAGCATATCAGTAATACATTTTTATTGTACCTTTACAAAATTTTACTGGTACTGCTTTAATCCCTTCACGGTTAAATTATGTATCCCACGAATTTTACCTCGGATTTTAACAGTGAAGTTTTATCTGGGTTCACTTTCATGATACATTCTTTAAATTTATTTAGCACTCTGTCAAGCTGTTTAAGGTGTTCATAAAATGTTTTTGTTTGTAAAAGAAGTTCATCAACGTATGCTGTTACACAATCGTTCGTACTGTTAGGAAACATTATATGTAACGCTCGGAGAAGCGCGCTATTCGACGTCTTTATACCAAATTGGGTTCTTCGGAATTGGTACGTAACTCCATTGAAATTGAAACCTGTGTACCTAGGTACATTCTATCCTCTTCTCTTAGGCCTATTTGCCAAAAACTGGACGTTAAATCAATCCCAGTGAAGTACTCAGCCTCACCCATCTTTGCTAATAACTGGTTTATTGGTTGTGTTCTAAAATTATCAGGAGCCATATATTTATTTGGGAACCTAGCATCGAGGGCCATTCTCAATTTATTAGGCTTCTGAACCACCCAACAAACAGGGTTTATGAATTTTGAATTTGACACTTCTATTATGTCATCTTTGATCATTTGTTTAATTGTTTGTTCTGCAAGATCACGTATGGCTAATGGTAAAATTCTCGATTTATATTTAAATTCCGGCATAGGCTGCATGTCAAATGAGTGCTGGTACACTTTACAAAGCCCTGGCCTTCGAGAAAATGATTCCTTGTTCCTCATTAATACTGCTAATAATTCTGCTTTTTGGTCATGGCTTATGGCTTCGATTTCTTGAACTTTCTTTCGTAAAATTTCGATAATTTCCTGAGCTTCTAAGTTTCTATTCTCATTACTTCCTTCATCGAATTCATAGTAGCCGATTCCATTCGGATTCTCCCTTAATGACATATTATTATTATCTGGGTATTCATTATTTTCCCCATATAAATTATATTTCTCCTCCACTATATTCTCCTCTTCCACTACGCTCCATGAATCATTGGGCAAATTACTGTTGTCCTCAATATTCAAATAATTCGGGTCATCCCCCCGTAAAATATGTGCCTCGTTTAGGTCACTTAATGTTATTTCTTCCACTACAAAGTCTTCCTCTAAGATACTTCTCTCAATATCACTAAGTTTGTCATTTTTATTAAGGGTCTTTTCTTTATGGAATGGTATATGAATTACATCATTATTATTATTAGACAATTCTAATTTATTATCCATAAAATTAATTTTCGAACCATGTTCGTATAGAAAGTTACATCCAAGAATCACGTCATGAGCAAGCCCATTCACCGATAGCATAAATAACTCACATTTATAATTATCGATTTCAGCATTAACCATACACTGATATCCAATTCTGAATTGTTTTGAGGTTACAGCTGTCTTGCAAAATAAACCTGTTGTGTTTAGTATTTGAATATTTATTTTTGTTCTTTATCATTTTATCTAAGAATTTTTGAGAACACACTGAGTGCGTGCACCCAGAATCCACAATGGCACAAACATTAATCTTTTCTCCTATTCTCACAGTTATAACGGGTGTTTTTATATCATTCTGATTTTCATTTTCAATGGGTTTTTGAACATTAATGGATTGTATGCTATTTTCATTATTACGCTGTCCTACATTCTCCGGCAAACTATCATTCATGAATCCTTCAGTACATTGTTGTGTAAGACATGTAACAGCAAACGGATTCTCTTTACTGTTATGAATTAGTTTAAATCTTGTTCCTGTCGCGAGGCTTCACAAGCATAATTTCTGTTATGAAATTCCCTCGCTTCGGGGTTCAAATCCTGGTGGTCCTGGTTCTCAGAATTTGTCCCTATAGAATCATCCCTCCTGTTTTGATCATTCACCCGTCCACTGGAATTCCTACTGAACTGGCCTTGTGGATTACGCCTGCGGTTACCTTGATCATCACTCTGGATTGTTAACGAATTCACTTGAGTATTTCTGTTACTTTGATTCTGCGGGTCTCGTGACATATATTCTGTGTTATTCCTGTTATTATACCTCCCATTTTGATTGTTGTTATAATTCGGGTTATGTCCTGACCTGCTATGGTTGTTATTATTCCTATACCCCTGTGAATGATTTTGGTTATGTCTAGGTTGGATTTCTCTTTCATTATTCCTATTGTTCCCTCCATTTTCTGTATTACCTTCAGGTGTCGAGTACATTTCTAGGTTAGTGAGGAGTTCAATAGTGTCGCTTACAGTAGTTAATTTTGCAACTAACAATGCACTTCGAACTCCAGGTGAAAAGTGTTTTGTTATCAGCGCAAGAATTTCTGAATCTGGGATTATGGGTTGTAATAGCCTGGCTGTTTTTACCATTCTTATTAGATAATCCGACATTGATAAGCCACTTCCCGGTTTGTATTGACCTGTATAAAGCTGCATTCGGGTTTTTAACTGCTGTCCAGCTGACCAGTACCTATCAATGAATAACTTACAAAATTTTTCATAACTGCATTCGTTATCAATCGTCACTTGAAACCATTGTTTCGCGTTGTTTCTTAGGCATCTGCCAGCAATTAAAACTTGATATTGCGGAGGAATATTTTTGATGGCAAAGTATTCCGTCAATTCTTTTATGAAGTTCTGTGGACCTTCGTAAGAGTTTTCATTGTACATGGGTAAAATCACTTCACTCCCGATCATACCAGTAATATTTTGTAAATTTGTACTTACTGCGATACTGTTGTTTTCCACTGGCGACTCCATTGTATTAGGAAGTATGTTGCTGCGTGAACCAGTTTGTTCACTATTTATTGAACCATTATATTCATTAGGCACAACATTAACTGTGTTATTAGATAAATCAATCAAATTATCTGACAATGCACCATTAGGTTCAGTAGCAACATAGTTCCCTCCATAACCTGAAACCTTATTTTGTATTTCTTCTACCTTTTTAGAAATGCACAATAATTCTTTATTAACATGTCCTATTTTTGTATCAACTTCTTTTAAAGTCTTCATACCTTGTTCTTTGTTATTTTGAATAATTTCTTTAGAATTTTCTTCTATTGCTTTTGTTTTTGTTTCTAAAATCTGCATATTGCTATGTACCTGGCTCAAAACTATTTTAGTTTCATTCCTAACTTCAGTAATTTCTTTGTTTAAATGTTTGAATTTCTCTACTAAGGTTTTCTATTTGATTACAAGTTTCCTCCCTGCTCTTATTTATTTCACTTTTTGTTTCTTCCCTACTTTTACTGATTTCATTTAGCAAAGTGGCTAACATCATATCAATCTGATTAGACTGTTTACTATGAACTACTTGTGTAGGTTCCATGACTGTATTTGACTCCTCACTTACATGCACTTTTACAGTGGGATTATTTTCCTCACTTCTATCCTCAATAGTAGTACTTTCCATTATGCTATCCTCATTACAATTATTCTCTGGTTCATTTATATTACTCTCCCTATCATTAAGAATTTCTATGGGTTGTGAAAAGAATTGTTGTGCATGTTCTTCACTATCCATTGTGGTAACCTTTTTCCCACTTCTTAAAAACATATGTTAACGTGTCAATAATTTAGTTTTATTAATTATATTACTATTTAGGCACTTTTAATTTTATAGTTATTCTATTATTGATTTTCTTTGATATTAACGAGTTTTAATTTTAACCTAATGTTCATAAATTAATGTCCTTTTAATTAATTCTTAATCACACTTGACTTAGCTTGTACTGGAGTGATCCAATGATGTCTTGACTGTCCAACGTTGTTTCCCTCGATGGCAAGATGATCACGGCGATGTCCAGTTCCATCAGTGGTTTCCCGTTGCCTTCATTGGTTCCATCCATCCCAGCTTTCCTCTGCGTTGTTCCATATCGTCTCTCGTGCCAGTCCTCAATCCCGTTAGTCGTCTCTGCCAGTCCTCAAAGTCTGTGATTCGTAGTCCATGTGGGTATAAATTCATCAGTGTCTCCCTTCAATGTCAAATATTCAGAGATTTTCTCGAGCCACCACTTGGGACGCCAAATATGAAACCGTTTCTTGTTTCACTTTATTTTTGGTATTTACATACCTGTGACTTCTTGATGTTTTCTTGTGGGTGCTGCTCCAGGCTTCTCATGTCGGTAGTTGCACAGACTCGGGAATCAGAGGGATGAACTGTTCTAATATGATTAATGACTTTCACTGATCAGAGATAATGGAGTTTTATTTTTAAGAGAGAATAATTTTGACTTGTTACACACGCTATTATAAAAGACAAATATAAATATATGATCTACTTTCACCATTGTGTTAATTTCTGAATAATATAAGATCTACACATCGAGCACTGAGCACCAACTTCTGATCATATCGAGTGCTGTATCACTACTCTCTACAAAAATCAAATTTAAGATAAATCCTGAAAAGTACATAAGCCTCCTCCCCACGGCACAATATCCAATAGGAATAATATTCTATTATATCTGGATTCTGATTGGTTGCTTTAATTATTCTGCAATCTTATGCTTAAGGAATACTCCATTAAAAGGTTTCTATTTTATGGTATAGTACTTAGCAATTAATATGATCTGTATATATTATTCTTTAATCTAGAGTAGCTATGATTTCAAAGATTGTATTCATATAGTTTATTTCTCTCAATCCGATGGGCTAGCCTTTTAAGTGGTGAACTTTCATAGCTTCCTTAAGTGGTTCCACTTGAGCGTGAATGTACATACACCATATGACACTTTTACTTCTCAGTTGGATACGAAATAAAATATAGTTAATTTAAACACATCTACCTACTTAATCTAATTACTTATTATAATCTGTGATTTCCTAAAGTCCACTGCTAATAACTCTCTCAACTTATCATAATAAATCGATTGTTCCGCTATAGACTATTCCGCTTACAATGACACAGAAAACAATGTGTTTTATTCATTTTCGTGGTTTTAATAATATTCATTGCAAGCTTCATTATACTATACTCGCCCACTGATTAAATTCGTAAATTTATAAATACCAAGCCTATCGGCAATTGCTACAAAAACCATTCATCTCGTTTATCATTCTTCAGAAACGACGGAGAAAGTTGCCATACTCGGGTTGGTGGACCTAATATTTAGAAATGAGGATTTCATTAATTTACTTAATTCAAATGCTTTACTGACTAAAATTTTATCACTTATCTATGATGTCAACCTAGCTACTCCCGATATAGCTTAAGCTCCTGCATAGAATATCAAACAATTCAAATTTAAGAAAGAAAAAAAAACAGGGCAAAGGAGCTCTTAAGGAAACTCCGACGTCGGTACATTCATCTAACTCAGGAAAAATCCTTTAGTAGCTGCTGTTTTGTCAGAGCGTACTTTGACGCAGTGAAGAAAAAGTTGCCTAAAACAAATCAATTCAAACACTAGCTATGTTTACGATTTGCAATTTAGAGTGAGTTTAATATTACTTTTTTTAGCAGCGATACATAAATTTAAGACTCCAACAGAAGAGAGAGTTTTTCTCTGAGATAAAAAAAAGAAGAGCGAAGCCCTTCACTATAAGCTAACAACGGTATCATTTCAGCAAGCACAAAGAGTAGCAAACGTGTAACTTTTTTTTATCTTCCTACAGAGGAGTCTGGGCTCCGTGATCTGTAATTCCCTCTCTCCTGATGTTCATCAACTCTCTTCTCTTCAATCGGCTTTTGTTTTCCCGAGCGACGTCTAGTAATCGAAAACACAAATTTGCTTTTACAAACAAGTGTGTATATGTGTGTGTGCGCGCGCGCTTGTGCGAGTATACGTTTGTGTTTCCATTTTGAGGAAAAGACAGACAAAGAGTACAAGTACACTCGTCCGCTGTATTAGAGGCTATCGTCTTTTGTACACCTACATTTGAAACGTTGTGTATGTTACCTTTTCCATAAAAACTGTTAAAACAGAGACATAGAGAGAGAAAGAGAGAGAGAGAGAGAGAGAGAGAGAGAGAGAGAGAGATAAACAGAGTAGAGTATCATAGAATTCGAAATCGATTCCAAGAGAGCATTTGACATCGGTGCAGAAAAGCATTCTCCCTACAGGTTAAAATAAGCCCAATTAATTCGTTTTAGAACTAATTAAGTTTGACTCTTAATGTTTTTTATAACTTAGTTATACATCTTAGTCCACCGCTGTGGCTCAGGGGATGCGTTCAATCCTCTCACGCAGCGGGCCCGGGTTCGATTCCAGGCCAAGTCCCTCCAGGGATGTAGCGCCACGGAGTTTTATTGGTCAATATCAAACACGCGGCGTATGAGTTGAATAGTCTGCATAAACATGTAGCCTATGGGTCCCCCCCCCCCTGGGAAAAATTTCCAACTTCAGCACTGGTCGTAAAAGATGGCATTGTAATATTTTAGCTAAAGGGGTATATTATATCCTATTCCAGGATGGGACAAGTCTCCTAGGTGGTTTTTTTCCGGGGTTTTCCTCGCCTGTGAGACAAAATACGGGAAACTTTAGACCTTGCGGTCCCCTAATATCACATGGCCGTAATGATCACCTTTATCCCATCCGAACCTTTCCTTTGAATGAGTGTGTGTGCGACTGGTGTGTCTCGTTCTAAGTGTTCGTGTTGTCTCGGAGGTGGCCCCGGCATTTGGTTGGTCACTCATCCGGGGAGTCCCTCCATGTCCTTTGGTAAAAAAAAAAAAAGTAAGTAGCCTATGGTATCCAAAGGCTAATCCCTCTCCCGACAGGTCGCAGTCCTCTAAGGCCCGACGGCGCTGGGATGCACAAACAATTCCTACAAGGGAGAGGTAAAATTGATCGAAAGAAGAAGAATACGTATGTAACTATGTAGGCCTATATATATATATATATATTTTTTTTTTTTTTTTCATTTATCCACGCCTGTAACTTCTAGTACACGTCATTGATAAATTTCACTTCCGAAAATAGGGTTTAGAATGTCAAATATAAATTTATAAAAATACCGCCTTGGTGCCATTATCTATGCTGGGGTTGAAGGACTATTATAAATGCTATAATCAAATGGTTTATTTTGTAAATGACAAGTAAAATACTCAATTCACTGAAGTCGTTGTTTAGCCTAAAAAGCCTATGTAGGCTATCTAACACCGGTATCCCATTATCCAAGCCATTATCCAAGTAAAAAAAGTATATATATTGGCATGAATTTATTGGTTTATAAATGTTTTTGTAGCAGTGACCCTGCATTTGAGAAATATCTAAATGACAAAATCAGGCTGAATCATTGTTTATATTGAAGGTTATGTGAGACGAGTTTGGATTATATAGCTTGCAGGGCTTCTTTTTTTTATGTATCCCTATATTACTACTGTGGCATGTAGTACCGGTATATGTGGATTCAATAATGAATAATCACATATATGCCTACTTGAAGAACATGAGGTATCAAACCAACTATTTTGGTGCCGTTTACTTCTCGAAACAGACGACGTTTACCGCCATTTGGACCCCCCTCCCATGCTATGAACTCTGGGAAATCTTTGATCCAATGTAACGGCATGCAGAAAGTCTTCAAATGATCGTCCAATACGGTTTCCTTGAAGCAATGGGCGGCCATTTTCATTTTTCTAGACGATTTGAGCAAATAACTTGGATAGTGGAATACCGGCCTAACATAAGTAGCCTATATGTTGATTATTTTGGTAATCTGTCGAGACTAAAATATTACTTTAGAACTGTTCTTATTACAAATCTAGTGTGAACTACTTACGAATCTATCGAGACTGAAATATATTTTGAAAGATTATATAAATATATCAAATATGCAAGGTACCCTTATATATATCTAGTGCAAGCTGTTTAGAAATATAACATTATAAACATACTGAAGTATGCAGTCTAGTTCTAACTAGTTGTAGGGCCCGGGCGGCGGGGACCCCATAAACAGGCATCTATAACGGGGCAGATAAAACTGACAGGAAGAAGAAGAAGAAGAAGAAGAAGAAGAAGAAGAAGAAGAAAAACAGGAGGAGGAGGTGCTGGTGGAGATAATATCTTTATAATATTATTGCTGTTCTTACTTATTTATCATAAATGTGCATTACTATTATTGTTGTCATTGATACTATTCTTATTGAGAATGAAAATGGGTATATTTTAGAAGAAAAATTCGAACCCTTGACCTTCGGCTTTCCATGCCGACGTTTTACCAACTAGGCTACCTAAAGTTCGACTTACGGCGTCAGAGAGAATCTCTCTCCTATGATTATTATTCATGTCGACCCCACTTAAAAACATTTCGCCATAAAGCCTACGGTAATATGAGCTACACTAATTTAGTGGTTTTGTAACCGGATTTCCGCTGACATTATGCAGTGCCCGATGCCCGTATTTTACGGACTATAAGACATCCATAAGACCAAGACCTGATTTTTGGAAGGAAATTTTTAAGGAAAGAAATTTAATGTGATTCTATAAGAAAACTTTTATCAAAATTATATTATTTTATCTTATGCTTCATTGGCTAAAAAAACTAGAACCTTGTACAATGGAATCAGTGTAAATAACTTCTAACTTAAAACCTGCATTGTACAAAAGTCTTTTCTGTAGGCTATAGGTGGCATCGCGTAAATGTTAAAAACTGAACTGGTTTTTCACGAAAGATTGGAAATACCTTTACACCCTCTAACCCTCAATTCAGCATATATGGTAAGTGTAACGGGACAAGGCTGTTTGGAGGTCATCGTCTTCATTTAAACTTCCCGGCGGAGACAACTCCTTTCGTATTAAAGAACTCAACATTCCTTTCTTTTCGCATTGTATACCTGGCTTCCAGTTTCCCTCATTTTACGATTGTGACAAGTGCACTGATGTACGTCTGTGACAAGTGCACTGATGTACGTCTGTGCCAAAATTTGTAACTATCTTATCGTTTACAACAACTTGTTTTTAACTAGGCCTATGGTATTTCGGCAATACTTACCATAATTTTAATTTTTTAGTGTACTTCGGACCATTGGACGCACCCAACTTTCAAGGCTCTGTTTTCAAGGTAAAAAGTGCGTCTTATGGTCCGTAAAATACGGTAGTTGTGCCAGGCGATAAAAATTGGACTGTGGCTACCTCCATCCTAAAGCGTACACAACTATTTTTTTTTCTGCTGAGCAAGTTGGAGCAAGTTCGACACTAATAAAGACCCGAACTGTATTACTGGTATGTCATGTCAAAACCTACCCTCAAATTTAGCACATCGATAGGTCATCATTGCAGATACACACATGCCAAAAATTAGCTGCTCATATAAGCTTTTATTAATTATGAATGTGGAAATTCGAAACATTAAGTAGCCTCACAGAGCTATCGCATGTTGCTATTGGCATGTTAAATTAAAAAATTAGCAAAACTATTATAGGCTTTAATTATATGACTAAGTGCAATAAGTACTGGTACCAGACTTCAAAGTTGAAGCTAGAGGGATTATAGTATTATAAATAGGCTGTAGTAGGTCACCGTTAACAGATTGAGAGGCTAGGGTTGACGTTATTGTTTGTGTGTGTGTGTGGTTTTTTTTTTAAACAGATTATCACTTTAGGGCGTGATGGTGACCATGCTATCTGCTATGAAATAGTACCCCTATAGGTCCTACACTCCTGTACCTGTGTGCAGAACTTCAGACTACTGTAATTCTGTAAATATGTACTGTATCAACTTCAAACCAGCAATAAGTAAATGAAGGGTCCAGGGGAAAAACGACCAAAGTTCAATTTTAAAAAATAAAATGAGTTTGTGGTGCCATCGGGTTCAGAAGGTGGAGTTCTGCATTCTGAATGATAGTTTGGTATGAGAAAGTGATCAGAATCTACAATATGAGAGGATAAAAATTGAAGTGTTTTCAAAATATAACCCAGGCAGAAAGAGATAACCTGATTAAAAGCTTCAACTTGATGGCATCTAAAACTGATCAGGATAATTACTTATTTGGCTTAATTAGTGTGCTACCAATTGCAAGATGTAGACCAAAAGGTGAAGAAATGGAAAGTAATTTACACGAGCATTCTTATGATTATAAAGTGAGGCTAGTTAGACAGGAACTGCCTGAAATCAAAGTGTGTCATAAGGCATTCATATCATTGCATGGAATTACCAACCGTCGTGTACAGTCTTTAAAGAAAGCCTTAGTACAGACTGGTAAGGCACCTATCGACATGCGTGGTAAACACCTTAATAGGCCACATAAGCTTCCAGAAGAAACTGTTAATAAAGTCATTGCTAACATATCCTCTCTAAAAGGCAGAAAGTCACATTATAGTTTGCATGACACAAAGAAGATATATTTGCCTGAGGACCTGACAATAAGTAAATTCCAGATAGACACATAAGCAAATTGCAAAATGAATAACCCATCACATCCAATAAGCTATGAAAATTATAGGGATATATTTAACATAAGTTTAATATTGGTTTTGGATATCCAAGATGTGATACCTGCAGAGAATGCAATGCTTTTACTGCTAAACTTGCCTCTGTGAAATTATCTTTATCAAACTTCACAATTGACAAAGTAGATGAAAGAAACAAGATAGAAAAATAAATTATCTATGGAAATTTTTAATACAGAACATAAGAAGAAAGCAGAAACATTTTATAACAGGAAACGCCAGTGCAAAATCTCGGCTATGAAGTCACCACACATGGAAGGATTATTTTTGTTTTCAAAAAAACCTGCAAATACCTAATATTTCAACTAATGATGTTTACTACCGAAGACAGCTGTCTTTCCATTCATTTAACATCCATGTGCTGTCGACCAGGGAATCAGCATTCTATACTTATGACCAGACTATTGCAAAAAGTGTCCTGATGAGGTAATATCATTCCCACATAACTTCATTGAAAATTTTCTCCCTGAAGAAGTAACAGCACTTCAGCTTTTTTGTGACTCATGTGGTGGCCAGAATAAAAATTATTCTGTTTTCCGCTATCTACACTGCTTGATTCATGGAAAGAAAAGGTTTGAAGAAATTCAAGTTACATTTCCCGTTAGAGGTCAAAGCTACCTTGAATGTGACAAGAATATGGGGCTCATCAACCTGAAGAGTCATGTAGAAATTCCTGCTGAGTGGATCGACGCAATAAGAAGTGCTAGGAAAAAG
Source organism: Ectobius pallidus (assembly GCA_964059195.1). Taxonomy (NCBI): domain Eukaryota; kingdom Metazoa; phylum Arthropoda; class Insecta; order Blattodea; family Ectobiidae; genus Ectobius; species Ectobius pallidus. The sequence goes on along the minus strand of CAXKWD010000002.1, from coordinate 103,931,078 downwards.
CCATCTGCCTTCACCATGGTTGAGGTTCAACAACGTTTTGTATATAATTGAACATTACACTTTCAAAGTCCTTACAAGAAGAAGTGTCCATTTGAGACTCGTCCTATTGCAGAACTGAAGTTATCGCAAGAGCACCAAGAACAATGACTTTAAGAACTACATATAATGGACAATGGGAGAGCTATGATGTTATTAATAAAACATTGCATAAAGCTAGAGTACAAGTTTTTCACAAAGATAACACTCCAGTTCCAGTTCCTGCAGCAAAATTTCAAGATCTACAGGTACTTAAGAGATTCTGCAGTGAATCTGGCCAAGAGTTCTTTGGTGCCTTGCCGCAGAGTACTACAAGGAGTGATGATCAAGATGACTAAGCTTTCCCACCACCATGCTGAGTTATAATCCAGGAATAAGTACATTTTCCTCATTCGCAATATGCACATTGATCGTTTTTCTATACCGGAGAGTGTACTTGTAATGTTCTATCTTTTGTATTGTTGTAAAGAATAGTTGTATCACAGACTTGTTTTATAGTAGGCCTACCTATCACTTGTACACTCTCAAGTTATATTTTTATCATCAGTATTAATTGGTATGAATATACGTTTTCCTTCCAATTGGTTTTGAACATTCTACATCAAATAACTTTTTTTTAAGAAAATGTGACTTTGAGCGTTATTCCCCTGGACCCTTCAAATAGAACCGGCCTTCCTTTCTCGCAACTGTGTTGTCTTTGAGAAAATTTCAATTTCTCTTATATCTTAACTTTTAGAAATCTTATGAAAATAATATGACAGTAAGCTGAAGAGTTCATTTTCTACATCTGACTCTTTTCAACCTAACAAGACTGAGCCTAGCAAAGTGTTTTTAAAGTACTGGTACTCTTTGCCTTACAGGACAGAACAATTAGTACACTACTTACAGGTAGAACTAATCTGGTGTTAGCTTCATTCACCTCGGGAATTATCAAGCCCGTACATCCATCACTGAACACTGTTTGTAATAAAATAATATCAGATCATTTGAATGATATATTAAAACTTTTTCAAAGGACACGCGAAATACCTTCACATCAACACTGCACTAAAGTAACTTTAGATGGCAGCAGCAGTAAAGTAAAAATTTAGCGACATCTAGCGTCAAAGCTTTATAACTAACTTTCTTTTATAGCTCCAATATCAATCAGCAGATGTCACTCATTTCATTCGAAACAAGTACCAACCTATTTCTCAACATTAACAGATAAAATTAGAGGTTGCTTGATTTACATTTCGGGTGGCGGCCCTGAGCCAACAAAAAATCAGAACCTAACCTCACCACGTGCGTGAACAAAATTTTGTCAGTACAGTTTAGCCTAACTGAATTATGGGGAAAAAGGACAAGAACAAAAAGAAAGGAAAAGGGGCTGAGAAAACTGCGGCAAAAACTGAAAAGAAGATGTCTCTGAAACAGAAGAAAGAATTGGCAGCAATTGGAGAGGTATTCCATTTCAAGTGGTTTTAATAATGAATTAATTAATAATTAGGCCTATGCAGTACTTCCCTCTGATATCTGATGTACTTATAAAAGGGGTGACCACCAGGGGGGGGGGGGGTTTAAGATGCAGAGCACGTCATTGAAATTTCTAGTAGGGGGTTTGAAAATTTTCATGAAACGGGGGAAGTCATGATCCTAAAGGGGGTTGGGCACTCCTGTTTAAACCAATAACGAAAGGTTGAAAATTTCCAAAAATTACCTTCCTTAGTTTCAGAAACCTTCATTACACTCGGTCAAATCAGAGTGAGCAATGCATCACCTCACTTACCCACAAACTTGTAAAAATGCAGCAGGGATGACAGTAGGTAAACAGGTAATTACGAGCTAGTCTTCTCCCACATTGGTATTCTTCTATCAACTCTGCAACCATTCACTAGTCTATGCCTCCTTAGTATGCAAAGACTTTCCAAACCCATTTACCGTTATGGTATCTATAAACCAGAGTTTCCAACTAGCTGGTTTTTTATTGGTCTGGTCGGAACTTGGGAGATGTTTACCTTGTTCTTGTCCAAGTAGAGATTGAAGCATATCCACCAACCACATGGATTTTACAAGGGAAATGCAGACGAAATCGCAAATAATTGAAACATATGGCGATAGCAGGTTAAAAGACAAAATAATATGTACACCTTCTACAGTGTCTGTCACAAAATAAGAGCAAAGTTATTCACTGTGTTCTTCCCAATATCATTATCTTTAAGAGCAAAGTTGCTTGCCGATTGTTGGCATTGTTTTTGAGAACATATTATTACAATTAGCTTATATCATCTACTCAACGTGTAATATTCCATATTCCTGGAACTTGAAGATGGGACCAATTGAATAACTTCTTAGGACGAACTGCATAGAAGACACCAAATGATACTATAACACAGGGGTGGCCACTAACCTTAACTATGGGAGCTGCAAATTTATGAAGCTGTTTCAAAGCGAGTCACGTTGTTTTTACTATTACACATAACATTTTAATTACGCAGCAAGAAATAAGATTTTACTTTTGAGGATTGTTTTTTCGAGTGTTCATTTTTGCTGTCAATTGTTTGAAATCTGGCTGATAATTGGTCAGTGTAGTTTGCAAGAGTTCACTTAAATGTTCGTCAGTTAGTTCAGATCGATATTTAGATTTCATGAACTTAAGCATTGAGTACAGTGGTTCACACACATAAGTAGTCCCAAATATTCAGATAAGTCTCTTATCACACTCTTTTGTTAGTGAGTATTTTTCTTCTAGAACTTTCTTCCAAAATTCTATGGCCAAAACACCACTTCGTTACAGTCCTTTTAGTCCTTCGTCTTCTTGTGGTTTTAGTAGCCCCAAACTCTACAGCTGCTGTGTCCTTTGTAATTGGTGATGAAACAGGACAGCCAATGCCCACAACATCGACAGCAAAAGGATTCTCCAGGAATGAAAATGAAGGTTTAAGTGTTCTCAAATCATTAAATCTGCCATTGATTTCTTCAGCAAGACCAGACATTTTACACAAACAATCTTCTGTTTCCACCTAAACGTCAGGAAGTCTTTCAGTAATTTTCTTCAAACATTTGAAATGAGTGAATGTTTTAATCTCAAGGTCTTTCCGAAGAGTCTTAATTTTCTATGAAAGCTAAATACACTGTGCTAATCTGTAGCAAGATTGAGATCGGAAATATACACACAAAACTTCACTAAAAAGGTATATTTACCCAGAATGGTCATTTCAACGGGTCTTCCCGCCATCATCAGCTGATTCCGACTCCGACAGTCTGAATCAGCTGATGATGGCGGGAAGACCCGTTGAAATGATCATTCTGGGTAAATATACCTTTTTAGTAAAGTTTTGTGTGTATATTTCCGATCTCAATCTTGCTACAGATTTGAACACTTCACTGTAAATTTCCATCTACTATTTATATTGACACTGTGCTAAATCAGAAATAAGTTTTTATCTTCCTTGTAATGATATTTTTGGTGCCAACTGAAAACATAAGTGTTAGTAAATCCAGCCCAGTAATACCAAGTTCAGCATAAAGATTACTGAGGATCTTGAACAGAATTCATGATTGACATTTCTAGAAAAATAACAATTATATGTTGAAACCTCAAATGACAGGAGTTCAATTTGATTTCTGAAAACCAGAACATTTAGGCATCCCAGCAGAACCTGAAGGGGACAAGATGATTTTACTCTGAAAATTGGAACTTTCCTGCCCAAATCAGGATGTCTGGTCACCTCGTGCAATATCCCTACTACCAGTAGTTAAACAGCACCATTATAACATAATTAGACATTTAGAAAGACAGCTATCCTACTAACTCATACTGCCATAATAAGTTAAACCTCTGAATTTAATGAGAAAAATTCCTCCGACACTGGGACTTGAACCCAGGACCTTTGGCTATTCGCGCCAATGCTGTACCAACTGAGCTAAGCCGGAGTTCAATTCACAGCGCCGGATGGAACCTCTCTCCTATGACTGATTGCCCTAATGGTCTACCTCACAGACAGACAAGTTATGTTCCATCCGGCGCTGTGAATTGAACTCCGGCTTAGCTCAGTTGGTAGAGCATTGGCGCGAATAGCCAAAGGTCCTGGGTTCAAGTCCCAGTGTCGGAGGAATTTTTCTCCTATAACATTCTCATGTAATGTCCAACAGAGACAATCTGTGGTTCATGAAAGCTTATATATCTATCTTGAATGTCAACTGTACAATAACAGTGGGAGCCCGGTCACAAAAATCACTAATTAGTGTGCCTCCCAGTACTGCATATGACATAACTTGTCTGTCTGTGAGGTAGACCATTAGGGCAATCAGTCATAGGAGAGAGGTTCCATCCGGCGCTGTGAATTGAACTCCGGCTTAGCTCAGTTGGTAGAGCATTGGCGCGAATAGCCAAAGGTCCTGGGTTCAAGTCCCAGTGTCGGAGGAATTTTTCTCCTATAACATTCTCATGTAATGTCCAACAGAAACAATCTGTGGTTCATGAAAGCTTATATATCTATCTCTGAATTTAAGTTTTGTCAAAATTAAGCACTGTGAATGTATTAATAGAAGTCCTCTCCTATTTATTTGCTAATGTTTAGGTAGTTTATAAAAATAATGACAATGTTCTTAAACTTACAGGATGATATTGAAAAAATAGTTGCAGAAATAGAACAAGAAGAAAAGAAAAGACAAGAGGTTATAGAGCAAGTAGTTTCTCCTCCAACCAGAAGAGTTAACTTCACCTTGACACCACATCCAGACAAAGAAGAACTCATCCTTTTTGGTGGAGAATATTGCAATGGCCTAAAAGTAAGACAATACGGAGAAACATTTTCCAACATTTAATATTAATAAAGTTTTAGTATAGTTCCCCATTAGATAAGAGAAAAAAATGCAAATCCTGAGATATGCTGTCACCCTCAGATTTTCTGAGCAGTTTAGGTTTCAAAATGCAGTCTGTCCAATTTCATGAAGGCATTAAGTAGTTACTTAAAATAATGGCATCACAAAGGTAACCCTAGCCACTAAGTGCAACAAAATGTTATGCTAATCACATAGCTGTCCTCATTTTCTGTAAATATGCTCCTAACAATAAGTTGCTGGCAAAAACTGCAGCTCAATTGATATTGATCTTTGAAGTTTCAAACGTGGAATTTTTTAAATCCAAAAATGAAAATCTTGAAACCCATTAAAATACTGTGGGTGCTGACCAGAACACATTGACTGCTCCGAATGAAATGCAGATGGATAACATCAGTTGACTTTTTCAAGCCCCAAAGGTTATTAGTTCTGTACACAGATTACAGTAATTAATAATGTATTTATTGTTTGTTTGTTTGTTTGTTTGTTTGTTTGTTTGTTTTTTTTTTTTTTTTTTTTTGCAGACATTTGTGTACAATGACATGTATACCTATAACATACCTAAAAATGAATGGATAAGATTGAAAGCTCCAGGTGGTCCAGCCCCTAGGTGTGGGCATCAAGCAGTAGGGCTATCAAGTAACAAAGGTCAACTGTGGATATTTGGAGGAGAATATGCTAGTCCATCTCAAGCACAATTTTACCACTACAGAGATCTCTGGGTGTTTCACATAGCAAAGAAGAAATGGGAGAAAATCAAGTAAAACTACACTATTATTCTTCTACAACAATTGTCGTTCTGGCAGAAGTCACTAACTCCAAAAATGGTCATTTTGAATTATATATTTACTACTACATTGATAAAAGGATGCTTCATAGGCAGTTAGAACTCGCTAATCAATATCCCAACCCATTTCAAAGTAACTAATACTTCTGTTTTCACCAAGTCCATATATAGTGGTTTATTCAAACTTTAAATCAGCTAAATCTCAAAACTAAGATTTTGGATTTAATGACTTCTGCCGGAAGGACAACAATATTATCATTAGGGATACCTAGTTTAAGTGTTGGATTCATGGTTATTATAATTGATAAAAATAAATTTCAAACACTTCTTGGTTAAATTAGGCTATTATTGTTTTTGTAATGATAGTACCTGGCCCTTATCTTTCCACTGTAACTTGTTAAAACCGTCAAAGTCAAACATACACATACACAAAGATAAAACATTTGAAAAAAAAAATCAGTGGATAAAATACCTTGGTGCGACGTTTCAACCTTGTCCTCCTGAGGAAGACCTGGAGGACAAGGTCGAAAAGTCGCACCGAGGTATTTTATCCACTGATTTTTTTTTCCCCCCAAATGTTTTTTCTTTGTGTATGTGTATGTTTGACTTTGACAGTTTTATTATTGTTTTACATTTGCAACAAAAAAAAAATTGTATATTTCCAAATTTTTGTTTTTGTGCGATTTATTTCTCAAGGGAAATCTGAGTTTCAGAAAGGCATTTTTAAGAGGACTTAGCCTATAATCTAAAATCTATATAGGCCTACTGAAAGTTGCATAAATATAATATGTGCCCATTAATAAAATAAATACTCAATAACCCAAGTAAATGTTGAATTGACAGTTATGTCATTAATAAAAAACTAAAAAATGGCTTGTTTTTTAATTGAAATTAAAATAACCCAATGGATGGAGATATTCATGTAAATTGACTTTTGTATTGATTTGTAATTTTTTTACTGCCAGAATTTTGTAACATTTAATGGATGAATATAAAAACAATGTTCTCAGTGTTTCTGGAGGCCCTTCATCCAGGAGTGGACACAGAATGGTGTGTGTGAAGAAGCAGCTAATAGTATTTGGAGGTTTCCATGATAATGTACGGGACTACAAGTATTTCAATGATGTCTATTCCTTTAATCTAGAGAATTATACATGGAAGAGAATAGAACCTTCAGGTAATGAAATTGTTCCTCATACTAGGGAAATAATGAAATGGACATCTTCATTTGTATTACAAGTAACGGAATTTCGAATGTAGAAGAACAGTAACTATTGCATGATCTAAACGAAAGAAATGCTTTTCTACTGACAAAGCTTAGTAGGTACAGTGTTATTAAACAGAGGCGGCAGCCAGATGCGCGTGAGAGAGGTGACGCATGTAGGAGGAATCATGGGGAGGGGTAAAAACGTTGAACTGCACTAGCGAGAGAGGAGAAGCTTTGTAAGATGGTCTCTTGTTTCTTAACTGTATTTATACAATCTTACTGCACTGAAAGCAACGACACAACTGACCCATACACCCCTCCATGCAGTACGAATGTTTATTGGACTCGTCTGCATCTACTGCACATCCATGCTTGGACTGCCACGTCTGATAAATACCACTGTACTGTTAAAGTCAACAAGGCACACATTGATATCTTGGTTATAATTTCCCAAGAATTTTGAAGAGGAAAAAAAATGGTAAATCATATTTGGCATGGCACAAGTTGTGTCAGCCATTGCATGCTGTTGTTCATATCAACTTGCCTTAGCAATCATAACAGTTTTCACCTATTAATGAAAGGCTACTTTACATGATGACACCAGGTTTCCTAATATTTTCATGAAGGTGATTTATGAAATTAATTACACCAAATTCCTATAAAACAATTTCCAATGCAGTTACACATTTTTTCACCTTATGTAAATCATTGAAATCCCACAAAATACCATTGAACGAATCTCATATAAATCCAGGCATTTCAAAATGTCTTCTCTTCCCCACTTCACTTTATAAAATGTGAACAAGTTGAATGCCGGTATAACCTCATAACTACAAAAAAGTTGGAATCAGTCAATACTGCATAGTGACCTAACTCATTGTCATCAGTATATCTCATTCATGCATATTCATTCAAGTAAAAAAACAGCATGTAGACTAATCTTTATATGGGTTTGTAAACCTAATCAGCTCAATGATAAAAATATCATTGTATGCACATGGTTGCATATCTTCAGTTCTCCACTTTCCGTGAATGAAATTACCAGAAGATTTGTTAGGTTTTGTTCCATGTTATTTAGCTTCTTTGTTCTATATTATAACAGTTTGGTCTTAAGGTTCCAAAAGTGTGTTGGTTTTAACTTGATTTTATTAAAGAATACTATAACTAGGGGGCGGATTTCTATGACCTAAAAAACAATAAAATATTACCAATAAAATTTAAAATATGATTTTACCACTTACATATTATTATTTTTTTTAAAAGTTTCATTACAATTCATTTTATTAAAATATAATGTTAATTATTTATAATATCTGTAAATTCTCAAAAAGTATCATTATAATGCAAAATTTACAAAATATGACATGAAACTTCAAAATTTCTTTAATATGCACACAAATATGTAAAAAAAAGACCTAAATATGCTACAATAGTTGAAAATTTCCTAAATATGCAGTTATATGCACAATAAAAGCCGTTTCATTTTCACTAGGATGCTTGGAATCGGGTTTAAATTAGTTAGAAACCTGAAATAATGCAAATGGGAAAAATATGACATGTCATAGAAATCTGCCCCCTAACTATAACATTTATAACAGATGAATTTTTTTGAACTGTTTTACAGGAACTCCCCCTGCTCCTAGGTCTGGTTGTGTAATGTTGCCCTTACCTGATGGGAGAATACTAATTTATGGTGGATATAGTAAGGAGAAGATAAAGAGAGACGTTGACAAGGGTGTAATTCACTCAGACATGTTCCTGCTTTCACCAGAGAGTAAGTGTAACAAGTTTGAATTAAAAGGTTTTCAGATTTTTTAAAGAAGCCCTTTTAAATTACTAGGCTATAGGTATTAAGTACTACGGTATTTATTGCAATTTAAAAACTATGGTATTAAAATTGTATTGGGTTAAAAACAAAAGAACACTTCAGGACATTAGTGATTTATGTTTACATAGAAAAGATGATAGCTGAAAGAGAGAACACTGGATTTGAATATGAAAGCATGCACTGCCAACTTCAATTACTTCATTGGTCAAATGAAAAGTTACCATACACAGTATTTCCAAGAAAATGAAATAAGTTGCTCAGTAAGATTGAACACCAAGGTTTATAACATGTTCATCCACACCAGCGACACAGAAAAGTCATGGGATTGCAAATGGTATCCTTTCACACATATTTTACTGTTAACATTGAATTAGTAACAGTAACTATATGAAAAATGTGAAGCTCAAACTATTTTGGGCTATGGGCCATCTCATTTTGTTGTCTTGGTATTTTATTCTTGGTCTAATAAACAGTAACAAGTTATCCAAGATCTTTTCTCATTCAGAAATAATAGAACATTTTCTGTAGCAGAATGCAGCCGCATATATATATATATATACAGTGAGTCCCACGCAAGAGTTGGCCAATGACGCGGGTTCCTGCGGCACGGTGGGCACAGCTCCAACTCCCGAGCGATCGGGTAAAATATCTATGCTAATAAAGCCGCAATCGGTGTAATGATTCAGGTTCTCACATTTACAGTTAAAATTACAATGAAAATAAACACGTACTTCATCACAAGAGATGTTGGAAATGTTCTCCTCTTGCATCCAGACAATACTGGCACCTTTTTAGGAAATTTTCTTTCACGTGCATAAGTTCAGCTTCCGAGACAGAGTTCATTTCTCTTGTGATAGGCCTATGTGATATTGACTCTAAGTTCTTCTAACACTATGTGAATATTATTTATGGGGAAACTTGAAAAATAAAGTGTATAGATCAATTTCCCATACATTAGAAGAACTTAAAGACAATATCACAAGAGAAATTAACTTTATCTCGGAAGTTGAACTTATGCGCGTGAAAGAGATTTTCTAAAAAGGTGCCAGATTGTGTGGATGCAAGAGGAGAACATTTCCAACATCTCTTGTAATGAGGTACGTGCTTATTTTCATTGTAACTTTAACTGTAAATGTGAGAACCTGAATCATTACACCGATTGCGGCTTTATTAGCGTAGATATTTCACCCGATCGCTCGGGAGTTGGAGCTGTGCCCGCTGTGCAGCAGGAACCTGCCTCGTTGGCCAACTCTTGCGTGGGACTCACTGTATATATTGCACATTAGTTGCTTAATTTTTAATCAACTAACTATTTATTCATGAGTGCTTGAAAGGGCTAAGTCATGAAGCTTTATGAAAATAGACAAGAAATTGCTACACAGTACTAAAAACTGATTTTTTAAATACCTTCATTTATGTATTTTTGTTATAGAGAATGATACATCAGGACTGAAATGGAAGTGGATGGCAGTAAAGCAAGGGGGAGCTCGAATATCACCTCGATGTGGCATGACTGCTATCACAGCTCCAGGAAATAAAGCGTATTCTTTTGGAGGAGTGTTTGACATTGAAGAGAGTGAAGAGGACATAGCAGGAACATTCTTTAATGATCTCTACGTTTTAGATGTGGATAAAACTTTATGGAGGACAGGTATGTTTCTAATTTAACAGCATTCCATTGTATGTTTTTTCCTTCAGTTTGCAGCCTAGATAAAAATTGTCAAGTGCAAGTTTGAAAGAAAGAAAGAAAGAAAAAAAAAGTGTAGTCTGTGGCAACAGTAGGAATGAAAGAATTTGCTCACTAGAAAGGAACACTCGTTTTTGAACAACCAACATTCCTTCTAAAGAAAAGCAAACAGTCATTTTAAACCCATGAATTTTTAGCCACCAACTAGAATTGAATCCATGACTTTGAATCTCTGAAGTCATTATGCTGGACAATGAAGTACAGTGAGTCCCACGCAAGAGTTGGCCAATGACGCGGGTTTCTGCGTCGCGGCTGGCACAGCTCCAACTCCCGAGCGATCGGGTGAAATATCTTCGCAAATAATGCCGCGGTCGGTGTAATGATTCAGGTTCTCACATTGACAGTTAAAATTACAATGGAAATAATCATGTACCTCATCACAAGAGATGTTGGAAATGTTCTTCTCTTGCATCCACACAATACTGGCACCTTTTTAGGAAATTTTCTTTCACGCGCATTAGTTCAGCTTCTGAGATAGAGTTAATTTCTTTTGTGATATTGTCTTTAAGTTCTTCTTATGTATGGCAAATTGACCTATACACTTTATTTTTCAAGTTTCCCCATAAATAATATTTAGGCTACATACTGTTAGAAGAACTTAGAGACAATATCACATAGGCCTATCACAAGAGAAAGTAACTCAGTCTCGGAAGCGGAACTCATGCGCGTGAAAGAAAATTTCCTAAAAAGGTGCCAGTATTGTGTGGATGCAAGAGGAGAACATTTCCAACATCTCTTGTGATGAGGTACGTGGTTATTTTCATTGTAATTTTAACTGTAAATGTGAGAACCTGAATCATTACACCGACCGCGGCATTATTAGCGTAGATATTGCACCCGATCGCTCGGGAGTTGGAGCTGTGCCAGCCGCGACGCAGAAACCCGTGTCATTGGCCAACTCTTGCGTGGGACTCACTGTATATTAATTAACTCATACTGGAATGTTTGCATGAATTTACTTCCTCCATATTCTTTGGACAAAATATTTATGCAACGAAAGTTAAACTTAGGAAGATTCACTGAAATATTTAACCTACGTGTACAGAATTCTGTTCTGCTACGTTCTTTCACTGTAAGCTAAATAAGATCCTGAAAATTTACATGAACTTTATTTTTCAGTTACACTATCTGGTAAGAAGGACATTAATAAACAAAAGAAACGAAGGAAGGAGAAAAATGAGACATCTAATGATGCCGAAAACGATGATGATCCTGAGGGCACAGCTGATGAAATGGAAGCATTAGAAATACAAGAAGAAGATGAAAATCCAGAAACGGTTAGTTTTCAAATAGTACAAATGACTGTTAAGATTTGAGTATTCTTGACAAAGCTTGAACTTCAGATTACTGATATGAATTTAAAAATTTCAGGTTCCTCAGCCTTCTGTAGTATCTGACGATGGTATTTTCAAGGTCACGTTAGGCCCAGCTACAGCTTCTTCTTCTTCATCTTCTCAACAACCTTCTGCAGTCAGTACAGGGGAAAGTCAACCAAGTTCCACTCCATCACCAAGAATGAACTGTGGTTTGGCTGTAAAACATGGTATACTCTACCTCTATGGAGGGTTGGTGGAAGATGGAGATAAACAGTATACACTCTCAGACTTTTACTCTTTAGGTAAAAACAAACTTATTGTGAAAAATTATAAAAAATATAAACCATACAGCTATAGTATATATGGGTCATTCTTCAAATACGGGAGTGTCTAAAATCCAAATTTTTTAGTTTGTTTTGAAAACCTCAAAAAAATTACTAAAATTCTTCAGGGGCTACTTGATTATATAAGACACCAGCAGAGCTTAAATGTTTATATATATATATATATATTTTTTTTTTTTAAAGCCATGTGAATGACATCCGTGTACATGTGGATGGCAGAAGGCCACATTAATGACTAACTTTGGCAACAATCTGCTTTTCTTTATGTGGTTTCATATTTTTGTCAGTTTGCTTCAGTTGATTTTGCACCAAATTTGCGAATTTGTGTGCATACTCCGGATTCAATGTGATTTTAACTAGACTGTGTTTTTATGGCTGGGGGGGGGGGGGGGGGGAATCAAGCAGAAATTCATTTAATCAGTTTTAAGATTTTAAGCACAGGTCACAGACACTACAAACACAATAGTACCCTACATTTATCATCTACATGGCTTGAGAGTCATCCACATACCCCTTTATGAGGCATGTGGATGACACAAAAATTAAGCAAGTGGATGACAAAAAAGGAGTTTTGGTGGTCTCAGCAAGCCATTCCTAAACCTCTGTAGGCTCAACTTCAGTCAGGTACTTTGAATTGGAAGGTTTATCATAGTGCATAATCAAGATTAATTAATATTTCTGCCTACTTTCTAGAAGTCATATTAATGATGGGGAATAAAAACGCTTTCCTTGAAAATGATGCAAAGTCCTTTGCTAATCCCAGACTGTTTGTAAGCAAGCAAAATTCAACCTTACAATTCAACCACAAGCTGCCCTGTTGGCTTTCTAACACTGTTGCCAGTTATAAAATTTCTCATTCCTGCAGAAAAAATTCCATTCTTTTCAGCCATGTGGATGACCAAAAACCCTTGGGACATACTTTATGTTCATTAGGTGGGGTGACAATTTTATTTCATTTTATTTTTTAGTGGTTAATATTCTTCACACATACATAATCATTGGCAGGAAAAAAGTTGAAAAGGAAATAACATTTTGTTTTGTGGATAAATGCATTAGAATATACAAAACATGGGTATGGGTCAGGGCATGTGGATGACATTTACAGTGAAACCTCTCTTAACGGACACCTCTTCATAGCAGACACCCCTTGTTTATGGACGATTTTTCTGGTCCCTAGGTCACTGTAATGAAACTTCATAATAATTAACCCTTCTAAGACGGACACCCTATATTACGGACACGGACACAAAAAATCCACTCAAAAAGCCTCTTCAAACCTCTCTTAACGAACCCTTGATGAGAACATCATATATCTACAGTATACTGTATTGTACTGAACTTCTTTTCTTCTTCTTCTGTTAACTTCGTTTTGACATGAAACCAAAGTGTACAAAACAAACAAACATTAAAGATTTTTTCACATGTTAATAGTGCGCTCGACTAATACACGCAGAACTACAGTTGTGTAGGCGTATTCCATTGTAAAAAGTGTGGTTTTAATTTTGATGGTAGGCCTAAAGTGGACTGCAGTATAGTGTTCGGGACTTTTGCAATATGTAGGCCTACAACATAACATATCTGTGTAATGGATTAGTGTAAACTAAAGAGATTTTCATCTACTGTATAACAGTCTCATGTAAGTACTATAGATTATTTTACGTCAGAATTTTTTAACCTCTCTAGAGCAGACACCCTTCTATAGCAGACGATTTTTACGGTCCCGTACGTGTCCGTTATACAGAGGTTTCACTGTAATTGAATTAAATTTAGTTTTGGAATATCAGAATTTAAAGTTAGTGACATTTCATAGTGATAGTTGTGGTATGGAAGTAGTAGAAAAAACTTTTATTTTAATTTTTTTTTTAAGTTGAACTTGAAGGGAAATATCACTCCGGAACACAAATTTTCCCGTATTTGAAGAATCACCCACATGCTGTTTTGTACATAATTAGTATAAACTATGAGCAATATTGAACATATACTGTGCTGTAATTAAACAATAAACACAGGAAGTGATATAAACAGTGAAACTATTGAATCTTTAGAGCTGATGGTCAACAGCTGATTTTTCGGGGAAACAACTCATCCCCATCTGCCACACAGATACCAGTCGACCAACAGCCGATGATGGGGATGAGTTGTTTCCCCGAAACTAGTCCATGAAAGAATGTGACGTAAGTGGAGCTTAAAGTGTAAATAAGTTGACCATAAGCTCTAAAGACATACTGTGCTGTTTATGCATACTATTTATTCATCACCACCACCATCATATTATCATTATTACTATTATCATCATTATTATTATCAGCATCATCAATTAACCTTTTCCTATGTATAATTTTAGACACTTAAGAAACTTAGCCAACCCTGTGTTATTTCGTACTGTTCATTTTCAGAAATACTTAAATAATCACAAAAATTAAATTTATTTCTTTACTTCAAGAAAATATTCAATGAACTTCTTAAATTAGGAAGAATATAGTAATTTCTCATCTATAAAATACTACTGACATTTCTTGTAAGCGGTGAATTGTAATTACTCTGTTTTCAGCTAATCTAAACTGATAGGATTTTTTAAAAAATGAAATGGCTGGAAAGAAAAAGAAAAATATGTGTTTACACCATAAGTATAAATAGTAATAGATAAACTTGAATGTAATTATTGTACTTAAGGAAGTCAGAAACATTTATGTAGGCCCACACTTGGTATTGCTGCATTGTATTTTCTTAACACATTTATTTTCTTGCAGATTTGCACAAACTTGATGAATGGAAGACAATAATTCCCAATGATCAAGCAGGACAAGAATGGTTGGATTCAGGGAGCAGTTCAGAAGAGAGTGGTGAAGACTCAGAATCTGGGAGTGAGAGTGGAGAATGTGACAGTGATGATGAACAAATGGAAGTTGATTAACTTTATCAGTGTGTGCTCTGCATGCAATTAACTTTTTATTACTACCTAAGAAAGTATAAAATAAATACATCGTCTTTTTAAAATTGTTGAATTAAGTTTTGTTCTGTTTTCTTGACTTTTATTCATACATACTGGGCTGAAGAAGTCCAATCCATCATATGTGATCCTGCCAGGGAAACCCGACCATAAGTCGGAAAAATAAATGTTCTGATTTGAATAGATTCCACTTTAGCATAAAATTCTGAGCATTCCAAAAAGTTATACTTCTAGCATAAAAATGTATGTTTTTATACCTTTGAAACATATGTTTTCATTATCAGGTTCACAATACTGAAATACCATGCTCTAAATCTGTCACACACTAACAGAATGTCCAACTACATTACTACAGCATAGGAAGTGTTTCTGTTGCCTGTATGTAATGTTTCTTTCATGAAAAGTAACAAAGAAAACATTAAGGACCATGCTAGATTTCCAATGCGACTTATGGAAGGGTTTCTAACAGTGCAAACCTCTTTTCAAACTGAAAATAATATTATGGTTGGCAATGCTGCCTTTATGTTTGTGTTGACCAGAGAACGCAGTACAAGAATAAAACCAATAGATGGTGAAAAAACTAAAAATCGATCTTTACACCCCAACAGCTGTTTCCTACTGTTACACGGGTATGTGTTTATGACTTACCTGGCATGGTCACATATCGTCATTCCGATAGAAGTCACAACTTCAAAATCTTAGTTTTGAGATTCATCTGTTTTAATGTTTGAATACGATAACCCATTGCATATATTATGTACTTTGTGAAAACGAAGTATTAGTTACTTGGAAATGGGTCGGGATATTAATTAATGAATTCTACCTGCCTATAAAGAATCCTTTTAGCAATGCAGTAGTATATTTAGCTCAAAATGGACATTTTTGAAGTTAGTGACTTCTGCCATAATGATGATAATATACATGATTATACATTTTATAATATTTTCTGTGACAGACTACACAAGTATACAGCAGGGCCACCACATTTCGGGGTCGGGCCCAGGACCATGTACTGGTCGTGGGTCCCTCACCGACCATCCTCATTCAGTTTTCTCTTCCCTTCTCTGTGGAGCTTCCTTCTCATTACTCATGTAACATAACATTTTATCAAACTTTTCCAGTTTTCCATAAAATTATATCACATCACCGGAACCCTTCGGGGCCCAGGTCCCTTGGGTCTTTCTTTCATACTGAGTCAGTTAATTTTATGATTGCTCAGTAGGCAGTAAAACCTGGCATTCTCATTAGGTCAATCTAAAGAGCAATTTATCACAGATTAAAACACTGTTCTCATTCAATTTAATTCACAGTAAGCATTGCCTATTATATTATCAGTGTGTCCAACTGAAAAGTTTTAAAATAAAGGACAGACACCAGTGATGGGAAAAGTACAAAAAGAAAGTGATTGGGCTGAATTACAATTACCTGAAAGACATTTTACTTAATTATAATTACAAATTACTTTTTCAAAAAGTAATCAGTAAAATTACAATTACTTTACAAAATGGCAGTACCTAAAAATTCCTTGTTTTTGGTTTTGGACATAAGCCCAAATTGTTAATGGACAAACAAAAAAAAACATATCAATGAGAATATTTTCAGAAACATTGAGTAGCTTTTTGTTAATATTAACTCTAATTTGGATATTAGTTGCAAAAACAGTAATGATGATATAGGAAGCGAGAATTATACTACTATTAACGACTACTAAATTGTAACAATTACAATTTTATTTCCAGAAGTAAATTACAAGTAGAAAGTACATTTTTTTTTAAGTATTGAGAACAAGTAAATGGAACCAAAAAAGGAATTGTTACTGTAATCCGATTACCTTTACTCAATTACTTCCCGTCACTGACAGACACACCGAGTGAAAAGGGGGCGGGGGCAAAGCTAAATACAACACACTATACTAATATACCGTTAATAACAATATGGTACAGTTTGGAGTTTGTTTTTATCACTGCTTTCATCTGTAGCAACTGAAAAATAATTAAGGAATCGCGCACAATGTGCATTATCTTAACCTAAGACTTAACCTACTGACAAACACCCAGTCCTGAACCCGGGAAAGGGATTTTTCACTACTGAAAAATCCCCGACCCGGCCGGGAATCGAACCCGGGCCGCCAGAGTGGAAGACAGGCGTGCTACCGACTCACCCACGGCGACGGAAAACGGACCTTGAATAAGAGTCTGAACAATCTGAAAACCTGCAGAGTTCTTTGGAGGGAAAGTTCAGCTTAAATTTAAGTTTTTTAACGTATTATCTATTAAATAAAGGAAATAGCATATTCTTTTTTCAAAATGGCCTCCTCTTCACCCCTCATAGCCATTCTGTTCCTCCCACAGTTTTAATTCTTTACTTTTTTTTTTATAAGCTTATTTTCTACATTTATAATATTATTGATGGTACACATTATACAATAACATAAGAATACAAAACTCTGCATGTTTTCAGCTTAAATCTGTGTTTAGACATGTTACAAAAGAAAAAGCTTTTTTATTTTTATATGTATATAAATTGAATACGTTATATAAAAAAAGTTCAAGGTACAAAAATACAACATATATCATGGTCTACAAATATGAAAAAAGAGAACAATGTACATTACAAGTTGGTTACATGTAAAGAACTTAAATAGATATCAATGTCACATCTTCAAAAACATATAATGCTATATTTCAAACAAAACTTCTGTGTAATATTAGCTTATTTACCCTTAATAATTCTGGAAACTGTTCTCAACTCACTGAAAAAAAGGACAGCACTAAAAAAAAAGGACAGTTAAAGGACTTTTTTAATAGTCACCATTTTAAAGGACAGTCCTTTAAAAAAAGGACTGTTGGACACACTGTATTATACACAGTATATTAACTTACATATAATATTCATTCCCCTTTTCTTCCCTACTAATGTCACAGGAGCCATGTTTGAGTGCTCTAATATTGATGCACAATTCATAGTTTTTAGTAAATCCATTTTAATACCTAATTAACGTGAATGTACACTCAGGAAAAGTACTTATATTACCACATCTTTCCCCTGTAGAAAATATATTAAGCTTCTGTTTTTTACTTGTCATTTTTGTACTGAGAGAAGATATGCATAAGGAGTTTTCAAATTTGAACTTAATATATTTAACTCAAAGTTGTACTTAGCCTATATATGCACTAAGCTATAAATATGTAGCCTATTCTTAATCCTGAAATTAATAACAAGTTACATAGTTTGTTAAATTATTGGTAATAAAATAACAGAAAAGAAATTTTAAGAAACATTTAAATTTCATGTGCAATTACAGAATAATGTCCACAAAATAAACTATGGACCACACTGTTTTCTTTCCAAAAAGCAATGGTTTACAGACAGGTGCGGCAGGTGTTAATGTGCTACTGTGCTATAGTACACCGATAATTTTGTTAAATAAAATGTTGTTTATTTAAACAAAAATTACCAATATTCTGTTAAAATTACTTTTTTAAACAAAATTTTATCTTAGATTTCCAACCGTTATACAATATGCGGTATCCCTCACAGTATAGACCAGGCGAGGACAGAAGATTGCTCTGTGACGTAAATGCAGTCGGCTCTTGCTTCACACGGTCAAGTTCTGCGAGAAGTTTGTGAAATGTAGGCACCGCTGACTGGGGGGAAGAGAGCATTAGTATTGCGGCAGAGGAGCGCTCTTGACTAACGAAACACACAGTGACTTGCTGTGCTCTTCCTTCACAATCGTCATCATGGGACGAAGTTGTCTTCCACTGGTATAGACAGTCAGCTTAAGTTGCTAAGCATTATATAGCTACAGTGTGCTCAATCCCCCAATAGTGCTGCTCTTCTTGGTGACTGAGGCCTGGAAAGTGCCCTGAGGCAGAGTGTATAGTCACTGCTGTTAGGATGAAAACTACCTCGTTGGAGCTATAGATGGAATAGAACCTGGCCTACTATAGGTAGACTCACAAAAAACTGGCAGGTTGGGGTGGAAGGTTGATGACCTCTTGTTTGATGATGGTCGGGGTGGATATTTGAAGGTTGTTTTGCAACTCTACAGTAACAGTAACAATACTACAACAAAAACAGAATTATCAGGAATATACCAGATGGATTGTGATGAATGCCCTATGACATACATTGGACAAACTAAAAGGAACATTAGAACGTAGATGAAGGAACATCTAATGCTATTTGCCACAAGTCGTAAACCTATTGAACATATTCCTAGTTCCCGGACACAAACGTGAATAAATGTACAAGAAAGAAGGTTTCGCCACAAATTCTTGTTTACGCTCCGAAAGCGAA
The DNA here is from genome assembly GCA_964059195.1 of Ectobius pallidus. Taxonomy (NCBI): domain Eukaryota; kingdom Metazoa; phylum Arthropoda; class Insecta; order Blattodea; family Ectobiidae; genus Ectobius; species Ectobius pallidus. Next base: position 103,911,737 of record CAXKWD010000002.1, on the reverse strand, counting down.
AACATTGAACAGATCCCAGCGAAAATGCTCTTTGCGCATGTGATGTAGTCATGTTTCTTGTGACAGCTGACTCTGTTTGTGGTTATGATCAATCCCATAAGATATATTGCTACGTTCACGCTGTTTTATTTTACGAAATCACCGATATTTTGCTATGGAGTGCTCTAAACAGAGCATAAGTCGATGTAGAAGTATTCTCCCTCACATTCATAATCCTTTGCAGAAAATTTGAATTTAGGCCTAAGTTATAGGCACACTTCTTCCTTGAAGAGATTCTATGTTTAATATGAAGTAATCAAGATAACATCTATATGTGGTTACTGAAAAAAATTGATGAAATAGGAGATATATCAGAACAGCATCAGAATTGAATTAGGCCTAGGCGGGATTCATGGTAGATAATGTGTCTGAGTAAATCTTTAAGCATATTTTTTTATGAAGCTGCCACATATGTGGTAAATGAAGGGTAGGCATTTCTAGCACTTATTATAAACAGTTTGAGCACAATAATATACAATTTTAATAATGATTATACTATTATTTTGCGAGATTAAACAAACCCTTTCTATACCGACTGCAATGAACAAAGTTATCAGCTATCGCTGCGTCACCTGCCGCTTGATTCCGAGGGTCTGATCACAGTATAAGTATTAATACAGTAAAGAAACTGTGTGTTGAAAGTCCTATGACAACATGTTGACTGGACGACATTAGCGCTCCATGCGGAGATTGAGTAAAGCTACATTCTCATCATATGAAATGGCTTGGGAAAATACATAAACACATCGCAAAATATGTTATGTTAAAAGAGAAAAATACAGAATATTTTTATTTCATGCAAATCTAATTTTAAATTTAAGAAATAATAAAACAGATAATGTATTATATTCTAGTTAAGAGGTAAACAATACCTAAATAGGATACTGTTAAGGACTGTACCTAGGCCTAGTATTTTTCCTTTAAAATCATTGTCCTTTAATATAATTTATAATTCAAATGATGATAATAAATAGCCTACATATGAATTACGTAAATTATATTATAGGTCTGTCACGTTGTTCATCCTGCATGTCATTGTTGACAGTGTATTTTGATTCTTTGCCTTATATGGCAATATACGACTTCAATTTATTGTAGGTCTATGTAGCGTCAATTACTGCAGGATGGACTTCATTAAACAAAACAAAAAATTCAGGAGCATTTGGAATTGAAGACACCGTGGGTACAGCAGTTTTAATTAACGAGTTTTCATAGGATTTCATAAACTGTATGTTTTCGGCGTGTGTCAAGCATAGCCGGTAATTTTCACTCAAATATTTTACATATTTTGTTACTAGGTTTTCTTGTCGACCATTAATGACCTATTTTATACACCAGAAATCATTACAACAGAATAAAATATAAAAATATTACATTAAAGTAACTTGAAACATAACCACACCAGAATCACGAGTAAGCCAGTAGACCTACAATAAATATTACTTATTTTCGTTCTTACCTTTCTGGATGTTTCAAGAAAGTGAAGAAATGCAATTCAGGATTTTGTCTTTTATTATTACTGAAATTTACAGCAGAATAATAAGGTCCTTTCGAATATAGCGTGTTCTAATAAATACAACACTCCTATTTATTTACATACTTCCCGGAGTAGTTTCTGTAGTCTTACTATATGGCCGCTAGGATCGCTAGTAAATGCGCGCGCATGCTCGGCTGGCAGAAAAACGGGCTGAGTTTCTGTACTGTATTAATACTTATACTGTGGTCTGATCTCATAAAACATGCTCCTCTAAAGAATGTTAAATAAGTTTGAATTTGCAAAAAAATTATACGACCAAGCACAGCTCTATAAAGCTAAAATATCAATCGTTAATAAACCATTCTTACTGTATAATTCAGAATTAAAAATTCTGACTGCCCAGATAAATATAAATCCCCCCTTTTTAACGGTCGACTAACGTGACCCTAGAGCTCGGAAGATTTAATCAGCATTAGTACAGTATTTTATTGTCATTTTCTTCCGCTAATTGAGTGTTTGTGGGTTACAAACTTGTTCTCGGTGGATCATCAATGCATTTAAAGCAGAAAAAAGCAAATGTTTCTGCATCTAAAGGCATACTTTTGCCTGACAACAAATTCCTCAGTGTGAACGTACAATTAGGAATGTTAAAATGATGCAAACCGATAAATCAACTATAGTCCATCATTTCTAGACGCAAAACCATCACATCAAGAAAGAGATTAAATTATTAAAACATGTTAGTAAACCATCAGAACTCAACATTTGGGAGAGGATTTTTACTATCAAAAACTGCAAGAATGTTATGAACTTTGATGTACCATCAGTGAGTGACATCACCAAACTCACCGGCCGGAAGGTAGAGAGTAGCACGGGGTCGACTTTAAATACCACCAGCCATGGGTTCCTTACACTGGTTGACCAGCAGCTGATGATGGGAGAAGACTCCCAAAACTAGTCCTGCGTTTTATAAACCGTGATGTAAGTGGAGCATCAGTGTATGCAAAATTTATTCATTTTTTTTTATTCAGTATGTTCCGCTGTTTATATTACTTTGTTCTTATTTATTTAATCCATGTAGACATTGAAGCTTCATCAACTAGTAAGCGAAGAAAAGTAGAAGGCAGGCACATTGACGAAAAAGAAGTATGTTAGAGAATCATGCAAGAGACTAGTCATTGCTTCAACTCACTAAGTCATCTTGATCCTGCAAAACTGTTAAACTCTGCCATTTTCAGTGACTACTCCAGAAATTTTCCAGAAATGGAACTTGAAGCTACTGATCGGTATTACAACACACTGGATAATTTCAGACTAAAGACAGATCTCCCGTTCTATACGACAGGCCGGATTTCAGGAACACTTTAGGTGTGGTTGTTTAACGACAGATGTGAACTGCTATTTAGAGACCTGTCCCTGTTGCTGGTGAGTTGGAATGTTATCCTGCAGGAGTTCTTACACATGCTTGCAAATCTTAGACATGGGGCATGTTAGGATTAATAACTCGTAAAATGTGTATATAGTTACAATGGCACTGTATGTTAGGAATATCAACTTGTAATATGTGTATATAGATACATCTAAGGAGTAAGACCGCATGTAATATTACTAATGTAATGGCGCATGCAGGAATAAAAATGATTTTAAAAAAAAGGGGGCTGTTTGCATTTATGCACACATAAATGTCTTTGAGACTGCCTGTGTGGTCTTGTGTTAGCTTTGCTGGCTATGGATCAGCAGGCCCAGGTTTGATCCCTGGTACCTCCTCAGATTTTTCTGAGATAGGGAGCTATGGAACGGGGTGCACTCAGCCTCATGATACAAACTAAGAAGCTACTTGATTGAGAAGTAGCAGCTTAACGACCGTGGGTGTCAGCATACTGACCAAAATGCCCCCAATCCTGCCATCTGCCTATGATAGATGATGCAGCAGTTGGATGGTAGGCCTAGTCCCTCCAGGGATATAGCACCACAGAGTTTAATTTTTAAAAATCTTTGATCTAAGGCCGGGGTCAAACCCATGAACTTCTGAACAGAAAGTCTATGCCTAACCAACTGTTCCACACAGGCTGAAAGCTTGAAAGTAGTGTATGCACTAATCTATAGACATACGTCGTCTGCTTCAAAAAAGGAGGAACAATTAACTAAATTTCCCCTCCATCATTGTCCTTCATGCACTGAAATTTTAGAAGTAAATAACATTTCCTCTGTTGATGAAGAATTTCGTGAAAGTCATGGGCGAAAACCCGATATCATATTTGAATTCAGAAGAAGAAATGCTATCAGAATCACATATTTTTCTTTCTGAGACAAAAAAAAAAAAAAAGTTTCTTTTTTGTTGCCCAGTGTTATAGCTGTTACCAATATAACTTCAGTGCAACAAGTAAGCATAGGCGTACCGAGGGGGGGGGGGGTTTTGGGGGTTTGAACCCCCCCCCCCCCCATTGATTAAAAAAAGGAAAATTGTATAATTTTTTTAAGTCTGCCCATAAATTACTTAATACAAGTATAAAGCGTGGGAAGCTTAAAACTCGTTATTTTGCATCTTAATTTTTTTAATTTTCCGGGGGTGAACCCCCGGAAGCTTAAAACTCGTTATTTTGCATCTTGATTTTTAAAATTTTCCGGGGGTGTACCCCCGGAAGCTTAAAACTCGTTATTTTGCAACTTGATTTTTTAAATTTTCCGGGGGAGGACCCCCGGACCCCCCTTTCCCAGACCCCGCGGATGTTATAACCCCCCCATATGGTCGGCCTGGTTACGCCTATGCAAGTAAGTACTATTATACGCCGAATGCATTAATAGTGATAACACTACAAAGTGTAATTATCATATCAGAAAGTACAGTCAAGAGGAACTGCGCAGTTAACTACGGCAATACCATTCTACAATACGGGACATTCGGAAAGAATATCGCCCACTAATTGATCTAGTATTTGACTAATTAACTACAGGATTTTAAAGTAGAATAAACAATAATCTTACCAGTTGAAATTTGCTATATCATTCAAAGTAAATATTAAAAGCCCACAAATTAAACCCACATTATCCTTGAGACTACAGGGGAGATCCTCAGTGCATCCGACTGACCGCTGTGGCCAGTTCGAGAAGAGAAAACTGCAAATGTAAGTACTCTAAAAAACCACCAACCTAAAAATAGGAAGGCGAACCGTTACACATACTGGTGTCAAGCTATTCAATATGCTGCCTAGAAAATAAAGGAAAGTGAAAGTTACAATCAATTTAAGAGCTTGTTGGCCAAGCATGAGCTAAACAAAGTTATTTGAACAGTTTATACAAGATAACAATTATGTTGTGATATGCCATGCTCTCAAAATCAATTACATTATGCTGAGTACCATTTATTATAGTATTGTGGAGAGTCTATTCTCTAAACTAACAATGTTCCCTTGGGTCATACTTTTTTATGTATGTACTATATGGATTAGAATAAACCTTATTCTTATTATTATTATTATTATTATTATTATTATTATTATTGTAGTTACTGTTATTGTTTGTGGACTGTTGAAATCATCCATGAAGTATATTGTGATAATACATCGCTTTTAATATAACTAAATAATAATTAAATTTATGAATGCCCGGGCGGCTTGGGACGCTTAAATCCTAAAAGGGAGAGGTAAAACTAAGATAAAGAAAGAAAGAAAGAAAGAAAGAAAGTAATTTATGAATATGAGATATGCACTATGTAACATGATATATATGAGGGATGGGGCATAAATTGTGGAAACTATTTCTTCTTTTGAAAATGTGGGACCTTTTACAAATTTTGCTAGATAAAATTATCCCATATTCTTGTTTCTTATTAAATTGTATGCTTTAAGATAAAATCTCGTGATGTATTTAAATTGCAGTTGTTAAAAGTGGGTTCTGAATGCCAAGGAATGGCTTTAGATGAATTATTGCCAAAAGAGATCCCTGATAAATTGCACAATGGCCACAGCCTTCGTGATGATCACTTCAAAATATGAGATTTCAGGAATCCAAACCCAAGGCAAGGACGAATTAAAGGGGGGTCCGGACCCCTTCCCAAATATGATATTTTTAAAGCTTTAATTAGAAAATCCAATCTTTTGTGCCACTTAGGACGGGAAGATGTCAATAATTTATGGTGAATCAGTTTGAGACCCCCGCCCCAAAAATTGATGTTCTGTGTCACTTAGAAAGGGAATGGTTAATCAGTTTGTATTGCTAAATTACTGAATATGTAAAAAATCTAAGTATTTAAATTCATACAAACATGTAATATCACATACTTAAAATCCTTTTTATGATGATTATGATAAAAATTTCAACATTGTGACAGTCGGCCTAAATTTAAAATGAACATATTTTAAAGTCTATTTATATAATGATCAGGGTATTAATTGGAGTCTTTGGTCAAACCCATTTAAGATTTTACTTTAGCTGATGCTGTGGACAACATCTTGAGTTCTACCATATTTGACTTTAGGACGGGAATTTAAAGAAAAAAGAAATTTACTGTGATTCTGAACAAAAAATTTTAGAGGGAATGATACACTTCATTGCATAAACAAATTATAACCTTGTACAATGGAATCAGTGTATATTACTTCCAACTTAAAACCTGCGTTGTACAAAAATCTCTTCTGTAGGCCTACAGGTGGCATCGCGTAAATTTTAACAACTGAACTGATTTCTCATGAAAGAATGAAATTACTTTTACACCCTCTAATCCTCAATTCAACATGCGGTAAGTGTAATGGGACAAGGCTGTTTAGAGGTCAATGCCTTCATTTAAACCACACGGCAGAGACAACTCCTTTCTATAAAAGAACACAACATTCCTTTCTTTTCACATTGTATACACTCATTTTACGATTGTGACAAGTGCACTGAAGTAGGCCTACAGTCTGCCAAAATATGTAACAATCTTATCATTTAAAACACCTTGTTTATATCTATGGCATTCCGGCAATATTTACAATAATTTTAATTTTTTTAGTGTACTTCAGACCATTAGACACACCCAACTTTCAAGGCTCTGTTTTCAAATTTAAAAAGTGCATCTTATGGTCCATAAAATACAGTAATTCTAATTCACCTACTGTGGCAAGTGCCAATAGGCAAACCTTCAATTCTGAATTTCAACAAAGCAATTTATACGTACAAATAGACATGGTTTTATATACATTTATATAAAAATTATTATACATAAAACTATTTTGATCCCTATATATATATATAAATTGATATATATAGTATATATATATATATATAAATTGATATATATAGTATATATATATATATAAATTGATATATATAGTATATATAATATCAAATGAGTATTTAAAATTCCTATAATATGTAAAATATCCGAGTCAGTTGGAGAATTCAATGTTGTACTGGCATGTTGCGTTGGTAGCTCAATGGCAGAGCAGTGGCATGGAAAGCTGAAGATCCTGGTTCAAATCCCGGCTATGGCATTTAATTTTTTTCAATCTGACTCTACCTTTCCACCTTAGCTTACACACGCTTAGTGTGAAAGAATTATCATTGCAATATGTGAAATAACTTCACTAAAATTAATTAAAATGTAGACTACTATGGACATTTATGGTTTTCCATAGTGTGCAGGTAAAGAGTAAAATATGTTATTACTGATGATAATTATACAAATCCCAGCTCTACTCATCATGAAGCTTTCAAAATACTTTTGAATATATTTTTCAGAACCCATCCCTTCCTAGTTTCTGCTTTGTCATTAAATAGTTATGTATTTGCTTCAACAAGGTCTCTTGTTTATTTTCCAATAAAAACTTATCCTATTAGATTGCAACCAGTGGCGTAGCCAGAAAATAATTTCGGTGAGGGTCGAAAGTGCCGGGAGGGGGGTTGCTATTTATAAGAAAAGTTAAATAACACAAGGAACAGTGAAAATAATAGGGTTTATTATTAAATAAAATAATGAAATATTTGACAAAATAGAGCTTAAATAACTTGAATAGAATTTTAAAACTTTTATCTAAAAAATCCCCCCGAAATACCACATTTCCCACGACACTGTGATTTATCATATGGAACTCATATTTGGGGAAACTCCTCTCATGCTGAAAAGGTATTTATATTGCAGAAGAAAGCTATCAGAATTTTAAATGGGAAACCCACTTTTGATCATTGTAAACAGCTTTTTATTGATTCTCAGATATTAACTTTTCCGTGTATTTATATTTTTTCGTCATTGGTTTCTATTAAGGAAAGAATAAATGATTATGCTGTACGATCAGAAATTCATTCTTATAATACAAGAAATTGTGGTGCTCTTCAGACCAATCAACTTCGCACGTCAAAGGCTTTTAATAGCTGGGAATCTAAAGGAATCAGTATGTTTAATATGTTGTCGCCTTCTGCTAAACATATACCTACCAAATGTTTTAAGAGAATTTTAAAGACTTGGTTGTTAAACAAGGCTTTTTACTCTGTTAATGACATTTTTATATCTGGAGTGCATGATCTGACCTTTTAAATGTACTCTTTTATATCATTCGACAATGCCTTGTACTTGATTATTCTGGCTGTAATTACATTATTATTATTATCCTTGGGGAAGAGAACCAGAAAATAAACCGTAAGAAGAAGAAGATGAACCGGATGGAGAACATTATGCTCTGTGGTCATTATACTCTCATAGTGTCTTTTGTTTTCGCGAGTTGCTAGTCGCGAGTCTTCTAAGTGGGTAATTAATAGGCTTCCAATCAATTTCAACATGGCTTGGTTGAGAGCAAAAAGAATGGAGAAGGAGCTTAAAGGTAAGTCAAATCTACCTTCGTCAAAGACGGTGTAAATTCGAAAGCTTAAGTCATTAGCTTAAGTCAATATTTTCTTTATTTCAGATCTAAAGGAAAACCCGATTGACGGGGTAAATGTTGAATCAGATCCGCAAAATCCCAGTGTGTGGCTTGTAACCATGAGGTAAAGTATTGCCATCATCAAATCATATAATTTCATCCGTTGCTTGATAGGAATATACCCGTGAACAGGATAATCCGTATGCCACGTTCAGAGGGGGCTACCTTTTCGTTCCGAGGGGGGATATCATCCGTGTCGGACATGGTCAAGCAGTAGCTATGAAGAGAGAAGATGGTGGTGTAAAATATATATATACGACCATGTACTTCGCATTGGTCATTCGTGAATATTTAAATGTGTAGCCGATGAGATAACATTTTCTCCAGTTTTGTGTGAAGTGTATTCAAAATTAGCATTCAGCATGACAGAAGTAACGGTACAGGAAGCGGTCGACACTTTGTTACGCCGGGTATCGCAATTGGAGGCAAGAGAAATTGTTATGGAATGTGAAAGTATGCAAACAGCTCACAGAACTGATAATGGCAAGTTCAATGCTAATATACTATCTGTGGTGCCAGTGTATAGTGGAGATAACTTCAGGAGAACATCAGGCGCACTGAAAAAAGAATTTTTGTGTTGCAGTTGATCCATCTGGCGACGTGTGCATGGCTCTTTTGAGTGAACCAAACGATCCTTCTGCGCAGGAGATTGGTGATAAAGAAGTGACAACTGGACTGTTGTGAAAAGAGCAGAAACAGTGCTAGTAAACCTCCTGAACGTGCTCGTGGGTAGGTGTCCTTAAGTATAGGCTAGCAGCTGTGTGTTCAATACACTCATGTAGTTATTGTTTATTTCCAGTTCCTGACCTCGACACTCCTATAAACGGAGAAGCAGCCAAGCTGTTTATGAATGATCCTGACACCTATGGTGTAATCAACAAAACACCTCTGAGTGATGCCCCTGAGAAACAGGAGGAAGAGGAAGGGGAAGAGGAGGACGACAAAGGGGAAGATCAATCAAGTTGGCAGTTTTCATGCAAATTAAATACAATTTTACGTGGATTACATTAATCTGCAAGATAAGGCATCAATAGAACTGGAGCGTCTCACGCTTGATTTTATACATGTTATCGAGGCCATTGCCATACTGTCTGGCTATCAATGCAGAACCTTGAAACCTATCTATCTCAAAAACCATAAACGTAATCACAAAACACAAAATAGGTTTTATATTTATTGTGATGTGAAGTACACCCCTTTGAATCTGTGCAGTTATACCCCTGTATATGTTATAGCTTCAGAGAGGTCATGTAGGTTAGGATTGGAGTAAGTTTACACAGGAGATTGGTGATAAAAGAAGTGACAACTGGATGGTTGTGAAAAGAGCAGAAACAGTGCTAGTAAACCTCCTGAACGTGCTCGTGGGTAGGTGTCCTTAAGTATATGCTAGCAGCTGTGTGTACCGTCATCATTCAATACACTCATGTAGTTATTGTTTATTTCCAGTTCCTGACCTCGACACTCCTATAAACGGAGATGCAGCAAAGCTGTTTATGAAGGATTATGAAAACTATGGTGTAATCAACAAAACACCTCTGAGTGATACCCCTGAGAAACAGGAGGAAGAGGAAGGGGAAGAGGAGGACGACAAAGGGGAAGATCAATCAAGTTGGCAGTTTTCATGCAAATTAAATACAATTTTACGTGGATTACATTAATCTGCAAGATAAGGCATCAATAGAACTGGAGCGTCTCACGCTTGATTTTATACATGTTATCGAGGCCATTGCCATACTGTCTGGCTATCAGTGCAGAACCTTGAAACCTATCTATCTCAAAAACCATAAACGTAATCACAAAACACAAAATAGGTTTTATATTTATTGTGATGTGAAGTACACCCCTTTGAATCTGTGCAGTTATACCCCTGTATATGTTATAGCTTCAGAGAGGTCATGTAGGTTAGGATTGGAGTAAGTTTACACAGGAGATTGGTGATAAAAGAAGTGACAACTGGATGGTTGTGAAAAGAGCAGAAACAGTGCTAGTAAACCTCCTGTACCTGCTCGTGGGTAGGTGTCCTTAAGTATAGGCTAGCAGCTGTGTGTTCAATACACTCATGTAGTTATTGTTTATTTCCAGTTCCTGACCTCGACACTCCTATAAACGGAGAAGCAGCCAAGCTGTTTATGAATGATCCTGACACCTATGGTGTAATCAACAAAACACCTCTGAGTGATGCCCCTGAGAAACAGGAGGAAGAGGAAGGGGAAGAGGAGGACGACAAAGGGGAAGATCAATCAAGTTGGCAGTTTTCATGCAAATTAAATACAATTTTACGTGGATTACATTAATCTGCAAGATAAGGCATCAATAGAACTGGAGCGTCTCACGCTTGATTTTATACATGTTATCGAGGCCATTGCCATACTGTCTGGCTATCAATGCAGAACCTTGAAACCTATCTATCTCAAAAACCATAAACGTAATCACAAAACACAAAATAGGTTTTATATTTATTGTGATGTGAAGTACACCCCTTTGAATCTGTGCAGTTATACCCCTGTATATGTTATAGCTTCAGAGAGGTCATGTAGGTTAGGATTGGAGTAAGTTTACACAGGAGATTGGTGATAAAAGAAGTGACAACTGGATGGTTGTGAAAAGAGCAGAAACAGTGCTAGTAAACCTCCTGAACGTGCTCGTGGGTAGGTGTCCTTAAGTATATGCTAGCAGCTGTGTGTACCGTCATCATTCAATACACTCATGTAGTTATTGTTTATTTCCAGTTCCTGACCTCGACACTCCTATAAACGGAGATGCAGCAAAGCTGTTTATGAAGGATTATGAAAACTATGGTGTAATCAACAAAACACCTCTGAGTGATACCCCTGAGAAACAGGAGGAAGAGGAAGGGGAAGAGGAGGACGACAAAGGGGAAGATCAATCAAGTTGGCAGTTTTCATGCAAATTAAATACAATTTTACGTGGATTACATTAATCTGCAAGATAAGGCATCAATAGAACTGGAGCGTCTCACGCTTGATTTTATACATGTTATCGAGGCCATTGCCATACTGTCTGGCTATCAATGCAGAACCTTGAAACCTATCTATCTAAAAACCATAAACGTAATCACAAAACACAAAATAGGTTTTATATTTATTGTGATGTGAAGTACACCCCTTTGAATCTGTGCAGTTATACCCCTGTATATGTTATAGCTTCAGAGAGGTCATGTAGGTTAGGATTGGAGTAAGTTTACACAGGAGATTGGTGATAAAAGAAGTGACAACTGGATGGTTGTGAAAAGAGCAGAAACAGTGCTAGTAAACCTCCTGAACGTGCTCGTGGGTAGGTGTCCTTAAGTATATGCTAGCAGCTGTGTGTACCGTCATCATTCAATACACTCATGTAGTTATTGTTTATTTCCAGTTCCTGACCTCGACACTCCTATAAACGGAGATGCAGCAAAGCTGTTTATGAAGGATTATGAAAACTATGGTGTAATCAACAAAACACCTCTGAGTGATACCCCTGAGAAACAGGAGGAAGAGGAAGGGGAAGAGGAGGACGACAAAGGGGAAGATCAATCAAGTTGGCAGTTTTCATGCAAATTAAATACAATTTTACGTGGATTACATTAATCTGCAAGATAAGGCATCAATAGAACTGGAGCGTCTCACGCTTGATTTTATACATGTTATCGAGGCCATTGCCATACTGTCTGGCTATCAATGCAGAACCTTGAAACCTATCTATCTCAAAAACCATAAACGTAATCACAAAACACAAAATAGGTTTTATATTTATTGTGATGTGAAGTACACCCCTTTGAATCTGTGCAGTTATACCCCTGTATATGTTATAGCTTCAGAGAGGTCATGTAGGTTAGGATTGGAGTAAGTTTACACAGGAGATTGGTGATAAAAGAAGTGACAACTGGATGGTTGTGAAAAGAGCAGAAACAGTGCTAGTAAACCTCCTGTACCTGCTCGTGGGTAGGTGTCCTTAAGTATAGGCTAGCAGCTGTGTGTTCAATACACTCATGTAGTTATTGTTTATTTCCAGTTCCTGACCTCGACACTCCTATAAACGGAGAAGCAGCCAAGCTGTTTATGAATGATCCTGACACCTATGGTGTAATCAACAAAACACCTCTGAGTGATGCCCCTGAGGAACAGGAGGAAGAGGAAGGGGAAGAGGAGGAAGACGATGGGGAAGATCAATAAAGTTGGCAGTTTTCATGCAAATTAAATACAATTTTACGTGGATTACATTAATCTGCAAGATAAGACATTAATAGAACTGGAGCGTCTCACGCTTGATTTTATACATGTTATCGAGGCCATTGCCATGCTGTCTGGCTATCAATGCAGAACCTTGAAACCTATCCATCTCAAAAACCATAAACGTAATCACAAAACACAAAATAGGATTTATATTTATTGTGATGTGAAGTACACCCCTTTGAATCAGTGCAGTTATACCCCTGTATATGTTATAGCTTCAGAGAGGTCATGTAGGTTAGGAATGGAGTAAGTTTACAACTAAACCTTCAGACTGAAAATAATCAGTCAGAGAATGCATTACTGCTTGCACATAAATAAGTGTTTAAAGAGGAAAATGCTCTCAATAAAGTTGCATTATTATATGAGGTTTTAATAAATGCAGAAGAAGGCCACATCGATGTTAACTCTTCTGATTTATTTAATTTTTACCCACATTTTACACCTGAACTGTATTTCACTCACATTACATATTAAAAATTTGTATAAAACTTAAGGGAGAAAAAACCAGCAATGTCGGCTAACACAAATTTTAGTGAGTTCTTACTAGTATCTAATACCCATTTTTACAATAAAGCTGTTTATCAATGATCCTGACACCGATGTTGCCATCAACAAAACACTTCTGAATGACGGCCCTGAGGAAGAGGTGGAAGTGGAAGAGGAGGAAGAGAAAGAGGAGGAAGAAGAAAAGGAAAAGCTTGAAGGGGGTAATCCAGTACCACAACCATGATTTCTCTCTTAACCTCAAACTCCCAGTAGGTTGTACACTAGCGGCATCTATTGGTTACAGGTTGCCGCTTGCCGCACTCCGATCAGTGCATTAGTTGTAGAGTGACAGCCGCTTGAGTAAGGTCGTGTGCAAATTTTGCATCGGATTAGCAACAAAGGTAGCATGAAGGAGTTGGAGGAACAATGCGTCTGTGTGAAATTTTGCGTGAAACTTGAGAAAAGTTTTACCAAAACATTCCAAATGCTTAAGCATGCATACAGGGATGACAGTATGAGCCGAATACAGTGCTATGATTGGTTTAAGCGCTTTAAGGAGGGCAGGAGTTCGATTACCGAAGATCCAAGGTCTGGTCAACCTTCCACTTCAACAGACGAGCAACATGTTGAGAGGGTTCGCACTGTGATTCGGGAAAATCGTCGTTTGACAGTCCGAGAGGTAGCTGAAGAAGTTGGCATAAGTGTGGGATCTTGTCATCACATCCTGACAGAAAAACTTGAAATGCATCGTGTCAGTGCAAAAATGGTGCTGCGTTTGCTGACGGATGACCAGAAGGAGAATCGAGCTAGGATCTCTCAGGAATTGCTTGAAAAAGCAAATGAGGATGAAAACTTCCTAAAGACCATCATAACAGGAGATGAGACATGGGTTTACGGGTACGACGTGGAAACAAAGAGGCTATCGTCACAATGGGTGGGAAAAGGGTCACCTCGACCAAAGAAAGCCCGGATGAGTCGGTCGAACATCAAGGTGATGTTGGTCGTGTTTTTTGATTGCAAAGGGATTGTGCACCATGAATTTCCAGCACGGGGCCAACCGGTAAACAAAGAAGTCTACCAGAAAATTTTAACACGATTGAGAGATGCTGTGCGTAGGAAAAGACCTTAACTGTGGGAGAATCAGTCATGGATGTTGCACCCACGACAACGCGCCAGCTCACGCCTTGCTCCTTGTCACGAATTATCTGGCCAAACATGCCACTTCCGTTGTGCCCCATCCACCCTATTCTCCAGACTTGGCCCCTCCAGGCTATTTTCTTTTCCCACAAATGAAAACCACTTTGAAAGGGCGCCGTTTTCAAGCAATAGAGGAAATTCAAGACTATGCGACGAGAGTATTACACGCCATCACAGAAAGTGCATTCCAGCAGGCATTCCAAAAATGGAAGAAGCGATGGCAACGGTGCATTGATAGTAGAGGACAGTACTTTGAAGGGGACAGTGTTTGAAAAGTTTGTATAATGAGTAATAAAGCAAGTACAACAAAAGTTCGGTCTTTATTTGAACACACCTCGTATATGCATATCGCCAAACTTCATACCTAAATTTGTACATGGAACAATTTATTAATAATTCGTATTTATAATTTATTTGTTACAAAGACAAAACTGATTAGGCTATGTAACAGTAACACTAACATTGGAAAAGCAAATATATGCGTCCCTTTTAGGCATAATTTGGGACTCTGAAAATGTTCTCAAAATGCGGGATGTCCTGCCAAATTCGGGGCAGATGGCAAGGCGAATTGAGGGAGACATCAAGAATTGAATTGTTAGTGATTATACACAGGCCGTCATGGTGGCTCATGCTTAGCTCGTGGACCTGAAAGGAGGGAAAGAGCGCCAGAAAATAAACCGTAAGAAGAAGATGAACCGAATGGAGAACATGATGCTCTTTGGTCATTATTATACTCTCATCGTGTCTTCTGCTTTCGGGAGTTGCGGCGTCTCTTTTAGTAGGTACTTACTGTAGCAATTAATTTCAATCGTCATGGCTGGGCAGTCAAATAGAAGAATCCAAAAAGAGCTTAATGGTAAGTCAAATCTACCTTCGTCAAAGATGTAAATTCGAAAGCATAAGTCACTGATTTAAGTAATTGTTTTCTTTATTTCAGATCTAACAAAAAAATCCGATTAATGGAATTGATGTTGAAGCGTCAGGACCACCTCCTTGTGTGGCACGTTACCATGAGGTAAAGTATTAAGATTTTCGTCCCTTGCCATCATCAAATCATACGATTTCATCCGTTGCTTGATAGGAATGTACCCTTGACTGCGTTCAGAGGCGCAACTTCAAAATATTATTGAGGGTAGGGTTGCCACCTTTTGGTAAGGCTAAGGAGGGACACTTATCGAATATATGCATATCGCCGAACTTCATACCTAAATTTGTACATGGAACAATTTATTAATAATTCATATTTATAATTTATTCGTTACAAAGACAAAATTGATTAGGCTATGTAATAGTAACACTAACATTAGAAAAGCAAATATATGCGTCCCTTTCAGGGATAATTTGGGACGCTGAAAATATTCTCAAAATGCGGGATGTCCTGCCAAATTCGGGGCAGATGGCAAGGCTAATTGAGGGAGACAGCAAGAATTGAATTGTTAGTGATTATACACAGCCCGTCACGGTGGCTTATGCTTAGCTTGTGGAGCTGGAATGCGGGAAAGAGCGCCAGAAAATAAACCGTAAGAAGAAGAAGATGAACCAAATGGAGAACATGATGCTCTGTGGTCATTATTATACTCTCATCGTGTCTTCTGATTTCGCGAGTTGCGGCGTCTTTTAGTAGGTACTTACTGTAGCAATTAATTTCAATCGTCATGGCTGGGCAGGCAAATAGAAGAATCCAAAAATAGCTTAATGGTAAGTCAAATCTACCTTTGTCAAAGACGTAAATTCGAAAGCTTAAATCATTAGTTTAAGTCATTATTTTCTTTATTTCAGATCTAACAAAAAAATCCGATTAATGGAATTGATGTTGAAGCAGATCAGGACAACCTCCATGTGTGGCACGTTACCATGAGGTAAAGTATTAAGATTTTCGTCCCTTGCCATCATCAAATCATACGATTTCATCCGTTGCTTGATAGGAATGTACCCTTGACTGCGTTCAGAGGCGCAACTTCAAAATATTATTGAGGGTAGGGTTGCCACCTTTTGGTAAGGCTAAGGAGGGACACTTATCGAATATATGCATATCGCCGATCTTCATACCTAAATTTGTACATGGAACAATTTATTAACAATTCGTTAATAATTCATATTTATAATTTATTCATCACAAAGCCAAAACTGATTAGGTTATGTAACAGTAACACTAACATTAGAAAAGCAAATATATAATGTGTCCCTCTTAGGCATAATTTGGGACACTGAAAATGTTCTCAAAATGCGGGATGTCCTGCCAAATTCGGGGCAGATGGCAATGCTAATTGAGGGAGACATCAAGAATTGAATTGTTAGTGATTATACACAGCCCGTCACGGTGGCTCATGCTTAGCTCGTGGACCTGGAATGCAGGAAAGAGCACCAGAAAATAAACCTTAAGAAGAAGAAGATGAACCGAATGGAGAACATGATGCTCTGTGGTCATTATTATACTCTCCTCGTGTCTTCTGATTTCGCGAGTTGCAGCGTCTTTTAGTAGGTACTTACTGTAGCAATTAATTTCAATCCTCCTGTCTGGGCATGCAAATAGAAGAATCCAAAAAGAGCTTAATGGTAAGTCAAATCTACCTTCGTCAAAGACGTAAATCCAAAAGCTTAAGTAATTAGTTTAAGTAATTATTTTCTTTATTTCAAATCTAACAAAAAAATCCAATTAATGGAATTGATGTTGAAGAAGATCAGGACACCTCCATGTGTGGCACGTTACCATGAGGTAAAGTATTAAGATTTTCGTCCCTTGCCTTCATCAAATCATACGATTTCATCCGTTGCTTGATAGGAATGTTAAATGTGAGGGAGACAGGGTGCCTGTGTTCAACAGATTCAGCCCCATTCAGCTTCCTGACACAGTGCAAATGGCTAACAGTAGTGCTAATCCCATGACTGTTAGTAAGGAAAACAAAAAGTGCAGGCATAATTCTTTGACAAAGCTTAATAAAATGAAGATCCATATATTTTCCAACAGTCAAGGAAGAAATTTTTTGCAAACATTGTTGGAGGACACTGATGCTAAATCCATTTCAATTATAAAGCCTGGGCTGCAAGATGTACCAGAGAAGATAAATTACCTAAGACTAGACGACTGCATTGTATTGCTAGCAGGGACCAACGATGTCAGTAGAAACGAAGGGCATGCCCTACTAAAAGCTCTGAAAAGTCGACTTACTAGGCTGGAGCATGACTGTAACAACATAATAGTCTTTTCAGTACCCCATCGACACGATTTCCCAGAGTGGTCAGATATCATCACTAAAGTTAAGGTAGTAAATAGGGAGATGGAAAAGATATGTAGACACCACCTTTGTTGATATAAGTGAAATTGGAAAGAGATACCATACAGCTCATGGACTCCACTTAAACATACTGGGAAAAGAATTGATGAAGGACACAATAATAGAGAATATTGAAAATCATCTTTGGCATACAGAAGAACGAAAAGCTAAACCAATTCCTTTTGGTTTTGTTCCTTTTTTAGAAGTGTAGATAGGTCATGTAGTCCTCATGATATTAATAACAATGATGGTCCACAGTCAGGATGTCAGGTCAGACTAGCCAGCAAAGATGTACACTTAATTAATAATGATAAGTCTAATAAACTGTTTACTAACTCTTCCAAGGTCCACAAACCTAACAATATATCTATTAATATATTATTTTGGAACATGCAAGGACTTATTAATAAAATAAACTACCTAGGCATATTAAACTCACAATTTGATCGAAGAATGGTTCTTATTGCTGAACATTGGTTAACTGCAATGGAAGTAAACTATCTGACTATCCCTGGTTTTAAGGTAGCCTCTACATATGGTAGGTCTAACAAAATCCATGGCGGTGCTGCTATAATAGTTAACAAAGAATGCAGTTTCAAGGAAATAACCTACATAAAAACAAACTCCATTGAAATGGTTTGTGAGGCCACTGCAGTTGAAATTCCTACTAAAAACATTATTGTATTGTCAGTGTATAGGCCATACAGTGATGATTATATGATATTTAATCAGTTCTTAGATTGTCTCTATAATATGTTATGTTTTCTATGCAAAGAAAATAAAAATTTAATTATAGGTGCTGACTTTAATGTAAAATTCAATAGCGATGACAGTTTTGAAGGTGATCTGATCGGACTACTAAACTGTTTTGGGCTGTAGGCAACAATTAGTGATATAATTAGACCAGGACTGAACAATAATGGCTCATGTATTGATAACACAGGTGTAACCAGGCCGACCATATGGGGGGAGGGTATAACATCTGGGGAGTATGGAATACCCCCCAAGGACAGGGGGGTTCGGGGGTCCTCCCTCGGAAAATTTTAAAAATTAAGATGGACAATAACGAGTTTTATGCTTCCCACGCTTTATACTAATATTAAGTAATTTATAAGCAGATTCTTAAAAAAGGTGATATATCATAATAATGCAATGAATTAACACATATTCAAAATTACATTATTACTCTATAATACAATACTTTAATTTAGTCTGAATTCTAAATGTCAAGGCGTTTTTGTAAGTTCATCCAGAACTTCATCAGGGCAAATGCTAATTTCTCTGTGTATATTTAACATAGCTAGGCCATTCAGTCTTTCTTGTCCTGTCAAATATCTCAAATAAGTTTTAACTCTGCTTAACTTTGTAACACCACCAAGTAATCTCTGCATGGATGAGCGCTAGTGTCACCCACCTACTCCCGATTTCATACTGTAAATGAATGAAATTCAATTGTTGGCGGAGAGTACCTATATCCTAAACACATGCGAAACATCATAGCATGGTTGCCAGATTATTTATTTGGTGAACGACTGCCGAAGGTTTGAAAATATTAAAATAGTATCGTATTCACATAAAATATTACCCAAATGTTTTATACATCAATGTTTGTTAAAAAAATTAATTGTACAATTTTCCTTTTTTCAATCAATGAAACCCCCCCTCGTTACGCCACTGATTGATAATATTGCTACTGATGTACATGCTAGCAGATGGACATCCGAGGTTCTCCATACTATCCTGTCAGATCATCATGCCATACATTTTAAAGTATGGTTGGACAATATAAAAAAGAATAAAATATATAAGAATACTACACTAACTAGGTCAGTAAACAATAGCAACATTCAACTTTTTCTTCATTATATGAAGAGTATTAACTGGATTAAAGTGTATTCAATTGAAAATAACCTACTTAAGTTAAAAAAAGTTTTCAGAATTGTTACTTTGGGCAATAGATGGAGCCTTTCTTCTCATTGTGAAGAAATGTCATAATAGAAAATTTACTAATAACTGGTATGATTCAAACCTTACTATGTTAAAAAAGCAGTGTGAACAACTATATAATGTGTCAAAAATTTATAACTGCAATTATCTAAAAGAGCAGTATAAGATTTGTAAGAATTCTTATAGGAAAAACATTTGAAGTGGAAAAATAAGATATCATGATAATCTGATATCTAATGCACAAAACAAAAGTAAAAAGCTCAGGCAGATAGTCAATCGTCTTGGTAATGTAAACTGTCCTCCTAGTGAAGGGTTAAACATTATAGAACCAGATAAATTTAATGATTTTTTTTTATTGATAACATTGCACAAATAAATCTTACCATACCTGACAGCAGGATTGATAGCTCTCAGTATTTGTTAAAGATATAATCCCTAAAGCCAAATTTACTTTTCAACGTCGAAGAAATGTACAAAACAATAAATAACTTAAATAACAGTACCTGTCTAGATATATATATATATATATGGGATCACAGGCGCCGACTTAGGGAGGGCAAGGCACTTTCTGCCCCCCCTCCCCCAAGTTAAAATGCCAGGGGCATCGCTCCTCCAAAAAATTTGCTGAAGGGCCTGACCCTCCCCCAATAAATTCCAAGATGTTTAGAAAAATCAGTAATTATTAATATTAATTATTTAATTATTATTCCTAACTTGTTATGAAAGAAAGATACTTAAATACAAATGTGACTATTACCATATTTCAACAATATAAAATCAACTGTTTTGTTACATTAAAGAAACAAGTCAGCTATCGCCAGCTGTGTGCTGTGTCCATCAAACGGGTCCTTAACAAATCTAAACAAATCGAATGGAAGAGGTATTGTTCATCCATTAATCAGTCTAACACCACAGCATAGATCCGGCATCAACTAGCATGGTTTAAGAAGAAGAATAACTCTCCGCAACTTTAACCCATCACAGGTAACATGGATATTCAACATCACTTTCTCTCCATGGTAGCGCCAACCACGGTACCGGAATTGCCTATCCTTTTCCCCAGTATTTACACAGAATCACAGAATCCAATTATGCACAAATCAGCAGTCAAGAAATCTCTCATGTATGGCAATCCAAGGCCCGTCCTTTGAGCCCAGGTCCCGATGATTTAACATATTCTCTTCTCAAGACTCTTCCTGAGGAATTTTTGCAGATCCTGGCATCAGTTTTCACCCAGATATTACACACTGGACAGATCCCACATCTTGGAATGTGACACTTATTCATCTAATACAAAAACCAGGAACCTAGGTAGCAAGCTACGTTAGTTAGTTGTTTAATTGCACTTTCAGAAATGGGGTATCCATACAACAAAGTAGAACTCAAGACATTAGTACAATAATATGTCACAGAAAATTTTTTGGAAACTCCGTTTAAGAATGGTCAGCCTGGTGAGGACTGGTACCAGGAATTTTGAAACGAAACCCTAGAATTCCATTGAAACAGCCTGAGCACCTTCAAAAATTACAAAAGAATGCTAGAGACCCATTTGTCATTTATTCTTTTTTATGACAGACTTCAGCATTTATATGAAAAACATGAACAAATGGGCCTTGAATAATCAAGTTTCATTTTCAATTGCGACGAGTCTGGTTTTGGCAGTGACCCTACCAGAGTAAGAGCCCTTGGAGAAAAAGGCTGTTCAAAGCCGGTGGACATCGACTGATGCTTATCCACGGACCCTCTATGCTGCATCATCAAACAGGTGGATGGAAGAGCCCCAGTTTTATTATTGGCTCACTATGGCAGTCTTAATATTTGATGGGCATGTGAGCCATGTCAGTTTACGACTAGTGGAAGAAGCGGTGAAATATAATGTTCATTTGGTGCGCTTGCCAATCCTTTAACTGATCCTTTAGACAAATGTGTGGTCAGTCAAGACCAAATAGGAACAGAAGCTTGTGGAATTTGGTAAAGGGAAGATGGGCAAAAGGGTGTTTGGAGAAAAGCCAATTTGCAAAACTCCTTGGACAGGTATGGGCAGCTGCATTGACTTCTGAGAACATCAAAAGAGGATTTCTTATAACTGGAATTTTCCCAGTTGATTCAAAGCGTTTCTCAGAAGATCTGTTTGATCCTACAGACTTTTAATGGTACAAATGCACCTTACATAACCAATTAAGTCCTACCTCTAACAGCACTGCATCTATGTCTCCACAAGGTGCACCGCCATTGGCCAAGCCTCTTCCCAGTCCCAAACCTAGTACACTGTGCCGAAATGTTATAATTTCTGTTAGTCGGGCACACATTAGTTTTTTTTTAAGTTTGAGAAGATGGGCATACTTTGTGCAGCGCTGGAGTATGCATTTAGGCAGGCATTATTACGCAACAATGCTAGGCCTGGGTCTTCTCTGGGCGCGAGCGAGGAACATTCCATGTCTGGTTGAGGGGAGGGAGCTTTCCCCTCCGCGAGTTCATGCTGTATCCACGTGCTTGCAGCTCGGGGGGGACTCGGAGCCCGCAGTTCCGAACTCATTCGGCACTCAGATGCCTGTGAGGGAAGCTGCTTCGTACAGCTCTGTGCATTGGTCGCGTCACAATATCTAGTTCTTTTGTTTTTTAAACGATGTTATATTAGTGCCTATTGGTGGCGCTTCATAGGCGCCATATGAAGTAGTGGGGAGGTGATTATAAAAAGGTAAACACACCTGCACCAGCTCTCTCACTTTTCAAATTGTTCTTCACTGACACAGCATGGAGCGGGCTCCAAACAACATGGCGCCGGTCTCGGCCTCATTGCCTTGCAGGCTTGTCTTCATTCCATGAGGTATGTACTTATCGTCTTTCTTTATAGTAATCAACTTTAGTTAGCATGTTTTTATTACAGAATTTAATGAATTAAATTTCTACCTTTGTTGACACGGCTTTAGTTTTGTGATGTGAAATTTAAAAGGGATTTGTTTGAGGTTGGGTCCTTGTGTTTTTGTTTGCATGGTTCCGAAATGAAAGGTATAAAGGATACCATGTTATTAGTAAAGTAATTGACCCTTGCCTTTCGCATTCAAACATTTGGTGATTCTGTGTGCCGGTCAGCTGATTATGTTTCTGAATCTTAATTTATTTAATTTTCCTCGTGGGTACATTCCTCATGGTAATGACTTATAAATTTCTTATTAGGCTGCCTTTCTTGGATGCACTTCATGCTGTGGTAAGTGATAACCCTTTGACTCCACATGTGTGGATTAGAACTTGGTTTGATTATGAAGTAAAGGTAAATGCATGAAATGAAATTAATATTATTTTACCTTCTCTTCTGTGTAATATTTAAATAACTAATTGTAAGTTGCCTGACAAAGCTTGTCTGATGTACATATATTAATAATTTAGACTACAGGCATGAAATCAAATTAATATGATTTTACCTTCTCTACTGGTTATGTTTAAATAACTAATTGTAAGTTGCCTGACAAGTAACAAACTAACTAATCATTTTCAAAGCTCGTCTGATGCAGATAATTTATATTTCCTGACTTCAAAACAATTGTTCTTGTGTTGATAATTTTGATTGGCCCTCAGCCTTAACATTTTGATTTTCTAAAATAAACCTCTCTCTCTTGTTTCTCATATAATAGTGTTGTGTTTTCTCAACACTTTCGCGAAGGGCATCTAAAAATCATTTTAGATCCCCTTCGTTACGAAGTGCTCCTTTCCGCTCCACATTCAAGCCATTTTATTTATCTGGGAGCCCTGAAGTAATAGCACGCTGTCCACGGAGGAGAAGAAACAAGAAGTAAGGTGAAGAAGAGGAGTTTCTGGCTTGGTTGAGTGGGGGAGGGGGTTACAAATGGTAAGCAGAGCTGTGGTTAAATTCCACAGTTGCTGTTTGCTGTCCGGAGGTTTTTAGAAAATCAACTTTCATTTCAAATGTCCTATTTTATTTTAATGATTAATGTAATGAAATTTTAATGATTAAAAATAACATAATCAAGTGTATTTATTTATGTATTGTTCTGGGAATGTACTTTTACTAATAGTTCTCTATTTCTGTTTCATGTACCATGGCTACTGAGATAACAAGATTTGTGCCTAATCCTGACTATATGCTCAAGACTGACATCTCCTATGAATTAGTAATTAGAGGTCTGATAGCAGAGGAAAAGGAACTAGTTACAGACCTGAGGAAACGATTAAATGACAACCTGGACAAGGAAGTTGACATAGGAAATTTGGGTGAGTCAGACATACCTCAATTACTTTCTGTTGCCCGTGATAGGTTATCAAATTTGAGTAGCAAAATTCTGCAAGGTCAGTGCTTAACAGAAAAGATTAGGTGCAGAGCACTTCATGCTGTTCAGCGAGTGCGCGATCTAGCAAAGTTAGTCTCAGGAACCGACTTCCTGCTTGAAGTAGAGCAATTACAAACTAAAGTCAGTGAAATTTTAACTAAAATCACATCAGCTGGTTTGGAGGTAAATGCTCCAGTGAGCGGGGAGCTTGTTCAAGAAGAGGTTTCGCATAACGTTGAGGTTATGGACTCCTTTGCTTTCCCAACTAGACATCCCAGATTTGACGCGAGTGTAGGTCATCATACTGCCTTCTCAAATTTTGATAGTAGTATCGGTAGGGAAAATGCCAGGTCATTTCCCTGCGCGCAGAGTTTGCCTCTAGCCTTTTCTAATCTTCCTCATCCGCTTGCCTCTATGCTTGAGAATTGTACGCATTTCTCAGATGACAATGTGGACAAAGTGTTAGAATTTATTAACTTCATCTGTGAACTGCGAAGCCAAGCGACTGTGTTTCACTTGGATGAACACAGTTTGCTAGCATACTTGTTTGCAAAACTTTCTGGCTCCTTAAGAGATGTAGCGTTAGAGGCGGTTAATTGTGGATTAGGTCTTGAAGATTTCCATGTGAGGTTATTGGACACTTATGTTCCTGTGCGAGCTAGAGCTGCTTTAATAACAAAGCATTTCTATCGCACTCAGGGGCATAACGAGACTCTAGCAGAATACTCACGCAGTATTAAGAAGAGTGCTCAAGTGTTCCGCCTTACTATGCCTGAGAGCGAAATTGTAGACTCTATCATAGAAGGTATGTCACCTACTACTCGATCTAAAGTCGTGTTTGAGAGCAGACCGGCTTCATATAGGCAATTAGAGGCCTTATGTGCTAAAGTGAATGCCATTAGCTTTTCTGACTCCTTAAGAGTTGACAGTCAGGTCAGTTTAAGTAGTAGTCAGTCTAGCCCTAGTGGTAATTTTAATAGTGCAAAGCATGTTGCAGCAGGCAACAATAGAAAGCCGATCAAATGCTATAATTGTGGCAAATTGGGACACATTGCGAAAGACTGCAGAAGTGGGAGTAGAGTCAATGGGCAAACGCGTGTTGTTCAGAATCGCTCTGTTGATTGAAATTGGTCTCACCCAAGGGCCCGGGGTGATCATAAGTATTCTTGTAGCGTGAAGAGTAAAAGAAAGATGACTGACGATGTGGTAACGACAGACGTGAATTACTTTAAAGACGTTGACGCGCCGGCTAGGGACCTGATCAGCTCTAGGATGGTGACTACGACCTCTGTTGTTCACAAGACAGACTCGACGGACACTAAAAGCAAGACAGACCGTTTTTACCCCTCTAGGACTTTTGTAAACAGTATTTTTCTTAAAAGACGCTCAAGAAAACAGATTTTAAGTAACCTAAATGTAAATAGAGTTTCAAATGAAGCGATTCAAAGTAAACATGAGCTTGTAAAGCAAGAAAGTTTGCCAGTGGAAATGTTCGATCCGGATCGAAAAAGAAAGAAGCGTAGTAGAAAGAGAAATAGGCCTAAGAAGAAGAAAATACCGAATTTGTCTCCCGATATTGACAGTAATGATTGTGACTTAAATAATTCTTTCCCACGCCATTTGTCTGCAGTCGTAGATTCTAAATTGCCAATGATAGAAGTAGAGTTGTACAAATATAGACTGTCCGCATTGCTGGATAGTGGTTCAGCGGTCTCTCTGCTCTCAAACGACGCTTATTGTAGGATGTGTTTGGTAAACAAACACATGCCGAGATTGGTTCGCAGTGAGCTGAAGTTGCGTACGGCGGGTGATCAGAATCTTGCCATAGTAGGTGAAGTAAGCCTGAAATTGAAGATAGGAAACTTTACTTGGTCCTGTCCTTTCGTAGTAGTACAAGATTTACTTATGCCTGTAATTTTAGGCTTTCCTTTCATGAAGAAAGCTGGTTTGATCCTAGACTTCGATAGTAAACAGTGTTATTTCAAATTTTGTGAATCTTGTAAGTTCGATTTGTACCATGGTGCCCCTTTTTCTAAATTAATTTCTTCCCATGGTGATTCAGAGATTAATTTCTTAAATCCTTCAGATTTTTTCCCTGATATTATAAATAATGTGTCTGTTGATTTGTCTCACTTAACGACTAGTGACAGAGATCAAGTTAGTATGATTTTACAAGACTTTCCTGATGTTTTGACACCGGAACTGGGTCTTACTAATGTATTAGAGTATGACATTGAGCTGCTTGATGATCAACCGGTCCGTAGAGCCCCTTATCGCCTCAATCCACCAAAATTGAAGATCTTGAAAGAACATATTGACGCAATGGTTGAACAAGGAGTCCTTCAGGTCTCCAAGTCCAACTATTCCAGTCCTATCTTTTTGGTGCCTAAGGGTGATGGGCGCTTCAGGCCAGTGGTTGATTTCAGGCACCTCAATGCCAAAATAAAGATAGATTCTGTGCCTATACCAGACATTAACACTGCTTTCAGTTTCTTTTCGGGTGCTAAAGTTTTCTCTTCGCTGGATCTTAACCAGGCTTACTATCAGATACCCCTTACTGAACGTTCAAGGCGTTTGACAGCTATTTCGACACCGTATAATAATTTCGAATTCCTGCGCGTCCCATTTGGCCTCGCAACAGGAGCCCAGGTCCTTACAAGACTGCTAGATCAAATTTTTTCAGACGTAAGGTTTAAATTTGTGTATCATTATTTGGACGATTTGGTTCTTTACTCGAATTCGTTTGAAGAGCATTTGCAGCATCTTCAAGAAGTGTTCTCGCGCCTACGAGCCACAGGACTGACGGTTAATCCTGATAAGGTTACTATAGCCGCTAGGAGACTGTCATTTCTGGGTCATCTGGTTTCAGCTGACGGCATTGCCATCGACCCAGAACGCACCGAGGCAATTAGAAAATTTCCCCCTCCCAAGAATGCCAAGGGCGTAGCCAGGTTTATAGGTATGGTCAACTTCTTCAGGAAGTTTGTACCAAATATGGCTGAACTTTCCTCCCCTTTAAATGATTTGAGAAAGAAAAGTGCTAAATTTGTCTGGTCTCCCGCTTGCCAAGAAGGTTTTGAAAAATTGAAGTCCGCCATTATGCATCCCCCTGTGCTTGCCATGCCAGACTTCTCTAAGAAGTTTGTAATTCAGTGCGACGCCTCACCGGTGGCCATAGCTTCTGTTCTCTTGCAAGAATTCGAGGAGGGAAGAAGGCCTGTGGCTTATGCTTCCAGGACTTTGACCGCTCCTGAACGCATGTACTCAATGTACGAGCTTGAGGCTCTCGCTGTCTTGTTTGCAGTAGAGAAATTCAAGGTCTATGTTGAACATGTTGAATTTGATCTTGAGACAGACTGTCAGGCCTTAAGCTGGGTCTTAGCGAAGCCACGGACAACCGGCAGGATCGCTAGATGGGCAGTGCGTCTCTCTGCATTCAAATTTAAGGCTAGGCATATCCGAGCTACTGAGAATCAGGTGTCCGATGCTCTAACTCGGATGTTCAGTCCGGAGGAGATCTTGGGCAGTCCTGATTGCAGTATCGAGGAGCCTAAAGAGTTGTCGGGAATGGTGGGTAACATTCTGGGAGATTTCCCCTTAGCATTCACGGCATTACAGGATCACCAAGCCAAAGATGAAGAACTTGCTCCGCTAATCGCCCGCTTACAAAGTGGAGAAGATGTACCTCACTACATCTTTAGAAATAGTATATTGTATAGTGCTCCTGCGCCTAAATCACCATCTAGGATTGTGCTGCCATCTGTGCTAAGAGACATGGTTTTTAAGTATTTCCATGAGTCTCCGGTTGGTGGACATCTGGGATTTTATAAGACGCGAGCCCAAATTCGCGATTCCTTCACATGGAAAGGCATGGATGGGTTTATTAGAGCTCAGGTTAGAGCGTGCCAAAAGTGCGGCTCTGCAAAGCCTGCTCAGTGCACGAAACTAGGATTTTTATCCTCCGAAGTGCCAAAAGCTCCTTTGGACAGGATCTTTATAGATTTCGTCGGCAAACTCCCTAGGACTAGGACTGGTAACACCTTCATTCTAGTAGCAGTAGATTCATTTTCAAAATTCGTTTGGTTATTTCCTGTCAGAGAAGCAACTACTAATTCCACCATAGAATGCCTTAAAAGAATAATTTCAGTAGTAGGAGTTCCGCATAGTATAGCATCAGATAATGCTTTGTACTTCATTTCAAGAAAATTCAAACAGTTCTGCTTTTCCTTGGGGATTAGACACATAAAGACTGCTCCTTTTCACCCGGCTGCCAATCCCAGTGAAAGATTTAATCGCAATCTGAGGGCTGCTTTAATAGCATACCATTCACAAGATCATGCTGCATGGGACAGAGAACTGTTCTGGCTGCAATATGCCTTCAATTCAGCCCTGCATGAATCTCATAAATATACTCCATTCCAGTTGATGTTCAATTTCAAACCCAATAGTCCCTTAACGAATGCTTGGTCTATCAGGGATCTCTTGCCAGAAGTTAAAGATGCTGCTACTGTCAGACAGACCTGGAAAAAGGCCGCTGACAACCTTAAGTTGGCACATCAAAAGCGAGAAGAGAGATACAATGCTGATAGAAGACCTGTTAACTTTCATGTAGGAGACAGGGTTTATGTAAAGAATTTTCCAAAGAGCAAAGCGATTAGTAAATTTGCTGCTAAATTAGCAGAAAGATTTTGCGGTCCGCTCTACGTAGTTAAATTCCTGACGCCAGTTACAGTTTTACTCGAGGATACTGATACTCAAAAAACTATTAAAGCGCATGTGAGCCATTGTAAGAAAGCGTAGTAGACTGACTGCTTAGCTGACTTTCTCCCTTTCTAAGACGTGAGTTTGCAGCTTGAGATAGCAAGCAGAGTGGCCTTCTACTTCTCCTGTCATCCGACACCATGTCTAGGCGAGTCGGTGGTGAATGCTGGGGAGTACGACAGAAGAACCTCGATGTCGGAAGTTCCGGGGAGTCCCTCCTTGCAGCTGACGGGATGGGGAAATATGGACTGGACTCTGCACTGAAGCGAGCCCCTCCGTAGGAGAAGAGGAACCTCTACTCATCATAAATGGAGTATCATTCATCTAATTTAACTAATTAGAAGTCACAATAATGCATGACGGAAACCAGAGAATAAACATTTCATTAATAAGTAAATAGTACTTTACCAGAGCTTTGTAATTAAAATGTATATAGTTGTTTTAAATCAATTGTTTAGCACAAATCAGAGTGCTTGTATATATTCACACTAATGCATGACTAAGTACCAAGAGAGAACACAAATGTAAATTTACTTTAAAATCTTGATTAACGCTTTCTCAGAATATCTTGTAAAAAAGTTGTATCTTAATATCTTTGAAGTAATGACTAATTAGACATTAATGTCTTTCTGTATATAGTTTTAGCTAATTTAGGGTAAAAATGTTATTGCATCATATTTTATTTTCTTGTATGTAAAATTTGTTTTTTAAACCAATCAATTTTAGATCAAATCTCTATGCATGAATATGATTTTCCAAAAAGCTTTAAAATTGTACCTTAGTCACAATCAGACAACATTCTTTTCTCGTAAAAGTTAGGTTATGTAGTCTTATTTGTATATATTTAATCTGTAATAATCAAAGTGCAGAATGCACGTTTTATCTAAATAGGTTAGGATTGACATTAATTCAGATACTTTATTTATTAAGTATTATTTATTTGTTGGCTAAATTAAGAAAATATTTTAGGAAATATGCTATTTTATTTTCTGTTTACATAAAAAAATCTATTGTATGTAAGATCTAAAGAATCACTTCTCCCAATTGCTTCTTATGGCCACCCTTTGATTTATTTTAAAGTAATCATAAGATATTTTATTTTGAAACTTGTTTTGAAGTAAATTTTCCTTAAAGCTGTAGAGTTAGGGGTTAATATGTGTCATCTTCTCTATATGTTGTTCCGAGATTCTCCCGCTGAGCTTGTAATTACAGGATGAACATGTTGCTGTCCGTGTGGGAGTTACACTGGATGCCAAGTTGGAGGGTGTCTTCCTTCACGAGCCACCTGACCAGCTGCCTAGTACCACTGTGGGTTGTGGAACGCTGACTCGCCAAGTCGTTACCACCGCCTAGGAGGCAACAGTGACTAGCAGTAGCACCGAACAAGGACAAGAATGAAATGTGGACTAGAAAGCCATATATGTGTGTGAGTGAAACACTCCGTTAGAAGGTAGGATCCTTCAGTTGGTTATGTTCGTGCATGGAAGAGTGTCAGGGGCCGTTTAGGAGAACCCAATTCCTCTTGGACATCTTTAAGAAATGTGTTAACTCTTAACTTGGATTGGAATGTGTTTACAAAACAAATTCCAAGTCTAGAGGGGGGGAGTGTGTGCCGAAATGTTATAATTTCTGTTAGTCGGGCACACATTAGTTTTTTTTAAGTTTGAGAAGATGGGCATACTTTGTGCAGCCCTGGAGTATGCATTTAGGCAGGCATTATTACGCAACAATGCTAGGCCTGGGTCTTCTCTGGGCGCAAGCGAGGAACATTCCATGTCTGGTTGAGGGGAGGGAGCTTTCCCCTCCGCGAGTTCATGCTGTATCCACGTGCTTGCAGCTCGGGGGGGACTCGGAGCCCGCAGTTCCGAACTCATTCGGCACTCAGATGCCTGTGAGGGAAGCTGCTTCGTACAGCTCTGTGCATTGGTCGCGTCACAATATCTAGTTCTTTTGTTTTTTAAACGATGTTATATTAGTGCCTATTGGTGGCGCTTCATAGGCGCCATATGAAGTAGTGGGGAGGTGATTATAAAAAGGTAAACACACCTGCACCAGCTCTCTCACTTTTCAAATTGTTCTTCACTGACACAGCATGGAGCGGGCTCCAAACAACATGGCGCCGGTCTCGGCCTCATTGCCTTGCAGGCTTGTCTTCATTCCATGAGGTATGTACTTATCGTCTTTCTTTATAGTAATCAACTTTAGTTAGCATGTTTTTATTACAGAATTTAATGAATTAAATTTCTACCTTTGTTGACACGGCTTTAGTTTTGTGATGTGAAATTTAAAAGGGATTTGTTTGAGGTTGGGTCCTTGTGTTTTTGTTTGCATGGTTCCGAAATGAAAGGTATAAAGGATACCATGTTATTAGTAAAGTAATTGACCCTTGCCTTTCGCATTCAAACATTTGGTGATTCTGTGTGCCGGTCAGCTGATTATGTTTCTGAATCTTAATTTATTTAATTTTCCTCGTGGGTACATTCCTCATGGTAATGACTTATAAATTTCTTATTAGGCTGCCTTTCTTGGATGCACTTCATGCTGTGGTAAGTGATAACCCTTTGACTCCACATGTGTGGATTAGAACTTGGTTTGATTATGAAGTAAAGGTAAATGCATGAAATGAAATTAATATTATTTTACCTTCTCTTCTGTGTAATATTTAAATAACTAATTGTAAGTTGCCTGACAAAGCTTGTCTGATGTACATATTTTAATGTTTTAGACTACAGGCATGAAATCAAATTAATATGATTTTACCTTCTCTACTGGTTATGTTTAAATAACTAATTGTAAGTTGCCTGACAAGTAACAAACTAACTAATCATTTTCAAAGCTCGTCTGATGCAGATAATTTATATTTCCTGACTTCAAAACAATTGTTCTTGTGTTGATAATTTTGATTGGCCCTCAGCCTTAACATTTTGATTTTCTAAAATAAACCTCTCTCTCTTGTTTCTCATATAATAGTGTTGTGTTTTCTCAACACTTTCGCGAAGGGCATCTAAAAATCATTTTAGATCCCCTTCGTTACGAAGTGCTCCTTTCCGCTCCACATTCAAGCCATTTTATTTATCTGGGAGCCCTGAAGTAATAGCACGCTGTCCACGGAGGAGAAGAAACAAGAAGTAAGGTGAAGAAGAGGAGTTTCTGGCTTGGTTGAGTGGGGGGGCGTTTCAACACACACACATAATGTAGGTGTGTTAATTTCATCCACTGAAGAATGTGCAGTCTTGCAGTTGAGGACAAGATTGCATGCATCACCTCAAAAGCAGACTTCAAATGACAAGCCAGTATTCACTCCTAGAAGTCTTGTTGAGCTCTTCTGCAAAACTGTGCAAAATGACTCAAGATCAACTCCTCTTCCTACTGTGAAAAAAGAAAATTGCCGATAGCAACAGCTTTGCTATGGTGATGTGTTAACAATGAAGATGTTTTGTGTCGACTGATGGAAGCTGGGAAGAAGAAAAAAGAAAAGAAGGGCAAGTTGAACAACAAAAGGAGAGTAGAACAGAGCAATGACTCAGAAGTTGAGGACCAACTGCCAGCACTTGACAATGAATTTGAAGGCGTAACTTTCAGTGAAGATAAAGAGAGTAACCAGGCCCAGATTGAATATTCAGCCCCCACAGCAGCATACATTAAAGTTGGAGCATATGACTGTATTAGTTAGGATTCTCTCTAGAAAAATAAAATCTGTTAACTACATCTACGCAGCCATAGTGCAAGAGATAGGGAGACAGGAAATCAAATTCCTGGGCCTGAAGTCCACAGACCGACTGAAAAAGATTTTTCAAGCACAGGAAGAAGAAATATTTGACATTGAAGAGAATGACATTTTGGCAATTTTGCCAGAGCCCACTCTTCAGAAGCGCGGGTTCCACATTAAATTTATATTTGAAGGTTTAGTTGATATTTGTGAGGGTTAGCCATTATTCCTCTGTCTTTACCTTTATTATGAATGTAGGCCTACTGCCTTATCTTGGGTGATCCTTAACAAATTTCATATAAAGGTTACCTTATTTACAATAGGCTATCTATCAGGTTTGGGGTAATTGTAAACACTATTCTAATCACTCAAAAGGATCTTCACATTTTGCTAAAATGTGTTTGTTTACAAATATCCCTTATATCAAGTCCTTACCTTGTCTGTACCCAAAGATCACAGTTTCCATTTACCCCCTATGTAGTGGGGTAAATGTGTACATATCAGTAAAATGTAAACTTAGTCTAATGTCATTCTAGAGTATTATATTAATGTACCAAAGAGGTGGATTTGTATTACAAGGTTATAATGTCTTTAAAATCCAAAATTCACAAAGATATTTTAACTTAGGCAGTAACTATATCAAGTCAATGTGGAAACTTAACTAAATCCATATACAATTACCCTACCTTACCCTAATCAAGAACTTAATATTATACTATGAATATCTAAAAACAATGGATACAAAAGGAACACAATTCTCCAATTATTAGGAAAACAAAAAAAACAGAATGAAAAAGAATAGAACAAAAACCATGTATCCAATAGAAAAAGACAAAAGGAAAGATCAGAAATACATAACTTTCACATACACAGATATGAAAATTCACAGTAGGCCTATCACAAATCTATTTTAAAAAGATTTCAAAGTTGCATTCAAAACTAAAAACACCTTAAAAAACAACATTAAAAACAGCAATACAGATAACTTATATATTTACAGAAAATGGAGTGTACAAACTGACATGTACAGATTGCAAAAAAATCTATTTAGGACAAACAGGACGCCAATACTAACAGATATAATGAACACAGCCTAGATTATAAGTTTGAAAGAAGGAAATCAGCCTATGCTAAACACTTACTGATCAAAAAACATAAACATAATACTTTAGAGCAAATAATGGAAATTTTGCAAAGACAAAATAAAGGAAATAAGTTGAACACCTTAGCAGCACTGGAGATATATAGACACAAGTCTACAATGCCAGTTACACAAGTAATCAGTGCAAATCTCTGGTGCTGAGAATAACACTCCTAGCCACAAGGTACGAATCACATAAAAAACAAGTTCTAATTTACTAAATACCAGTTATATGGGTCATTCTCCAGAAACGGGACAATTCGTGTAACTCTGACATTTTTGTTACTGTTTATGAAAAATTTGCAAATTTGTTAATTGGAAATAATGTAAACAACTTTTACTACATAAACACTCAGTTATTATAAAATTAACACTAGAACTATTGCAACAAAATATCACTTTTATACTGACAATGTCAGCTCCGTAGTCTGTAACCATACCCAAATCTTATGTTAAACAGTCTTAAGAAAACCTCAAATTATGAGCTTTAAAAGTTCATAAATTTCCTTTGTCAAGAAATAGTTTCAAATTTCACTTTATCAGAGGAAAAAATGCAGAATAATTAATTTTAAAATATTTTTTGTGGCTCTGAAGTTGTGTAACCAGGTCAACAATCAACTCCGTAGTCAAACATTAAGTGTGCCTTAACAAGTCAACATATGGCAGCACAGTGTAGTTTGAAGGTTCTTGAGCTAAAGGGAAGGCAACCATTTGCAAAGCTGTGAAGCCAGTTCATGTGAATGCTTTGGTTGCTGAGCTGTGTCCTCCTGAATTTGGAAATCAAGGTGAGTAGGTTTTTACACCATCAACTCCGTACCCTTACTGTTAATTAGTGTGTCACATTTTCAATTATAATCAGTATGTTCTTCTTATGGAGATTTAGTTAGTTTGTGTTGCCTGAAAGTTATATACATGTGATTTCAAAATTGTGGCATTGACAGTGAAAAGAGAGGAAAATCATCACCTCCGAAGCCATCAACTCCGTAACCAACAAGAAGATACGGAGCTGATTGTGGTGTTACAGAGTTGACCCACTCTTGCTATTCATAATGAAAGTCAAAATGTGTAACTAAAAACACATATTCCTGTTTGTTTACTTTTGGTATACAATTTTGTAGTTTGTTTGAACATTATTAATTTTAAATTAAAACATAGAAATAGGCATATGAAATATTTATGGGCTTAGTTGGACGGAGAACTATGTTTGTAATATTATTAACCCCTCTCTTCCCTCCTTCTGTTAGGTTATGACCATTGTTGCTGATTCCATATGTTTTCGTGCTGTTTGTAGTTGGTATGCACATGTGTATGTAGGCCTAGCTACATTTCTTATGAGGCTTTTCTTTTTACATTTCAGATACACTATGGATAAAGTGAACAAAAAATTATCACAAAAGGCTATTGAGAATAGGCGGAGAATGAAAACAGAGGCCCAAAGAAAGAGAAGGGAGCGTATTAACAAAGATCCAGAGGCATATGAAATGCAAAAAGAAAAGGAAAGGGAAAGATACCATAAGCGAAAACAGGATGGTAAAATTAAGACAATACATGAGCTGTCAAAACGAGAGAAAAAGTTTAAGCGGAAATCATGGAAAGAAAGTTCAAGGAAATACCGTGATTCTCTCAAAAAACAGGAACAGGTAAAACCATTCTTAAATGAAAACAGCCCTCCTTCTTGTTCTTCTGATCAGCCTAATACAAGCAAAAATGAACATGGGAGGAAAAAATTGAGAAGAGACAGAGCCAAAGCATATAGGAAAATTAAAAAGCTAGAAAATGAAGTAGAGAAAATTAAAGCAAAGGCAAATAAATACAAATCTAGATATTTCAGGTTATTAAGAGACAAGGAAAATGTAGAGAATCCTACCCCTTCATCAAAGGTAAGGCAGTTAGTTAGAGGTGAATCCATTTCACCTGCTGTGAGGAAGAAACTCTTGTTTCATCAATCGTTAACCACACAGATGGCTATAAACTTTAGTAGTTTAAATAAAAAGGAAAAGCAGAAGAAATTTATACAAGCAATATCTGGGAAAGTTTTGAAGAAGTACAAGTGTTTAGGAAAACTAAAGTTTTTAAGCTACAAAGTTCTGAGGTCAAGTGATAAGGGAAAGTATTTAGTGCTAAATAAAACTATGGTCAGAATGAAAAAGGATGTTTCAGACTTCTTGGAGAAGGATGAGTGTAGTCGTGTTTGTCCAGGAAAAAAGGATACAATCACTAGAAAAGGCATTAAAAAACAGAAGAGGCTATTAAATAATACAATGAAGAATTTACACACAGAATTCCAAAAAATGCAATTAGATTACACTATTAGCTATTCAACGTTTTGCAAACTACGCCCATTCTGGATACTGCCCCCTAATGTTAATAAGAGAGATACGTGCTTATGTGTTATATGTCAAAATGGAGAATTAATTGTTCGCAAGTTGAAAGGACTGGATATAATACGAGAAAATTCTGTGGAAGATGTATGCAAGTCCCTGTGCTGTAATGATGAGATTGAAGAAAAATGCTTAGAGAGAAAGTGTGTACAAGTTTGTGTGAACGATTATGTGGTGGTGCAATTTTGCAGCAAGAAAAGTGTGAAATATTACATTGGTGTTGTTCTTTCAATTGATGACGACAATTACACTGTTAAATTTCTGAGACTGAAAAAAGAGGGTTGTTTTGTTTTTCCTGATAGAGATGATGTATCATTAGTCGATAGAAATGATATTATAGAAATTCTGAAGGATCAGCCTGAAATTGACAGGCGAGGACAGTATTTCTTCACACATGATTTCAGCAATTTGAAAGGACTGTGCTGAATTTATTTTTAACATGTCTGCTTTGTTTGGAAAATTTTTATTTTCATGTATCCTATATAAAAGAAGTTACTTGTAGTATTCTTATAGGCCTAGCTGTAAGTACTCATACATCTAGACCTGTATAAAACTTATCTTATGTACAGGTATTTCTTTGAAGCTTCTATTTGATCATCATTTAATTCAACTTTTTATGAACCGTTAGAAAGGTTAACAATTTTAAAATGAAAACAATTTGTCATTTTCATGTAGGCCCAATGTGCTAAATAATATTTGTAATATTTAGTACAAAATAAACTTATTCAATTTGTATTAGGCCAACTACGTAACTAATTTAGTCTACTCCGTGCCTCACGTTGTCAACTCCGAAGCCCACTGTGTCAACTCCGTAGAAGGACACTTTTTCTTTTATTTTTTTTTAGAAAAAGTAATCTTCAAACATCACTGCCAGTAGACCTGAGTAATTCTATAGCATGTACCCTGTTTATGACAAAAATATCAAGCTGATTAGTGAAAGTTATTTTTTTGTGAAAATGCAATTCCATTTTGTCCCGTTTCTGGAGAATGACCCATATCCTAATGGTTGTATCTTATATATCAGGGCAGAAGATGATTAGTACTGGGATCGAAATGCATTTCCATTAATAGGACTCCGAAGGATTTGCCAATAACATATTATAACATACTCGACAGGAAACAAAGGGTAAAGCGGTACATACTTACTGAGGAGAAATTAGATGAACTTGGAGAACAATTAGAACATTCCCCATAAAAATCTCTGTGAAGGCTTGCATGGCAAACAAAAATTTCAAGCACCTCAGCATGGCGAGCTACCAAAATCTTAGAATTGAGACCATATAAGATCTATGTTGTCCATGAATTGCTACCACGTGATAATGACAGTAGAGTGCAGTTCTGTATCTGGATGTTGAGGAATGTTGCTAATGGGGTAAACTGATCCAAATTTAATAATCTTCTCTGATGAAGAATGGTTCCATTTACACGGCTATGTTTTGATGCAGAATAATCAGTATTGGCGCTCTGAGAAACCCGATATAGTACAACAAATCCCATTACATGACCAGAAAATTGGGGTTTGGTGCACGGTAAATGCATACAGGATATTAGGCCCAATTTTTTTGCAGATAGTGCGATAATAATTATGCAGAGTGTTATAGGAATAACATACTTAAACCATTCTTTGAAGAAAGGACCGATATTGAATGTTGTAGTGCATATCTCCAGCAAGACTCTGCTAATGCACATGCAGCTGATGAGTCACTAAAGTTCATTCAAGAAATGTTTCAAGATCGAGTAATTAGTAGGGGTTTGTGGCCTGCACGGTCCCCAGATCTAACAGTATATGACTATTATTTATGGGGGAACGTGAAAATAAAGTAAATAGACCAAACCCCCATACATTAGAATATCACCGTGGAAGAACAGTGCAATTATCTTCAATGTGGACATCCTAGCATCTTTAAGAGACTTGTCAACAATGGTTGCTCGAGCTCTCATGAATCTATTATATACACTGACGGCTCACGCATACTGGACAGTGATGTAAATGATCAGGTCAGGTGTGCCTTTGTTGTATATGAAAACAAACTTGAAATATTTTCAGCACAGCATAAGCTCTCCTCAAATTGTTCAGTTTTCCAAGCTGAATTTGGGCCATAAAGTCAGCACTGCAGTGGTGCAAAGACAACGACAAAAATGCAAAAGTATACAGCGACTCACAAGCAGCACTGGACGCAATAAACAAGTACAATTTCAACCCAATAGTTGCTGAAATAAGGTCCATAACCCAGCAGGGCCCCCACATGTGTCTCTCCTGGGTTGTAGACACACACAAGGACAATCGGAAATGAAAAAGCAGACCTATTAGCAAAAGAAGCTGCAAAAACTGCGATGAAAGTTTCATACAACAGAGCTCCAATATGTTACCTGAAAAGGAACATAAAAAACCAAACAACTCTCCAGTGGAATAACATCTGGACCACAAGCTCGAAAGGACCCGTAACGAGAGAAATATTCTTTCTCAAGATCCAACATCAACTCCAGTGCAAAACGCTCATGCCGAACTTTGTGCTTACACAATTCCTACCTGGCCATGGCAAATTTAAATCATATTTCGAGCGATTTAACATCAATGTCCAAGATGATTACTCATGCTTCTGTGAATCCTCTTAAACAGTGCAGCACTTGCTTTTTGACTGTCCTGATTTTGGAAGATAAAGATATACCCTAGAATATCACCTGAATTTTTGTGACAACGAACTAGCAAAACCTCTGTTTCATATATTTAAAAAACAATGTTGTTATTATCATTTTCTAACATTCATCCACTGCATCTTTAATAAGATTTCATCATAATGTTCAATCTGTTGTAAATTGAATGTATTTGTTCAACTATAACCCTAATATGCTAATGAACAATAGGGTTCTTTTTTTTTTTTTTCTGGAAATTCAATAATAATAACCTCCATACATCAGAAGAACTTAAAGACAATATCAGAAGAGAAATTAAGGTATCTTTGTACGTTTCAATGAAAATCTGCATTTTTCAAACAGGATTTCTGATTTTTTTTTTAGAGTGAATCAAACGCACTATCAGTTAACCAAAAATAATTTTATTATGGTCTAAAAAAATTATTTAGTGAAATAAACATGCAAATTTTTAAATAATTCTGTTTTGCTTAAGACGTGCAAATTAAGTGCACAAATTATGTAATGATTCCTTAAAATGTAGGTGAGATCTTGAACCTAAGTTATTGCTAGCATGCTCTACAATTAATAAGAAAAAAAAATTCTTAGAACTATGGCGAGTGAAAGAAAATTGTTCATAGTTCCTTTTAAACAGCTTCAATTTTTAACATATTCTTAATCATTTAGGTTCAGGCTCTGACTTGTTTTATTAGCTTTTATTTGGTGCAAGAATGAAGCTTCTACTTCAGTTCTAAGTATTTTTTTTCTTTTTCTTGAATCCTAAAAAATTGCAATAAATAAAGTTTTGAGAAAAAGGGAATTTCAGTTTACGGATACCTTTGCAACTTAATATTCTTATTTGGAACTTTCAAAACGCCCCTGCAGCATAGGAACTTGATATTGGATTGCCATCTATTAGAGGAAGGCAGTACTACATCCTCAGCAACTATGAAAAATATTACAGCCAGAATGGAAATGAAATTTAAAAAAGATCAGACAGAATATGCGGAACACAGCCATGCCCAATACAGGCCAAGAAGGCTTAACGCTGAACCCTTAAATGGTGATTTAAATACACATATGACCTATTAACCCAAACAAATTCAACATTTTCTGAAAATAGAGACTTCAATCTTTTATACTAAGATTTTTTTTCTTTTTTTAAATTGGTCAAAAAATTGCATTTCAAACGTAGATACCCTCTATCTCGGAAACTGAACTTATGCGTGTGAAAGAAAATTTCCTAAAAAGGTGCCAGTGTTGTGTGGATGCAAGAAGAGGGTATTTCCAATATCTCCTGTACTGAGGTAGGCCTACCTGGTTATTTTCATTTTAATTTTAACTGTAACTGTGAGAACCTGAATCATTATGCCATTAGTGACTTTATTTACATAGATATTTCACCCAATCGCTCTGGAGTTAGAGCTGTGGCCACTGC
Source organism: Ectobius pallidus (assembly GCA_964059195.1). NCBI lineage: Eukaryota > Metazoa > Arthropoda > Insecta > Blattodea > Ectobiidae > Ectobius > Ectobius pallidus. Next base: position 103,871,844 of record CAXKWD010000002.1, on the reverse strand, counting down.
AAAGCAAAAACCCAATTGATTGGCAAAAACTCTTATGTGAAATGCATTGTACTTCAAGTACTAAGAAAATATGAAGTGTGGAGTTGTGGAGGTCAACAGCCATGACGAATAAACATACAACCATAAGTGCATTTAGGTTGTGAGTAAACTTTATCTCATAATATAGTGAATGTGTGATAGGACTCAATATATTTGGGTTTTACATTTTAAAGAATGACACTATAAACATTGTGAAATTGATAATACACAATTTTTAGACAATACTCTATTTTAAGTTGTACCTACGAACTGTATCTTGTAATTGTTTATATTTGTTTTATAAGTATTTTTAAATGTTATATGACAATTCGTGTGAATAGGATTTTAAATGAATAAGCCAATCTATTAAATGCATAGGCCTAGACGAAACAATTTGCTGGTTAAACCTCAGCATTGTGAATTGTTATTCACATTGTAACTTACATGTCAATAAAAAGACTAATCATACATTGTAAATGTTATTGGCAACATTCCCTGGACATCCTAGGCTACTTTGAGGGCATAAGGTGGACAAACTTACACAAAATAAAGTTTATATCTATGCTGGGATCTGACAACGAATCCGAACCATTCAGGGAGGAGAAAGAGAATCAGAAATCCAAATTCTTTTCATGAAGCAAGAAGGAAAGATTAAGAGAAGATTTATCCCTGATGAAAAAGACAACAAATTTGTGTTTGTAAATCAGATTTTAGAAGTTCTTCCAAAACCAAAAGTTCTGAATCTAAAAGATAAACGAGTTGTTTACCAATTTGGTAAAGTTGTACACACCGTGTACTGAATTGGTTGATTTTAGTTTTAGAAACTAGTGGAAAATAACTCTATATTATTAAGCCAATTAGTTAATAATTAAAATATTGAACAACATCACAAAGAAAGATTAACTTTCACAGTATGATATCATTTACTAAAAACTTCTTTCTTATTCCGCTAGTTTCTAACAATTAAGTTAAGTAAGTTACTTAATGAATTTTCTAAGAGTAACTAACCAAATAAAATGAAATATTGAAACATATTCCTGGCTTTCTTTTAATGCAGGTTAATTCCCTATTATTATTTCCTTTATTCAATACTTAGTGCACGTGTCACACCTGTAACAAATTAGTCACACCCATAAAAAAAAAAGTATGCAAAGAACTGTGATTAAAAGATATTGTTAGGTTATCGAATATATTCCTTGTTAAATGTATTTTCTTGGAAAAATGCTTCAAATTATTATTCTCTACATACTTCACAGAGTTTTACAGTCAAACACATAGAGTTTGACATGTGTTACACTGTCATTTTTTCTGACAATCAGGCCATGTTGCAAACTCAAGCTCGCCCCTTCGTGAAATATCATAATATTTATGTTATTCTCATTCGCTCACTCTTACATAACATGCATCGAAGGGGTTATCTGTACGACTGGTCTGGATTCCCTCCCACTCTGGAATTGAGGGTAACGAGACAGCTGACCAATTGGCAAATCTTTCATAATTTAAACATCAAATAGATGCCAATTTTTTGGTCCCGCTGTCTGACATAGCTCTACACTTGAAACATCATACCTAGTGTTTTTCCCATTCACGACTCCCGGACTCTCTTTCTGAGGAGGAAAAAACGGTGACTCTCAAAAAATTCTTACGGCGTGCTAAACATTCACCACGATTAGCCACTGTTTATTATTATCGTCTCAAATTTCATACAGCCTTAGTACCCGAGTATCAATATCAATTAAATTACGCTGATTCACCTTTATGTGCATGTGGGGAACGGGGAACAATCAATGACATGTTTTTTGGATGCCAGATATATACCCAACAAGCTTCTAGACTCATTCATGACATTTATCACATATACGGACCGGGACCACTTCACATCCGGACAATCTGTTATCCCACCCATCAGCAACAATCTCTAAGGCATTATTTAGATACATCACGAAAACCAAAATGAAAATCTAATTTCCTGACGTATCCTTTTGACCAATCATCCCACTCTCTCATATTCCCATTGGCAGGGTGACACGTCATCCTGCAGGCGATATACAAATAAGGAGGGATGCAGGAGCACTTCCACCATGATGGGAGGCAGTAGCGTCTAGAAATCAACAATGAACAGCAACAACAACATGACGACTTTAAAGGACAAGGCCAATAAAACTGCATTTTGAATGCACTTTTATGCAATTTTAGCGGCCTTGGTTGCTAAAATTCAATTTTTCGGCGTGTTACCTGTTTTAGAGAGTGTGTACTAAAAAGTATATTATGTATTTTTTATGGGGCCAAGATGCCACAGAAATATATAAAGAAGGCACAGGGCCCAAGCTGTAGCCCTGAACATGTAGGAAATGTCATGCATGATTTTGTGAACAGAGTTTGTGCATACAGACAGAGAGAAGAACAGTATGGTATCCCTATTTCTGTCCTGTATCACCAATGTTTTGTGCGAATCTGCTCAACAGTCTAAATCAGGCATGGGCAACCTTTGGAAAGATGCGGGCTAAACTTTACAATATTTATGATGTCGCGGGCCGTAGATAATAGGAAGCCCTATTTGTTAAAAAATAATCATGATACAGTTTTTTATATTTATAATGTATAATGCTAAAGTTGCATGAATGAGAACATATCGAACTGATTATGTATTTACTTACAATCAGCAGAAATTAATGAGAAACTTGAGCTTGAACTTGACAAATAAGATAATAAATGTTGGCATCAATCCCACTAATACACAAGCGCAGAATGTTTTCCAAATTTTCATCTGTAAGTTTCGTTCGATACTTTGATTTATTAAGTGCCCATACTGGCATATGTGATGTCTGTCCGTCTGTCTGTCTGTCCGTCTGTCCGTGCGTCTGTACGCACCATAACTCAAGTACGCTTTTTCGGATTTTCATGAAACTTGGTATAAACATTCATAATGTCGATGGGAAGAACCCTATTGACATTGAACCAAATCGGTTGACCGGTACCGGAGTAATGCCCAATTTAGTGCCTATTTTAATAGATTATGGCGCCTTTCTATGAGAAAGGCTCAAATACGCTGTAACGGATCACTCAAATACGCTGTAACGGATTTCCATGAAACTTGGTATACCCATTTATGACGTCCATGAGAAGTGCTCTACTGAATTTGAACCTAATCTGTTGACCGGTACCGGAGTAAAACCCAATTTAGTGTATATTTTAAAGACGCGGTAACTCAAATACGCTTTACCGGATTTTTATGAAACTTGGTATACACATTTACAATGTCCATGGGAAGACGTCTATTCATAATGGATAAAATCGGTTGATCTGTTTCGGAGTAATGCTCAATTTAGTGCCTATTTTATGGCAATATACGTATTCGAAAGAATTTATAAAAAAAATGAAAATCAGTTATCTTGACAACATAGCCTATTGTTTTACTGTGATCTTATAAGGCCTTGGAAATTAAAATACAGGTAGCTATGACAAAAAACACCATTGTTTTACATGCGCTTATCCAACTAGACCGTTAAAATGACCCAGGTGGCCGAGATGGTAGACCTTTCTTCTTCCGTAAGCCCTGCTTAATGAATAAATCTGGAGCTTAACTTTAATTTAAAAAAACAACATATTCTGCATATCATAATTGCAGTCATAACTGATTAAACAAAAAGATACTGGCACTTTTTTACATCAGTTTACATGATTTTATTAGTTTTCATCACGAAAAAAAAAACTGTTCACATTTGTAAGTACCGTTCTTCGGCAAGGTATGTTCTGTAGAAATCACTTAGCTCCACGTCTTCAAATTTTGACTTCAAATGTGTGTCTTCCTGAAGCTCGATCAACTCCATTTGCAGATGTGTCGGAGCCTTCTCGACGTCACTTTTCATCGGAGTAGCAAAAAGGTTAAAGCAGCTATCCAAGTATTTGAAGTCTGAAAATCTATGAAAAAATTTCCCCGATAGTGATTTCAGTTCTTCAGCATATTGAGTGTAACCAATATTTTCGTGACTGGATAGTGCTGAAAAATGATAACAGCTTCCAGATCGCATTTGTGTTTCCCACAAGCGAATTTTATTCTGGAACGCTTTCAAATGACTGTACAATTCGTAAATGACATAACTAGAGACCGGATTTTAAAGGGAATTCCTTTTTTTATATTTCATCACAAAACGTGATAAAATTGAACAGGACATTACTGAGTAAGTTTCAACTGCAAATGACCTGGTTTTAACATCCCTTATTTTCCCTTTTTTAGGCCCATTTCCCTTTTTTTAGGGACTTTCCCTTTCCAATACCTTTTTTGCTAATTTATTTTGAAAAATTCGTAAATTACCCAGTATTTGGCAATATGAAAACATTAAAAATTGTTTTCAATGATTCACCATTGAAAAAATTATTCTTCCCAGCAGAATAGAGCGCTACAGGGAAATCACAGGCTTGCCATTGCCTAACTTTCCCATTATGTCAAGGTGAGGAACATGGATTTCGTGTGCTATTTTCCTCTGTGAGAATTTCAAGAAAATCAAAAAATGTCTTCAGTCATTAGATGTTACAGAATCAACAGCTTTAGAGCAAGCAAAGGCTTTGCATAAAACAAACGTGTATTTCTCTATTGAATTTTTACACTCTTTTACGTTTATATCCCTTTTTTCCCACTTTTTTGGCAATAATTTTCCCTTTTCCCCCACCTTTTCTTGGCAATAATTTTCCCTTTTTTGGGTGAAAATTTTCCCTTTAAAATCCGGTCTCTAGACATAACCATTTCTGATCAATAACTTCAAGCAAAGGTTTTTCTTTGATTTCCATAAAATCAGCTATTTCCTGTCTAAGATCTAACATCTTTTCAGCATTTTGCCTTTGCGTAACCATCTTACTTCGCAATATGTCATGTCACCATGTTCCGAAGAGAGGTCATCCAAAAATGCTTTGAACTGGCAATGGTTAAGCGCGCGGGATCAAATAATATTAATGGTCTTTATTACCACATCCATGACGTTCTGCAATCGAATTGACTTAGAACAGAAGTTTTTTGGTTAATAATGCAATGTAGGATTATTAAATCATATTTTTGCACGTCCAAGTCAATTGCGTTTTCTTTCAAAATTCCGATGAAACCCTTTCGTGAACCGATCATATAAGGCCCATCTGTGCAAACCCCAATTAATTTGCACCACTGCAAACCATACTCTTCGATAGCACTTTTAACCTCACGAAAAATATCTTCTCCACTTGTGGTCCCTTTTAGAGGCTGTAAAGCCAGCAATTCCTCAGTTACGGTAAATTTTTCGAAACGCCTCGTAAGAAAATAGCTAGTTGCGCTGTATCAGACAAGTCGGTGCTCTCGTCCAAAACAATCGAAAATGATTTAAAATCAGTCACACAATCAGGGTGCACAAAAATTGTTGATATTTTGGGGAACAGTTTGATTCTGTTAAATGTAATAGTGGTGGTAATATGTTACATGATTTATCCTTTCATTTTTTTCTTGATATCATCAGCCATTTTATCTATACGTCGAACAACAGAGAACTGAAAATATTTACTTTTTCGAGCGCGATTTTAAAATGTTCCGCGGGCCGGATCAAAAGTCGGGGCGGGCCACATCCGGCCCGCAGGCCGAACGTTGCCCATATATGGTCTACATCATCAAGTGTGTCAAAACAATACCAAGGCTAAAGCAAACAAAGTATGGAGAAGTATTGACCCTACTGAAGTTTACCTTGAATGGAACAATAGGTTTTGTAAGTTAACCCTTGTGAACAGGAAGTGTAAAATATTAAACAAACTTTCTAAAAATGCTAGCTTTCTAAAAATTCCAGTTTCCCTAAGCCAAACCGTTGAGATTTTTTAAGACTCTCTTAGCATGCTGATGCTACGTTTTAGCCTGTAACAAGACTTGTTGCAAACACTTAGGCAAAAATGTGCGGACTTGTCACCACATTATGCACTATTTCCTAGTGGCATAGGAATATGAAAATTACATATAAATAGCGAGACTACTTTTGATCGTGGCTCATTTGGCTGACTTTTTTACACTTAGCCTGCTAAGAGGTATGGACTATGGTATATGTAATTGAACGGGCGTAGCTGAGTAAGTCAAGTCAAGACTGAACAGTGTATTGTTATTAAAGTTTTTAATGGGTGAATCTGAATTACCACGTTAAACGTACCGACGTAGGAAACTGATAATGTGAGTGTATAATTAGCCATTACGAAGGATTTATTTTCACCAGAGTACCAATAGTGCCGCCAGAAGTGAGTAAATAAATATATAATAACCAATTAACTTAAATAATCAAGAAACTTTGTAACAAAGTGAAAAGTTACCTAACAATGTCTATCATACTCTTTGGTTAGACCACGAGTTACCACAGTATATTAGTGAACTCTTTATTTAATAAGAAGTGACTTGTTACAGATAGCGCTGGAGTCGGCGCTTGCGCATATTTTAAATAAGAAAAGTGACGGTTGGGAAAAAAAGTGGGGAGAGAGAGGTCGAAGAGTCGTCTAGGAGTGGCCGTCGAGTGGGAGATAAAAGTTAGAAGTCAGCCACGAGAGAAGGAGGTCCAGAGACAAGGAACGTCAGGCAGAGTGGCCTGATATAGAGTCGACCGTTAGAAGTTGGAACGGATTGAAGTCATCAGGAGACTGGAAGCAAAGCGGATTGGCGATAAGACTGTTGGTTTGGATCTTCGAGATCTGCATGGTCGTCATCCTACGGCGGAGGTTGGACGTCGCGTGGCCTGAAGGGTCACGAACCACATATTATCTACCCAGAGAACGACGAATCACCGTGGATATCATTACCACCGTGAGTGGAGGCGGTTGGAGATGCTTCATGGATCGTGTTTAGGGGACGTCAGGCATTGGGACGGTTACGTCTGTGGAATGCATGAGGAAGCAAGCCAGCTATTACATCACACCACAGATAAGTACCTTGAACCATAAATTCTTTCCCCCGTGTGTACCGATTCAGTGTAGGAGTAAATAAACTGAGACAAAAGACTCTAAATCGACATCCCATTGAGGATTCGTCTTCTAAATGAGATTAGCGTCATTCCAAAACTATAATATACCTAGTAATGCTAATCAAGAAGAATAAGCATATCTATATATATAAAGGAAGTTCAAATGGACGGAGTTTCAATTCAGACGGCATACGGAATCTGTAATTATATATCTGAAATTTCGTTATCAAAAGCTCTGGATTTCTCTATGCATAAATTAATACAGATAGATTTTGTTATAGAAAGGAAGATTATTATTTTGCTATGCATAAATTAATACAGGAAGGGAGTTTATTATTAGTTGTCTAGGCCTCAGATCAAATAAGATATACAGGCTTTCTTCTAAGAAAAAAGATTAGGTTAAAGCTAAGAAGTATTCTCATGGTAGAAGTTTTGAGATTACGCAGAAAGTAACAAAATAGAAAGAAAAGTAGGCCTACAGGAAATAATTTTTAGTTTACATCTAGATTGGATGTTAAAATACTTCTCTTAGTTACAGTTATTAGGAGTGTATGATCAAGAGGACTGCAGATATAGAAGTAATTGTGAGACCGCAGAATTCCATAGTCAGTTGGAGAAGAAGACTAAACAAGACAGACTTTATTTCTTATTTATATTGTATTGTATTTTCTTTTTTCTGAAGAGGTCTCTCAAACAAAGATACAAATGTACTTAATATTCAATAAAATTTTGTTCACATGTTTCTTGAAAAGCTTGACTATTTTACATGAGTATAAAGTGAAAAACCTTCCTAACTTTGACCCACCCCTTCTTCGGCTGAAGCTGATGGCAATAACCTATGTGACGTATTTTGGAAGGTTAAAGTCAAATTCATGGTTGATTACTTATAAGAGTGAGTGGCGCCTACTTAAATAAATATTCTCACTCTATTTCCACGTCACAATTTTCATATGTAAGTCCACCTCGTGTGCCTTCTAATATAATTAATCAAATATAAAAGAAAAGAGATTCTCACCTTGAAATATTTTACATTCTAGGATAGGCTATATAAGTTGTGTCTGAATTGCTGAATAAATTGAGTTAAAATTAAAGCCAGTGCCACTTGTGTCATACCCCCACAATCCCTGAAAACCAAGGTTTCATTGCTGCTAACAGGGAGCGACGTAATAACTGGAGGAGTTATGGCGCAGAACAACAATTTATCTAAAGGTACTTGGAGTGTTGGAACTTAAATATAACCCTGAGACAATCTCATACCTCTATCTGAAATCAAACTTATTTAATCAATACTAAATTATCGTCAGTGTCATGATTATTTCCCCCTCCATTGTTACGCTCACAAGGCTTGACGCCAACTGCTGTGTTTTCCAAGTGGAACTACTCGGCATAAGTCAAGGCTGTGGAGTGGATCCAACTACAGAAGAACAGCATCACAGCGTATTGTACGCTACTTGTATTGCATCACCCACTGGCTGTTCAGATCAGAGACAAACTATCACCCTCAAAAATTCATATAAGATTACCATCCATTGGTCAAAGGTCACGCAGGACGAGGAAAAGAAAGAATTCATTATCTTGCCAAGACAGCTGCCAGGTACAAAACAACTGATTACAAATCACTATCTCTAAATCAGGCCAAGCAATTGTTAACTAAATAGGCTATTACACAACAATCTGGAAGTCCATATATACCAGCTCCGAAAATGCCTTCCATACCAAAGTATTCATTCCCAACATACCACTCAGACTGTTCTCATCATTATGGCCCAATCATATAACCACTCAATTTCTTACACGTCATGGTCGATTTAAATCCTATCTTAACAAAATGACCTTAATGACTACATCCCACTGCAGCTGCTCAGCAAGACTTCCACAGACAGCCGATATCTGTTGACAGAATGCACATCATATTCTAAAGATCGACCAGCTATACTAAGAACAGTTCTTCTGCCAATGGTGTTGAAGTATCATTTCAATACACTCAACGTTACTAACTTCCACAAGAAAATCTTCCACTCTCTCCAGTAATGTTTGAACTATAGTTGTTGTAATTTATTACTGTAAATATCCCATGATATACCTTTACGTAAAACATGGGTTGTAACGGCTAAGTTAAAAAATTAATCAACTTAAAAAAAAAACATGGGTTAATGAAGAAATGGGTGAATTTATCCAGGATATCAAACTTCTTGCTGAAATATTTCTTGTTTCTGATAAAGAGCAGCACAAGTTATAGATGTCATTATTTTGGGATTCAAACATAATACGAGCTCTTGTTTAATGTTTACCAGTGGTGGTCGGTGGTCCGCCGGTGTGGCCTTGTGGTTAGCGTCGCTGACTACAGATCCGTCGGCCCGGGTTCAATTCCCGGTACCTCCTCGGATTTTTCTGAGGTAGGGAGGTCTGGTAGGGGTGCACTCAGCCTCGTGATTCTAAATTGAGGAGCTACTTGATAGAGAAGTAGCGGCTCCGGTCCAGTAAACCACCATTAACGGCCGTGGGTGTCGGCATGGTGACCACATGCCACCCAATCCTGCCATCTGCCTACGGGAGATGATGCAGTGATCGGGTGGTAGGCCAAGTCCCTCCAGGGATGTAGCGCCACGGAGTTTAGGAGTGGTGGTCGGTGACAAAAACAATGTGTGTGCTACAGTATCCAAATTAGAAACGAAATCTATCAGTCCTAAGAAGATACCAGGATTTTCAAAATGTTCGGTTTTGCTGTGACCTCTCAAAGCAAGTTCAATAAAGTACAAAGGCTTACTTTTTTTTTTCTTCTTAATTTTTTTTCCACTTGTTGGTTGTGTTCAAATTTTTTGTCATGATATGCCTGGCTTAACTGTGCTCCAAATTTCACACAACCAAGAGATTTAATACATTTATACGTTATGTACTGTATGTGCATAATGTTATCTTTAAGCTGTTTTGTTAACTTGCTAAAATGTCCAAACTCCGTTACTCTCGTCCTACTCCAATAGAAGGCAAGGAAAACGGACGAGAGCATTCCTAATTTCACTATCACATACCAAACTGTTTTCATACACTGTCCTGTGAAATTTTCTATTGTAAACGCAGTTTTTCCCACAGTTTTTTTTTTCATAATCAAATCATAACTGTTTTATCTTGATTTTTTCTTCCATATTCTTCTAGAGAATGGATAAGTTATTAAACTATCTACTGAATTCATTCTTCACAGTCACAGCAATAACACTGGGTATGAAGACACACTCACCACGAAATATACTTAATAGGCCTACTTGTTCCACTGTCTGTTCTGTCCTGCTAACAGTTCACACTTCGCACAGAGACTAGAATGCAATGCAGTTTGAGAATTGTGAGGGTATCTGGTCACTATGTCCCGTCTAAGATTGTACTAACTTACCCTTCGTCAGTCGCTGAGCTGGCGTGTGCATTAAATTCACTTCCCTCGGCGCTAAAAATTAATCCATTACAATATTTATGAGTAGTTTTTCAGTATTCAGTATCTTTCCTTAGGTAATTGTTAAAGTTCTCGCAATTCAACTCCCTGTGTAATCTATAGATGAAAATTTATCCTGAACGGGAATAGAACCTGGGTTTTAGCATTGTAGGTATTTTTTTATTTGTATTATTATGTAATTATATTTACACATTGCATTAAGCAAACAAAACTATGAGGCTAATATTAAGCATGGATTAGCTTTTAAACTGTCTATATTTTCATAAAAGTTAATGTCAAACCATCATATTCTGAATTACTACTAAATTCGTACTAAAATAATAAATTACAGAAGAAACCAATCTGCCTTACACCGATTTCCACTCTATTAAAACTGCACACCACGGAAAGCCACCATCAATTAGATGTGTTACCAAGGACTCTTCCTTCAGACTTGCAAAACAACCTTCAAATATCCACCCCAACAATCACTTAACCAGAGGTTGTTAACCCTACATCCCCAATCGCTTTCATTAAAACTGACAGTTTCTTGTGCGGCACTCAGCCTACCTATAGGGGGCGAGGTTCTATTCCATGGATAGCACCAACAAGGCCGTTTTCAGCGTGAAGAATACCCTCTGCCTCAGGGCACTTTCCATGCCTAAACATCAAGCCGAGCAGGGCTATAGAGAGATTGAGCACACTGCAGTATAATCCTTAGCAACTCAAGCTGACCGCTCCGCGCTGTGAGGGATAAGGCATATTGTATAACGCTTGGAAATCTAAGATGGTCAGAATTTTTAAGAGAATATTGGCCATTTTTAATTTCACTCGTCATTCATAGTCATCAGGTTAACACCAGCTGGTGTTGGTATGAATGACGAGGGTCTTCGAAACTAGTTCAGGTATTTATAAAATAAGTGAAGTATAGTGCTAAACCCAACTCAGTATTATAAAATTATAATATAGCTTCATTGTGTAAACTTCCATACAATGTTTAATTTTAATTGGCCATTTTTGTTTAAATAATCAACAATATTTATTTTAACAAAATGAACAGTGTGCTATAGCACAGTAGCACATTAACACCGGCCACCCCTGATGTTTACTAATAAGCCTTTATCATTTGAACAATTGTTTAATTTAGTTCAGCAAGTATCAGAAGTAACAGTGCTGCAACTTGTTACTTTTTACAAGTAGGCTACGTGGAATTCACATGTTATTTAACAATTTGCTTATCCAAATCATCACACCCCCACTGTTTCACATATGCAGAGTTATACTAGTACCTGATTTTACAAACAAGTGGAATTAATACAAGTTTAGAAATAGATATCAGAGTCCTTAACTCAACTTAAATAGATTTTCAAAACTAACTGCAATCTCAGATGAGGAATATTTTAAAATTCAGGCCTCGTTGATATGGGAAAGTTTTCCTAGGTAAAAATGTTTATCAAACAAAAAAGGGATTATATAATTTATAGGAAGTTTATATAGTGAAGTTAATAAATATATAATAATACATGAGATGGAGAACTTAACATACAATAACTTCACTTATTTCTCCATCTCAAGTATTAATATAAACAAAATAGGGACTTTGGTGTTACTTTATCCAATGCACATTTCCTAAGGCATGATTTCTTATATTATTTATATTTTCTACATATTTCTGAAAATTTACAAAAATGAATTACAGTATTAATTTCATCAGATACTGTACAATTGTGATTGCCGATGTTTACATTACCCCATTTTAAAATATAGAAATTATCATTTCAGGTTGGATTAATTTCTATGTGAAGCTAGATTCCACATGTGAATTATCATGACAGGTGAATTCTGTGAGCAGAATTACACACCGGTATTTGATAAGTTGTTAACCTACAAAACTACTGATTACTGTGCAAAAAATATTGATTTTCCTCCTTTTTTCATGGGTCCATTACTCGATGGAGTAGGTTTATGTACACATATTAATGAACCCAAGTTTGATTTTTGTTTACAGTATTCCTAAATGTCTCATCCAAATAATATACTGTAGGCTATATTGAACCTGGATGAGGAATAGCCTACTTTCTGTTTATACCCAATGCACGAATAGTAGCCAATTGCAAGAATTCTATTGGATAAAATTACACCATCCCTAATAGTGTATTTTATAAACTATGAAAAAAATAACATATAGCACCCACCTGATAAGCATTTCTGTACAGAGAGATCAAGCCCTACACTCCAACGAGGACTGTTTTTCATATTGGGTGATTTTCTGGTGTTTACTTTCGATGTGCTTATTCAAAGTACTTCTGACGGTGAAGGCCATACCACAGTCTGAACAAGTGTAAGGTTTCATCCCTGAATGAGTTCTCATATGTACTTGTAATCCATGATTAAATGTCTTTCCACAAACATTACAGGTATAACGTTTAATTGTTCCTGCATGCCACTTGCGATGAGCATGCAGATTTCGTTTAGCTACAAATGTCTTTGTGCACTGATCACAGCTATAGGGGCGCACTCCATTGTGTATGTTCATATGGCTTGAAAGAGTACTGCGACGTAAGAAGCCCTGCCCACAAACCGAACATCTGAATGGACGATCCCCATGTTGTTTGGCATGCTGATTCAAGTTCCCTATACTACTGTAGCACTTCCCACATTTAATGCACTTGTGGGGTTTCTCCTTTGTATGAGTTCTAATGTGAACTCTCCGATCAGAATCCTTATTGAAACCCTTTCCACATATCGTGCATTTAAAACGATAACACCCTTCGTGTTTAGAAAGTACATGAGCTTTTAGTTGTGCTTCTAAAGCAAACTTCTTATCGCACTGATTACAATTAAGAGGTAAGTCTCCTGAACATATTCTAACATGAGCTATAAGGTTTGAACCGAAATTAAATCGTTTACCACAATGCTCACAAATAAATGGAAGCTCTCCTGTATGTGTTCTTATGTGTTCACGTAAAGATTTTCGATTCATGAAACCTTTTTCACAATATTGGCATATAAGGCGAAACCTACCATCATGCTTTCTAAGATGGTCTTCCAATGTACACTGCTGAAAAAACAATTTTCCACAGATCTCACACTGATAGCGAAATTCTCCACTGTGAGACAGCAAGTGATTTTCTAAAGCGCGCTTGAGGGTAAACCCCTTTCCACAGCGATCACAATAAAAACTAAACTGTTTCGTATGTTGCTGTTGATGATGTTTATTTAAGTAGTCCTTATTTGAAAAAAGTTTACTACAGACTTCACAACTGTATTTGCAAGTTAATGTTTCTGGATCAACAACACTAATTTCCGGAAGTAAGAACCTTTTGGGTCCATCTTTTTTTATTTCTTTAACATCACTTTCATTTTCCTCTGTCTTTGCACAACTTTTATCAAATTCATCAGAGAACTTTACTGCACACTTTTCCTGTGGTAGAACGTTCTGATCACAATTATCACTTGCATTTTCTAACTTACTAATTTCTACTGGTACATGTTCTGTTAAAATTTCCGACACTGTCTCCTTAACCTTTTTATCTGGCTGCACAAAGGTTTCTAAATGTTCATTGTTTGCTTTCCAGTTCTCTAAAGCTTTCAGGGAGATAAGTCGAGTTTCAAATAAATGGATGAGATCTTGCTTTGCTGCAGCCAATTTGGTTTCTAAACAATCCACAGTATCAATCAAATTAAAGCATCTCCTACAAATGTATTCATTTTGTAGTTTTAGTATTTGTGACTCACTGTCTGCTATTACTTCTGCAAGTTTTATCATCACAGGGATATGCGAAGTTGAAGTTACAGGCGAGTCTCCACGCATGTGAACAAACTGCTGATTGTCTGAAGCCTCCAATCCTGCTGAAGTGCTGCAAACTAAACAATGTGCAGATGTTTCTTGAAATACAGATCCCTTTATCTCCTCTATGGAAATCTGGAAAAAATCAAACATATTTCCTTTTCAATCCTTCATGTTATACAGTGCGTCTCAGACAGATTGCACTTGCCGCGCATTGAGTTCTCCCCAGATGACGCTCCTATCCCCGGGATGCGGCAAGCGGGTGCAATCTGTCTGAGACTCACTGTAGAAATACAATAGAAACATATCGGAATTCTAAATCTGATTAAATTTGGTTATGCTATGGTCACCATTAAATTATTTGAATACTTTTTTACGATTCTTGATATCTCGAGAACTTTCAAGAATCAAATATTTTTTATTTTTTCACTAAAGCACTCCCATCGCTGTCCATTTTGTCTATCACAGTTGTGAAGCAGATATGATTTGGAAGGAGGCTTTTTACAACAACACGGAACTCAAAGTCAAAAGATTACTCGTTAGTTCATACCTAATGCTAGATAAGACTATTTACACAAAAATAGAGGATTTTAACAATATTTTCATTTAGAAAATAAAATGATCATACCTCACTCTCAGAAATATCTTCTTCTGTTTCTTCAACAATGATATCACTTTCCCCAGTCGAACTAGATGATTCATCTTTACCATCAGCTTCACTGCATGCTATTTCAAGTTGCTGCTGGGGTGTATCAGAACACAGCTGCATGCTATCAGTCTGTACATTACAGTTTGACAAACTATTAGCATTCGATCTTGGAATATGCGATCCAAACACTGACTGGTTATCACGGCTTATGTTGCTTGAGGGTCCCATTGGCAGCTGACAGCAGTTACTACTAGTAGAAACTGTGCTTTGCAGGTTTGTGGAATTTTCATTTGCAGATTTCATATCAGATTGCAAACAAGTTTCTACAACATCACATGGCAAACCCTGCTCTAAGCCACATCTTCCTTGTTGTTGAAAATGCTGTAGAACTGGGGAGACTGTAAAACGTTTACTTACATCAGAAACATTATTCTGAGTTAGATTATGCTTGGAGGAAATTAAATTAGACTGATATCTCCCAGAATGATGAGAACCATCACTCCCCATGTGTAAGATGAGTGAAGCTTGAGAGTACAATGAATCCTCTGGTAATTCTCCTATATACAAGGATGAATTACCTGCATAACCATTTTGTCCCTGGTGTTTCTGCTGTGCCAAAATTGGTAAAGAGCAGTTATCTAAAGGCTGTGCCATTTCACTGGGCTTTTGAAGACTGCAATATTTCATTCCATGTACTTTATTTTGATCCACAAAAACTTGTTTTAATGATTTATTGTTTGAAGAGTGTTCAGTGTGTTTATTTGCACTTGAGCCATTACCCTGAGTAGAACTAAAACAAGAAGTAGGAAGATTTGACTGAGTTGAGTGTTTCAGATCTGTTTGATCTTGCAACAACATGTTCATCTGGGAAACAGAACATGTTGGAAATTGCTCATTACATTTATAATTAACTTGTTGGTGATTCTGATTCTGATTCTGATGACTGCTGTAGCCCATTGTTCCTTGACTACAGAACCAGCTCTGTGCATCAAGAGCATTATTTGTTTTTGGTTGCAGATTCACAAAATCTTTACTTCGAAAAGATTCTGCAGGCATAGATGAACAAACATTAATGTTTTCAGCAATCCCCACTCTATTACCGCAACAACTGTGGGAAAAACTCTGAACACTGCATGACATATTCTTATCAGCAAACACAGATCTATTATTCCTGTTATTATCTACTTGGGTTGAAGTACTAACTGCAGAAGTTGAAATTCTTGTTTCTGAAATCCAAGAAGCATCTACATGCCCATAATTGCTGTAATTGGATGGTGCAAATGAATTTTGAGATGCATATGCTGCCTGTGTCCCATAAACTCCATTATAAATAGACTGTCCCTGAGCAGGCAATAATGTATTGAAAGCAGGCGACTGTTGCATTCCTCTGTGGAAAAAATGGCCTCCAGTACTGGTACTATTATTGGGCTGTGACACAGTTCCTTGCCCAATATTTCCAGTCATTGTCGCAGATGATTCTGATTCCACAACAAATGAAGCGGGGTAAACATCTGAGTGTTCTACTTGCCTATTATTTGAAGAATTCTGCATATTTGGCAATTCGGAACGAACATAAGAGATTTTCTCCCATAGTTGCCACTACTTACTAACTGAGCAAGTATTTTTGTGAGAACCAACATGTGGCAGCTGTAAAAGAAGAAAAAATAATGTAATAATTAAAATATGTGTGTCTCCAATGGCAATCCCATTGCCCTGATGCCACCGCCGTCTCGAGAATTACACTGCCTGTCCTATGTTTTATTTTAACATGGAGTTCAGAGTATTGTTAAATTGCCTAATTTATCCAGTAGAGGCGACACAGTTCACACCCAGATTGCAGCAATCACTAATCAAAATAAGCATTAAACAGACACAGATACTTGTGTTATTTGTTTAGAACGTAATATTATTCCAGTATATGACACTTACCTTGAAATGGAATTTTGGAGCAATAATTAAAATAAATGTAAATTAATTAGACGCATTGATAGACTATATTATGAGCACCGCCGTCTCGAGGAGTAATACAGTTTAGAAGGCAGTGATTATGAGACGGCGGTGACAGAATACATAATCAACAATGTCGTAGCAAAAAACAAGAAGCAGTCTGGGTGTGAAAGGTGCTGCCATCTGTAATGTCGCCGAGTACGCAAAATTAGCCGTATAGGACAGGCAGTGTATACACGATTAATACAGTTTAGAAGGCAGTGCCTGATGCATTTAGGGTTTGCACTGAGACAGAAAGATGGCACCACATTATAGGGTGATGTGCAACTGGAAAAAGCATAAGGTGTGAAGAGATGAGTACCTATACTTGTAGTGGTGTTTGTGTAGTATGAATTACAATGGTGAGGTAAGGAAGGGGGGGGGGACCCAGTGCCAGCATTAGCCTACTCTTGTTGAAAAACACCAAGGGGACTGCCAGACTTAACATCCCCATCCAATGATTTTTTTGTGAGTCAAGACTTCATTGTGAATGCTTGGAACATCCACCTTACAGCCTCGACTTGGCTCCCAGTGGTTTTCATCTGTTTGGGTCCTTAAAAATCATCTGGGCAGGCAGCACTAAATGAAGATAATGATGCCATATCCCAAGAGGTCACTAATTGGATGTGACAGCAGCCACAAGGGTTTTTTCTGCAGGTTTACAGCCTCTGGTGGACTTTGGGGGCATAGCCCCTAATATAAAAAAACAGAAAGGGAACCGGGACCTATATCAAGTTTCTGTATCCGGAATCCGAAAAGGGGACAGTTTCCTACTGTGCTGGATTGGTTTTTTGTATTATTTTCACAGAAAAAAACAGCAAAATTTGACATAGCCTGTAGTATAGTTTTCAGAACTTGCAGAATCCATAAATAAGCACTATTTGTCTCTAGGAATATTGTAAACACAGGAAAAATTACTAAGTTCATAGAGAACTAACATAAACTGGCGCTGTGAAAGAAAGCTCATTCACAAGAATTGTTTGCTTTAGGAGAAAGCACAAATGCATGCGGGCAGGAAGTCGAAGGGGTACGTGGTGCTGAAATCAGGTATTATCGCCGTGCGCAAAACGTTGACGGGCGGCTCGCTTTGGTCTCATATTACAATGTTTGCTCTGACTGTAAAAGGTTTTCTCAAAAGAAACCGCTGACTGAATTCGTGTTGCCAATTCTCTCATTGCTCAATGTCATTGCCACGCTAATATCCTCAGTTGTTGAGACATACTGCTCGGAAATGGTTCATTGTGTAAATGTAGTGTTCATTAATTTATTTACTTCTTATAAAGTAATCATTAATTTATTTATATCTTATATAGTTTAGTGTATTAACATGTATTTTAAAATGTGGAGGCCATGGGAAGTTTTATCTAGTGATTTAGATCGTCTTGCTGTCATTAATGATCAGGCTCAGGAAAGGGAAAATGTGATACAAGAGGAACCTCATATTGTTGATAAAAATGACAACTCTAGTTCAAGTTCTCAAACTCTTAATAAACAGTGCCAACAGCTGATTTGTAATGTTTATGATTATATGAAGGAAAACAATATAGGGAAAGGACATGTTGCCGAAACAGCAAAGGCAGTAAAATTAAGTAGGCAAACTGTTAGCAAAATAGTTAATAGGGGACCCAAAACTCCTAGGAAACGTGGACAAAAAAGAAAAGATTCGAAAAAAGAAAACGATTCGAAAAAATAGACTATTTCACCTGTGATTTGGTTCGTAGAGAGATGTACAATTTTTATGAAAAGGGGCAGTCACCAACAGTTCAGGAACTTCTAGTTCGACTTCAACAGATATGTCAGTTTCCTTACAAAGAAACGCATCTTAGGGAACTTTTAAAAAACCTAGGGTTCAAGTTCCGCACATTAGATAAAAGACGTACTATAATGGAATCGGCGAGAATAGTAACGTGGAGGTATCGTTACTTAAATAGGCTAACTCAATTGAGAGCAGCTGGATACAGATGCATATTTTTGGACGAAACTTGGTTCGATACTCACGATGTAGTTAAGAAGGGTTGGGATGATGGATGTTGCTCCTGCACTCTGAAAGCGCCTGCTTCTCGAGGTAAAAGAATTATGATTCTTCATGCAGGAAGTGACCAAGGCTGGGTCCCTAACAGTCTATATCTTTCTTCGAAGCACATTAAAGATTCTAAAGCTGACTCTCACGACGAAATGAATGGAGAAATATTTGAAAATTGGTTTCAAAATACACTAATTAAAAATCTGCCCCCTAACGAGCGATGCGTAATTGTTATTGATAATGCTAGTTACCATTCACGATTAAAGAAAAAAGTACCCAACATGGCCAGTAAAAAAGACGAAATAATTAAATTCATGCATGATAATAATTTGCAAAGTACCCATAAAATCAATTTTGATACAACATACAGGGTGTTAATGAATAACACCGAAATATTTTACCAGTGTATAGAGGGGACATACAGCCATTTCATAAATACGGGTGGGACATTCTGACAAATTATAAAAGCTATTTTTGTTTATTACATATCATAAATAATAAACTAGAATTGGTTCTTCACATTCTGTAAAATTTACAATGCCTTCTCCTCACACTACATGCAAAGCATTGTTTAAAATTTATTCTAAATATTTTAAATTTGTTTTTCAAAATCTGTTACGGGTGGGACATAATTTGGACATTGATTTTAATGATGCAAAACAAAAGCTCATTTTCTGTTCTGCTATTACTGTTAGGGTCTTAATGTTGTTATTAATGAAGGTATGAGGGATTAAATATAAATTATAAACTGTTTCCAGGTTGTCAAAACATTTATTTAACTCATTAATAATAATTTAACAAAACTATCACTGTTACGGGTGGGACAAAAATTCCCTTGTTTGTTATTTTACATAGTAATTAATAGGGCCCGGATTCTTATGTAATTACATATTCTATTCCCTTACTTATAGACTACTATAAATGAAAAATGTCGGCTATTTGAGCTTCTGTTATGATTATTAGTTGGGTTTCATTTTACATATTTTTACATATTCACAGTAATACTACATATTTTACATATTATGCAAAGAATGTAACATTTTTGTATTACATAAAATCTAGGAAATCAGAAAAAAATTATTTAATTTTGTTTTATTTTTCATTAATTTTCTTCTATAAAGAAAACATTTTAGTTGCCAAAAGTATGGATAATTCTTCTAATTTTTGTGAATTCCAACACAAATGCAAAATACGGTGGTTCTCAATGCCTCAGCTATCTATATTAGCACTTATTGTTTCTCAGAACTTGGGCTAACCAGGTTTGTTGGTCTTTGTACTCGTACTACAAATTGAAACCAGCGAATTAGGAAGGATTACAATCAGGTTTCAGGTAGCAAAAATACCGTTATTTGCACGGTACAAAAGAGTTTTTCTAGGAAGTCTTAAGGCTGAAGTTTGCATAGGGCTTGAGGACAAGAGCTTTTGCTACAATACATATTTCTCCACAAACTTAAGTGCATTACATTTTTAAAAATATCTGTAAAGCATTTTTACAATGGCTGTAATTTGGTAAATCATTTAAGTTGCACCCACTGTCAAAATTAAAGGTAGCGTGTAGAAGCTTGTGTGAACATTTTCATATATTTATGGCATTGAAAATATTAATTTTAAACTACATATATTTTTAATATTACATATTTTATTACATATTTCCCTGATATTTACTACATTTTTATGTACATATTTTGCACTTTGATATTACATAAAAATCCGGGCCCTAGTAAGTTAATTAACCACACATATTTTTTTAAGTTAATCTTATACCAAATTGTACCTTAAGATGTATATTTTCTCAAATGAAAATGGACATAGCTGATTACTCTTGACTACTTGGTATTAAAGAGTGTTAAAATCATGCTAAAAATGGCAAAATAAAGTAACTCAATGCAATAAATAAGTAAATCGACAGATTTTACACATGAAACCACTTCAGATACACCTAAGTCCTTAAAATTCAGAGAATTTGAGGTTTTAAACTTATTTTTGTCCACCCAATTACAATAATTTTATAACTTCTCTCTTTGAGGGAAAAATTCCATTATTTTATGAAATGGCTGCATAGACAAACAACTTTAATTAGGAGATTTTTGCTCTATGGATTCAATTTTTCCTGTTACAACATGAAATCTCCCAGGGCATGGCCGCCGCTGACTTCTAACATTAGAAAAAAATGCAAAACAAAGGAACTTCGTTGTTAACACTGTAGTGAGTAGTTATGAATAAAAGAAAGATTAATGCAGTGGCGACCAGTCATGTGATTAGTCTGTAAATTTGCAGATGTAAACACTAAATTATGATATACCTGTTCACGATTGATTAAGAGTCTGGTTTTTATCGATCACTAGGAAGGCATGAAGTCAATTTAATGAACATTTAAACCCTATTTCGCATAATTATTTATTTATGAGCACCAAATTATAATGACTTTAATGCCCTGTAGCATACACATTTTATGTCATAGAGCAAAACTCTCCTAATAAAAGTTGCTTGTATAAGTCCCCTCTATGTACAGGTAGAATATTTCGGTGTTATTTATTAACACCCTGTATACGAGAAGCTAATATAAAATTAGAGTAGTCTACATTGTTGATAGCATTGCAAAAGAGAACGGCCATGAAGTTTTGCGTTTACCGCCATACCATTGCTGCTTGAACCCAATCGAACTGATCTGGGCAAATTTGAAAAAACAATTACGTAAACGAAATACCACCCCATCATTGAGTGGAAGTGTGTGTTCTGCAATTCGTGACTGTGTAGACATAATAGATCGAAATTTGTGGTTGAAATGTGTTGAGCATGTGAAAAAGATAGAAGAACATTACATGTACCGAGCCACGTGCAACGAGGACCCTTTCATCATAAATGTCGGCAGTGATAGTGAGGATGCAAGTGAAGAAGAAGGAGAAAATTAAGGTATGTAATTGTAGTATCTAACATTCATTACTTTATTATATTACTTTATCTACCGTTGTTGATTAAAACATTAACAAGTGTTTTGCTGCATCTTCCCGCTCTCTTTTTTAACACTATGCAGTGTGGCAACTACGCCAAGCGACAAGTTTGGGCGGCGACTTCTTTGATGTTAACTGTCAACGAATTGAGTGAGGCGATAATACATGCAAACATGATGACAGTCTCAGCCATTTAATAAAATACGGGAATTTTTCCCTCAAAGAGAGAAGTTATAAAATTATTGTAATTGGGTGGTCAAAAATAAGTTTAAAACCTCAAATTCTCTGAATATTAAGAACTTAGGTGTATCTGAAGTGGTTTCATGTGTAAAATCTGTCGATTTACTTATTTATTGCGTTGAGTTACTTTTTTTTTTTTTTTTTTTTTTTTTTTTCCCCCCATTTTTAGCATGATTTTAACACTCTTTAATACCAAATAGTCAAGAGTAATCAGATATGTCCATTTTAATTTGAGAAAATATACATCTTAAGGTACAATTTGGTATAAGATTAACTTAAAAAAATATGTGTGGTTAATTACTATGTAAAATAACAAACAAGGAAATTTTTGTCCCACCCGTAACAGTGATATAGCGTTGCCACCTGTCCCGAATTTGGCGGGACATCCCGCATTTTAAGAACATTTTCAGCATCCAGAATTATGCCTAAGAGGGACGCATTATATATTTTCTTTCCTAATGTTAGTATTACTGTTACATAGCATAATCAGTTTTGGCGTTGTAACGAATAAATTATTAATACAAATTATTAATAAATTGTTACATATACAAATTTAGGTATGAAGATCGGAGATATGCATACATTCGATAAGTGTCCCTCCTTAGCCTTACCAAAAGGTGGCAACCCTACAGTGATAGTTCTGTTAAATTATTATTGATGAGTTAAATAAATGTTCTGACAACCTGGAAACAGTTTATAATTTGTATTTAATCCCTCATACCTTCATTAATAACAACATTAAGACCCTAACAGTAATAGCAGAACAGAAAATGAACTTTTGTTTTGCATCATTAAAATCAGTGTCCAAATTATGTCCCACCCGTAACAGATTTTGAGAAACAAATTTAAAATATTTAAAATAAAATTTAAATAATGCTTTGCATGTAATGTGGAGGAGAAGGCATTGTAAATTTTACAGAATGTGAAGAACCAATTCTAGTTTATTATTTAAGATATGTAATAAATAAAAATAGTTTTTTATAATTTGCTAGAATGTCCCACCCAAAATTATGAAATGGCTGGTCTGTGGTTGTTAGTCGCTATCACTGTCTTGAACACCACCAGAGTAGGCCTACATCTTGATTTTCTCCACAAGACGCGGAAATGGAAAACTTCATTTGATTTAAACTCCATTATTCTTGTAAACCTATTTAACCTAACGTAATGTACCCTAACCTAGAAGCTTTATAGTTTCTTGGGGACTTCATTCCCAAACCCCCATTAAACATTGCATGATAACCTACCCTAAGATTTACTGTTTATTGGAGGCTCTACCCCAAACCCCCCTTTAATGCCCAATGTAACCTAATCTTCTTATTTCTTCCATTAAATGTGGAGGTGTGAGTATATTTATCAAAAGAAACTTACATTTCAGTGATATAGACACAAGTTCCTTCTGTAAAGAACAGGATTTTGAGTGTTGTTCAGCCAGATTGAATTTTGACAATGATACATTTGTAATACTAGCCATTTACAGGGCACCATCAGGTAATTTCAATTATTTTGTAAATCAGTTAAAGGTTCTTAATTCACTGTATAGTACTAATGTAAATATTATCCTGTGTGGGGACTTTAATGTAGATTTCTCAATTGATAGTGAGAAGAAGATCAGACTGATATCTTTATTGGGTAGCTATAATCTAGATTTCATAGTAAACTTTCCAACGAGAATTCAGAACAACTCCCAAACAACAATAGATAATATATTCATAGATATAGAAAAACATTTTAATTTTAAAGTACTTCCAATATTAAATGGATTATCAGATCATGATGCACAAATGTTAGTGCTGAACAATATTAAAGTAAATTCGAACAGTAAACATGCTCATAGTAATATGACTAGAGTAATGAATGACGATTCAATTTTAAATTTCAAACAAGATCTTGCGAATGAAAACTGGGAATCTATGTTATCCTATGACAAAGTAGATAGTAAATTAAGTGAATTCCTAAACATAGTGTCACGACATTTTGAGGCAAATTTTCCAAAAAAGAAAACTGCTAATTTACCTAATTCAAGGAATAACACATGGTTAACTGCTGGTATTAAAATATCATGTGCAAACAAAAGAGAGCTCTACCTAAAATATAGAACTAGTAACAACCAAGCTCATAAGGAATACTATAAAAAGTATTGCAACATACTGAAGAAAGTAATCAAAGAAGCAAAAAGTAGGCATTTTTCACAAGTAATTAATAAATCAAATAATAAAGTTAAGACTGTATGGAATATAATAAAAAACGAAACGGGGAGAACAAAGGGAAACAATGATTGTACATCATTAATATACCAAAACATAAAACTAGACAATTTATCAGACATTACAAATGCTTTTAATAGTCACTTTATAAATATTGCAGAGAAATGTATTCCTATTTAAATAATATTAACATTAAGGCAGTAGACCTACTAACAAAATCTACAGTTTGGAACCATAGATTTCAATTGAACCTGACTTCCCACATAGAAATTGAAAATATAATCAAGTCTCTCAAAAGTAAAAGCTCGTCTGGATGGGATGAGATAAGTAATAAGTTATTAAAAAGCTGCTCATCGGAACTCAGTAAACCTCTTAGTCACATATGCAATTGTTCATTAGAAAATGGAATATTTCCAGAAAGACTTAAGCATGCTATTGTTAAGCCCCTCTTTAAAAAAGGTGACAAAAATCTACCATCAAATTACAGACCTATATCACTCTTAACCTCATTTTCAAAAGTTTTTGAAAAAGTCATGTACAACCGCATAATACACTATCTTAATTTGAATGACATTCTTACTTCATCTCAGTTTGAATTTAGAAGTGGCATGTCCACTGAGAATGCTACATTTCAACTTACTACAGAAATATTGGAAGCGTTAGATAAAAAGAAATATGCTCTGGGAATTTTCTGCGACTTAGCTAAAGCATTTGACTGTATAAATCATGAAATATTACTTCAAAAATTGGATCATTATGGGTTCGATAATTTAACACTTAAGTGGTTCAAATCATATCTTTCTGATAGAACTCAAAAGGTAATAATAAATGGAAATGAATCTAACCTAGGGATTGTTAAGAATGGGGTACCTCAGGGATCAATACTGGGACCTTTGCTCTTTTTAATTTTCATTAATGACTTGCCCTATAACTTAAGTGACGAATCAAAGGTATTGCTCTTCGCAGATGATACTAGTGTACTTGTAACAGGAACGTCACAAAAACATTTATCAAGAATAGCTACAAAGGCTTTTCACGAGTTAAACACATGGTTTCTAGCTAATAAAATGACACTTAATATTGATAAGACCCATTTTATACAATTTAGGACAAAAAACAGATGTATCTCAAATCTTGAAATTAATTATGGAACACAAATCATACAAGAAATTAGCAATGTAAAATTTTTAGGACTGCAAATTGACCAAAATCTTGACTGGAAAACACACATAGAAATGATAAGTCCAAAACTGAGTTCAGCATGCTTTGCTTTAAGAATTTTGAATAATATATTAAAACAGGATGCATTACTTATGGTATATTTTGCATATTTTCACTCGGTAATGAGGTACGGGATAATTTTCTGGGGCAACTCTACCCATAGGGAGAAAATATTTAGATTTCAAAAGCGGGCAATAAGAATAATATGTGGAAAGAAAAAAAGGGAATCTTGTAAACCGCTGTTTGAAAAATTAAGAGTCCTCACTCTTACAGGGGAGTATATATACTCTGTTATGTGTTTTGTAGTGAATAATATTGATAAATTTCAAACTAATTTTAGTGTACATGGACGTACTACCAGAAACATGAATGATCTACACAGACCAAATAACTCGTTAAAACTCTTTCAGAAGGGTGTGTATTATTCTGCAGTACAGATATATAACAAGCTTCCAAACAACATTAAATTATTATGTATTCAAAGAAAGATCAAACCTTTCAAAACAGCTGTCAAGGAATTTTTAATAACTCACACCTTCTACAATTTGGAGGAATATTTCCAGCTTGGATAAATTTGGCAGCTTGCAGTTTCTGTAGACCTATATTATTGTTATAACATGCATGTATTTTTTGATCTGACGTGTTCTATATCCTTGAGCCCCGCTCAACACAGGATCTACAGGACGAGATATCTACATCTACATCTACACCCCCTTCTTCGATGTAGTTATATAATTATCTAGATACACTTCTCTTATAAATAAGTAAACTAGTCGGAAATAGTCCTCTGAGAAACTTCTTCTACATTTACAAAGTGTGTGCATCGCATGGATGGATCAATTACATGCAAGATCCGTCGGAAGGACCGGTCTGCAAGCTAGGGCTTACATAACCGCACTGAACACATGTGGAAATCAAGCACAGTGGGGAACTAAACCCGAAAGCCTCGATAGCGAATGAGCAAACAAAACATTTTCACCATTAGGTTTCCAGCAATGAATTTTGTTGATGTGACCCAATACCCTCTCCCAGCTTGACAACTGAACATCGTCTTAACAGCTGTTCACAGTGCCATTTTACATTCTTTTGGAGTTTAGTTTCCTTCATTATGCACTCCACACACTTTCACTCTCCACTAAAGTTTCGTTTCCTTCATTACGGAACATGCACTACGCATACTTTTGCCCTGCACTACACACCAACTTCCAATTCTAGGTAAATGGCAGTTTGGTTAGGAATAGTGATATTAATGTTACTGACATGTAGAACTAGGTTTGTTGCAATTAGGTTAGAAATACTGCTATTAGTGTTAGTGACATCTAGTGGCAGTTAGGTTAGGAACAGTGATATTAGTGTTGATTGCCATCAAGTTTACAATCCCAGCCTTGTTTCTGGATCATGTGACCCATGCGCAATTCACTGCCAGTCGTAATTCTCACCTTTTAACAGCCATTTTCTGTTTAGAGACTGTCATTTGTAGGTTACAAAAGTAGTGAAAATAGAAGAATTTGCTACACCCTAGCTCCCCACTCCTACTCACTAATGGGACCTGCATAGCGGCGCAATTTGAACTACTAGGAACGCTGCACAATGCCATCTAGTAGGCAGAAGGTGGAACGGGGGGGAAAAATAATTTATTTCTCCTTTCTTCTCTTCTTGTCTTCCTTTTCCTCCTTCCTCACCTCCTCGCCACCCTTCCTACCTAATTGGGACCTATTCCTAACACCTAAATTTTACGCATCGACCGGGATACAAATCCAGGACCACAAGCACCATAGCAAGCAGCCTTAACCACTGCACCATGAGTGATTGCTGAGGGGTGAAGGGAAAATTCATCTATTTAAGTTTAGAGAGCTTTAACACACGAGAAATAGCTGTTTTGGTACAAGGGTCACATGGCGGGTCCTGACTGTGATTGTGGTGATTGTAATTTCAATATGGTAGGCTACAAGGTTCTTGATTCATACTGACGTACAATTAATAGCGCACAGTGCAATGTAACATATAATGGCAACAGTGAGTTACGTTACTGGTTTTGAGCAGTTTGCATGGGGAAATGCTGAAGGCTAGGCAAAGTGAAGGCACAGCTAGAGGAAGGTAGGGGAAGCAGGCTGTCGCCATGGCAACGCACAGTGGAGAGTGAAGTGAGAGCCATGGTGTAGCAGATTATCAATTTTCATTTCCCCAGTATTTCAGACACTTTCCAGAAAAACCAAGTTACTATATGGTTTGTGAAGAGCACAAGCTAAAAATCACCGATTTTGAACTTCTTTTTCCATGAATAAACGTAATGTGTGATCATGGGAATCATCCCCTAATCCATTTAGAATCTTCGTACAAATATAAGATGCTTATGGAATGAATAAGTATGGTATGGTTTTTTGCATCTTTCTAAAGAATCATAAAATTTTGCTGTTTTCCATGTTTCTAAAACCAAAATATTATACGCCACAAATTCTAATCATAGCGCAATACAAGCTGAACTAAGTTTACACATTATTCAATCCCAGTCATTTTTAAAGCTATGAATATTTTGCCAAGTTTCTTGTAAGGATGGTCTGTGTATCCAGTAAATTAGATGAAAGCAGGTAACCATAACCTTGGTACCATGCCAATTATTAAAAAAAAAGACTTAACTTACTTAATGAATTACATAGTAATTATGCCGACCTAATAATATAACAATCTCTACAGTAATCTCTTTTTCACTTTATTATTGTTCAACTTCCAACGCACATGCACGTACAGCCAGATTGCCAGATCCCACTTAAAGCCACAGATTGCAACTTGTTCAACACCTCTTATATCATTAAAACAAAGTCACTTACCTGAAAAATCTCTTACTGAAATGCCGGAATATTGGAATCAATTCATGAAAATACTCCTTAGCCTTTCATAAAATGCGTTATTTCGCAAAATCTCTAGACATAATTCGAGAAATTCAAATTCGTTGCTCTTCGGTTATATGCTACCGCCATTTCTATTATACCAACACCTGAAAAATGAATTGATAAATCAGTGGCTTAAAGGTTGGTGTACATGGATTTTGACGTGTTGAATTTGACCTGTTTTCAATTGTCACTTCCAGGATTGAATCACTTGTTCCTTTTTCGAGTTTCTGCTGGTCTTGTTATTATAATTAGTAAATAAATTATATGTTTACTTTTTGTTAAATTTATTGGGTAATACGTTAATGTTTGTCTTTTAATTAAAAAATGGTCTACGTTTCTTCAAGTAAGTTAGAAATTTTGAATCATCAGTAATAATACAGTAAAATAACCCCAATATAAATAATTTTAGTTAATTTAAGGTGAATTGATCTTAATTAATGTAATATGAATATTTCAGGTGGCACCATCCAAGAAAGCCCTCCATGGGGTTTGTCAAGGTTAATTGCATTCTTCTGGAGTCTAATAAATTTCATCGTAATGTTGTAAGTATGGTACCATAACTTATGTTTAGAATTTGTTTCGATGTCTCTATTCAATAGACATTTTGGGGTTGTGCAAACCCTCATTTGCGCGTGTGCATTTTACCTCGTCCACTTTCACTTTGTAGGCCTGACCCACTACATCAGCATAAGCAGTGGCGGACGCAGAGGGGGGATAAGGGTGATAGATCCCCCCCCCCCCGAAATTTGAGAAAAGGCTATATATGCACTCTAAGTGGCCAGTTTTATAAGCTAATTATATATGTAAGTTAATTAATTGTTTTAGTATTCTTTCTACCTATTCAAATCCCCCCCCCCCCCCGAAAAAAATTCTGCATCCACCACTGAGCATAAGTGTCAGTTATTTATTACATGGTGTAGTTTCAGTCTTCATCTGAATAGCAGTAATCAAGTTTGGAAGTTGAGTGCACCATCTTTAACAAATAACGGCAAGTTAAGTTAACACTTTGCGACCCGAGCGGCTCCCCTTTCCATCGGCCCGGTCGCCTTCTCCGCCAGGCAGGCTTCCCCTCCGCCTACCGCGCATCGTCCCGCGCGCATCTACCCCGCTGCCGGCCGCTACTAAGCGCCGGTAATGCAGCTTCCTGTGTTAAGCCGCAGCTTACTCTAATGATTGCCTTGCATACATAATATTTCACAATGTTTAAAAACGATTATAAAAACAAAATAAAATTTCACGAATTATATTAAAACAATACCCTTGTACCAAACATCATATTTCACGATCTTTAAACACCGATTTGAAAGAAAAAAAATTCACAATATATAAAAAATCGAAATTTACATAATATTTCCCAATTTTAAAAAACGCCATGTTAATTGATGCAGAAAAATTCCCTTGCACCAACACTACTCTTTTCATAACAAACAAACCATCTCAAAATTAGAAAACCCGATTCTTGCGTTAACACTCGCTAGTGCCAACTAAATTAGATAACTAAAATATACCGGAACTTCCTTCACTGCTCAACTGTCCTTCGTAGCGTAACGGATAAGTCTCTTGGCTACGATGCTAAGGGTCATGCGTTCGATCCCCGTTCGATCCAAAATTTACTGTTAGGAATAGGTCTCGAATAGGTAGGTAGGGTGAAGAGGAGGTGAGAGGAAAGAGACGGGAAAGGAAGAGAAGAAGAGAATAAAGGAATAATAAATTATTTTTCTCTTTCACCATTTCCTTACTAGATGTCGCCACCGTCGCTACTTTCCTAGTAGTTCTAATGCCGCCGCTAGGTTTCTCGTAGTGGTGGGGGGCTCGGTCGGGTCGTAATGTGTTATTTTCCCCAAATAACGCACATTCTATTGACTTTAGTAAATAGGCTTACCGGTAACTCGATAAATTTTTATTAATGAAAATTGCAAAATCAATTAGGCTAAAACAGTTTCGTTGGCTACTGGGGTAGGCCTATACGTGTACTTGGCATGACCCGAGCCATATATCGCAGTAAGGTTTGGAATATCAATGTTACAGTAGCAATGGCAGTTAACATTGCCAACATAATGTGGGACCTGCCAACTACAGGATTTCTGCTGCTGATAATGTTGACTCACCAGAAAACCTTTCTTATGTCATAAGTTACCATAATTTGGCAATTTTAAGTTCAAATGCTTTTTGGAATATCTAGATATTATGTACCATAGGCTAAAAATTCAGTTTGTTTGTAGAAATTTTGAAAATGTAAGTAAATTCTCGAAAAATGAAATTCTCTTCATCCAGAGTGGTTGTAGAAATGAAGAGAAATCTGTGCATCCCTGAAGGATACACAACCCAAATAAAATATGATGCAATGAACTGACACAACTTTCTTTACCCTAAGCATAGGCAATACAGTTTTCTCGCATCACATCCTGATTTAGAATAAGAGGTTCTATTGCAAAGAGTGTGCATTTGATTGCTTCATCCTGATTAAAAGATTCAATCCAGGCAAGACTCAGTTTCTATGAATGGTGGCTGGCTTAATAACTCCAGATAACTTTTTTTCAAAAAAGTGTTTCAAACAAAAGTTTTAGCACCTTGAGCACAATCATTAGGCCTAGAGCTGTTTTTGAGAAAATTGTGAAAAATTAAATTTTCTTAATGTAAAGTGGCATTAAAATTAAGAGCAAGTCAGTGTTATCTTTGTATCACATCCTCAGAAGATATTAAAGCCAAAGAGTTAAAATATTTTTATATGATTCCTGAGCTATGCTGTTCACTCACACAGATACATGTTTCTAAAAATAGCTTTTTGGATTATATTGTTTTTATGTTGGAAACATTACATTGAGGTTGAACAAAGATACTTCCTCTACCTATAGTACAGTTGAAGAAGTAAAAATGATTGATTTGGTATTGAAGAATCTACCGGTGTAATCCTACGCATCACTTTTATTCACTTCGAACTGACAATCAATAGTAAACAAATTTCTAACCCCCATGAAATTGCTCAAGCATTCAACAGCTACTTCACAAATATTTCTAAAAATATCTTAAACACTCTCTCATCATCTAATTCTAATAACTATCCTCCAGTCGAAAAAACCATTTTTCTATCTCCAACAGCTGAAGAAGAAATCTTCAAGATTGTCAGCACCCTCAAGAATGCCTCCTCCTCTGGCATAGATGGAATCCCCAACATTATTGTTAAGAAGAGTATCCATTTTCTCATCAAACCACTTACGTATATATGTAACCTCTCTATCTCTTCTGGAATTTTCCCTGAACAATTTAAAACCGCTAAAATTATCCCTATCTTCAAAAAGGGTGACAAGAACAAAATCGAAAATTATCGTCCCATTTCAATTCTCACAGCATTTTCAAAAGTCCTAGAAAAGGTCATGTACAACAGACTCATTTCCTTCCTTGAAAAAAACAATTATTTTTCTAAATCTCAATATGGCTTCAGGAAAGGCAAATCCATCAGCAACGCCATATTTGGCTTCTTAAGGAGTATACTCAAAGCCAAAAACAAAGGGGACCAATCAATTGGCCTATTTTTGGATCTAACTAAAGCCTTTGACCTTGTCAATCACAAAATTCTCCTCACAAAACTAAGTTGTTTAGGAATAAGAGGACTCACCAACAAGTGGTTCATTTCTTATTTGAGCAATAGAAAACAGTTCGTGGAAATAGAATCAGCTCAGTCAGATACACTAATTGCTGAACACGGGGTTCCCCAAGGCTCAGTCCTCGGCCCAATCCTTTTTCTAATTTTCATTAATGATTTTCCATTCAATATCCCCCTTGCACAAACCATCATGTTTGCAGACGACACAAACCTAATACTAAACTGTACTGATATTAACTCACTTCAAATTAAAGTCAATGAAGTTAATAACAACATTGAACGTTGGCTTAAAGAAAACATGCTATTAATTAATGTTGACAAATGCGTATACCTTCACTTTAATTCTCAGGCCCAAAACAATAACTTACTTGTGCAAATAAACAATAATCCTTTAGCTAACAAAAGTGAGACAAAATTTCTAGGAGTTTGGATCGACTCTGATCTATCTTGGGAAAAGCACATTTCTGAGCTCAGCAAACGCCTCTGCAAACTTTCCTTTGCTCTTCGTGTCCTGTCTAAAACCTGCTCCACACAAGTCTTGAAAGTAGTCTACTACTCTTGTGTTGAATCCCTAATTAGATACGGGATCCCCTTTTGGGGCTCATCTCCAAAAGCTGATTGCATTTTCAAATTGCAAAAGCGGATACTAAAAACAATTTTCCACTGACCCATTAGAACACCAACCAAAGAGCTCCTTGGAAAAATAGGAATCTTACCTGTACCGTGGTTATATACCGGTATACTTGAAACGTTACTTTTCATCCACAAGAATAAAACTGAATTTCGTCTAAACTCTGAGATACATAATCATCACACAAGAACATTTAATAACTTACATTTGGACAGCCATAGACTTACCAAAAGCTTACTTAGCATATCTCACACAGGAATTCTCATGTACAATAAACTGCCACCAGAAATAACAAAATCCATCATCAAAACTTTCAAGG
Organism: Ectobius pallidus; assembly: GCA_964059195.1. Classification (NCBI taxonomy): domain Eukaryota; kingdom Metazoa; phylum Arthropoda; class Insecta; order Blattodea; family Ectobiidae; genus Ectobius; species Ectobius pallidus. The sequence continues at coordinate 103,838,946 of CAXKWD010000002.1, read as the reverse complement.
GAAAACTAAAAGATATACTCCTGAATGGCAAGTTCCTTAGTATTAAAGATTACTCAGACTCAACGTTTTAACTAAAACAACTCCATTCATAGTCTCGACTAGTCAATGTAAGCAAGCTAAATCCTGTAGTAATTAATAATTTTCATTGTAATCATCTATGTTTTATTAATTTGTTTTTATTGTAATCATCTATGTTTTATTCATTTGTATTGTAGGGCCTATTGTATTGTAATCATCTATATTTTATTCATTTGCATTGTATTGTATTGTATTTTGTTGTCCACTTCAACAGTACTATTGTATAACTCCATCAAATTGTGTCCCATATCATTTTGTAATGATCCAGAGGATGAAATAAACTAAACTAAACTAAACTAGTAATTGTAATCAATGTGGTAATATTCAGTATGAAATATTTACTTACAAAACACTTGCACTCTGAGTAAATTTATAACCCTATTATCATGTTAAATAAAAATTGAATTGTAAAGTTAACTTACAAGGGAAGTAAGCCTATTTCAAAAAAGAAATATATATATAACACTTTTTCTATTTACAGTAGAACTTTGCTACTACTGGTATGTAGCCTAAGTGAAGTGGGTTAAAAATATGTTTTAAATCAGTTTAATTATAACTTCCAATTTAAACGCCTGCAGAAGGATCTAAAAATTGTTTGTATAGTTATGAATTTTGAATGTTGTAGGCTACATTGAAACTGGAGATTAACAAATATACCATACCTTCATTATATTAATGGTAGACATATTTAGAACCTCATCATAGAATTTCAATTTCTTTACTAATCGGTTAATAAACTTTATTGAAGCTAGATATATGCATTCATAAGCCATAGATGATTGTCTCTGTTGGACATTTCATGAGAATATTGTAGGAGAAAAACTCCTTCGACACTGGGACTCGAACCCAGAACCTTCAGCTATCTGTGCCACTGCTCTACCATCTGAGCTAGCCAGAGTTTGATTCATAGCGCCAGATAGAACCTCTCTCGTATGGCTGATTGCCCAGGCTGTGAATCAAACTCCGGCTAGCTCAGTTGCTAGAGCAGCAGCACAGATAGCTGAAGGTCATGGGTTCGAGTCCCAGTGTCTGAGGAATTTTTCTCCTATAATATTCTCATTTACTCTTCATAATATTGATATTCAGTTCATAGTAGCCTATGTGCATAGGCGTAGCCAGCCTTATACACCAGGGTGTGCCTAACATTATATATCCTACTACTTGCAGTAGACAAGTAATCACTCGACTGATTAAGAACATAAAACAAACTGAAGTTTGAGAATTACTTTGCATTGTTGTCAATGTCAGGCATTCTGCACAATTGTATATACAGGCACGGTTTTAAAATTCAGATTATTAGTAGAAAGGAACCTTGTTATTTCCATTATCATATAAATCTTAGTTCTGGCACTCCATCTCAAGGATATATTTAAAAGTGTCATTTATAGTATGAAAAGCATTCTGCTTTCTTGCACATAGGCTAGTTTAATTCATAATACTGTATTTTAAATATTTCACCCATTCCTCAGATCCTGTTTTTCTCCGGGTTCCTTTAAACTGCAGTAACACATGGTGCTTCATATCAAATTATAATGCAGCAACACTCAGTATAAAAATATAAATGTTCACCATGTGTTTGTGAAGTGAATGAATAATTAATGAATTAAAAGTGTCACAGGTGTTACACGATTTATGAGTTCTGAAGAATCTTCAGGATGTGCCTGGACACACCACATAGTGATGCCTATGAGTAGGTGGTAGTTCTGAAGAGAACGTGCCGATTGAAAATGAAACTAATATAACTAAGAGGCTTAATGCACATCAAGTCTGCATGAGTACTGAGGAACTAATGTATGTTTTTCTTTCCAGCATCAAGACCCTAATCAATCCAGATATGAATAAGCATGGTGAAAAATATACCAGAGATTATAGACCAGGGCCTGGGTAAGTTTTATTTTTTAATATTACCATAATGAATAGAATGAGAAAGTGTGATGACTTCGCCGCTAATACAATGGTAGGTATAGGGAGAGCGGCGGTCCACCGAAACACTGGCAGCACCTTCGTTTGCGTTTCAACTTCTCAATGCTGCGTCAGGATAGTTTGGCATCTTATGATTAAACTCGCAATCTTTAATTAACCCTTGGTCCTATTTCTGTGAAATTTGTGCAGAAATAATCTGCACAACACAGTCCTGATGGTTAAAACAGAGACTTAAAAAATGCTGACATAAATGTTTTTATTTCATTATATAAGCATCACCAATTACACAAAATTCATGGAGGGTGAAACGGAATTTGACTATGCGACAATTTTTTTCATTTTTGTGTCCCGTAAAAACTTCAAGCGAGAAAGTTTTAGGGAAATATTTCAACTTTATTTTAAATTCAGTACCACCTTTATATCTTGAATGGTTTACGAGTAATTGAGTGGTAATTATTCCGGGCGCTCAGCTCTCTGAATGATGTGAGATGATCGTGAAATGTTGAGGATGAAGCAAATTTGACTATGCGACATTTATTATTTTATTTTTGTGTCCAGAAAGAGATTAAGGGTGTAAGGTTTAGTGAAATATTTGGATCTTATTATAAATTGAGTACCACCTATATATCTATAATGGTTAACGAGTAATAGTAATTACTCTAAAGCTAAAGCTATCAGAATGGTATTGAGGTATTAGCAGGCATCTTTTCCATAAAATACCAGCAATAACGTAAAAAAATTTACATAATTTATTCGTGGTCTCAATAATAATACTATATTAACTGACTACTTGTACCCATACTGCAAGATTGACCCGCTGAGGAAAAGGAATGAAGCTTTTTTCTAACTTAGTAAGTCTGCACTACTTTTATTTATGCATTTATTGGATTATTTATTTATCATATTTTCTGTTCACTTATGTTAGTAATTTTTATGTATAATTATCATAGCAAATGTCTTATTAGTTTAATATCTTGTTCCTTTTTTTAATAATATAATTTAACAACATAGGCCTAAGACGTACATCAGTTACAGCGAACGTGAATGGTCGAGGGTTTGAGCAAATAGCGGGCTGTAGTTAAGGCAAGAGGATTTAATTTTTTTATGAAAAAATCAGGGAAAATGCTTTGAAATATTGTGTGATGTATGTAGAATGCGTTGCATCACAATTTTTCCGTATGTGCGTCTTTATCGGATGTTGAAATGCCAATTTTAAAGATCACGCGCCCTATTTTTGTAGTGCTGCTTATGAAATTTTCCGTGCCCTGCAATTCACAAATCATCCCTTAGTTTATATTATCTCTGTTCACATAATTTGTACACATATCTACACTTTTGACCGTGTTTCACCTACATAACTTATCCCATACAGCCAGGAGAAAATTAATATTATTATAAATAATATTACTATTAATACAATAATAATACAAATTAATACTCAGTAATATTCTATACAATGTAATATTAATATTAATTTATAAAATATCCCTTAGCTGTTTTCTACCCTAATTATACGTTGTTATTTCTATACAAATGTACATTCTTTAACAAATTCTCATCAAATTATACTAACATACCATCTACCCTATTTTCTAGGCAACAAAATATTAGATCAAATCATCCCTTAGCTGTTTCATACCTATATTATATAATTGTTCATTGCTTGTGAACATCTTCAATTTTTTTAAAGATGTGGAACGAAATGTTACGGTCAAGCTTCTTGGAATCTGAGAAATTACTGTTACACACGGCCACGTTTATTTATGGAGATGAGATCTTCCAAGACGTGTAAAGCAGCCCGAAAATTGTCAGAAGTATCTAACAATTCAATTTAGATAAGGTGAGTCATTTTGAAATAGATTAATGTATTATTTTGTTTAATAATGTTTGCAATTTTTCCTATACCGCCTGTAGTAATCTTGCTCCCGCGAATCTCAAGCAGAGTAACTGCTACCTAGCGGCGGAACCAGTGAACTACCTCAGTCATCACACTTTCTCCTCTATTCATTATGATATTACTAAAGCATTCCATCAAAATATTGTACAGTGAGTCTCAGACAGATTGCACCCGCTTGCCGCGCGCCGTGCTTCTCTTATGATGACTCAACACTTCCCGTGTCACGGCCAGCTGTGTCCTCGCAGATAAGTCAACAATTCCTGCATAGCCTGCAGTTGAGCATTGTTCTCGTGTTGTACAGACGTGAAAGTGTTATTCTGTAGTTTGTCACAACTAAAAGAAAACATTAGGATAGAGATAAACTCAATAACGGAAGAACAATTAATGCGTATTAATCGGAATTTCCTATCACGTTGCCAGAAATGTGTGGATGTAGGAGGAAGACACTTCCAGCATCTCCTGTAATAAGGTAGGTGCCTATTTTCGTTATTTTCAAACTTATTTCATTTATTTTCATTCTCACGCATGGACAAGTCAGTCAACTGCCGGGCAGTTCCTTTGCCGCATACCGGGGATAGGAGCGTCATCTGCGGGGAACCCAACGTGCAGCACAGCAGATCCAATCTGACTGAGACTCACTGTATCTACCACAGCCGGACTGTTATTGGTGACCTAAAATTTTAGTTTACAACAACCAAAATATTAATCTAGACCATATATGGGCAACGCCCGGCCCGCGGGCCGGATGTGGCCCGCCCCGACTTTTGATCCGGCCCGCGGAACATTTTAAATATTTTCGGTTATCGCCAACAAGAGAGTGAGAGGGGGGAAACAAAAGCCTGAACTACGAGGGTGTTCCTTCCGGTCAGCGCTAGAAAAATGCTGCAATAGGCCTAAATCAAAGTATCGAACCAGACTTACAGATGAAAATTTGGAAAGCACTCTGCGCTTGTGTATTAGTGGGATTGATGCCAACATTGATTATCTTATTTCTCAAGTTCAAGCTCAAGCTTCTCATTAATTTCTGCTGATTGTAAGTGAATGCCTAATCAGTTCGATATTATTCTCATTCGTGTATCTTTAACATTATACTTTATAAATATAAAAAACCGTATCATGATTATTTTTTCACAAAAAACCGTATCATGATTATTTTTTCACAACTACCTATTATCTACGGCCCGCGACTTCATAGATATTATAAAGGCCGCATCTTTCCAAAGGTTGCCCATACCTGATCTAGACAAAAGAAAGATTGTATCAGTCAAGACTAGTGGAATGATTTCACATGTTCGTTATCTTGAACTGCCCTTCAAGAAAAGAAGAAGAAAAAGAAAAAAAAAGGTTCTCAATTTGGTAAATTCAAGGCAATTATATTTGGCCATTTGGTAGATGTGCAGACCATAAGAAGGAGAATGTTAACACTTCAAGGCAGAATTTATAGCCCAAAACTTTTAACCTGTGGTATTTAAATAGCCTTCCTCCCTGTTCTCTGTAGTTTTTTTAAAGTATCCAACATAAATTCTTGAAATTTTTATGACATGTTAAAAAATTGTCCTATTTCTTTCTAATAAATAAATAAAATTTATATAACTTACCCAAGAAGTACTGTCTACTACTGTCATCATTATACTCTATTCAAAAATAGTTTGAATTATTCTAAAAATGTTTATTCCTGGTTTGATGTCCCTGTCTTCCTATAAATTCAATTATTTTTAACATTGATTGCCATCCAGTTTATCCCAGTTCTGATCACTTTGCAATCTTGTAAACAGTCATCATCTTCACATTTATCCAAATATATTGTTTAGTGTTAACTTAATTGCAAATATTCCAAGTTGTCACATTGCTACTGTCCATCTCATTACACTGTCTCTATCTTGAACAAAAATAGTCAATTCCATTACCTGTGAAAATTTTAACTTCAAACACAGAAAATTACTAAAAATTAAGAGCACATAGGTTCTTTAAGCACAACAATGGACATTTATGTAAACAAAATGGCTTGTGTAGAAACAAAATACAGAATGGCATACTCAGTGTTGACAACCTTCATTTGTAAAGAAAATTACCAACATTGCAAAATTTTCCTCTATCATAAAATTAATTCCTGTTAATCAAGGAAATGAGAGCTAAGTAAACATTTTAAACATCACATTCGTTTATGTCACATCAAAATGAATGGGAATTAACTATTTTTAACTCGGATAGATTTTTTTGTAGACCAGTGTTATCACTGTCATAGATCCTAATATTGTCACTAATAGACTCCTCTGAAATCTGGAGAATTTCGCTTTCAGTTAACCTGCATGAAATACGAGAGAATGTCATATAACTTTTAACTCAAGTAGGGGTTGCAAAATATTTCAGTCAAAGAAAATGCAAGTTGTAGTGGTCATTTTGTGTAATAGCTCATGGTGATAATGATAAAGGCAAGGCCAATACTCTGAATTTAATGCTGCCCAAATAGTTCAAAGAAAAAGTCAGTTGGCTGAGAAGATATGATTTATAAGTGTAGACTCTTGGTGAGTAGGATCTCTGGTTGCCGCCAGTAAGAAAGTGTACAACATGATAGTTCATACACGAGTTCCTGGATTGAGGAGTTAATTTGTTGTTTCATATGTTTATGTTTCTAAAAAAAACTTGGAACTTGTTGTGTAATTAATTACCACATTTAGCTTCTACTAACACATTTACATAGTCGGCCGCGGTGGTCTAGGGGTAGCGTGCCCGCCTCTAGGTCCGCAGGTCGCGGGATCAAACCCGGCCGTGGTCGATGGATTTTTCCAGACGTAAAAATCCGGGCACGGAGTCCTCCGGGAGGGACTTTAAGCTGGGGGGCCTGTGTTGTAGATTTACGGCACATTAAAGAACTCCAAGCCTAAATTAGAGCCTCTGGACAAAATTTCCCTGCCTTTCACATCCAAGTAATACCTTAATTTCCTGGAGGGTTGTGAGGCAATGGGCTTACCACCTGTCCTCTGCCCTCTCTCGGAAAATAAGCGTAACAAAAATTCACAAGGTATCAGAAACCTCCAATTGGAGGCCCTTCGCCCCGACACTGGAGATATAGGACAGAGAGCGAGAGAGAGAGAGAGAGATATTTTTATACACAAAATAACAAACTGATTTAACCGTTGAACATTTCAGCCATACCAAAGAAGAACTCACCTTAATGACACAATAGCAACTGTATATACCTACCTGTTTGTAATAGATGTTAGGCTACATGTAACTGCAAATAGACTAAGTTCTAACACCTCCTAAATCCAAAATAGGCTAGTATAACATCTTTGTTAAATTCTTGTGCATAATTCATTCCTTAGCAAAGACAGAACTGTTCACAACTCATTCCTTTTCATATCTTAATTCTGATTTGTTGAGGATCAGTTTCACTATTACTGTTTTCAAAATAGTTTGCAGAACATCAATTTCATATCTGAATCTGGTGCCATGATTATCTAATCTATTGAATATTTCTTCGTTGGTGTCAGCTGTTTGAATGGTTGTCCCTTAACTCAGCATAATTTTTTAGTTTATAGAGTGATTTTTCTTAATCTTTTTATTGTTTAAATTAGATATTGTAGATTTAAAAGAGTTTTGAGACAGTAGGTATTTTTATAGTTCCACTTTTATTACTTTATTACTTTATTAATTTTTTAGTTTATAGAGTGATTTTTCTTAATCTTTTTATTGTTTAAATTAGATATTGTAGATTTAAAAGAGTTTTGAGACAGTAGGTATTTTTATAGTTCCACTTTTATTACTTGATTAGAGCATCTGCTCGTCTGTATGAGGAAGGACTCTATTGGGTCACTGTTATGGAAAGTTCCATTATCCTAAGCATGTTCAGATATAACAAGTGAAACCATAAGCAGAAGATTTCAATCCTGATTGCATCACTGATAAATATCTTATCCCTTGGCTATCTTCTCTCCTTGTTACTTGAATGCTTTTTATAATTTTGTGCTTTCTTTTATCCACAGACCCCCACGACCACCAAGAAGAAGAATGGGTGGATTTGGCAGTGGCAGCTTTACTTGCAATGCCCCTGCTGGAGGTGGATGAGGTTAAGAACCGCTCTTCTTGTTCCAGTGTGCTGCATCAGCTCCATTCCTAAGGAGTAGTTTAGTACATCTTAAAAGACATTCTTTTTAATAGTGGTACACTGGAAAGAGGGCAACTTATATTTGTTATGTCAGAGTAGAAAACAAAATTGTGTTTTTCTAATGTGGCATAACACTTTCCAAGTATATTGTCTCTCAGGAATTATCATTTGACAATGGGAGAAGCAATGTTTTTAAAAATGTAAAATTTTACTAACTAAAACTTCCTATTAACGTTGCTCATAAAGAAAACTTCCTGTGACATTGCTCATTAACTAGGTATTGCTCATAATGAAATTAACATATTAAAATAGAAGGGGGAACCCTTAATCTGTCTTAAAATCTGGTACACATAATACCACTATGCTTGATGATTTTTAAGACTTGATTTATCTGTGATGTCGAAATAAGATGTTTGAATTCTTCAGGATTATGGCTTTCATTACTCAAATAATTACAATGCTTCTTCCAGTTTAAGCTATTTTGATAATGTCCTGTTTATGATGTCTCATCAATAAACATGGTGTTCATGGGAGATGTGACTGATGTTTGATAATATGCTGGAAAGACTAGTTTCTTATTATTATATCTGTATATTTATAAATGGTAAAAAATCTCTGAATTTTTATAACATACTGTTTTCATCTCATTGACCGTAATCAATCATGATCATTTGAAAATAAGTTGTGTGTTTGTATCATGCTTGTATTTATTTTTCTATGTAATTTAAGGAATACGCACTGCAGAATAAAATTCATAACTTAGAATTGTTAAATGAAATTGGTATTCAGTTCAATGAAGTATGATTTTTATAGGAAAAATAGAGAGTACATTCTTGGTCAAGGCATAATGCAATTAATATTCAGTTAACCTTAACTTATACCTGCAAGATATTAATGTGAGCTTAGTTTTATAATATTAATTGTAGACTGAATTTGAGACCTATTAAAGTTTACTGTTACTAATCAATACAAAATAATCAGGGGTACCTTTATTTCTTGTAGTAACCAACCATGCTTTTCTGTTATGGATAGCAAGATCCAGGGCTTTAGTTAGAAAAAAATATTTGGGTGGATTCACTTTACTATGGTAGCTTCCATAAAGAAGGTACTAGAGAGAATGAACAATATTACTAAGTACTTTGGCATAATATTGTAGTTTATAAGACTATTCCAGCAAAATAGCTTTCATAAATTATACGGAAATGTAATTTAATTTTCAAAATAACTTAAAACTTCTTTTTTGGGGGGATGCCATACCTCCACAACCCCCTCCTATAATTAAAGGCAGTGGGCTTGTGGCTGGGAAGTAAAGTGAAGAGGAGTAGGAAAGAAAAAAAAATGTTACACATGCTTATACAATTTAAAACTCCTCCTTATCTTCATCTTTCCATGATAATGATGTATCTAATAAAACACATATCATTTCATAAAAATTAAAGCAGTGTGAACACATAAGCGAAAATGAAATTACAAGAATGTGGCAGCTAAATTAAATGACCAGTGAAGTGTAATGCGTTATGCATAGAGAGTTTGAGTAGTTGCTAATACGAATAATTTTCTAATGTCATTATAATAAGTTTATTTATTTAGAGCATTTCTTAACGGCAAGAGTAATAGAATATAATGGTGTCATAATGTGAACAGAAAGAAGGCATATGAACATAGTTCAAAAGGAAACTTATCTCTATGTTTATACACACTCCACGAAAATGTATTATGGTGTTTAAGATGTCTACTGGTAAAATGGCAAGCGTCAAATCCGGTAGACTCTTCTGTAATTTTTTTCTTAGTACAATAAATATCATATCATATCATTTCATAAGTAGGATTCATATTTAAAACATCATAGCACTGAACACAATAAAGAAGGAAGCAAGCTCTACCTGCCTCCCATGCTGAAAGAAGCAAGAGTCAAATACAGTATCTTGATCTACCTCACAGCGCCCTCTAGAGACAAACTGAAGCGAGTGTCATGGTTGTCATGTAACCATCCATAACACTGTGTAGGCTGTAAGGGGACGTCACATCCAACCATCTAATTAAACTGTGCACTCGTTGTTGGACAGCATGGAGGGGAACTACTCTTCACCAAGCTGGCCAGCCTGATCATGCGCTTGCTGCCACAACACAGTACCGTGCAGTACAAAAATAGGGAAATATGTTTCAAGTAAAAACCATTATACTTGATAAGGAAAATAAGACTTTAAAAATAAGCCTGGTTAGGTAAAAATATTGGTGAAATGCCACTTCACCTACGGATCCCTGAATAGCCACCCCTGACTAAAGCACTGGCTAGATCACATATTCTATAATAATGAGGGAGTGAACTAGTTTTTATTAATTCTTTGGTGTGTAGCTAAAAAGATGTTAACAGCAATTTCTTATTAAAGTGTCCTCAGTGGTAGAGTGTCGATCTCTCTATCTTTATTGTCTTTTTTTAGAGCAGGTAATATGAAGTAACTTATTTCAATTAATGTATTTTCCTTAAAATACCAGTATCTGATTAAATATAATAGAATTTATATAAAGATAAGGGTATATGTAATACCACTATAATAATTCTTTATTGCTACCAAATGGTCATACTATGATGAATGGAGCAACGGTGGAATGATAAATGGCAGGGGAAACAGGAGCCCCTGCTCCGACCCCATTTTGTTCACCACAAATTCCACATGGACCCACCAAGATTCGATCCCAGGTCCCAGTGGTGGAAGGCAAGCGGTCTAATTACTCACCCATGGGGTCAACCTGCAATACCTATCTAAATAATTTATATATTCGGTCTCTGGTTCAAAACCTAAGGACTTGGAGTCTTTCAGCCATAAACCTTTACTGCATGGGTATCCATTGTCAAGTGGTAGGAGTTTATTTAACGAGAAAGAGGATTGATTCATACGAATACTAATATTTTTGCTAACACAATGAATAGAGGTTCTAGAGGTTAGACCACCTGCCATCGACCACTGGGCCCAGAATCAAATTCTGATCTATTAACATATTTTTTATGGGTAAAACGAGGTCAGGTTATCCTCAAGATCCTCCAGTTTCTTTGCATGTATTATTCCACTATAGCTCATCTTCATAAAGTAGGCCTACCAATTAGCTGAGATTTCAAGAACAAAAAATCTGCAGTATACAGAAGGAAAGTAAAGCTGTTGGTGCAATATAACAGCTTGTTAAAAGAGCTCTTGCCTTGAGAGTAAGGTACTTGAGCAGAGTTTCTGTTTCATGCGTTTCACCCCTTTTTCACTAGGCAATGAGCCCCCTCATCGCTTTAAGCTCAATTAGAAGTCTGTTCTTAACTTTTTGATTTGCCAGTCATTGAACTTGACATGTTTCCATCGAGGATATTACATTAGCTGTAAGCAATCTGTTCATTCATTCCATTCTCATGATATGTGTGTTAAACAAGAACCCAGGGACCCTCTCTGATGGTATTGGATTCTTAAACATGCTGTGAATTTATAAAGCAGTGGCTTTATTTGCCTTCCATAGAAAGAACTGCTGCTGGTTTCAGTGCCTGAAAACCTGCGTCTTTAGCTGGGTTTGGACCTGTTAACTTTAGGTCTACTCAAGGTTGCCACATTTAGCGGGACTTGTCCCAATTTTTAAACATATCCTGCATCATATTTTGAATCTAGGCAGAATGTAAATAGTCCCGACTTTGGTAAATTAACGTCACTTATATAACTTACTTAGTAACTTTATTGAAGGCCATGACAAGCTTAGGCTGGAACTCAATGCATTGCTTATTTCTGAAACTAATTTTAATGAAATATTTTAATATTTTAAGAAGATGGGTATTTCAAGAGATAGAAGACAAGAACATGAATATGTGGTGATGTTATCTAAGTGAAATTTGCATTTATAAAGTGAAATGATAAACTTGGTGAGAATCTGCAGTTGTTTATTTACATAGATACAGGAATTTTTGTGCCCTGTTTTTTTGTTTTCTACAAATTGTGATGTCTCGTACTGAAGTAATGTCCACATCATCAACGTCATTAGGTGGCCCTGTACATTCTGTGGAATGTAAAATATGTGGAAGGACGTTCACTACTCGTGGAATAAATATACATTTGGCACGGAGTCATATGTCATCACAAGAATCATTTGTTGTTAGGCCCACTGACAATCCACAAAACATACAGGATTCTAATGTTACAAAATCAGAAATAATTGGAAATCATGTATCACCACAAGAGCCAGTTATCAATACCGAGAACGCTGGAGACTTTCAGTTATACATTTGCTAAGTCAGACATTTCTCATCTTTCTGTAAATGATGATGCAAAAGGAATAAGTAGCACCCCTTTAGTGGAGCTTCCTCTTGGAAGTAGTGATGCACCAGAGGATCTTAAGACATGTCCATATTGCGGAAAACAATATAAATCAGTAAATAAACATATTAGTAGAGCACATCCCAGCGAACACAGGGAAAAGCTTGCGAAATCTTTCCCCAATTGTTCTTATGAATTAATGGATCCTTCTGAGATAACAGAAAACAATAACTATATACATAAAGCAAAGTCTGCAAAAGATGATGATTTATATGAGAAGGAACTGAACAAATGGTTATCTTGTTTCTCATCTTTTCCTGAAACGGATGATTTCCACCAAGCAGTCCGAGACTTTTCAGACTTTCTTGCTAAATCTATAAACTTTCTTCCTGACCCAAAACACCCAGCAACAAAGTTTTATGAAGCAAGGAAGAAGAAAAGGGAAACTGCACTGGGACAAGACTTCAAAAAATCATCTAATCCTGTTAGATAATCAAAACGGAATCGCCAAAAAAGACGCGAGAAATATGAGTATGAAAAAACTCAATATGAGTTTTATAATCGAGGAAGAAAAGCTGTCAGGTCCATTATTGATGGCAATAAACCCACTTGCAAAGCAAGTAAAATTGAAATCTTCAACCATTTTAAGGACAGACTCTCCAATGAAAACACATGTCTCCGTCACCAGTATTTACCTACTTTCACAGATGCAGAAGTTACTTCCTTAAATGAGGCGTATAATCCAATGATATCACCCAGCGAAGTAATCGAAGCTATGAAGAGGATCAAAATAGACACTGCACCCGGTCCAGACAAGGTTATTATGAGGGCAATAAAAAGTAATAAGGTTGCGCAAGTTTTGTCAATGATATTCTCAAGGATGTCAAGTACAGCTGTAGTGCCATCTTGCCTGAAGGAAGCCAGAACAGTACTCATTCACAAAGGGGGAGATGACCACGACCCTTTCAATTTTCGGCCGATCTCCATTTGCTCTGTAATAAGAAGAGTTTTTGAACGTGTACTGGATAACAGGTTGCGCCAATATGTTACATTCAACCCTCATCAAAGGGGATTTACATCATCTCCTGGAACCTATTTAAATGTATCAATTCTCGACAGTGTACTTAGGAAGGCCAAGCAAAAGAAGGAAACCATAACAGCAGTTTTCCTCGACATAAGCAAAGCCTTTGACAATATTGGTCACTCGCATATTATAAGGACATTAGAGCATTCTCCTTTGCCTCAAGAGCTTAAAAATATAATATCATTACAAACAGGCAACTCTACAACAATAGAATGTAATGGACAACGCACGGCACCAATAGAAATTAAGCGAGGGGTTATGCAAGGAGCTCCATTGTCACCAGCTTTATACAACATGGTGACTGACTTTATCTTAAACGAACTGTCAGAGACAACAATTTCCGAAAGATATGGCTATGAACTAGTAAAAGGGCTGCCTAAGTTAACAGTTCTCGCCTTTGCAGACGATACACTAATAATAGCTAAAAATAAAGAAGATGCCATCACACTAACGAACATGGTTGTGGATTGTTTCAAGGAAATTTATTAATATTGTCAAGGGAAAGCTTGACAATTCCCCACTTTCCCTTACTTCTGATTGTCTAATTAGTTCAATTGGCAAATCAGAGGAAATTAAATATCTTGGGATAAATTTTTCGGACCAGCTGATTTTTGATACGAATAAGACAATCAATGAACTCAAAACACATTTAAATCTACTAGCTGGTAGTCCTCTCCTAAAACCTGAGCAGAAGTTTTCAGATATATCAATTTATATTGCCTTCACTGATTTATCGTTTTCAGAATCTCCATGAATTACAGTTGTCTAAAACATTTCTAATAGCAGTAGATAAAATCATAAAGAGCACGATCAAGGAGATACTACAATTGCCAACTGACACACCGGATGATGCCATGGTTTATTCATCTAGGAAGGTAAAAGGACTTGGCGTCTTCCGTGCTCAATGGGAGGCCCCACGTCAGCAATTTAACGCATGTAGAATCCTGAAAAGTGCCAACAATGAGTATGTCGATGCCACCAGAGATCTGTGTGCTGACAAGTTGTGATGTTTGGAGGTACTAGAAATTGATAAAGAAATGGTGAAAGATAAAACACCTGACATAAGAGGCTATCTGCGAAATCAGGAATTTAAGAAATGGTGTCAATTAAGAACTCACGGAAAAGGCGTTGTACTGTATGGAGAGTGTCCTTTGGCCAACAGGTGGCTTGAAACTAGAAAAGGCCTTAGCAGCTCCGAATGGAGAGATGTCATCAAACTACAAGGTAATGTTGCTCCCGTAAGGGCAATCCATGGACGCAGTCTGGACGGAAACCGCTGCAGACACTGTAGCGAGATAGAAACATTAGCTCATGTTCTAGGCTGCTGTCCACATGGTGAACTCCTGCGGAACACTCATCACCATCGCATTAGGAGCAAAATAGCTACCTCCCTGACACAAAAAGGGCTTGAAGTATACGAAGAAGTCCATTGCGTAGCTGATAATGGAAGCAACAGAAGAGTAGACATCATTTCTCTTGACAGAAAGAAGGACCTGGGTTATATAATTGATCCAACTGTTCGATTTGAACGGGATTCCGAGCTGCCACAAGAAGTAGACTGCGAAAAAAAGGAAATTTATGAACCCACGGTCCAATACTTGAAAGAAAAGTACCATATACAAGAAATATCTGTAATTGGACTGATGATTGGTAGTCGTGGAACAATCACCAAGATGTACATGAACTTCTGCAGATCGTTCTGCCTACACAAACATCTGTATTCTGAAATAAGTCTGCTCGTATTGAGGGACTCTGTGCAGATCATGCGTAACCATCTATATGGTCACTCTCGTACGTAATGTAGGTTATACTGAAACTACATACAAGTACTTTATTTCATTTTCTAATAAAGTGTGTTTCTAGGATTAATGTTTTCATGTTTCATAGTTTGCATACTGTTTTATTTTGTTTCAGTTCGTTGAGTTTGTTGTACTACATATCTTTCTACTGTGGTTTGTTTTTCCCTGTTTGTTTAATTGAATGGTATTCTTTGTGTTTTGCAATCTGTGGTGACAGAAAGAAATTAAAATAAATAATATAACTATTTTGTGCAATTCTTTTGTAAGCTGTAACCATTTTGAACTACATTTTTACAAAAGAAACTTAAATTTAAATATTAATTTATGCAATACCAGTACCAGTATGTATTACCGTACATGTGTAGTGGCCGTGCATGTCAATTCAGTTAGCTACAACAATAGGAAAGCATTTCTGTTGAAGGCGTGTGAGTGAGAAACTGAGAAGTGTGACAATTCTAAAATTTTAATGAAAATTGTGTTGTAATTTTATTGTAAAGCAGAGAATTGTCACTGTGAGTGGGAATGAATATTAAAAAAATTACTCTCTTATGTACTTGGGGTATGAAGTATTGTTGCGTAAGAAAGAACTGTTGACATAACAATTAGGTTTTGAGATTGGTATTTGCTGGCCTGGCGTGTGTGAGAGGGGAGGAAGCCGGTTGCCATGGAGGCCCCTCCTCCACTTGTTTAAGGCGACTGAGCTCTGCGCAAGCTGAGCTGATGTCAGTCTCCCCAGATATCTGGGATTCGAAGCTGTTGCTCTAAGCCCTGTGGTAATTTTTTTTTTTTAATCGGTTGTATAAAACATTACTCTTATGTAGCGATCGTTTTTTGTTTACTAAAGAATTGTATTCCGCATCCTCATTGGAAGAAGATGGTGTTTCTGCTGGTATCTAAAGGGGTAATTCCCTATATAAAGAAGGGTGTTTGTCCAGTCGCTCTCTCCTTTGGAACGCAGCATGCAGTAGCCATTTTGGCAAGTCATTGTGTGTGTGTCTTGTGCAGCCATTTGGTGGCAAACATGCTGCTGTCTTGTTTCTTTCGGCAGTCTGCTTCACTTAAGGTACAGGGACCATACGGGCAGGATCCCAGGACATGTGCCAATGTTTCTGTCTCTGTGCAGCATTCCCAACAGAGGTTATCATCCAAAGATCTACCCAGCACTGATCACACTGCAGAGACATTTGGTATATTGCTTTAAACAGAATAGGAAGGATGGGAAATAATATGTTTTAATAAGAAATATAATACCCACGGAGTTTATAGGCAACTGAACATTTGCATTATAGGTCTATTTCACCATTGGATCTTTTTCTAGAAAGCTTCTGTATCAATCACTAAGTTTTGCTCTACAAATATATCAGCCGTTTTCATGTTTCATTGGTAGCATTGCAAGCTATTAGATTTATGCACCTTCATACTCAAAGCCAGGACACTGAAGCAAAAGTAGCACTCTTACATTTATATCAACCCGAAATAAAGCAAATAAAGTAATGGTATAAAGAATAATGACTGGTACAGAGAGGTGGATATCAAAATTAAACAACAAAACTGAACAAAAACATTCTTCAGACAAATAATCAGAATTGTGACTAAAAAAGTAATAAATGTACATTTCCTCAATATAATTAACAAGCATAAATTGTAAAATATAAAGAATATTATTAGGATACTTCATGCTAATGGTATTAAGATTATTTATTATCTATTCATCAGATAAAAATATCAGCTAGAGGATAAAGGCCTTCCAAGAAATAAACTTGGAAGAAAAGAGTCTATTACTACCT
Source organism: Ectobius pallidus (assembly GCA_964059195.1). NCBI lineage: Eukaryota > Metazoa > Arthropoda > Insecta > Blattodea > Ectobiidae > Ectobius > Ectobius pallidus. The sequence goes on along the minus strand of CAXKWD010000002.1, from coordinate 103,821,987 downwards.
CCCGATACGAGACTTCCAGATAGCTTAACTGGAAGATGTCTTGTAATACCACTGCCGAACTGCTATAGAGAAGAACGCAGTAAATTTTGTAAAAAGATCCTTAGCTCGTTGAGCGAAGAGGTGTGTTTGTTGTTCAATCGGCCTCCACTAGGGGCGACAACTCTAATTTGTACTTGTACAATTAAATTACATAAGAACACATTGATTTAAGTGCATTGATCAATTTGTGCAATTCTGTTTCATTCAAAGGTGAGCCTAAAACGGCATTATTGTGTGAGTTAAATCTTCCAGCATCAATTCTGAAATTCAGGTAGCTACAAACAAAGCTTTGGAGTGCTGCCATCTTTTTTCCATCAAGCTTCCCTAACTGGCAGTTGATAAACAGTATCTTGGTGGAACTTTTTAACAGTGAAGCACTATACTATGTTTTTAAAAACAAATTGGTTGACCTTAACACACTTTAGACTTCACTTTTACCTGTATTCTGCAGGACGATCGTTTCACGGACTTTTACCGCATTTTAAACTGCTAGTCAACTGTCGGATTTCCGTTTAGAGCATCCCAATGCATAGGCATAACCAGGCCGACCATATGGGGGGTTATAATATCCAGGGGTCTGGGGGGTGGGGCTCGAGGGTACTCCCCCGGAAAATTTTAAAAATTAAGATGCACAGTACCGAGTTTTAAGCTCCCCACGCTTTATACTAGTATTAAGTAATTTATAAGCAGATTTAAAAAAATTGTAACATTTTCCTTTTTTTAATCAATGGGGGGGTTCAAACCCTCAACCCCCCCCTCCTTACGCCTTTGTCCCAATGTGCCCTCTGGTGTAGACTTTACAAACTTCTTGATTAAATTTTCTTCTTCCGGTATTTCAAAGTTCATTAACCTGTCTTCAAAACATGGCAGTTGATAGTTTATAAGCCACTCCATCCTGGGAGTTTACTTTCCAGACAGATTTTGTCAGTAGATCATAGTATGCAATTCTTGGCCAACTTCTAGATAAGTTCTCTACCTGGCAGATAAATATGCTATCAGATCGTCATCGTAGAGGTCCTTAGTAAAATATTAATAAGTGAAAGTTGTAACAAAAGGATATTTTCACAATACCAAGGTATTCTACTATTTATTCATGAGTTAGAAAACCTTTGCTTCGAGACAAGAAACAGATAATGGACAAAAAGTTTTTTAGGCCAGGTAAAGAGGAATCCACTGATAACTACAAATGTATTTTGTTAACCTATAACATCTATAGGAGGGAAAGATACATTAAAGCCCATGTCTTTAAGAAACGTTGAAAGATACTCAGACTGGTCCTACAGATCATTCTTATTTGACTGTGGCATTATAAAACAGCACAGTACAGCACCACTAAATCAAGGTAATATTAACTTACTCTTGAGATTAACAGTAACAAAAGTGAACTGTTAAAAAATATAAGAACTACTAAAAAACTTAAATTTTAAACAAGCTGAAGAACATTTTGTTAAGAAAAAAAAGTGTAGACCTACTATTTTAAAATCTTGGAATTTTCAATATCAAACTATCTTGACAGTTATCCGACCATATGACCTTGGGTTAATTCTACATACAATGAATAGAAGGAATTAGAAGTACATGGTTCCGAACATGAGAAATGTTTAATACGCTTCAAAGTTGATGTAAATAATAAATACATTCAAAAACAGTTACAACCGTCGGTATAATATTATTTCAGTAGCTCTTTGGCTGTGGGTATTTAAAGCGTGTTGCCATCTCATAATCTCAAAATTTTAAACATTGATGTGACCCTATGAATAAAACACATACCCATAAAAAATACACAAAATTTACATATGTAGTCCAGTAGAATTAAAATCCAAATCGGAAATAATTGCTACAAAAGGTTTTATTGTTTTAATGGCTTCATTTGTTGCCCAATATGACTATCCTAGGTTTTCCCCCTCGGCGGAGTTGTGCATAAGTGGTGGGGGGTAAAAATGTGGCCCCCGAAGGGGTAGTTTTGCGGTTTTACGGTTATATCTCGTAAAAGACTCACAATATCGAAAACATGGTCCTATTAAAAGTTGTAGGGCATTAAATTCTGCATTGAATGATACTAAACTCATATTTTTTGGACACCCCATTCCCAAACTACTTCTCATCAAATTTGGAAAATTTCACATATTTATGAAAAACTAGTGGACCCGTGCTTCTCTGCAGCACTTCTGAAAGAAGAAGAAGAAAATGTCTAGCCCCCATCAATTTTTTTTTGTTAACTAAAAATATCTCTAAAAAAATTAAGAAAAAAAGAAGGAATTCTTACATCCCAACACAATTTTTTTTTGTTATTAAAAATCTCTCTTTTTCTTCCTCTTCAGTTTTATAAAGATTGATTGTTCGCGCATAACTTTCCTCTCACTCAACTGATTTGAGTGAACAATTCGGCATGTTAAAGAGCTGTTTCTGGTGAGTGTTCTTAGCCTATCACCGGCTGCGTACGTTAATTAGAGCCTGAGATATCGTCTCTCAAAGTTACAAAATTTCTGTATCTCGAAGATGGTGGTAGTTGGGTGATTTCCAATGCCCGATAACATATTTGTGCTTGAATACCATTCGTTTAAAAAAAATGAAGCAAATTGGTCAAGAATTTTCTAATCCTTTTAATACGGTAATAGAGATGTGTAAACATAGTACTATAGCACTCCATTTTACTAGTCTTGTGCTTAGTAAATATATAAAATATGAAAATTGTAGAAAAGAAACACAATTCTTCAAATCAATTAGTGATGATTTTATTTCATAACAAAAATTGTAGTTAAAAGTATGAAGATGAAAAGGGGAAAAATGGTAGATACACAAATTTTACAGATGTCGACGTTTCATTGTCGTTGGGCCACTCAGCTCCTCAAAGTCTGTAATTTCCGATAAGGAGTCCGTCACCCTATCACTCGGCTCGTAAAAGTCTGTAATTGTCGTCGCTCCATATATGCGGTCCAGGTCTTCGTCAACATCTGGTTCGTCTGTTGCATCTGGTTGAAGGGAGTTAGTGCAGGAGTTCCCCTTGCAGTTGGCACAAATCGATGAGCAATTGATTCCAACCTTCCGACACCCACAACCACGTGCACACCCCTTGTTGCACTTGCAGAAAATTGTGGAGAGAAGAGATTAATTGTGGAGCTGGTTCCTTGGAGGTAGGAACGGGGTCAAGTCCAAACTTTGAAGCCTGCCATCCCCAGAGGAGCGGATCCATCTGGTGTCCTAACCACATTTGTACTTGTAGGTAAGTTCTCAAGCAATGTTGGCGGGCTGCTTTGGATTTTGGTGGTAGGGATTCCAGGTTAAATTTGGATTTCACGAGGGCTTTGGAAAATAGGTCAAATCGCAATTTATCTAAAGTATCTCCTGCCCTACCTCCGTAGAGGGTTGTTAAACATTGTAGGCCAGCTTCAGCTTGAGTGTCATGTTCGAAGAAAGGTTTGATTTCTTCGAGAAGACATATATTTTCGACCAACAGCTTGACCACCTTTTTCTTGCCCTGCCTGAAGAGTACCGAAGTTGTGTCACATCCACTTATGGCGTGGAGAAATATGAGTGGCCTTCTGATGTTGTCTGCCAGTTCGAAGCTGTTGGGACCAAATACTTTTGATGGGGTCGTTCCTCTTCCAGGTTTTGAGAAATATATGTTTGCTGATGGTGTGGCTAGGGCATTTAGCATGATTAGGAGGTCTGTATCTTCACCAACTACCACAACCTTCTCATGCTCCTGTGATACCTCAAGAGCCGTGGCAACAATCAGGTGGTTTTCAAGCACAGATATGTTATCGGGCATTGGAAATCACCCAACTACCACCATCTCTTCGAGATACAGAAATTTTGTAACTTTGAGAGACGATATCTCAGGCTCTAATTAACGTACACAGCCGGTGATAGGCTAAGAACACTCACCAGAAACAGCTCTTTAACATGCCGAATTGTTCACTCAAATCAGTTGAGTGAGAGGAAAGTTATGCGCGAACAATCAATTTTTATAAAACTGAAGAAGAAAAAGAGAGATTTTTAATAACAAAAAAAAAATTGTGTTGGGGTGTAAGAATTTCTTCTTCTTTTCTTAATTTTTTTAGAGATATTTTTAGTTAACAAAAAAAATTGATGGGGGCTAGACATTGTCTTCTTCTTCTTTCAGAAGTGCTGCAGAGAAGCACGGGTCCACTAGTTTTTCATAAATATGTGAAATTTTCCAAATTTGATGAGAAGTAGTTTGGGAATGGGGTGTCCAAAAAATATGAGTTTAGTATCATTCAATGCAGAATTTAATGCCCTACAACTTTTAATACCGCCATGTTTTCGATATCGTGAGTCGTTTACGAGACATAACCATAAAACCGCAAAACTACCCCTTTTGAGGTCACATTTTTACCCCCCACCACTTAAGCACAACTCCGCCGGGGGAACCTAGGATAGTCATATTAGGCAACAAATGAAGCCATTAAAACAATAACCTTTTGTAGCAATTATTTCCGATTTGTCTAATTTTTTGGTTTTACACTACTGGAATAAATGTAGAACTTTACGGAAACGGGTGGTCCAACAAATTCACTTTTAATCTCATCGAACGCAGAATTTATTCCTATGGGTTAAGTTAGATGATATTACCAAAAAGCAGAACTTAAAAAGAAAATTTTTCATAAATATGTAAAATTGTCCAAATTTGATGAGCAGTAGTATGGGAATGGGGTATCCAAAAAATATGTGTTTAGTGTCATTCAATGCAGAATTTAATGCCCTACAACTTTTAATAGGACCATGTTTTCGATATCGTGAGTCCTTTACGAGATATAACCGTAAAACCGTAAAACCGCAAAACTACCCCTTCGGGGGCCACATTTTTACCCCCCACCACTTATGCACAACTCCCCCGAGGGGGAAAACCTAGGATAGTCATATTGGGAAACAAATGAAGACATTAAAACAATAAAACCTTTTGTAGCAATTATTTCCGATTCGTCTAAATTTTTTGGTTTTACGCTACTGGACTAATGGTAATGATCAAAACTCTAAGAAATGAGTTTCAATAAGGTTGACAGTGAAAATAATTTATATACAAGTGAATATGGTCCTACTTTTCTTTATTGTTGTAGCTTCATTTTACTTCTTAGCTAGACATTTACAGAATGTTAGTATAATAGGTCTTTTTGTCCCAGTTGAAACTTTCAATGAGCAGTCCTCTCTTCTTCACATAATTCTTTGTATTCTGAATGTGAAGTATCAATAATCAAACTATCACACAAACTGTGCTGCAGTCATGGTGCAGTAGTCACAGTATATGTATTCACCTGATCAAAATTCAAAACAGACAATATTTCTGGGGAAGTAGTATCTGCTTTTCTCAACTACATAGATTATGGCAAAAAGAAAGCTATTCAAACAATTAAATCTGTGATACACCACATTCATTCTTGTCAAGTATAAATGAAGTGTCAAAATCAGAAAACTGACCTCCTGTTCACGTCCAAAACACACATACACATCACATGATGAAAATGATATATACAAGGAAATCTTTGCACATAGTGAAGCAGTCATAACTTCCAGAGATGCAATGAAGAACGGTGGTGTTTTTTGTATGCGCATTACGGTTTTGGTAGACGGTCATGAATCATCATCATTTGGTAGGTAATTTCACTTGGAGAGGTAAGACTACCAATGGTTCGTTGGTTTTGGGATTATCTGAATAGATGCTCCATTTTCTTCCTACACAATCAAATATACCTGAAAACATAATGAAACAGGCTTATTATCTCTATATTAATGGAGTTCATTGTAGACATAATCCCTTTTTACAATTTAAGAATTGGGAGATGAGGTTGTTTGTCTATTCTATATACTCTGGATAATGAAACCTGAGGTTCATCACTGCACCAATGCAAATCCTTTAATGTATTCCTAATGAGCTAGTAAAATCCTCTACATGTTTTCAGAAACAGACTGCATAAAGCAATATTTAGGAGAAAAATTGCAAATACCAGGACTCAAACCTGGAACATTCAGCTTTCTGTGACAATGCTCTTAGGGATTTCATCTGGTGCTGTGTATCAAACCCTGGCTAGCTCAGTTAGTAGAGCACCAGCATGGAAAGCCAAAAGTACTGGGTTTGAGCCCTGGTGTCAAGGGAATTTTTCTCCACAATATACTCATGTAATTTTAACAGAAACAATAATCCGTAGAACATGAAAATAAATAAGTTACTGATGCTAAGCATGCATTGGGTGTGAGAACCACAAATGGAAGAGCAGCAAGACCTTTCATACATCCTCCTCCTACTCTTCTCACAGAAAGATTCTTTATTGTAAAAATGGGTATTGGATACTAGTGAGAACTCACTAAAATTTGTGTTAGCCGACCATGCTGCTTTTTTCTCCCAAAAGTTTTATACAGGTGTAAAATGTGGGTAAAAATTAAATAAATCAGAAGAGTTAACATCGATGTCTTATTCTGCATTTATCAAAACCTCATACAATAATACACTCAACTTTAATGACAGCATTTTCCTCTTTAAACACTTACTTATGTGCAAGCAGTAATGGATTCTGATTATTTTCAATCTGAAGGTTTAGTTGTAAACTTACTCCATTCCTAACCTACATGACCTCTCTGAAGCTATAATGTATACAGGGAGAAAGGAGTATAACTGCACAGATTCAAAGGGGCGTTCTTCACATCACAATAAATATAAAACCTATTTTGTGATTTGTAATTACGTTTATGGTTTATGAGATTTTTTTTTTTTTTTTAAATTTATTCTGCAGATTTACAATCTGTTCACATAAGAACATTCAGTAAATGGTATAAATGGCACAGTAATGATGTCAGAGCTGTAAAATACAACTCTTTAAGGTAAGTCATTGAATAACAACTCTTTAAGGTAAGTCACTGAATCGGAATGCCAAGTCTAAAATCTTATGTCGATGTAAACGGTTGATTGAGGAACTATTGTCCAATAGATTGATCACATGTATAAAATCAAGCATAAGATGCTCTAGTTCTAATGTTGTCTTATGTTGCAGATTAATGTGGTCCACATAAAATTGAATTTAATTTGCATAAAAACTGCCAACGTTATTGAAAAAATGCAAAGGGAAATTTTATTCCATTTTCTTTCCTCGGCTGATGTGAAAAAAATGAGATCAGTGCAGGTAATACTTATCGAGTAAAGCACAGTTAAGTTTAATAATATTAGTAGTGATAAATTATATATTTTGCCTGGCAGTATTAAGGACGTAAGTCTACTCAATAAGTTTACAACATTTATGTTAGAAATACATACAACAGCAAACAATATGGGTTATTTACATTAATAACAAAATATTGGATAAGAGACTAATGACTAATACTAAGACTAAGGTTACAACTAATCATAATAATTAATTAATTAAAAGGTACAAGCGTAAGTCAATAAGTATCCACACTTTTTGTTTAATCTTTTGTAGGTTGGTTGTACCACTTTGTGCTTGTGCATGTCGACATGTTGCTCATTTGTCTCCGCTTGTGGAATGTTTGGCCATTATGACTCCACTAAATGTTGCGCTATTGCACATTAAACATGGCTGCAGTGCTCAGTGTTTGCACCAAAGAAGAACAGCGTTCAGTGATTTGTTGTTTTGTAGTCTACAAGGCAAGGTGTACAAGGTGTACCTTGCTTCTTAATGCACAATATGGGGCAATGTTTCACCATGGCGAAGCATGCACGAATGGATAGAAAAGCTCAAAAATGGTCGGCCAAGTGTGAAGGATAAGGAAAGACATCAACTAGTGACGCCAACATTGAGCAAGTGTGTATCATGATTCAGACAAACCGAAGAGTGACTGTCGATGAAGTGGCAAACCATATGCAAATTAGCCATGGTTCTGTATATGACATTATTCATAACAGGATTGACATTCATAAAGTCTGTGCAAGGTGGGTCCCAAAACAGCTCACTGAACAGCACAAGCACAATCGTGTGAGAAGTAAGGGGACTATGAGGTAATTGAAAGTTTTGTATTGTTGTTGCAATAAAATTCAAAAAGTGTGTGTGGATACTTATTGATGTACCCAGTGCTTTAGTTGGGCCGGTACGCACCGGTACCGCGTACCGGTATAAAATTATTTTCCTTCTACCATACCGGGAAAAATATGTGCTCCGGTACGTCGTACTGGCAGTACAGGAACGATATTGTCCTAAAATACTTATTAAATGTCCAATTCACGAGAGTGTATTTGTTAATAATGACAAACACTATTAAATTCGCAATAGATATGCGTTCTATGGAAGGTGAGTACCCCCATAAAATATTTTCCAACTAAAGCACTGGATGTACCCTTGCATAAATTAATTAAAAATTACAAAAAGTGGAAGTTTAAGGACAGGATTTTTTCCTGGGAATGACTTTACTAGCTGAGGGTATGGCTTTGAACTTTTTCTTCGAAGGAGAGTTCGTGTGGTGCCACTCCATGTATTGCCGTTTTGTTTCTGGTTCGAAATGATGAACCCATGTTTCATCGCCTATGACAATATTTGACAAAAAATTGTCACCATCAGCCTCATAATGAGCAATCAATTTCGCATAGATGGTCCTTCTTTGATCTTTGTGGTCTTCAGTTAGTCATTGAGGAACCCAGCGGGAACAAACCTTTGAGTGCCCCAACTGGTGGACAAGTGTTTCAGCACTACCAACAGAAATGCCATGTTGAGCAGCGAGGTGTTTGATTGTGATCCGTCGATCACCTCGAATAATAGTGTCTGCATGTTCTGACATTGCAGGAGTCACAGCTGTGCGCGGCCGGCCGGGACGCGGGAGATCAAACAAGTTTCATTGGCCTTGTTGTGATGATGACATACACCTCGCCCAACGACTAACCATGCTTTTGTCCACTGCCAGGTCTCCGTAGACATTCTGAATATCTGTGATGCTCTGGTTTTCCGCCAGAAGAAACTCAATAACTGCTCTCTGTTTGAAATGCACCTCTATTACAGACCCCATTTTGAAGGCAAGTTATAGCACTGCCACCAATCAGAAATTAATGAAACCATATGAGATGAAGCGGGAATATTTTAAAGATGCCCCAAACAAAATTCCAATTTTTTTCAACCAAAATTGACTGAGAAAAAAAATGTGTTGCATTACTTATTGAACGGCCCTCGTAGCATTTGATTAATCCATTAGAATATATTCACAAAATCAAAAGATGTATTTCATTCAACAATCAAGTGCATTAGGTGAACAATTTCGGGAAATTGGTATATTGTGAATCACCCGAGTCCCCCACTCCTACTCTCAATCCCTCCCCTAGCAGCGGCATTTGAACTACTAGAAGCGACGGTAGCGCCATCTCTTAATGAACTGATGAAACAGAAAAAATAATTTGTTTCTTCTTTATTCTCTTCTTTTCCCGTCTCCTTCCTCTCTTCTTCTCACCTCCTCTTCACCCTACCTACCTATTTGAGACCTCTCCCTTATAGTAAATTTTGGATCGACCGGGATTCGAACCCGGGACCCCTAGCATTATAGCTAGGAGTCTTGACCACTATGCTACGAGTGAATGTTGAGCACTGGAGGAAGCTTCCGTATATTATTTTAACACAAGAATCGGATTTTATAAGTAGTGTTGGTACAAGGGAATTTTCCTGCATCAATTAAGCCACATTTTATGTTATAATACGGCATTTTTTATAATTATGGAATATTATGTATGGTACAAGGGTATTTTTTGTATTGTGAAATAGCCTATTTTGTTGGAAGGGTCGTTTTTATAATTGTGGAATATTATGTGGAGGTGCAAGGGGCTTTCTTTATTGTGAAATATTAGGTGACATATCAATTGCAATTATGCATTACCGGTGTTGAGCAATGGCTACAGGCATGAAGGTATGCGTTGCAGGCCGCACGCGGGAAGCAGCTGAGAGGGGTGGAAGCTGCCAGCCGAGTGGCGAGTGGAAAGGGGAGCAGGGTGAGTCGTAAAGTACTAACTTGCCACAATTTCTATTAAGTCTTACTTAACATTCCTTCCTTGGCCTCCTTCAATGTATCCTTCCACTGACTACTATATAAAATTCTCTAAACTCTCTTTTAACTCAGTGTAGTCACATTCTACATGCCTACCCATGTCCCATGCCAATAAGCATTAGCTCTATATCGTACACAGAGATATTCTCACCCCTATAAGAAATCTGTGATTCTACTGAAAGTTTGTAATCCCTGGTTCACAGTATTGTGACAATGAAACTGCACAAATCCAACATTTTTTTTTCGCGGTTTACAGCAATACAATAGTCTTATTCCTAAGTTTTCAAACTGCCCATCATAATGGTCCGGATGACAGGAGGCTATGTAAAGACTACAGAAAGAAAATTGTAAAAGTAATGAAAAAACATATCCATACCATGGATACATGACTGCAGCACAAAAAATTACAAAACACTGTAAATACTAGGTACAAAAAGCACAAAAAAATTAAAAATTAAATTTTGCCTGAACCAACTGCGCTATCAGGATAAACTTTTCACACAGATACTCCCTGGGTCATGGAGAGCGTATAGTAAAAATTTCAGATCTCTAGGTCAAAGGGTCTTGGAGGAGTTTGATTACAAACACAAATTTTAGGGTGCTTTAATGTAGTAAAGATATTCAATAAACAATAACCTACCAACAGCAATGGTTTTAACATAGTCATCCTCACGGCCTCTAAATACTGGATGTTCTTTGTTGGAAATATCTCCTAGAACATTAATAACATCTTTCCTTGTAACAGGTTCTGGGAATTTATTCTTTGTTTCATGTCGACTATTACTGCTGTCTACAATTGCACCACCAACTTCAGGAATCTGCAACCTCAGGAACCTATAAAATGATACAAATAAAAATGATTACATGACATAATATTTTAGTGGTTTTATTGACAGATATCTATTTTATGAACACATTACAATTACAGCCATATTTGTCTGAAAAAAACAATAAAATATCAATGAAGGCAGTTTTCAATTACCTGAAAAATTTTCTGCTCGGTTGTTTGGTGGCCTCGCAAGAAGCATTTCTTAATACAGTATAGGCCTACATAGGTTGTAAATTTATTAGTATCCACATATCTATAAAATCAGGGTAAATCACAGAAGTTCATTGTCAAATGTTGACTGAATTTGCAGGGAAAACTGAAATCCTACTGTATATAACTATGTATGCCTTCACAGTAAAAGATGAAAATGAGTTGTCTCTGTAAGCCGTCCTAAATTAAACTGAAGGAAACTCTCGAATATCCACATTAACTGGACAATGCACAAATAACCGAAAATACAGATAATCAGAATGTTAGAATTATTACTATTCTAGCTTCAGGCAATGTAGTTATGGGCTTCGCTTATAATCCAATGTGATTTTAATAGACTGTAAATGCTACCAATTTGTCATAATGCTCGTTATATTCGGTGTTTTCATTAACAATGATAGTATATAAATTGTAACCTTTTATTAACAGAATATGGATACAACCAGGTGAGAGATTTTGAATTACTTGCACTTAATTTCAAATTTCCTGCATTTTATGTCTCCATACTGTGCATAGAGAATGTTACTTGGCTTATCTGAAAGCATACAAAGAGGAGCAAATAAACAAATAAAATAAACTGCCTACTATGAAGCAATTAAAGAAACAAAGTTCTGAAACTCACTTGTTACAGTGGAAGATTTGTTCTCCAGGACTGGCTGTTAGAATGTTCAGTGCCGATTCATTAGCTCCATTCACAGCAGGTCCCACTTCTGCATTGTGGAAGAGTCTATCCCCTTCCTGATCAAGGAAGGTCATATTGATGCTGACAGCATCTGCAGCTCCACAGCCAACATCTCGCAGTATCTGTTGTGCTTGGACAAAATTCTCTGCTGCCAACAATGCTCGAGTGAGAAAGTAACGAGCTGAAACACAATACAAAAAATCATATTTCCCTAAAATGCTTGACTTCATCTTATTCAGGTCACAGTTGCTTCCAAGGATAAGAACTAATTTATTTGAAGAAAATCCACTATACAGTGTTTGATGTTGCTACGAGAAGAATCAATATAATTGTAATCAACACAATCTAAATATCAGGTCAATCTACTGATGCTCAGCTGCAGATGAGCTCAGCTTGTTGACAGGGAAAAGATTATGATTTAAACAGTGGCATTTTTTGCATAATATTTTATAGGCCCACAGTCTAATTCCGGGGTGCGCAGGCAAAGAGAGTTAAGTCCACCATCCTAAAAAATTGAGATATGTCCAGAGAGTTATAGATAAAAATGTTCTCTACATTTGTGTTAAGTCCAGTAAGTCATATTCAAAATTGTACGGTAGTTATGGATGTGTGCCTCATGGGTTTATCCATCTCTAAAGCTATGTTGAGCTGGTATAGTGTGTTAAGTCACTCTAATTCTCAGTAACAAGAAAGTGGACTTAACTCTCTTTGGCCATGCACCCCGGAATTAAAGAAACTAGTCCATTCTGATAGCTACCGCCAGCATGTGTAACAGCTAGAAGCAGGCGTGCTGAAAGTGTTACCATGGCATCAAATGCTTCTGCCAATCAGCAGTTGCCAACATGCTGCACCCCTCACATTCCCTCACCCTCAAACAGTTTTGAAGCCATTCAAAGTTGACATACTGCTCTGTCAGGTGCATGTGTTCCACGTGTTTATGAGTATTGTAACAGTGTCAGGTTTATTTTGTGTTTAGAGTGAGTGGCAATGATTAGGACAAAATATGTTGCAAACTGATGGGAAAAGATTAAGGGGACAACCTCCAGTTCATCCACCTCTTATTCACACAGACATGGCACATAGCTCAGCTGAGGGAGGAATTGGCAACACACAAACATCTGGCGATAGCTGTTAGAACGGACTTGTTTCTCTAATCAGACTGTAGTTAGTTTATTTTGTGTCATGATCTATTATTTCCTCTGCCCATATCATAAGTGCTATACATAGAGGAAGTATTGTTTTTGACCCCCAAATTAAAAGTTGAGTTTTTAACATAAATACACGTTTTGAGGTCCACTGAATCCAAAACACTATTTTTGGAAACATGTCTGTGTGTATGTGTGTCTGTGAACAGCCTAGCTCCAGAATTGAAAATCTTATGAAAACAACCCTTTGTATTTGGGTTAGGTACCTTCTGAGGATGTGCCAGGAAGATTGGTAACAACTTTCTCTAATTTTTAAGGGGACTTTGCAAAAAAATATTTTTTGTTGTTGTGAATTTCTCAAAAATGGCTCTAACGGTTTTCTTTAAATTTTAAAATGGGTTACTTATACCAAGAGGTAGAACTTTTATTTGAAACATTTTTTCGTAAAACTTCTGTGAAGGGTAATTATAAGCCACCCACTGTTTATAGAAACTTGGTCTTGCCTGGTGAACAATAAAGTTTTGTAACAGTTACAAAACAACTGAATATGCACTCTTTCACAGCCTCTTATTCTATATCAAAATGCGAAGTGAGAAAGATGTATTGTTGGCCATGATTAGAGTCAAGAAAGTTATGTGAATGCATTAATCAGAGGCAAAATTTATTTGGGCAAAGGAAGTACTGTGAGTTTCACATCAGATTTTTTTTTTTTTTTGTATAGGATTTTACAGGAATAATAATAGTACTAAGTAATGATGATTTTTTTTTTTTTGCACGACGTAACTAATTAGTGGTACTTACGAATATTGTTGCCGTGGATTGTGACTTGACATTCCCGCACGCAATCTGGTTGCTATGGAAACAAAAGAAATCTCCATGCTGTAAAAATTACACAAAGCACAACTGCTATAAGTAAAACCATCATAATACAAGCCTTTAAGGGAGACCAGAACCAAGGCCTGCTAGTTTGTGGCAACTTTAATAGGACAAATATTCGGTCCCCATAACAACCAACATATGCGAATCACTTTCTGAAATATAACATCCATCTTCAATAGTGTATAAACATAATATTTTCAGCTAATATTTCAATTAATATAAATTAAATGATATAAATAATCATCGTGCAAAAAACAGCATGCAATACTATGCCGTAAGCGCATAACAGATCTCGGAAATTGAAAAAATTCTTTCCTCGATCCGTATGCACCGCTTACAGCACTTGTATTGCAATATACTATTATAGAACAGAAAACAAGAAACAAATTTTCTTTCAACTACATATCTTCAATGCTAGTTCACCTACGTGTGTCTGACTTACGTGTTTTCCCAGAAACCAAGGTTTTTGCACTGATGATGTTGACAGAAAAGACTAATCCATGGTGATTATAGTTCATGGTAAAACCTGGTAAGTGTCCAGCATAGCACAGTGAGGTGAAATGCTCTTCTGTCACTTTCCATCGGCCTTGAGGCGAATCTGCAATAATGTGAGCTGACACGAAATAGAAGTGGTTGAGCACTTCAGACAAAGCATCTTCTGTGTGCCCCAGTACCTCCTAAAATCAAAACGAATTCTATAAGCAATTATATAATATCTGAAGTACATGCAGAATTTTTTTTTTTTCTGTAATAGTGCATAAATAGCAATTTGGCCAATTGTTTTCAGTGCCTAAAGTAAGCTTTTAAAACTCAAGAGCAATAAAGAAACGAAACTATCACTTTATGCACTGAAAGATAAATGCAGCTGATGGTTGCAAATTTAGGCCGCCACAAAATTGTTTCGTTATATCCTAAAATACAACTGGGGTTTATAGGTTCAGATAGTCATGAAGTAGTTATTTTATAAACTTTCAATTTCAAAATATTTATTTTTACCATAAGACTAATTACTTATTTACTGTAAATATATTGCTTCATGGGAAAAACAGTGTATGATATATGTTTCTAAGCATTCTTTTTTCAATTTGTGTATTTAAGAAGCTTGGCTTTGCCTTGCTTCTTAACTCACACTCAATCCCAAGTTTCACATTAGGAACTTGTATCATAAATAACTATATCTTTAAACATTCATAGCTTGGTATTTATGACGGTTCAGGTTTGAACAAGAAGGATAGTAATGTATCTTCATCCTGTTAAGGATTATAAATATTTTTTTTAATACAAACCAGATTCTGAACAGATCATAAAAAGCAATCACCTGAATCAAGAACGCAATGCACTGTTAAATGGATGTAATGAATCTATTGACTACCTACTGTTAACATTATAACAACACTTACTACTACTATTTTTGATAATTTGAAAATACTTCATTGGAATGCTTTCAACTTCATATGGCAGGTATCTTCAGCAATTGAAACATATAAAAACATCTTTCTAACCACAATGTTGGTAACATGGAGGTCAGTGTTGCTGATGGCTGCCAGTAATTTCAAATCACCAAAAATAGTAGTGTATGTCATTATGTTAACGATACTTAATACATTGGCACTATTTACTAGTTTCACTGTGTGTGACAGAAAAGTAAAACCAACGGAAAAATTGAGGATATATATATGCTTAAAAATGAAATAATACTGTACTAGGATACTGATTTAATTGAACAAAACTGAATGCAGTTGGAAAAAGAGAAAATCGAAATTAATATACCAGTACCAGTGTTTTTGGCAATAAAGAGTAGAAGGATTTGAATTGGGATGGATTTACCAGGACTTTTATACTTAACTATTGAGCTACAAGGTTTATTACCAGTAACTAAAGAAGAGTGAGTGAAAGTATGATAATAAAGTTGAATAAATAATTAAAATAAAATGTCTCACCTCTCCTGGCTGATTGATTGCTAAAGAACTACATCCATTGCAGTTATTTGTTGTTTTTTCTCCTAGTACATTGGGTAAAATGTCGTCCATATGAAGTAGAAACAGCTAAAAAATAAAATGAAGGCTTAATCCTCAAGCATTGTTATTTATATGAATTACCATACTCTGTAGACAATAGAAACATTATATACAGCCAGCTGCAAAAAGGATGAGTGAGCCCCCTAAAAATCTTTAAGTTCCTAAAATAGAATAATGTGCATGTTTGTCTCGTTGTTGCCTGCGTACACAAGATAGCATATAACTAAACCACTGAAATTGGCTGTATTTTGTTTATGAGCCTGATACTTTTTATTAATTTGAATACACTAAGTTATCCGAAGAATCAAATAAGAATATCACTGAGCAACATAAAATTCACTGGAGTCAATATAGAATTATATAGCCAAGTATTATGTTTTTTATTAGCAAGCAAGCAAGCAAGAAGCTGCAATCATTAAATATTGTGTTGCTTATGGCATTTGTTCGTTTTTGAGTTCAAAATAAAATAAAATGTTTAGTTGTTTCAGCTTTCTTCAGGAAGTTCGAGCTAGCATAACATTAATTAAAAAATATAATGGAAGTTTACACAGTGAAGCTATATTATAAAGGATGTAATATTGAGTTGGGTCTAGCATGTTTACTTAACTTTTTGTATAAATACCTGAACTAGTTTCAAAGATTGTCATTCATAATCATCAGATTAACACCAACTAAGTAAGTGAGAATAATATTTATTTATTGATTTATTTATTTTATCTCCAAATCTTTATGAACCCTATTTTGCCAGAAAAGGCAAGTGAGAACAATAATTTGTGAAAATGAATTGTAGAAATATGATTGAGAAGTAAAAGAACAAGGTAAGTCATCTAAGTGGTATTATTTGTGGAATAGATGTAAAAGTGCTAGATCCAACTCAATATTACATCCTTTATAGCATAACATTGCTTATTAAAGTAGTAACAGGAAGCCTTCGTAAAGATGTTCTATCAATGAGTAAATCACATTAATGACTGCAAGTTCATTTAGACTTGTGAACTGCTCCACAGAACTTTAATTTTCCAATGAACAAGAGTAGGCCCATCCTTTTTGCAGCCGACTGTACACACACTTGTGGCACACAAAAAAAATAAAATGAACTGGAGTCAAAGCAGTTTCATTATATTCCTAAGTGCACAGACTCCAACGATAAAAGTTTTTCTTGGTTACATTCCATTATTTCCTCTGCAATCCTAATACCTAGTAAAATGGTAGCTATTGTGTTGTCTGTCATAACAGAAATGGAACTGCCTGAAGCTGAATTATGACTGTATACCTATATGGTGTTATTACAATAATAAGCAATGTGTTGAGATTGTATAGTACATTTGGTGCTGCAAAGAAATCTAGTCATAATACTGTAAGCACTACGTGCTGAATCTACATTAAGCTACTAAAGATAGAAGAAACAAAATAGATAACATACACTGATCTAACATCTTTCATGTTATAATGAGAACGTAATAAGATGCTTTATTTATAAAACAGATCTGTATTAACAGGGAAATCAAAAGGAGAATTTGACCTATTCTTGGTTAGTTTATTACCTAACCAAGTACTTGCTTAGGCTGAACCCTTCATGCCAAAAATGTGCTGCGAAGTAGTCTTTTTACAGTGATCCAGACACAATAAAAGACCATTAAAATTAAGAAACTTTTTGGATGGTCTAATAACTTTTCCAACACGTCAACATTAATTTTCCTGAAATTTCACGACATTATTGTTTGTTTCTCTTTCCTACAGTCATATAAGAAAGAAGTTTGGCTAAATTTTAACAATTTACTGAGACGTAAGTTTGCGATCAAGTTTTTAAATATCTCTATGATTTTTGTAGTCTTCGATCTTTGCATTTCCTTACATTCATACAAGCCTTGGATTTCAAATGTACAGTTTTTAAGAGTTTAGGTTTCTAGATAAGCTGATCAGTTTTAGGGTCATATCAGCACATTATAAAGGTTATTTTGCTTAAAACAAGAAAAAGTTTTAAGGAGCATCCTAAAATCCATGCATTCATAACAGAGAGTATGAAATAATTACTCTGCTCATATATTCTGTAATGTTTATCAGGAGAGATGAACTATACAATCAGCTTTATACTGGTTTTGTCCAAAAATGTTATAATTGTATGTTTAAATGAAAATGTAAAAAAAAGAAGAGAGATTTCAACTGCACATTTTAGCTTATTGAACACTAATACAAACTAATATAGCAAACTTATCAATAATACCTTTTAAATATCTGGATACTGTGCTCAAATGCTTAAAAGGAAAGACCATGTGGTTTTTCAAGTATTTAATAAACCTTTCAAACTAACCACAACTTTCTACTTGTTACAATACAATTTAAAATTGTTATCGTTCAAAGTTTTAAAGTATTTTTCTCCAAAAATAAACACAATGCTATTTCCTAACATATTTATCTTTTAAGGTAGACAGTTCAGAAATTTGACTAGTAATTATTAGCTACTATTATTGATTTATTGCTTACGTAACATAAATTTATAGTAGATGAACTTACCTTATGGAAAGGAACTTTAGCACCATCAGCAGTCCCTTCTATTTCTCTTACATATTGAGGAAAATTTTTTCGTACGCTGTTTAGTGTTTCTTGATACACCTTCTTTCCTGCGTCTGTCTCATATAACGGCAGGTAAACCTTATTTAAAGGTTCTGAAGTTGCCAAGAAGCTGTGAATCAAGCCACTGAAAGTGCGTCCCTGGAACAAAGATTACAATACTCCATTATTTAGAGTTCATGATTTCCACTTAGACAGTGTTTTATATTTTACAAATAACGCAAATTTAATATTTTAAAACTGGTTCATAAAATATATTAGTGCACACATACAATCATGAAGCAACCAAATATAAATCAGTCAAGGGACATTAAGTCAACAAACAAAATAAGAATTAAATACAAGGTAACATGCACACGATATTAACTTTTAATTTTTGTAATAATTGCAGATAAATATTAGTTGGGTGACCATAATCTCAACAGCTAAAAGTGGGACACCTACCAAAAGTAAAGTTGCTGGGAAAACTTACTTTTTTTAACAAAATTCAAAGTAAAACAGTACTGCATAATGAAAATGTGAAACAAAAATATTTATATTGTAGCAGGAAACATAAGTAAGTTATAAAATGAACATTTATAATAAAAACTTCATTATGGCGTTTTGTAAACTCTGTGCCAAAATACCGTCGTTAGCTCATAAATTCTTGAAAGTTATTTACTTATGCTTGAGTACTCCAATCATTTTGCTTGAAGTCCCTATTGCAGTCAACAAGTCAGGTTTACTAAGTAGGCTTAAATACCGCTAACCATGAAAGTCACTACAGCTATATTTCCTAAAATGAAACTAGTGAACAAAATGTCTTAATGCTCTTAGTAGTGAACCTTTTCCTCTCGTCTGTTCACTGTGAGGATATAAAACTTAAAACTCTCTATATTGGCATTAGTACCGTGCTATATGAGGGGATACTCTACATTGTTCATCAATTGAACAAGAATTTTTTAAAAACAACACTATTTTTCATTTGCCAGTAGTTCATCCCAATTTTGTTTCAATTTCAATCTTATTTAGCACGTACGACTTAATATGAACTATTACATTAAATAATGAACTGTCTTCTATATCAATACCATTATCTTTTACTCGTTTAACAGTGTTTTAACTGATCAACTTGGTGGTTCTCTTAATTGCATCCAGGAAAACATTAAAAAATTAGATAGCCTATCAGACCAAGAAATAAAATGCTAAACTGCAGCATCATAAAAAGCTGACATAGCTATCTGGAACCTCTTTACTGATTGGGTGTCACTACTACTAAACAGCTGTTTAGTATTGAAATAATTAAATTCCCCGTTTTTATTTTATTAAGGCTTTTCAAAACTTTCTGTAAAACAGACAACACTTCACAGATAGAATTTTCCTCTTTTTCTGTACAAACAATGGGTATATGTTGTTTGCTTAGTAGCATTCACCTATAGGATCTTCAAAGAACATTTTAAGGACAGAAGGGTACTTTGTTTGGGACAAGAAATATTTTTAAAGGCTCATAAATTTTCAGAACACTTTCAATAGCAGGTAATAATGACAACCATCTTGTTTTTTAAAAAGAGAGTAAGTTTCTATATGTTACTCCCACAAAATCGCAAAGTAAATTCTTTTGTGTTCTCAAAACGGGACAATCCCAGTAAATCAGGACGTATGGTCACTCTAAATACGAGGGATGGGGCAACTATTTTTTCTTTCGAAAATGTGGGACTCTTTTAAAATTTCAAAACCAACAAATGAATGAGCAGGGTATGAAGATGCCACGCTCTCCCTTGACACACATAACCTCATGGTACCATCATCTTACTTTGAGGAAAAAAATAATTACCATGACTTATCACGGATTCATGTGGAATTTGTTGTTTACAAAATGGGACCAGGAAGATTTTCTCAGGGTGCTCCTGTTTTCCCCGCCATATATATATATATATATATATATATATATATATATATATATATATATATATATATATACATATCATACCCCCATTGTTCCATTCATGATAATACAGTATATGACCATGTGGTTGCAATAAAGGACTTTTTGTCTAAGTTCTGCAGTTTTCTGTTGTAACTTCCTTTAATTAAGCTACGTCACAGGGTACCTTAAAATATTATTCTTATATCAACCTCTTTCTGAGTTAGAGATGTTTGCATGCTTTCCATTATATCCAAGACACAAGCCAGTAAAAGCGCAAACTTAAGTTATATTAGAAACTGTAGCATACTTTCTTTTGGAAAGGATGCAGAGCTACTGAACTTGCATCTTAAATTAAGCACTGTAAAGAATTGCAAGTCCTGAAAAAACGGAACCTTGAACAAAACTATAATAATATTTTTTCCCAAGAAGTTCAGTTAAAATTATCTTTGGTAGCAATAGGCTATAATTATGCTTGCTAAAGAAGAGTCATTTGATGCCTACAAAAAATGGTGTCAAGCTATAAGTTCTTGCACCTCACAACAGTAACACTTCTTGCTCTAATTTATGCTATATATACTTCCTTCCTCTAAAGTGTTAATTTAGGGAACTGTTACATGAGTGTCCTAACTTTAAAATAACTAGCTTTTTGTTTTACTTAGAAGTTATTGTGTAATTTCTGAGTATATCCTTGCACTTCATGAAGTCAAATTCAAGGTCATGAAACAGCGCTCCTGAACATAAAGGTCAAGGAACAGATATAATTACATTTCTCTACAGTAAAAAACCGGAGATCACACATTGTGTAGGCAAGTAGGCAAGTGGCCAAAGATCTTTAATATTGCTTTTAGTTCAGCAAAGCGATGGGTCTCGAGACAAACAGAGGGGTGTGGTTCCACAAGTGGCTTTTTTCCTCATACATTATTTTTAAGAGGAATTCCTTTTAATTTTTATAGCATACCCATATCTGCAGTACTCTCAGTGGGCAAGCAGTCATCATGCTTGTCATTATACCAAAGGTTTGTGGATTCAAGCCCAGCTGAAGGCAGAGGTTCCTTGCACATCAAAGTCTATTTCATTCTATTCTTTCAAGGAAAGGTAAAGCTGTTGGTATCAAAATTATGAGACCACTTCATGCTTTCCATTTCTAGGGTATTCCATGGTGATGTGCACCAGTGGCGGACGCCGGGGGGGGGGGGGGATTGATGGGATATATTCCCCCCCCCCCGAAATTTGAAAAAGGGCTATATATGCAAAGTAAGTGGCCAGTTTTATAAACTAATTATATATGTAAGTTAATTTTTTTTTAGTATTCTTTCTAACCAATTCAAATCCCCCCCCCCCGAAAAAAAATTCTGCGTCCACCACTGATGTGCTCATTACTAAGGAGGGAATTATTCTGGTTAAACAGCCATGCAGAAAAAGGTGTTAGCCCCTACAACTCGCACTCTCTCCTCAAGTCACATTTCAAACACAAATAAAAACATCATGGTACATAGACACATAAGTTAGAATTGATACAATTTACCCATCCCAATAGTTCATCATGTCATTATCAAGTGGTGGTATTAAATAAGTTTAATTAAAAATCACAAGACTAAATATAGGATAGAAAAATCTTTACAGAAAATAAATTTAGCTCAATATTACCATAGTCTCACTATTATTATTCTTCGTATTATTATTATTATTATTATTATTATTATTATTATCATCATATTGGCATTATTTTATTGTTAGTTATTATTATTATTGTTGTTATTAGTTATTTTTATTATTATTATTGTTATTGTTTTTATCATTTTCATTATATTATTATTACAGTAATTATTGAATTCTTATATGTAGAATCTAACTAAGATTGTGCTTAGACATAGAATAATTTATACGATTGCAAATAGAAATTCAACATTAAATATTCTTTTATAAATTATAATGGAAGACGATAATATGGAAACAATCTTAAAAAAATGCTGACTAATTATTGCTGTTTGTATTCCCATGTGACTAATTTCTAAAAATGCTAACTGATATCACATTTGAAGATTAACTTAATATTACGTGCCAGAATGGTACTTTATAAGATTCTGAGGGGGACAGGAAAATGTCTGTCTGTTGTCCGTCCATGTGTCTGTACTCGCGATAACACAAATACGTTTTACCAGATTTTTCATGAAACTTGGTATATACATTTATAACATCCATGGGAAGTAGCCTATTGATGTTGAACCAAATCGGTTGATTGGTTCCAGAGTAAAGCACAATTTAGTGCCTATTTTATGGTAATATATTAGAAAGAATTTATAAAATGCAACATGCAACATGAATACAAAAAAAAGCTTTGACAAATAACACTATTCCTTGACATATGCTTATCAAACTAGACCATTAAACTAAGCAAGGTGGTAATGTCTTGGACTAGCATTCTGGAGGTCCCTGGTTCAAATCCCATAGCCAGCCAAATTGATTTTTTTTTTTTATTTGTTTATTTTTATGTTAGTGTGCAATTGTCAAGATGTCACAATTCTGTATAGTTCTGCTGATGCTGGACGATGTTAATCTGATTTTTTTTTTAAAATTAGACCTTTGTTCTTCTGTAAGTTCTGCTTAATGAATCAATCGGGAGCTTAACTCGGAAATCAATTTTTAAAAAACTTAATTATCTGCATATTATAATTAATTATAACTGATTAAACAAAAGCATTCTGGCACTTTGTTACATACATCAGTTTATAAGATTTTATTGTTATTGTTATTTGTTTCAATTCTGAGTACCCGAAACCTAGTAGTCAATGTCAATGACTAAAATAAATTACCTTGCATATCTTCCTAGTGTTTGCTCTAGGGGACACGATAATTAATCAGCTAGACTGCAAGAGGTAATTAATTACAGCCACGTGCCAGGGAATGCCATTCATGGTCTGTTATTATAAATATTCTTCCACATGAAAGGTTATACATATCTTTATACGAGAGAACATTTTTGACATAGACTGAAGAAACTTTGTGATAAGTGCACATTTTGTGTGGTTTTATTCAAATAAGTTGCGTTCAAAACTACAACCAATTGAGTTCAAGGAAAAACTTCTATCAATAATTTTAGGGTGACCAGACGAACTGCTTTTTGCAGGATACTCCTTTTATTTTAACAAATTATCCTGCAGCTCGCGAATAGGCTTGGAAATCTCATAAATATTCTGCTTTTTAAAAAAAATATCCTATAAAATGGAATTTTATGTGAAACATAGCATATTACCATTTCTATAAAGATAAATACATAATAGCTTATGATTGAAAAATATTTAAACTAACATCCATAATGGGGTACACCGTAGCATAGTGGTTGAGGCGCTGCGCTACAAACCAGAAGGTCGCGGGTTTGATCCACAATGAGGTTGGAGTTTTTCAACTGGCCTAATTCTTCTAGTGGCACTATGGCCCTGGGGTCAACTCAACCTCTAACAGAAATGAGTACCAGGAGCAGGGGGTAAGGTGGCCAGTGCGTAAGGCTGATAACCTTACCACCTTCATGTGCTGAATGTGTAAAATGTGGGAGCTTCAACCTTCTGGAACCCTCTGGGCCTCCCTGGCCTGTATAGGGAACGTCCATAATGGCAACTATTTAAGTATTTCTCATTAACTTAAGAGATCAATATAATCATAAAACATCATAAGAATTAATAGTAATGTGCTTTTATAAGCAATATATTTTTAATTAAATGCAGATTATTTCATTTGCTAGTTGCATTCAATAACGAGAGTACATTAGCATTTAAGTAGTTGCTATAAAACTCACTTTATTACCTATTACATTAACAAGATGGAAAAAATGGCGGTCTAGTGTTATAGCCAGTGGGTCCTGGTTTTTGTGTCTGAAATTCTGGTCACATTAAATAATCCATTAAGGAAATATTCTCTTCAGTGTATTATATCACTCCAAATTTAAACTTGCCAGATCTATGATTGTTTCTTCCCTAATGCCAACAGATATGATCAATTAGACCTTTTCTCTGTCTATTGTGGATAAAAGAAAGCCATTTCTCAGGTGGCAAGACCTTGACTACAAATTCCATTATTATAATATTATGAACTACATCTTAACAAAGCTCTGACCAATACTAATCGTCAAGAGGTGAAAGTAGTAGTCACCAATCCAAGTTCTGCTTCCAGCTAGCATTGATTAACCTGGCGAATAGCTTGGAAGTGGTCAGGGGCGGATCCACGGGGGGGATTATTCAAAATTTATTAGAACATAACCCAACTACTTAAATTAAAGCAACGACATTCATTATTTTGAAATACCTTTGTAAGAAAATGCTGAAATGTTCATTTTGTTTTCAATTGTGTACTGGGAATAATTAATTTTTATGAGTAAAAACTTCCCTCTCTACTTTGGTTCCCCCCCCCCCCCAAAATGTCTCGCTGGATCCGCCCCTGGAAGTGGTATGACCACTGGTCTATATAAGACCCATTACTGTCCATTAGTAACACCTTATTATAACAGTATCTCGCACCCAAAGACAATCTGTCTTTTTATTATCTGTTCTGTAAAACATAGCCAAGCTTTAAATTTTACTGTATTCCTCTTCTCCTACAAGCTAATATAATTATCTAATTAACCAACTATTTGAACTCTACAGTTCTACAGTTCAACAATATTTTACAGCTTTTTCCTGCCCCTACTTTGTTTTATCCAAGTTGCTTATATCAGCCTGATCTCCTTGAGACTCGCTTTAATAGTACTGTCTTTTGTTAATGACAATTTCCAATTCAAACTGCATGACCTACCAATCTTGATCTGGGTGAATTAATAACCAATGCAATATAGAGAGCAATATAGAAATTTGTGAATACACATGTAGATTTTGAGAGCGGTTAATGCTGAGATCGCTTCAAAAAAATTTGTCAAAATGAAATCATGTTATTTAAAATGGAACTCATATTTTGGAAATCTTGCGACTAAATTCCACCTGAATTATTAGCAGTTTTGTTTTTTAGCATAACCATGAACTTTGTGTTCTATGTAGGCCAGGGACGGGAAGGAAAGCACTGGAAGTGTGAAGTTACCCTCCCTCTCGTCCCTACTACTGTCTTTCAATCACAGATAGAGATAACTAAACCGGTTCTTCCTGGGACTAGTCGCATGGCAGATAGAAAGAATAAGGAAGGGGCGAATGAGGGGTAGATCATTTCGCACATCCAGTGCATTACTTCCCAAGCCTGGTGTAGGCCTCTTACCAGTAACTGTCAGATTAATTCTACTGGAAGAGGCAAAAGTTCTGTAATTATTTACTGTGTTTCCTACAACTGCCGGTAAGTTAATTTAAATTTAAAAGTTGATTAATAATTTCAATACAGTTAGTAACCTGGAATTTGTGATAGTCATTAATATCCTCAAGAAAACTTTATGTAATACATGTAAAAAAGGTAAAGTGATCCCTATACAGGCCATGGAGGCCCAGAGGGTTCCAGGAGGTTGAGGCTCCCAGATTTTTGGACATTCGGCACATGAAGGTGGTAAGGTTGTCAGCCTTACGCACCGGCCGCCTTTACCCCCAGGATTGCTCCTGGTACTCATTTCTGTTAGAGGCTGAGTCAACCCCAGGGCCATAGTGCCACCAGAAGGATTAGGCCAATTGAAAAATCTCAACGACCTCATCGGGAATCGAACCCGCGACCTTCCGGTTTGCAGCACAGCGCCTCAACCGCTACGCTACGGCGTACCCCAATATGTAATACATGTAGACCTCGGAATTTTAGGCAAGAAGTTTACAAAATAGGTTACAAAATGATGTAGGCACTATTCTTTAATTTTAGGCAAGAAAAAAAATTGTTTCTGGTATCTAAAATGTGCCACAAAACAATTGGTTATGCATTAGTTTTACAATTTTATTTGTAAGACCATAAGCGTCTCCCATTATTTGTTAATAATAATAATAATAATAATTTTAATAACTCACAAGAAGAAAAGGTCTCTGATTTTACATTTCTTAAAAACAGACTTAGGCTAATTTGTGGCCGACTGTTAAACCTTAAATAATCTGAGAACATCACTGAAAATTAATAAATTAAATACCAGCTTGCCTACCCTAACAAAAGAAAGTGTTAGTTCTTACCTGTTTGTTATATATATATCTCAAAAAATTATTATTTCCTGTTGCAGATAAGATCATTATAATCCACTAGTCAGGATCAAATTAAGTAAACTTTCACATTTAAAAAATTATTTTATTTAAAAAACTTAAAAATGACTTGTTTAGGCATATTTAAGCATAAAAAGAAAGAAAAAGCCATTGGCACCCAGTTTAGATCACTTTGGGCACTATAAAACTGCTCCCAATGAGTACAATTTTCCATAAATTGCAAACATCTGCAATTATTTTGCACATTTTCCTAAAGGAGCTAAATAGGCATTTGCCTAACATTTCAAGGTCTAGTCATAAGTAAAATATTGATGTAATTTTCCTAAAGGAACTAAATAGGCATTTGCCCAACATATTCAAGGTCTAGTCATAAGTAAAATATTAATGTAAATCAATGTCACTAGTAACATGAAACAGATTATATAATGAAAAGTAACTAGCTATTATAATATTATATAGGTAGCAGTACTATCATCTCCTTGGAAGATTCACATGGAGGGAACTAATTTACAAATAATTACACAAAACGAAAGAAATCAGAAAAAAAAAGTGACATAACACTTAGATTATAGCTTGCATGTTTCAATGACCTAGCACTCTTAACATGTCCTAGACTTAAAAGGAAGGACATTATTTCTGACATTAAAGTTTTTTCTGGGGGGAAAATAGGGAAGAAGCCTTTAGCTTCTTAACCATGACACTTGAAAAATTCTACTCTTGTGTGTATCCTTCAAGATGTTATGGAACACATTTACTATAGGACAAGAAACCATGAACAAATGACCATCATCAGCATATTACTGATAATTGCTTACAGCTTTTGTGGGATATTACACTGTGTAAGTAAAAAGCTATTTTGAAGAATTCATATCTTGCACAAGCTACTTTCCACAGGTACCATAAAGAGAGAAGCATGGTGTTCTATCCGGAAGTAAGATGAAATAATTTCACCAGAAATAAATTATTTTGAACTATCAGAAGCCCAAAAATACCATTTTCAGAAAAGTGTGTGTGATTACTCTGACCTTAAATAAAAAGTTGTACCAAAGCAAAATTTTATATTGAAACTAGGAATCTTCCTAGAAATCACTTCAAACTTCTGAAACTCATCATTCAATTCTTTTGGTGGAGACTCTAATGAATCTGTAGTAGAGACCAAAATATATATTTTTTATTATGTTAGTTAATAATTAATCATTTAAACTAACTTTGCAGTAGTTTGGTACTATCAGGTTTATCAGAAGATCAAGTTGCTTGTGACAGCAAAATGCTACAAAAGGCCACCATTAACTTTTCCCACATACCATAGTGAGAGGTCAAAACTGTCCATCTCTAGATTGTTGTGCAGTAACACACACGGTAACAATTATTGTTAAACAATCTAACTCAGTGTACATGAAAGTTTTTATATTATAGCTCCACAAAGATAATATGATAATAGACACAACTGTTTAATGCATCCGTATTACATAATTGTGTTAATGACGGTAAGTTTAAAAATTTGTTGTAACAGTCAACATCACTGTCTGATGTCTGTTCTAATAAAAATATTAGAGCATTACTGCAAACAATGGTTATTAGTTTTAATTATAAGTTTACGAACCAAGGTCGTTTAACAAACATGTTTATTTTGGACCTTTTCTTTTTCTTCTATAATCTTTTCTCTCTATGAACTTTTTCTCTTTATCTTATTATCTGATGAAGCCAAAAAATGATCTACTAATTTTTATGGTGAATAAAGGAATTGAATTTACCTAGAAGTTGTAGCTGAATTTCTGAACATTATGTATACTGGTACATGTTTATACTTAACTAAATCAATGGGAAGATCTGGAAAAGTAACGGCTACAAAAAGGGATTCAACAGGGTAAATAAAGAACTGTTTCTTTTGGAATGCTTAGCAGTTCTGTTCAGAAGTTAGATAATATATTTTACTGTTAAAATTACAACTGTCAACAATGTAATATGACCCTTGAAAAAAGGAGGATACATACCAAAATCATAAAGCATCCTCCATTTAAAAAATCATGCACTAGTGGGAACATGAATAAAAAAGACTCAAGTTAGTACAAACAGTAAAGAAAACAGATATTTAAAAAAAAAATTCTTTTTTGTATTTCAATAAATTTTACTGCTGGTAAATTTTATTTTCAAAGCTGCACCAGAAAGTAATAACTACTCAATTATCCATGATAATGAATATCACAGCAATGTGTTTTCACATTAAAAACTGAAATATGACAAAAGTCTGCAGCAACTAAACTTGGATCTGTTACTATCATTTCATAACATACATTATTTCTGTTGTCATTTTACACTTTTCAGAAGGAATACTAGGTCAGTACATATGAGTGAGGTATCAACTGAAGATTTTACTTTATTCCGGTTTGACTAATTTGCATAATGTTGAGTGTAGATAAATATTTTGGCTAAAATATTTAATTAAAATGCTTTATTTTAAAGTAAACAGAATGTCTCATTTCAATATCTCGATACAAAGTCCCATGGGCAATTCGTTCAGTATTTATAACGACAGTATTTATAACAACGAAACAAATGATAATGCTTGCATTTATGGCTAACTTTGAAGATGAAATTATTTTAAAAATACCTCAACTAGCAAATAAACCCAAAGAGTTTAATTAATTAATGTTAATTTTAGTTTTATATAAATTTTGAATGTGAAATGTGAAAAGTTGAATTACGAAATAGTTCAAGTGCAAAATATGTTTAAAAATTAAATAAAATTTAATTATTATTCTCTCTATGGTAAACTAGGCATTTATTGAATCCTCCTGTAAAACTACATTAAACTTTAATGTCAGTAGCCTATATTCAATTTTAAAAAGTCGTTACTGATTTATGTGCCAGTATTAATGTAATCGCTGACTGATTGATTATAGCTAAAAAGTGGTTTTGCTGTACTCCTGTACAGTGAAACATCATTAATTGTGAAATCATTAACACGTATCTTTTAAGCTTTCTTATGTGATTACTGATTGTGAACAAATGTATAAGAGTGTAGGTACTTAAGTACTCCGCTAAATTCCAGTTCTCCTACCTTTTTACAAAAAGAAAGAAGTGTAAAACTGTACTAGTTATAATTATTATAACTATTTTATAACTGATGTAAACTGAAGTCATACATTTTAACAATTATAGAGTTCCTTGCTGAAGTATTTCTTTATATAAAATATGAGGATCTTATATCCAAAAGTTAAGATTGTCATTTACGGAAACCAGCTAAGCCAATGAAATATTCCTCACTGATTTCAAACTTAAGAGTCCACTGATGATTTTACCTGATGATATGTATATTAATACAGAAATTTAAGGGGAATTTAAGGATTAACAAGGGGATTCTACAACTTTTTTAATTCAAAGAAAAAAATATATACACACATATTAAATTACTGTAAAATTGTACTTACAACATCAAATCCAACTTCATAGTGAGTTCCTCTTGTGTATAGGACTGGAATACTGTGGCGACGACCAATCTTCTCAACAGCAGGCATGCTGCAAATTTCAATTGTTGTTGTAATGCACAAGACAATGTTAAACAAGCAAATGACAGAATTTCCTCACCAAACAGCAAGTACTCTGACAAGGTTGACCTTGGTTATGAAACCAATACCTGGCACTTGAATGGCTTTATATTCACAGGTTATCCTATTATGTCTGACAGTAGCTAGTTACTGAATGTTGAAGGGATTCCTGCTATCTGTGTTGTAAACTCCCTCCTACCACTCCTTCCAACTCCCATCCTATTTGAAGGAACAAAAGTTTAGATCTTTAACATCTGCTTACTCTCATTTAGCAGTTAGGGGGAAAAAAAAAGTCTTTATTATTCTTAGTATACAATTACTCCACAGAGAAAAGAATGATTTATTACGTCATAATAAAGGAGATTAATAACTAAAACTAACACAGTTGGAAAAAAAAATGATGTGATCCAAAACCATCTATAACAGACTGTATATTCCATGAATTTTAATACAAGCTTAGTCACTGACTTTCAATTGGTTAACTAACCAATTGGTACCATGGCAATAGTGAATGAAATAACAAAATACAAAATGTGTGTGGAGTTGTAGACATTAACGCGTTTCCACCATTTAAGGGGTGTGTTGTTTTCTATCACTTCTGTACTTTAGGACAGATTGCATAATTCATCCTTTATATGCTTAACTTAATTTAACTTTATTTAAACTTTGTTGTTAGTATTATTACTGCTGCTTACTGTCGATCAGATTGGATTGTTTAACATATCAGTCATTAACAGTGGTGGCTCGTAGCTAAAATTAGTGGGGGTGCTGCTCCAGAAAAAATTTTAGCCCTTGTTTTAAAACTATGTAAAAGGAAACATACATATATATAAAAGTGAAAATTTATTCAGAAACTTCATAAAACCCTAAAAGAACAAAAACAATTTTTTTTACTTATTTTAATCTAAATTGTTACAGTTCAAGCTTCATCTATTAATTTAAAAATTAAATCCATTCTTCTTGTTTTAATTTCCGTGAAAAGATCAATCATTTTCTCCTCGATCTGCCATGATTCAAGTTTTCTGTTCAATAAGAGAACCGAAAAAATGAATCAAATAGAACAGCTGGAAACAAGATAATAATCTAATTCTACACTTTATCACATTCAAGAATATGGTACATGGTTTTCAAGCACAACACACGCGGAGCAATAAAAATAAAATAAAAACACACACCTTCCACCAATACGCCAGGGTCAGCACTGTGGAAGTGACAGAGATCTCTCTCCCTCCCAGCCGGAACGCCGGCCATGGCATGCACTCTCATATGCCCACATGCACACAACAGTCAAACACCACACCACGGGAACTGTGAAACGCACAGTTCCATACAAAGATTTACTTTTATCTTTTTAATAAACTGGGGGGATGGCTACTGTCATTAAGCTTACGGATTATATATTGTAAGTATAAAGAAAGAATTAAAGAAAAAAAGACTCATTATATTAAATGTTATCAATAATATCAAGTGTAAATAGGGGGTGCCGCAGTTCCACAGTGCCTTATACACGAGCAGCTACTGGTCATTAATTCTGTTACACTTATTTTGTACGTGAGCTGTGATAAAAATAGCAGATCTATCTTTCACTGAGTGCACTTTCATCATTTTGAATAACAATAATCATTAATATTATGATGATGATTATTATTATTATTATCATCATAATCATTATCATTACTATCATATTATTATTACTATTATTATTGTTATTATTATTATTATTATTATTATTATTATTATTATTATTATTATTATTATTATTATTATTATTATTATTATTATTGGTTCAATTGCATTCGCCTTTCTTTGAAGATAAAATTTGTGGTACCCCAATAATATTTATATACATACTTGGAGAGAGCTTTTCTTCATAACTTGCTACCAGAACTTGTTTACTAGTTTTTGCAATATCAGCATCTGCTTTACTGCTGAGGGAGCATTCTCCTTTCTCCAAGACTTAAATCCTACACTAGGTCTGCAATGGGTCAGCACCAAATGAATGTAGTAATCATTTGCTGCTGACCCATTGTAGCAATGAAGTAGCCATTATTCATTCCCACAGAGAAGAAGCTACGAATTTAGATTTGGATGAAACAACATATGTGATCATCACTACAAATGAAATTCGTAGGCAGACATTTGCATCGCAAAAAGGTCACCCTTCTGTGGCACAACATGTTAAGATGGCGTTAATCCTCAAGAAAAGTGATAGTGTTGTTAATATTGCAATAATTATTGATTAAACAGATTATGAACAGTGTTTAGGTTTATAAATTAACAAAATTGTTTGTTGAAATGAAAAAAGGTCTTTCAACTTAAATTTTTATTAAACTTGTTTACTTTTCTGAGTGAGCATCCCTATAAATTTTAAAAGTCAGCATCGCTGTCTGGTAGTGTGTATTATGTTCATTCACATTATGTGATCATAATAAAATAGTGACCAGTGACATCAAAGCATGTTCGCCACTGCATTTGCATGCATGCAGCTTGCTTGAATATCTACTGTCATTCAGGTCAACTTCCCTATTTTCTCAGTTTCTCATCCCTGCATGCTCGCGCGCATGCGCACGCACATACTATATACTACCAGCTTCATTTAATGTTTTTTTTTTTTATTCTCATAGATTACAGAAAGAGCTGTTAAGAAATTAGCAAATACAAGTTACTCTGTATTTCATCCATTTTCACCTATTGTAAGGTATTGTTCAGCTGGGTTTGTTTCATATTTTTCATATTTATTTGTTAGACCTTTAGGCAGTACAAGCTGCATTCGGTCATGTAAGCTATTTACATTAATACTTATCAACAACAATCTAAGCTATGCTAATTCAATCTATAATTATTTACAATCTTATAAACATATAATTATATGAGTCAATTGTTATACTAAGTTATACTAATACTACAACCTAAGTGACACTAAATGAACAAAATATACTTACAGATTACACTAATTTCTTACCTTTTTACATCATGTAATTATTTGCACTTAAGTTGTTCTATTCAATTTGTATGTCTGATTCTAGGTATTCTTGAATATTATAAAAAGGATTTTTTTGAAGCCAGGAATATAGTTTTTCTGTAAATAAATTTGGGGACATTTCTTGAAGTTTGCTTGCTATGGTTAATTATTAATTAACTAGGGTTGTGTTCTGCTACTTTGAGGCCTTTAATAGTCAGTGGTATGCTGGAATAGTATCTTGCAAGGTTCCTTTTACATGCCTGTAAATTTGCAGTCAAACCAGTGACTTTACTGACTACTGCACCCAGGTCAACCTTCAGTTCAGTTATTCAACTTTTTGTTGAATGATATTAATAAAAACAAAGAAATTCTTAACCTGATTGAATGAAGATAAATATTTAAAGGAATTTCCTAATGTGAACATTCAATTAGGACATATTTTGCTGGGTTGTACATTATAAACAAGTCTATGCATCAATGGAGAGCCATGTATTTGTTTTTCATTTAATTTAAAAAACGGAAACTACTTGAAGGGCACACAGAAAAATGATCAACGTCCATTTTTCAAAGTATTGAGACAAATGTGCTTTGAAGTTTGAAATTTGTTCAAGCACTCGTGAGTTGTCTCATTGATAAGTCCTTTGCTTTGCAATTCTGTATTTTGTATTTTAGAATTTCTGTATTTATATTTGTATTGACGTGTCCATTATCTTATGTAAGACAGAAGGATGAAAATAAACTAAACTAAACTAAATACTCTTGTGGTATCTATTTAGAATATTAACGCTTAGCTTTTAGTAAGATTAATTTTTTATTCTCCATCCTCTAAAAACATTTCTCTGGCTTCGGTAGTAAGTAGCCCTGAATTGTCATATATTAATTTTTAATGTTCATGTTGTATGAATACATGACAGTTAGCGCTCATTATACAAAGGAGTGGTCTGTATGTATCGGTAATGGACGATCAGATGCACATGTACAGGGAATCCATTTTATGCGGAAACTTTTTAACAGCGTTGCCCCTGCTCACACTTTCCCCGCTGTTGCGCTTGCACCGGCCGGGACCGTGTTCGTTACTACCGGCAAATCAGGACTTTAGAAACAATACAAAAAAGAATAACTCAACCAATTTATTATCAAAATAGGCCTACATGTAGAGGTTTATTATTCACCATTTTGTAGGGATGGTACAGTCAGGATATTTACGAGAAAATTTCCGAACGCGCCTTCTATGGTTATTTCTCAATAAGTAACATTCCACCAAATAAATTCGCTGTTCAACCGTACACATTTTCGATTATTGTCTTCATGTAACACACAACAATAGACAAGCGTCTCACTACAAGACACCAAAGCAACTAACCACCTGTATGCTTTGTACAATGCTAGCGCGGCAATGCGGCAGTGATGCGAGGTTTCCTCATAAAATGGACTCACTGTATAATGAAGAGGCAGAATTGCTCTTTAAAGAACCTGCACTGATGGCATTTTCTGAAGGAATTGTGTGTGTGTGTGTTCCCCCCCCCACCCCCTGGAGGTATCAAGAATAGAATCTGGGCCTGAGGAGCCATAGCCAGCAGTGCTAATCACTAGACCACACAGGTTGGTCACTATTGATATCCATAAGTTTCTATATTGGTTTATTCTTGTAATTTTTTTTTTTTTCAATTTTGTGAAAACAGATGATAACATTAGAAATGAATCCAAATCTGTTGAGAAATATAAACAAACTTGTAACTGTTCATAAAGTGTTCATGTTAATTCATACTTTCAAATTGGTATCGCATACACATTATCAAACAGTCAGCTTAAAAATTTGGCTAATGTTAAACAGCATAGTATAATTATGACGACTGTAAAATCTCCCTCATTTTAATTTTCAAAAGTTGGCAACCGTGCTTATACCAAGAAGAAGAACTGACTGACATAACATCTACAAAATTTTCAATTTTGAGATACTGGTATATCCTTATGTTTTAGCACCAGCTGAATTCATTGGCATAGTCAAAATTTAGCAAAATTTAACATCTACTGATGTAAGAAGTGGATAAAGTGATGGAGTTTTCACAAAACTTAGCTACTGGTAACGGGTTTTTACAAAAGTGAACATCTACACATCACTCACTGAAACTTGATATTCTTTGTATGATATGGGGACCACCTATACTACAAATTACACCATTATCCAGGAAGTTCAGTTGGTACAACGTTTACTGTGTTGATGCAAATATATCACATATTATGTTATTTCTTCTCCTACATGAATTATAAAATCGTAAAGTTATCATGTATCATTTTCGTCAATATATACTAGTTTCACTAATCATAGCAATAATAATATTTTGTGTGACATTCTTTATTTAAATGTGCATACTAAGTGCCTAATTCTTAGAGACTGGCAAATATTTTATTTTAAATCTAAATCTCAGGTCATTTTGAGGAAGCTTCCATTCAAAATGACTGATGTCGATGTGCTGCAATATAACAAGGGATAGGTACATGTGAAAACAACATGCACAGGGTACCGTTTTGAAGATGTTCTTAAACCAAAATAAGTAATGCAAAGACCATTGATACAGCTGTGAAACTTCTATTCATAAATCTAGTTAGTGAAAAAAAGAGTGCTGACATAAAGAAGTTACTTTGATGTGTCTTCAGAAGAAGCTTTAAATAACATTTAATGAAGACGTGTGCTGGGATTGTCGAAGGAGTGGTGAAGATATCTGTGTATCTTGATGAAGAAGTTTCATATTAGTCGAAAATATTGTGTTTATCAGTGAAACGTCCTATTCTTGTTACTGGTATGACTTGATTATTGACACTATTGTTGGACAGAATTATTCAATAATACAACAGAACAAAGGCATATAAATGCCTGATATTTATTAATCTACTTCTTACTGCACAACGTGCTTTAAATGTCAAAGGTTTTTTCTTGAAAACCTTAGTTAAGTAGTTGAGAAAACGAAAAAAGCAAGTAGATGTTGACTTTTGTGAAATATTTTTATTTTCAGGGGTAATTTAGAGACAGTATTTAGTTATAAAAATTGTAAAATATCCACAATATGTCCTTTTCTCTAAACTTATATTAGCTGCGAAAATGTGTATAATTTGTTGAGTTAATTTAAAATTTGGCTATCATTACTGAAAAAAAAGACTTATTTGACAGCAGCAAAACTGGGCGTCATGATAATTAATACTGATATAATAACGAACAACACATATCAACTGTCCAACTAGATCATTTTTCTTAGAGAAGGCCTGCATCTTAGGGTATAATTTTTTACCACTAGTATTAATAGCATAGACAAACACATGCAGTCCCCTCTTAAGAAATCTCAGTGTAGACATTTCCTTAACTGTGGCAATCTAAAATTACTCTGACTGACTTGCTGGCACATTTCTTTTGTTTTTGCCTGCATTCCAAGAGTGGTACATTTGTTATACATTTCATGCAAAACTAGTTTAATGTCCTTCAGTTATATATGCTAAAAACTAAATTATTCACCAGAACAAGGAATGAAGTTTTGTGGTATACAATTAGAAGAAGTCCTACTGTGTTACATTTCCTTTCTGATAATGTAGAGATTAATTGCTGTAAATAATTGTTTGAGTAACAAGTCATGTTAAGGTCTTGCTGTAGGAAAACTACACACATTTATTTAATCTGTATTCTCATTTTAGAACCCTGGGGATGTGGGCTAATCTGTGAGAGACACTTTAATGTACTTATGTAGGATTTACATTCCTTTTTTGTCCCTGAAAATAGGAAGAATGTTTGATATCCTGATAAAATTACATAATGTCATTTATAATCCTTTCAGAGCTGAATTAACATATTGATATAAGAACATCTTAGAAAATCTGTCATTTAAATTTCATTTCCACAAGAACAGGAAAATACTCATACAGATACTGCGAGACTTGTTGCAGATATTACATGTCCACCTGTACTTGAAGCAGAATAACTAGGTTACTTCATCTACTGAAATATTGTAGAATGTAGAATTATGAATTTTTTGGAACATGTTAGAGCATGTTTGTATTCTGGACCTTGGGGTCAACCTCACTGGAAGAAAGGCTATTTATTACAAATAAATCTTACTACCATCTTTTAAATTAATTTTGAAAAAAAAAATTCCTTGATTTTCTCTTAATATACAATATGTTATTATAACACAATTTGTTTTTAACATTATTAAAAAAATTCCAAATCGAAAATTTGTTGGCCTGGGCAAATGCCCAGTCTGGCCGTTTATAAATAAGGGCCTGAGTAGAATGATAGTTTCTTAGAATTATTCAACCAAATAATATCTCTGTTTAGAAGTTAATGCAGTGCTTCAGAAAACTGAATAAATTTTTTCATAGATATTCAACACCTTAGGTGTGTCAAACAATACACACTGTAACGGAACATGCAGATTACTTTGATAATTTTTATAGCCTTCTTGGTAATGAACCTTGAGTTTGGTATTCTTTTTCATAGTCTCCACCTTCTAAGACAAAAGAACTGGACCCCCCCCCCCCATTAACCTCTATGGTCTTTGACCTCCAAAAAGCAGCTCCTTTGAAACCCCCTTCCACCTTAAAAGCATGCAAACAGTTTAAAGATACTGTTACAGGATATAAATACATCAGGAATCAGATCATTCACTTGAGAAACTGAAAGTACAATTTTAAAGAAGGATCTATATTGTAAGTAGGTCATACTTCAAGGTTTGCATTTTAGTATTTCATACTACAGAGTGATAATATTTGTCAACTTACATATTTTTTTTGTATCTATATACAGATAAGTAATATCTTTAAAATGGCAGTTAATAATGACTAAATAAATATTAGTACACAACATTTGTTAAATGTTTGTACAGTAGGGTCCCACAAACTCGGCACTCGATAACCCAGCAGTTCGGATTACTTGGCAAACATCATGGAAAAAATAAACAAGTTTTTGGTAAGAAATGAAGTAAACCATTTTGTTGTAATTTATTGGCACACGTAATTTTATTTCAAAGAATAGTAACTACGGTATATGCGTACTAACACATTTTATGAAGATTTTTAATGGTGTTTGTTATATTTGAGGTCAATAAACCCATTTTATATTTTTGCAATAACAGTTTAAATTTTTAAGCTGTTATTCCCAATAACACAGTACTTTAGACAATCGATGCCCTTTCGGTCCATATTAGGCAGAGTTTGCAGAACTCTCTACTGTACTAAGATATTTTGAGTTAAAATATAGTAATATTTTATTAGTAAAATCAATAAAAACAATAATTTAAATATTAGGAATTTAAAAAATTTGATATTTGATATTAAAAAATATATAATGTTCTTAATAAAATATAGCACAATATAAAAAAAGAATTTGGCACTATGGTCCTGGGGTCGACTCAGCCTCTAACAGAAATGAGTATCAAGAGCAATCCTAGGGGTAAAGCAGGGAGTGCATAAAGTTGATAATCTTATCACCTTCACATGCAGAATTTCTAAAAATCTTGAAGCCGCAACTTCCTGGAACCCTATGAGCCTCCACGGCCTAGACAGCAATCATGGATACACACTAGCTAAAGAAATAAACCATGGCATATTCTATTCATAGCATAACTTGTAACATACGAACTAAGTTTTTCATTAAACATTGAAGTTTCAGAATTACATTTTATAATATTAAAATATGATTCGGCCTACTATTAAAACAACTGAGGAAGATAATGAAATTCTGTATTTACGATATAAGAAAATATACTGTATTCGAAGGAAGACATGAATTATCATCCCAATAAACAGGAGAGGATGTTATATGATAAACTTCTGGGAATATGAATAGATTTTTGGTGCCATTGAAGGAAAAGTCTCTCTTCACTTGTTCTGAGTTGTGTTTTAGCCCTTTCACCGCTACTGATGTATATATGCATCACCGCAAAAAATGCATAAAACTGAGACATAAGCTCAATGCATCAATATTTCATCTTAAAATATGAAGGTAATTATTCAAGTATTAAAACTGTCATTTATTGGAAATCAGTTATTAGAATAAAATTTCCCAAGTTGATATCAAACACCACCTGATGAATGATTGTATTAAATTATAAATGCAGCCCTGAAAGGGTTAATCTCTTAAATAAAAATTAGTACTGTGTGATATAATCCCTACCAATACGTTTTATAACTCTTATTGAGTACGTTTGAAATGTCTGCAAGATATTATTTGTTTCTTATAATAGTTAAGAATGTGGTCTTAGAATCAGAGCATAAAAGATATAAGATAAAAGCACTTTTAGATGTACAAATAGATACGATACCAGTAATGTTATCTCAGAAGTTATTCACCCATAACACATACACATGAGTTATAGCATTCTAATGAAAGGCAAGGTCAAGAATCTGGAATCAAAGGTGTTTCAAATAATATGAGCATGAAATAAGTAATGAAAAAATACAGCAAAATAAAATTCAGGAGGAGCCTGAGAGAAACTAAGGAATATTCAATATTGTGCCCTAACAGTAGACTAGGGGAAAAGCATATACACCATACATATCTACACCAGAATTGCAAATGAGCAATTTTTCTTTCCCAGCACATTGCAGTAGTATTGCTGCTCCAAGGACAAAATAAATGTTTTAAATATTCCTCCCAACTAAAGGTGACTTTCCTGGGCCTAACCATCATATTTGAATACTGAAAAAACACATGTAAAAATTTCATACCTGAATTAAGTCATCTTTTGCGGATATGATGCTAGGTGGTACCATTTCACTTGAAAAAATTTCTTTGCAATTTTCAAGTTCAAAACAGCCTGTAACAATTTTCTTTAATATTTATGTAGGCAATAAGTAATAATGACCTGTTCTGTCATATTTAGGCTACATGCACTATTCCCTGAAACTTTTTTTTTATTAATTTATTTTTTATTTTTGTTATTTTTATAAAGAAACTGTCTGAATGCATAGTCCTGTCCAATATGGTTGTCTACCATGTACTGGAATGTGAAGCAAGAAAAATGCAATAACTATCTTAGGGGAGAAAGACATGTGAGTGTCTTGTATCAGCTTTGTTTTATAAGAAATCACAAACAATGAATCTATTAATTCAGTACGTTATAAACAGTTATAGACTTTCTATAGGAACTATAACTAAAACTAAAAACGATGACACTTAGTTCAGATGAAAATGATACTTAGTCAATAGTTTCACTGTTGGTCGACCATGTAGCAGAATTTAGTTTATATACAATAGTATTAGCTGGTTATCCATCCTTCGAAGGGGTAAAAAAGTGCACAACATGCTGTGGCTTTTATAGACTTTATAGAAAGTTTATTACTTCTCAATTGCATTTTGTTTAGCTAGTAGAAGAACAACGAAATTTCGATTTGACAATGATGGCCATAGTAATGCTAAATGTTAGGAAGGAACACAATCCTGTTTGCTGGCAGTCATTGAAACGGCTCTCTCTCTCCATAACCATAAGACATATCAAAAAGTACCAAGA
Organism: Ectobius pallidus; assembly: GCA_964059195.1. NCBI lineage: Eukaryota > Metazoa > Arthropoda > Insecta > Blattodea > Ectobiidae > Ectobius > Ectobius pallidus. The sequence continues at coordinate 103,781,575 of CAXKWD010000002.1, read as the reverse complement.
GATATTTTTTGTAAAAGTTTTAATTTGAGATACTGTAAGAGGTCTCAAAATGTATTCAATCTGCCCAAGTCATAAACAAACCCCTAACCCCCCTCTCCCCCGGCTGTCCCTGTTGTGGATCTACTTCTGACTGGTGAACTACTGAATTATTATTCTATTTAATTCTTATATGAAATAACTTACTTTTAAATAACTAAAACCTTCTCTATTAACAACTAATTTCACTGCCAAAGTATATGTGTAGGCCAAAAGATCATCTTTATAGTAATTTATTCTTCTACGAAAAGGCAGCATTTATAGTCTTTTTACCTTTTAAATTGATTTCTTCTCTTCTTTCTTCCTAATTGCTCATTAATAGTTCCCTTGTTTGTTTCCTCAGACTACTCTAAAACATTTCAAAGGCTTAAAAATAGATTCCTCTTTGCAACCCTAAAATTCAGTGTATATCTATTCACTAACATGCTGTAAGTCATAGCACTACTAACCTACTAAGATAAGATTTGTTTTATCAGCAGCTACGGATAACATAATTAGGACAAGATACGTCATATTGTATAGAATAATAAATTACTCTTTGTTCTACTCTCTATCCTATATTATATAATGAAATTTCTAAAGGGAGATATCCTGTTAATGTCTACCTTGAATCTTCCACTTGTAATTTGAAATGGAGAGCTATGCAAGAAGATTCTGATCCAGTAATATATTATGAAATTATTTGATCAAATGAATTTCATATCAGGAAAGTCAATAAACTCAGTATTTAATGCATATACCCAAAATATGAATCAATTTTTGAGTTTACTTTCAATATCATATTACCAATTTTAAAACAATTATCATATAGGTTATCATTTAAGCATAATGCAAAGGGATTGTGCCCTACATGAAAATTTAGAGCACAAGGTGTCCAGAAGATCACAGTTTATATTGTCTATGTTCCATATGGGCTTTGGGAACTATTCCAAATTTTTTTTCTTCTTCTTTCTTTCAGTAAGCACCATAGTACTGTAATACTGTTCAATGATTAGGGCTACAGAGTCAGCGGTGTAATATTATCTTACTCATGAACCCCTGTTGAAATTCATGTATCACTTATTATCAGAGGCACCTTGTTTTGAAAGAAAATTTTTGCTTCAATTTATAGTTTTTAAAAAATTTCTTTATATATTTTTTGCTTTTTGAAATTTATTTTTATCAACAATTATCCTCTTTATGTAAGGATATTTAGGGAATAAATGCTTCAGCAAATACTATTTTTAATGTTAATTTTATGACATATATTCTAAAAACTAGTTCTTTTTTCAATTTTTTTAAATTTTATTTATTTATTTATTTATTTATTTTTTAACTGGAGAATCCCAAAGATTGAATGGAAATTTATACTAAAACAATAGGGGAATTGGTAAATAGTGCAGCAATGAGTTGGGCTGCCCCAGACTGCTGTAGAAGCGAGGAGCATAAGATAATGTGCATTACTCTCAGATAGCAAGGGATATCCAAATTCTACTGACTAGGTACTTTACCTGGAGATATTGCAGCCTCAAATTACAAAAGCGGCTAGTTTTTTGGTATATGAGCTTTCTATAGGATACAGGTTCTGTCAGCAAAATTTGAAGGTAAGGTTTGATACATTTGAGTTCATTAATAGATCCCTTGTTAGTTTTATTTTCAAAATGCAAATCAACTCTTCTTTTTCAGTATTATCTAATCAGCATATCTGATCTGACAAGAAATCATTTGAAACAACAACTATTGATTTTTATTGCCACAATTCGCCTTTGATTAACGAACTGCAGTTACTCCCGTTTACGGCTGCCACCTTCACATTACTTCTAATGTAATTTACATGAATTCATCAATTATTTGGTGATTTTTCTGAAAGATGAAAAGTTTCTACATTTTAAGTTGGATTTGTGATTTTTTGTTGAAAGTGTTGCATTTTGCACTTTGTGAAAAACAGGTGCCACTACTTATCATTCTGATAAAATATCAAATTCACTGAATAGCAAATCATTAGAGAAGCATGATCACATAAATGGATTATAAAACTAATCCATAAAATCAATTAGTTATCAGGTAGTTATCAAGTCTAACTTTTTTCACTCCACTGGTTACCTGATTTTGGAATGTAGAAAAAAAAAACTGGTTTTTTCAATGCCAGATCTAACAAGTCCTGGATCCTATGCAAGACATCGTATTTCCTACCTTGTCAAGCAAGCACATTAGTCCAATAAAACCAGTTTCAGAACAGTTTCCTGTAAATAAAAGGACGGTAATTACTACCTACCTCAATATAATGAGAGGTGTTTCAGTATAATTATATGGCAATGACTGAACAAATTTCCTCTTGATCACTTTATTTTATATCAATAAGTTAGGTACTTGCAGAAGGATTTGATGAGTTTGAGGATCATGTTCTTTACTTTTGGCGGGTGGGGGTGTAAGAAATATAATTATAAGCGGGGAAATTATTCTTGTAAACCTTTTCAACAATTTAGCAAGTATTACTTCAACGATCTTTTAAAGATTACTACTAATCTTTCTAGAATCTTTATCTTTTAAAGAATGATCCCATCAGTCACTATATACACATGTGATTTTAATTTGTCAAATCCATAAGTTGGCCTGGAGGAAGCAGTCTGTAAGGACTTACTTTTTGCTCCCAGGCTCATGGGTTTGATCCCTGTGCAAGTCAATGGTCTTGATCTGTGCATAAATATGACAGTGTGCAGGTGTGCAAAACAACTAGGCGAGAAAATTCTATCATACCACTGATGGTTATAACTAAAGCTGGGATTTCTACATAATTCTACATTGCCTTTAGACTCTAGGGAAACCATTACTTCCACGGTACACCATACTATTATTTTACAGAAGTTTTATTTTACATATTTTTGCATATTTATAGGCATTTTAACTGCCTTTTGTCACTTGCCACAATAGGTGGATTAAGACGACTGATTGCTCTTCAAACCTATACTCTTCACTGCATGTAATAAGGGTCATTAAAAGATGGACGATGAAATGGGCTGGACATGTAGCGCACATGGGGGAGGAAAGACATATCTCAAAAATACTGAATGGGAGACTCGAAAGGAAAAGACCACTTGGAGGACAATATTAGAATAGATTTAAGGGAAGTAGGATATGCAAGGGATGGTTGGAAAGAGTTAGCACAGAATAGGGTTGAATGGCAGGCTCATGTAAGCACAGGAATGAACCTCCGGGTTCCATAAAATAGACAATATTTCTTTAGCTTGCTTAGGAATTGTCTAATGCCTTTGAGTAAGTAAGTAAGATAGCTCTTTAAGAGAATGACCACAAAAGGGTAAGGAAACTTCTTTAAATGGGTATTAACAATGATTCCAAATAACTTTAGCCTAAGTCTTATGAAAACATGAAAATCTTCTCTCATACAAATGTATAAAATATATGTGAGGATTCTTTAATGAGCACAGATTTCTATAGATAAGTCCTGTACAAGAAAGATACAAGGAAGACAAACATGAAGACTATAAAACAGTATATCAAAAGGGGTATTCTCCAAGAACTTGAGGGAAATACAATGATTATTATTGTTTTGTGTGTGTGTATATGTGTGTGTGTGTGTGTGCGCGCGCTATGCACACATGTGAGAGACAATGCTAGTGAGAGTGGGAGTAAGAGCAAGAGTGAGAGGGAGGGAGAGGGGAGGGTAGGAGAGGAAGTGTGTGTGGAGGCTTACAGCTTACATTGCTTCCTGCAGGATTCTACTGAGATCATTTTAACAAGATTCTATCCCCAAGCTCCTTCCGGCCCCAAGGCAAAATGACAGGGCTCCTATCAAAGGAGCCTAGAAGAAAAGAGAAGAGGCAGGCCTAGGATATGAAACATTTTTACAGTGATCTCCTATTAGGTTCTTTAACATGCCGTGAAAATGATAAAAATCTTATGGCTTTCTTCTCTTCTGATGGTAGGTGTGCCATAGGGTTTGACACCAGAAAATGCCATGCCCTCAGCTGGGTTTGAGTATAATTCCTTTCAAGAGAACAAGGTTTTGAACATAGAGAGCTACTAAGTTCTTCACCCTGACTTTACTCCTATCTGACAGGTCACTAAAAGCAAATAAAATAGAGGACAATACAGGACACCTTGCAATATATCGACGGACAATATTGTGAGCATCGTCTAACGGCCCAACTTGCTAATACTGAATACAGATGCATTATCTAGATACAAAGATGTCAAACAATTTCTATTAGAGGAGCCAAAATAGCCAACCTCACCATGTTATGTATAAAGGATGTGATTTGCCTATCTATCTATGGTCCAGAAAACCAATTCTGCTACATGAAAACCAATTAATTTCAAAAAATTAAACAAAGACGAAGCACTGAGAAAAAAAAAAAAAAAGACGATGATAAGTGAGAGAGTTGTTGTTAGCAATCACTAAGTTTAAGCTGAAATATTTATTGCGTTTTCATTAATATTACATGAACTATTTCACAAGTTCTGTGTTTTGTTTGCTTATTATTATTTTTATAATTATATTTGGTGCTCAGTGTTTGGAGAAAGAATAAAACCTTACAGTTTATATATGTTTTGAATATTTTAATTTGGTTCTGTGGCAATATTTCAGTTAATTTGTGTTCTTTTAGCATTTTGCATTGCCACTTTAGTTCATAATTTATTTAATGAGGAAGAATGAACGTAATACTATTGTCATATAGTATGAATACTCCATAATGTTTGTTAAACAATATTCTGTATGACATTATTGCGTCACAGTTGTATGTAATTAGTGATCTAGTCTTCTGTACCTCGCAGATTGTTGAGGCTAGACAGGTCTTTTGCTGCATTTAAGCCTGCTGCGAGACTAGTCCGGTTCGCTCTCCCGCCCGAGGCCCTGGGTGGTGGGGGCTGTGTAGCTTGTCTCGCTGTTCCGGTTACTCCAGTTCGGCGCAAGCGCTGTTAGGAAGCAGTCCCATAGCAGTTTGTTTACACTTTTGTAATACGATAGAATTTTATACTGCTCGTCTTTTGTTTTAATCTGCTTTTATCCATCATACTGATTGGATATGCATTACGGCAACATGAAAGGAGTAGGGGTAAGGCCTATATAAAGAGTGGAGCTGCTAATGCTCGTCCTCTCTGTTTTATGGAATCCGTTATGTGAGTCAGGTTAGCATGGGTTACACAAATGGCGGCTTGGCCGCTTATACACAATCTGTAAGGTAAGCGTTATCTTAGATTTTCTGGTCCATCAGACTTATTTCATTTATGTAAGAGTAGTGCAGTGCTTCGAAATGAATATATAATTTGGTGGGCTGGTTCGTTTTGGTTTCTGCGTGTGTTTTGAAATATTATGCTCTTTCAAAGTTAGTGTTGTCAAAGTTTGTTTTGTAACGTGGTGTGAGCGACACCAGAAGCTTGTGTGTTTATCTTGGTTTGCTGTGATCTTATAAGAACTTAATTTGGGAATGTAGCTCTTTTATTTTGTGCCAGCCCAACCGGCTTTCGTGGGGATTTTTCTTGATTTATTATTTTGTACCTTGTAAGATTTATTTTTTGCACCATGCTTTCGCACCTCTCATGCGGATGAAGTAAAAGGAGGGCCTATTCCGGGAGGAATAGTAAAATAGGGTAATGTATGAAATATTCGCTCTCCCTTTGTGTGGACATCGTCAGGCTGTCACGATGGGTGACGAATATATAAGATGGCTACCATTTTGGCGTGTTGTAATCAACGCATCTTTCCATCTCGTGGAGGTATCTCTCATCTGATTTTATCAAATACATCTTGATCTATTTTTAATTTGTAATGAAGATAACCATAGTCATTAATATGTGTGGTGACCGAAGTGCTAGTGTTGGCTTGTATATTTTATTTTGAGGTTGGGTCCTTTCTTATTATTTTGGAATCTAAGATTAAAGTAAATAGTTTTTGGACCTAGTGTTACTTAATTTTCTCTTGCCGGTCACCATCTGTTTTCATTTTATTTAACTTAAAGTGATGAGTCTTGCCAGCGACATGAAAAGATGTGTTTTCTAAATTATTTTGTAGCCATCTCATAAGCACAGCTGTGTGGCGAAAGGTAAGAACTTGTAAATGCTATAAAATATTTTAAGATTTTGACTAAGCATGTAATTGTTTGGCTGATAGATGTAAATTCATACTGAGTACATATTCAGCCTATTTTAAGATAATTGTGTCATGTGTGCATAAACTAATATTATTTAATGAATTTATTTAAAAGGGTCCTCAACATATTTATTATAAAATATTCATATTTATAGAACATTGTATTAATTTCCACAGGGCAGGAGCCTGTGCTTGTATGTTATTATTTAGGCCATCAGCCTAATTATGCTGTAAATATTTTCTATGTCCACTAAAAAATGATTTTAACCACTTAGTAATATTTTAACTTCCACATAATTAATTGTTATGAAAAGATCTCAATTAATTTGAATTGTTGGCCATCAGCCTATGAATTTATTTATTTAAAATAAACTGTCCTCAATAAGTTTCTTCTTAAACATGGTGTTTTCTCTTAAACACTCTTCGCGAAGGGTATTTAAATCCTTTTAGATCCCCTTCGTTACGAGATGTCCCTTTTCACTCTCCTTAAAAGCCAATCTTGATAAGCTGGGAGGTCCAAGAAGGTAGCACGCTGTCCACGGAAGAGAAGAAACAAGAACCAAGGTGAAGAAGAGGAGTTTCTGATTGGTTGGAGTGGGATGGGCGTTTCAAATGGTAAGCAGAGCTGTGGTTAAATTCCACAGTTGCTGTTTGCTGTCTTAGGTTTTAGTAAACAACAGTTTTCTTTAAAGTTTTTTTTTCCTGATTACCCTAAACTTGATTATTAAAGGAAAATTATAGCACACTATAACCGTAATTTTACAACATGAAGTGTTTATTTTATTATGTGATTTTTGTATAGTGCTTAAACTAATCTCTTGTGAATTCTGTGTTTCATGTAAAAATGGCTACCGAAATTGACCGTATTGTACCTAACCTGGACCACTTGTTGAAACCTGACATAAAATATGAGCTCGTAATCAGAGGGCTTCCTGCGGAAGATAAAGATCTAGTAACTGATCTTAAGAAAAGACTGACGGACAATCTAGACAAGGAAGTGGACATAAAAATATGGGGTGAGTCCAAAATACAAGAATTACTTTCTGTAGCTAAAGACCGTGTAGATAGTGTTAGCTCTAAAGTGGTGCAAAATAGAGTCATTTCAGAGAAAGATAAGAGTAGAGTTTTGCATGCCTGTCAGCGCGTTGCTGACCTGGAAAAACTAGTTGCAGGAACCGACTTCCTGTTAGAAGTGCAAGAACTCAAGGGTAAAGTCAGTGAATTGTTTAACGTAGTGAAATCAGCTGGTTTGGAGGTAAATGCTCCAGTGAGCGGGGAGCTTGTTCAAGAAGAGGTTTCACATAACGTAGAGGTTATGGACTCCTTTACTTTCCCAACTAGACATCCCAGATTAGACGCGAGTGTAGGTCATCAAACAGCCTTTTCAAATTTTGATAGCAGTGTCGGTAGGGAAAATGCCAGGTCATTTCCCTGCGCGCAGAGTTTGCCTCTAGTATTCTCAAATCTTCCCCATCCGCTTGCCTCTATGCTTGAGAATTGTACGCATTTTTCAGATGACAATGTGGACAAAGTGTTAGAATTTATTAACTTCATCTGTGAATTGCGAAGCCAAGCAACTGTGTTTCACTTGGATGAACACAGTTTGCTAGCCTACTTGTTTGCAAAGCTTACTGGCTCATTAAGAGATGTAGCGTTAGAGGCGGTTAATTGTGGATTAGGTCTTGAAGATTTCCATGTGAGGTTATTGGACACTTATGTTCCTGTGCGAGCCAGAGCTGCTTTAATAACAAAGCATTTCTATCGCACTCAGGGGCATAACGAGTCTCTAGCAGAATACTCGCGCAGTATTAAGAAGAGTGCTCAAGTGTTCCGCCTTACTATGCCTGAGAGCGAGATTGTAGACTCTATCATCGAAGGCATGTCACCTACTACTCGATCGAGTGTCGTGTTTGAGAGCAGACCGGCTTCATATAGGCAGTTAGAGGCCTTATGTGCCAAAGTGAATGCTATTAGCTTTTCTGACTCCTTAAGAGTTGACAATCAGGTCGGATTAAGTAGTAGTCAGTCTAGGCCTAGTGGTAATTTTAATAGTGCAAAGCATGTTGCAGCAGGCAACAATAGAAAGCCGATCAAATGCTATAATTGTGGCAAATTGGGACACATTGCGAGAGACTGCAGAAGTGGGAGTAGAGTCAATGGGCAAACGCGTGTAGTTCAGAATCGCTCTGTTGATTGAAATTGGTCACACCCTAGGGCCCGGGGTGATCGTAAGAATTCTTGTAGCGTGAAGAGTGAAAGAAAGATGACTGACGATGTGGTAACGACAAACGAAATTGACTTTAAAGACGTTGACGCGCCGGCTAGGGACCTGATCAGCTCTAGGATGGTGACTACGACCGTTGTTCACAAGACAGACTCGACGGACACTAGAAGCAAGACAGACCGTTTTTACCCCTCTAGGACTTTTATAAACAGTATTTTTCTTAAAAGACGCTCAAGAAACCAGATGTTAAGAAACCTAAATGTAAATAAAGTTTGTAGTGAAGCGATTCAAAGTAAACGTGAGCTTGTAAAGCAAGAAAGTTTGCCAGTGGAAAAGTTCGATCCGGATCGAAAAAGAAAGAAGCATAGTAGAAAGAGAAATAGGCCTAAGAAGAAGAAAATACCGAATTTGTCCCCCGATTTTGACAGTAATGATTGTGACATAAATAATTCTTTCCCACGCCATTTGTCTGCAGTTGTAGATTCTCATTTGCCAATGATAGAAGTAGAGTTGTACAAATATAGACTGTCCGCATTGGTGGATAGTGGTTCAGCGGTCTCTCTGCTCTCAACCGACGCTTATTGTAGGAGGTGTTGATAAACCAACGCAGTCCGAAATTGAATAGTAGTGAGGTTATGTTAAAGTCACGGGTTGTCAGGAATTTAGACGTGACAGTTTTACTCGAAGACACGGATACTCAAAAGACTATTAAGGCGCATGTTAGTCACTGTAAGAAAGCGTGGTAAACTGACTGCTTAGCTGACAGCTGACTGTTCCCCTTCTAAGACTTGAGTTCCAGCTTTAGATAGCAAGCAGAGTGGCCTTCTTCTTCTCCTGTCATCCGACACCATGTCTTGGCGAGTCGGTGGTGAATGCTGGGGAGTACGACAGAAGTAGCCTCGATGTCTGAAGTTCCGGGGAGTCCCTCCTTGCAGCTGACGGGATGGGGAAATATGGACTGGACTCTGCACTGAAGCGAGCCCCTCCGTAGGAGAAGAGGAACCTCTACTCATCTTAAATGGAGTATCTTTACTTATTTTCAATAATGCATGACTTGAAAGCAAAAGCAAAACACAATATATGCTTTATGTGAAAGACTTGATTAATGCTTTGCCAGATTATTGTCTAATCTGAGCAAATTACATTATTTTAAAGTAAAAACTTATCGTGACAAATATCAAGACATTAATGTCTTTGCTGTATATATTTAACTGATTTAAGCTAATATTTATTTTCTTATATGTAAGTTTTGTTTTAAAACAATCAATTTTAGCTTATAGATCTATGCACGAATAGGGTTTTATTAGAAGCTTTAAAATTGTACCTTATTCAAAATCAAACTACTATCAATTGTTATAAAAGTTAGGTTATGTAGGGAAATTTTATTAGAATTATGAATGAGAACACAAGATGAATATAGTTTATTTAAATCATTTGTTTAGTACAAATTAGTGTGCCTGTATATATATGTTGTCATTAATGAATTAAAAATCTCTATGTTTATCAGTGCTATATAAAATTTTGATTGTAAATAGATAGTAAGAATGAATTTTGACTTAGCTCCTACTATCTTCATGCTGCCAATATTTTCTTTCATTAAATACCATAACAATCTTGTTTTGAATTAACTTTCTTTAATAGTGTAGGCTTAAATAGTGCTTTAATTATGCAACTTATCTGTTTTATGCCCGTATACTCCCGCTGGACTTGTAATTTCAGGAGGACATGTTACTGACGATGTTGGAGTATCACTGGATGCCTTGTTGGAGGATGTCTTACTCTTCGAGCCACCTGACCACCTGACTAGTATCTCTGTGAGGGTTTGTAGGACGCTGACTCGCAATCCGTTTCTACACCCTTGAAGGCAGCAGGATCTAGCAGTTATCAGCAAGCAAGAACAAGTATGAGAATAATGGACTTTAAAAGCCATAGGTGTGAGTGAAATACCGCCGATTGAAGGTATGATCCTTCTTTGTTTTTCTGCTGCATGATTTGGGTCGGGGGTCGTTGAGGAGACATCTAGTCTAACTCGGACATTCTTTATTATGTGATCTCTTTCGTCAAGCTTGTTGAAATGTGTTTCCATGAAGAAACATATTTCAAGTCAGGAGGGGGAGTGTGTGGCAATATTTCAGTTAATTTGTGTTCTTTTAGCATTTTGCATTGCCACTTTAGTTCATAATTTATTTAATGAGGAAGAATGAACGTAATACTATTGTCATATAGTATGAATACTCCATAATGTTTGTTAAACAATATTCTGTATGACATTATTGCGTCACAGTTGTATGTAATTAGTGATCTAGTCTTCTGTACCTCGCAGATTGTTGAGGCTAGACAGGTCTTTTGCTGCATTTAAGCCTGCTGCGAGACTAGTCCGGTTCGCTCTCCCGCCCGAGGCCCTGGGTGGTGGGGGCTGTGTAGCTTGTCTCGCTGTTCCGGTTACTCCAGTTCGGCGCAAGCGCTGTTAGGAAGCAGTCCCATAGCAGTTTGTTTACACTTTTGTAATACGATAGAATTTTATACTGCTCGTCTTTTGTTTTAATCTGCTTTTATCCATCATACTGATTGGATATGCATTACGGCAACATGAAAGGAGTAGGGGTAAGGCCTATATAAAGAGTGGAGCTGCTAATGCTCGTCCTCTCTGTTTTATGGAATCCGTTATGTGAGTCAGGTTAGCATGGGTTACACAAATGGCGGCTTGGCCGCTTATACACAATCTGTAAGGTAAGCGTTATCTTAGATTTTCTGGTCCATCAGACTTATTTCATTTATGTAAGAGTAGTGCAGTGCTTCGAAATGAATATATAATTTGGTGGGCTGGTTCGTTTTGGTTTCTGCGTGTGTTTTGAAATATTATGCTCTTTCAAAGTTAGTGTTGTCAAAGTTTGTTTTGTAACGTGGTGTGAGCGACACCAGAAGCTTGTGTGTTTATCTTGGTTTGCTGTGATCTTATAAGAACTTAATTTGGGAATGTAGCTCTTTTATTTTGTGCCAGCCCAACCGGCTTTCGTGGGGATTTTTCTTGATTTATTATTTTGTACCTTGTAAGATTTATTTTTTGCACCATGCTTTCGCACCTCTCATGCGGATGAAGTAAAAGGAGGGCCTATTCCGGGAGGAATAGTAAAATAGGGTAATGTATGAAATATTCGCTCTCCCTTTGTGTGGACATCGTCAGGCTGTCACGATGGGTGACGAATATATAAGATGGCTACCATTTTGGCGTGTTGTAATCAACGCATCTTTCCATCTCGTGGAGGTATCTCTCATCTGATTTTATCAAATACATCTTGATCTATTTTTAATTTGTAATGAAGATAACCATAGTCATTAATATGTGTGGTGACCGAAGTGCTAGTGTTGGCTTGTATATTTTATTTTGAGGTTGGGTCCTTTCTTATTATTTTGGAATCTAAGATTAAAGTAAATAGTTTTTGGACCTAGTGTTACTTAATTTTCTCTTGCCGGTCACCATCTGTTTTCATTTTATTTAACTTAAAGTGATGAGTCTTGCCAGCGACATGAAAAGATGTGTTTTCTAAATTATTTTGTAGCCATCTCATAAGCACAGCTGTGTGGCGAAAGGTAAGAACTTGTAAATGCTATAAAATATTTTAAGATTTTGACTAAGCATGTAATTGTTTGGCTGATAGATGTAAATTCATACTGAGTACATATTCAGCCTATTTTAAGATAATTGTGTCATGTGTGCATAAACTAATATTATTTAATGAATTTATTTAAAAGGGTCCTCAACATATTTATTATAAAATATTCATATTTATAGAACATTGTATTAATTTCCACAGGGCAGGAGCCTGTGCTTGTATGTTATTATTTAGGCCATCAGCCTAATTATGCTGTAAATATTTTCTATGTCCACTAAAAAATGATTTTAACCACTTAGTAATATTTTAACTTCCACATAATTAATTGTTATGAAAAGATCTCAATTAATTTGAATTGTTGGCCATCAGCCTATGAATTTATTTATTTAAAATAAACTGTCCTCAATAAGTTTCTTCTTAAACATGGTGTTTTCTCTTAAACACTCTTCGCGAAGGGTATTTAAATCCTTTTAGATCCCCTTCGTTACGAGATGTCCCTTTTCACTCTCCTTAAAAGCCAATCTTGATAAGCTGGGAGGTCCAAGAAGGTAGCACGCTGTCCACGGAAGAGAAGAAACAAGAACCAAGGTGAAGAAGAGGAGTTTCTGATTGGTTGGAGTGGGATGGGCGTTTCAGTTCCAAGTTTCCAGGCTGTGCCACCAGGAGTACTGCAAAATCTGTCTGCCATTTTTCCATTGTCAAAGCAGTAAGTGTCCAGTATTATCCTCTCTTATATTTGCTGGACATTGACAGGAGAGAACTTATCAATGCAAACAAAGCTCACTTACGGAAAAAATAAAGGATTACCATTAATGTTATGCTTCACTTCCAGAGCAGTAATTCAAGTATTTTATATAAAAAAGGTTCTACTCTCAAACTTGCTCTCCAAGAAAATTAAATTACTACCCTCCATAGTTTGTTAGTATTCAGATATGATGTTGCATTTCTCTGTTTATACACATTTATTTTGCTGATTTTCTTAATCTAACTGAGAAAGATTGCTTTAAACAGTGCTCCAACAACGGAACAAATTATTTCAGATTATTATTGGCTGCTTTATCAGTGATACCAATGTGAAATTAAAATATGAAATGAGGATTCCAAAGTGATAAGTTTTTATCGGGATTATCCAGACTCTGTATCTTATAGTAGATCCGGGAATTCTTAGGTTAATTTATTATGAGGGACATCCACAAAGTAAGTTTCCATGGGTCCTTTTACAGAAACAAAACAGAATTTCAAGTAAATAGTTATTGCAACAGACACAATCAGTGTTCAGCAATTTTTCAACATATTCACCACTGGAATTGATACATTTGTCATACAGTGGGACCAACTTTTGAATACTTGTGTCATACAAGTCTGCCGCCGGGGGTTTGAACCACTGTGTGACAAACATCTCCTCTCTGTCATTCCATGTCATTTCTTGAGGTGTAGGAAAAGATGGAAATCACTGGGAGCGAAGTTCAAACTGTAGGGTGGATGTTTAAACACCACCTAGCAAGTCTCCCGCAGAAGTTCGGCTGGGAGGTGTTTAAACATTCACCCTAAAGCCTGGACCTCACTCCCAGTGATTTCCATCTTTTCCTACACCTCACGAAATGACAAATAATGACAGAGGGGTGAAGATGGCTGTCACACAGTGTTTCAAATCCTAGGTGGCAGACTTCTACGACACAAGTATTCAAAAGTTGCTTCCATGGTATGACAAATGTCTCAATTCCAGTGGCGAACACATTGAAAAATAGCTGAACACTGGCTGTTCTGTTGCAATAACTATTTACTTGAAACTGTGTTTTGTTTCTGTAAATGGACCCCAGAAAACTTACTTTGTGAACATCCATTGTATTATTATTAGTCATACCAGTTACAAAATTTGCAAGTTTTTGTAATTTTCTCAACTTTGACAACATTTATGAATTAATATTTTTAGGAACTTCGTAGCGTACCACATACCAATCTACCATAATTATACCAAGATTGAAATACTCCTGCAATAGTTTATAAAAAATGTTGCCTTTCATTCTCATTTCTAATCCTCTCTAGGGAAATTCTTTAGTGAAAGTATGTGTGCTTTCTCATAAAAATATGCTGGTGGAAATAGAGGGGCCTAATATATTTTATGTGACTTATTCAGACTAGAATCTGAAATAGATATAAATGTTATCCTAATGACCCTGAAAAACCAAGAACCGTTATTTATGATTTTTACATACACTATAACAGATAAAAATAAAGGAATAATGGTATCATTAAGAACTTGAGTTCTAAAATTTTACTTTCAAATAATCTCATACAATTTTTTATTATATGATAAGTGATATCCTACAGTAAACTCGTAGAATTGTCATTTATGCAGAACAAATTTCCCTTCAGACTGCATTTCCTATGTTACAGACAGTTATCATGCATGTCAGGAGGTCTCTCTGCAGGAAGTATGCAGATAACATAGTTAGTATTATATTGTCCAAGGGTTAATGTCAATCTCAAGGTGACAGTGTGGTAGGAAAGATTCTGGGCAATCAGAAGGTGGAAAAAAGCAACACTTAGCGGGAACTGACCTCCAAGTTTTGTAAAGATAAAGTAAAGGTTCCACCCACAGCAAAGCAATTACTAAAACAGTAGGTAAGTTTGGCTGGAACATCCAGAACACAGTTCCAGTCAGAAACTCTTAAATTAGTTAGGACTTTAAGATTACATATGAATGGGTAAAACAGACCAAGGAAATTTCATATCTTAACCATTTGACTATTACCATGTTGACTATAAGAAAATAAATATAAAGTATAAGCTGGACTAAAAAAAGATAATATAACTAATATAATAATAGTTAATCAAGATCAACCAACCAATCTATTCAACAAATCAATTTCGCCTATCAAATTTAAAGGAGGAGGAGCCGCTATATTACAAGATCTCAGTTAAAATCAACACATCGCCATTCTCGGCATAAATTCTATTAAACCTTTATTAATTGCATTCCTTAAAAACACCTAGGACTTCAGAACACGTTCTAAGGAAGGATTAATGTTTTACATTCTGAGGCCATTATCAATTTTAATTTTCAGTACCTTCTTAGTAAAATTATTTCATGCAGTGACTATTTTTTTGTATTGCAGATTAAATTTTAAACAGTCTAATCTGAGATATGTTATGTATTGAATATATTGCTAAAAACAACCTGATAAACGGATGATTACTACAAAATTCAGATCTGTATCCTAAGATTATACAGGGTATGCCGGGGCATAGTGGTTGGGGCACTGAACTACAAACCGGAAGACCATGGGTTTGATCCCTGGTAGTTGGGATTTTTCAGTTGGCCTCATTCTGATGCGCTATGGCCCTGGAGTCGACTCAGCCTCTATAGTATCAGGAGGAATCCTGGGGCTAAAGGCAGCCTCTGCATAAGGCTGACAACCTTACCTCCTTCATATGCCAATGTTTAAAATCTGGGAGCCTCAACCTCCTGGAACCCTCAGGGCATCCATGGCCTGTATAGGGATCACTTTACTTTCCTTTTTATCCATAAGATTATATATGTCCGAGGAGTGGATTCAATAGATGAAATGAATAAATAAGGAAACCATCCAGTTGGTGTCAACTGGAACACTAAGGTATTGTGCAGGGAAGTAGTCCAGTCATTATGAAAATTGGTGATTTTATAGATTTCGATGTGCTCTTTTCGAATTTTCACTTTGCTACCTCGTATCTTTGCCACTCGCGCCGCCATATTGGAAAAATAGCGCCCAAAAACAGTTTTTTGACAATATCTCCTTTCCGACTCATTTTACGATGAAAATAGTTATGTAATAATTTAAACTAGAGAAAATTTCCTATAATTTATGTAGTAACGATTTTTTTAAAATGAATAGTTCCAGCGTACGAGCGCCGCAACGTCTATTCCAACATGCGTTTTGGCCAAAGCCACGGAAGATGCGGATACGCCACTACCTGCATCATTTTGCGGTGAAGCATTTAATAAGCGATTTTAACAAAATAAGGCCTCCTCATTTAAAAAAGTCACTATTTTTGTTGTTTCACATCTAGTTTTCGTGTTAACTGTTATGGCGGACACAATTTTAAGGCCTGTGTAGACTTTTTTGGGGGGCTTATAGTAGCTAAACGGTAAGTCGTATCAAAAAACCTATTGCAGAAGAAGTAACGGATTTTGAGAGGTCTACAAGTTTGGTCTTATGACTTTTTTGACGTATCTCCATCGGTTATCCCTTAGATTGAGTTATCCCTTACGTTGATTTAGATACAGTAGAGCCTCGGTTATCCGAGCCCCGACTAACCGAGTTCCGGGTTAACCGAGGTAGTAAAAAAAAAAGTTTGGAAGTTCGGTTTGCGATAGATGAGTTAAACCGTATGTCTTTGTATTTTAATTTTATTTTTACGTTAGTTTTTCATTTGATAATACAGTAGAAGCCTTTTTTCACATCTTCGACCACGTTTTCATTCATTTCACCAGTTTACCAAACGTTTCCCTCTCAATTTTTGACAGAGTCCTTGTTATCCGAGATTTCGCTTAACCGAGGTACCCTCGGTCCACATTACTTCGGATAATGGAGGCTCTACTGTATTTTAATTTTAAATAAATTTTGTATATTTTTCTCACATTATGGAATATTTGACGCACAAGATATGAAAGATAGAATCATACAATTTGGTAGGAATGTGGGCACATACAACAGTCATAAGCGTGCTAAATTTGGTGTTTCTAGCTGCCCCATAAGTATAGAAAAACTTGCTGGATAGCCGCAACATCATTCACATCTACGACAGTCTAATCTTCCACTTATTAACATTGATGTTTATTCACTTCCAGATGAGCTAGAAACTTGAAATTTGGCAAACTTATACATTTTAGATGTATTAAAATACACGTTCAAAACCGTTGAGCTCGATCAAATTAATAAAATAAATAAGATACCAATTGCTAAACTAAAATCTATTTTATAGATTTTAGCTTATAACCAATTAAATGGAAAAATTCCCAAAACTTCACATCTTTATTTCCCCCTCCAAACAAACTTCGATTTTTTTGTCACTGAGCATTTGTACGGCTTCAGATGATTTGGCAAAAATAAATTTATTTGGCCTGCACTCACAAAAAATACTGGTATACATATGTCTTGGACCGTTTGAAAATATTATTTGATTTTTCTCCGTAAATATTATCAAAATTATCCTAATTTTTAAGTATTTTTTATCCTAATAATAAATTACATCTCTCATTTTGAAGTACCTATTTGCAAGAAAACATGATGTGTTACGTAGAAACGGTCATCAGATTTATGTCCAGTGACCCAAAATTAGTTAAGATCACCTATCACACCACTTACCGCAAAGAAAAAAAGTTCCAAATGCAGCATCAAAACTGAATACAGTTATTTTATTATACAAAATGTCAAAATAACATTTTTCACAATTTTCAATTAACCAGACGTGATAGAGAAAAACGAAATGCATTTTCGAATTCAGCATAGCGAAGTTAATCAAACACACTTATTTTCGTTTTTATCGCAGAAATTTTCGTCTTTTTTCCAGGCTGATATAATCATTAGTCTACGGCAATCAGCATTTCATCTACATTCGATTCCGTAATAGTTGCCGTCGAAGATGTAGATCTTCTTATTCTTTTAACGGATCTATCTACGCGTTCAAATATATATATAATCTCAAACCAGGAATAGGAAAAATTTTGCAACGAATATATTCTACTCCATACCACTGCTGAACCTGGTGATACGTTCAGAACGAATGTTGTCATGCTACTGCTTCTGTTGGTGGCAGCGATGCAATAAGTTATTAGATTTATTTTCATATGCTGATTTTGTGAAGCATGTATATCTATAGTTGTTTAACAACATACTTTTCACGCCACTGTAACCGTACAATACAAGGAGGAAGCTTCAGCAATGATCTCTTGTTCAGCATTTTGGTTTTTGAATACCTGGACAAACTCGTTTAATTTTTTTTTTTTTTTTTTTTTTAATACACGAATATATATTCGTTGCGAAATTTTCTCTTTTCCTGGTGTGATACCTATATATATATATATATATGTTTGAAAGCGTTGAAAATTATTAGATTTAACTAATTCTTCTCATCAGAAGTAGATGCTATATTACTATAAATTGGTTTAAGAGACCATTACTTGCTTTCAGCCGCCATACGAATAAGAAGATCTATATCTTCGCCGAAAACTATTACGGTATCAAATGTAGATGAAGTGTTGATTGCCGTATTGATTATTATTAGCGTATCCGCATCTTCCGTGGCTTTGGCCAAAACGCATGTCGGAGTAGACTTTTCAGCGACGTACGCTGAAACTATTCATTTTACAAAAAAATCGTTACTACATAAATTATAGGAAATTTTTTCTAGTTTAATTTATTACATAACTATTTTCATCGTAAAATGAGTCGGAAAGGAGATATTGTCAAAAAACTATTTTTGGGCGCCATTTTTTCAATATGGCGGCGCGAGCGGCAAAGATACGAGGTAGCAAAGTGAAAATTCGAAAAGAGCACGTCGAAATCTATAAAATCACCAATTTTCAAAACTCCCGGAAAACTTTCCAGGTAACACCCTTTATTAGCACCAAATGACTGGACTAAAGGAAGAATTTGGAAAAGACTGAAACATGCAATGGGTCAAGAACGGTTGCAAACATTGCACACACACATATATACACAGCACACATACATTTAAGCATTTCAGTGATTCAGAAGTCTAGCACAGGTGTCTCATCCCATATGAAAAATATGCACAGAAAGAACTGACGATTAAATTAATATACAAGACAACTGCAAGAAAGTAAATTAAAAAATAAAATAAAAAAATAAAAAAAACTGCATGGAATTTTCTGTAAATTCATTATTTCAATAAATTGCATGCCAAGTTAATTTAACAAATAAATCCACTAAGTTATAATACGGCTTGCTGTTCAAGGCTGAAAAAAGGTTTACATTATAATTAACAAGGGGGAACTGATTTGATCATTGTACGGAATGTGTAATGACACAATACAACAAAGGAAAGCTCTTAATAGTGAATCAATCAGATAATATGGTAATTGAAATGCATGACCTTGACATCAGCTGGTTGCTCTACTCCCTGAACTGGTTTCCTACCAAACCGTGAGGTAACAATAATTATTACATGCACACGCTGCATAACAAGTAGTCAAGACACCTCCAGGCAAGGTTATCAGAACAAAGTGAAGTTCAGTTAATGGACTGTTACAACATCATGCTCTTGAATAGGAAATGTAATAGGAAGTCCCATTAAATGAACTAAATGCTTCTTTGAAAGAGGGTTTAAGACAGGAAATTTCAAGCGAACTAGAGAAGTTAGGGAAAAAATGACACAAGTGATAACAAATTAGTGCTGCCCTTGGCAGCTCAGCTGGCCTCTGAGTTGGAGGGTCACAGGTTCAAACCCAGTCAAGGGAAAAGATTTTCAAGGCAAAAATGGGTCAACATGGGTCCTGTAAGACTTTAAACCATGGGTACAAAGTAGGGATGGGTCGATATCAGTTTTTCTCGATACTCGATACCAACAAATGATTTTTCTCTCGATACTCGATGCTTCAATACTCGATACCGTCAACATTTCCAGTTTCAATTAGAAATTAAGAGTTGAGAGAACTATGTAATACCAACTAAATTAATTAAGTATGCATATTTAATGAGGCAAAATTTAATGTCATCAGTAGCCTATAATTATTTTTAAACTCTACATTAAAACTAAAATTAGTTTTTGAAACAGTCCACTTACAAGTTTTCATTCAAAAATACTAGCATTCTCACTTAATTGCAGAATTGCAGAATTACCCAAGTATAGAAAAAGTACCGAGCGAGTTTTATGAAGTATCGCTCGATGCCGATACCATGCAAGTATCGAGAGTATCGAGGACCCATCCCTAGTACAAAGAATAAAAATCAGGCTTTAAAGAACTTATGCCTAAATGAGAGCCGCTTTAGGTTTACTGGTATAAAGTCTTCATAAAGATTAAAACTTGAATCATAAAGATAACATCAAAGTTAGATTTACATTGTAGATGCCTTAAGCATCTATAGTGAAATCAGTAGGGGTCTAGAGAAATATTTGAAATGGGATGTCTGGTTGTTATGAATGTACGAAAGACATCAGAAACAAATGACTAAGTACAGCAGCATGCAATTTAATCAGAAGGACCTGCAGAATACCTGTATGTATGAGTTTTTCCCAACATTTTAGAATGGAATATTCAGTACATCAGATTACACTTTTCTAGTCCTTGATCAGTCTCCAACATAATTTAGTACAAGGACCAATTCTAGGGGTAAAGGTTCACAGCATGTAAGGCCAACAACCTTCATATTTTCAAGTACCAAATGTCTAAAAAGCAGGAAGCCCCACCACTTGGAACCTTTATAACCCATTCACTTAAATCATGACTTCCATTCACTAACTCCTTATTTGTTTGTTATTGTTAATTAAGGATGTTTGTATGATGCTACTTAGGTCTGTAACCATCGCTGGTGTGCCAAAATTTTACCAACAGTTTGTTTACATACCCTTAAATTTACATCTACAGCCTCATTACGCAAATAAAAATGCCATGAACCTGGGACAAGAACAAATTTGCAAACCTGAGAGCAGGAAGTCGGTGAATAACCCTGGCTTGTACTTTAGCTAACGTACTAATATTAGACACATGTATGTGTGGATATTTCTGAATATTTTGGACACAGAACATCAGTATATTGATATCACTTAAATTATGACAATCTCTTCACAGCTCCATCTTAATTAGGTGGCATAAACTAGAAAGGTTTTCTATTTCATACTTACAATTTTAATAAACTAAAGTATATAGTTAGAATTTTTTTAACAACTTACTTGTAAGATGTTCCTTTAATGCTGTCTTCTATGTTTCACAGTGTAATGTAACATCTGCCAATCAGCCAACAATCAGTCAAGTGGATGAGGCGGTTCCTCTTTTTTCTTGTAAACAGATACTCCACACTTTCACAATCACAAATTTATGCCACCTCTTGTAAAATTTGTTTACTATGAAATACTGTATCGAATGTAACTCACGTCAGCACTAACACCACACCAACACATAGCACTACTGTTATCTAAAAGCATTTGAATTAACTTTTACCGTACTTGCTGTCACATACTTTAGATGCACATTCTGCTATAGCAATTTGAAACTCACTTCCATAAATCTTAGCCAGGTGTAGAACATTTCCTGTAAAAGAAAATACCCATAAAATTAATATTTTGACCATGCAACATTATATTAATTAAATAAATTGAGGAGGTATATTGATACAAAATTATAACTCATATCTCATTTTACCTAAATGCACGAATTCCAACCAAGCCTTTAGCATCGAAAGCGACTACACTATTCAAGCATGCCTGCTAGAAGCATAGAATTAAAAATCTTCAGAAAGCATAGAATTAAAAATCTACACTTAGACAATGAAGATACTCAATACAAAAAACTTAAAGACGTTTTCAAAATGCACAACATCAGAGATACCATTTTTTCCCCTTCAAGAATCACGCCAAACACCTCTAAAATTATAGACCACATAGTGACAGATCTAAATGACAATGACTTTAAAACATATGAAATAGACAATTACCTATCTGACCATAAAGCTCAGTACATTGATATACATTATACGCCCCCGACGGTACAACATACAGAGTACAAAGAATATCGAAAGCTAACATAAAAACATATAGATAACCTTACCTCAGAATTAGGTAATATAGACTGGTCTGAAATTACAGAAATAAGTGATATTAATGAAAAATGGAATATATTTTATAAAATATTTAACAAATGCCTCAATGGCACATGCCCAATTACAAAGAAAAAATGTAACAAAAAAACTTACAATCGAACATATTTCAAATTACCTCCTGATGTACTGAAAACTAGAAAACTAATGAAGGATATGTACCTACTACACAAAAATACCGGGGATCTAAACTATAACACTAGGTATAAAGAATTGAAAAAACTATACATAAAATCTATTAATGAAATTAAAACAAGAAATTTTGAACAAAAGTTAATTACATCTAATAACATGATTAAGACTGCTTGGGGGGTCATAAATGAAGTAAGAAAAACAAAGAACAATACTATAGGAGAAAACATCGAACTCTCCATAGATAACAAACTTGAAAACAAACCTGAAACTATCTGCAATCTATTCAATGATCATTTTATAAATATAACTGAAACACTAACTAAGGATATATATCCAATCTACGAGGGTGATATCCCCTCAACACAAAATTCTATCTTTTTAACACCAACTACAAAAGAAGAAATACTAAACACTATAAATAATTCCAAAAATACTTACTCTTCTGGATGGGACGACATCAATTCAGTTATATTAAAAAGTTGTAAAGAACAACTGGCAGTTATCCTCACACATCTATTTAATGAATCTATGGTATGTGGCATTTTCCCAGACAAACTAAAAATTAATACAGTTATACCAGTTTTCAAAAAGGGTGACAGAAAGGACATCAATAACTATAGGCCCATAACCCTGACTTGTGCAATTGCCAAACTATTTGAAAAAATTATACTGAAGAGACTAATTGACTTCTTAGATAAGTATCACATATTGGGTGATCAGCAACATGGTTTTAGAAAAGGACATAGCACAATAACTGCATTAATTCAATTCATTCATAATATCATCCAAAATCTAGACAAGGACAATAAAGTAATAGCTACCTACCTTGATCTAAGCAAAGCATTTGACTGTCTACATCAGTGTCCGGCAGATGCTGCAGTTGTGACGTAAGAGCCGATCATCTCGCAAGAGCTTGAGAGAGCGAGCAGTTGAGTTGCATTCCTGTTAATACGCACTAGCGCAGTGGCGTTCAGTGCAGCAGTAGGGTTAAGGTGAGCCGTGATGGTACATTGAATTGCGTGCATTAACCATGGCAAGGGTGCAGAGGTCAGTTAATCAGTGAAATGTATGGTAAATTTAGTGCATTCAGATTAATACTAGACTTACGGAAACGTCAGGTCACCCTCGGAGACACGCCACATTTTCCAAAGTTGTCTACAATATGTCATTCAATTACAGACATTAATAATTATGTACAAATATTAGAAGAACTGGATCAGGATATTTTATTACAGATTTCAAGATTTTGCAAAACTCCAATCCGATATTTGCATATTTGCGACACCATTTTCTGTGGATGTTGACAGTGTTCCAACGTCATTGCAACTAGAAGTCATTGATTTGCAAAAGAATATTGAAATGAAAGACCGCTTTCAAAACAAAAAGGATCTATCTATATTTTATAGAAGATTTCCCCAGGCAACTACATAATATATTTGCCGCTAGAATGTTGAGTATATTTGTATCGACGTATGTATGTGAATAGTTCTTTTCTTGTATGAAGATCTGCAAACCACAACATGGAAACCGCCTATCTGATCAGAACATGAAAAATGTTCTCGTTTGTGTGTTAGCCAGACTATGTCTCCTAATATTGCAAAATTAGTGCGCGAGAAAAGAGGGAAAAAATCTCAACAATGCCTTGAGCTTGGGCACGATAGTGACAGAAAGTAAGGGTGTGTATCAAAAGTCTGAATAGGCCTATACTTGGCATAGTGCTCACAAAGGTGTATAGTTTAATTTGTATATTTTGTGTATTTTGTATACTTTAACATTTTTCAGTTTCCGAGTAGACAATGTTTTGCAGTACTCCTTAAAGTATTCTTATGTTTTATGTATTTGTATGTTTATAGTAGTTTCGGAGCCTCATTTAAATAACCTGACGCATCCGCACCTGGATGCATTTCAGATTAGTGTAAGTAGGGCCTATATTAAATTTCATTACAAACAAAACTGTTCTGTTACATTGATTTATCACAGTTGTACTATTTTGTTTTCGTACAAATGCATTGTAATTGTGCTATTCCCATACTATCTACGAAGATCGGAGCGCACTCTGTCAATGCATAGGCGTCGTTCCGCCACTGGCCAGTTGAACCCTTCCTCCACGCTCAGTTCGGAGATATTGCCGAGCAAAGAGCGCGGCTGCTCTGTAGTATGACGTCACAGAGCACGGAACATGCCGGTCACTGGTCTACATCATGATATATTATTAAAGAAGCTTGAGGACTATGGGATAAGAGGCATAGCAAACAATTTAGTATGTTCATACCTAAAGGGTAGGGTACAAAACACTGTAATACATAATAAAACATCATCTAAAACTAAAAACATTGTGTCTCAGACGGAAACAGTAAAATATGGTGTTCCTCAGGGCACGGTATTAGGTCCATTGTATATAAATAACATACCATGTATGCAAAACACAAATGTCATATTGTATGCTGATGATACCACAATTATCTGCACCGACAAATCATTAGAAAGGGTAAAACAAATGATACCAATTAACTTGACAAATCTATTGAAATATTTCTCAGAAAACAGACTTATAAATAATATACAGTACAAAAAACTAAAATAATGCATTTTCAATTAGATTACAAAAGAGAGAATATCGTAGTAAATTTTGAGGAAAATACAATAGAAGAATGTAATAGCCACTTATTCCTGGGAATAGTGGTAGACAAACACCTGAGTTGGACAAACCATATTGATCACATATGTAACAAGATATCTAAATTAATATACTTAATTACCCACCTATCCTCAATAGTAGGCAAGGAAACTTTAAAAATAATGTACTATGGCCTAGTATATCCACAACTAACATATGGAATCGAGTTATGGGGGGCAACTGCAAAGACAAACCTCAACAGAATATTCATCCCACAAAAACGCTGCATTAGAACAATATATAATTTAGGGCTGAAAGAATCTTGCAGAGACACATTCCAAAAAGAAGAATTTCTAACTGTAGCAGCAATTTATATATACAAAGTCATATTAATGGTAATAGCACAATCACAAAATAAGAGAAATAAAGATGTACACAACCATGTAACTAGACAAAGAGGGAATTTCCATCGCGTTGTTTTCAACAAGAAATCTATTAATAAAGACCCATATGTAGCAGGTGAATTTTTTTATAATAAACTACCCAGCAATCTTAAAGAAATTAGCACTAATAAGGGATTCAAATTACAACTAAAAAAATATCTAATTCATAAATGTATTTATAACTTAAATGATTTCTGAAAAACTGTTTCATTAGTTTCACTGCAAATCCACAATTTATACTATAGTTATGTCTAATACCTTGTAATTAAGGTCAAAAGACAATAAAGATTATTATTATTATTATTATTATTATTATTATTATTATTATTATTCAAGCAGTCTTTGAAACAGACATGTTAGTGTTAATTTATCAAGTCAGCAAAGATATGATAATTATAATTCTAGGAAGTCCTTACACAAAATTACAAAGAACATGGCTTGGAAACACTACACTTACACTGTACACATATTCATATCTGCTTACTAAGATCTCTTTAACTATATTCTGCTAATAACTTCAGCATTACTGGACAAGGAGAGGGAAAGAACATTCACATTTATCTGGGGGGGGGGGGGGGGGAAAGAGCAACACAAACAATCACACAGTACCTTATTATCTTCTTTTAAATACTATTTTCTGTAACATACAAAAAATTGTGTAATACTATACTCACCTACCACATTATCCACTGAAAACTCCCGATATATCTAAAGAATCTGGCTTCTCTCTGAGCCCTGGATTACTAAATAATATCAGTGATGGCATTTGCTGATAACACTATTCTAGTAGCCAAAAATGCAAAAATCAGACACAAAAACTGTGACAATGACTATCAAAAGATTAAGAAAAATTGGACTAGATATTAATTTACGTAAATCAAAGGGTCTCTCCATTATAGATGCGAACTTCTTGACAACACCGTTTTGCTGGATGATGTCCATACAATTTTGTCTCTACAACCTGATGAAACCATCAAGTAAGTAGGAGTCTCATTCAATGAAAAAATCATATTTGACAGTAAGAAGAGTATAGACAGTTAGAATACAAATTAATTCTCTTGGCAGCTAGCTCTCTTCTATGACCTAATAAAAAACTCTGTGCTTTAAGTTTGTTATTTTTCCTGGATCTACCCGTTTAAATAGATGTAATAACATTAGAATTATAATCATTATTCATGTATACAGTTTAGTTCTAACTACTGTTGCCGTGTCTGAGGGGCTGTCATGTGTTGTGGCGAAGAGGGAGGCACAGCAAACAGTTGAGCTGCAAGCAGACTCACTGCTGTGACCAGTAAGGAAAACATAGTTCTCGAGATACACATGTGTTTAGAGGATGTGATGGACAAAATAATTGTAGATTACAATTATAAATGTCATCAGCATTGGTTCTCCTTCTTCTGATGAAGAGTCAGAATAAATAGAAGGTAAGAAATGTTTTCTGCATGGCCAGTAGTATTTCATTTCAGAATTGTCCCATCCTCCCACTAAGCTAATGCTTCACCAGAACGGTTATATTTATCTGAACTGAGCTGAAATTTCTAGCTTTAAATCTTCCTTATTCTATATTCAAATTATGTTTACATTACAAAAGGAATATGCCACTACAGTGAACTAAGAGATGCTTATCAGTTGCAGAAAGCATTTCTGTTGCCAGAACAGCTATGGGGTCAATGACATGTTGTTCAGTTGGGGTTGTGTTCTAAAAGGGACAATTGAGAGAGGATTAACTTGTTTTGCTAGTGGACGTATGCGATAAAACATAAATGTTGTTTCTAAAGCATAAAATTTGCTCTCTTAATTGCAGAGAATCATTCCTTTCTCATTGTAATGTGACTCCATAGACTTATTAAATCTTATCATTTTAGTAAATCTTATCTTTGGATCATCGTTCTCATATGAAGAGATGATCCTAATTTGAAAAATGGTAGAATTACGTAAGTTAATTTCTCACAACCTACAGATTTAAAACTGAATACTGTCACTGATTCCAAAATGAAAGTTTTCAGTTAATAAAAAAAGTATTCCACTATTACCAACACAGGAACTGCTACAACAAACAGATTTCATATAAATTCAATTCACATTCTCTACTAATGATATGACTACACTTCATCTACTGCATTTAAAGTAAGGATCCATTACCATAAGAACAAAGTAAATGAAACACAATAACTTTCAACTGCTGTGTTGTGTTTGTTTTTTTAATGTACTTTTCTCTCAGAAACCTTCAAGAAACAAAAAAACTAAGGCTGTTCAGTTCATGGGGGAGGGGACTACAATAATTTATTCAACAACTTCTCTTTTATAACAATCCCTTTCTCTTCCCACTATTTGGTGTCAAAACATTGATCCCAGATGTGACGATACTTGAACTTTCAGCAAGGTCAGATGACAGAAAGGCAAGTTGGCAAGATACATATAGAAGGATCTTTAATAATTTTATGGGGGCTAACAGCTGAAAACAAAATACAATACAGT
Source organism: Ectobius pallidus (assembly GCA_964059195.1). Taxonomy (NCBI): domain Eukaryota; kingdom Metazoa; phylum Arthropoda; class Insecta; order Blattodea; family Ectobiidae; genus Ectobius; species Ectobius pallidus. The sequence goes on along the minus strand of CAXKWD010000002.1, from coordinate 103,754,122 downwards.
ATTCCACATTTACTAGAAAGATCTTTCAAACCGTTTCAACCTCAAAAATCTATTGAAATATAAACTCAGGTTGACTGTCAAATTGGTTTCCCTTCACAGAGGAATTTTTTTTTCTTTTATAAAGGAAATGTGATCAGAACTATTATGAATAAAACAGCCATCTATGTATCAAGTATGCAAAGCAAGGCTTTAGCGGACGAATCTAGTATTTTGGACGAAGCGGAGCCAGGTCTGAAATATGGATTGATTCCGCTGAAGTTTTGTACTTGTGGTGCATACAATAATTTTTAGTAAAAGTTATCTAATTTTACTGCTAATGAGCTTAGTTTATCACTCATTTTCAATGATCCTGAATAAAGAAAGCAAATAGACATGGCGCTTGTACCAATAGTGCATGTTTATAAACTTGGCATACTATGGATTTGTTTCTTTTTCTTAAAAATAATTTTAAAAAACATTGTTAAGACAATATTTGCTTAAATTGAAATTTCATGACAACTTATATTTTCTGCAACAAAACTTATTATACCTTGTTAAATGAAGCTATTAATATAAGTGGCACATCTGAACTTGTTCTTCACAACTCACAGTGTGGTCTAGTAGATAAGGTCATTGCAATGAAACACAAACATGGCACATTCAGGTTCAACTTTTAATATAGTAAAATCTATCTAAACCAGATCACCTATACACTGGAAACCTGGACAAACGGAAGATAAATTTCAGAACAGAGGGATTACCTATGTAAAATAATACTCTAAACCAGAAAACTGCCTAATGCGGAAACAGAATAATTTTCAAGAACTGTTTGCTCAAATATCCTGAACGAAACAGATTATTTTATGCATGGTACATAGCTATATACTAAATTTGTTTCATCATTTTAAATACGAAAAAGTGTAATGCATTAATGTTGAGCGTGACCGTACTTGTACCGAAGTTCTAGGAACCATTAACTCTTATATTTCTTCAAGAATGTTGCAAGTACGCTACATGGGACAATGCACCCTTACTTCTTCCAACCCTCGAACTCCATGGGGTAGGGTACAAGTTTCATTCTGACAAGCCATTAAGTGCGAGTGAAAGAAAGTTGCGAACTTGTGTGATTTTTAGATTTACCCTTCACTATGTATCTGTGTACGTAATTCAGTTTGTGTATGTAATTCAGAAACAATGACTTCTAAACATATGACACTTACACTGGAAGAAAGAATTAATGTTATTGAAGAACACGAAAAAGCAAACATCCAGTTCAGGAATTAACTGTGTTGTTTAAAACGGGGAAAACTCAAATTTATGACGTCACAAGAATGCACTTTAAAAGACATGAGGTACCAAGAAACTAGGAGAGAAACTGCAATCGCTATATGTAATACAGAGCATTACATACGAACAATTTTTTTAATTTACGGACCTATTTAATTATTCCTTCATTCTAATCCTGTGTAATCATATGTTTCATGTTTTTGTTTCCCTTAAAACACAACCCTTTGTAAGACGGAAACCTGTGAAAACAGAAAAAAGTCTGGGTTTTGGCAGCTTTTACAGTATTATTATTAAATTATTTCTTGCATACAAGTTGTCCAAATGACAAGATGTTCGATCCTTCTTAATAAAATTAACCTATACACATAAAAAGCATATAAAAATATCATCAGGTAAACTGATGTAACAAAGTGCCAGAATGCTTTTGCTTAATCAGTTATAATTGCAATTATGATATGCAGAAAATTAAGTTTTTAATTTTTTTTATTTTATTTTATTTTTTTAATCAATTTCAGAATTAAGCTCCAGATTGACTCCTTAAGCAGGACTTACGGAAGAACAAAGGTCTAGCTTTTTAAAAAAAATCAGATTAACATCATCCAGCATCAGCTAAACTATACAGATTTGTGATACCTTGACAATCGCACACTCACATAAAAATAATAAATTTAAAAAAAAAGTCAAATTGGCCGGCTACAGGATTTGAACCAGGGATCTCTAGAATGCGAGTCCAAGATGTTACCATCTCGGCCACCTCACTCAGTTTCATGTTCTAGTTTGATAAGCATATGTGAAGGAATAGTGTTATTTGTCATAACTACCGGTTAACCTATTTTGTCCAATATCAATAGGCTTCTTCCCATGGACGTTACAAATGCGTATACCAAGTTTCATGAAAAGCCGATGAAATGTATTTATCGTGCGAACAGACACATGGACAGACAGACATTTTCCCATCCCCCACACAATCTTATAAAGTACCATTCTAGCACTTAATAAACTTCACTGGAAGACATCTAGGTCCCATAGTTGGAATTAGTTGAAAGAAAAGGTTACCATGGCAACTTCGTCCAATAAAATTACTTTTATTTAGTTTTAAAGCCTCATGAGTCTTAAAATAGTATTTCTCGAAATGTGACTAGCATAGCTTGAAAAAAAAATTGTTTCAATACCAAATATTTGAATTACAATCTTCTGGGGATGCGACATGAAGCATTTCAAAGAAATTCGCTTACTCCCACTACCACTTTTCATGAAGAAAAATAAGATATTCATGACTTTTTAATGATTTTGTTTAAATTAGCACCCTAAATACCTGTACTAAAATAGAAATATTTTATTTGAAACATTATTTCATAGAAATTTACTGAAGGGTAGTTTAAGCTAGCCAATTCTTGCAGAAACCTGCATTGCTTGTGAATTGAATACGTACTCGCTGTAATGCACTATTATTCTAAATCAGAATGTGAAACAAAATTTAACTATCCATGCTTGGAGTATAGACAGTTGTGAGAGAGTGCATCATATCAAATTCTTTACTCCAATATACATAATTATGTTGTCATTTTTAAAGTTTGCTCCATTACACGACATTGAATTTTAAACTTTATTTTTGTTATTAAAACATTGTATCATACATTATATATCTATCAACATACTTAGGCATAAAAATTTTGCAAGCAAAGCAGTTAAGTCAGCAGTCAGAATCATGTGCTGGAAGGCACAGAAACCATATAAATGAAACACTGCTTGGCTACTGTTTTACATGATGTTAATGATGCTAATTGGCTTAACATATGCACGTGGACTTCCATGTGGAGTAACATTCTTCAGGGTACATGCCTTCTATGACTAAACTTTAGGTACCTACCCTTATTATGTTACAGAAGAAAATTATCTACTTATTCGACTTTTTCAAATCTTTTTCTCTTATAGAATGAATCAAACCTAATGAATAGGGCCTGGATTTGAAGGCTTTAACCTATTTTCCCCCCAGCTTCCTAATTAGAGCATTTTAACATATTTTTCTGTTTCATGCCCCATGCTTCCAAATATATGAACCTTACAGAACCTAAAAAAGGCTAAATTGGAATGAAGGGCCTAAAAGGAGCTAAGGAGGGCTTTTGCTGAAAAACTTAATTGACTTCAAGTCTGGAGTACGTTGGCGCTACAGACTTACAAAGTTTTAGGTTTAACATGAATACATTGCTGAAGGGTGGTTTAAAAGGCTTACAATAAAAAAGGTATATCGATGAATAAAACAATCTTGGTTAAAGTGAGTGAACTGATGACATCGATGTTAAAGCTTTCAAGAAATACAGCATGAAGAACAGACCTGAGAGTAATGAAGATAATCAGATGTAACATGGGGAGGAGGATGAAGACAATGACAAATTGGGAGTTCAGATAATAGGTTCTTGGGATTTTAGACATAAACTAAAATTGTTAAGTGAAAATACTTGTTTAAAAGTCACTTTTAGAAAACTAATTATATGTGTATATTATTCTTTCTCGGGCTTCCAATCGGTCGAGTTGGAGGATTTGTTCCAAGCTTTCGGAGCTATCTCCTCTGCCATCTTCTGGGAGATGTGAGCTGGATTGGGAATTATCTCTTTCATCTATGTATGTATATAGGAAAGACAGGATATGCTAGTCCTTCTAGGACCACTATTTCATTTGGAATCAAGTGTTGCCAGCAAATGGTACACCCCATGAAGGATTCATTGGGCCTTAACACTTCAGGCGTCTACCAAATTCCCTGTGAATGCAAAGATGTTTACATTGGACAGAAAACACTGTAATGGAAAGATGCAACAAACATCACAGATGCATTAGGCTGTATTACCCAGACAAGTCTGCAGTAGCCCAGCACTATGTGGACATCGGCCACAAAATTCAATTCCATTTAATTATTCCACTTTCTAATTTTTCTATTGGCCCCCCACCCATTCTAGCATAATCCTGTTTTTCCTATATGAAACATATTTCCCAATCCAGCTCGCTTCTCCCAGAAGATGGTAGCAGAGATAGCTGCCTAAAGCTTGAAACAAATCCTCCAACTCATTTGGTTGGAAGCCTGAGAAGTAATAATATATTCTCAACACCGGGAAAGCCTCAAGTCGCATTTAATTATGTGTTTAATATATTACTTTTCTGACAAATTACTTAAAAATTAAGGTGCATCCTATAGTATGTAAAGTATGGTTTTAATTTAGCAGATGAATAAGTTGGGCATTTAGACAGGACAGATAACTGCTAAAAGAAATAAATAAAATGGACTCCCAGTGGTTCAGAAAATGAAATTCATCTGTAAATCATTTGATGAATTATGCAAGACAGGAAATGACCTTGTATGACAAAACATATGAAACAAAACACACTCAGAATAGGAATAATGTATGACTTCTTACTTACAGAAGCATCTTCCTATCCATTAATCATTCACGTAGCAATAGAGTTGATAGGCAAGGCTGTACATCTGTTCATATCAGATCTTGGGTATTCATTGTCATGCCAGGCAGGCATCAAACATATCTTAAATATGAATACAAATTACATGAATGGTGTATTACTTGATTAAGCCAACTGATGTTATGAAATCTGAAAAGAAAAAGAAATTGAAAAGTCATTAAAATATGGATATATTTTATGCAATTAATATAGTTATACAAAAATATTTGGTTCTTACTTTTGAGTGGCTGAGGTCAAAACAGGTTTCTGGATGGCTTCATGAATACCTTTTGTTGTCCTCTTCATAAGTACAAGTGCAAGTAGTTAATCTGTCTGTTCGTTAATGCTATGGATAAAGATAACCAGAAACATCATATCTTTTAGGCCTGTACTCTCGTCCAAAGCTATTAAATGTGACTTAATTTGGAAAACCATGTTTTTACAATTGCTTTGATTTCAAAGAAAAGTTTGACATGTTATTTGCTACCACAGACTCGGTTCTTTAAAGATTTTGTTATTTTGAACCCAGAATTTCTCCAACAGAGATGAGACATCCTTTCATGAGGTTGTCCTGCATGAATGCTTTAGATTTTTATAAAATTTTTGAGCCATTACATAACTAATTTTGATGCTCAATTAGGTCTTTGTTCCTATCCTTAGTAACTAACCCTGCTGGCAATTTAGGTAACTCCTCAGATGGTTTACTTTGACCCCTTGAACTGGCATAAAAATGTAGAACTCAGCAGAAATATCCTGATAAGCTTTTTACTCACAGATACCACAGATCATAAAAAAATAAAAAACTTCAGCAGTGTAAAACAATGTTAGTCTGTGACCCAGATAATGAAAAATGCTTGCACCTATAGATGAGTGGTTTAAAAGTGACTAACCATGGATGAGATCCTATATAAAAATAACCATGTTTCAGGAACCTCTGAAATGTGTACTTACCTTGAAAAATTCCAAGGCATTGGGGGTTGAGCCCAGGCCTCCAGATCAATGGTAAGAAATGTTACCACTAGACCATGGAGGCAATTGTGTTACAATAAAATTAGACGGAAATAATAATTAATTAATGCAACTAAAATTTTAAGATCATACACAAAGCCACAATAAATTCAGATATGATATATTCTAAAGATAAATTAGGGGAAAGAAGCCATATTTGAACTGATCATCTACTTATTCACAGGTCTTCTAATAGGAGGAGGCATCTCTTGGACAATGGAAAGTTGCCAATGTAAATAATGCTTCAATCACCAAGTGTCAGTTCTATCAATATTCATAATCATAATAATAACCATTAATGCGTTCTGTTTCATCTGACTGGAGACCAGACCAGACCAGACTGGAGACTGGCTGTAGTAAGTTACTGACAACATTTCATACAGCAGCAATGTGGAGAAAGCACTCTCCTGGATAATTTTTTTGGAATATTCCTACAGTGGCAGTCTAGTAATAAAATAAATAAATAAAAACAAATACAAAGATAAATGTAATCGAGGCCAAAATGAATATATCATATTTACTAGAAAATAATACTCATTCAAAATTGTGTGCAGTAGATTCGAGTCCAAATCTGTTCCTCGTTCCGTGGTACTTCAATCACTTATGTAACAATGGATTGCTGTAATTTTTTACTTCATTACATTTATCGCTGACCTATTAACGGTATGCACAAACACGGGTTGAAGTTAATGTATTATTTTGACACTCAAGCATAACACTAAGTGTGTTCAAAGGCAGCGGGCCCAAGGGGCCCAGACCCCTCCCAAAATTAAAAAAAAATAAATATATATATATACGAAAATGCAACAATCAAATTCAGTATATACCTAAGATTTGAAATATGATTGCTAAGTACAGCTATGTAACAGAAGCCTACCTGGCTATGAGCATTGGCATTAAAATGTATTTTGCAAAATTAACTTCTTGTTTTAATTGTATAAACTTAGATTAAAACATTTTATTTTTATTTTGTACAAGATAAGTAAATATATTGAGAGAGTTAAAAGTTGGTCTTATTTAGTCACTACGAACACACTATTTCACTTTTAAATACAGTAAAACTTAAGCTAAATGGAAAGTAATGCATGCCAGTAACTTATTGTGTAACCCCTTTTCATTTCGCTAAATTAAAATGTACTTCTCATTTAGTATTCTTAAATAAAGTATTTTATTGCCCTTATGGCAATTACACTAACAGTAAGCCTACTTATTAACAGTTATTAAGTTAAGCCTTCAAATTTCATTTTAATGCCTTTTTCTTCAAAATGTTATTATTTTGGAACAGTAATAAGTGTGGTATGCCTATGTGTTTCAAAAATGCCATTTTATTTGTAACTGAAAAAAAGTTAAAATAAATGTGAAGGCTTAATTTAACAAAACAAAATCACTGGTCCTCTGAGATCAAACCCAACTACCTCCAAAAGATTAGGTAAATATACAATTCTTTTTTTTTAAAGGAAATAAAACATTGACCCACTTTTCACATGCATTTCCTTCCTGAGATATATCTTTGAAAACATATGAATTGGGAAATTCCTCACACAAGTCATCTTCATCAACTTCTATCTGAAAATTCAGATATTAAAGTAAGCGGTATCCAAGATTTAGAAGAATGAATGGCAGGAATTCTAGAAATACGGGGCATATCTTGAAAAATACGGGACCTGGAATTTTCGTCCAAACTAAGTGAAAATACAGGATTTCCCAGGAAATACAGGATAGTTGGCAAACCTACAGTCCTATTAGCTAGAAGCAATAGATGTAAAACTTCACAGCCTTGATTTTGGATTGAATCAGCTTTCTGAACAACTAATTTACTTGGAAGCAATTCCTCCTTTTCCTTCATCCTCCTAGCAAATACCTGGCATCAAAGAGGTCTACGAAAATATGATTATATTATTTTACATTGCTTCTGTACAGATTTTTTTTTTTCATACACTTTTGAAGTTTTAACCAGAAATGTCATTTTTATAGGATAGTCCAGAAAGAAAAAATAGATATTCTGGATGAAAATCATTCTCATTTTAATTTTCCATGATAAAATGTCACCTTTTACACTGATATACTCAGGTCCATATTAATAATAATTAAAATAACAATAAATGATAGTAAAATTATATTAATTACAGTATATTAAATAATGTTCCTTTGAGCTTGTTTCAGAATGTTTAATGAGATGACTGTGGCTGGTCTTAAAATTCCAGTTCATATCATACTTGCAGTAGCATCTGCAAATTCCATCACAATGGCATTGCTCGGGACAGCTCCTTCTAGAGTGCATTCAGCATTCATGTCACCCAGTATCATGGCAGTTGGTGAGGTCCATCAAAGAAAGGGAACTCCTAGTCAATGGGAGTCAGGCTTTGTATTTCCTTCATCACTAACAGATCTTATCAAATAATCAGACACGCCACAAATGTTACTACAGCTATTCTATGTTTATAAACAGTTACAAGTACTATTACAGTTTACAAACATCATTACAGTTTTCATAAAATTCTTGACACGCGTATACTTCAGGGAAAGAATTTTGATGTACTATTTTTATAAGAAAACAGATTCTTGTAAGGAAGTTAGATGATGATTTTAACAGCATTTTCAGGTGCACCTGCTGTACATAGATATACCATGTGAAATTTGTAAACTAATTTAGGGAAACAAACCACCACACTTCAGAATAACTGAAGTTAAGTATCTGGCAAGAAATTAACCCGGTTTCAGGAGATGGATTGATGAGATTTACTAAAAAAGATGCAGGAGAACAACATTTTCTACATCTCCTGCAGTAAGGTGCATGCTTATTTTCTATAGTAATTCTAATTGTGATAAAACTTGTGAGAATATTGTATCCGTTTTACAGGGAGTTTCTGCTTCATTGACTGACCTCGCAACCGCCAATCCCAATATACTCTGAGATCTTAACTGTTTTTCAATCCTTCAACAATGTAACAGTAAAAATGCCAAGGACTAGTTTATTAAAATGAGAAAGTATATGTATGAATATTGATAAAACTGACTTTGTATGACTATGACAATTAACCAAGTATTTATTCTTGTATTAACATAACTATTTTACAGATGTTCAATAATATTTTGTCGATTCATTCATCACACATACCTATTCCACTGTAGATTTTAAGGGGGAAAAAAAGACCAATCTTTTTCCGTTTCATATTACCAAGTCAAAAGCCTTATTAAGCTTTACTGTCAATATCAGCAGATAAACTAAATGTAGGAAACAACAATGAATTAAAAATAAATAAGCTTTAGTACCTATTAGAAAGGAAACAAGATATATTTCAGTTTACAAAGGGCAAAAATGACTCAGAGCTGTATTTTGATAGAAGAATATCACATTCATTTAAACATTTTAAGTCTTCAAGGTTAAAGTGTGATCTAATATATGGAATAACAGAGCCAAAGGATTTTCCCCCTTCCCCCCCCCTTTTATTTCATAAGCTTTGAAACAAAAATAATTATTTACTTGTATAATAATAAAATGTATGGTTTCAAGGGTTAATACCCTACTCTTTCTTCTGCAAATAATTAAGCAAATAAATTCTTCATTCACCCCTGACAGTCATGTGACTCATAATATATTCAGGGCAATTAGAATGGTTCAGAATCCAGGTTTGATTGTAGGTCCTGGTTGTTGTGATAGCTTCAACAATAATGGGGACTTCTATATTGTCCATAGGACCTGCTCAACCTCACAGAAGACTTTGTGAGAAGTATCGCAGTTCGCCATGAAATGTCAAAAAAAAATTCTACTGGTTTCAGCAAAAGCAAGAAAAGAAGTTGAATACAATATACAAAATATAATAAATTAGCAACAACTCTCATATGAAATGTTCAGAAAATGCAAATTAAAATAAGTATGTAAAATATGTACAACATTTAAGAATAAAGCTCTTCAAAAATATAGTCAAACCTCAATACCTAAACCTCTTTATTCCAAGTTTTGAGTAATTATAGTTAACGAAATTTCCTGAAGAGCTTTCAACACATTACATCTATGTAAGTCAAATTTCTAAAACAAAAAATGTTCAATATCTCAAAACTAAAATTATACACCTGGCACTCAAATTTGTTCTTTAACTCAAATATCTATTTTCACAATGTTATGGCAGTAATATCTTCTCTTGCAATGTAAGTTTAAAAGCTATTCGTACTGTGTCTAGAGGAAGTTACTGGCTTCCAATGTCTTTTACAATACCTGAACTACCAAAGAAAGATCAATGAATTAGAGCCCTTGTAAATAACCTTCCCCAGGATAATTTCCAGTGTCCGTTCAGTCAGCTACTCTCCGTGACAGTGGCTGAGAGTGAAATAGTTCTTTAAAAATTTTGAGAAAAGAATGTGTCGCAAAGCATGATAATATCACATAGAAGTTAATTTTTAATTGGTAATAGTACTACTCCCTGTAAACATTCGAGTATTTTACTAGCAGTACAATATGAAAAACATTTTGAACTAATATTTTCAACATCAAAATTTATCTTGTCACTCTTTACATATCGAGGTTTGACCATCAATATTTTAGTTACATTATCAAATAATAGATAGGTACTTTCATCATCTTTACGTTTCACTTTTAATAATAATTACAATTCTTCAATGCAGGAAACTTTCTTTCTTAATGCACCAGTCTTAAGGAAACACATATCTCCATAGCATTTCATCCCGTGATGGAAAAAATATAATAACAGATGGCTGCATCTATTCACTGACAGATGGCAGGGCCACATGATCAGCTCACTGAACCATGGAAAACATTTTATTTAAACTGACCGAAAGCTGGTGTCTTTTTTTTTTTCAAATCTATGAGCAGTTTTCTAAGTTAATGAAGAGACTACTGACAAGGTGAACAGCTTCATCAACAAATTATTTAAGAAAAAACTGTGATGAAATGAAATACAGTAATCCCTTGTATAACACAGGGCTGATGTTTCTTAACTTTAACCACTTTAAGCAAAAGCGTGTTACATGGAGACTTAGGTTTACTGAAAACAAGGATTAAGGAAACCAGCAGACAACTAAAATTCACAATAAATTTAACCTATTATATGAATTGACTATATAAACTTTACTGGTTCATTTACTATTATTTTGGTATGACATGTTTCAAGGATCCTCATCTCCAATTTCAAACACATTTTTGTATCAGGTTGTTTGCTGATATCAAGGCTTGAAAACTGTTCTATGTATGATATCGGATATGCCTAGTTGAAATATCAACAACAGTACTCTAATGAACACCAGTACTTTATGGTATGTAATTAAGATACTTTAACATAACAGTATGGTAAAGAAAAATAATATTAAAACATTAAATGTAAAGGTATGGGGAAAAAAAGCAGACCTACTAAAATATCTAAGTTGCCGACCACTGCACATGCCTAGAACCTGCTAGGCAAGCGCAGTGGCTCATATCGGCAACTTAGATACTTTAGTAGGTCTGCTTTTTTTCCCCCTACATGTACAAAATGAACTCATGATGAGAAATGCTGTTGGCTGTGTGCACCATTCTCAATCAAAAACAGAATCGCCCAGATTCCTGGGTACACGGTCAAACTATTACCGTGGGCAAAATACATTTTCGATGCATCAATCCTGTTCAGCTGACCGCCCTCTTTACCTGGTCTGACTTGATATTTTTTCAAAGGAAAGCAACCATAGGAGAACAATGGTAAAAACAGAACGCATACAATTGTTAAGAGTTTTGATTTCACTCTTCATCATTTGCTTATTACAACATTATAAACAGAAAGATTAATATATAAAAGGTGAGTTATATCACCTGGTGTTGTGAAATGAATATTAAAAATATTACCATACACAATATTAAATGCTCCTATAGCACTGGATCTTATCCTTATTTTAAAATTGTTCATAAGTGAAACTGGATTATTTCCGTTAGTAGGAAAGTTAATTTCATTCACTAATCAACCACATGGTTTCCTTCGATTGTCAAAATTTTTCCTCAGATTTTCTATCGCCAAGTGGTTCAAAAGGACCCTAATTTTACAACATAAACCTGATGATATTTAATAAAATACTTTAGGTACCAGTACATGATTTATTTTATTCCATCTAAAACCTAAACAAAACTTTTTTAAAAATTCTACCCTGATCAGTTCAAGATGATTGCTTCCTCTCGAGCGGTTAAGTTTTACCTTGGTCATATACTAATTCCGGGGTGCGCAGGCAAAGAGAGTTAAGTCCACCATCCTAAAAAAATTGAGATATGTCCATAGAGTTATAGATAAAAATGTTCTCTACATTTGTGTTAAGTCCAGTAAGCCATATTCAAAATTGTACGGTAGTTATGGATGTATGCCTCATAGGTTTATCCATCTCTAAAGCTATGTTGGACTGGTATAGTGTGTTTAGTCACTCTAATTCTCAGTAACAAGAAAGTGGACTTAACTCTCTTTGCCCGCGCACCCCGGAATTTAACTTAATCATGAATGATGCACTGAAAACTGAGGATGAACAGCGTAAAATGCTAACTTTACAGCAGTAAAATTTTTATCGAGAATGGTGCACATGGCCAAGTGAAGTGAAAACTAATAAATAAATGTTTAGGAACCACTCACTACCTCACTTTTAAATGGTATATTACCTAGAACATGTTTCAAGCAGCTTTCTCCCAATCTTCAGCTAAGATTCAACTGTCAGACTTCTGCCTTGTACTACCAAATGTTGCTGGTTTGGCTTTATTACTTGACTGATTAGGCTAATTCCCTCTCTGCCGGAATGTCAGGATTTCAAGATTTTTATTATATCTTTTCTGTATAAGAGCTCTTATATGATCAATTGGGCCAGATTATTATGAATATTTTTCTCTAATATTACTTTACTGTCTACTTCATAGTCCAATTTCTACACACGAACATCTACAGCATATTTTCAATTTGCCCAGTCCAACACTTCTTAACGTTCTTCCACCTAATTTACACATTTATGGCCAGAGGGTCCTCTGACTTTAATGTTTCCTTTAGTTTTTCTTATGTATAGGTCTACTTAGGAATTACATGGAAAGAATGCTTTAGAAGTGTTAGACTGGGACAAATTAAAAAAAATTGCTGTAGCAGAGCACATGTGGAACTTGGACCACTAAACAGGCATTAAAGCAATATTTTAATTAAAAGTATTCATCTTACGGGGTACGCCATGGCATAGTGGTTGAGGCCCTGCACTACAATCCAGAAGGTTGCAGGTTCAATTCCCAATGAGGTTGGTGGGATTTTTCCATTGGCCTAATCCTTCTGGTGGCACTATGGCCCTGGGGTTGACTCAGCCTCTAACAGAAACGAGTACCAGGAGTATTCCTGGGGGCAAAAAGCGGCTGATGCATATAGCTGACAACCTTACCACCTTCCTGTGCGGGTGTCTTAATTTGGGAGCCTCAACCTCCTGGAAACCCTATGGTAGATCTTCAAAATTCTGATATCTTGACACAGAATAATGTAGACCTAATTGATAAACTAATAAAACGGTAGCAACAACATCTGGTAGTATAAGGCTAAGTTTGGCAGTTGGAACTTAGCTGAAGAAAGGGAGAATTCTCTTGAAATAAGCACTAGGTAAGGTACATTCAATAGAGAAGTAATAAGTGTTTTCTGAGTACTTACTTATTAACCAATATTACTACAAATCAGACTACTCTGCCTGATCTAAATTATGTATGCTCTTTCCTAGTTTGACGATAAAGGGGTTAGAAACTTTTAAGACTAGATGTGATTCGCATATGAAATGGAGCAATGCAAACTAGATTAATAATTATGGGATTAAACAAACATAACTAAGATAAAGTTATTCACAGAGGGTTAAAAATATTTTGTAATTAACCAATAACTGCAATATCCAATAATGCTTTTTTTTCTGCTCTAGAATAAAGGCACTGTTTTCAGCAGAATATGTCTCCAAATAAGCTTGGTAACATTCCAGCAAATAATATATGAACAACAATATTTGTAGGGATATGAAAAATACTTATATGCTATGGCAAGTGGAAAGTATTCCTATGAAAAACTCAGTCATATTTCATTTATGAACCTGAATTTAAGACAGTTAAAATAAGCTCTGATTCACATAAGGCAGCGTTTCTCAACCTATGGTCCGTGGACCATTGGTGGTCCGAAGACATAATTAAAAATATCATAAATCAAGTGGAAAGTAAAGTAAAAGTTTTTCATATATTTCGTTATAATGACCTACAGCCTAATTAATACCTCAAATATTAAGAATATAGACCTTCTTTCAAAAGTGGGATGTAAAATGAGGGGTCCATAAATTTTTTTTTTTACATTTTAGAGGTCCTCGGGTTTAAAAGGTTGAGAAACGCTGACATAAGGTGTACTGAAGTCCTGAGAAGCAACTCGAGAGAGAAGCAATTTTTATTTATACCAAATCAGCAATTCATGACCTGTAGCTAAAGATGATTCATTAACAATGGTTTTGCAGGCTATAAGCAGAGTCGAGGAATCTGAAATATCCAAGCTTTCAGCCACTTGTCATCTCTGCGGCCTTCCTCAGGAAAATCAGGAAGTTCGCAGAGATGACAGCGGCTGAAAGCTTGGATATTTCAGAACTCTTGACTTGGCTTATAGTCTGTGAAATCTTTATTAATAATTAATCAGTGCTGAGAAAGCCCCAAGTCTTACATGAGATGATTCAGTTTTGCATAATCAGGTCTATGTGACAGGGCTCTGTTTTATTGATTTCACCCAATGCTACATGAGTTATAAACAAGAGCACAAGACTTTGCTCTAAATATTTTTGGAAGTGACAATATCTACATTGTTATAACTTTGTTTTGGCAGATTTCTGAACAAGGAAATTAGAAGTATGAAAAAGGACAATGAAGTCTACTAACACTGTTCAGATTCTGCTGAAATTAATTTTCTCACAATTAAATACCACACCTTAAGGAAAAATGGATTCTTGAAGATTTTCTTTGCCACTGACTTATGATTGACTTTATATAGCATAATATTCATTCTTCCATAATTAAGTTCTAAAGAAGATATTAGCAACAAGTCAGGACACAATCTTAACTCTGTAACCACAACTTTGGTGTAAAGTAGTAATTTTATAACCCTGCACATCACATGTGATGAATTACATACTTAAATAACCTGTTTTTGGCTAGAATTTTCAAACTACTTTGTTCAATAAATACCACTAACTTACACCTGATTACAAAGATCTTGATATCTATTTACATGTTGTCTTGTACACGTATCTCTGGCACACTAGTTTTATTAATAGATTGGTTATAGCCAAGAGCAGGGGCACCGTTAGCACCGTTACTTTTTGTGTCAATTCAAAATTTTTAAATTCTGCTGACAAAACAATAATACTAAAGGTAATAAAAAATTGCTACACTATGTAATTGATGACAATCTAGAAATAGACCAATCATTATTAGAACTAGAAGTTAAGATTTATAACTTTAGTTGACATATAACTTTTTCAACTTCACTATTTGCCTTAATTTGCAGTACGTTTCACCCTTGGCTGCTAGTTTGGAGTATCCTGAGGAGCCCTCTCGTGTAGCTTTAATGAACCTTGTGATGAAATTGATCAATCTGCCTTCAACTTTTTAATACAAATCTTTTCCCAAATTTCCAAATCTTTGTGTTCACTGTTTTTAACAATTTTGTCCTCCCTACAAATTTCATGATTATTGTTCTAAATTTAAAAAAAGCAAGAAATCTACAAGATAAATTGTTCAGAATACAATAACATCTATACGGAAAACTTAAATAAAAAATGGTCATAAGGTTGAAAGAGCATACAACAGACATGAAATACTGTAAATAGAGAAATCTGCAGGAGGAGCTCAATGTTGAAACTATAATCATGATATCAAAACATTATCCGGGCTTTTAGGCCGTGGTCCAGTTAACACTAGTGTGCCAAACGTTTTGTCCACAACTACGGTGGACATTCTCAGTGGCAGTGGAGTCTCGGGCAAAGCGTTCTGGTCGGTGGCTGGCTGTTAACTGGCTTGGTACTCTGCTCTGCGGCAGTATTTATATAGTCTGTGAGATGGGGCAGGAATTCTGTGTGTCAGCTCACAGACTATAAATACTGCTGCAGAGCACCGAGCAAGTTAACAACCAGCCGCCGAACAGAATGCTTCGCCCAAGACTCCACCGCCACTGAAGATGTCTGCTGTAGTTGTGGAGGAAACGTTTGGCTCACCAATGTCAACTGGACCATGGCCTAAAAGCCCGGATAATGTTTTTAATATTGACTCCGGCCGTGAAAGCCTACATACAATGTTTTATAATAATCATGAAATTTGTAGTGAGGCCAAATTGTTAAAATCAATAAAAAGCAAAAAAGATTTAATTTACATGAAAAGTTCGAGGATAGACTGTTGAATTTGGAAATACCTCAAGAGGTAAATGTGAACACGAAGTACATTAAACTTACACCAGAGGTAATGTGACCATATTTTCTGAAGATGAAATTAAACTCTCTCTCTCTCTCTCTCTACAAGTGAATTAGTATCTGGCAGTGAAAATTCAAATTCTACAACCTTAGAATAGTTACTGAATGGTGACTTTTGAGAGGAGAAAAACTGAAACATTTCTACCCACCTCAGATGGACTTCTTTTCCCTCATTATTCCAATGAGTAATTTTGTCTGCAGTAGCAAACTGCTTATTGATTATAGACATAAGAATTTAAATGAGTTACTGTATTGTGAAAAACATATCTGAAAATGTATACTTAAAAAGATTATGTAACACAAAACAGAGAATAAAAGTTATTTTCTAACAAAACAGGACAAAGAGGCATCCCGACAAAACCTATCGGGACACTGGGACAACAGGTTGAAAAACTGTCCTGTTGATAATGGGAAGTGTCATCACTTTACCAGAGGGCACATCAGGATACTTCAAACTGATCTGACAGCTGACTAGCAGTTGAGGATGTGGTTGAACATCCACAAAACATGTACTGCAAATTAAGATAAATACTGCAAGAAACTGTTGTACGAGGTGCGTCCATAAAGTAAGTTTACCGGGGGCCATTTACACAAACAAAACACAATTTCAAAGAAATATGTAATGCAACAGACACAGCGAGTGGTCAGCTATTTTTCAACATATCTGTCACTGGAATTGAAACATTTGTCTTACCTTGGCACAAACTTTTGAATACCTGTGTCACAGAAGTGTGCCGCCTGGGATTTGAACCACCATGTGACAACCACCTTTGCCTCTCTGTCATTCTGTGAGGTGTAGGAAAAGATGGAAATCACTGGGAGCAAGGTCCGGGCTTTAGGGTGAATGTTTAAACACCTCCCAGTCGAACTTCTGCAAGAGACTTGTTAGGAGGTATTTAAACAACCACCCTACAGCCCGGACTTCGCTCCCAGTGATTTCCATCTTTTTCCTACACCTACAAAAATGACAGGGAATGAGAGAGAGGCGGAGGTGTTTGTCACACAGTGTTTCAAATCCATGGCTGCAGACTTCTACGACACAGGTGGTCAAATGTTGGTTCTACAGTATGACAAATATTTCAGTTCCGGTGGCAATATGTTGAAAAGAGCTGAACACTTACTGTATCTGTTAGAATATATATGTCCATGAAATTGTGTTTGTTTCTGTAAACGGACCCAGAGAAACTTACTTTATGACATGCCTCATATGTCACAATTATGGCTTCACGGGTTATTAGCCATGTCACACATAAAATTCGAGGTTCTGGCCATTCTTAGCACTGTGGCCTTCATCAAGGTATGATGGAATGGGATTATTTATACTAATGCAGAGGAATTAAATGTGGTATGGCATTCTCTGGTTGAGTGAAAGACTTCCCGCCTACAACCAATCAGATGTTGAGTCCTCAGCTTATGCAGTCCATTTTCTGTCCGAGCAGAGGTCTAGCAAGTTGGTCTATGTTTTAAATTAAATGCAGATACTGAGAAGAATTTACAAGTCTTTAAACTTTTCTTTATTTAATATATACTTTCTAGTGTCACCCCAAAAATATACAGCTAACGACACCCTTGCCATGACCAACCTCTAAATCCAATTCCACAATGTATAAACTGGAAAAAACTACTTTTAACAGAAAGTTATTAGCATAATAACATACTTCAAACATCACTTAAGTATAACCTACAGTCAACGGAAACAGTCTAGCAAAAACAAAACCAATAACAAAAGTAGTTTCAATTAGTAAAATATGAATTTCCATTGTTCAAGTACTTTCAATTTTGGTCTTGAATAAAGCACACAGTACATACATACATTAGAAAAATATAAATTTGGAGGGAAAAAAGTTACCTATATACACATACTGACAAATATCACGACAAAATTAACTTAACAGGATTTGTGTCTTTAGAAATATGATCGAACTATAATTTAGGCACCATATGTAGCTTGCGATATAAACAATAACAGCTCTCTGATAATACAGAAGCAAGTTTCAATTCTTCAGTATACATAAAAAAAAATTGTTCTAACATATCGAGGCCACTGAACAGCAACCTTATATGTCAATTCCAGCAGTTAGTTTATATAGCATCATTGTATGTCATTTACTAAAAATTATCTATTTCTTTCCTGAAGCTGTTGATTATTAATTAGGATTCATATATTTCAAAAAATACAAGACACTTGTAATTTTTAATAGGCCACACACAGACCTCTAAAAGAATTGAAAAAAAAAAAAAAACCTGCAATCTTAAAGATTATAATCAAAATCAAATCAAACCAATCAAATCATGAAGTGTTATTATATTTAAAAATGTTCACTTGTTATTATTACTGCTCTCCCTTATTAACAAATTTTTCCATAGAATGTACATCGTTAAGAGTATTTAATTTATTATTACTATCCGCAAACAATATCTTGGGCGCTGGTTCTACAGGGGAAGCATGGGTCGGGAGGAAGAAGATACAGCTAGCCCGCCTGTCTTTCTGCAGTGCTGTCAACTGAAGAAACCACAATTCAGCAGAATCATGTGAATGGTAAACACACAACAACAGTGTAAGTGTGAGGTATGTGAACAAACAATAAACTGAATGTCGAATTGAATCATACTCACTATTTCATCCTATACCATATTCATTTAAATTATTGTGAGTTGATAATTACTCACATAAAATACACCATTAATAGAATAGTTGGCAATCAATGCCACAGCACATTGGTTTAAAATAAAGAAAATCCTTTATTAAAGATTAACATTTAATGTATAATGATTTTAATGCAATGCAATAATATAACGGGGTGACAGTATTGTGTAACAATTAATTACACATCATAATGGTTTGGTTACCAAATAAGTCATTTTCCTCCGGGAATAGAATATTAAATAATGTAGGCTCAATATTTTTACATTAGAAGTTTAGTTTTAGGCATAAAGAAGAGTCCTAGCAGAACATGGTTCAACATTTTGTGTTGTAAAACATAAGATAGGTAAGGGATTTAGAAGTGGAGAAAACTATAGGTCTAATTTTAAACATACTTACTATGTTTTGTGAAAAGTTCGCTCAACTTTCAGTCCGTGAAATTGACATCGGAGTTCACTGGAGTGTCAGAAATTAGCACATATGGAATTCTTAAAGAGGTGTTAGCACCAGAAAAGTATTGGATGTACAATGTGATGTGTTTGTGAAATCAGCAATTTGCAAAATTATATTTTTTCCATAACAACTCCATACGTCAGAAAAGGTATTTTTTAAATTATAGTTAAATATGTTCAAGTACCAGGTCACCAGCTGGACCTAAGCCTTTGCAATGACTTACTACAATTAACAATCTGAAGTAGTAAAATTTAAGAGTTCTGCATAGCTTGTCTACTAGAACTAGAGGCCGGGTAATGAGAATAGAAGAAAGGGTAATGTACATGTAAATAAGGATCCTGAGACAAAATGAAAGCTTAGTATTGAACCCACTAGATGTCAGGGTGTATAGCGTACTTCGTGTTTCAATGTTGTCAGCTCTGCTTACGGAATTAAACAAAACCTATCAAATGTGAACTAGGGAGACGAGTACCCAAGATATCGTGCGCGGATAGTACATTTACACAGTCTTTCTTAAGAGCAATTTATAATTATTAGAACTAATTTTAATGCACTTATAGAAAGCCTGTCTTCTCATCAGTAAAGAGGTTATTTGAGAGGATGCTCATTCAATTTTAGTAAATGAACACTGCCAATGCCAAGCTTTGAATATAAAGAGAAAACATACACACTTAATAATGAATGTTCTGCTGTGTTGAAAACATTGTCCACAATAAATTAGCAACAATTATTTTAAAGTAGCAGTGAACCCATTTAGGAAACAAAAATCAATCAAGTTTCATTGCTTAACAGAATAAGGGACACTTTGGCATCCCAACCAAGTTTTCTGGACATTGGGACATGGACTGGGGGGATAAAAAAAAAAAAAAAAAAAAAAAAAGGAACAATCCTGTATTTTACATGACACATAATATTGAATCCTATCATTAATAGAATCATTTATTAAATTGAAAATAACTAATAACTAAATACGGCCGCGGTGGTCTAGAGGTAGCGTGCCCGTCTCTAGATCCGCAGGGCGCGGGATCAAACCCGGGCGCGGTCGATGGATTTTTCAGGACGTAAAAATCCTGGGCACGGAGTCCTCCGGGAGGGACTTTAAGCTGGGGGTCCCGTGTCGTAGATTTACGGCACATAAAAGAACTCCAAGCCTAAATTAGAGCCTCTGGACAAAATTTCTCGGCCCTTTCACGTCCAAGAAATACTTAGTTTCCAGAGGGGGGTTGCGAGGCGATGGGCTTACCACCTGTCCCTCTACCCTCTCTCGGAAAATAAGCATATCAAAATTAGTATAGGTAATGAAACCTCCATTGGAGGCCCCTTCGCCCCATCTGGGGATCATAGGGTACCAGATGTCAGAATAACTAAATATGTTTATGTGTTAAAATAGTAAACTGTATTTGTTTTCCTTTTGGCTCTCCTGTGAAATTGATGTTTACAACATAAAAGGTTACTGTTCAACCCCTTCATCACTCCGAAATTAACTAGTAGCTGCTGAATTTTATGACACACTTTGAAAGTACTTCAATATAGTCTTCGTATGGATCTGTTGCATACCAGACTTCCACCTCTTTAGTTTATTGGATCAACTGAAAAACCATCTTGTATTCCAACACTGAAACATGAATCAGATTAAACATACTGCAGTAAAACAAAAACATATATCGCCATTCTGGCAGAAGACACTAAATCCAAAACCTTAGTTTTGAGATTCAGCTGTTTTAAAGTTTGAATAAATCTCTGCATATATGGAATGGTGAAAAATTAGTTACTAAGAAATGGGTCGGGATATTATGAGGGTCATCCAGAAAGTAAGTTCCGATCGTTGATAAAGAAAAGAAAAACATCAATAAGTATAAAATATTTATTGCAATATTTACAGAGATTCACTAGCCACTTTCCTATATAGCCACCACCATTATTGAGGCATTTGTCTTAGCGGTGTACCAACAATTGTATGCCCATGTCACAGATCTCTGCCACCGTCTGTTTGTACCTCCACATCATTGTGGAAACATTTTTCCTAGCAGAAATCGCTTCATGGGATGGAAGTCACTTGGTACGAGGTCGGGGCTGTAGGGTGTATGGTTGAAGATTTCCCATTCAAAATGAAGCAACTGATTCCGTTTACCCATGCTGGCTGTATGGGGCCGTGCATTGTTGTGCAAAATCGTAATGCAGTTGGCGGGAGACTATAACAGCCCAACCATTATTCTGCATACGCAAGCACAGTGGACTAGTCATGCCATCTCTAGATGTGATCGGAACTTACTTTCTGGAAAACAGTCTCGTAATTAGTGAGTTCTACCTGTCTATAAAGCACACTTTCAGCACTGAATTAGTATGGTATATATAACTCACAATGACCATTTTTGGAGTTAGTGACTTCTGGCAGAACGACAATATTATTTTGAAGAACTGGACTGAAATTTAATCAGCGATTGTGATGTAATGTAAACCTTCAGTGTAATAACTGCAGTTACATTCTGCTTGTATGTACAGGGCATCTGTAATGAAGTATTTATTTCTTTATTGTGCTCAATTTTTTCAGAAGAATGGTTCTGATGTAGTTGAATTAAAACATGACCATACTTTAAATATTTATATGTATATAATATATATACTTTAATCAGGATGTAAACCCATGATTTTTAGGAATTAGCCATCAGTAG
This sequence comes from Ectobius pallidus, assembly GCA_964059195.1. Classification (NCBI taxonomy): domain Eukaryota; kingdom Metazoa; phylum Arthropoda; class Insecta; order Blattodea; family Ectobiidae; genus Ectobius; species Ectobius pallidus. Next base: position 103,732,162 of record CAXKWD010000002.1, on the reverse strand, counting down.
AGACACTTTTTTTTAGCAAAAAAAAAAAAAAAAAATTGCACAAAAAGTCATGCATTTGACTCAAAGTGCAGAAATTATTCACCTTTCAGCAAAATCACAGAAGATTTGACACATTGTATGGATTAAGTTGGAAGCCATTTGAAGGTGGCAACCGCAGATGGAAGCAACTGTGAGTATATCATTGAAAGTGAACAGTGACAATAAAGATTGATAACTGATGTTTCAACTGATTTCATGACAAAACCTAAGTTTACAGTTATAACTAGGGACCCGATTCTTAGGTTTTTACCTATTTTTTTCCTTACTTCCAAAACAAAAAGCGCTCATACACGTTTTCGTATCATGTCCATAGGATTCACCCACATTAATTCTGTGGCACCTAAAAATACCTAAATGGGGTATAAAAACATAAATATACCTAAACGGGATATAAAACCTAAAATATCTAATTAGGCTACTTTTTTGTCTTTTTTGTTTGTCAGTTGAGAAATCGATATTTTGCGGAGAGACAATTTTTGTCGGGTTGAAATTAATACCACCAGCGTTTCGTTCAACCCATTGTCGTCTAGGATGGACAGTATCAAGTAAGAGTACCGGCGTATTCCTTTTAAATATTCGTACGAGCAACCATATTTTTTATATGAACAAGGATATAGATTTGCCTTTAGTACTGCCCTGTTATTCATAATGAGTTTTAAGAAGACGTGTTAATTATGCCGAAACAAATGAAATCAAGTTTACTACGGCAGTGGATTGGCGATGACATGAATTTCTTCTTCTTCTTAGGTTATTTTATGACGTTGCACTCCGCGTGTTTCTACGTCTTCTTTCTTTCTTTCTTTCTTCAATTGTGTAATATTGTCCTAAAGCAAGTTTACACAAATTTAAGTCAATTTTGTTAAGTTAAACTTTACAAGTATTATTTATTGAATCATATGTAGCACATTCAAATTCATTAAACCAATTATTCTTCCCAAAAACGATATTTTGGACAAAAAACCTAAAAAAAACTATTTCACCTAATCAAAAACCTAAAACAGTGTTTTTAAAAACCTAAAAATCCGGTCCCTAGTTATAACACTGGTAAAAAGTAATCATTGTAATGGAGGAGCCAGGTGAGGAATAAAAACAAAAGCAATGTTATCATGTAACATCATGAGGATCATGCATAAAAATTTGTTTAGCTAGGCAGAATAATCACTTGTGCACTGAACACTGGCATGTCTACTGCATCAGGACTATGCACCATCTGTCATTCTCCATTCACTCCCTTGCTTTAACTGGGTCCTTGTGGCTTTCCTCTCTTCCTCCACCTGAACATCAAATTGGAAAGGCTGTCACATACGACACAACTGAGATGTGTCAGACTGGCCTATCAATGTTACCAAAGATTGTTTATTTTCGTAACAATTCTGAACTGCAGTATTTCTTGTGAACAAAATGTAACAATCTCCTTCCTATACCTGGGCCGTCGTAAGTTTGCACTTTCCAGTTTCAACTATATTAGTCCAGTCAAAAAACCTCAAAAAATGACCCAACCTCCTAAAAAATCCGAAAGTTTTGAAACTTTGCACACTTATTTAAATGTACCTAGGGATGAATATACCAAAAGTCCTCATGAATATGAGGCGAGCTCTAGTGGCAATTAGCAGAAACAGGGCACTTTTTTGGTTTTTCGTTAATATCTTGAGAACCGTTGGTCTGAGGTAAAAGTTGACTATATACATAATTAAAGCTTATTAAATTTGCAACAAAAATGATTATGTACATTTTTCTTGTATTCCTAATGTTTACCGAGTTATAGAGTGCTAAAAGATAAGAGTTTTTTCTAAAACCATCGAGGAGCGCACAATGGTGCAAATTAAAGTAGGTACCTACCGTACTATTTCACCATTGTCTTTATTTGAGGAGGCTGGAATGGGGAAGACCAAGAAATCTACCCTGTACGATGCCTTTACTCCATTAAAAGAAGAAATAAACCTAGTCTACTTCGATATTGTTTTGGATGGAGGCTTACTATTACACAAGGTGGTGTGGCCCAAAGATTCTCCAACAATCTAGTATCTGCTAGTATTATGTAGCCTATGTTCTCAAGCATTATGATGGCAACAGCTGCACGGTGGAGTTTTATGTTTATTCAGTCGCCCCATCCAGTACAAAGAGAAAACAATAGTAACAGTCAAACAGGATGATTTTCTTTCTAACGAAAAGAATAAATCTAGACTAATTTCATTCCTCATAACTGCCCTTACCAGCCATGGAGTTGAAACAGAACAAGCATCCAGTGATGCTGACACATTGATCGTCCAAACAGCACTCGTAAAATCCTTTGCTTGTGACAAAGTAGCAATAGTCGGTGAAGATGTAGATCTTATTATTCTCCTCATGGTCTTAACTCCGACTGAACAAAACATATTATTTGTGAAACAAAGCCATGACAAAGTAGGAAGGAAAGTATATTCAAGCCAGCAATTGCAAACTTTGGGAATGAAGGACAGCATATTTCTTGTGCATGCGTTCAGCGGATGCGATACAACTTCAGCTGCATATCGAATGGGAAACTTTCCTGTTTCAAATTGTTCAAGAAGCAAGGTATTGCTGATATATCTGATACATTTAACAGCCCAAGTTCATCCCGTGAGGCTGTAGCTGCTGCTGGAAACAAAATATTCCTGGCATTGTACAATGTGCCCAGGAAGCAAACCTCTCTTAACATGCACCGCTACAATGCTTTCACCAAATCTGTATCCAATGCTAAACCCGACCTTTCTGCTCTGCAGCCCACAGAAGGAGCAGCAAGACAACACGCATTTCGAGTGTACCACCAAATTCAATTTTGGCTTGAGAATGAACTTCCTCCTGTGCAGTGGGGTTGAAAGTTGGAAAGCGATCGGCTGATCCCTGTGACAACAGAGAATCCAGCAGCACCTGAAGCTGTCCTCAACCTCATTTGTTGCAAATGTACAGGTGGATGTGGGAACAGATGTGGCTGTCGAAAGTCAGGAATAATGTGTACAAGCATTTGTCACAGCTGCCATGGCGAATGCTTGAATGGTGTTACTTCCACCCTTGAAGAAGACTTTGATGACCCTGATGACCCCGAAGTCATAAACCTTGAAGAAAAAGGCCATTCAGTGCAAAGAACAAACACTGAACGTTTGGTACATGAAGATCACAACACTGTGCTTGCTGGATGCTTAACCAGAAGTCAGGTGAGATTGCACATTTATATTTTTTTTGTTATTCATTTACCTTGCAATAGTATATATAAATCGGTCATGTTCATACGGTGTTTTACTGCTCGCTTACCTACTTTCTTTTACCTACATGTTCTTATCTGTATAATGGTTCTCTTACATTATCATAACATGCATAGTTACATCTTCTTACTGTATTTCAGGCAGCAAGTTCAGAAGGTGACCAAGATGAGCAGATTGCAGGACCTTCTACCAAGAAGTGATCAAGAGTTGATTGATTTTTCTGTACACAATTTTCCTTGGAATATCCTCAGCATTTTTGTTGTTGTTCATGTATTTCATTGTTTAGTATACATCATGTCTTCCTTTTTATACAAAGCTGTGAAGTTTATCTCCTCAATCATCCTTGGTATCCAAACAAATTGGTAAACCATTATAAAAAATATTTGGAAATGCCAGTATTGTACCGCGCTAGCGTGGTTTTTAAAAAAAACTCTATCCTTTAGCGCCCTATAACTCGGGAACCATTAGGAATACAAGAAAAATGTATATAGTCATTTTTGTTGCAAATTTAATAAGCTTCAATTATGTACATAGCAAACTTTAACCTCCGACCAACGGTTCTCGAGGTATTAACAAAAATACCAAAAAAGTGCCTTGTTTTCGCTAATTACCGCTAGAGCTCGCCTCATATTCATGAGGACTTTTGGTATATTCATCCCTAGGTAGCTTTAAATAAGTGTGCAAAGTTTCAAAACTTTTGGATTTTTTAGGAGGTTAAACCTTATTTTGACTGGACTATATGCCTACCTACGTTTGCTGCACTGCTCTGTGGTTCTAATGACTGACAAACAGAAGCCATTCGGCTTCGAACATTTCATTCTTGTATTAGTCTATTCTTTCTCATTTTTCCGCTCTCAATATTAATGGTTTTCCTTCAAATACAGATACAAATACAAAATTAATAAAAAACCGTATAGTTCCTATACAAAGGCTTATGATATAAGAGAAAGCATAAAGGTTTAGATACATAATATTCTCACTCATTTGACAAGCTTGTAAGTGGCGCAACTGTTAAGATGCTTGATCGTGGAACTGGAGGTTCTTGGTTCGAGTCCCTTTGCTGTATTTTGTTTTTTTTCATTCATTATATTTTTAAGATTTAAATGCAGTGTTTGATTTTTAATTTTTAAAATTACCTGCCTTACACTTTTTGTCAAATCTATAAGAGCAGATCGAGATTTCACGTACTTTGCACCCTGGGCAAAAATTTGTTAATCGCCCTTTTTATTTTTTTTACTTTTACCACCTACCCCGAAGTTACTGTTTTGGTGTTAAGTTTGAGTTTTACCGAAGAATAAACCAGAAGTATCCCGATAGCATTTTATTATTGCAAGTAAACCCAAGATTCACAACATTTATTAAAAAATAAAAGTAATTATGTTTTGGAGAAAAATTAATGATTGCTATTGCAGTTTCATTTCCAAAACAATTACCAGAAACCCCTGAAAATATTGTAGTATATAATATAATCGATCTTTAAAATTTTCAAAAATATTTAATATAGGTTATTTGGTAATTATAAAACATATGCTAATTTAGATTAAGTTATGTTTATAAAACATATGTATTACAGGTACCATATATTAAAACAAATATTTTAGAACAAAATAGTTATTTATGATCCAAATGTTAAAACGAGATTTTATTTTGCGAGATGGCTATGTTTGCGAAACGAGCCCGTAAGTGCGAATGCCGCAAATGTACGAGCAAAATAAAATAATTTTATCATGTGTATCATATACTATTTTTTAGACAATCGTTAAAATTTGTCAAATAAAAATAGTAATAATAGAAGATAGATTTATGATAGATTTATGTGAAAAATTTAACATGATAGCACAGTCAGTTCGGACAATTTTTAATTTTTTTGTGCTATTGGTATTGACAGTGTAATGTCATTTTTGAGCTGCAGACAGGTATCCAGGGTATGGATAGTGTTTTCTCATTATTTTTACAATTTTCTTTCTGTACTCTTTACACAGCCTCCTGTCACCTGCAAGGTCATCCAGGCCATGTTTTACAGAGCTCACCCCTGATTCAACAAATCAGAAGGCACCCTGACAAAGTTATGTCGGATGTTCGGAGCAAATAGCCAATCATAATCCTTCTTATGGAGACAACCTGTCTTTGTCAAGCATGCATTCCAAGCGGGTCGTGTACATAAGCAATGCTGTTCAAAATGCAATATACGTGTTACAGCCGGTTCAGTCAAAATTTAATTTTTAATCTTGGTTAAGGTTATTTATTGTGCTTTATGCAGTGCTGTACAATAATGGTAAAATTTGCACATAGGATATTCTAGCGGTGTTGTTGTTAAATTGTAGCATTGTGAGCGCATCGATCATTCCTGTTTCAGTGTTCAGTGTTCTTTGTTCTATCGGTAAAATTCACTTATTGGTAAAATTATTATTTTATTGTATTGTAGTTTATTGTAAACCAGCCAAACCACTTGGACACACATGAACAAGAAATAAGATAATTTTAACAGTTGCTTCACTGTTTATGTTCCATCATTTTTTAAAGAAATAAGATTTTTTTATGGTGAATCAAAGAGCTTTCACATCATGAAGGCACAATGGGCTCTTATGGCCCATGCTATTCATATGGGAGAATCAAGTGCCCCTGAGCGCCATGTTGTCAGATTTGTCTGTTTTTAGAATATGACCAAAGTGAAAAAGGAACATGAAATGAAATTTTATGAGAAAAATTATGATAGACATGAAAAGCTTATATTTTTGTTTCCTTTCGTTTAAATAATAAAAATTGACACTTTCTGTTTGAATGAAAATTGCAACATTTTTTCATTCCATTTAAAATATACAGTAAAACTGAAGCAATTTCGACGAGAAAATCTCAGTTATTCATTTGTCCTTATACACAAGGGTGATTCAAAGAATGTTGCTTATAAAAATAAATTGTCAGACAAGGTGAGAATATTTTTAGATTTTGCACTGGAAAATGTCATCCCTGGCTAAATTTCGTTCTATTAGTCCACATAAAAACTTCCAGTGACAAAGTTGTAAAGAAAAGTGTGAAATTATTTTTCATCAGCATTCAAAAGTCCCCTGAAGAATAGATCCATGAATCCTCAAGTTTCTTTCTCAGGCAAACAGCGCATGACATAGCGACAAAGTAACATAGAGTTGTTTTTCTATTCAGTTAACTTTTTGAGTTGTAATATTTTATTTTCATTCAGTGAATAAATTAAGCTTATGCAGGTATTGCAGCAGAGTTTAATTCCTTGAAATAACACCACCTCCATGTATCAATTACTTTAATGCTGTCACACATAGCACAGTGTAACCACATATTCAGAGCTATTAGTCAACTGAAATTAATGACATCAGCTTCACAGCTCAAACTTTAGATAGAAGATACGTTCATAAAGAAATTATTTCAGAGCATATTAAATTAACACACAGCAGAAATAAGGCTTTTTGAACAAATGTTGTGAGTTACGAGATGACTACTGTAATTAGTTGAGGTGGCAATGGTTCATCATCTCAGTGGATGTATTCAGTTTAGGTTTGTCGGTGAACCCGAATGTTAAGCGAGATTTAAAAGTGCTCTATCCCATGAATAACCATGTGCATTAAAACTGTAAGTGTTCAAAGAGCGCAATATATCACATAAAAAAAGGTGAAATCATCAGAAGTGGTGAGAGAAAAACAAGTGTATTTGAATATTTGTAGGAAAACAAACCCTGGACGAAGTCAATCATATATTGTTAGCAAACTTTCTAAGACTACCGGCATCAGTGGTGTACATTTTTTAGATTAAAAAAATAAAACAATGAAGGACCATCACAACACCATGGAAAAAAAAAGGAAAACTGGGCTGAAATACAAAACCAGTAGGGAGGCGAAATATAACGAATCTGTACGCTGTGCTACACAGCAAAAAAGTCATGCATTTCTGTTTCAGAACATCCTGCCTACAATTGTTTATTATGAAAGCAGTAAATGATACAGATTTACCAAAATTTAGATACCGTATTTACTTGAATATAACGCGCTCCTTTTTTGTCCATTTGTAGCTTTCAAAACTGAGGTGCACGTTAAATTCGAGGGTGCATTAAATTTGAGTACAAATCCGTTTTGTAGGTTGGCAGTACCAGTAGGTAGGTTGGCAGTATATGCGTAACAATGCATTGCTGTAATTCTTGACTTCATTAATTTTATCGTTGGCCCATTACTAGCATTACATAGAGCGTATAAAAATACTAGTTAGTAGTCACGAAATGGAGGGCAAGAAGAGAAGAATATATTAATGGTAATTTCAAATGTTTACGTGGTGGTTCATTATCCCCTTAATACTATGACAAAATTCCAAATAAAATACCATACCTATCCTACCACTGATGCGCAATACATTTGCCAACGAACTCTTTTTTATGATTTCAAGTTTCAAAATCGGGGTGCGCATTAAATTCAAGGGCGCATTATATAAGCCTGAGATGGTCCACTCAGCTACTGATAGAAGGAAAGTCTGTCCAAGACTGACGCTGTACTTGATAGAGTAAAATTCTTATTGGTTATTTCTCACATACAAGTTTTATTTACAACACGCATTTTATAAAAATAGTTATTAATTTACAGATACCCTGCAATTTAAATTTTCAGGGATTGTAAGCTTTTTGTTAACACTTTGTTAAGAGTCATGTCATTCAAATATATAAAAGAAAAATGGTAACGGAAAAAGAAAAGATGGAGCAAACTTCTGATCAAAACAAAACAAATTTAAATACGGTTCTACAATAAATAAATCAACCACTTTCCAAAACAACATTTCTCACTTCTGATGTTTAGTTATAAAGATAAAGAAAATTTTCAGATTTCTTCTAATTAATACAAGTGCTAACTCGATACCAATCCAAAGCATAATTATTTCCAAACATTATTTAAGTGAAAACATTTGATTCTCTTTACCTGGCCCATGTACATTCAGCAAATTGATGTCTTCATATAACTTAACATTTCTTATCTGATAATTCTTGCGGGAATACACAGTGAAGTGGTTAAATTAAAACAACACACTTATTTAAGTGTGTTTATTTATTAAGTGCGTTGTTTTAATTTAACATTCCTTTCTTATAATTTTCTTTTAACAGTGACACAAGTTGTAGTGTCAGAAATTTGTCTGCCAATTTCTTCTTAGAACGTTGGTATGGCTTGGGATAATTAGCAGGACAAATACCAATGTTTACAAAAATTTCATCACAGAAGCTTCCAACATTGTATCGTCTCTCAAGAGCAAACTTTCAATGAACATTCTCTGGGAGTGTACAAAGTAAGTAAAATGAGCTCACCTGAACCCCACAGGACCAGATTGTTTAGTCTATATCATATTTTCTGTTCACAGAAGTCAAACACCTCCTCTCTCAACTTTCTGGTCTGGTGTTTCTTGAGTCTTCTGCCTCTCCCTCTGCAGAGCAATTCGACGACTGCGACGGAGACCTCTACCCTCAATTTCAGGTGCATATAGAGCACCTGATCCATCCTCTTCCATGTCTAATTTGCTCTTACCTGAGTATGTCCACTTTGCTACTGTCCCATCCCACTGAAAATAAGAAGTAATATGTCTTAAAATTTAGTAAAGCATAGGCTACATACCACAGTAACTGTCCTGGTAATCAACCAATCTTTCTAGCAACATTTGTCTGTGATACAGAGAGATATAAACAGGGTGTCTTAAAAGGAAAGTTAAAATTCATAGTGGTAGAAGAATGGTTGTTTAAGTAAAATCAACTCAAAAACAGTTTCCATGAAAGTTACTTTATGTCAAAGCAGGGCCATTTCTTCCATGAAATCAACTGAAACATCAACTAAAGATTTTGATCGAATTGCAGTTACCCCCATATATGTTTGACATCTTCAAATTGCTTCTAATGTAATGAACATCATTTTGTAAATTATTTCGTGAGTAGCAGGTGCCTGCAGCTTCGCCCACAATTATGTACTCAACTGTTAGATGTTTTATTTAAATTATTTATTTAACATAAAGATGATTAAAACATTATATTTATTAACACTGGCATTGTTTTACATAAATTGCAAGAATTATGTAATTTTATTCTTAATTATATTGTTTTCATAATAAACATAAATAATTAAACAAACAAAAAGAATCTTATGCTGCCATATGGGCATACAGATTCTAAATGAAACGATTAAAACATACTACAGATTGATGAGCATTACCCAAATCATGCATAAACAATTTTATTATAAGGATTGTTAACTAAAAAGCTAAAAACGTGACTTCAAGGTGCATTTCACAATTAAAGTGTGCCGCTCGGAGAAATAAACGATCAGATTCGAGTTACCTGCCCAAAAAACCCTGCATAGTGAATTTCGTCCAAATCGTTCAATGTTTTCCCATTTAGGCATGCTTTCATGATCCCCTTCAGTCTACCTATGTACAAAAAAAATCAGATCTCTGCAAATCGTAAACAACTGAATCAAGATAGCAATCTAGCAAGACCACCTTGAATTAATTTCATAATTGAACAATGTCTTTTTAATAGGAGGCGTTGGATGTGCGCAGAAAAGCAAATCTAATTACGAGGGGCGTTCAATAAGTAATGCAACACATTTTTTTTTCTTAAAGCAGGTTGGTTTTATTCAGGATTCGAATACAACATATTATTCCCCAATCATTTGGATACAAAACCCTACTTTTCAACATAATCTCCGTTCAATGCTACAGCCTTACGCCACCTTAATGGGAGGGCCTGTATGCCTGCATGGCACCACTCTACTGGTCTATGTCGGAGCCAACATCTTGCTGCATCAATAACATCCCCATCATCCACGAAGTGCTTCCCATGGAGTGCATCCTTCATCGAGCCAAACAGGTGGAAGTCAGAAGGTGCGAGATCCAGGCTGTAGGGTGGATGAGGAAGAACAGTCTACTGAAGTTTTGTGAGCTCCTCTCGAGTGCGCAGACTTGTGTGAGGCCTTGCGTTATCATGGAGAATGAGAAGTTCGTTTGCATTTTTGTGGCGATGAACACACTGAAGTCGTTTTTTCAATTTCCTTAGAGTAGCACAATACTCTTCAGAGTTGATCGTTTCACCATGCGGAAGGACATCGAACAGAATAACCCCTTCAGAGTGCAGGAAGACCGTAGCCATGACTTTACCAGCTGAGGGTATGGCTTTGAACTTTCTCTTCAAAGGAGAGTTGGTGTGGTGCCACTCCATGGATTGCCGTTTTGTTTCTGGTTCGAAGTGATGAACCCATGTTTCATCGCCTGTGACAATGTTTGACAAGAAATTTTCACCATCAGCCTCATAACGAGCAAGCAATTCCGCAAAGATGAGAGTGGTACCATGCAGTCATACAGGCCCTCCCATTAAGGTGGCATAAGGCTGTAGGATTGAACGGAGATTATGATGAAAAGTAGGGTTTTGTAGCCAAAAGATTGGGGAATAATATGTTGTATTCAAATCCTGAATAAAACCAACCTACTTTAAGAAAAAAAATGTGTTGCATTACTTATTGAACGACCCTCGTATTATATTAGTTTTTGTTGAATGGTATGATATGATCTCCCTTTAACCACCGTTAATTCTAATTTAACTGAATACTAGAGAGAGAAATACTTTATTCAAGTCATCTGCCTGTCAATCCAGGTGACCATACAGAGCCAGAACAAACAAAGAAAAAGAATCATACATTACATAGTAACATGAACTGAATTGAAACTGAACATAAGAACTCTAAGTACCATATAAATTATTGTGCAATAAAAATAGCGAATCTTCTAAAACCCTAATACATATTTTAACAACAGTGTCATTTGAAATATTGAGAGACTGAAGAAATGTATTAACAAAGGTGAAACTTGCACCGCGTGCTCCAAAAAGCAGACCCTTCACCTCCCATGCATTGACAGGTAAGTTATAGCTCTCACTAAGGTGAGGGATGCATGGTTGGTATATGGCCTCCTTTTCCACACTCACACGCTTAGCTTGTTCCCTATCCTCTTCCAAGCGAACTGTAGGATCCAAAATAAACCCTCGTTTTACAGTTCTATTAATGGCTATAATGTCGGCTCTTCGATTACTGCCATCTTCTGCGATGCAATGCACCTCTTCATACACTTCCCAGTCTTTTTGTCGTTGAAGGGCTGTGGCAATCGCTGAACGGACACGGTGGTGGCGAGAATTTCTCAATAATTCACCCTTTTTACAACTACCCAATACATGGCCCAAGGTTTCTGGATTATTGCAACCTACATGCCGGCAGAGTGATGTAGTTTGACTCCTTCCAGGTACAGACCTCACCGCAGAGATATTACAACACATCTTGATTGCATTAGTCCACTGAGAACAAGAGAGACCTTTTCTATTGGATATCCATGAATTGGTATAGGGATTTTCACTATAGACTGAAACGCCTTTACCTTTGTGAGGGAGTCCACACCATTTTTCAAAAGATCTTTTTCTCATTTCATTTCTTAACCATCTTGGTTAGTGTTGTTTCGTCACACTGGATGCTGAAATGTGAAGGTATGGCCTCCTTTTCTTTATCTAAATCTCTACAAAAGGGAAGGTGTTCATCATATATTTTACTCAGGCATTGAGCGATGTTGAATTGTTGAATGTGAGCTTCCCATTTGGCATTAACGAGTCCCAGTCCCCTGAATTCCCTCGGAGAATAAAGCATGTCATTTGGACAATCATTTGGCAAGCTAATAATCTCTTTTATGGTTGATCGTAAGAGTTTGTCAACATCTTCCAAGAACTTGGTTGGAATTTTATTTAATGGAGTACTTTGGATAGGGTATACAATACATGGCCAAATATACTGATTGATTATGTTTGCTTTTTGGTCTGGATTGAGAAGATTTGAATTTGACAGATATGATAAATTATCTTCCAAATCTTTAATTATTTTATTCTGATCAAAAACAATTTCATCATAAAATGTAACTCCTAGGTACTTTACGGTTTCATCACTTTTTAAACAATTTAGGTTGGCAGTTCCCAATTTAATGGTTGAATCTTGACTAAGTTTACCATTTTTAATATTAATCATTTTACATTTAGTTGAATTAAGACTGAATCCAATTTCAGTCAAATGGCTTGTTGCTAGATTCAGTAGTGACTGGGCAGATGTTTCATTCTTAGCAACTAGAACTATGCAAATGCCAATGCTGATACATTTTTAGCAGAGTGATTTATCTTGAAGCCGTGGCTTTGTTCAATTTCATGATCTGTTAAATTTTTAATGGTATCATCTATGGCTAAGTTAAATAATGCGGGAGAAATAGGCGATCCTTGAGCAAATCCTTTTCTTAGTTCAATGTACGACGTTTTGTTTTTATTACATTCTATTTGAATGTGATTTCTTTGAATTAGATCAGCAATTAACTCTCGTAAGTTATTTGGCATGCTAATATGCATTAAACACCTTTTAATATGATCGTGTCCCACATTGTCATAGGCCTTTGTAATATCAAGGAATATTACACTACAATCTTTCTTATTTTTTTTGGCATCCTTAAGGCAACCATTAATGATAGATGTATTTAAGTGAGTACCAAATACTCGTGGTCCAAATCACGGAGCTACTTCAAAGTGTTCATATCACACGTTGATCCACATCTCAACTGCACTTGCTTTAACAAGTGAATCAGTAATGGTTTCACTTACTATCCAGCAGTGTGTAGAACAGGGGCTTCTGAAGTAATGTGAAGATGTACTCAAGTAAACCAGTAAAAGTATGATGCAATTTTTGACATGAAGGTAGATAATGAACATTTTATCTCAGGTAAAGCTAGAAGGATAGGTAGTGATTCCAAATAGTTTCCAATTTTCATACCATCACACCCAAAATGTGCAAAAAATCTGTAAACGCTTTATGTAAAATGAAAACAAGAGAGATACAAACCTAACAATACAAGCTTCTAATACTAATGTCACAAAATTTGAAACTTCGCATTTTCTAGATTCGGGCTGAAGCTAATGAAGTGAATAATACAATACAGTGCATTGTTTTAGAAGGCACATAAGCTGAGTCAATGTGTACTAGCAACATCTGCACTGCTGCCAAGTGATGCGTTCTGAAAGAGTAAAGCACGGCGATGGAGTTAAAGAAATATCATTCGTCAATTCACTTTGTTTATTCCTGATACAATCACTTGAGAACCTTACGGGGCAGAAATATGGCAGGCTGCTTCAAAATTTCTTGCTGCTTATAGATAGGTGCTTCAAAATGACAAATTTCCAATAGTATTTTTGGGCACATGAAAAAAAGGAAATTCTGTTGCTCATGATTGAGCCGTGGGTGTCCGAATTGTCAACAGCATATGACTATGATATGCTAGTCACACTATGTGAGTCCCTCCTAGTCCCGCCTCATGTGCCTTCTAAAAGAAGTGCCATATAATCGCTAAAAAATGCAGGATTTACAAGCACTTCTCAGTCTTCAAAGATTTAGCTTACCGATGTGCTCATTAATTCCTGCTGGTGGGGATGCCATGATACATCTCGGACACATGCTCGATGTCCAAATAATACAGACTGTATTTTACCAGTCAGGACATCATAAACTGTAAAAAAATAAAAAATTATTTCTCACAATAAGGGTTATTAGTGAAATGAATGCAGACCTCAAATTTCAGATGCTCAAATACACAATACACTTGTACTACATCACTGTCACCACATCAAGACATGCAAGAAGTTTCCAACAAAAACATTTAATTTTGGGATGCTGTAATATTTAGTATTTTCAATTGCTAGTAATTTATAACTACATGTTAACACAAACTTACAGTGATTATTTTGCCAATTAACATGAACTTTCGATTTATCAGTTTTGCAAAATAAGAGTTAACATGCCATAATGATTCATTCGAAGTATAACTTGTACTATCTTTTTTAAAAATATATTGTGATGGTGTTTGAGCTAAATACAGCGGGAGTTTTAAAATCACTAGAACATCACATTTATTAGCACTGGTTGATATTAAAAAATCCAGATACAAAAAACCAAGTTCCTTAAGATTTTGAGCATGGATTGCAGAGTACACTGTGTGTCACTGTTTTCTGAAGGTGCTGTTTATGTTTTGATGGTGATGTACTACAGAATCAACTGTTGGGTGTCGCTTGCAACAATAACAGTCATTTCTGCCCATTCCTTCTCATTTTAGTATTTATTTGCTGCTCTACAGCCCCATTATGGATTCAGCAAAGAAGGTAAGGTAAATATTGTGCACTGTCCATTGCAGATTTGATTTGCTTTTTTGTAAAGTATAATATTCTTTCTTTAAAGGAATGTACAGATTTTCTGTTAAATATATATAGCATATAACCATAAAATATCCAGCATTTCTGAAAATCTGAATATCCAAAACTCATCAAGCCACAGGTTGCCAGATTTGAAGATATTTTGTAGGATAACGTTTTTCTTCTGAATTAAACAGCATACTTACCGACTACTCTTCCAGCAGCACATCCTGTATATATGTAACGTTGCCCAGTTGTGAACTCAGGGGAGAAATGACATCTCACAAGTGTCTGAAGAACAGAATGGCCTCTATATGTCATTATTGATGTGTCACCCTCCAGATTCTTTTTAGGGTTAATCACTGGAATTGAGGAGCATTTATAGAAGACATCAATGCAAAGACATTTTGAAAATAATAAATTAGATGATATCCTTAATGATCTGTCACAAATTATATACATGAGAACTCCTTTGAAAAAATAAATGCATCTCCAATCAACAATTCAAAACTATGAAGATTAATGAATTACAACAATTGTAAGTTTAATATTTCATATTTAGAGACCCTTGAATTTCATAAATGGTTGTTTCTCATGTATTTTTAGAAGAGAAAGAAAATCAGTAATTTTCATCAAGAAGTATTTGGAACACCTAGATGCAGGTGGGAGGACAATATTACGATAGATTTAAGGGAAGGCAGATTTGCGAGGGATGGTTGGATGGAGTTAGCACAGAATAGGGTTGAATGGCGGGCTCAGATAAGCGCAGCAATGAACCTTCGGGTTCCATAAAATAGATAATATTCCTTTAGCTTACTTAGGAAGTATCTATTGCCATTGAGTAAGTAAGCAAGCAAGTTCATCAAGAAGTAATATAAAGAAACAAACAGTTTGGTTTGGGTTCACTAAATTCATGAACATTACAAAATTACATAATTTTTAGCTTTTTTAAAGATATTTAGCGCCTTTACGACGACCACCTGATATCATATTTATCTGCCAGATAGAGAACCTATCTGGAAGTTGGCATACTATGATGTCCTGACAAATTCTGTCTGGGAAGTCAACTCCCTGCTAAGCTAGCAGAAGAAGGATGGAGTGGCTGACAAACTACCAACTGCTAGGAGTTGAAGCATCTTCCGGGCTGTGGGCCGTGGTCCAAAGGCAAAATTACAAGTCTCGCCAGACGTTTCGCTCCCGCTGTGGGGAACTTCTTCAGTGGCTGCTATCTTGACGCTGACTGGACTGCTTGGAGAAACGGAGCTGCTTATATACTCGCGGTGGGCGTCAGCGTCAGCGTCAAGATAGCAGCCACTGAAGAAGTTCCCCACAGCGGGAGCGAAACGTCTGGCGAGACTTGTAATTTTGCCTTTGGACCACGGCCCACAGCCCGGAAGATGCTTCAACTCCAAGATTCCGGCCGTGAAAGCCTCAGATTAACTACCAACTGCTAGTTAGGGAAGCTTGGTTGAAACAAGATGGCAGCACTTAGAAGCTTCCTGGCCATCTGAATTTCAGAATTGATGCTGGAAGATTTAATTTATACAAAAATGTCATTTTAGGCTCACATATGAATGAAATAGAATTTCAAAAATTGATTAGTGCACTTAAAACTATATGATCTTATGTAATTTAATTGTACAAATACAAATCCGAGCTGCCGCACCTAGTGAAGACCTACCGAACTACAACAAACACACCTCTTTGCTCAACAAGCTAACGATAATTTTACAAAATTTTACTGAGTTCTTGCCGATAGCAGTTCAGCGGTGGTATTACAAGACATCTTCCTGTTAAGCTATCTGGAAGTCACGTGTCCAGAGGAATTGTCAGCAGGTGGCAATAACAGGCCCTTAGCATGAAAAGACATGTAAGATTTTAAGATTATTGATTCCACAAAACCACATTTGCCCAATTATAACTCAATCCTTACGTCCTTTGGCTTAGAAACATATTCATTATCTTGCCAGTAAAGTAGTTGCTGCATTTTAATGACATAGCAGAGAAGCCCGAAAAAATTACCAGATGTCAATGCAGACTCCATAAATATATATGGGGTATAAGTTCTAACTGGGTATTTTGGGCATAAGGCTGTTCCCAGGAAGTGAAAGCCGAATCTGAATTATCTGTGCAAAATATGATTATAGGAGAAAAATTCCTCCGACACTGGGACTTGAACCCAGGACCTTTGGCTATTCACGCGAATTCAAGTCCCAGTGTCGGAGGAATTTTTGTCCTATAATATTCTCATGTAATGTCCAACAGAGACAATAATCTGTGGTTCATGAATGCTTATATATCTATGTGCAAAATAAGATTAATTTTTTGTGAAAGAGTAATAGCTGTCAAAGGTGACACTATAAGGTGTCAAAGAACCAAATAAATTGGGGTCTTCATATCTTTTCTCCTAAAAGAAACAGAGAAGAATATTGCTGTATGTCTGCTGTCATGCTCATATATAAGATTTTACTTATACTATTTTAATATCTATTGATATTATTTTACATGAAACATATTATGTTGTTGCCCATTTTCATTATGTATTATCAACAGGAGCAATATTCACTATTATAGCAAGATTTGTACAACGATATCCTTTATTTGCAAAATTATACATAATTTAATCCAAAATGATTAAAAATTCAAATTTCAATTACCGTATTTTACGGACCATAAGCCGCACATTTTTACCTTGAAAACAGAGCCTTAAAAGTTGAGTGTGTCTAATGGTCCGAAGTACACTAAAAAAATTAAAATTATGGTAAATATTGCCGGAATACCATAGTTAGGCCCATACACAAGGTGTTGTAAACAGTAAGACACAAATTTTAGCACAGACTGTACACCAGTGCACTTGTAACAATCGTAAAATAAGGGTAGTTGGAAGCCAGGTAAAAAAATAAAGGAATGTTGAGTTCTATTATACAAAAGGAATTGTCTCCGCTGGGTGGTTTAAATGAAGGGCATGGCCTCTAAATAGCCGTATGCTGAATTGAGGGTGTAAAATTATTTTCAGTCTTTCGTGAGAAATCAGTTCAGTTGTTAAAATTTATGTGATGCCACCTGTACAGAAGAGATTTTAGCACAGTGCAGATTTTAAGTTAGAAGTGATTTACACTGATTCCATTGTTTATGCAATGAAGTATATTAGCCTATTCCCTTTAAAATGTTTCGTTTAGAATCACATTAAATTTCTTTTCCTTTAGATTTCCATCCTAAAATTAAGGTGCATCTTATGGTTGGGAGTGTCTTATGGTCCGTAAAATACGGTACTCAATTATTCTAGTAGATTAAACACACAATACAAATTCAAGGAAAAAAGTAAAAAAATAATTACATTTTTTAGGAACTTTCTGCCATCGGTAATCCCATGTCTGGTCAGCTACTGCTTTGCGGGTGCTATTTTGTCCAGTTTGTCCAGAGAATACTCTCACATCCCACAATTTTATACTCTGGTCTTTACAATTAGAGATCAAATGACGACCATCTCCTTTTGGATCAATGTAAGTTATACCATCCATGTGGCCTGCTAAGACACCTACTGGCTTTGGATTTGATTCGCTCAGTGTCCGCCTGTCCCAAACCTGAAATATGTAGGCTATATAATGATCTTGTATGAAGACTAAGAATCAATTTTATGCTATGTTCGCATGAGGAATTTGTTGCAGGTATATGTGAACAGGAGCATGTACTGCAACCCATATGACAGAAGTCGGAAATCTACTGGAACATATTCCTAGTCCCCAGGCATGAACAATTGAATAAAATGTACCAGAAACAATGTTCTGGCACAAGTTCTTTTCTTTTGCTCCGACAGTGATAACATGAAACAGATCCTAACGAGAACGTTCTATGTGAATGTGCTGTAATGACATTTCTTGACAATTGACGACTCAGTTGTTTTGTATCGAGGCAATTATCAATCTAAGTGAGGTTCATATTGCTATGTTGACTCTTTTTTATTTCATGATATCGTGGATAATCTGCTATGGACTGGTTCAAACAGATCACGCTTGAATTAAGCGATTCCCTACAAGGAGATACTTCAACACACAGATGTTGAAATCTCTGTTTATAAAGAATGGCTTCCAAGAAATCTGGTACTGAAAGCAAGGATGTTTACATGCTAAAATGGTATGGATACGATCTGCACAGAAGTTCTGAACCTGAAGCCATTCTCGTACTTGATAACAAATCCCTAAGTGCAAACACTCACATGGGATACTTGTTCCAAGATCTTGTACCTAGGATAAGTATTCAGATACAAGTATCACCGCACATGTGTCTTAGATTTGTATGTAGGATTTGTGTCAGCTACAAGTTTCTCAATGTGAACATAGCATTAGAGTTCATAAAACACAAAATATATTTTAATCAATGAAAACCTTAATATGCACTGTTATCACTAAACCATAGGAGTGCAGGCCCTTAATGTGTAAGTTAAGTATGATTGTAGCATTTCACAGAGAGTACTTTGACTGCACAGATGAAAGATGTACAGTTTGAATATAAGAACTGCCTCCACATGCAATTCCTCAGTACGACAGGTAAACATACTCTGAATGTGTCTTAGTTTTGACGCACACTGTTGTAATGGTTCTTACTCTGTAACATAATTGAATGTTATAATGTAATATCAATTTGTTTATTTGAAATTATTTCAATTATTTTAATTCAATATTTTCAATTAACACAAATACTTAAAATGTGGTATGGAAATGCTTGGGAAATTAATGTTATGAGCAGGGTCCGGATCCTTAGGATTTAAACTATTTTGTTCCTTGCTAGCTAACTGTGATATTTTAACATAATTATCCATTTCATTATCATGGCAGTCACATAGTCCAATCTTATAAAACCTAAAAATGGCTAAATAAAATGGCTAATACTGATTTTCAATTAAAGTATGATAAAATAATAATAATTATAGTAATTAATCTAATTATTATTGTTCTACTAAAAATTACTTTTTAAATATCTGGCTACATTTTGCATCTTGTCATTGTTGCCAGTACATAATTTGGTAAAATATACCACTGTGTTTGGTAATTTTGTCTTTTTGTACCCCATTGTCCCGGTAAAGGAAATCTTAAGTGAACCAACATCCCCGGTTTCTTCAGAAGCAAAGTAAAGGTATTCTTAAGAAGTTTACACCTGCAGTTTATTCACAGTATTTGCTCCAGCAAGATGCTGAAAGTGAAGTATTCTAATTGAGTGACTGAAAAACATTCTTGCTGAATTTGTGGTGGAGGTGGAAATGACTGGGGTAATTCTAAATTTAAGCAAAAAATATTCCTAAATATCCTGGCCCTAGTTTTGAGCTTAAGCCATGAGAAAGTTTAAAGCAGGTGGCATGTAGGGATCTCCTGAGGGACAAAATTCCAGAACAGCAGTGACGGTCATAGGCTAAAGTTGCAGTACAACCCCGTCGTTAAGTAATCACAATTAGTGCAAAGTACATACAATTACACATATTCTGTTACGTTGTGTATTTCCAAATCGGAGTTTAGAAACACGGCGCCTGTAGCCTAATCAGTCTTGGTGATTGTCTTTGTACTCTTTTGAGGGTACCAAGATGACGTGCATGAGTCTTATTTCGTATAAATGTAGAGACATGTAAAAGCGACGCACAAAATGCTTTTGCTCTAGTGGTAAAGGACCAGTCAAAAAGGAACATATTTTGTTGGCTCATGGTCTTCATGGATGAAGAGGTTAAATAGTAGACCCATCCGTCCATGTAGATGCACGGAGTTTAGATTCACAGTTTGATAGGATCACTCCACTCAACTTGACATGCTATAAATTAAAAATCACCTGCTTGATAATGGAAAAGCACAGAGTCACAATTAGTTTATATTTAACAAGAATCTCATATCAGATTTCAATGTTTTTTTAGTTAATTTGTGGGCCTATCGAATTTACTGATACTTCATGATGTTCTGATAATATCCTGACAATATTAGATTGTCAAATTCTTCTAAACGCATAATAATTAAATGAATGGATTCACTTAAAAGCATTCAAGCAAGCCCTCACAAAATGCTTACACTAATATTAATAATGAATAACACATTGTTGTGCGCCCATCTTGTCCATAAATGCGAGACAAAAACTCATACGATATTTTTTCAAGTGGACACGGTTCTGAGAGTAATGTCCGAGTTTTACTCTCAGCTACTCTCAGGATTGAACTAGCGCTCTCTAGTGGACACACCACCTGAGATTACTCTCGAGTTTCTCGCACTCTCAGCTCTCATGTGGGCATGAGCCTTAAAACTTGATCTTTTAGTGAGGTAAGTCTGTATCACTATTAACAACCGCTAGCACCTTCCCAATAGTTGGTGGTTCACTGTCCACGAAAAACTGATGCACTTTACGATGCACAGCATTTCTTACAAAGTCATCACACTTCGTTTTAAGCACAGTTTTCTCACGTTTCCTTGTCTTTGAAGGTGCTGACACTTTTCCAGTTCTGTGTTTTTCCGTAAAAACAGAGTTGACAGTTTTCACGGAAACACCAGTAAACTCAGACCATAATGAATAGAGGAGAAAGTGTGATGACTGAGGTAGTTCACTGGTTCCGCCACTAGGTAGCAGTTACTCTGCTTGAGATTCACGGGAGCAAGATTACTATGGGCGGTATAGGAAAAATTGCAAACATTCTTAAACAAAATAATACATTAATCTATTTCAAAATGACTCACCTTCTAAATTGAATTGTTAGATACTTTTGACAATTTTCGGGCTGCTTTACACGTCTTGGAAGATCTCATCTCCATAAATAAACATGGCCGTGTGTAACAGTAATTTCTCAGATTGCAAGAAGCTTGACCGTAACATTTCGTTCCACTTTCAATATCGATCACTCCCCCTGAAACACTTCCCGCCCGGAGATCCGACTGGGGAAGTATTTTACCTCCGGAATATTTTGCTTCAGGAGCAGCCACCATATTCGCTAATCCCAAGTGTCTTCAGGGAAAAAATAATGTGGTAGTCTTCCCATTTCCTTTCCACATCGCAGTACCACGGCCGCCACACCCATCCATCAGGTTGCGCCCGAAGATTTTCGATCAGTAGCCATCAAGAACATAATTTGTTCTATGCCTCCAGTCGATAATAATGTCGCTGCTGCCCGGCATTATTCATCATAACCCTGACAAGGGGGTGGTTTTGGTCCGCCCCGGTATTTTATTTCCCCGGTACCCTCCATATCTGGTGGGCATTCCCCTATCCGCCACCTGGGGAGGCGCCCGAAGGGAGACCATCTACTCCGCACTTCGTTCCACATCTTTCCAAAAATCGAATATGTTCACAAGCAATGAACAATTATATAATATAGGTATGAAACAGCTAAGGGATGTTGATCTAATATTTTGTTGCCTAGAAAATAGGGTAGAGAGTATGTTAGTATAATTTGATGAGAATTTGTTAAAGAATGTACATTTGTATAGAAATAACAATGTATAATTAGGGTAGAAAACAGCTAAGGGATATTTTATAAATTAATATTAATATTACATTGTATAAGAATATTACTGAGTATTAATTTGTATTAATACTGTATTAATAGCAATATTATTTATATTAATATTAATTTTCTCCTGGCTGTATGGGGTAAACTATGTAGGTGAAACACGGTCAAAAGTGTAGATCTGTGTACAAATTATGTGAACAGAGATAATATAAACTAAGGGATGGTTTGTGAATTGCAGGGCACGGAAAATCTCATAAGCAGCACTACAAAAATAGGGCGCGTGATCTTTAAAATTGGCGTCTCAACATCCGATAAAGCCGCACATACGCAACAATTGTTTTGCAATGCATTCTACATATATCACACAATATTTCAAAGCATTTGCCCTGATTTTTTCATAAAAAAATTAAATCCTCTTGCCTTAACTACAGCTTGCTATTTGCTCAAACCCTCGACCATTCGCTGTTCGCTGTAACTGATGTATGTCTTATGTTGTTAAATTATATTATTAAAAAAAGGAACAAGATATTAAACTAATAAGACATTTGCTATGATAATTATACATAAAAATTAATAACATAAGTGAACAGAAAATATGATAAATAATCCAATAAATGCATAAATAAAAGTAGTGCAGATTTACTAAGTTAGAAAAAAGCTTCATTCACTCCTTTTCCCCAGCGGGTCAATCTTGCAGTATGGGTACAAGTAGTCAGTTAATATAGTTTTATTATTGAGTCCACGAATAAATTATGTAAAAATTTTTACGTTATTGCTGGTATTTTATGGAAAAGATACCTGCTAATACCTCAATACCATTCTGATAGCTTTAGCTTTAGAGTAATTACTATTACTCGTTAACCATTCTAGATATATAGGTGGTACTCGATTTATAATAAGATCCAAATATTTCACTAAACCTTACACGCTTGATCTCTTACTGGAAACAAAAATAAAATAATAAATTTCGCATAGTCAAATTTACTTCACCCTCAACATTTCATGATCGTCCCACATCATTCATTCAGCTGTAGCGCTCGGAATAATTACCACTCAATTACTCGTAAACCATTCAAGATATAAAGGTGATACTGAATTTAAAATAAAGTTGAAATATTTCACTAAAACTTTCTCGCTTGAAGTTTTTACGGGACACAAAAATGAAAAAAATTGTCGCATAGTCAAATTCCGTTTCACCCTCCATGAATTTTGTGTAATTGGTGATGTTTATATAATGAAATAAAAACATTTTATGTCCGCATTTTTTAAGTCTCTGTTTTAACCATCAGAAGGACTGTGTTGTGCAGATTATTTCTGCACAAATTTCACAGAAATAGAACCAAGGGTTAATTAAAGATTGCGAGTTTAATCATAAGATGCCAAACTATCAAGATGCAGCATTGAGAAGTTGAAACGCAAACGAAGGTGCTGCCAGTGTTTCGGTGGACCGCCGCTCTCCCTATAGAGCTCTGCGCTTTTAAGATGGCCGCCGAGAATGAGGTATTATCCACTTCCGGTTATCTCAGAGGCCTGTGTTTACAATACAGTTCTGTGCTTGTGTCTTGTTTCGGAAGTAATTATGCCGATTAACTGCTCTGTTTTCGGCTGTTCAGCCTTTGCAAGCAAAAATTTAGGACTTAGGGCTGTTTTTAAAGAATGGATGGTAAAATTACGCCATGGAAGAACACCTTTCCAGTATTCTCGTGTTTGCAGCTGTCACTTCACAGAAGATGATTTTAATGTTCCTTCGAGCAGTTTTGGCGAGTTTTTCATGCTTTTTTAGAGTGATTAAGATATTTTTGATATAGTTGACGTTGAGGAAAATATATAAGCCTATGAAATAATAAGTATACCTGACCAACTTAACCTCGTTTAGGCTCATAATCAAGTTTCATTTCCATATTAAATTAGTATTTCATCTTTTCAGTGTAATTTTTGTTGCCAATTTATTTGGTAATTTATTTTGACATTTAAGAATGTCAATGTCAATCGAAATTTCTCCCGTAACCGATAAAATGGTTATTCTGTATTGTAATTGAGTAAAAAACAAACTACATAAAATTTTTTTAGGAAAACATGGGTCCGGGCTTGATGATTTTTAGGTCGAAATCTACCTATTGCAATGGATACCATGTCATGATTTCCGAAAAATTATTTCATATCTTTACGTTTCATGCTCCCCTTAAGTACGAAACCACCGCCCGTCCAAACAAAAATTGTGATATATATATATATCTTTACACGCTAGCGGCCGTAATTTTGAAGATATCTGAACCAAATTTTAATGTTATTTCTAGGCCCAATAGTTCGGACAAGTTCGTTAATAGGCAAAATTGACCCAAGGGGGTGGTCGGGGGAGGGGGTTGAAATTAAAAAAAAATTTATCTCGGCCCCTATGAAGTATAGAGGGAAACTTTGTTTGAATAAATTAGAGTACTCCCTTTGGAGTTCACAGTGACACCAACGATTCGGGGGTTTTGGGGGTACGAGTGGGGGTGGGGGGAAGGATGGAAATTCGAAATTTTTGAAACCACGTCTTGTGGGGTATCATTGAAAAGCTCTTGATGAGTACTCTACAAATCAATAACTAGTTTCTCGATAGCTCTCATTTAAGGCGATATTTGAATGTTTGAAAAAGTGCTCTTTCCTCTTTTTTGCAATTATTATTGCGGGTTTGTCATGCCAAGGTTAAAAAAGAAGAGTTCTACGTAGCGATAGTAAATTAAACCGAAAGCACTTTGAAATCTACCTCAGCCTGTAGGCTTGCCTAACGGGATTTTTTAGAGTAGAATGTGGGCTTAGGCCTAAGGATAGCTTAAATGTATCTCAAAATGTTCAGATTTGTTGTATGCCTGTAATAATAGCTCTTGTAACAAGTAGATTAACCTGATAAAGAAAAATGTAATCATAATGGGCCTATAGTTAATTATAACACTACGTTCAAGGTTTTCTAGGTAAATCAGATATGTTATGTATTATGTCATCAGACAATAATTTGGAGGTAATTGGGATGGCGGAACACTGGCTGAGCCCAGAAAATATAAATTTGTCAAATACTCAAAATTTTAAAGTAGCCTCTTATTTTTGTCGTAGTCATAACAAGCATGGTGGTTCAGCTATTTTTATTTAAAACAAATCAAAAGACAATAGCAACTGTAAAACTAATCATTTTTATTGGTATTTTGCAGAAGAGGCAAAATAGCAGAAGTAGCCCCTCAGAAAATGCTTTGTTAAATTTTATGTGTTGAATAATGATGCCCTTCTTAGTCCAAATAACAAAGTCACATCTGTGAATAACAGTCAGTAACATCTGTGTCTGTACTTGTGCATAATGTTTCTTATTCACTAACTTGAACTTTATGAATTTTCTAATTGCTAGAGTCCGGCCAGCTTTCATACTGCTGCCTGCCCAACGCTTTTCGAACCAAGTGCTTATGGAGTCTTCGTCAAAAAGTTTAACACGTTCTTTCTTGAATGAATTTATCTTGAATAAATTCGTCGAAGGAAAATCATTTATACTTTCTGATTCTATAACCTCAACTTCGAATAAGGCAAAGTTCCTATCCGGATTTTTCTCTCGCCTGAGCAACCTGCAACCAAAACAAACAGCGTCGTATATTAGACTGTGTGTTCAATAAGTTATGATACGAAAAAGTTCATGCATATTTGTAAAAAAGAATGAAAATAAATCGTGCAACAGTTTTCTTAAATATTTGAGACCGCAGGCATATTGTACCATATTGGAACAGTTAGCGAACGTTTCAGAAGAGAGGTAGCTTTGATTTCTCACCTTGCAATCAACTCTTGCTTTGTTGACCATGAAATATTTGTTGCACCATCTTCCGATAACATCCTTTTTAACTCCTTCACTGTAAAATTGGCGAACCGTCACGAACTCATATTGAAAACACACAAGAATGAGGAAACCGGAAGTTGACAATACCTGAATGTGGAGAGCAGCGCGCTCAAGTGGCAGGAGGAAAAACTACAAAAGCCCACAGCTCTATACCCACCATTGTATTAGCGGTGGAGTCATCACACTTTCTCATTCTATTCATTATGCTCAGACGTTAAACTAACAAGATCTTACCCATTCAAAACTATAGTTTTTTTCACCGCATTTCAATATTTTTTCTTTAGGATGTTTCACAAATATATTCTGATTATTCATAATTATTATCTTCAACTATACTATAATAGACTATTTGAAAACAAGCGAGCGATAGCTATATGCAGCATTATAACATAATGGCGCATGTGCACATCTCAATTCATTACGTTTTTATTATTTACTATATGTTTCTAAATACAGTGTGAACAAAATTTGATAATCGAAAATTGTTTACTTTTTTAAAAATAAAAAGTATTTATTAATATAAAACAAAATTGATTTTTGTAATTTGACATGGAACTGTGTGTTTTAATCCGCGGCCGATGCACACCTCCGCCAGCTGGCAGTACACCTGCTATTTGTTTCGATTAAGTTCTAAGGCTGGTGTTGGTATAGGGCCCGGATTTGAAGGTTTTAACCTATTTTTTCCCCAGCTTCCTAATTATATCATTTTAACATACTTCTCCAATTCATGGTTTTGCTTCTAAATATATATGAATCTTATAGAACCTAAAAAGGGTCAAATCGGACTGAAGGGCCTAAAAGAGACTAAAGAGGACTTTTGCAGAAAAACAGAATTTTTAAATACATTTTCTAATTAACGCAAAGGAAAATAAACATGTGAATTAGTGCATTTTAAGAAAAGAAATAATACAAATAAATTTATACAATGCACTGAAATTAACAATGTAGGCCTGTATGTCGCTTTGTCGATTGAAATTGTAACTCGGGAATGTGCTGTTTCGTCATCACAGGAAATGAAACCAGAGACGTCTACAATAGTTTCAAATCTGCAACTAATGGATTGTCGTTTCAACTTTCCAATAACAAGTTGCCGACAGAGAAGTGTATTATAAGAACAAATTCATGACACTCCAGTCTACTTATTTTTGTAGGTCGGAAATGAATTGAGTGGTGTATTGAATAATTGTATCATTAAAGGGTAAATATTGTTTAAGCTATTTTTCGAGTGCCGATATAAGGAATAGTTACTTGTTTATTTTGGGGGGGGAAAAAAAAAAACTAGAATAACTGTGTCAAAATTATAATACAATTTTGTGTATTTATATTAGTGTTCATTGTATGTTTCATTAAGACGGCTAAAATTGTTTGTTTAAAGCCTAAAAAGGGCTATTTCACAAAAATAAAAGGCTACAATACCTATTATAAAGGCCTAAAAATCCGGGCCCTAGTTATCACTCATAATTTCAAATAACTACAAGGTGTCAGTGTAACACGTACAGGACAGTCATTGCATAAACGGTGCTCCAGCTTAAGTGATTAATGTGACCGTGTTGAATGAATAAAGTCAGTATTGTGTCAGATGTCTCTATGCCATTCAGGTAACATACCCTCTGTCCTTAGCCACTACCTTCCGTTCCCCCTGAGAAAGAGTTGAACTTTGGTTACCTAAGATATCCAATGCTCGAACCATATACCTTTCCACGATGAAATCCAAACAATAACTAATAAATCATCACAATAATGACTGAGCAGCTGGAACTCATAGCGACTAAAAAACTGCTACACTTCCAGTAGACTGACATCATACTGCAGGTGCCTCAGTAATAGCTAACTTGCATCACTGTGTTAGGGCCCGCTGTCCTGCAGTTTAGTTATCACTTTACATACCTTACAGAGTCCATCATCGCCACCACTGTACAGTATCTGGGAAGTGCTGTCAGCAAAAGCAACAGTATTGACATCATCATCATGGCCTTCTATCTGTAAAGAAAGCATAAAAAAAGAGATTCTGCATTAAAATGGAGAAAGAGATGATGAAGTCTCCACACAATGGAGTCTTGTGGTATAATAGTCATAAGCAAAGACAATTGGTACAGAACTTGGATGAATGACTGATCTTCGCTTCTACTTAGTCTATTATAAAGTAAAAGTAGTATTGTGGTTCGAAACCCATGTTAAACTGCCAGTCACCATTCTCAGTAACTACCATTTTGCTGGAGATAATGGAATTTGCCTTAAAGGTGTTCTTCTGAGAAGTGGATGCCTTCATTATGACAGATAACTAGAGGCCACAAATGTCCACTGCAGTAGAATTAAGCAGCCTTTATATGTTGTGTTGAATTTTGTATTGCCAAAAACTCATACATACTGTCAGTAAAAATTATCATCTTTATTATTATTAGCTGTTAAGCTTATTTTTTAAAATTCTGGTATGGACAAGTTATTAAAGTACAATAGAAGTAATATGTACAATATTTAAAAAAATTAGTAGGGACCGTATTTTTCATAACAGTGAGGTGCAAAATATTACAAAACAGTTTTCCTTAGCTATCTTTACTTTTAAAGATGTTTAAAATACCACTGTTAAGCAAATTAAATCCACGGGTATCAACATTTCTTGGATTGTGTGAAATGTATTAAAATATATTTTGAAAAATTAGAAGAAAAAATATAGTCACATAATATAATGATTTAATTTTTTTTCTTCACTCTCACACTAAAGTGCTCTTCTTTAGCCTTCTCCATAACTGCAGTACAAGTTAAAGATTTATGAATGATTACAGTAAAAATTGAAGACAATGCTATTCAAAAAATTCCGTATTTTATTGGCAATGGTTGAGACATACGTTTCCAAATGTCTCTCGGAAGTTATTTTGTAATAATTCTGGTGGTATTTCTCACTGTATCAATTGAGAATTTAGGTAAATATAAATAAAAATTATCAAAGTCTAATGTCATAAGAAATACCTTATTTCACAAAAATCCATTGATATAAAAGGAAATTAATCTTGTCACTGCTACTGACATATAAATTTGTCACCCCAGAAAACTGCATACAACATTCTTATTGGATTAATAGAATAATGATTTATTTTAAAATATGAGGATTTTTATTTATATGCTATTGTCACTCATTGAAACCACTGAAATTTTTCATATTGATTTTAAAATCACATAAACCCATGATTTCACTTGATTATTGCTTATATCAATACTTTAATTCAGCTCTGAAAGTGTTAATAAAGAAATCACCCCATTTTATTTCACAAAAAAATCAGAAATGTAGAAACTATAATATATAAATGTTATTTTCGCCTTATACCCTCAAATTAAATTTAAGATGCCAGGATAAATATATAAGGAATGTGGACAACCTTTTACAATAAAGATAAATAAAACTGGAAAAAACAATAATTATAATTTGTTCTTTTTATTGTTTAGCATATATTAGATATCATTGTTCTGAAGAAACACACAGAAATTTAATTGCTGTTTCATAAAGGTCATAATTTTTGTGAAATAATTATTAGTTTTTAACTTACGTAGTATGTCTATACTTTCCCATATAGTTCAATTGAAAACTGTATATATAGGAGTATAAAGGAAAGTAGTCATATTTAATTAAAACGATACTGTATAATAAAATTATAAAAAGTACATTAGTTAATCACATATATACAATTAAAAGTCTACATAAATTACTTAAAATGGCTTATTTTATTTAGCCATTAGTCCATATCAATTTCGCAAATACTATGCTTGCACGTTGATGTAAAATTGTTCTTCAAGATAGTTCAATGGTTAATACAAATACTGTATTATTTATATTGTGATATTGCTGGTAGAAATATGTATTAACTAAGGCAGTCCACCCTTATTTTTATCTTGGCTATGCGCTGATGGTTGATAACGCTTCTTAATTCGATATGTGTATCTGGTGTATCTGGTTTATACCATCTTCGAGTCTTATGCGTTCTTGGTGGTTAACAAACAGCTGCTGTGTATGTACTAATTTGAGGGTATAAGGCGAA
Organism: Ectobius pallidus; assembly: GCA_964059195.1. Classification (NCBI taxonomy): domain Eukaryota; kingdom Metazoa; phylum Arthropoda; class Insecta; order Blattodea; family Ectobiidae; genus Ectobius; species Ectobius pallidus. The sequence goes on along the minus strand of CAXKWD010000002.1, from coordinate 103,702,302 downwards.
AATAACATTTATACATTGTAAATTTTCCCCTCAAAGAAAACAAGATGAAATTTATCAATAATGTAGAAAATGTTATCGGGTTTCCAATCAGGTAGTAAGAGAATTAAATTCTGAGCTTTCAGCGACTATCTGCGTCGTCATCTTCGGAGAAGTGAGATCCAGAGGCTATGGTGTTGTATATATACCCACGGTAGGACTAGTCAGATGCAGTCGTGGATCATGACTGGTCAGTGGAAGTAAACCCGAGAACAGTTTCTACATTGTATTCGTCGGGAGAATCTTCAAAGTTTTAATATTGTTTATGTTTGCAAGTGAAAAAGTTACTACTTACTCTTAAAGCTCTTTGATTACATTCCCTATCATAAACATAAAGAAATCCATCATTGGCTCCACCAAGAATTTCTCGTCCATCAGATGAAAACGCTAAGGAAAATATGCAAAATCGTCTTTCTTCAGGACACAGGGGAAGAGCATCTTGGTTCTCTGAATCTCCATATAATCGGCAAAGATGAACTATAAAGAAAGCAAATTATTGGAATGTGAGTAACAGTACAGCTGAAATTATAACATAAAAAATCATTAAAATTTTAGTAGACTGTCCAAAAAAATGTGCATGCAGATGAACTATCTTACAATCACATGTCTGTACTTACTACACTCTGACCAGCTGGAGTATACAACATAATTTCCATCAGGACTGAATGCTGTATCAAGGACACTCCACCCTACATCTCGAGCCTGGATTGTCTTGAAGAGCTCAAATCTACCTTCAGTTGTATGATATAACCTAAGATTACGATCTGTAGACAAAAATTTTATTTATAGAAAAATTCCAACTGGAAACTGTAAGTTCTACTCTCAAGTATTGGCAAATACATTACGATTAAGTAATTTTATCTTAGAGTACACCTTTTGATTGTTTTCAATTCTGCATTTTGCTTTGGGGTGCCTGATTTAAGATATTCATGAACTGTATAAGGCCTTGTGCACATGATATTTTTCATCAAATATTTTTCTAATTCTCAATCCTTTATTTTAGTTCTAGGAGTAACTGAAAACTGCTGAAATAACAGACAGATGAACTGAACGATACACCAACTTGATGTGAAGTAACAAAAGTAATTTGTAATACACTGATTTCTCACAACAGTCCACACCTACAGTGATTTTATATTAAGGTTGCAATTGTCTTTTCATAATTTTTAATTCTAATTTCAAGTCGTTTTGAGAGATTTCAATTATTATTACTTTAAAAGAGAAGACCATTAATTGAAACATATTTTGATATTCTTAGCCTGTGTTTATGTAATATATTTTTTTACAGAAAGTGATATAATTTTTAGCTGTGTTTTCTTTTTGTTTGTCAGAATTTCTTTTTTCTTTTTTTACTTTTCATTAATTGGATTTTGTTGATTCATCAAGTAAATAGCTTCATTTTTATATATCCTGATTATATTCTATTAAAGTGAAGTTAAAGTAGATGAACCTTGATTTTCAAATAATACCGGTTTTTTATCATCAGGGTGGTAAGACATGGGAGGAGATATAGTGTACACATAAAATGAGCTTATTCATTCAATATATATACCAAACTCACATTTCTCAAATGTGGATAAGGAGGGTTCCCCCTCCCCATTTCTCCATTTGGGAAACTACGAGGCAGGGCTACGTTATCACAAAATAGCATCTTATATGACATCTAGTTCAGTCTGACATGGTACATTTGGGGGGGGGGGCAGAGTGCAAAGAGAGAATTTTTATATAAAAAAATCAAGATCATTTTTCGTAAAATTTAAATAAGATTTATTTCATTTAAATCTGATTTTTTCATTCTGAACTGCGAAATCCATAATTACTTCCTGCTGCCACGACCCCTACTGGATCTGCCTAATCATGAATTGCTTAAATCAGACACCTGTAAAGCTTGTAGAATAAATAAAAGTGATTTGTATGTGAACTCCATAGGTAATCGCTAATAACAAAAAAATTGAACCAACATTCACCTTGGCATGCGGTGAGAAAGTAGTTGCCATCTTTTGAATATGTCCCACAGAATGTTTTACTGTGATATGTGGCTACAGTCTTCATCTCATTAGGAAGGTAACTGTTGGCGATTCTGCTGCGATCTCCTCTGGTGAAGGTACAATGGCCAAACATTCCTCTCTGAAATAAAAGAAATAACTTTTCCCTCATGTCCTTAGGTCTTATGTTGTTTCTCATAAATTCAACTCTACATGTGAAAGAAGTCTATACTGAGCTTGTTATCTGGTTAAGTTCCACAGCTCTTACAAATTTCAAAATTATGAACTACTCAATTTTTCGTATACACAGAAGGGAAGAAACTACTGCAAAGAATCACATTAAGAAACAGATTCAGTAATAATGGTACAGGTACAACAATTTGTTTAATTCCTTAATATTTAAAAAGGTAATATTGGTGTTAAACTAAATTCCTACTTTGGTATGTTACATAATTCGGTATTTTAAAAAATGAATACTATCAAAATGTTAAACAGAAGATTTTACAACATTTCTTATCAAAAGAGAGAATATGAGAGATGTACAGGTAGGGGGGAAAAAAGCGGACCAACTAAAATATCTAAGTTGCCGATGTGAGTCACTGCGCATGCCTAGCGGCATTCACAGGATAGCAGGGAATGTATTGAAATTTGTTCTACAGCAGATAAAATGCTTGAATTGAGAAATAATTTCACGTAATTTGCATTTGCAACGTTTCCGTTACATCTTTTACATTTATTTACGTAGCACAAGGCTCTGAATCAGCTGCAAGAGTTGGTCTGCCTTTTTTCCCCTACCTGTACACTATGAGGTCCTCTCTAGACTAATGATCATCCACTTCTAAGTAATACTAGTATCACAGAACTTGGATAGATGCCCTCTGCTTCTCAGGGGAAAATTTTTGTCTAAAGGAACAACACAAGAATTCAACCATGTTTCAGAGCTCACTTAATCAATAAGGCCCTCTGTCAGTCACTATTCTTTTCATTGTTATCACTGGAACTAATGCAACCAGCCTTAAAGGTGCCGAGAAATAGGTTTTCACCATGGCACTAGGTGGCCAGAGGCAGAATGGTCTAAACCAGTGTGGTCCAACAGGCAGCCTGCAGGCCAGGTTCAGCCCACTTTCGTTAATAAACCAGCCCCTGAACTCCTACATTTTTTCATTTCTTTGTAATTGACAGGCACTGTTTTCAACATTGTTTACTGCCATTTAGCACTGATAGCATCAATACATTCTAGATTTTTGGACTATGTGAACTAAGAGTGAAAATTTTCTTATACCGATGAGAAACTGCCAGCCCATTGATTGTTGGAGACTAGTTAACAAGGGGCATAATCCAAACTTGTGAAATTGTGCTTTGAAAATACAATCCATATTTATCAGTATGTATATTATATGGGATGGTGCTTTTTCTACCATGAAATTGTTAAAAACTAAGCAGAGGAACAAGTCACAACATTTACTGAAATTGTCACTGTAGTAAACCAACACGAAGCTCTAATTCTCATTAAGTGTATGTGATTGATATTAAAGAATTATTCGACCATCCAGTTTCTTTCCATTTTCTAACATTATAATTAATTTTTAATATCAATATATTATTCCGGCCAGCAAAATAATCTGAAAGTGTCATTTGGCCCTTCACCCAAAAACAGTTGGACCACACTGATTTAAACAACCATACCTATAGCTGTTAGTAAACAACACATACGAATATAATATAATTGTAAACATGTGAATGTAGCCTTCAATGAGAGTTGTAAACAAAATGAAAACAAGTTCTGAATTATAGTATTGTTGGAGTCTGATAAGTTACAAGGTATTAAGATATTATACAAGAACGAAAGAGGTTAATCAGAAGTTGAAGTTTACACACCTCTCTTGCATTTATCATTGCTGTAACAGAGTTGGGCCGTTCCTGTCCCCTGGAGTGTATAAGGCCACACCCTTGCCTTGTGGCCAAACTAAATTCACTCTTCTGCAATGAAACACAAATGGAAAAAATCAATAGGCTAATACAAAAAACTTATATCAACCATTAAATAAATATTTTGCATTTGCCAAATTTTGGAGAAAAAAATGGGAATGTAATAAATTTGTTCACCCAGCTATTCATAGATTTTAGAAAAGCATATGATTCAGTCAGAAAGACAAATTTTACAATATCCATTGAGTTTTGGACACCAAAAAAAATTAGGCTGATCAAAATGTGTGTAAATGAAACCTATAGAAGAGTCAGGGAAGGGAAACTTATATCAATAGGTTTGCCATTAAAAAGCAGCTTGAAGCAAAGAGATGCATTATTGCCTGCAGATGATGTTTCTCAGTTGGGCAATGACATAAACACGAGGGAAACACAGAAAGTCTTTTTGATGCCTGCAGGAATGATGGATTGGCAATTAATACAAAAAAACTAAGTATATTCTCATAAAATGTCAAAATAATGCATTAGAAAATATTAGAATAGCCGGTAAAACATCTGAACGAGTGAGAAATTCAAATACCTGGAAGCAATAATTACAGATACAAAATAATATTAAGGCAGAAGTTAAGTGTCGACTAAAATCAGGATATGCTTGTTTTTATGCAAATCAAAAGCTTTTATCTTCTCGTCTTCTGTCCGGAAATTTAAAAATAAAAATCTATAAGACAGTTATCCTGCTGGTTGTATTACATGGATGTCCCTTACTCTCTGGGAAGAAGATAATCTGTGCATATTCAAAAACAGGTTGCTTTGGAAAATATTCAGACCTAGAGAGATGAAAACTGAAGGACTAGAGAAAACTACATAATGATGAGCTTCATAACTTGTACTCTTCACCGAATTTAAAAAGGGTAATTAAATCAGGAGGATGAAATGGGCTGGACATGTTGAATGCATGTAGATACCTTACTGCCTTTCAGTATGCTTGGTGTTAAACTTGAGTGTCAAAATAAAGCAATAACTTTAATTCGTGTTTGTGCATACCAATAATAAGCTAATGATAAATGTAATGTGACTTCCATCAAGCCTTTGATTCAGTGGAGCACAAATGCGTACTACAAGCACTGAAAACCAAGGAGTTCCAACCATGCACATCAACATCCTAGCCCAAATGTACAGAATAAGCCATGCGAGAGTGAGGACAGAAAGAGACAGGGAGTGTAAGATTTGAGATGAGTACTTAACACCCTCATCAACAGAGCAATCTCCATTTCGGATAAAGAAAACCTGCCTGATGAACTGAACCACCTGAGGAGGATATTCTTACAAAATGGATTCCATGAAAGGGAAATTCGATTGGCCCTGAAAAGGACCGTTCGTCAGGCAACACCTCCAACACGAGACCCTGATGACACTACAAGCACTGCAGTACTGCCGTATTTCGGTAACTTATCACAGAGATTAGCCCGAATCTTGAGGAAATGGAAGATCAGAACAGTCTTCAAACCACCTATGAAGACCAGAAGCCTCTTGAGACAGGTGAAAGACGACTTAGGCCTCAGAACACCAGGTGTGTACCGCATCCCCTGTGAATGCGGCAGGGCTTACATCGGGCAGACTTCACGAACTTACCAGCGCTGTTCTGAGCATGCCCGCTGAATCAGACTCTTCTATCCCGATAAATCTGCGGTGGCAGAACATACCATCAACTTGGGATCCGGGCACAGGATTGATTTCGCAAACACTACAATCCTCGCGAAGACTTCAAGGTTCTGGGACAGATTAATCAAGGAAGCGATCAAAATTAAGCTTGAGGCTAACAATTTCAATAGAGACGGAGGCCTCAGCATCAACCCTGCCTGGAATCACTGTCTCAAACAACTAAAAGACAGTAGAAGTCGATTGGCCGAAAAAAAGACGATGGAAAAATGAATTGGCGCCTGATTGGTCGACTCCTCGCAACTCGCGATCTGTATATATACCACCTCGGCATGACAGACTCGACACTTCAGTATCCCTGAGGATGGAGGCAGCGTGGGCCTCTGAAACGTCGGAGACACTTGATCTTCAAACCTGGCTGTCTACCCGGGAAAAATTTAATCAGACAGGGAGTGGTTCACAATTGCAAGGGGAGTCAAACAAGGTGACCCTCTATCCCCAAAACTTTTCACCAGCCTATTAGAGAACCAATTTGCAAAGCTAACTGGGACAACAAGTACGGTTATCAACATCAATGGTGTCAGGTTGACAAACCTCAGATTCGCAGATGACATTATCCTGCTAGCAGAATCAGCAAAAGATCTAGAAGAGATGCTAAACGACCTGGAGGCTACCAGCAAAGAGGCAGGATTGCACATGAACCCAACAAAAACTCAAGTGATGACTAACAAAGAAGAAACCCCCATCCACATCAGCACTACACATCTAAAGTACACTCAAGAGTACATATACCTAGGACAAATGATCTCGTTTGGTAACTGCATGGAAAAAGAAATCAAAAGGCGGATCGGCCTGGCGTGGAAGAAATTTTGTTCGCTGAAGTTCATACTGGCTGACAAAAGACTGAAGACAGCAACAAAGTCTGCGGTCCTAGAGAAATGTGTGGTTCCAGTACTGCTCTATGTGTGCCAAACATGGGCGCTTACTGCAAAACAACAGCAATGATTGCAGGTATGCCAGCGCAAAATGGAGAGATTTATCTTCCACACCTCATTAAAGGACAAATTCCGCAACACAGAAATCAGGAAAAGAACAGGTATGAAGGATGTGGCAAACACAGTGGAACAGTTGAAATGGAGGTGTGGAGGCCATGTGATGCGAATGAAGCAACGAAAATGGGCACAAAAAGCTACAACATGGGACCCCAGAACAGGCTGGAGATGTGTGGGGAGGCAAAAGACCAGACGGGAGGACGACTTCATCAAAACATCAAGAAGACTATGGTTTCGAGTAGTGAGGAATAGAGAAGAGTGGAAGAAAATGGGAGAAACCTCCACCTCAAGCGCCTAGTGGAAATACAGCAGCAATCCAACCATGCACAAGAACTCCCGCTAGGACTAGCTCACCTAACAAGAAGTATATGAGCTTGCCCTGCGATCCACAGGAGGCCATTGCCCTTTGGGGTGTAAAGGCTAATTTTATTTATTTATTTACATTGTTACTGCCAAACGAATTTGCACTCAAATCTAATGCATTATTACAAATGGATAAGAAAGGTTAGCATCATTAGGCTGGAGTAAATACGGTAAATCCTCATCATTCCTAGTGAGATATCTCATTTTCCACAATTTAGGAGTTACAGCAGAACTCCATTTATCCGGATTAACTGGGACTGGACCTGATCCGAATAATCAAATATCCAGATAATTGGATAAGTAACGAAAAAGGTAATTTATTTTTTTAAATTAAATTACTAAAATATTATTTAAATGGATTATTATTTAAATATTTAATGGATTAATGTGTGCAAATAAAACAAGACTGTTGCCAAAAATCGTCTAAAAACTGGAATTATTTTTACTTTTCGTGTTACGTGAAATTTGCATTATTTTGCAATTCAGAAGTGCTATTTTTGGTGTTATAAATGGCAGTAAAAATGAAATTACGCAAATTTTTTTTAAATTGAGAACAATTTGCATTACCGTGTCTCGTAAATTTCATGGATCTCTTATGATGTTTTACAGCATAATAAGGTGATATATTAAGTAATAAAAATAAAGTTTAAAAACACTTATGCACTTACGTCACAGATAAAAACAGGACATGTTTCGGGAGTGTCCTCCAATCTTCAGCTGCGGGCCTACTGGTGTGTCAGGTTCTCGGCTGGTGGTATTATGTTCTGTTCTCTGCTTCTCCCTCTCTTCCGACCGGTGAGCCTGATGACGTCGCTCACAGGAGGGATATCGAAGTTCATCAAGTTGTCACCATTTTTGGTAATGAAGATCTTTTCCCACGTATTTAGATCTGAAGGTTTGCTGACGTGTTTCAATAATGAAATGTCTTTCTTTATGTGATGATTTTCTGTCCAAAAATGATTGGCTACCGCTGATTTGTCAATTTGCGTAAGTTTTACATTTCTGAGACGTTCTTTCAATCTGGTTTTTAAGTTCCTTCTCGTTTGGCCAATATATGTCATTGGGCACCCCTCACAGTCTATCTGGTAAATACCAGATAATTCTGTTTTTTCTTCAGTGGCATTGTTAAGCGGATGGTTCAACAAATTTCTAAGTGTGTATTTGTTCTGAGGTGCTAGTTTGATATTATAATTTTTGAAAATTTTCTCAAATTTATGAAACATCTTGGGGTGGTAGGTGAACTTCCTGTGTGACTTGGGCTACTTCTGTATTAACTAGGGTGCTGACTTCTTTCAACTTCTGTTTCTTTTTATGTTTTTCCAGCATTTTGTGTATGAAATTGGTTTTGAATCCATTGATGGTGGCCACGTCTTTTATATGTTGAAATTCTTTGTCATATTCAATTTTGGTTAGAGGGATGTGTATTAATCTATGTATTAAGCTATGGAAAATGGCAAATTGGTGTGATTTCGGGTTGTACTTGTTTAATTTTATGTAGTTATCGACGTGTGTTGGTTTTCTATAAATGCCAAATTCTAAATTATTCTGGCCTCTGATGATTTTCAGATCGAGGAACGGTAACCACCCATTCTGTTCAGTTTCCATGTTAAATTTAATAGCCTCGTCCTGTAAGTTCAGCAGTTTTAACGCATCTTCTAGGAACCTCTCTGGGACTATAGCGAACACATCGTCGACATATATACATATCTGTATACCAACTTTTGAACATATGAGGAAATCCACTGGTGACTTTTAATTCTAAGTTACTCATGTATGGGTATATGTCTGCTAGTAGTGGGGACAATGGACTCCCCATGGCCAGACCAGTAGTTTGTTTATAACACGCTCGGTTGTACATGAGTCATTCCAGTCTGCATACAATTTCTACTGCTTTATTGCACCAAATAGCTGTACATATTAATTTATATCTCCTAAACCCAATGTCGTCCCAACTTGATTTTTTACTATGTTGTATAGTGTAACATAAAGAAGAAAATATATTTTTTTCATCAATTTTGAAGGTGACGTGTTTTGAGATATTCAAGGTCAAAAGTTAAGGTCATTGACCTTAATTGTTTACATTGTTTGAATATAGCCATGTTGCATATCATTTGAAAGCTTGTTCCCAGACCTTTCTGAAATTACCTGTTTCACAGTTCTATCTCTATTGGAACAGAAGTTACAGCCGTTTTTGTCTGCAGTGCTCATCAAATTTTCAGCACATTTTCCGAACTTTGGGCAGCCATTACTTTTGTTGTACTGGTGCTAGAATTCTGTAAATTGGTATTTTTCATTCTCTCATCATATGCAATGAACACACCAAATTTCATGAAAATCGGAGATGGTCAGGTTGAAAATTGCACTTTTCTGTGTTGATTTGACATGGAATGACTCACATGAAACTATTTTGCTTGATACATAACTCTACAATATCCATCAATTTGTTCAGCTGGAACCTCATTTTGGGCCAACCAATCTTTTATCAGTTTCGAGAGTTTTCCTGTTGGTATGCTAGTGAATAGTGATGTGACATCAAAGGAAACCAATAATTCTCCAGGAGCTAAGATAGTGTCTTTGATTTTGTCCACCAAATTTAACGAATTTTGAATGCTGAGAGTTTTGAATTTAGTAAACTGGTTAAATTTTCTGACCAACCATTGAGGGTTGAGGGGAAGCAGAGAACAGAACATAATACCACCAGCCGAGAACCCGACACGCCAGTAGGCCCGCAGCTGATGGGAGGACACTCCCGAAACATGTCCTGTTTTTATCTGTGACGTAAGTGGTGCATAAGTGTTTTTAAACTTTATTTTTATTATTCAGTTGTGCCACGGTTTTTAATAACTTCGTATTCATACTAATGATATATTAAGCTTTACAGCTTTTTCTTGGCACAAGCTGATACAACAGTCAGATTGTTTTAATTCCACTTTTATTTATTTTATTTATTTTTCTTTATTGTAGGAAACTTTTTTGTATCCAATTCTATAGGTACATACAGTTGTGAAAACAATAGCAGTGGCAACTCATTTGGAACATGTGTTAGATTACTGTTAAGTAACAGTCCTAAAGGCATACATTAGTGTCAGACAATAACTAAAATTGATAAAAAAAAAAAAAAGCCTATTACAATCATACAGATAATAAAAATTTGATCAGATTTACATATACAAAAATTTAAAGAAGCAAATCGTTGTGTTGTTTTCTTTTCAGTCTTCTATTGGGCTGCTCTGGTGGAGAATGAAGAATAATGTCATGTAGCACAGGGTTTGGATGATTTACGAGAGTTTGGTGTAGTCTGGTGTAGCTCGTTCTGATGACATTTGTCACTTCTGGAATGTTCAGGTCTTTGTGGAGTGTGTTGTTGCTGACGTACCATGGAGCGTCTGTGGTCAGTCTTGCACATCTGTTTTGGATTACCTGGATTCTTTTAATTTGGGAAGTGGATAAGAAAGGTTTGCATCATTAGGCTGGAGTAAATATGGTAAATCCTCATCATTCCTAGTGAGATATCTCATTTTTCACAATTTAGGAGTTATGGCAGAACTCCATTTATTAATTGGGACTGAACCTGATCCGAATAATCAAATATCCAGATAATTGGATAAGTAACGAAAAAGGTAATTTATTTTTTTTAAACTAAATTGTACAATACTGTACTTACATAAAGTGTTACATCTAAAACATAATTGTTGAAGCCAGTTGTTTGCTAACATACTGTCGAATTTTTCAGTTAAAGGTTTGCTTTTTTGCAAATAATCGGCCCTGAAAGAGGGTTTCCCATTGCTAGCTGCTACAAACACCACTACCACAACCATATTGCCAGATAGGTCTGATTAATGTGATGTACAGAAGACGTTTATATGGTAGTGCAAGAGATGATTTTGCTTATATCAAGTGTTTGATTTGTTGAATTCGATGTCTGAGTCTTGAGAGAAGGTGTGTGATGTGCAAATTCCAGGTTAGATTACTATCTAGAATGAGGCCGAGGTAACGAACTGACTGAGCTGTGGGTATGACAACTCCTCCAAGAGTTATGGAAAATCCCAATTTCTTTTGTATTATCTATCTGTATTATAGGGTTCAGTCAACCACCAACCAAGGATGTGAGTAAACCCTCCCAAAACTGTGAAGTACACTACTTATGATTTATGGGGATTCATTACCACTCTCCAGTGAGAACAACATCTGTCAATTTCAGTGCAGAAGGAATTTAGTTCCTCAGCTGCTGATTCGCAAAGTTCTGCCTTGACTGAGGATTGCTATATCATCTGCAAAATGAGCAATGGTTAGTTGAGCTTGATGAGGAAAATCAGAGGTATACACTGTATAAAGGAGAGGGCCTAAAATACTACCTTGTGGAACATCAGAGAAAATTGATTGAGATCTGGACTGTGCATTTTGGCATTTTACTGGAAAAGAATGGTTATGAAGGTAGGATGCTATGATTCTAAAATGTGTATCTGAAACATGATCCTTGATCTTCAGTAACAACCCAATGTGCCACACTTTATCAAAAGCTTTTTCTGTGTCAAGAAACAAGCCTAAACACACTTGCTTTTCCTCACATGTGTCCAAAACTGTGTCGACGATTCAGTGAAGCTGCTGTGGGCTGGAGTGCAATGGTTTAAATCCGAATTGCGTAAATGGTATGACTGCTGCAAGTTATTCAAGAAGTCGAGGCTACAACAGCTGTTCAAAAACTTTTGATAATAAAGAAAGCAGACTTATTGGATGATAGCTTTTCAAACCACCTTTGTTTTTATTGGGTTTAGGTATCATGACAACAGATGCGTGTTTCCACCTTTGCGGAAAATAAGTCAAGACGAAGAATGGCATTGTAAATTTGTGTTAATAAGACAAGAGCTTTTCTTGGAAGATTTGGGAGCAAAGGTTGAATTATCAGATCTTCACCAGGAGCCTTGTTTGGAGGAAATCTATTAATTGCATTTTTCACCTGACCAGGAGTGAAGAATTTAGGAAAATTTGAAAGTTGCAGTGGTTGAGAAATGCTACTGTTGACAAGATCAGCGAACTGTACATCAGTACATCAGTAATAATAATCTATTAATTGCATTTTTCACCTGACCAGGAGTGAAGAATTTAGGAAAATTTGAAAGTTGCAGTGGTTGAGAAATGATACTGTTGACAAGATCAGCGAACTGTACATCAGTAATAGGATTGGGTTGAAACTGTTGTCTTAATTGTGCACTAAAAAGATCTGCCTTTTCTTCTGGTGTTGAGTACCAATGATTGTCAACTTTCAGGGGAGGTATGTTTTCTTTATATTTGAGCACTCGTCTAGTTTTTTTTCCCATAAAGATCCGTCTTGGAAGTTGAGGGCTTTCATTTCCGCTTCTAGAGATTCATAATGTTGCTTCTTCAGTGCTCTATTCAATTATCTGGATATAGTACTCAATAGTGTTTTATAAGCTGGATACATGGTTCGTTCCCACAACCTGCTGTATTCTTTTTTAGTTTGATAGAGATGCTCAAGGTAAGGAGTATAAATGAATGACTTAGTCTTAAGTCCTTGGCTGCTACTAGATATTTTTGCAGCATGCTGGATATTTCTGGTTATGCTAGAAACTGCAACTTCCATATCCCTAGGTGTTTTAAGTGGGACTTTTGTCTCAATTTGTTCCAATGTTGAGGTATATGAATTCCAAATTAAATGGATACTTAAATAAGGTGTTGGCATGCTCTTTTAGGTTTATATTCAATGAAAGATTGACTGCAACTGGATAATGATCTGAAGTTAACTCGTGTAATACAATGCATCTGTGCACATACTTGTAACATTTTTACCTATAAAGAAATCCAAAACATCAGGGTGCTGCCGTCATGTGGACAGTGAGTTGGTTCGATTGGGTGCAGTATTTCTAATTTAAATTGAATAATTACTTCTTGAAGCAGCTTTCCTCTTGGACTGACAATGTTTGATGCCCATCTTGGATGTTTACTATTAAAATCTCCACCAAGAAGATAATGCGATTTCATTATATCAACAATTCCCCAGAAATTTGCCATAACCATTTTATTTGCTGATGCTGATTAAAAAGAATCGATTTGTAGTTTCACATGGCCCATTGGTAATATAATTTGTGATACTTGATATCCTGGTTCTACTATGCTCGGTAGCTCGCTGTTATGAATTTCAGATTTGGCGAATATTGCCAAACCACCTTTTCTGTCATTGCTCGGATGATCAGCACGATAAACTTTGTAACATGGTATTCTGAAATGTATGTGTGGCGCTGGTTTAGTTTCTGTAGCATGCAGAATGTCTACTTCATATGTAGAAAGAAAATCCACTTTTATGTTTCACAGACAGCAGGCGGTAAGCTCATGGGAAAAAGGCTGCAAATTATCTGATAAGGTAGGCATTGATAGACAAACTAACATTCCAAAAATATACTAGATTGTTGTTGTGTTGCATTATTAAATGTTCTGATGACTGTATGAGAAGTGGACTAATAATATTTATCTGTATATTAAATTTCTACACAATTTTAAAGAAAAATAAGTTTATAGACATTAAACACAAATCGATTGTTTCAGAAACAATAACAGCTTCCTGCATTTACAGTTTGCCAACAAGGAAAATCCTAATTTCATTTGTATTATCTATCTGTATTATAGGGTTCAGTCAACCACCAACCAAGGATGTGAGTAAACCCTCCCAAAACTAGTACTATTTTATAAAGTGATGTAAGTGGAGCAAAAGTTTTTTTTGTTCAACCATACTATAATATGCTTATTACATGTGATGTAATGGTGTCATAATGATACTTTGAAACTGGTCTTGATTATGACATCAGTGTGGTATCCATTATTATCAAACACAAAACGATCTTGAAACCTTGAGAGTACCAGCTGAATACTGTGTAATAATCAACATGTATTTGAAATAAAATCAATTCTGTCCATGTTAATTTTTATATTCTTTTAAAATGAATTCATTTCGTGTTGACAAAATCTGTTGGTTTCAAGAAAATTGCCAGAAGGAAGCTTCAATTTGGGGTCAATCCATATCAAATCAATCAATGTGTGTTGCTGACATGTTTTATTCTATTTTTAAGTATACATTTTCTGTTTCTATATACAGCGGCCATTTTTTTTAGAAGGATCTGTCATATTTTGCATTTTCAGAGGTTAACAGTAAGTTACATAACTATTTTGTTTATTAAAATATTAACTTGCAAAAAAACCTCTTAATCTACAAGAAACAGTCTACAATTCATGTTATGACTAATAGGCCAGGCAACATAAGCCAAAAAAGGGGGTGTAGGCTAATTAATTCCCGGAAAACTGGAAATGGTTTTAATCTCTTCATTTGCATGTAAAAATGGTTTATTGAAGTTTGAACCCATTTTCTGCTTGTAATGTATGAGGGGTGTACAAAAAACCTATAACTTTTCTGACTTTTTTCGGTTTTTCACTAATAACTCCTAAGCGATGCATTTATAGGAAAATTTTACTCTTTTATAAATGAAAATTCCTAAAATTCTGTGTTGAACAAGCACCTTACATTAAAAATTCTTCAATTTGTTAGGAAGATATGCAAGTTCAAAGAACAACCATTTTTCCCATATTTTTTAAACAATTATGTTTTGAATTTTTAAACCTTAATTTCGCATTGTAAAATTATTATAAACAATAATAGATTTGGACATTATAGTCCACCGAATGCTGTATCAGAAATGCCTAACATAAATATGTGGATTTTGAAAAAAAGAAAGAAAGAAAAGAAGAAGAAAAAAAACAGAAACCGGCAAAGAGTTGGCTCGTTGAATAAAAATTCCTTTCTTGCAAGGGATATATTTTTCTACACTTCATAAATTCAGTGTAAAATTCCAATGCAATGATGGAAACATGCACCTATGTCTCGAAAGCATTATCGGAAGCAATTTTGGTCAAGTGAAGTTCTCCAGAAAGAAAAGTGTGTTACCAATGCCAAGCTTTACCAGCAGTGTGAAGTTGCATGACGAAGTAGTTGCAATAGACTCATACACCATATTCAGTAGAATTGCATTTCACCCCCCCCCCCCCAAAAAAAAACCAGAATCCAAACTCAGAAATTACTTTACATATGAACTTGCCCACCATCTTTATTTGATGAAAGCAAAGATGAGAAAACCACGTAAATCTATTTACTATGATTTGTTTGATTCAGTGGACACTCCGTCAAACATCAAAAGTGCTCTCTATGTGATCGACGGCAGGTTCCTACTTCACCGAGTACCTTGGGAGTTGAGAGAAAAGTTCTCTTCAGTCCTCAACAAATATGTAGAGTATGTCAAAAAATACTTTGGGGCGCAATCAGTCATAGTATTTGATGGATATCCAGAAGACCCTACAGAGAAGACCATAAAATTTGCAGAACATCTTAGAAGGAACAGGTTTATTGCAGTGAACATTGAATTTGATGAAACAATGTTACTGAAAATAAATTTCTCTCGAATGAAAGGGACAAAAAAATCTCATCTCAATGCTAATTCAGAAATTTGCAGATGAAAACATCGCTGTCGAACAAGCTGCAGAGGATGCAGACACAATCATTGTCAGAAGGGCTATAGAAGGACTGAATGTGTGATTGTGGTAGGAGAAACAATAGATATTCTAGTGTGCATTAGCTCCTAATAGGGATCGGTTGTTTTTTATGAACCTGGAAAAGAAAAGTCTGAGGTCGTCTTTTATTTCCTGACATGCTTCAAAATGCCAAACAAAGTTAAAGAAAATATATTATCTCTTAACGCTTTCAGTGGATGTGATTCAACATCTGCCGTTTTCAGACAGGGGAAGATGAAGTTGGCAAACCTTTTTGACAAAGATGTGGAGGTACAATGTACTGTTGAGATATTTAAAAACCATAATACGACTACGGATGAAGTCGGTGCTGCCGGCGCCAAAGTAATTGTTGCTTTCTATGCTGGATCGTTTCTTCAATCTTCCACTGTGAATGAAATATGCTTTAAACTGTTTATCAAATCCTTAGCACAGAATACTTTCAACTTGGCTACTCTTCCTCCAACTGAAGAAGCTGCTCGACTGCACGCAATGAGGGCTATCCTACAAATTAATTTGTGGAACTGTTTTTTGATGGACCCAGTTCAATGAGGTTAGAAAGTTATTAAGCACAGGCTCCTCCCATTACCATCAACAGCCAAACAAGCCCCACAGGAACTTATTAATAATATTGCCTGCAAATGTTCAAAGGGGTGCCGAAATGCTTGTGGTTGTAAGAAGCAAGGGATGAAGTGTTTACATATGCTATAATAACAGAACAGTGTCCTGCACCAATACGCAAGATGAAACTGATGACAAACCAAACTTGAACGATGGCAAAGATAACAATGATGATGAATTAGAAGACTTCTGGATGACGAGGAACTTCAAACTTCAATTGGATCAATTGCTCCAGTCAGCTTCTACTTCCAAACGCAGCAAATTCAATTAACCTTGTATTCTGTATTTTAATATTTGTCAATTAACTACACATCAAACCTTACATCATAGCTTTTTGTACTTTAAGTCATTATTTTTGCGTTTTAATTACATGTTTACATGGCAATATGCGTTTTTAATTTCAAATCCCTTCTTTCACCAAAACTGGTTCTTGGTTTGCCAGCAGGAATGAAATGCTAGATGTCTGTTGAAAATTGATGCACCACTGTTCATATAATTATACGGTCTGGTACAAAATTTGATAACATAGGATATACAAATGTATTATTTATCATACAATACATTTTACAATGTGAAAATAAGGTTTAAAAATTAAAAACACAATTTTCTTTAATGGGGGAAATGGTTGTTCTTTGAATTTGCATATTTCTACTTAGCGTCTTGATGTAATTTATATGTACGGTGCTTATTTGACACAGAATTTTTTGTACTTTCATTTACAAAAGAGTAAAATTTTCCTACAAATGCATCGATTAGGAGTCATTAATGAACACCTGAAAAAAGTTCGAAAATTTCTAGGTTTTATGGACACCTCTCATACAGCACAAGCATAAAATTGGTGCAAACTTCAACAAACTATTTTTACATGCAAGTGAAGAGATTAAAACCATTTCCAGCTTTCCAAGAATTAATTATCCTACAATCCCTAAGTACCCTGGCCTAGAAAAACTTGTTAGGCTTTAAGGAAATAGTCTAAAAGATCATTAGAAAATCATGTTTTTATCAGAATAAACTAAGGACTTTATAAAACTTTCCTTGATAGAAGGGATGAAAACACACATTTATTTTTTTCTCCAGAAAGATATAATAGACCACTAGATGATAGTAAAAATTTATATATCCTTTAGGTTTTGTGAGTCTTCAAATATTGGGCAGAGTGAATAAAAGACAGCAAATGGTGTTACTACAAAATTTTAAGCAAATACTAGCATTTTAGTGAATAAAATATTTCAGTATAAACTATTGTGTACTAGTAATCAGTACATATTAGAACAAGTAGTACCTATTGCAAAATATATGAATAGTAAGTATTTACAGTAAATACTGTGAAATTTCCAAGTGTGGTACAGACCTTACTTAAGATGGGAAGCAATTGTAATGCCTCACCTGAAATGCTTGTTTTTACAAGAATTAGGAAGCAATTGGTGTTCAGAGTGCAAATGGAGGCTCAAGAAGATGATTATCACAATTTTTTTAGAAGCAGAAAGGAAAATTTGGAGTGGCCTACTTCACATTTTATGGATGAAAATATTGAAACATGTAGCAAACAGGCAGAAGATATATATTTTTCATTTTTAAGTAGTCCAGGCTATCAGAGTCAAAATTCATAGTACTTAATTATGATTGAAAAATTTATCTGTTTTTTAGGCTATTAATCAGCATGACCAACCTTACATAGTAGGCCTATTCAGTTTATAAATCACACAATTTCATTTTGTGTTATTTTAAACTAGCAGGTGTATGTGATTTCGCCCACATTTATTAATGTGATCGCTAGTTTTTTAATAATACAATAGGAAAAAAATTAGAACTTTTTATCAAAACTTAGACAGTTTTAAAATAAATTGCATTAATTACCTAATTGTTAGACACTAGCAGGTGCCCGCGGCTTTGCCTATGATAATTAAGTTAAAAATTAAGAGTATAATAATTATTAAAGCATTATATTTATTAACACTTGCATGTGAATCATTCACAAACTAAGCCATTAATATTAATGAAACAGCTAAAATTCCTGCTTTAGAGTACATTCCACGCCTGGGAAAACGATCTCAGATTCGATTATGCAGTTCCAAAGCGACCTGTTGACACTGGTAATACGTATTGTTTCTCAACTGTTTGTTGACAGATGAATATGATGTGAATTTTATTTGATAAATTCAGTGCAATTTTCAGAAATTATATAATTTTTCAAGAGAAGGAGTTATTTTGTTTGGATTTTTATTGTCCGTGATACTGCCCGCAGCTTCACCCGCCATTATTAATTGACTCCAGGATTTTTAAGAAATTTACACTGGCAGTATATTAAAAATGTTTGTGGTTCAGAGCTATGAAAATTGTAAGTAAAAATAAAATTAGAATATTTGTTCATTGTGTTCATTTCACTTAGGCTTTATACAGGGAATCCATTTTATGCGGAAACTTTTTAACAGCGTTGCCCCTGCTCACACTTTCCCCGCTGTTGCGCTTGCACCGGCCGGGACTGTGCTCCGTTACTACCGGCAAATCAAGACTTTAGAAACATTACAAAATAGAATAACTCAACCAATTTATTATCAAAATAGGCCTACATGTAGAGGCTTATTACTCACCATTTATTTGAGGTACTGAGATGGTACAGTCAGGATATTTATGGGAAAATCTCCGAACGCGCCTTCTATGGTTATTTCTCAATAAGTAACATTCCACCAAATAAATTCGCTGTTCAACCGTATACATTTTCGATTATTGTCTTATGTAACACACGACAACAATAGACAAGCGTCTCACTACAACAATCCGAAGCAACTAACCGCTTGTATGCCTTTTACAACTGTGATGCAATGCGATGCTAGCGCGGCAATGCGGCAGTGATGCGAGGTTTCCTCATAAAATGGACTCACTGTATAATAAAGAAACAGTTTTCCTAATTTTGTACTCTCCGTGAAAGTTTAGACTGTGAGAGACGAACATCGCCGAGTATACCCGATGTTTCACGAAGTGGGCGAGCGAGTGAGCACGCTATTCAGGGACTTTTGAAATGTATAAGAGTAGATAGTAAATAAATAATTAAAACTACTAAACGAATCATGTGCTGCCATATGGGAATACAGATTGAAAGTGAAATGATTAAAACAGTCCATAGAATTATGAAACTTTTGCTTAAATGCAAATCATTCATAAACAATTAAGAGATTAATAAAATCAGGTAAACTGATATAACAAAGTGCCAGAATGCTTTTTTAGTCAGTGAAAATTGTATTTATGACGGCCCCATGCAGAAAATCAATTATTTTTGTAATAGATCTCAGAGTTAAACTCCAGATCGATTAATTAAGCAAGGCTTACAGAAGAACTGAGGTCTAAAGTTTGATAGCACTGTGTGACATGACTTTTGTTTAGGAGGTTCCACTATTATAATTGCATAGTACAATCTTGTTACTTCATAAATTTTCTCATTATTAGGATTTGGTTTGAGGTCTACGAAAAACAGTGGTAAAGGTTTCTTCGTAACTGGGTGGTAAACAGGGACCATATGTGTAAGTGAATAGCCTAATGATTTCAGTTTATTCATTACAATTGCCGTATCGCATGTAGGATGTAAGTAATCTTCGGATGACTATTCTGAAATTGCGATCCTGCTTCATTTGGTAAGTGTGGTATTCAGCTTTGTTTGTTTTGAAATATTGAATGGCCTTTCTATAACCTTCTACTGATTCGAAACAGAATTTCACTTTCTGATTTGCAACTGTAGTATGCTTGAAATTTCCCATGTCGAGGCTGTTTAAAGCCTGCAAAACTGTATTCATATTATTCACATATAGTCCATTTTCCATTGTCTATAGTTAACTTGAATCATTAAAAAATACACATATACACATATACAATGGATCTTTAAAACATTTAAAGTACGACATTTCAACCCTTCCTGTGGGTCTTCCTCAGGTACAATAAAAAACTAAAATACAGCTCGAAGCTCTCATGAATAAATATCTATCAGTCACTGCCACTTGGGTTGTTCAGAAATTCTTCACCAAAATCCACCATTCGTCCATACTTTATATGTAACTTATATAACATATATAGAAGTTATATATAAACAAAATGAGGGTTTGTCCGTGGGCAATCCTATATCCGGTATTGTATCAGACATTTTTGTACATTTTATGGAACGGGATGTTTTGAGTAAATACAGGAATGAGATATGTATATTTATGAGGTACATAGATGACTGTTTGTTCGTGGCAAGAAGTGATGAGGCTGAACGCTTATGTGACTTTAATAATCAACATAAGAGAATTAAATACACTTTGGATTTGCCGAAAAGTAAGGTTTTGAACTTTCTGGATCTGAAAATAAAGATGGGAGAATTTGAGTACAAGACAGGGGTGTATAGAAAACCTAATGCAGGTTACATGTACTTACACAACAAATCAGCCCATCACCCAAGGATGAAAAACAGTGCTTGGAGGAATATGGCTTTTAGGGCTTTTATGTTATGTAATAACCAGGAGGATTTAAAGAAAGAGAAGGATGAAATTTTCAGAATAGGGGGATTAAATGGATATAGTTTCCAAACTTTAAGTAAAATTTGGGATGCTGTAGAGAGGCGATATGTTAGTGAAAAAACATGTATAAGGAACAAGGACAATAAGTATGTTGGAATGGTATACAGACACAAGACTAGTGGAAAGATGGATAAAGTTTTTCGCAAACACGATATAAGAGTGGCCTACAGGACAGAAAGAACAATAGAAAACATTTTTTCTGACCTTAAACGAATAGGAAAACAGAAGAACAAGATGATGATGATGCCTGGGGTGTATTCTATATAGTGCAACGATTGCGGGAAGACGTATGTGGGGGAAACGGGAAGATCTTTTCAAGTTAGAAAAATTGAACATGAAAGAGACGTGAGAACCAAGAAACCATCTACGGGTTTGAGCCAACACATGATAGAAACTGGTCATAGTATGGGTGAAATGAACATAATCAAAATAGAACGGGATAAGGTAAGGAGGAAAATTCATGAAGCTTATAAAATTATAGAACTAAAAGAAAATAGTCTTAATAGATATGAAGGGGATTTGGGGGACAAATGGTTACAGTTAATTAGGAATGTCATAAACTATAATACATCTATAAAATTTCCCCCCACCATGGGATTGGCAGACCTGGTCAGTGACTTCAATATCCCGGAGACATGGATAGTAAAGTATGGACGAATGGTGGATTTTGGTGAAGAATTTCTGAACAACCCAAGTGGCAGTGACTGATAGATATTTATTCATGAGAGCATCGAGCTGTATTTTAGTTTTTTATTGTACCTGAGGAAGACCCACAGGAAGGGTTGAAATGTCGTACTTTAAATGTTTTAAAGACCCATTGTATATGTGTATTCATATTGCTGATGTTATTGATGTAGATAGGTGGTAGTTTAACCACTGCCTTCTAGATTGTATTACTCATATAATTCTCGAGACGGCGGTGGGTTTAACAGCTTTAACCTGAGAGTTATCACTTCTGTTATCTTCTTGATTCATATTTTCTTTGCATTCGTCCTGGATTAGATTACTCAATGGTTCAAAAGGATTTGGTGTAGAATATGAAGACTTAGTAGGACAATATATTGTCCGTGCCGAAATCTTTTCATTGCATTGTTGTTAGTGTGATTTTCATTTGTTTCGATCATGATATCATAAGCACAGTAATTTAAAGATTTTATCACAATAAAACGTTAATATAATTTCTCATACACACTTCCAGCTATAAATAATATAATAATCTACTACTTACGGTAGAAAGTGTATTTGAGTTATCGCGCCTACCTGATATATTACCATTAAAATAGGCACTAAATTGGGCATTACTCTGGTACCAGTCAACCGATTTGGTCCAATATCAATAGGGTTCTTCCCATGGATGTAATAAATGCGTATACAAAGTTTCATGAAAATCCAATAAAGCGTATTTGAGTTATCGGGCGTACAGACACACAGAGAGACATTTTCCCGTCCCCCATACAATCTCATAAAGTATCATTCTGGCACCTAATAATTAGAAAACAAAAATGCAGCTTTAGGATGCATTTCATGATTAGAGCGCGCCATCCAGAAAGAAATGACCTCAGATTTGAATTCCTGGCTCAACCCCCCCCCCCCCCCCCTGCATAGTGATTTTCGTCCAAATCAAGCGATGTTTTCCCATTCAGACCTACAATCATGATCTACCTTCTGTCCACCTATGTTAAAAATGTCAGCTCTCTTCATGCTGTAATGTCATAAACAAATAAATTAAGCATCAAGCAGAGCAAGGTAAACAAAATCAAAGCGATCAACATCTCCATGCGTTATGTTGAAAAAATCTACTTCCACGATGCTCTTATTCCCCAATTGCTGTGCTAAAGAGGAAAGCCACTTATTATTAATTTCACAATTGAAAAGTAGCCTACTACCAAAGTCTGGTGTCGCAATAGTGGAAAAAATCAGGTTTTCTGCCAGTTTATAATTTGTTCATAATTTGCAAACAAAAGTAAAAATTGAAAATCTGGCTTCAAGGTGCATTCAGACATTCTTTAGGCCATCTACGTACAAATTTATCAGAAGGATTGGCCAATCCCAATGACCTCATCATGATCAAACCCATGAGTTTCGGGTTTGTAGCTCTGTGTCTCAACCAACTGTGCCACAGCCTACTCCCGAAATAAAAGTGCAGATCTGTATAATTAAGAGAGACAGGCAAACAATTTCTATATGTTCACGTAGACATTTTTTCTTAAAGCATATTATACAATTACATACCTGACATTCACAAAATAACGTCTGTGTAATTTGCAATGACATCAAACTCTGAATAAAACTGTAGAATTTAACATTCGGTGATAAGATTTGCAAATTTTACTTACACATAAGCAACAAATCATAACATTCTTTCTTAAGCAATGGAGTTTATTTATGCATTGTCATTTGTCCACGTGTAGCAAATGCATAAATTACATTATGTGATACTGAGGGCGTTAAATTACTGAGGGCGTTGTTTTGTTCTAAATGAAATGTCGACAGTGCAAAATTTCATCGAGATCGGACTAAACCTGTAGATTTGTATAAAGGACAAAGCAACACACAACTCTTATTTTACATAGATGATGCACGGTTTTTAATGATTCAGTTGTTGATTGTTGATAAGAATATGAACTTTCTCTTTGGATTCCAATGTTTTGTAATGTCACTTGAAATCATACGGGTGGTGCCATAGTAGAAGCACCAATCCTACAATCCTCGCACTGCCACAGTACGCGTACATAAAATAACTAAATAGGACAATTTACCCTTGAGGAACAATGCTCATGTATTCTTATCACAATGGAATTCTACAGAATCTGAATTACCCAAAAATACGGTAGGACCAGGCAGATAGACATAATCACTTATGAACAGACAGAATACAATGTATTAATACATCCCACAATTCAATTTTGAGCACCAAACTTGCCAGTCTGAAGAAGTCAACAATGAAAAATAGATGTACTCATTATTACCTTCTATAAGAATAAATATCAACTCAACAAAACTGAGATCATCCTCTTTTGGTGGGAGCTCATGGAATGATACTAGCTCCTTTCGCAAGGTTTTGGACTGCCAGAAAGTAATATCTCGAAAATGTTCATCAAAACCTTACATGGAATAAGTAATTTATTTACAAGGCATCTATTTAGTACTTTTAAAGATTATAATAACAATAAATTTAACCGTGATTTATTTATAATGAACCTGTTTGAGTAACATCATTTAACTTTTTTTAATGCCTGTAAGATTTTAGTTCGGTGTGAAGATCCACATATGCAGAAAGTTGATTTCGTATTAAATATATAAAGTGGATAAACTTCTTCTGTCTTCAATCCATACTGAACTATTACTAATATTAATAGCTGAATTGGTTTTTAACTGTTAAAGTTACATATATTTATAATATGTAAATAGTAACTTGTCCTAAGATGTATACAGAATTGTTGGTTGGTTGGTATATGGTTATTTAATGACGGGGATGTACTGCAACTCAGGCCAGTGACCATTGCTGGTGTGCTGGAATTTTGTTCCGCAGTAGTTCTTTTACATGCCAGTAAACCTATTAACACGGACCTGGGCCGGGATAGAACCCAGCGGCGGCCTCTGATCATATTGCAGTGTTGCAGAACAACCAGTTTTTAATGTAAAAAATATTTAGATTTTTTATTACTTTATACCAGCGTTTCTCAACCTTTTTGAACCCGAGGACCTCTAAGATGTCTAAAATATTTTACGGGCCCTAATTTTACATCCCATTTTTAAAAGAAGGCCTATATTCTTAATATTTGGGGTATTAATTATAGGTCATTATAATGAAATATGTGAAAAAATTTACTTCTTTACTTTCCACTTGCTTTATGATGTGGTCCGCGGACCATAGGTTGAGAAATGCTGCTTTATACTATTAAACAACTTCGAAATCGTCTTTGATAGGTTCTTATTGACCAAAAACATGCTTCACAAGATATTTTGCAATTTTGAATCATTTAAACGTGTAAATTCGGGTTGGTCGTTGCATTGCTGCACGCAAGTTTCTCTACACTTCGGCTGCATTATGCTAGCAAGATTTCCTTTTACCAAGAGCGCGAGGTATGAAGTCCCTTACAGAGATGCCAATTGCCAATGTAATCACTTTGTGGCTAGATCTATTGTATATTGCTAATTTCGCCACTCTATCAGACACTAAACTGAATTCCATGACTCTACATCTCTGTAGGAATCTGTGTCATATACCATAGGCAGATAGCAGGATTGGGGGCATGTGGTCAGCATGCCGATACACACGGCCGTTATTGATGGTTTCCGTGACCAGAGCCGCTACTTCTCAATCAAGTCGCTCCTGAATTTGTATCACGAGGCTGGCACACTCCGTTAGAGACCTCCTTATCTCAGAAAAGTTTGAGTAGGTACTGGGGATCGAACCCAACCTGTGGATCCATGGCCAGCGACGCTAACCACGAGACCATGCACACTACAGTATCCCAATAATGTAAAGCCACATGGTTGACTTACTGACATTAATGTTGACTCACTTCCAGAAGAGCTAGAAACCTCAAATTTGACAGACTTGTAGGTTTTAGTGTGTAACTAACGAGAAAATTACAAAACATTAAAAATTTTAAACTTTTACCCCAGAAAAATCTTAGTCGTTCTGCCCTTTTATAAAACGTTAAGTATGGCTAAACAGTAATTAAATACAAAGACTTCTTTATGAACTGACACTGTACTGAAGAAAAAGCTTTTTATGAAAACCATACTGGTAGTTTGGAGGCAGACACCCGAACGACTAATGAAGATAGAGAAGAACACAAAATGGTCAGTAAACAAAGCCCACGAAGTGAGGAACATGTTGGATGGTGTTGTTGTTGGTAAGGGAACCACTATGTTCAGCCTAGACATATGTAACTTGTATCCTAGCATCCCTCGAGAACTTGCAGGTGAATTTTTAACACAATGGCTAACAGAGAGGGGCATTGATAGAGTAGTCGTCAATGAATATTATAGATGGTACATGGTGTGTACCAATTATAATGTGTTTCAATTCAATAACAAGATATACCAGCAGAAAGAGGGCCTAAGCATGGGCAACCCTGTATCAGGTTACGTAGCGAACATTTTTATGGACCACGTGGAAGGACCTATTGTTGATAAATATAGGGAAGAGATAATAACATACGTGAGGTACGTCGAAGACATATTCGTCTTGGCAAAAAATGATATAGCCGAAAAAATGGTTGAAGACTTTAATGGGGCCCATCAAAAGTTAAAATTAACAAGTGAAAAAGCTGTGAATAATAGGTTAAATTTCTTAGATTTGAACATCAGAATTAGCGGCCAAAGCATAAAAGTGGGGGTTTTCAGAAAGCCTAATAAAGGGGAGCTTTACATACATAACAGATCATCACACCACCATTCCACAAAAGTAAACATTTGGCACAACTTTGTTTCGCGGGCTTTTAACCTGTGTAACAACATCCAAGACCTGAATACAGAAAAGGAAGAAATTACCAAACAGGCTATAAAAAATGGGTATAGAGGATGCGATATACAGAAACTATGGGAGAACGAAAAAAGGAAAAGATTAAACATGACAATGTTCAGCACAGAAAAAGAAGAGAGAATTCCAACCACCAATAGCAAAAAGTATGTGTCTGTTAAGTATATCCCAGGTTCAAGTGATAAAATAGGTAAGTATTCACATATAGTCCTTTATCCATTGTCTTATAGTTAACTTGAATCATTAAAAAATACACATATACAATGGATCTTTAAAACATTTAAAGTACAATGTTTCAACCCTTCCTGTGGGTCTTCCTCAGGTACAATAAAAACACTAAAATACAGCTCGAAGCACTCATGAATAAATATCTATCAGTCACTGCCACTTGGGTTGTTCAGAAGTTCTTCACCAAAATCCACCATTCGTCCATACTTTACTATCCATGTCTCCGGGATATTGAAGTCACTGACCGGGTCTGCCAATCCCGTGGTGGGGGGAAATTTTATAGATGTATTATAGTTTATAACACTCCTAATTAACTGTAGCCATTCATCCCCCAAATCCCCTTCATATCTATTAAGACTATTTTCTTTTAGTTCTATAATTTTATATTTTCTTTTAGTTCTATAATTTTATAGAACTAAAAGAAAATAGTCTTAATAGATATGAAGGGGATTTGGGGGATGAATGGCTACAGTTAATTAGGAGTGTTATAAACTATAATACATCTATAAAATTTCCCCCCACCACGGGATTGGCAGACCTGGTCAGTGACTTCAATATCCCGGAGACATGAATAGTAAAGTATGGACGAATGGTGGATTTTGGTGAAGAACTTCTGAACAACCCAAGTGGCAGTGACTGATAGATGTTTATTCATGAGAGCTTCGAGCTGTATTTTAGTGTTTTTATTGTACCTGAGGAAGACCCACAGGAAGGGTTGAAACGTTGTACTTTAAATGTTTTAAAGATCCATTGTATATGTGTATTTTTTAAAGATTCAAGTTAAAAATAGGTAAGGTTTTGCATGAGCATACAAACCTCTAAGTACAATAGAGAAATCCTTCGCTCAGTACAAACTCTTTGGAAAAAATAAAGAAAGAATGGAGAATCCAGGTGTTTACTCCATCACGTGCAGAGATTACGGGGCGGTTTACATTGGGGAAACAGGCAGAACCTTTAACGTGAGATTACAAGAGCATGAAAGAGATGTGAAAAACAAAAAATCCAATACTGGATTAAGCCAACATTTAGTTAGGGAGGGACATAACATAGGACACTTCAAGATTTTAAAGGTTGAGGCTGACAAGATCCGCAGGAAAATATGTGAAGCTTCTCATATCATCGAGAGCGGGGGAGCCTGTCTAAACAATTATGAGGGGGATTTGGGAGAGCAATGGATAAACATTATAAAGAATTTGCAAAGTAATAGATCCATCCCTAAGTTTCCCAATATTTCCCCAGGTAGGGAAATTAACTTCAATATTCCCAAAGAATGGATAAGGGAACACCAAAGAGACAACAGCTATAGGGAACGTGATTACGAGGAACATCTGAACAATGATCAACAACAACAACAACGGTTGGATAACACGCCCATTGGAAGTGGAAGAGATCCCTGCAATCAGTTTACTTGAAAAAGGCCTGGGGGGCAGGCTGAAACGTCGTACAGTGCAGTGTAAGGTTTTAACCGTTTTTATTTATGTTTTTAACCACTAACTACAAGTTTTGCCATATACATACATTACCTATAGTTTTAATTGAACTTTTAGTGGAAAGTTTGGGCTAATCGTTTTAAATCTTATTATGTATTTATACGTATTTAATTCCTGTACAATAGTGCAACACCCTGTTTCAACACCCACGATCCGCCACTGATAGACCTGCAACCTTGGGCACAGAAAGCCAGCGCGATACTAACTGCGCCACCCAGGCAGATATAAAGAATAATTGTAAGTGAATGGTAAGTACATAACTATTGCCACACGGTATTATATTTAATACAAAGACAAGCTTGACTGTTTTATAACTATGTCATTCAATAAAATTTTGTAAACAGTGAGATAACAAAGAAAGTGACTTGCATATCAAGGACAGTTCCTACGAACAGACTGCACCTGGGTGTTATCTCTATTTTTGTCAACTAATCTGTTATAAAGTATATGGCACGCTATCCAAATCTGTAGTTATACAAGAAAACGTCACAAAAATATCAGGAATGTTACTGTACAGTTGAAATGATGTGATAAACACAATACTGTTTTTAAAAATCATAATAAAAGTACTCAAGAATATTTGTTTTTAAATTTTGTCCATTTTGTAGTGATGTTATGAAATACATGACACTAATCATTATGAATGATGTCCCATTCAGGGCTAGGGCCTCCCTCTGATGAGGGGTAGCTTGGTTAGAATCTCATATGGTGAGCTGGTCCATATGAGCTTGGTAAACACTTCACTTTCACTAAACTTCTTCAGTGATTTGAAATTACTTCATTGAAGCACTTTCAACTGCATGTTTCCTGGGACAACAAAAATCAAAATGGACTTATGAATCTCGTAAGATACAATGGGATGTAAAAAATTAAAAGAAGTTTTTCCTGTAATATTTAACTATTCCGTTTATGAAGATCATCATCATTAGCTTTAATAACTATCAAGAGTGAAACTGCTATTGATGTAGAAAAAGTTATATTTAATACAGAGCATCACAGGACATTGAAATGATTCATGTCTCTAGAAGTGTAAATAAAAAGATGAGTAGAGTGGAAGGGAGCAGTGTAAGCAAAGTTCCCAAGGAGGATAAAATATCAAATAGAAACAATTATTAATTAATAGAAGTGAATTAATTTCATACCAACTGTTACAATTTGTCAGTCTCTGGTTCATATAATGTACTTCAGAGCCAAACGAGCTTAACTGCCAAAAACTAAATTTTACAGGAGGAGCGAAAAACAAAATTATGAACAATAAAGGGGAATGGAGTTACTACTATTTGGCTCTCAATATCTTGGTTTCTAATGAAATTATGGATTTAATATTAATTGGTTCTATAGAGGTCAAGAAGTTAGTAAAGAATATGAAAAAGACAAAAAAATATGAAATTTGGAGTTACGTTCCTTTGGCTCTGAGGTTATTAACTTATATTGCTACTTTCTTATTTTACATATTGTCTAGGCTATCTCTGAAGGTTTTCCCTTGCATTAATATTTGTAATTTAATAATCTGATTTTCATCAAATTAAAGAGTGTTTTTTAGGCAAAATAGAAACAACTGTATTGAGTTTCACAGGAGATTTTTGACAATTATATCTGATAATGGTCTCCTTTTACTGGAAACTAAGGCAGTTTGGAATCTACTTACATCAAGTTCTTTAGTATTCGGTCGTAAGTCCATCATCCTGGGTGGACTTGCAGCAGCCACGAAGTCATCGTCACTATCATCTCTATCCGATGAAATTATGTGAACCTGACCACTGAAAAATTAAATAAAAAACATTTACCATTTATTATATAATTCTAATACCATAAAATCATAACATATCACAATCAGCTTCAGAGTACTCCCCTATGATAAATTAACATTAGAATAGGCATAGGCAGTTCCTGTCCATCTTCCATGCTCCAGAGTTCTTGCACCTGTAAGTGATCATTGACAAACGGAACTATGTCAGTTTTCAAATTAAGTCCAACACAGGAGATAATTCAGTACAGTCCTGGAAACTTGCCTCTTAATTTGACATACCATAAAATCGATACTTTTCTTCTTTTAATGTTAGCAGATAAAATTTACAAAACTAATCCACGTCATTTTTCTTTAATTTCAGCATGCTGTTTATGGTAGACAGGCAATCATTTTTGGAATATCATTGTAAATTGTACAATCAAACAATTATATGACAGGGAAATTTCTCCCTACTTTTCGTAAGTCATTTGTGTCAGTCTTTTCACTTACTACTTTAAGGGCACTGGTTTCATATCTTCTCATGCATTTCACTGCCAACTCATACTCATCATTTCTATCATTTACAGTAGCCAAAGAAAGAACAAACACTGGTATCTTTATGTAGTAGCCTATAAGAACACAATGGTGTTTTACCAATAATTGGCTGTGTGCATGATGATTTTATATTTCAGTAGCCTATAGTAAACTTTAACGACTCCTGTAAAACACTACAATACCAGTAACTCGACACCCCTTCAGTCCACATTATAATGAGTTTGCATGACACTACTGTAACTTATACATACAATAACTTACTAACAAAAACCATACATACTTAAGGTTTTAATAATCATCATTAAAATACTGTAGTCTTATTAATTTACAGTGTGCAGTTACCAGCAGGAAAAGCAGATTTTACAACTACTGTGTAGGCATACATTGGAAATTATCATGAAAGGATCAGGAAAATCAGTTTTAGGTGACTGAGTTGTGTACAATTGAAATTAATTTGAAAGTTCAGAAATACAAAAATCATTCACATCTGAAAAGGTGAGATACATCAGGCTCACAAAAGCATTACCAGTATGTTGCAGAACTTTCAAGGCACATTAGTTCAGAAAAGGACTAAACTTTTTATGTAACATTAAAACTATTTTTTATTTATAGAAATCATGAAGCTCTGTTTCTTCTAATTTCTTTAGTACATAGTATTACACAACATGATCTAACTTTTCTCTAGAGTACTTGACTCATATCATTCTCTGTAAGAAAGATTACTTGTTCAGAGATAATGTACATAATGTAACTGAAGTTCATAATATTGAGCGACCACAAATGTTTTTAAATGCCTATGTCAGAAGTATATTAATGTATTAATGGTTAAAGACTGTGTAGTGTTAATTTGATGTGTTTAAATATGGACAAAATCCAGGAGCTCAGGGTCTCCTTAAATGTTAAAAATTATACATATGATGTTGTAAACTTTTTAGGTTTTAAAGTTGATTCTAAGTTAAATTGGTATAGTCATATAGATAATGTAGCAATTAAATTGTGTCGAGATGTAAATGTAAAGTATGTAAATGTTGAGAAAGTTGAGATCCTGTGTTGGTCTTGATGTTCTGAAATTGGTGTATTTTGCACATATCCACAGTCACCTGTCATATGGGACTTTATTATGGGGTATTGCAGTTATTACAAGAAGAAGGATTCACATTGGTAAATAAGCCAGAACTAAAAACATATTTTGCACACAATGGCTCCAGTGCCATTGATCTAGTCTTTTGGCGGGGTGAAGACATCAAAGCCGAGGAACAAGACGGGCTGTGGTCAATGACAGCGACGCCCATTTGAAAACACATTCCAATACTGACAATGTTCAGCTTAAAGAAGACCCCACTGGTGAATGAAAACAAGAAAGACAAAGTATCAAGGAAAGTAGACCGACATTCACGGAAAGCACAAGGAAGATATCAATAGTGCAAGAGCAATGATAAAAGAGGGCAAAATTAATGAAGCTCTGGTAATAGTGCAAAACATAATTAAAAAAGCCACGATCCCGGTCAAGAAGAGACAATCACAACCATGGTTCGACCGATCCTGCTATAACACGAGGAAGGAAACATTAAGAGCCTTGCATAAGGCAAGAACAACAGGAGGGGAAACAGAACTTCGCATATACGCAGAAAGAAGACAGCACTACAAGAAACTGCTGAAGGAAAAGAAGGCAGAACACGTGGAAGCAGAGGCTAAGCGCTTGGCAGAAGCGAAATCCGACCCATTTATAGTGACTAAAAACCACATCAGAACACAGGGCAGTGAAATACCCATGTTCACATGGGAAAACCACTTTGAAAATCTGCTCAATGTAAAGAATAAACCAACGGCTTTCAACGGAACAACCGTCACAAGGCAAACTGATAAACCCATCGAATTTTCAACAATGGAAATCAAGGAGGCCATCAGAAAGTCAAAATACAAAAAAGCAATGGGCCCTGATAAAATATGCAACGAAATCATCAAGCAGACAGAAGAGCACCTACTCCATCTATGGACGGACCTCTTCAACAAATGCATGACCACGGGAGTGATACCTGACAGCTGGAGGACAGCAACTATAAAAATCCTGGACAAGGGGAAAGGAGACAAAGACGATGCCAACAACTACAGGGGAGTTGCGCTAGAGAATAATATATTCAAAATATACACTAAACTACTGACAAGATGACTAGAAAGGGAAGCAAAAATACCAGAGTGCCAGTTTGGATTCACTCCAGGCAAGAATACAACACAAGCGTTAGAATACCTGATAGGTGAAATAGAAGAAGCACTTAGATTGCCTAGGAGGAAGTACTATGCAGTTTTTGTGGACTATCGGAAAGCATTTGATCTAATTGACAGAGAAATCCTTTACAGAAAACTGAATAACATGATTGGAGAAGATCACTACATAGGAAAAATTGTAAAAAACATGCTAATATACGACATAAAAATAGACGACGGCATCACAGAATCAAAGCCCATCAGACAGACAAACGGTGTACTACAGGGGGACCCGATAAGTCCACTCCTGTTTAACATCGCTACCGCAGACATTGTAGACATTACCAACAGCGAACCAGAAGTGACATTGATTATGTATGCAGATGATATGCTGATAGGAAGCATGAACAAAGCCTCACTACAGAAAACTCTGGAAAAGCTAGAGAGATGGACAGAAGAAAACAGCTTCCATATCAACATGGACAAAACAGTCCAAATGACATTTAGGAAGGGAGGAAGAGCGTCTGCAACAGATAACCTGATGATGTATGATAAACCTATCAAAGTTGTGAAGGAAACAAAGTATCTAGGAGTCACGCTACAGACTACGGCCTCATCTTTCAGCCACCACATCCAGGAGAAAACAGCAGCAGCAATAAGAGCTATGTACAGCATGAAGGACCCACATAGATCGTCACTAACAGCCATGCTACTCTTCAAAACTGTAATAACACCAATAATAACCTATGGCATTAATATAATCTGGAATAAACTAACCTTCAGTGACCTACAAAGAATAGAAAAAGTAAAGGCAAGATTTCTGAAATATATTATGAGAATCGGAAGAAATGCCCCTTCATGATTAACGTACGAACTAGCCGGGGATACGTTCTATATAGAAGATATCAGACTGCAAATGCTACTACCAACTACTGGACCATACAGAAAACTCATGGAAGCAAGGGAAAATAAGAGGAAGCAGATAAATCAGGAATTCTACGGCACGGGCGCTATGGTGGACAAGAATTGGCGCAAAGAAAATCAGGACCAAAGACATGTAATCACAAGATACGCTGTGCACGGCTTCCATTTCAAAATATGTCAAACCAAAAGTTATCACGAACCTAGTGAACAGTGTGTCTGTAAATTGTGTAGCCTAATATGCGATGTGAACAATATCACTTATTAAGATGTTCTAAGAATACAAGATCATTGAATGATATTAGCAAAGACTAAAAATGAAACCCAACAACTAATGCCCACTCGGGCGAACCTTTTAACTATTATTATGGGGTAGTCAAACTTATAGTCTCAAATTGCTTAGACTGCAAAAAAGGGTGGTTAGGTTGATGTGTGGATTACCATCAAATGGCCATTGTAGAGATAGTTTTAGGATTATTCAAGTCATGACACTGCCAGGGCTATTTGTTTTTCAATGTCTATTGTATATAAAGGAAAACTACAATTCTCACACAGAACATGGTATATGTGTCATTGTTTCAATACAAGAGGAAAACACAATATAATGACAACATATTGTAATTATGCTAAAACTCAAAATAGCTTTAAAAATATATCGATTAAGCTGTTTAAAGCTTTACCTAGTAACATTAGATTGCTACCTATACACCGTTTTAAATTAGCGCTTAAGCAGTTTATACTGAATAACCCCATGTATAGTGTGAATGAATTTTATGAATTAGTAACAAATCTCAGGTAAAAATGCATGTTTTAGTATTTTATTTTGTATTGTATTTTATAATAGTATAGATGTTTGTAATGCACCTGAAGATCTCAGGAGCTTTCTACAATAAAGATGATTTGATCTGATTTAAGCACATTAACAAGAAATGTTTTAAATATATTCTTATATAAATTATTACATTTTCTTAATATTAGGCTTCGTATATTAAACAAATTAGGCCTATATATAGAATGGATTGTATTAGTGGTAAGGTATATATTGCCAATCCACACACAGGCCTAAAATATTATGGTAATTAAAATAGTTTGTTTCAATCTTTTTTCTATTTATGTTACATCTGATAATTCAACACTTGAACAATAAGGTAGCTGCCAATTAACAGTTCAATAAATGATGTTTCATTTTAAATAGAAAGTAAGTGTGGATCAAGAGGAGCTGCAAGGAAAACAGTGTGGTATGATTGAAAAAATTCTAAGAATAACAAGATGGTACAACTGTTAGACAGAACTATACTATCACTCCTGTAAGTTCATAAAATGATTGTATAGACTATCCGGGTTGGGCTGCGTAGTGTTTTTAGTGCTAACGTTTCGGACATATGAGTAGGCTAGTCAGTGTTGCGAATATTTCTCCGAAGAAGGACAAGATAGGATGTCTGAAACATTAGACACTAAAAACACGACACGGCCCAACCCGGATAGCCTATACAATCAGTTTATGTATGACACCGGCCGTGGAAGCCTACGTACTAACTCCTGTAAGTTGTTATCAATGCAGTATCTTGACAGTAGAAATGCTTTCAAGTCTACATGAAGCTGAAACAACATTCAAACAAGACTTATAGAATAAATCAATGGAACAGTAAGAACTAACTGCACTGATGTGCTTAAGAAAAAGTAGAACACAATTTACCCCATTTACAGGCTTCTCCCAGATCCTTTTCACCATTAGCTCTTCAAGTACTGTGCGGTAATTATTATAAACAGTATAACTTGTATAGCCCATATAACTTGTTGGAGTGTGTTTATAAAACTATTGGCGCCATTGGATAAGCCTGTGCAATAAGGATCAATGAGATGAAAGATCATCATCATCAAGGGAGTGCTGGTGGCTCACCTACACGCCGGATAACTGCAAAGAGCAATCTTGTCACAGTGATGAAATTTCCCTAGGCACGAAGAGATTCAATATGGCACTTAAGGAAATCTGCACTATTCAGTATGCTGCTGCTAAACTGATAGAACTATTTCCTAAACCTAACCTAAATGTCACTGATCTAGAATCTAGCTGCCAATACTTAATCAGGGTTTTGTTTATAATTGTTATCTCATTCTAAATAACACACCAGTATAATTAATACTGTATTACTAGTGACAAAGTCGTGGTGGTCTAGAGGTAGTATGCCCGCCTCTAGAGCTGAAGGTCGCGGGATCAAACCTGACCCTGGTCGATGGATTTTTCAGGATGTAAAATTCCGGGAGGGACTTTAAGCTGGGGGGCCTGTGTCGTAGATTTTCGGCATGTAAAAGAACTCCAAGCCTAAATTAGAGCCTCTGGACAAAATTTCTCAGCCCTTTCACATCCAAGTAATACCTTAGTTTCCAGAGGGGGGTTGAGATGCAATGGGCTTACCACCTGTCCCTCTGCCCTCTCTCGGAAAATAAGCATAACAAAAATTAGTGCAGGTAATGAAACCTTCAATTGGAGGTCCTATGACCCACCATAGGGGTTACAGGAACAAGTCACTAGTGACAAAAATAATCTCTTCAATAGCCTAATAGTTTCTAGTAATTTCCTTATCAGTGATTTTATTTGTCATTCTGTTTAATGTTATTCATCATTCTGTATCATAACGTTATTCAACATTCTGTGATTTTATTTGTCATTTTAATCGGCATGTAGCTAGTCATGTTAGTAACTTTGGCTACACTGTATACTGGTTGCACTTGGTTGCTGAGGTGGCAGTGGAATTGTGCAGTTTAACGCTATAAGTTTCCCACCACTTACACACTTTGAAGCATTCACATCTAGCAGCTGTAATACTATAAAACCAAGTTTTGTAATTATACTGAGCTCAAGAAGTTGAATGATGGATATCAGAAATACTACTATTCAGCCATTTCATAAAATATGGGAATTTTTCCCTCAAAGAGAGAAGTTATAAAATTATTGTAATTGGGTGGTCAAAAATAAGTTTAAAACCTCAAATTATCTGAATTTTAAGGACTTCGGTGTATTTGAAGTGGTTTCATGTGTAAAATCTGTCGATTTACTTATTTATTGCGTTGAGTTACTTTTTTTTGCCGTTTTTAGTATGATTTTAACGCTCTTTAATACCAAGTAGTCAAGAGTAATCAGCTATGTCCATTTTCATTTGAGAAACAGTTTATAATTTGTATTGAATCCCTCATACCTTCATTAATAACAACATTAAGACCCTAACAGTAATAGCAGAACAGAAAATGAGCTTTTGTTTTGAATCATTAAAATCAGGGTCCAAATTAAGTCCCACCCGTAACAGATTTTGAAAAACAAATTTAAAATAAATTTTAAATAATGCTTTGCATGTAGTGTGGAGGAGAAGGCATTGTAAATTTTACAGAATGTGAAGAACCAATTCTAGTTTATTATTTATGATATTTAATAAACAAAAATAGTTTTTATAATTTGCTAGAATGTCCGACCTTTAATTATGAAATGGCTGTATTACCATTAATTCCCAAATACAGTCAACCCTCGATATAATGCCGCCATCTGTTCTCTAACAGTTAGTGGCAAGGGTGGCACTAAAACAAAATTTAATTTTTAAAATAAAAGCGGTATAATACATTGCTGTATTAATATACTGCACTGTTTTATGAAAGAAAAATTAAATAAAAGGCATATAGAAGACTTGAGCACAAAATAAAATACTGTACAGTAACTCAATTTATTAAGTGCCAGTATGGTACTTTATGAGATTGTGTGGGGGACGAAAAATGTCTGTCCGTCTGTCCGTCCGTCCGTCCGTGTGTCTGTACGCGCTCTAACTCAAATACGCTTTTTCAGATTTTCATGAAACTTGGAAAACACATTTATAATGTCAATGGGAAGAACCCTATTGATATTGAACCAAATCGGTTCACCGGTACCGGAGTAAAACCCAATTTAGTGTATATTTTAAAGGCGCCATAACTCACATACGCTTTATCGGATTTTCATGAAACTTGGAATACCTATTTGTAATGTCCATGGGAAGATGTCTGTTGATATTGGACCAAATCGGTTGGCCGGTACCGGAATAATACCCAATTTGGTGCCTTTTTATGGTATTATATAGCAAAAGGTGCGATAACTCAAATACGCTTTATCGGATTTTCATGAAAATTGGTATATACATTTATAATGTACGTGGCAAGAAGCCTACTTATTTTGGGCCAAATCGGTTGACCGGTAACAGAGTAACAACTAATTAAAGGTCACATTTTTTAAAATCATATCTATACAACAATGTCGCATTTTTAATCATTTGGGGGCTTTGTCTGCAGTGCAGTCAGATGTTTGTTTACTTGGCTGATGTAGTTGAAAATAAGTACTATCAAATACTATTACTGTGAAATAATTAGCGGAGTTATATGCCACTGAATTTTGTGAAATGTTGACGTATTTTAAGTATTTCAAGTTGTAGGCCTAATATATTTAGATTTGACAAATAACAATATTTCTTCACATAAGCTTATCAAACTACGTCGTCAAATTGACTGATTCAACCGAATGGTAACGTCTTGGATTCAGCGAAAGCATACTGGCACTTTGTTATATCAGTTTACCTGATTTTATTAAAGTATGCTTCCAGTGCTACAGTGCTATGTCCAACTAACAGTTTTCCTCCCACAATAATGAATAATACACTTCTCTTGAAATGTAACAACAGCTCTCTTCATTTTAACAATCTTACGAGGAACTGTAGTGTAGTGTTGAACAGCTGAATGACGACTAGACTAAAAGAAGTGAAAGTATGGAATGTCTCATTGTATGAAGTGCTCTCTCAACCTGCTCCACCCTCATGCAGGCTGTCTGTCCGACTTCTTAGCATAGCTACCTCATTCCACCGCACTACATTTACAGTTAGTGGCAGGAAACACTCCCTTCTAGGAAATACAATACAGTAGGTTTCTTAAATAATCATCTTAACATTCACGCCAGCTTTAAAAGAATTCTGCAACTGAAAAAGTCACTGCGAGCTATATTTTGTAAAAATCTTGTCTTATGATGACTGGCACTAGATGAACTGGCACAGTAACGAGGTTTCTTATGTGTTATATGGGAGAAGATCCGTTCACTTGCACTTATTGGCACAGTGTGAGGGTGGCACTGTAAAGAGGGGTATTATATCGAGGGTTGACTGTACATTGAAACTGCATCCTCTGTAGCCTATACAGTATATTGGACATGAGAATGAAATTACTTTAATCCTATTGTGAAAATTAGCTATAATTGAATAACTAGTAAACTTATTCAAGGCTGAAGGTCAGGTTAGGGGAAGGTAGGGAAAGCGGGACGTCACCATGGCAATACGCAGCAGAGAATGGAGTGAGAGCCAAGGTGCCCCAGACCCTTCCATTTTGCTGAACATCACATCAAATATGGTAATTTTTCGTATTTCTAAAAAGGAAAATAGCCTACAGCATGCAGTGCATCAAAGAATTCCCTAGAATCCATCCAACTGCAAGAGACAGAATACTGATATTTACCGGGAACTAAAAAATAAGGATTTACTTTAGTAATCCATTCAGTTAACACTAGCGAAATGGAAGAATATGCTACACCTTATTATATAATTTATTATAATAAATGACCCTTGCACCAAAACTGCTATTTTCAGAGCCAACATAATATTTCATAATATTTCCCGATTATCATATAGGCCTAATAACTTAAATGACCCTTGCACCAAAAAGGCTACTGGCAGCTATTTTCTGAGAATGGGGAGCTAGGGTGTAGCAGATTCTTACGTTTTCCCTTAACACTTTACACATAATGATAACAGTTCACTTAGGCTACAAATGTTTTGGCAGAACATGTTTCGGGAAAAGAGAAGAACAGGTCGCCCCTTAAGCTCCTCCCACAGAAGTCACAATGAGAGACTTCTAGATGACAATGATGGAACTACTAGCAGCGTTGAAAATTGGGAAAAATGTCATTTCTTTCCCTTTCTCCTCCTCTTTTCCTCTTTCTACTATTTAATCCTTCTCTCTTTCACACTATCTACCTATTTGGGACCTACTCCTATCATACTAATTTATACAGCTAACGGGATTCGAACATGGGACTGCTAGCATGATAGCCAGTCATCTTAACCACTACGCCATCAAATGATTGCTGCCGTGTGATGTGAGAATTCATCTAGTTAAGTTTACAGAGCTACATGAGATAGGCTAGCGGAGATTGATAATTTTGTATTAATTGTAAATTGATAATTTCGTTTTGGTTCATGGGAAGTTTTAACTGGTACAAGGGTAATTTTGGTTTTATTAGCTCGTCTTGTGGGTGGCATACAGGCATACCAGATCGAAAACTCTCGTTCCCAAATCGTCTACTGTCAGGTGGTGGGTCCTGATTAACGCTAAAGAGGCTCTGGTGATGATTTGGTACAAGGGTTATTTTAGTATTGTAGTAATTAGTGTACGGTATATGCTTTGGTACAAGGGTTATTTTCGTAATAGCTGCAGTTCCGAAAAGGTTGGTGGCTATCGTCCATGGTGGTGGGCTGTCACCACAGCAACGCAATGACCGAAGTGGGCAGAGCTTAAGGGGCAATCTGTTCTTCTCTTTTGCCCATGTTTCGTGGTAATTAGTCCAAATTCTCACCTGCTAGTCACAGTGACTAATAATCGAATCGGTCGAATCATATCGATTCACTGCATAAGTTCCATCAGTGGTTCCACTTTACAATTAACTGAATTACTGATTATGGTTCTATTTACAGCAGTATAAAATAGGAAATGGTGAATGATTTTTGTATGCAATAAACGCCTCACATTATGTAAGGTAG
Organism: Ectobius pallidus; assembly: GCA_964059195.1. Lineage (NCBI taxonomy): Eukaryota > Metazoa > Arthropoda > Insecta > Blattodea > Ectobiidae > Ectobius > Ectobius pallidus. The sequence continues at coordinate 103,662,105 of CAXKWD010000002.1, read as the reverse complement.
GCCTATCATGTTAGAACATGTTCACAAGAACAATTCCAATACGTGAGCTTGCCCAGTGAGCTCAAAATAACTGAAAATTCTGCGCAATACATAAAAGTATCATTAGTACAATAATATACTCGACATTCGAAGTTTTCAATACTAAAATGTCATTCGTCTGCCATGGAAATTTCCGTGATGTTGACAGGCTCTTTGAAATACTTATACACCTTGTGCGAGATGTTACATACGTTACTTATATACTACAACATACTGAACGCATTGAAAAACGCAATTCCCTGACGACCAACCTTCTTATAAGATATTGCAAGATGGTAGCTAAGTCAGAATCCTGATCAGAACCATCGTCCGATCGTGATCGAGAATCACTATCGTCCATTCTTCTGGAAGTAGAGGTTCCCATACAGACGAAATATTGTGCACTGAATGTAAAATAAACCTATCACTGGAATGTAACAATTTCAACTTGTTACGTAAATCCGAACCTCTTGTAAGAATAATTTAAAACCCGCGATCCACTTCACTCGTGAGTTCGCGTTTCTAAACAAAAATAAACAGCTGTATGCGAGTATTTTTGAGGTGTGTTCACAGATCTAACCAGCCTAGTTAAAAGTTTAATCTTGAAACTTGAAACTTCATCTGCAAAAAATAGCGCTGCGCACAGCGTGCAATGAGTAGTAGCAAATATATTCTCAATCGTATTCGACTTTCCGCCGGAGGGAAATATCATGCAAAGAAATAATGCTCTATTCTACAATCAGGATAAACTCGCTCAATACTACCAAATATGATCGCGTCTGCCACCGTACCAATTAAACTAGATTATACCAAATACTCTCAATAAGAATACCGCCCACTCTACTCTATTCCCTTTGTTCAAAATGTCCACTAGCACAGAGGCGCCATCTGTTGAGTAGGAATGGGCAGCAGTCTCAGAAGCTACTTAATGAACCTATATAGCTGCAGAAATAAATTTGTTTTTCAAAGTCCTGATGACACAGTAACTTATTTTTGTGCTCGATAATGCAGGAATTAGGTCGGGAAATAACATAATTTACACTACCGCCAAACTAACTTAATTAAATGACGATAACGCTAATTTTTTAAGTAAAACTTCTTTAGCCGCGGTAGGGGTAAATCAAGAGCTTGTGTAACGCTCAAAATATACAAAAAATAAAATCAAAGCTCCAACATTTAAATAATCTAAAATTTCAAAATAAAAAAATTCAAAGAACCAAAATCTAAAAAATAAAAAATTCAAAATTAAAAAATCTTAATATCCAAAATTTAAAACATAAATATCCAAAATGATAAAATTCTAAAATATAAAAATAAAAAAAATAACAATTAAAAATCAAAAATTAAAAAATACAAAACTAAAAAAATTCAATGATCTAAAATGTAAAAAAATTAAAAAATCCAAAATTAAAGAATTAAAAGATCAGAAATTTAAAAAATCCAAAATCTAAAAAATCCAAAAACCCAATATTAAAAAGTCCAACAATCCAAAATTTGAAAAATCCAATAATCCAAAATTGAAAAAATAAAAAAAAGTTTCACTTCTGCCGCATGGCGTTCCACACACACTTTTTTTAATAAGTATCAAAACTAATTGTTTCACTTTAATATATTTTCGTGAAAATCAGATTTAAATTTTAATTCATACGATTTGCAAGATACTTTGTACAATATATACTTTTATTTTTAATTTGAAATTTTTACATGTAAAACAATTCGGATGGTAAGCCAATGAACATCTGAATGAATCAGTCTTGTACACACTCTAATTAACGATTTTACTTATTTCACTCTCAAAATAACTATTACAACCATAGACGGCACATATCATGCCACCTACATAACCGGACATTTTCTTTAGGCCTATGTTGTATTTATTATTTTACTCAGGGGTGCCCACCCCCCAAAACTTCATTGCTCACCCCCAAACTTCATTGCTCACCCCCAACCCAATTGCCTGTCGACAAGGGTGCCCATATGATATTTTCTAGGGGGGGGGGCAATTTTTTTAATTAATTTATTTTTTGTCCCTTTAACTTCTTGGGGCACTTTGTATTTTATATTAATAATATAATAAGTAGCCAGAAAATAATTGCGGGGAGGGTCGGAAGTGCCGGGGGGTTTGGAATACCACCCAAAAAAGGGGTCGGGGGTCCATCCCAGAAAATTTTTAAATATTGAACTAATGAAAATCACATTTTACGCTATTTTAGCACTCAAAAACTAGTTAAGAAATTCGTTTACCATACTCTAAGACATGCCAATGTAAACAAGAAAATGTTACCTAAGTCGGATGTCCACCCCGGGAAATTTTAAAATATTGATCTAATGAAAATCACATTTTACGCTATTTTAGCACTGAAAACTAGTTATGAAATTTGTTTACCATACTCTAAGACATTTCAATGTACATAAGAAATCATTACCTAGGTGGGGGGTCCAGCCCCGGAAATATTTTAAATATCGAATTAATGAAAATCACATTTTACGCTATTTTAGCACTAAAAAACTAGTTAGGAAATTTGTTTACCATACTCTAAGACATGCCAATGTAAACAAGAAAATGTTACCTAAGTCGGGTGTCCACCCCCGGGAAATTTTTAAATGTTGAACTAATGAAAATCATATTTTACGCTATTTTAGCACTGAAAAACTAGTTAGCAAATTTGTTTACTATACTCTAAGACATGGCAACTTAAACATGAAATTGTTACCTAAATTATAATACTTATTACTATTTATAAGAAAAGTTAAATAGCACATGGGACAGTGGACATAATGGGCCTACTCATTATGTTATGAAATGAAAATAACTGCTATATCATATTTGACACACCAACAAATCTTGTTTAATTAAATAAATATATTTTTTAAATACAAATATAGAATTTTAGGTTTTGACTCTTGGGGGTCTGAATCCCCCTTTCCTAATCCACTGTGGATTCTGCTTCCATGTTGTCGATTTGGTAAAACTTCTGCAATTCAAATAATTGTCTTAAAAGAAAAACACCTCACTATAATAATTAATAATATACATTTTTTTCCTTGCGCCCCCCCCCCCGGTTATGGGCGCCCATGGCTGTCGAAATTCTTCATCTTTATCTTTATGACCTTTTGAAGTTATAGAACTTGACCGTTTTTATTTTTAACATATAAAACTCTAATTTTGCAACAATTTTCAACCCCCGGTCAGAAAATTCATAACACGATAATATTTCCTCCCCCCCCCCAGAAATTTCAATGACGCAGTCTGCGTCTTAACCCACCCCCCTGTGGGCACCCTGTTTTACTAGAATTTATATTATATTTTCGTACACAAAACACAACAGACAAACGTTAACTATATATATCAGCTGACGAGTAACTGCCCATTCCTGCTCACTGGCGGCGCTAGTAGTAGCGTGTCCCGGAAAAAGACAGGGAATGGACGGTATTACTTATTGAGAGTATTTGATTATACTAATGCTGATTATAATGCGAAACGAGATTATCCTGTTTGATACACCTAAGTAATCACGATTAGTGCATTAATCAGACTGTTTTCATAAGGCCGTGTTCATACTTCATAAGAACGTTGGAGTGACTAATTATGATTAATTAATTATTTAACTACATGCACACTGTGCGTTATTCTCCCAGTCAAAATTCTACTATCTTTGGTATGCACTCTGGATTTACCTACTGTGTTGGGTCTTTGGCACGTATTTGGTTGGGTGTAGACGGAGTAAGTAGGGAAACAAGCGAATTTAGCGCAGGAATTTTTGAAGTTTACAGTATTACTTGAGAAAACTGATTTTTACAGTTCTAACTGTTATACATTGGTATTCCGTTCTTTTCTAAGTGACACAAGAGCCGTCGGTTTCTAGCGTTGTGGACAGTCATTGCCTTAGGTTATGGCGGGATTACAGGTATTTATAAAAATTCTAATCAGATACTGTAATTTCATATGTGTGATTTCTGCTGAAGAATAGATGTTTTCTAATATTTTTTTTTCGCTGCTTGGTTCAGATTGGGCTCATGTAGACGGGATAGAGGGACCCGCTATTTAAAACACTTCAAATAATGCGTTTGCCATATATGTACATACAATGAAAGTATTACATACCGAAAGATAGCTTTAGGTCGCACACCAGCGAAGCTCCTCCCACTGCCGCCCGCTGCCTTGCTTCCCCTGGCTTCCGAGCCAATGTGCACACTGCTGCCTATTTCACCTACTTCTCTTATCCCGGCTATGAACGTGCTCATTGCCATCAAAAACCAGAACAGATCGCCCCCTAAGCTCCACCCACTCCAGCCGTTGCATTGCTATGGCGATGGCCCACTTACCCCGCTGCCCTAGCCACCAGCCTTTTCGTGCCTTACCAAATCACTAATTACTATATTACGAAATTGACCCTTGTACCAAAGCATTCACACTAATTACTACAGTATGAAAATAACCCTTGTAACAAATCATCACCAGAGCCTCTTTAGTGTTACTCAGGACCCACCACATGATGGTAGAGGTTGATTTAGGAGCAAGA